>OX638370.1:103711362-105209163 GCA_951812925.1 Calliopum simillimum
CTTTAAATCGATAAAACATTTGTTATACCAAGTTTTTAAGTTGACGTCGAAAAAAACTAGTAAGGGTGTAAAATTTGGCCTGGCCAAACATTAAATACCCTACACTGCAGTATTTTAAAAAATTTTGCTCATATGGGAGGTGCTACGCTCTCTTGTCCGAGTTCACCCAGTTTTTGTCCAGAGCTTGGATTTATAGTTTTAGTGTCTGAGTGAAAAACGTTTTCAGTATAGCATTTTGAAGCTTTTGCTTATATAGGAGGTGCCACGCCCTCTTGTCCGAGTTCGTCTAGTTTTAACTTAGAGCGTGCATTTATAGTCTTTAGTATTTGAGTGAAGTTTGGTTGGATTATCTCAAAAAACTCTTTCAGTATAGCATTTTGAAACTTTTGCTTATATGGGAGGTGCCACGCCCCCTTGTTCGATTTCACCCAATATTTGTTGAGAGCTTTCATTTATGATTCTTAGTGTCTGAGTCGAATTTGGTTCGAATATCTCAAAAAACGCTTTCAGTATAGCGTTTTGAAGCTTTTGCTAATATGGGAGATGCTACGCCCTCATGTTCGAATTCGTTTAGTTTTTTTTTTAGAGCTTGCGCTTACAATTCTTAGTATTTATGCGTATTTTGGGTGCATTGTCGTGAAAATACTCCTAAAATTGCATTTTGAATATATTTTTTGTATGGGTGGTAGGCGTGTCTGTTGACCGATTTCGCTCATTTTCAATCCCCCGAGCTATCTTTGACGACGAAGGCAGTGTATCAAATTTCATTGAATTATCTTCCTCAGTTTTCCCAAAAAGTGCATTTCAACACACAGCCAGCCAGCCAGCCACCCAGCCAGACAGACGGACATGGCTATATCGACTCAGGAGGTGATGTTGATCAAGAATATATGTACTTTTCTATATCTGCCACGCCTCCTTCTCTGCGTTACAAACGGAAGGACAAAGTGAATATACCCTGGGTGTAGGGTATAAAAATACTTTTCAATGTAATATATGGGCTGCGCGTATGCGGAGCGCGGCATATGATGTGCGAGCTCCAAGCGCTGCCCTTTATATACTGGAGCTTTTAAACGGATTGTTCTTGAAAAGTATTTTTTCTGACCTCAAACTAAGAAATTGGTAAGACAAGTGTGATACCAAATTAAAGAAAATCAAGCGAGGACTTAAAAAAAAAAAATTAAAAGGATATGTTAATCGCACCTTTTTCATACTAAAATTGGAAAAAAAAATTAAACTATCAACTTTAAAGTTCCAGAACTTTGCGAAATCTATTTAAAACCTATAAGTTATATACACTATCTGAAAGCTCATACAATTAGCTACGACTTTGCTATGGAAATGTTTTCTCTAACATGTTAGGGTGATCCAAGAAATTGTTTGTTTCTAAAATAAGCCAGAAAATCATTTTTAACCCTATAATACCTCACGGGTACATTTTAGACCTTCCTCCAAGTGTAATTTTTTGTTAGTCTTAGCCTCCACTATCACCTCCCAGAAGCTTCGTAGCTTTATATTTGAAAAAGTTATTATTGAGACTTTCCGCATTTCGAGAATTAACACCGAATATCTGATTACCATTTATTCAAAAAATATAGTTGTAATTAAATATTACCTATGTATAAACGTAAATTCTATTTTTCATCCTAATCATTTCTTTAATGATAAAACCGTATTCTGACGCAACAAGATTTTTGCATGTCCAGACCAGGTACTTATCACACTGCCATCGTATTTACATTATACATAAATTGTGTACCAAGCACGTGGTACTTAAGTTGTGTTTTAATTAAACATGTTGAGAATCATATTGTACAATATATAAGTATATGCTAACATTGCGACAATTGGTACTCAGTATATTAATATATTAATACGCATGTAAAAAATTTGTCCCACCTTTTTTACTATATTAGAAATAGAGCACGATTTTGAATTCTACACCATTAGAAAGGTATTTGTGTGTGAATGTGCACAAAGTTAAAATTATTTTAATATTTTGCCATCAAGTTAGGTAAAATTAAAAGAAAATTTTTCAATTTTAACAACAACAAAATACGTGGTCACACAGAGCTGAAAAGAGGATACAGCACAAAGTGAAAGACAAAAAACTGACTGACACTGACAACATGTTTTTTGTTTATTTTTCGTTTCACATCTGTCATTGTACCAGGGATGATAAATGAGCTTTTCTATTTCGTACCAAATAGCAAAAAAGTACTAAAAGTGTCCAAAAAGCACCAAAATTATTTAATAAATTTGTGGTAAAATTGACCACTGAGCGATTCTCGTATACAGTAATTTTTGGTAGGCTTATTACCACTATGTGAAGTCTGAATATCATTTTCTACTAATCATTTCTTTCAGCGTAAAATCTATTAAATTGTTATTCGAAAGTTAGTGAATTTCTCACTTACTTAACACAAAAAAAAAAAAAAAATCCTTCTGAAAAAGCAAATCATAGTAAAATTCGTTTGTGCATGTTTAAGCACACATTTTCTAAACTTGAAAAATCTGAGGAGTAGCGATTTTTTTCTATATATTAATACGCAAGACAAAAACTTTGTCCTACCTTTTTTACTATGTTAGGAATGGAGCACGACTTTGAATTATACACCATTAGAAAGGTATTTGTGTGTCAATATGCACAAAGCTAAAATTATTTTAATATTTTGCCATTAAGCTTAATAAAATTAAATGTTAATTTTTCAATATTAACAACAACAAAATACATATGCGGTCACACAGAGCTGAAAAGAGAATACAGCACAAATAGAAAGACAAAAAGCTATTTTTTTTTTTGTTTTCTTTTCGTTTCATATTTGTCATTGTTCCAGGAGGGATAATAAATGAGCTTTTCTATTTTGTACCAAATAGCAAAAAAAGTACTAAAACTGTCCAAAAAGTGTCAGAATTATTTAATATGTACATTGGGCGATTCTAGTAAAGATGAAACGACAGATACAATTTTGACAAATAATTTCAAAGAAATAAGTTTTCTGAAAAAGTTGATGATTTTTTGAGTCTTAAGTAAAACGCAGTTGTTTTACAGTGCTATTTATTCAAATTTGCCTTAGCGCCCTATATGAATATTATTTTGTAATTAGTTTGCTAATAATGCCATTTGCATAATATGCAATGAACAAAATTAAATTTATAATTTTAAGCATATTTGTGGTCACACTTTGAATATATCTATGGCAGAAAGGGAAAACTGCTTAAGTCGATATTCGATAAAAAAGCAAAGCAACATAAAAAACAAAATTTAAACAGCTTTGCTTTCTAATCAAAAATCGACTTAAGCAGTTTTTCCTTCCTGCCACAGATACTTATATAGAGACTTTCAAAGAGACACTTCAAAAACACCGTCTGTGGCTTTGAAAATATGTATGAAAAATCACTCAAGTTATTACATTTTTTGTAATCTTAATATTAAAATAATACTAAAAAAAATTCTTTTTGCAAAATGCAAATGTATAGGGCTTGCAATTTACCGTCAAATTGCAATAACCGGTAAACGGTAAATGATTTCTCCCATTATCGGTATACCGGTTATTTACCGGTAAATGAAACAATAATGTGATTATCCATTATATGCACATAAATCTTAGTTAATTTAAATTACAAGTGATTAATATTATGTTTACCTATCTATGAGTATTTACGCCTAACTTATTAGTTTATCCATTAACTTATTATGCATGTGCATGTGTAATTACACTTTGTATACACCTACATAATATAAATTCGTTATTCAAATAAAATAATAAATAAATAATATAACAATTCATTGGTTTTATAGTTTAATAAAAATATTTTATTGAAATACTGCCATACTGATGTTTTATCCATGGGTCTCAAAAAATGTTTTTACATAAGAATGTAATTTAAAAAATCAATAATTCACTTATTTATTTTTCTTAATGAAAACAAGAATGGAACAAACAGAGCAGAAATATGTATCTTGATACGAATGATCTTCAAATATTCTCTGCCCTTTGTCCCAAAAAAACTAAGATCACCTGCAGCCTGCAATGGAGCACTTGTTTACCACGTTTACCAGTAACAAACTGTTTATAAATGCTGCCAGAGTCGAAAAACAAAACAGTCATCATGACACAATGACCTCTATTACACGATGGCATTTCTCGCAGCGAGTTTTTGCCATACCTCTTTAAAAGTTTCGATAAAATCAGTCTCGGTAATTACCGGTTAATTTGCCAATTTACCGGTAATAACCGGTGGTGCATTTTTGGCGATTTACCGGTAAACCGGTTAATCGGTAACCGGTAATGCAACCCCTACAAATGTACAATACCTTCCAAAAATAATTCTGAACAAGTTCTAAGTTCTGTACAATTTTATGAAGGAGTATTTGTCGATTTTGTAATTTTTCCACCCTCCAAAAAACTACAAATTTAATATTTAAATATAAATTTCAGTAAAGTCCAAGACGGTGAAGCAATTCTTGTTACGTTTGACATGGAATGGCTGATATTTTTGTATTTTAAATTAGTTAAAAGTAACTAGTTCAAAAATCTTTCAAAAAAAAAAACTGTTTCTTTGAATTTCTAGGGTTTAATTGATTTATGAAATTTGAGCTCAAGCCAGCTCAAAAAATCAAATAAGAAATCTCGTATCGGAATCTCATATGATTTTTCACTCAATGGTGTTCTTTTAAAATGGTCACAACTTTTTAAGGAAAAATTATTCAAGACCAATAAATAGCTTATTTTGCAGACTTAGATTAGTACTAAGAGATGCATTTAGTAAAAACGAGCAAAACAATTTGGTTCGTCCTCTATATACCCTCAAAAATAGTGTTTTTGTACTTTTAGGTTAGAATATCTGGAAAACCATTGATGATAGAGCAACTGTGGATTCGGATTCAGGAGTGGAATCGGCTAAGGTGACAGTTGATTGTTGATTATCAAATATCACACTTTTGCTCTGTGTAAGGTGATTATCAATTTTGATTTTTGATTATTTACTATCAACTATCGCATTTTGCTCTGCTTGATAGTCACAGTTTTTGTGTCATTTTGAAGCGATAGCTATTTATGTATCGTTTTTATATATTTTTGAAATATTAAACACTGTAAAGATGTTTTTTGAGTAGAGTTGCACTTTTCAATAATCGTTTACATTTTTCTAATACTATTGGACCATCGTGACAAGGCGCTTCGACCACTGTAAAGTTGGAAGTAATCTTTTGAAAATTTTTTTGATTTTGATGGAAATATAACTTAGTTTCCACCATCAATTACTGATTAAAGAGGAAACAATTTAAACTTTTTTAGGATATTACAAATAAGGGAATGTTGATTTTTTCTGTGGAGGGTTAAGTACTATTTATAAGAATTTTCTGCGGACTTAATTCAATAAAAAAAAAATTTAAATTGCTTTAATATAAGTTCATGGCTTAAATAAAATATATCATTTACATAAAAAAATAACAACCACCTAATTTTCAGCAGTTTATTTCATAATGTCACTCTATTTATCTATCCTTGGCCAATTTCCTTTCGAAAAATGTATATGCATACAGTATGGACAAGGAACTTGCCTACAACGTGTTTTGCTATGTTCAGGCCCAGTTTTATTTGCATCAATCGAACGTCTAATAGTAGAAGAATGCATATGTGTGCATCTGCTGAAGAAAGAAGCGATTTTGCATTGGTAAGCTTCGCCTAACAAATCCACTTATAACAATAGTGTCAGAAGAAGCAGCGGAAATACGCATCTGTATACTTGTTTTCATCTATAGTCTTCCATCATATCATGGTTTATCGCTTGCCATGCTTTCTACGGCAACCTCAGTTTTATTAAATTGAAGTAGCTCTTGGTCATCATCATTAATCACTTCTAGATTTAAAAAAAATTGCTTCTGTATTGGTTTCGCGTTGCTTAATCGCATCATTTTCATTTATCGGCGAAAGGTCACAATTACACCCTTGATTATCATCATCAAGCTTATCGGGACTTAAAAGAGACACTTCTGAGTCACAAGTGCGTTCTTGGTCATCATCATCAGACACTTTTTGGTTGATAAGGTTTCCACTAACGTCTGGAATTGTATCCGTATATTTCTTATTACAAATTAAACTTCAAATTAAAATTCAAATTAAACTTCAAATTGTAAGCGTTGCCACTTATCAAACATTATTCTGTGATCGCTTTACGCAGAGCAGATGAGTTGTCAAGAAATAATTTCCCAGCAAATCCTGTAACTGTTACCAACCTTATTATATAATAGTTACAAATCTCGTATTATACCAGTTACATTTCTTCTAGCATCGGGAAAAAAATAACCACTTTACCCTATCCGTGTGAAAATAGATGTGACTGTGCATCCCTGTCTTATCAATGAGATTTCATCATAAGAAAAATTATGAAAAAACTATGGTTGTCCCTTTCATATTTAATTTTATATTTTTCTTTCCACTGTCATTCCGAAAAGTCAAAACAAAATTGAATTAATATAAAATATTTGGAAAAAGTATTGCTAATTGACATCTTTTATTTTTAAATTGAAATTATGATATAATGTTAAGTTATTTATATTGTAAGAATAATAAAAATTTACGTTATTTTTAAAGCTGATAATGATAAAAATACACAATTTCTTACATCCATTTGGATGTCCTCTTTCGACAATTCAGGAAAAATATCTGCGAAAACAAGAGATACGTATTACATACTGAAAAAGATATTTTGTAAAGAAAGCTTACCAAAAAAAATATTGCCGGACTTCAGACTCCGTTCGCCCATCTAAATTGTACAATTTGCGGCAGTCATCGGAGATGGTATTTTTAAAAACGCTGCTGATATTTCCATTTCCTCTTTTGATTCAAAATAGTGTATTAACTAAATGGAAATAAATAAATAAATATAATTAAATTATAAAGCATATGAATATTGGTCTCATACTTACCAATGGCAATCAGCAAATTTTCGAATTGAAAAATTCAAATTCAATTTTTTTTTTTGACATTTCTGTGCTCTAAATTTTAAATTTTTTTTTTTTTTTTTTTTTTGTGTTGTGTAAAGAAACAGCTACAGCAATTTTTCGCTAAGATATTCTTGTCTCTTTTCGACTAACGTTCTTAACGAGAGTTCGATTTTGAATGTGTTAGTAATTTCCAAAATGAGTTTCGTTGTGTAGGTTGTACTGGTTACAGAGGATTTGCTGGGTTGTGTTTCTTTTTTTGTTCAGAGTGAAATCAGAGCGCGCTCTATGAGCTCAGAGTAAAAGACGGAGCACATCAAAAAATACATTTGAAAGTAGAAAAATAAACAAAATAAAATAAAAACAAACTTGATTTTAGATTGTGCTCGATATTTTGAAGTAAAATAAAATAAATTTAATAATTTATTTGAATTTTTTGGCAGTTTGACCGGCTTTCAATAGAAAAATTTTCAAGTGTGTTTTAGACATATCGTTAAAATCAAAAATATAAAAAACCTTGCTCATAGGAGCTAAAAAGTGTATGAACAATTCTTGAGTAAATTGCATCCAATAAAAAAATGGGCGCCACCACGCCCCCTTGATCCGAAATTTTTGTATCTCTGGAAATATTGGACTCAGGGGAATCAGATTCGGTACATATGTAATTGGAACTGGGGAAACAAAATGGGCGGAGCCACGCCCACTCCTTCTAAAAAAATCAAATTTGTCATATCTCTGAAACTGTTTGACACATATGCATATATGAATAAGATTTGATTTCGGGTAAAGTGAAGCGAACAGGATATTGCACTGTAAAAATGTTAAACCCATTTAAAATGTTAAACCCATTTAAGGTATGTACTTAGTTGATATGGAAGCAGTATTTTTTTCTGTTCTTATTTTGGTCTCCTAAGTAAAGACACCAAGCAAAAAAAATTAGGTCTAGATTGGAACATATTTGACCGCGCCCGCAGGCCGTTAAAGGTCGGGCAAGGCGGGTGCATTGGTTAACGACTTGTGCTACCAACCGGGAGGTCGCTGGTTCAACTCCCGCCCAGGCCTAAACACAAAAAAAGTTTTTCAACTTGCAATTTTTCAATTATAATTAATTTAGTAAAATAAATATAATTATAATTACAACAAAAATAGTCTGATGAGTCTTTGTGGCGAAAGACGAAACATATGTCACTATAACCGTGTTTTTAATCCGTTCCTTAACTTGTTATAATTATGTGTTAGAAAATGCATTGATAGATTTTTATGTAATTTTTTGCAATGACTTAAAGTTCAATTAAAAATTAATTTTCATTAAAATTGTATGTAAATTAAGCTTTTTCGTGTTATAAGCTTTGCATTTGCTATTAAACCACTTCAGATATAGCTTTCATAATTCTGGCATAACATTATTAAAGCATTCTGCACATTAGTGCAAAACTGAAAAATTTGCACTTTCGTGAATCCGGCCTAAGAGTGAAGATATAGTTAACCTTACTTTTGATAAGATATTAAAGTATATTTTCAGAAAATCTATGGATAAATAACGGAGTAATGACCAATTAAGTGAAGCTACCAAAATTAAAATTTTACTAAATTTCTGTATTTTTCTATTGCATGGATCCACAAAATTGAAAAATTTTTCGTGTTATTCGAGAGATTTATTTTGATTTTGATTAATTGGACTGTTAGTAAGAAAAAATATTTTTTAATAGTTTTTCTGCTTTTGTTTAAAGGTGGTTGAATTGTCTTTAGTCTTATATCAAGTGCAATAAAATCAGACGCTTATCGCTTGAGATATGACTTAGAAAGTGAACCCGCCTTTGAAAAAAACGACCGAAAATTTCAAAAGTTCATATCTCGAAAACCTATCCATAAACATTTTTTTTTTTTTTTTTTGTGATTTTCGAGTTAAAAGGAAGAGGTTTCATTTGAAAAAAATAGTGGCATTTCTTGTACATATTTTTTTTTTTTTAATATTTGTAAACTAGTGTTATTACAATATTATTTTATGTTGTTGCGTTTTTTTTTAAACCTTTTTTAAGGCAGGGCACTTACTTTAAATCGACTTATTAAACTACACAATCCTTACATCTGAGGAGTATTATGTATATGTTCAGCAAACTTATGCAAGAAATATTTTTGTAGACTTTAACCTTTAACTTTAACCCTCTATTTTTGTATAAATAACGCGTATGTGGGGGATACATACAAAAATATTCCCCGTAATATCATGTATAAGTTCGCTGAACACATAATAAACCTCAGATGTTGGGATCATATATGTAGTTAAATATGGCGTTTCAACACAAGAATGCGATATTTTGCTATTTTCAGTACAGTACTTTAAGAACTCGACGACGAGAAATCGGTATTTTTTTTAAAGTCTATTTTAAGAATTTTTTGGAATTTCGCATGTGTGTAACAAAAAGTTTAAATTTGCCGGACAGTGTTATCTGTTGGAAATGGCAACACTGACCAGACAACGAAATTAAAAAGGATGGAACAACAAATCTCTCGCCAGTCTGTATAGATGAGCGAACAACTCAACAACAGTTTTGTATTAGCGGTGCAGGAGAATTATTATTATTATTTTTATTTACTGAAAAAACGAAAAGGAGGAAAGAAGAACAAATGTTTAGAGACTACCAACGTAAGTTAAATCAAGTTTAAAATTTTGTGATAAAAAATTGGATCTGTGTGTAGTAAATTGTGTCTGGATTCATCATGAATCATTCATGGAATTTGATGTTTTCGTGGGTGTGTGAGTTTGCGCAAGCTGGATGGCGTTGTTGCCGACGCGTGGTCGATGTTGGCTATTCGGTTTTTCCAAAAAAAAACAGACTTATCCCGGTTTTCGGGGGAAAAACCAACTCAAAGATTGGAGAAATGGTGATTACTTCTTGTTACTAAATCATGCCATTATATATGCAACGTAACTAACTTATCTAAGAGCTAAAATTGACCCCGTCCCTCCTTTGTGACGGGAGCATGAAGTAAAAAACAAAATAAATACTTCAAGCGCGAAACTTGCTTGAACTAACCCTCCCTAGGTGCGTCACGAGGTTTATGGATAGCCCCCTGTTGGCTTCCGTTTCTGTCACTGCTATCGCTATTTCGTGCCACTTCTGCCTTTGCCACGTAAGTAAATTTTCTTAAGTTTTCGAAAAAAATTCGGCAATGAATTCAGTGGGGCATGACTCTTTTTCGATGATATAAAATATTGAAAAAAGTTTGTAGTCAAAAGGTGACCTCCCCACCCTTGCGCATTAGCCACCATCTTGAAATATGTTTGATTCAATTTATCTTGTTTCCTGTTGGTCGGACAGAAAAAATTTTACATTTGTTTTGCTCTCGGACGCTATATCCATAAGTTGATATTTTGAGCGGTAGAGGCTGCCAAAGTTACAAAAAATCAGTTTTTCCATTTGCACCCACTGGGTGTTGATTTTTCAAAAAGTTGTAGCAAGCAAAATAGCGTTTAAATGAATTGATTATCTCAATTGGTTCTCGAGTAATTAAGTATTATGTGATCAATGTTCAGATAAAAACCATAAACATCAAAATTTTAACACGCATTTTATTTTTAACTTGTAATAACTCGAGAACCAATTGAGATTATCATTTTATTTAAAAATATTAGACAAAAATAATTGTAGTGCGCAATTTTTTCTAGTTCTTTTTACATTTTTACGTACGTTTTAGGACCTTTTGCCTGTACTATAACTCGAGAACCAATTGAGATATTGACTTCATTTAAAAATTATTTTGCTTCTCTTTGCAAGCGCTACAAATTATGTTGTCACAACTTTTTCAAAAATCAACACCCAGTGGGTGCAAATGGAAAAACTAATTTTTTGTAACTTTGGCGGCCTCTACCGCTCAAAATATCAACTTATGGATATCGCGTCCGAGATCAAAAAAACGTAAAATTTTTTCTGTCCGACCAACTGAAAACGAGATAAATTGAATCAAACATATTTCAAGATGGTGGCTTGTGCGCAAGGGTGGGGAGGTCACCTTTTTGACGTTAAGCTTCTATAGTGGTCCTTAAAACCTTAAGAAAAAAAATTGCAGTGCGCAATTTTTTCTAGGTCTTCATATATTTTTCGACAACTTTACTGTACTATAATTAATTTTTTAAATTGAGAAGTTTTTGAAATAAATTCGAAAAATGCTTTTTTGAAAATAACGCTTTTCCCAGCAAACCAAATGTTCCAAATTCGTAAGATTTCGTTTGCGGGGAATAAGCCAAAACAGGAATAGTCATTTTCGATGCTGAGTCTGATAAAGCATAATTGCTCTGTCACGTATGATTTTTGAGATATCTTAACTTAAAAGTTCAACAACCAAGAACCGTTGCCGAGAAATTGAATTTTTGAGCGGTAAAACGTATGTATACGAAAGCTTTTCTGATTATCTTCCAAGAAGTTGGAAGTACTTAATATTAATTAAATGTCCCCTATTCAATACATGCATATAACAGATTTTGCGATAGAACGAACCAAATTTTAGGCCGACCATTATCGACGAGGTTAAACTTTTTGGCATGGCATTTTATTCGATTTGCCTAGACACAGGGTTTCCTTGACCTTTGGGCTATATGACAAAAATTATGGGACGGGTTCAGCAAAATGCTCATAACTTTGGTTCCTGTGTGCCATTTATTATAATTTCTTATGGGATATGCCAAATTTAATCGGGTTTCAGAAGAAATAAGATCAATTTCATTACCTTGTATACCAAGGAAAAAATTTTAGTATATTTGAAAAAAGTAACAAATCTCGAAAAAGGGGGGTTGTTTCTTTTAATTTCAATATGTTCTATAGGGCATTTAGAACTACAGTTCACGCATATTGAAAACTAGCAAAAATTTACTTATTTTTCAATCTACTCTTTCAATTTAAATCAAAAACAGTTCTATAATTTTCATGCGATTTATTAAATTCATAAATTTTCTGGAACAGGTCATGTGATTTTCAATGCGAGTTTGCAAACTTGGTGAAAATACCTAATTTGGTTGAATATGCACCGATTTTGATCAGACATGGCTCATTTCGTTCGTTATTAAATTTAGAAAAAAAATTAATACCTTAGATTTATGCGGTTTTTAAAAGAGGTCGAAAACTAGTTTAAAAAAAAAAATTGCAACAAAAAAAAAAAATAGTAATTTCCGATAACAATAATCTGGACTCAGAATTGCTCTGTGACATATGGTTTTTGATATATATCAATCTAAGTATAAGTTCAAAAAACATGAGGCTATGCATAGTTACATATTGAATGATTTTCTTTTAAAAGGCTTTGATCATTCTTAAATGACATCATGAAAGTTAAAAATCATATGAGAATCCACATTCGACTTTTTACTTTTATGATGTCATTTTAAAATGATCTTAACTTTTTACAGAAAAATCATACTAGACCAATTCATAGCTCGTTTTGAAGACGAAGAATAGTTCTTATATATTTTATTTAACAGCAAATAGCAAAAAAAAAAAAAATGTTTCAGTCCTTGTTATATAACCTGAAAAATGGTGGATATCTCGAAAACCATATGTGATAGAGCAATTTTGATTTAGATTTTGGATTTGGTTTGAGCATTGGCAAACACATCGAAAATGATTATTTTCATTTTTTGGAATTTTTTTTTTATGAAATTTAAGTAAATTTTCTATGGGAGGTAGGCGTGTCCGTTGACATATCACGCCCATTTTTGAAATATTTCTTAACTAGCTATATCTTATTAAGCATGCGAAATTTCTATTTTTTTTTTTTTCAAAAAATGTATGAAGCCATACCACTGTGCGTTGTTGCGGAATTAAGTGTCTCGCATTACTCGCACAAAATTTTTATAGCAACAGAGCTGCCTCTCTATCAAGTTTTGTTTACATGTACGCTTTGCTATGCTTAGGGGACCCTTTGCCGATACTGTTTTTTTAAAGATTTTTTAAAGATTTGTTTAGATTTAATGAGGTATAAAAAATTATTGTTCAATAAATAAACCATCAAGCCGATTGCGTTTTCGAATATACTACTTATACAGTGACAAAGTAAATTGATCACGCTTTGGCTATGAATGCAAACAACCAATAAAAAGTCTGAAATGGGTTTGTATTTTTAATGTGTCTTTATTTTGGTAAAACTGCATTAAGTAAAGGAAAATAGACAAGGGGCATATTCCATGAAAACTCTTTCTTAAATAAAAAATAATAAAACAAAGTCAAAAATACTCAGCGTGATAAATTTTGTGACTTCGCATTATGAACCTTGGAAACTAATGTTAATATTTTGTATAGCCTCCTAGTGCATCAATAACTGCTTTTATTCTTCTGGGCATACTATCTAGAAGAGTTTCACAAATTTCTGGTGCAATAGCATCTCAAGCATTTTGAGCCGTAGGCCAAAATTCATTAAGAGTACCAATTTAACCTTCCATCGATTTTCTAAATATGCCCCATAAGTGCTCGATAGGATTGAGGTCTGGAGATTACGAGGGCCTTTTTATTGTTGTAATTCCATTATCTCCAAGCCATTTTTGTGTCCTCTTTGCAGTGTGTTTTTGATTATTGTCCTGCTAAAAGACAATAATCAAAGCATTTACTTTCAAATCTTGTAAAATACCAAGTAAATGACTTCATAGAATTTCACTGTAAGATTCTGCTGTTATTCGACCTTCAATTTTGGAAACTCTACCAACACCTCTAGTGGTCAAACATACCCACATCATTATTGAGCCTCCTCTAAACTCAAACTTTGTTGACTCAAAGGGCGTGCAAAAGTTAAAAGCCATTGAGGCAGAGAAAGTTGCGTTGGGAGCTTGTCAAATGTTACAAAGACTGGAGCGCTTACGATTGGGAAAAGGTTATATGGTTAAGTAAGGCCAAAATAAACCAATTAGGATCGGAAATCAGTGAGTGGGTTTGGAGGAGTAAGGGTTCGAGACTTCAGCCATACTACGTTAAGCCCACACTTCAGTTTGGAGAAGGCTCAATAATGGTGTGGGTATGTATGACCACTAGAGGTGTTGGTAGAGTTACCAAAATTGAAGGTCGAATAACAGCAGGGTCTAACAGTGAAATTCTACGCAGTCATTTGCTTGGTACTTTACAAGATTTGAAAGTAAATGCTTCGAATATTGTCTTTCAGCAGGACAATAGTTCAAAACACACTGCAAAGAGGACACAAAAATGGCTTTCAGATAATGGAATTGCAACAATAAAATGTCCCTCGTAATCTCCAGACCTCAATCCTTTTGAGTACCTATGGGGCATATTGAGAAAATCGATGGAAGGATAAATTGGCACTCTTAATGAATTTTGGCCTAAGGCTCAAAATGCTTGAGATGCTATTGCTCCAGAAATTTGTGAAACTCTTCTAGAAAGTATGCCCAGAAGAATAAAAGCAGTAATTGATGCACTAAGAGGCTATAAAAAATATTAACATTAGTTTCCAAGGTTCATAATGCGAAGTCACAAAATTGATCACGCTGAGTATTTTTGAATTTGTTTTATTATTTTTTATTTAAGAAAGAGTTTTCATGGAATTTGTCCCTTGTTTATTTTCCTTTAGTTAATGCAGTTTTACCAAAATAAAGGCACATTAAAAATACAAACCCATTTCTGACTTTTTATTGGTTGTTTGCATTCATAGCCAATGCGTGATCAATTTCGTGAGTCACTGTATCTCCAAAAATGTTCAGAAAACTTTCACACACAAATTTTGTTGGCATAGCTTATAAAATCTAAGGAAAAGCATTGACTCAATTTGGTGCGTACAAAATCTCATCAATTGCGTCAAATGCTTTCAGAAATATCGCAAATTTTCCTTGTTTTAGGGCATGGTAACAGACATTTTTCCAGCCTATGGCCTTATCTTTCTCAATATTAACACTCTGTGGAAATTAAACCAAAATCAGTCAGATAGTTTCCACGTTCATTAAGGTTAGACACACATAATTTGAATTTTATATACAGATTTTATTTATATATATACAAAGATTAAAATAATACAACCAAAAAATAATTTCGCAACAAATTAAGAATGGTTAAGTACAAAGTCATTTTATCAAGCTGCCGTGTTTAACAATGCAGTGCCTGGAGATCGGTCCCTTCCCGTTCAATAATGCATTTTCATGGATTGTTCTCGATAGAAATCTGCTTTTCGCACTAAAACTTCGTAGTTTTCAATTCGTCTTTCTCTACCGCCGAAAGCTATGTATAGGCAACGATGTGATCGCTGCACTTTGCCCGCTGTTAAACTACCGCAATATGATGCCCGACCAACAAACAATGGCTCGCCAGTAGAAGTACGACCAGCCTCGATTGCACCATGTGGAATTATGCCATCATGGGAAGGAACCCAGTGATATCCATTGCCTACCAATACTTCAAAATCGGATTTTGAAGCTTCTTCGCCAGCATATGAAACATAAGCGACTCCACGACTTGGAATTGCCTTACCCGGTATCAGTTCACCTCTGTGGAAGGCGCGACAAACAAATATCGTTGATGAGTCTGTATCATGACCAGCGTAAACGGCATTTGGTGGAGAATAGCTTGAGCTTGCATTCACCCAAACATCATATGCACGTGATTGCGATGGTGATGAGGAGACAGGTGGTGGCATTACTTTCGGTGGCATGCCCGTAGGGCACATTCCTATCAGTGGAATTCCCATAGGTGGCTTTATCATGGGCGGAACAGGATCATATGGCGGCGGTGGTGGGCTAAATGGTTCCGGTGAGGACATGTACGGTGGCGCTGTACCATAAGTGGGTGGATTCAGCGCTTGTGGCGGCGGTGGTGGGCTAAATGTTTCTGCTGGGGACATGTACGGTGGCGCTGGACCATAATTGGGCGGACTCAGCGCTTGTGGCATTGGCATTGGTGTATATGCTGGTGGCGTAGGTGATGATGGAAATGGTTTTACGTCCAGTGATGGTGGATATGGTTTCATGAATTCTGGTGGATAAGGATACAATTTTTTTGTTTCTGGTTCTGGTGGATAAGGATATAATTTCATATCTGCTTGTGGTGGTGGTGGTGGCTGGCCATATAAATCTTCTACTTGTACACAATCGAATGGCGGTGTTACTGCTGGCGTTGGCCTTGGAAGTGGTGCATCATCTGCCAATGACCAGCCGGGTTCCCGTTTGTCTTCTACTACCAACACCTCATATGATTCCAAACGGCGTTCGACACCACACCAAGGTATAAATAGGGCACGATGAACTGAGGAAATCTTTCCAACTGTTAAGCAGCCTTCATAATGTCCACGACCAATATAAACAGGTTGACCAAGGGCTGTATTACCACAAATTACAGCGTTCTCTGGTATAACATGATCGTAGCAATGTTGCCAGCCTAAATTTTCACCAATCAAAATCTCAAAATGAGTCTTTGGAATTTCTTCACCACGCAAAGACACAAATGCAATTTGCTTCGAAGGAATTACTTTAGCCACCAACATATCACCATTATGAAAAGCTCGTCCAACATACAATGTATCACCGTCAATATCGTTGCCGCCGGCCACAGCATGCTCTGGAGTTGATGCATATGCTGACGAATGGAGCCATTTATAGTCTGAAAGTAAGAAAGAAAGAGCATCAGTAAAAGTGAAGAAATTAAGTGTAATGATTTTGCAATAATATATTTGAAATAGTGATACTACACACAAATTGTGTAAAAAACGAGCTGCATAGTGCTGTGTAATAATTTTACTCAGCAATGTGTTAAATTCTCTCAGCAATGTGTGAAACTCTATTCCCACACATCGAAACTCTCTCATTTCAGAGTAAAATTTCACATAATTTCTGTTTAAAACTGTAATCCTGTACTGTATGTCTCCCTTTTTGCACAGTTTGTGTCAAATTTCACACACTTTTTTTTTTAGAGTGTACTTCTATTGTCAATGAGTCATTTTCAGTCTTGCGATTTTTTAGGCGAAACACAGTCCGACAGTGTTGTCAAATGTGATATCATGTCCTTATTTGTTACATCCAATAATTAATGAAATCAATTTCATGATCTTTTTTTTTTTTTTTTCAGAACACAACTGGGTGAATTCATCGTCTTATTCGGCGCTCCCTTCTAACGCTTTTGTTGGCGGTTATGATAGTGATGGATCGCCAATTTATGTTGGGCGCGCTCTTCACGAAGGCGAAAATATGCCCGCCAAAATAATACCCAGAAAACGTTGTGCGTTTGTTTCTTGGAACGGTGCCGAGTATACTAAATCCACCTATGATGTACTTGTCGGTCAAGATTATACTTGGGTGCCGTGCGCTGGCGGCAGTGTGCTACCAAATGCTGTATGCACAGGCAAAACCAGAACTGGTGAAGCACTTTACGTGGGTCGTGGTCATCATGCCAACAGCTTGACAGTTGGCAAAATACATCTTTCACATGGCTGCATGTTTATTCCATTTTATGGTCAAGAGGTTCGCATTAAAGTGTACGAAGTTTTGATCTACGAGCGCCATGATAACCGGGTTACTTTTACGTACAAGTACGCACCTCCCGGTACCGCTGCTGCTGGGCATGATAAAGGCAATGCTCGCGTTTATGTGGGTCGGTCTTTGCACGAAGGTAAGCGTTTGATTTTTTGAAATTTTATTTATTTATTTATTGCAATAAGGCAATTAATTATAAGTTGAGGGTGTTAAAAGCTAAGGGGGGGGGGGGGGCATGTGGCAATTTTGGATGAATAAAGTAAAGCATATGACTATACATATAGAACGAGCACTGTTATGAATAAAACTTTGTGAAGTTTCGCAAAAGCTGAGTAAAAATCATGGCACACAAAACTCTGTAAAATTTTGATGCAGCAATGTGTAAAATTCGTCACATACATCGATGAATCTCTCATTTCAGAGTAAAATTATGCTCAATTTTTGCTTAAAATTTTGCTCCCTTTTAACAAAGCTTTTATCAAATTTCACACAGTTTTATTTAGAATGTGCTTCTATTGTAAATTGATCATTTTATGTTTTGCGATTTTTAAAGGTTAACACAGTTTGGCGACGTTATTTAATATGGACAATTTTGTTGTAATGCATACAATGATCTATGAAATCAAGTTTTTGCTTCTGTTTTTCTTCTTTTTTTTCAGAACACAACTGGGTGCAATCATCGTCCTATTCGGCGCTTCCTCCTGGTGCTGTTATTGGCGGTCATGATTGTGATGGTACGTCAATTTATGTTGGGCGTGCCTTTCACGAAGGCGATAATATGCCTGCCAAAATAATACCCAGAAAACGTTGTGCCTTTGTTTCTTGGGACGGTGCCGAGTATACTAAATCTGGCTATGATGTACTTGTCGGTCAAGGTTATGCTTGGGTGTCTAGCTCTGGTGGTAGTGTGCCATCAAATGCAGTATGCTCTGGCATTACCAAAACCGGTGAGCAACTATACGTGGGTCGTGGTCATCATGGCAACAGCTTGACAGTCGGCAAAATACATCCATCACATGGCTGCTTGTATATTCCATTTGGTGGGAAAGAAGTTTGCATTAAAGCGTACGAAGTTTTGGTTTATGAGCGCCGTAATAACAGTGTTGCCTCAACGCCAATTTATACACCACCCACCGGACATGACAATTCTCGTCGTGTGGGTTGGGCTTTGCCCGAAGGTGAGTGTAAAAGTTGATTTTTTTTTCCAATTAAATTTATTTATTTAATCATTTTTCAAATCATTAATTGATTGGGTTTGATGCAAAAGAGAGGTTCATGTGAAAATTTTGGAAAAATTAACTTATTTTTTGAGATCTTAAGCAGTATTAGGAAAATCTAGTTAGAAAGATTCAATCGAATTTTCCAAATTATGTTAACTTTCAAATTTATTTTATCTAAAATTTATCCCTTTTCATCTAACTACGGCAATAGACGCTATGGCCTTTAGCCCGAATAGAATTATCTTAGGCATATAAGTATATGTACATAAAATACGTTAGCCCCTTATTGAGAAGCAAGGAGTATGAAATATGTATAAGGAATGTCTAAATAAGTTTTGCCTTATGCGTTGAGCATAGTGGTAAACGAAAAGCTTGATTTGGGTAAATATTGGGATGTAGTTAGTTATATGAGTAAAATATTTCTTATAAAAATTTTAATCTAAATGGATGGGATTGAGTAGCAGTCCAAAGTCTTAATCATTCGGTCAACGCTATCTCGAATTGTATTAATAATTCTAAGAATGATATCATTCGCATGTAAATATTC
Source organism: Calliopum simillimum (assembly GCA_951812925.1). Classification (NCBI taxonomy): domain Eukaryota; kingdom Metazoa; phylum Arthropoda; class Insecta; order Diptera; family Lauxaniidae; genus Calliopum; species Calliopum simillimum. The sequence goes on from OX638370.1 coordinate 103,730,529, forward strand.
GATATTTTTATTATTGTTGTATGTATGTATATTACCGGCGCAAACATATTGGATATAAAACGCTCGTGAATGGACTTTATGATTCGTAATTACTTTTCCTTTCTTTAGGATAAATTGAGTGTCATAACTTCTTACTCCACTCGAGTAGTAACAAAATTAAAGTAATTAACATTAAATTTCAAACATAAACAACACATACGTAAGAACCATTTTCTTAGTTTTGATTTTCTTTAGAATTGATTTAAAACTTTTTTGGTATTAAAATCCGATTTTTGAAATTAATTCCAGAAAAGTATGAATTTTATTCCAAAATAGTTTAAAATTTATACTTTTTTTATCATTATTTTATATAAATACTTTTTGGTTTTAAAATTATACAAACATTTTTACTGTGTAGAAATAAAATATACTGAAATAATCAAGTAATATTTACTCTTAATTGCCTTCATTTTCCAATTTACCCTACAATTATGTTTTCATCCAGAAAAATGCATAACCATTTTTACTTTATAATTCGAGTAAAAATATTTACGTTTGGATAGGAATTTGCTTAATTTACAAAATGAATATCTCTTCATCATTTACAATGTTGCCAAAGGAGGAAAATGTTGTTACTATTGGAAAATGTTCCCAAAGTAGTAAAATGTTGCCAAAGTCGTAAAATGTTGACAAATCCGAAAAATGTTGAAAAATTCAAATCATATTGATAAAATTGGATAATGTTGCCAAAGTAGGAAAATGTTGGCGAATTCGCAAAATGTTGACAAAGTCGAAAAATAATAGAAAATTCGAAACATTGAGATATAATTGGAAAATGATGACAAATTCATAAAATGTTAAAAAATTCGGATGATATTGATAAATTAGATAATGTTGCCAAAGTCGTAAAATGTTGATAAATTCGAAAAATGTAGACAAAGTCGAAAACAATGAAAAATTCGAAAAATATTGAAAAAATTTTAATATGTTGCCAAAGTAGGAAAATGTTGATACAATTGAAAAATGTTGACAAATCCGAAAAATTCAAATCATATTGGAAAAACTGGAAAATACTGCCAAAGTAGAAAAATGTTGCCGAATTCGCAAAATGTTGACAAAGTCGAAAAATTTTAGAAAATTCGAAACATTAAGATATAATTGGAAAATGATGGCAAATTCAGATAATGTTGAAAAATTCTAATCATTTAGAGACAATTGGAAAATGTTGCCAAAGTAGTAAAATGTTGGGAGGTCATAAATGTTGAAAAATGTGAAAAATTCAAATCATATTGAAAAATCAGGAAAATGTAGCCAAAGTAAGAAAATGTTGCCGAATTCGCAAAATGTTGACAAAGCCGAAAAATATTAGAAAATTCGAAACATTGAGATATACTTGGAAAATGATGACAAATTCAGAAAATGTTGAAAAATTCGAATGATGAAATTGGATAATGTTGCCAAAGTCGTAATACGTTGATAAATTCGATAAATGTAGACAAAGTTGAAAATATTGAAAAATTCGAAAAATATTGAAAAAATTCGAAAATGTTGCCAAGGTAGGAAAATGTTCATACAATTGGAAAATGTTGCCAAGGTAGTAAAATGTTGACAAAGTCATAAAATGCTGACAAACCAGAAAAATTTTGAAAAATTCAAATCATATTGAAAAAAGTTGCCAGTGGGAAAATTTTTCTGAATTCACAAAATGTAGACAATGTCGAAAAGTATTGAAAAATTTTAAAGTCATTGATAAAATTTTAAATTTAAAATTCTTAAAGTCATTAACACCCTACTTATTCATTATAATAACAACACTAAATATAATGACAAAGAGGGTAAATGTTTCAATTTCAAAAAATGTTTACATTGTCGAAAAATGTGTCGTCCATCAGCGTCGAATAGTTTCAGAGTGATAAAGTTTATTTTTAAATCACCGGTGCCCTTTCTATTGAATTCTTCATATTAAACTTCATATACATATACTATGATGCAACAGATTCCTTATATATTCCTTTGCAACACAGAATCATTCGGCTAAATTTGTGCGTCTTGTTACTGCTGTCCATAAACCTGTCTGTCAGTGAAACAGCAGCATCAACAGCAACATTATTTACACTGCCAAAATGAGTCAAAGCAACGCATCTGGAAAAAAACACTGTGGTTCAGTGGCGTCGAGGTCTAACAAGTTTGTAATTGCAAGCAAAAATAATATACATATTTCTCTCTACCACACTAACGGACCCCGGTTAAAATCCTGGTGCGATCAGTTCGTTTCTTTTTTTGTTTTTTTGTTTGATTTTTACAGTAAATTAAATATCACTTAAATTTTTTCAAAAAACTTACTGTACCTACTGTAAGGTTATTCGAAAATTTTAAATTTACTAAAAAAGTATGGTAAAATTTTTTTTTTATTTGGGAGTTGTCACTATATTGACTTGAAATTCTAATAAAGCTTACTAGAAAAAAGGAATACAAACTATTTGTTTCTTCGTGTATGGATTGTATGGATATTTTTTACTACTATAGTTCTGATGTCTGATTTTAGATGCAGTAATTCACATTCGGAGTTGCGTAAAACAAGAACTAATAAACAAACGCGAATCATAGAAGAAAAGTTAATTGTCCGGAAATTGACGGAAAACATATAAGACCTTGAGAAAAGACAGAAATCTTATCGACCATGAACCTTTAAGCAAGCACAACACTTAAAAAACCTCAAAACCATAAAATCTCTCCTATAAACTGATGTCTAGAAAAGTCATGTCGATTGACAATTTTGATATTATGGAAATCTTATTGGAATAATCTATGAAATATGCTTTTTGGGACCATCCTATGAGTACAGAATTTTATGCCTATGGTAAAAATGACTTCACAACTAAAGTAATCGAGTAACAGAATTGCATACGTTGTCTTAAATGGAATAAATAACACTTGTAAAGTTGATATTGTTATGTTGTTATTGTTTATTTTTGTTAGTTTGTTAGTAAAAAAAAATTACATAATACAAAATTTGTTCATTTTCGGTAGGTAACGTAAAATTTATACGTTTAACTTATTGCTTGCAAAGCACATCATAGTTATCAACGCGAATCTCTCGTCCACCATACGGAATGAACAAACAACGCTGACTGACGGATACCAATCCGGGTGTCAAGCTCCCATGATGATGTCCACGACCGACAAACAAGGGCTCTCCGTTGCGTGATCTTCCAGTTGAAACAGCATTGGGTGGAATCATATGGTGATGTGGCTTCACCCATGAATATCCATAGCCGGTTAATACCTCAAAATTATGTTTGTTCACCTCATAACCACTATAGCAAACGTATGCGCATCCCTTACTTGGAATAACCTTAGCTGGGAGCATCTCACCTTCGTGCAAGGCACGACCCACATAAATGGGAGAATTATCTGAATCATGTCCGGCAACAACAGCGCCAGGTGGTGTATAATTGGGCGTTGAGCCAACCCAGTTATCACGGCGCTCGTAAACCAAAACTTCGTACGTATTAACGCGAACCTCTTGACCACCAAATGGAATATACAAGCAGCCATGTGAAGGATGTATTTTACCAACACTCAAGCTGTTGGCATGATGACCACGACCCACGTAAAGTGGTTCACCAGTTCTAGTGTTGCCAGAGCGTACGGCATTTGGTGGCACACTACCGCCAGCACATGGCACCCAAGCATAACCTTGACCGACAAGTACATCATAAGTGGATTTGGTATGCTCAGTACCGCCGTAAGCTACATAGGCGCAACGTTTGCTGGGTATTACTTTGGCGGGCATATTTTCACCTTCGTGCATGGCACGCCCAACATAAATAGGCGTACGATCACAATCATGACCGCCAACAACGGCATAAGGAGGAAGTGCCGAATAGGCAGATGAATGCACCCAGTTGTGTTCTGCAAAAAAGAAAAAATTGATTTCATTAATCACGGGATGCAGCAGTTAAGGAGAAGAATTTCAACTCTTTTGCAAAACAGAAACAAAGAATTACCAGATTTTATAACGCAGCCGGACTGTGTTAGGCCTAAAAAATCGCAAAACAGAAAATGACTCATTTATTTATTGTGAAACAAAAAAGTTCTTATCAATGCGATAAAAAGAGCTTTTCATTTGTATTCTTATGACATGTGATAAAAAGTTATTGATGAATTAATGAATTTATACCGAGTCATATAGACAACGCTATTTCTCTACATACTTGTATATGTTAGCAATCACGAATAATATTTGGTTCTACTTGAAAATATGGATGAAAGGGATAGGGATGGAATTCATGACCCCATGTAAACATTAAAAGTTAAAGTTTTGTTTGAAAATATCAGATTTTTCAATAAAAAATCACATACTATACAACTTTCGATAATTTATATAAACTAGAATCGCCTAATGATCAAAATTTGACCACAAATGTATTAAATAATTTTAGTACTTTTTTGGACACTTTTAGTACTTTTTTGCTTTTTGGTACAAAAAAGAAAATCTCATTTATCATCCCTGGTGTGGAACGAAAAGAAGTGAAAAACCTTGAAATCAGTGTCAGTCAGCTTTTTTTCTTTCTCTTTGTGCAGTATTCTCTTTTCAGGTCTCTGTAACCGCGTATTTTGTCGTTGTTAATATTAAAAAATTTGCATTTAATTTTACCTGGCTTAATGGCGAAATATTAAAATAATTTTTACTTTGTGCACATTTACACAAAAATACTTTTCTAATGGTGTATAATTGAAAGTCGTGCTCCATTTCTAACATAGTAAAAAAGGTTGGACAGTTTTTGTCTTGCGTAATAGTATATAGATTAACCAATGGCGTTGATAAGATTTTATTTCAGCTCTCTTGTTCTTGTGCTCATATCAAAATCACAAAATAAACGTTACTCATGAAAATGATTGAATCGTATACTACACTTTTCGCACTGTACAAACCGGCAAAGCTTAAAAAAATCTGAGAAAGCACTTTTGTGCGCAATGACCTCAGCTTCATTCTGATAATGAAAAATAAGTGGATGGACTATTTAGAAAAAACTAGTTAAACTTTGAGCGAAAAGTTTGCATTTTTTTTGCTCAAAATGCATTTAATTTTTTGTGTATGTTCCATTCTTTGAGTTTTTATTGTCAAAATATAGCTGAGGTCATTACGCTTAAAAGCACGTTCTCTGATTTTTGTAAGTTTTTGTTTTAAGCGAGATCTGCGTCATCAAAAATCCGCATGAAGGTTTTATAGTATAAAATGCTAATTTTGCTTAAACTGGTTTTTTGAAAAAATTGTTGAAAAAGCCGAAATGGAAATATTTGAAGAGAACTACACTCTACATAAAATTTTTGAAATAACTTACAAACTGTGAAAAAAAATAGGCATACAACACTGTCGAAGAATTTCACTCTCACTGTGTGGCTCCGTTTTTATACAGTTTTTGACAAGTTTCACATGGTTTTATTTGGAGTCTTCTATTACTGTCCAAAGAAAATGTACAGAACAGCTTGTGTTCAACGTGTGATATATTATACTTTGATAATTGTGCTAAAACTATATCTACGACTTTTCTCGAATAGAAATTTGTTAGTCAGTGTAATCATTACAAATGATGTCCAAAAGATACACTTTACATTCAATAACTACTGAAAATCACTCATGTTACACTTTAGTCACTGTAAAAGCTTAAATATTCAATGTTAGTACTAAGCTACAAAGCTTTTATTCCAAATACACTAACTTTCTTTGCAATTTCTTACCCATTTTTCACTTGTTTTATTATCTTTCTTTTTCTAAAAATTCAAAGTTTCGAGATTGGTTTTTGTATTTATAAAATTTTAGCCCGTTCTTTAGTTGTTTACTTGACGATGGTGCAGTTCTCACTGATTTAAAGTTAGGCCAGTACATTCTTATTATAAAACAAATTTTTTGGATCGATTTGTCATCAACTGAAATGTTATCAGTGCAGTATATTAAAATAACTCCACCGTTACTGGTGGAAAAGAATATAATTGTTTTGATAAGAGAATTTACTGTTTATTATTTGCTTTCATTATTCATGTCATATCTTTATAAAAGTATAATAAAATGTTTATAAATACATGTTTGATATAACTAATATCTAGATACACCCAATTTTCCATAAAAAAAGAACAAATTTTATGTTGCCACTATATTTTTTTATTATTTTCATTACCTAAACTATTTTAAATGATATGCAAAAAATATTTTCTTTTACAGGACGCAGGACAATTTCCCATAACGATAGGAAAGTTATTTCGAGGTGCCTACCGAGATCTTACATACGTGAGTACATAGCAATATATGTACATATATGTATTTATATTTATAAAAATAAGCAATAGTTTCATACATTTATTGCACAATAAGCGCACTTCACTATATAGCGGGCGTGTACTGTAGAAGCTGTTTTTTATTTTCAAATTCGATTTTTTTTTCTATTAAGCCCCATTATCTTATCATAATTTTTCACAAAAACACTTGCCACAGCCGACTTTATGAGTCAAAAAGTAAATTTTTATATAATAATCATATATCAAAATCGATAAAGGGGATTTTTTTTTAAATGAATTATTGCAATCAAATGATTGATACCAAAGAAACATTTTTAAAATATATGTCTTTGTCTAAATTTGTCTAAATACCTAAATATCTGGGTTCTTAGATTTGAGGACTCTTTTGCTACATCGGGATAAAATTATTCGGGGGAAAAACCAAATGCTCTTCACATTGTTGCTGTATCAAAAAAAATTTTTTACAAAATTTACTTAAAAAAATCTGAGTTAGTTTCTTTTCTATTTATAAATTCAAAAATGGTATTTTGGATATATTGTATTTTTAAGAATTTTTAGGTTTTTTTTGAAAATAATTTATTTTCAATATAAATTTCGATGCTTCAGAATTGTTATATCTCGTATGGTTTTCGCGAAAGAAACCATTACCTAAAGGTTTGATTTTTCGAGATTTTTGAGGTTATGTAATGAACAAGGAAATCATTAGCCATAAAACCTAATGACTGACGCAGCTTGAATCTCCAGTCTTAAACAACGCACTGTGGGAAATTTTGCCCTGTTTGTTGGCCAAAAGTCGAATTTTAAATACTTAAAAAGTAAAGTTTTGGGTTAGCTATATAAATGTGAATACGTGCGATAGAAAATCCGCGTACTTAGGCAATTCCGTTTTCCAGATTCAGATTCAGCATCGAAATTCGTATTGAAAATAACATGTTTTCTAAAAAAACCCAAAAATACGCAAAAGTTAAAGAAAAAAACAAAAATTCTTAAAAAAAAAAATATTTCATTAACGCGAAAAGCTTGAATTTTCCAAAATACCATTTTAAAAAAAAAAAATTCTACTGATAGTTTAAATAGGGGGCACCAAAGGTGAAAAATGCTTAAAACATAAGAAATGCGCGTAAAAAATGTTAATAATATGAAATGTGAGAGGTCTTTATTGATATTGACGATTTTTTGACCACAAATGTATTAAATTAATTTGGTACTTTTTGGCCACTTTTAGTACGTTTTTTTTTTGCTATTTGGTTTGAAATAGGAAAGCTCATTTATCATCCTTGGTATAGTTCAAAACATAAAACATGAAGTCAGTGCTATGTTTTTTGGCTTTCTCCTTTGCTTTATCCTTTTTTCAGCTCTGTGTGACCGTGCATTTCATTTTACCTAGCTTAAAGTCAAAATATTAACATAATTTAACCTTTGTGCACATCTACACACAAATACCTTTCTAATGATGTATAATTTAAAGTCATACTCCATTTCTTGTATAGTAAAAAAAGATGGACAAGTTTTTGTCTTGCGTATTAATATAGGGTGTTTTTTTTAGAACTTCGAATTGAAATAAAACACAAGAAAATCGTTTTAATGTCCATCAATTTGGCTTTATTGGAAGGATAATTTTATGCCATTTATGTTTAAATATGATTTCGGGCATGTGGCCCCCGCGGCTGGCTCGAATAAAGCCAATTCTACAGGTCCAATTTTCAACCACTTTTTCGAGCATATGGGGCCGTATGTCGGCAATAACGCCACGAATGTTGGCTTCTAAGTCCCCTAACGTTTCTGGTTTGTTGGCGTAGACGAGCGACTTCACATATCCCCAAAGAAAATAATCCAATGGTGTCAAATCACACGATCTTGGTGGCCAATTGACAGGTCCATTCCGCGAAATTATGCGCTCATCGAATGTTTCCTTCAATAAATCGATTGTGACGTGCGCTGTGTGGCATGTAGCGCCGTCTTGTTGGAACCACAACTCATCCACATTCATGCCATCCAATTCGGGAACGAAATAGTCGGTTATCATGGCTCTATACCGGTCTCCATTAACGGTAACTGACTCTCCAGCATTATTTCGGAAGAAGTATGGCCCAATGACTCCACCAGCCCATAGAGCACACCAAACAGTTAGTTTTTGTGGATGTAATGGCGTCTCAAGGGTCTCATGTGGATTCTCTTCACTCCAAATGCGGCAAATTTGCTTGTTGACGTAGCCGTTCAACCAAAAATGAGCCTCATCACTGAACAAAATTTTGCGATGAAAATCAGCATCGAGATCATTCTAATTTTCGGCCCATACACCAAAATCACGACGAATTGCATGGTCTCGCGGCTTTAATTCTTGCACAAGCTGGATCTTGTAAGGTCGCAAGCCAAGATCTTTGCGTAAAATCTTCCATAAAGTTGATGGACAAAGCTCCAATTGCTGTGCACGGTGGCGAATCGATTCATTCGGGTCCTCTTCAACATTTTGCTCTACAGCGGCAATTGCTTCTTCGGTGCGCACTGTTCGACGTCTCTGCGGATGCGTATTATCACATAGAGTAAACGTAGTGCGAAAACGATCCATGGTTAACCGAATTAATTGCTCTGATGGACGATTATGACGACCATAAAATGGACGGAGCTTGCGGTAAACTTCGCGAACTGAACCATTATTTTCGAAATAAATTTGCACGATTTGCAAGCGTTGTTCTTTTGTCAACCTGTTCATGATGAAATAGCAAACCAAACTGAACATAAATGACATTAGAGTTGCCAGATTTGACCACAAAATGCCAGTTTTATCTCTATTCGAAAAACAAACCTCTAAAAAAACACCCTTTATATAGATTTGCATATAATAACATATCCATGTATAAACTGAACCTCTAATTTCACATCTTTTGAAATTAGACAGAAGAATTGAATGGTCTACAGAATCAAAAGCTGTCTATAAAACGTGCAGCACATTGTTTTCTAACATTTAAGGAACATTAAAATTTATTACAAAATTTAAGTCGATGAACTTTCCCGGAAACCAAATTGGTTTGCATTAAACAATTTTTTTCTATTCATCATTTTTTCATACACGTTCGATAAATCTGCACATTAGAAATAGGTCAGTATTTATTTGGCTTTTTCGAAAAGTGGAATAACTTCTGCCTTTTTATGAGCCTCTGGGAAATAAAACTCCAGCGTTAATACTCATGATTATTAACTAATCGAAAAACAGAATTGCATAAGTTGGCTTGAAATGAATAAAAAACAATTGTAAAGTTGAGGTTGTTATGTTCTGAATTTTTATTTTCGTTAGTTTGCTTAAAATAAATACATTATACAAATTTGATGATTTACATGTTAGTTTATTGCTTGCAAAGCACAGCATAGGAATCAATCTGAATTTCTCGTCCGCCATATGAAATGAACAAACAACGCTGACTGACTGATACCACTCCGGGTGTTAAGCTGCCACGATAATGTCCGCGACCAACAAATAAGGTCTCTCCTTCGCATGATCTTCCAGTTGAAATAGCATTGGGTGGAATCACATGATGTTTTGGCTTCAACCATGAATATCCATCGCCGGTTAAAACCTCAAAATTATCTTTGTTCACCTCATCACCCATATAGCCAATGTATGCACATCCCTTACTTGGAATAACTTTAGCTGGGCGCATCTCACCTTCGTGCAAGGCTCGACCCACATAAATCGAAGATTTGTCTGTATCATGTCCGGCAATAACAGCGCCAGGTGGTGTGTAATAGGGCGCTGAGTCAACCCAGTTATCACGACGCTCATAAACCAAAACTTCGTAAGTATTAACTCGAAGTTCTTGACCATCAAATGGAATATATAGGCAGCCATGTGAAGGATGTATTTTGCCAACACTTAAGCTATTGTCATGATGTCCACGACCCACGTAAAGTGGTTCACCAGTTTTGGTGTTGCCAGAGCGTACAGCATTTGGAGGCACAGTGCCGCCAGCACAAGGCAGCCAAGTATAATCTTGTCCGATAAGTATATCGTAGGTGGATTTGACATGCTCGGCACCGCCGTAAGCAATATAGGCGCAACTTTTGCTGGGTATTACTTTGGCGGGCATATTTTCACCTTCGTGCATGGCGCGCCCAACATAAATTGCCGTACGGTCACAATCATGGCCACCAACAACGGCGTATGCAGGAAGTGCCGAATAAGAAGACGAATGCACCCAGTTATGTTCTGCAAAAAAGCAAAAAAATTATTTCATTAATCAGGTGATGTGGGAGATAAGATTATCAATTTGACCTCTTTCGTAAAATCAATTTTCCTATATTTAATAAAGCCGGCTGCTTGGGGCGAATATATCGCAAATTAAGAAACTATTGAATATCTTAAGCATTATTTTTTATGTTTTGCGCATAACCAAGTTTTTGGAAGAGGTAAAAAAGACCCATAAAAATAGAATGTGTTCTAGGAAAATGTTTTTTGTGTGATTTCATTATGACCTTGAGACAACTAGATTTATCGAAAATGTAGAATTTTACAGTAGAAAAATACATTACTTTGGAGCTAAAAATGGCGAACGTGACCAACTTTGAATGGCTTTGATTTTAGTTTTTTGTAATAGATTTTATGTTTTCGATTGTGTTTATTAAACTAAGTATATTTGCATTAAACTTTTGGCACCCTTGTTGCTTGATTTGCATGTGATTTGTGAAGTTATGGTGACAAATTATCTTTTTTAATGTTGAACGGAACTAAAGAAATTGGACTAAATCAAATAAAAAATTAACGATTAATAGGGATTGCATTGCTCTGTTTTAATTTTTTTTTATAGTGTACCTACATGTATAATTAATGTTGTAAGCGAGATTTTGTGAAACAACCGTTTTACAAAAGATGACCCTACCAGTAGATTTTGGTCACAAATATCAATCTCATGTGCCATATTGAAAGCTGGGGCATCTCTCAACAACATAGCATCATTATATTTGTGCATTGGCGGCTGAGGTCTATCGTATCCTCCTGGAAAATTATGAGGCGGAAACGGTTCAAAAGTGGTGATATTGACGTTGAAAACAAGGAGCGCTCTGGAAGGCCGAAAATGAAGACGTGGAATTGAAGGCTTTGCTAGATGAGGATTCGTGCCAAATGAAAGAAAAGCTAGTTGCATCATTGAACGTGACACAAAAAGCCATTTCGTTGGAAATTGGGTGCCGTACGAGTTGAAGCAAAGAGTAGCGAACGGTGATTTGCATCTCATCGGTCAAAAACTATTTGGATAATAGTGGATGCGAAATTCTGTTTCACCCACCTTATAGTCCAGACTTGGCTCCATCCGACTAACACGTGTTTCAATCGTTGCAGAACGCTCTTACCGGAAAACGCAAAAGAAACTGATTCAAAAGTTGCTGGAAAAAATAAAAAAAAACTTAGGAATTAATTAAGGTGTTTTCCTTAAGTGTGGCTGTAAAAATTCTCTTCAGGGTTTGCCAGTTTCGCAAATGATTCTGAGTGGATGGCTCAACCGGAATTCGTTTGTTATATGCGGCATTTCATTCAGTTTGCCAAACCAACTCCAACTTCTCCTGTTCTGCTGCTTCTAGACGGTCACACCAGCCACTTGTCGATAGAAGCGCTGGACATTGCAGTCGAGAATGGGGTCCACATCCTTTTGGCTGCAGCCTTTGGATGTTTCTGTATTCGGACCGGTGAAGGCATTCTACAAGTCACAGTGTGCAGCTTGGCAAATAAACAATGCCAACAAGCTGTTGCCGCGCAAATTGACCACCAACAACACTCTTAAATGTAACGAATGCAATCGGCCCATTCATTTAAAGTGCGAATAAATTAATTTAGCTTTTTTCTCCATTTGATTGCGTTTTACTTCATATTTTTCCATTTTTAGCCGATTTTCTAAGGGTGCCCACAACCGGACCCAAAATTTTTTTTTTTGTCAGAAAAGATCACCAGGGGTCTCGACCTTTCAAATGAGTTTAGATCTTCGCTTTCAAAAAAATTGTATTGCTCTTATTGATAAAGAAAGGTTGCAGAAAAAATTTTGGAAATTGTCTGCGGTGTCCCTGGCCCCTCTTAGATGCTTTAGTTCCTTTTAAAAAAAAAAATTACTACAACAATCGATAGGGAGAGGTTGATGAAAATTTTTGGAAACTGACAGAGGTGTCAGTCAAATGTTGCAATAAAATGTTTTTGAAAAATGGGATCAAAACTCCTAAGAAGGGTCGGGGACACCCCTGAAAGTTTTCAAAAATTTTCTTCAACTTCTCCCTAACGAATGGTGCAGTCAACATTTTTTTTTAAATCGGGATCAAAACTGTTATGAAGGGTCGAGGACCCCCTGACAGTTTCAAAAATTTGTATTGAATCCCTCCCTATCGGTTGGTGCAGTAATTTTTAATTTAAAAATGGGACCACAACTCCTAGGAAGGGTCGGTGATACCCCTGTTCAGCCTCGAAACCTATGCTCTTCCTAGAAGTTGAAGGAGGATATATACATACATACAACTCGAAACCCATACAAGTCTTATGCATTGATAGGATATTTACAAAGTTTTTTAAATCCAGGCGTAACAAAAATTAAATAGCACGTGACATATATAAAAATTTTGAAAACATTTGAAAAAAAAGGAATAAAAAATAAAAATGTATATAAAATGATAATAAAGATAAATAACACTAGAAATATAAAATAATAAAAATAAAAAAAAAAAATTAATTTTGAATACTCAACAATCTTTAGAAATTTTTTCCAGCCATGACCAAGACTCTATATCAAAACCAAGGCAAAGATCAAAACCAAGCTCTTGTCAAACGATGAAGTATTTTAATAGGAAGTGAAAAATTTTATGGTATGGTCTATAGAATCAAACTGACCCGAGAAATAAATTGGCTGATGTGCTAATCTAACTTTAGTCCAAGCTCAACTATTATCCTAAGATAAGATAGTAATTAGTTTTGCTAAGGACACAGTTATTAAAGATATGTTGTCAAAAGTTTCAGCAGACAGAAAACATCTTGGATTTCGCAGAGATCTTATAAAACATATCAAAATTATTAAAACCCTCATGCAAACCGATATCTAAAAAAGTCATATTATTTGACAGTTCTGATATATGGAAAAATTTCTAGGACAATCATCTTTTGGAACCATCCTATGTGTACACAAAACAATGCCTAAGGTGACAATGCCTTCACAACTAAAATAATCGAGTAACAGAATTGCATACGTTGTCTTAAATGGAATAAATAACACTTATAAAGTTGAGATTGTTATGGTTTATTTTTGTTAGTTTGTTAGTAAAAAAAATTACATAATACAAATTTGTTCATTTCCGGTAACGTCTCATTTCTACAGTAGCTTATTGCCTGACAAGCACTTCATAGGAATCAATTTGATGTTCTTTTCCACCATATGAAATGAACAAACAATGCTGACTGACTGATACCAATCCGGGTGTTAAGCTGCCACTATATTTTCCGCGACCGATAAACAAAGGCTCTCCGTTGCGTGATCTTCCAGTTGAAATAGCATTGGGTGGAATCACATGATGTTTTGGCTTCACCCATGAATATCCAGCACCGGTTAAGATCTCAAAATTATCTTTGTTCACCTCAACACCATTATAGCCAATGTATGCAGATCCCTTACTTGGAATAACTTTAGCTGGGCGCATCTCGCCTTCGTGCATGGCTCGACCCACATAAATGGGATCATTGTCTGAATCATGTCCGGCAACAACAGCGCCAGGTGGTGTGTTACGGGACCTTGAGCTAACCCAGTTATCATGGCGCTCATAAACTAGAACTTCGTACGTATTAACGCGAACTTCTTTACCACCAAATGGAATATACAAGCAGCCATGTGAAGGATGTATTTTGCCAACACTTAAGCTGTTTTCATGATGACCACGACCCACGTAAAGTGGTTCACCAGTTTTGGTTTTGCCAGTGTATACAGCATTCGGTGGCACAGTGCCGCCAGCGCTTGGCACCCATGCATAACCTTCACCGACAAGTACATCATACGTGGATTTGGTATGCTCAGTACCGCCGTAAGCTACATAGGCGCAACGTTTGCTGGGTATTACTTTGGCGGGCATATTTTCACCTTCGTGCATGGCACGCCCAACATAAATTGCCGTTCGGTCAGCATCATGACCGCCAACAACGGCGTAATGAGGAAGCGCCGAATAGGAAGATGAATGTACCCAATTGTGTTCTGCAAGAGGGAAAAAATTGATTTCATTAATTATGGGAGATATGCAAAACAAAAATTATCATATTTAATAACGCAGCCGGACTATGTGACGCCTAAATATCGCAAAGTTTTATTGATCAATTGGAAGATTTAATCTGTTTCTAATAGGTCAAGTCGAATGCAGTTGGCCTTATGGCCAATTTATGTACATACTTACTATAGAGTATGCTAACGTTAAGGTAAAAAAGCTTTTGTGAGGTGAAAAGAGGCCTAGACTAACAAAAAATTGTATGTGAGGGGGCTCTAAACTGTACCCCTGAGAAGTTGTAGGGAAAAATCTAATTTTCTGGCATTTCACCATCCCGTTGCTGAAATCAGCAGTTTAAATAAAACTTTGTTGAACTCGAAAAATTATTTTGTCTGACGCTTCTTTGAATCTAAACTAACAATTGACCTAGGATGTCCCGCGCCATTTTTTTCTGCCGACATTTTTCGGTTTTTTAATACAATTTCAATCGGAAAAACGAATTTTACTCAAAACCAAGGCGTCTTACGAAAAAAGTGTATTGGGCAAAAAATGCTTAGCATCGTCCAAGAAATACGTGTGAATTTGTTCCTAATTTTTTTGGGACATTTTATAATTTTCCAAAAAATGGTAACAAAAATAATTTAAAAAGTTAAAAAAAAAAATTCTGAAAAAATGCACATGTTTTTCCTTGCCGAAGCTAAGCATTTTTTGCCTAATACACTTTTTTCGTAAGACGCCTTGGTTTTGAGTAAAATTCGATTTTCCGATTGAAATTGTATTAAGAAACCGAAAAATGTCAGCAGAAAAAGATGGCCCGTGACATTCTAGGTCAAAAATATGAAAAAGTTGTTAGTTTTGTGTCAAAGAAGCGACAGGCAAACTAACTTTTCGAGTTCAGTAAAATTTTATTTAAACTGCTGATTTCAGCACCGTGCCATAAGAAAGCTCATATAGGTTTTTCATAAAAAAGTTTTCTCTAAAACATTAGTGTGAAGGTTTTTTTTTAAGCAAGTCACAAATTTTGGTTTTTCTCTTTAGCTGCAAAGGGTACATTTTAGACCCCCCTCCCCTCCATACATACGTGTGATTTTTTTGGATTTTTTTTGGAAACTTTTTTTTTTGAATAATTTTTGAAAAATTGCTTTTTTTTAAATTTTTTAAAAAATTACTCAAATAAAAATTCAAAAATTTTTTTTCAACTTTCCAAAAAATTTTACACTTACTTCCTTGATGATTCTAAGCATTTTATGCCTAGTTCACTTTTTCGGTAAGATGCTTTCCTCTTGAGTAAAAATAGATTTTTGCCATCCGCGTCCGAATCCCATCTTGAATCATACATCATTTAAAAGCTCATAAATTATGCTTTAATTTACAGTACTTTTAAAAAAATCTAAGGGTGGTTTTTTTAAAAAAAATTCAAAAGTATTTTTAAGTGTAAAAAATTTTTGGTGAAACAAAATTTTTTTCACCAATAAATATTTTTTTATAAAAAGAACACTTCAAAATAAATGGGACTAGTAACTTAGATTTATCAATTTACAAGCTTTAGTGTAAGCTATAAATTTTAGAAAAAACACACTTTTCATAAAAATGGCTAAAAACGCCAACTTCAACACCCTGTATTTTAACAACAAATGGTACTAGGACCAAATTCTCCCGGATTGTTGTTCTTGCACACCGGATCTACCATATTCCCAAATTTGAGCGAAATCGGAGAAAAAAAAAAATTTTGAGCTGGTACACTTGGCGTGGATTGCTTCATATATAGAACATTGATTTAAAGTTTACTTTTTAACGATGATGTCATTAGTATTCAATACAATAGTAATAATGTCCTTATCTTTTTGTACTATTTTATCCATTAAATTAATAATTGCAAGTACAAAAGATTTGAGAATCCGTGAATTTATTTTTGTGCGCAATGACCTCACTGATAGCAAAAAGTAGAAGATTAAACAGTATACGTATACAAGAAACCAGAGACATTTTGAACGAAAAAGCCAATATTTTAATTTTTTCCTTAAAAGTTTAAGCTTTTAACATTTGCAATAAAATGGTTGCTGCCTGATAATTTTTTATTGTATTTAATTCTACAAAAGTCCGTACAAAAGATTTTTTAAATAATGTGCATGTTTGAGCCAAAGATTGTAAATTGTACTGATGTAATTTTACATACGTACCAAATATCATCTATCTGTGGTTTCAGAAATATGACATTTTATTTAAGGGCGTGGCACCGCACATTTTTCCCTTTGACATTATTTATGCTAAAAACTCTTAATACATATACAAAATCTCATCCATGTCCATTAAATATTTTCAGCTATAATAAATTAATTTCTTTGAAAACACAAAAAAAAACGAAGAAAATTTTTTTTTTAATTTTTTGAACCGCCATCCAAGGTCCCCCCTTGGGTAAAAAATTTTTTTTACACTTAAATGTATAAAAAGTCAAGAAACGCGTAGAAAACACGAAAAAAAGAAAAAAATAATATTTTTTTAATTTTTGTTCTGAAAAAAAAAAAACCGAAAAAACAAAAAACTCGTTAGACCCGGAAACCTATATGCATAATTTTTCACATTGATCTGTCCAACCGTTTGGGAACCTATAGAGAACATACAGACACATTACACACAAGCTGTGTAGAAAAAGGAGTCACACTGTGCAAAAAATAACACGTTGCATTCAACAACAACTGAGAGTAACTGATGGATGGTCCATTTAAGCCAGGCCTGTAAAAGCTTAACAATTTATTGTACAATTAAGCTCATATGCAAAATACACAAATTTAATTTGCAATTTCTTACCCATTTTTCACTTTTTGTATGAACTTTTCGTTTGTTAAAAATTCAAAGTTGTGAGGTGTTTTATTCACTAAATTTTAGCCCGTTATTTAGTTGTTCGCTTGACGATGGTGCTGTTCTCACTGATTCAAAGTTGGCCCAGTACATACATACTTATGATAAAACAACTAATTTCGATCGATTTGTCAGAAAGTGAAATGTCAAGCTGCAAAAGAACATAATTGTTTTGATAAGAGCCATTTACTATTTGCATGTTATATCTTATATGGGTCATTCCATTGTGACACAAGGGACATTTGACTCTAGAATATGACAAAACTTTAGTTATAACTAAGTTGTTTTGATTCCATTTTGAAACTTGATCATTGTTGTCAATTCACTTTTAGTTATTTAAATAAAAATTTAAGTAGTATAAATTCGACTGCTTCATTTATATTATTGTAATATTTTAAAACTGTGCAATGGAATTTAAAGTAACGCATACCTGCCAATAAGTCAAATTTTTAAAGCCCTCTAGCTTCTTTACCAGACTTTATACTGTAAAAATATTTTGTATCTCAACCGAGGATATATATGGGTGAATATCACGAAATGTCGAGAAATACCTGTCCCACGGTTGTATTGCGCGGTTGAAGCAAAATTTCAACCATCCCACCATGACATTGTATCAAAACTAACATTTTTTGTAATGTACATACATCCCTGAAACAAAAAGAAGTTCCAATAAAGTTTAATCACATGAAAACTACCGAAAATGTCCCCTCCGTCATGGTCCTTTTGCCAATCAAGCCTTTTCCACGCTCGATTTAGCCAAATACAATATTCCACTGATGTTCTGCGTGTGGACATATTTAAGTTCCATAAGAATAGAAGCTTTTTTTCGTGGAGCAAGCCCAATTCTGACCCTTCGATGCTCGCTGGTGGCATTATCACAATTGTCCCACGCATTTTTCATATTCCGTAGATAATTCTAAATTACCGCGATTATTCCGGCGAATTAGACTTGGAGGGCTTCCGCGCCGGGTTTTTCCAAGTCCATCAACACAGAAACCAAGCCCAACAGAGGAGTTCTCTCCAAATGTTCCTAAGTATGTACTTGCTGCGCTCAAAACAAAATGACAAATGTACGGGAAAAAAGTCGATGTCCCCTCTGTCATGGTCAAACTATTGGTGAGAAGTGGAATTTTTTTGGTGTATCATCATTGTGGAATGAAGAGTGTGTTAAACTTAGTCGATTGTGCTCGGTAGCAAGAGTTGACGATTTGCTTTGTGTGCTTAATGCTCAATTATTCATGAAATGTCCCCTCCGTCATGATTTTGCGTTATTTTTATTTCTTGTGTTGGAAATAACGAAGTAGTATGCAACTACTATAGCAGATATAATTTATCAATAATCATTTTTTTAACAAAACCCAACATGGCCGTTCCAATATGGCGGTCAAAAATTCAATATGGTAGACTTTATTTAAAAACAAACTAATGTGAAACAAATTTCGTGCATGGTGGTTTTGTGGATCGCTAATCTCGAATCCGTTATCGGATTTACAAAATTAAAAATGGCGGATCCAAGATGGCGTACGGAATTTTCAAAAATCAACAGATTTTTTTGAAATTTGGTATATGTGGTTTTTTGTGGTCGCTGATCACGAATCTGAAGTCGGATTTACAAAATTCAAGATGGAGAATACAAAATAGCGGACAAAATTTCAAAAATCAACCGTCAGTCATCTTGGGTCCGCCATCTTCAATTTTCCAAATCCGACCCTGGAACCCCCACATACTAAATTTCAAAAAAAACGGTTGATTTTTGAAAATTCATTACGCCATCTTGGATCCGCTATTTGGAATTTTGTAAATCCGACCACGGATTCGTGATTATCGACCAAAAAAACATTTATGCATGAAATTTGGTTCACATTAGTTTATTTTTAAATAAAGTCCACCATATTGAATTTTTGACCGCCATATTGGAGTATTGAGTATGGAAGGCGTCGTGTAGATTTCAGGGGTTTTTCAGAATACTTATGATCTAGACGACGGAATCAACCGGTTACTGGACCATTTCAACAACTTTTTAAATTCAAATTTTCATATCCCGAAATTACGGTATTTCGTAACATACACCCATATAGGTATAACTTAGTCAAATGTTACTAAAAACGGCAACATCAAAATTGTTTACCTGTTCGCTCCACGTGGAATGCCCCGTAATTATTATCTAGATACACCCAATTTTCTGTAAACAAGAACAAATTCTATGTTGCCCCTATACTTTTTTACTATTTTCATTACCAAAATTTTAAATAATTTGCAAAAAATACTTTCTTTTACAGGACGTAGGATAATTTGCCAAAGCGATAGGAAAGAAATTTCGAGATCTGTAGTTGTTTTTTTTTTTTTTTTATTTTTAAGTTCGATTTTGTTCTATTTAGCTCCATTATATTCTCTTGTCATAATTTTTTACAAAAATACTTTGCACAATCTTCTTGAGCACAATCGACATTTTGAATTAAAAATAAATATCGTAAACATAATCATAATGTAATCATATGTATAGCAAAATCGATAAAGGGGATTATTTTTATACGCGAATTCTTGCTATCAAATGATTTACACAACGACGCTTTTTTGAAATAAATTTTTTTGTCCAAATTTCAAAATACCTTAAAAGCAGTGTTCTTAGATTGAGAGTTTTTTTTTGCAACATTGGGAAAAAATATTTCATGGCGAAATTTGGGGATAAAATTTCATACCTTAGCATTCTGATAATGGGGAAACACTTTATTTTTAAATTATTTATCAGTTTTGATCCTTCTATATCGAATAAACAGCAGAAAAATGCAGAAAATTTTATTTTGGATAGGGATTTGATAAATTTTTATAAAAACTTTTTGGAGAAAATTTAAAAAAAAAATAGGTATATTTCGGAGTTTTTAAAATTTTCATATGGGAACACTGTCTCAAATTCACTATCTAGATTTGTTTTACATAGTTACCTATAATATTTCTTATCCATTTTTTTCTGCATAAGACTTATCTAAAAAATTAAGTTTTAGCTGTCCGTGTTTCTAACCTACATGTACACAGGGTACGTTCACTTTATCCTTTCTGTTTGTATCGCAGAGAAGGAGGCGTTTCAGGTTTAAAAAAATGTTTATATTCTCGATCAGCTTCACTTCCTGAGTCTGTCTGTCTGGATGTCTACCTGTCCGTTAAAATCATATATATATTTTTTGGAAGATAATTCGATAAAAAGCGCAATCTCTGGACAAAAACTTCGTGAATTTGGACAAGAGGGGGTGGTGCCTCCCATATAAGCTATAAAGAGTTTTTAGAGATAATCCAACCAAATTTCACTCCGATACTAAGGATAGTAAAAGAAGCTCTGATCAGAAAATTATTTGATTTGGACAAGAAAAGTGGCACTTGCCATACAAGCAGAATTTTTAAAACGCTGCAGTATGGGGTACTTAATTTTCGCCCAGGCCAAAGGCAACATACTAGTTTTTTTTACGATATTGGAAACAAACAAAATTCCGTCCTAACTAAAATGGTAAAAAGTTTTTGGGATCCTTTTTCTACATTTCGAAAATCCTATGGGTCATTTAAAATTAAAAGTAATATTCATCTCCTTTGCCAAAGAGTATTAGATTCTGAGAGGGGCGTGGCACCGCCAACTTTTCTTGTGATAACTCTTTATTCTAATCGTTTTCGCATATGTACCCAATCAGAACTAAGTGCGTCAAATATTGTCAGAGAAATAATAAGTTTATTTTTTTGAAGGCGTAGCACCGGCCATTTTCCAATTAACATTATTTTTCCTGATGATTTTTACATATTTGCCAAATTTCATTTATCTGCGTCAAAGAGTTTCGTAGATATGATTAGTTAATTTTGGGGGGGCGTGGCATCGCCCACTTTTTAAGCATATAACTTGGCCTAACGCAATCTAACAACTTCTTTAAAAATGGTTAGTTAGTTTTCCGAGCCAATAAGGGACAAATACACAAACAAACAAAATCTAGTTTTTATAAAGTAGATTTTCGATTATTTGTCATTACTTGAAAACTATAAAAGATAGCTCAGAATTTTTAACATTTTTTAAATCACCGGGGACAAGTTATTGAAAATTGATACCTATTTTGAAAAAAAATCCGACCACGCCCCAACTTTGTTTTGGAGGTAGGCGTGTCCGTCGGCGGACGGTCATATTCATAGATTTATATTATTTTAATGTAAGAATCATCTGTTCCAAATTTCAATAGCCTTGCTCTATTATTGCTATATATCGTCCCTCAGCTTCCAACACCGCTCAAGTCGAAAATTGGTGGTTTTGAAATTTTGATGTATTTGATAGAGCTGCTTATTGCGCGTCTAACCATTCGTCACATTATGTATATTTCAGTCAATCAGATGCCGTAATTCAAAAAGTAGTAACAGCGCGCAAGCTGGTTGCCCTCTGAACACCGCCTAAACACTGCCTGAACACCGTCTCCTGTAAAGTTGTTAATAATGACTTAGGCGGTGTTGGAAGCTAAGGTACGATATGACCGCCGTTCCATACAAACCCTCCCACTGTGGGCCGTAAGTGACAAACATACCTATCGATTCTATTGAATCTTAAATTTAGTCTCTGTATGTTACCTGCATCGGTACTAGAATAACCTTCGAATCCATAAAAAATATGAGGTATTGGAATAGCTTTTCTCAAACGATGAGATATTTTAAAGAGAAGTAAAAATTTAAGCTACTTATATAGTCTGAGCCGAGAAATAACCTGGTTGATGTGCCAACCGAACTTCAGTCCTAGTTCAACTATTATCCTAAGACAAGTTGGAAAATCAGTTTTGCTATAGAATCAGGTATTAGAGATATGCTGTCAAAAGTGTCAGCAGACAGTAAACATTTTGGAATATGCAGAGATCTTATAAAAATATCAAAACCATTAAATCCTTCCTACATACCGATATCTAGTCATATTAATTGAAATATATTTTTTGGGACCATCCTGAGTGTAGACAATATAATGCCTAATGTGGCAATGCCTTCACAGCTAAAGTAATCGAGTAACAGAATTGCTTACGTTGTCTTAAATGGAATAAATAACACTTGTAAAGTTGTGGTTGTTATGTTGTTATTGTTTATTTTTGTTAGTTCGTTAGTAAAAAAATATTAAATATAATACAAATTTGTTCATTTCCGGTAACGTCTTATTTCTACAGTAGCTTATTGCCTGCAAAGCACATCATAGGAATCAATTTGATGTTCTTTTCCACCATATGTTATGAACAAACAACGTTGACTGACTGATACCGCTCCGGGTGTTAAGCTGCCACGATATTGTCCGCGTCCGATAAACAAGGGCTCTCCGTCGCGTGATCTGCCAGTTGAAACAGCATTGGGTGGAATCACATGCTTTTTTGTCTTCACCCATGAATATCCAGCACCGGTTAACATCTCAAAATTATCTTTGTTCACCTCGTCACCCATAAAGCCAATGTATGCACATCCCTTACTTGGAATAATTTTAGCTGGGCGCATCTCACCTTGGTGCAAGGCTCGACCCACATAAATGGGGGCATTGTCTGTATCATGTCCGGCAACAACAGCGCCAGGTGGTGTGTTATGGTGCTTTGCGCCAACCCAGTTATCATGGCGCTCATAAACCAGAACTTCGTACGTATTAACGCGAACTTCTTGACCACCAAATGGAATATACAAGCAGCCATGTGAAGGATGTATTTTGCCAACACTTAAGCTGTTTTCATGATGACCACGACCCACGTAAAGTGGTTCACCAGTTTTGGTTTTGCCAGTGTATACAGCATTGGGTGGCACAGTGCCGCCAGCGCTTGGCACCCATGCATAACCTTGACCGACAAGTACATCATAGGTGGATTTGGTATGCTCAGCACCGCCGTAAGCTACATAGGCGCAACGTTTGCTGGGTATTACTTTGGCGGGCATATTTTCACCTTCGTGCATGGCACGCCCAACATAAATTGCCGTTCGGTCAGCATCATGACCGCCAACAACGGCGTAAGGAGGAAGCGCCGAATAGGAAGATGAATGTACCCAGTTGTGTTCTGCAAGAGGGAAAAATTGATTTCATTAATTATGGGAGATATGCAAAACAAAAATTATCATATTTCACACCTCTCCCCACATGTTTTAAATAAAAAGTGCTTGCACCCAAAATTTTTTTTTCGGGAAAATGTGTAGAATGACTATAAGATGAAGCATATATAGCCCTTTTTTCAAAGTGAACGGCACTTTTTCAAACCAGGGTCGAAAAACCCATTTTTTAGCACGGGACTCTGTACTAAAACCAAAAAAAAAGTTTGACTTAAACGGATACAAAAAACAATGTTGCCAATGGCGTTTTTCCCGCATTTTTTTAACTTTTTTTAGGTTACGAAATTTCGGAGAAAAATAAAGATATCGATATAAATTAAAGTGTGTTTTGAAGAAAAATAATAGTGCTTTTAAAAACACTATCGAGTTTTATGATGAACAATTACCTGGTCCTTTCATATAACGTCAAAAGTGGTAAAAAAACCGTAAATGCCAAAATTTCAGGCTAAAATATCTCAAAATTCAGAAGTGATAGAGCAATTTCAAGACCAGATTCGGATTAAGCATCAAAAATTTCATAAAAACTGACTGTTTTTGTTTCTATATATTCATCATTATTTTTTTAGTACGCAAAAATTAAATTTTTTAATAAAAACTCAAAAAATTAAGTAAAAACGCAATATCTCATAAAAGATATTTGATTGGGTTTTTCAATTTATGGTTTTTTAATCTACGAACAAGCAAACAACTTTCTGCTTACTCTTTTTTTGTATCCGTTTTAGCCAAACTTTGTTTTTGGTTTTAGTACAGAGTCCCGTGCTAAAAAATGGGATTTTCGGCCCTGGTTTGAAAAAGTGCCGTTCACTTTGAAAAAAGGGCTATATATGCTTCATCTTAGAGTCATTCTACACATTTTTCCGAAAAAACATTTTGGGTGCAAGCACTTTTTATTTAAAACACGCGGCGAGAGGTGTGATTTAATAACGCAGCCGGACTATGCATGTTACGCCTGAAAAATCGCAAAATTTTATTGATCAATTCGAAGTTTAAAGCTGTTTCTTTTAATTCAAACCAAATGCAGTTGGCCTTATAGACAATTTATTTATATACTTATTATACAATACAAGGTGTAAACGCTAAGGTTACAAAGCTTTTGTTAGGTGATAGGAGGCCTAAAATAACAAACAATTTTATGTGACCGGGGTCTTAACTGTACCACTGAGGAGTTATTACAAAAAACTTAACTTTCTGGCATGTTTCACCAAAAATGTTCTTCCTTCACCCTTAAAATTATTATATATAAATATTAGTACCTGGAGACCGATCCCTGCTCGGTCAACAATCTGATTTTATTATTTTAGTCCATGTTTTTATTCATAGCTATTTTTTGTTATGAAACTTGTACCTTTTCACCTCTAATGGTCATGCTTTCAAAATGATAAATAAACCGATGAGAACAATAATAAGAAAAAACTCGGAAAATAACGAATAGTATAGAAAAATATCAAAAACTCTAATTTTTTTTTGGTGAAATAGAATTCCCTAAAATAAATAAATTGGATATGCCACAAACCCAAAATATTTCGTCATTTGTATGGGAGCTGAAATATCTTATCTTCAAAGGATCATAACTCGAAAAAAAGAGTCCTATTGTAAAAATCCGAAACGATATTTTGATAAGAAAGATTGTGGCATTCGATGCTTTTAATAAAAAATAATTTTACCTTTTCTTGTAGCTATGCTGTACTGACGTTTTCTTCAAATTCAAACAAGGATATTTCAAAATCCTGCAGGTGTAATGAAACGGATTGAACGTCAAAAGTACATAAGGCTGCATATAAGAATTAAAAAGTTCATTCCATTGTTTTTTTGTACCTGAGCTATTAACCAAAATTTTTATTTTGATAAAAAGTGGGCGATGCAATTATTGAACAAAGCCTTCTTTTCGTTATGCTTTAGATACTCATGATACAGATCCGCATACCAAATTTTATCAAAATATATTGTACCATTTGTGAGAAATAGCATTTAATGTGTTTTACTTGTATGGGAGGTTCCACGCACACCGGCGATATTTTTCCCACTTTCAAGTCATAGGTGCCTAATAGCAAGTAGACTCCCTACAGTTGATTTCAGAATGTTTGCTTTATTAGTTTTCTTTTTTTAGCGAATTATATTTTTTGTGGGTGGTGCCACGCCCTTCAACGTATTTTCCTAATATAACGTTATATCACATATTAATCCTTGTTTGCAGTGGTAACATCTCCTAAATTATCATTAAAATTGTTGGAGTCGTTTTCGAGTAATACTGAATTAAAATTTTCAATGGTTAAAAAGAGGGCGTGGCACTTCTTCGATACCGCCCACTTTTCGGTTATTAAAAGGAATTGATAAGCAGTACCTACATACCAAAATTCATTAAAATATCTAGTAACATTTGCGAGATATAGCATATTACGTATTTTACTTGTATGGGAGGTTCCACGCGCAACGGCGATATTTTGCTCACTTTCAGATCAGAGATGAGGCTATGAGCGCAAGAGTGGCCTAACCTTTACTTCGTTGATAAAGCAAAATCACATAACCTGAATCGATACAAACACAAGTTATTTGCTTTTGATTTTTTTACAAAGTGAGGGTTAGGCCACTATTGCGCTTATCGCCTCAGATGTCCTATAGCAATTAGGCTCCTCACAGTCAATTTCAGAATGTTTGCTTTATTAGTTTTCTTTTTATGCCGTTTTATATTTTTGTGGGTAGTGCCACGCCCTTCAACGAGTTTTCCCAATATTACGGTGTATTACATAATAACCCTTGTTTGTAGAGGTAACACCTCCTAAATTTTCATTAAAATTGTTGGAGTCGTTTTCGAGTAATATTGAACTAAAATTTGCAAGGGCCGAAAAGTGGGCGTGGCACTTATTCGATCCCGCCCACTTTTTGTCTGTTACAAGGTATTATTAAGTCGTACCCGCTCACCAAATTTTATCCAAATAACTTGAATGGTTTGCGAGTTATGACTAAATCAATTTTAAAATTTAGGACAGCGCCACGCCCCCTGGTGAGCATTTACAAAGTTCAAACCTACCTTATTCTTCATTGTATGCTAATATCTAACATTGTTCCAAGTTTCATTAAAATCGCTGCATCCTTTCTCGAGAAAAATTTGGGCACATATATATTTATAAATATATAAATAAACATACAATTTAATCTCGTTTAAGAGGAGAAGATATTATATACCCTTGGGTATCCATTTTGTAATGAAAAAAAAGTAATGACCAAAAAACATGTTTTTTTTAGCCAAAATGGGCCTTCAGTAGGATCAAAAGTGCTCCATTGGTTTTTCTCATAATGAAAAAGATATGATGCTGATATCGTTTTTAAGAGTTCCATTAACTTTTGAGTCGGTTTCGGGATGATTTCATTTTGCTTCATACAAAATTGATCCGGTCTGATGCATATTAATTTAAAATTTATTTTTTAACGATGATGCCATTAGTACATTAGCAATAATATCCTTTTTTTTTTTTTTTTGTTTTATTTTATCCATCAAAGTAATAATTGTAGTTACAAAAGACTTAAGAATCTGAGAATTTAATTTTGTTCGCAATGACCTCACCTTCATTTTGATAGCAAAAAGTAAAAGATTAAACAGTATACAAAAAACTAGAGACAATTTGAACGAAAAAGCCGATATTAGCATTTTCTTTAAAGGTTTGAGTTTTTAACATTTGCAATAAAATGGTTGCTGCCTGATAGTGTTCCATTGTAATTAATTCTAAATAAGTTCGTACAAAAGATTTTTCAAATAATTTGCAAATATCGGAACTTTATTGAGCTACTAGCATTTCCGGGTGGTGTGCGTTTCAACAGCTACTCTTGTACAGAGGGTGGACATCTCCAATAAAATCAAACAGAAGATTGCAAATTGTGCCGATGTAATTTTATGTACGTACCAAATCTCATCTATGTGCGTCAAATAGTTTCAGAAATAGGACATTTTTTAAGGGCGTGGCGCTGCCCATTTTTCCGTTTGACATTATGTGCCCATAACCTCTTAATACATTTACAAAATCTCATCCATGTCCATTAAATATTTTCAACGATATAATAAATTAATTTCTTTGGAAACACAAAAAAAAAAAAACGAAAAAATATTTTTTTTACATTTTTTGTTCCGTTATCCAAGGGGGGACCCTTGGGTGAAAAATTTTTTTTCCACTAAAATATCGTAAAAAGTCAAGAAACGCGCAGAAACACAAAAAAACGAAAAAAAAAAAATTTTTGTTTTAATTTTTGGTTCTGAAATCCAAGGGGATAAAAAAAAACGAAAAAACTAATAACGCAAAAACACGCGCTGTATCCAAAAAACTATATATATAATTTTTCACGTTGATCGGTCCAGCCGTTTGGAAGCTTATAAAGAAAATACAGACACACAAACATTCGTTTTTACATACATACATACAAAGATGGATCGAAAGGATAACAGCATGTCAAAAATGCCGAAATTTTAATAGAACTACGCTCATTTTATTTAAAACTGTTTGAAATTACACACAAACTGTGTAGAAAAATGAGTCACACTATGCAAAAAATAACACTTTGCATTCAACAACAACTGAGAGTAACTAATAGATGGTCCATTTATGTCAGCCCTGTAAAAGCTTAACAATTTATTCTACAATTAAGCTCATATGCAAAATACACAAATTTTATTTGCAATTTCTTACCCATTTTTCACTTTTTGTATGAACTTTTCGTTTGTTAAAAATTCAAAGTTGTGAGGTGTTATATTTACAAAATTTTAGCCCGTTATTTAGTTGTTCGCTTGACGGTGGTGCTGTTCTCACTGATTCAAAGTTAGTCCAGTACATATGTACATACTTATGATAAAACAACTAATTTCGATCGATTTGTCAGCAAGTGCAATTTCATGCTGGAAAAGAATATAATTGTTTTGATAAGAACATTTATTGTTTATTATTTGGATGTCATATCTTATATGGCTCATTCCATTGTGACTCTAGAATATGACAAAACTTTAGTTATAACTAGGTTGTTTTGAGTCGATTTGGAAACTTGGCAAGGGTTATCAGTTGACTATTAGTCATTTAAAAAATTTTCCAAAATTTAGACCACACTTGCTTTCCAAGAAAAAATTTTTTTTTTTTAATTCAAAAATCATTAAATATTGTAGCATTTTAAAATCCTCGATAGAAAATTGTCTTAGAAGATGAATATAGAAGAAAGAGCACGAAAAGCATGCGTTGCTTTTTACACATGCAAAAGGATGTTTAACAAATCTTGGGGTCTTAATGAATGTATAAGGCCATCATAAGACCAAATCTGACCTACGGAATTCTGGTCTGGTGGGAAGCCATAAGTAAGCAGACCTTTTTGGCAATTTTATCAAAAATTCAAAGAATTGCAGGCATAGCTGTTAACGGAGCTGTTAACACTGTGCTTTCTGCTGCTCTCGACACTTTGCTTCATTTGGAGCCTCTTGATATTAACGCTAAAGGAGTGGCAGCAAAAAGTACTATCAGGTTGAAGGAATCTGGCTTCTGGAAGTCGAAATCTTATGGCCATGGTAGTATTTTTGCACAATTTCCCACTTTCACGTTCTCAACCAACTTTCAAGTGAAAATACTTGAAAGAAAAGGTTGGACTCCGATTCTGAATTCGAAAGAAATATACACTGACGGCTCGAAATTGGAGTCTGGTGTAGGTGCTGGGGTCTTTTCCAAGGACTTGAATAGCAGCGAGTCTTTTGCTTTACACCGTTACTGCAGTGTAATTTCGTTGGTAATGAAAACATTGACGAACTTGCTAAGTAAGGGTCTTCAACTGATATAATTTCTGAAACCTATATTTTGAAATCACTTCCATAAATATCAGCCAACATTGACTCCAAGCGTATTTTGTGGGCTAATTTTAGATGGTCAAACTTATATACATATTCCACGTCGGGGGCGGTAATGCCACTGTATGACGCTAACAAAACACGTAAATTATTTCATTAGATGGGCAAAATCTCAGAATTTTAATTGGTGTCATTACAGGGCACTATTTTATAGGCAGACATGCTTCTAGATTGGGCCTCACTGACGTAGGAGATCTTTGTAGAAGTTGTAAAGATCCTGACGTCGAAGAGTCCATTTTTCACTTCCTTTGTGAATGCCCAACGTTGGCTAAACGACGTTATAAGGTGTTCGAAAGTCACTTCTTCGACTCTCTAGAAGATATCGCTCAAAAGAGTACCAAATCCATTTTGGAGTTTATAAATTTTTAACAAAAAAGCACTTGGCACAATCGACTTTAAGAGTTAAAAATAAATATCATAAACATAAACATATAATAATCATACATAGTATGTATAGCAAAATCGATAAAGGGGATTTTTATTTAAACGTGAATTCTTGCTATCAAATGATTTACACACGAAGCTTTTTTAAAATATATGTTTTATTTCAATATACCTTAAAATCAGTGTTCTTAGATTGAGGTTTTTTTTCCAATATTGGGAAAAAATATTTCCTGGCAAAATTTGGGGAGAAAAGTTCATACCTTAACAGTCTGATAATGTGGAAACACTTCGATTATTTTTAAATTGTTTATCAGTTTTGGTCCTTCTATATTGATTTAACAGCAGAAAGTTGCAGAACATTTGTTCGTTTGGATATTTTTATAAAAACTTCTTGGGAAAAATTAAAAAAAAAATTATTTTTTGGAGTTTTTAAAACTTTTATATGGGAACACTACCTCAAATTTACTATCTAGAAATTTAATTGGTGTTTTATTTCTGCATTAAAGTTTAATACGTTTTGGGGGATAAGAATAATCTAAAAAATAAATTTTTGGCTGTTCATGTTTATAACCTACATGTACCCAGGGTACGTTCACTTTATCCCTCAGTTTGTATAGCAGAGGAGGAGACATGGCAGGTTTGAAAAAGTCTTTATATTCTCGATCAGCGTCACCTCCTGAGTCGATATAGCCAGATCCGTCCGTCTGTCTGGATGTCTACCTGTCCGTTGAAATCATATTGATATTTTTTGGAAAATAATTCAATGAAATTTATTACACTCCTTCATCGCAAAATTTAGCTGAAGGGATTGAAAATGAGCAAAATTGGTCAAGGAACAAATACTAGAGATAGCAAGCGCAAGCTCTGGACAAAAACTTGGTGAATTCGGACAAAAAAGGGTGGTACCACCCATATTAACTATACTGAAAGAGTTTTTAGAGATAATCCAACCAAATTTCACTCAGGTACTAACACACCTACTAGTTTTTTTTCGATATTGGAACCAAAAAAAAATAAATGATTTTTGACTCTTTACAATATTCCGGGTTGACATTTTATAAAGCCTTGGTATTTTGAAAATTTGGTCATCCTGGTTGAGATGCCTTTGTTACAATGCATGATAATTATGAAAGTAAGGAACCAATTTAAAATGTATATGGGCAATTCTCAGGAACCTTTAACCTATATATGTCAAAAGTGTAAGTTGTAATTACTCAAAATAGTAATGATTTTTTGTGAATATTGGCCCGCGCTCATATTGTTCAAACATTAACGAGTATGTGGGTTTAATTTTTTTTGTAGAAATATATGGAACTCGCGCCAATTTTGAGCTCGACGTGTTACCATGTACATTTGACATTCAAATGTAACCTCTGTACATGGTAGCATGTCGAGCTGAAAACTGGCGTGAATTCCATATATTTCTACAAAAAAATTTAATCCACATACTCGTTAATGTTTGAACAATATGAGCGCGGGCCAATATTCACAAAAAATCATTACTATTTTGAGTAATTACAACTTACACTTTTGACATATAAAGGTTCCTGAGAATTGCCCATATATAGTGAGATTCGTGAATAAGAGGCTCCGAACGACTTTAGACGCACATAAACACCAGTAATGGAAAGCTTTTCTGGTGCCTACTGTGTCATCATTTGAGTATATCAAGAAACATAAATGTTTTCAAGTTAGATATCACTGTCGATTAACTGTTGAGGAAGTTTTTATCTAAAACATTATTCAATAAAGCCTTGTTCCGGTGACTACTATTTTAATTACATAATAATTTCAACTAAATGATGACACAGTCTCTGTTGCATGTAATTACAAGTTCTTGTCACAATTAATGTTTCACTGGATTTTTCGAAATATTCACGCTGAAAAACATATGAGTATTGACAAGAACTTGACAAACCCAAACAATGATGTGTACACGAGTTGGTGCAAAAAAGAACCAAGTGGCAGTGATAACAAGTAGATAAGATATGGACTCCGATTCTGCCTGACTCAGTCAACACTTGTTGCTTGAATGCAATTACCACGTTCTATATGAAAACAGCAACAACACCAAAGTTTTGCTTATCATTGGTAACAAGCTCGATAAGCGCAGTTACTAAAAGCTTCAGTTAAAAGCTGCAAACAATTCAAGTTGACCCCATACTTAAAGTACAAACAGTAACGTTTGGGACTTCATTCAGAAGAGATCTTACACGCGTTCAACATATCACACAGTCTTGAGCCTGACAATAAATCATAAGAAAAAACAAAATTATGGGTAAGTCAGAAATATTTTGGAAAACTACTCGTACAAACGATCCCAACTGACGGTTAACTGATTTAGGGCTGTTCTTTGTTCGGTTCAATTATCAGTTAATAGTTTTGTGCAATCTAATCAATGAAAAGTTATATAAAAATTGTTTTGTTATCAAAATTCTGTGCAGTGCCAAAAAGTATTATGATATCAAAGTCTTTTTTCATATACCAAAAGTTTGTTCACGAATTAAGAATATCGTATAAAGTGCCACTCCTATAAAAAATACAAAGTATTTCGCCAATTTTATCATTTCCCGATATAAACTCGATTATCGATAAATTGTTTACTTTAATTTTAATTGATACAGTGCATTTTTTACAAATTTAATAAATGCAAAATATGTCATAAAACTGAAAAGAAGACATGGGCTGAATAATTTTTTGAGTCACAATATTTTTTTAATTTCAGTTATAAAAAGCTATATTCTCACTTAAAGTATCAAGTATTCAAGTGCAAGAAGCGTGTGGGAAAATAGATAAACAACTTATGAGATAATAGATAAATAACAGAGAGATAATCATCTTAGCAGTGGATTGACGAAGGAACACTAAAGTTGGGGGTCGAAGGGAATGAATGCCAAAATAGATTTAGAATAAGAAACAAAACAAACCAAATATGAAGAATAGTTGGACAGATTGCCTCTATTCCTAGGTGTAATGAACTCAGGGTCTTTTAACAATAGAATTCATTTTAAATTTCTCACGCTACAGTGCCAATATTAAATCAGCTACGTGTCATGGCGGATCGTTCATATCCATAGGTCAAAAAAAGAAAATCTAATCAAAACCTGTCGGTAACTTTTAAGGGACCAACCAGCGTCACTTTCGACAAAATGTGTCCAAATATCGGCTGCAGCCCAAAAACTTGGGTTTTCGAAATCCATAAATGGAAATAATTTTG
Source organism: Calliopum simillimum (assembly GCA_951812925.1). NCBI lineage: Eukaryota > Metazoa > Arthropoda > Insecta > Diptera > Lauxaniidae > Calliopum > Calliopum simillimum. The sequence goes on from OX638370.1 coordinate 103,763,429, forward strand.
GTTAATGACATTCCTAGAGGCAGATGAAAATGGGCTTCATCTCTCCGAGTGATTTTGTTCAAAACGTCATAATGTTTTCGAATTTTAACTCTGCGAACATATATCGATGCATATCAAAAACCTCCTAGGTATTAATTTTCAAATACAAGATCAGTGTCAATTTTACATATATTGATAGATCAAAAATGGCGCGAAATTTAAAATGAGTACTTGTTGGAAGACCTGTTTGTGTCCCTAACTAAAGAACCCAGAAAGATAGTGAATATAATCTAGTTTTAAACAATTATATAAAGTATCAAAAAAGTTAAAAGCATTGTCCTTAATCAGCTTAACAAAAACGGGGTCAAGGTAGTTGCGTATGCGGATGATGTGGTAATATTGGTATCAGGTCCGTTTCCCGACGTGATCCATGAAATCATGGAAAGAGCTTTGGCAAAGTTATCCTCTTGGGCCACAGCATGCGGCCTGAGGGCAAACGCAGCCAAAACGGATCTAATGCTTTTTACCACAAAAACCAAAATTCCAAACTTCAACCTTCCTGGACTAAATGTACGTACTCTGTCACTCGCCAAGACAGCCAAATATCCAAAGCTAAATTGGAAAGATAATAACAAACTGAGGTGTGAAAAGGTTTGCATAGCTTTCTATGCCTGCAAGAAAACTTTCGGTAAAAAATGGCGACTTCAACCAAGAATGGTACTTTGGATGTACACAGCCGTAGTACGTCCGATCCTCATTTATGGCTCCCCTAGTTTGGTGGCCAACTACTAGCAAGGGCTACAATCAGACAAAACTAAAGCTTCTGCTTCATGCAGTGCAGTCAGACTCAATGAAACTGCCTGTTGGGTGCCAAAGCAGTATGGCCATTCTTCCATCCTCGATAATCTGCAAACCGTACTTACCAGCTCAACAGACTACACCTGTCCCATACTCAGTTTTGATAACAACTTTCGGGTATGGAGAAAGAGCTCAATGGGAAAATGGTATCCAATGGTATGAATTGGCAAGAAATGGCTAATTTGTGAACGTCTCCAGCGCGGTCTAGTAAAGAAGCGGATCTTCTCATATTACTTAACCGAGGCGAACACTCATTGGAAAGCATTGACTAGATGTAAGATATCCAGGTCAATCTGGCCTTCATATAACAGTTCAAAAACTACTTATTTACTAGCTAATAACCGTATTAATATTTTTGCACCGGACACCGGGCCATCGGTAAGCATGATGAAAAACTTGGTATCCCTTTCAACTTCTTTTGTCGGAGTTGCTTAGATGCAAACGAGCAAGAATCTCTTGAACACTTTCTGTGTGAGTGCCCAGCTCTGGCTAGATCTAGACTTAAATCACTATGTAAGCCTTTCTTCAATACACTCAGCAAAATCGCCGACATTGAAATTGCTTCGTTGCTCAATAACCTTAATAGGACTAACTGGATATAGATATCGTTAGTTAGGTGATTACAATTTTCACATCTACTTATACCAGTCTGTCGGGTCACTTTTGTGCTATTAAAATGACACATTTAGTGCTAATTAGGGTTTAGCTTGCATCGCTAAACCGCCACTCTAACCTAAACCAACCTAGGTCTTGATTACTCGAAGTCGCTGTTGATAAAATAAATAGTTTAATTATTTGCTATTTTAATAAAAACTCATTTTATGTTGAATCTACATTTTACGAACCCTAAGCTGTCAGCTGTCAAACTTTTTCTGCTTTTTGGTTGCAATACTTTATTGCACAAATGATGATAAGATCAAATCTTGCGTGAATTATGAGTCAGCCTTTATAAAAGTTGTTCGATAGACTTATGTTTGAGTATTATTAAATTATTGATGTGTTCTGTGCTTAACTGTTTTAAAGAAAAAATGAAGTAGTACATAACATATGTTATATGTGCATTGCGGATTTCTTAAACTCCAATTGAAACAGCTACATAAATAACTGCGCAATTATACTTATCTTCGAAACACAATCCATGGTTTAATGAACTGTAACTTTAGAAGATATTCAATATAATATTTAAAATTAATAAAAGTTATAAAAACAATTTCGCCAGTTGACGTTAGTCAGTCTGTCCATGTGATAAAAGACAGTTGAATAATGATAAGAAAGTGTCCCACTTAACAACAATCATGGCAAAAAGCTTTCCGATGTTTTCTTAAACTTATGTCACAAGTAAAAAAAAAGTTTAGCAAAAAATAATCTTTTGTCAAAAATTAATAAAAACGTTAAGAGCATATAGCAAAAATAATTAACAAAATAAAACACTTGACGTAAAAAGCTTAAGCAACCGATTCCGGGTATTATGCCTATTTTGATGAATTACACCCCTTCTGGAAGTTTTTCACTTATCAAGCAGCTTAAAATTTAAGTTAAACGATTAAAGGCCTTATTTATCAATAGATAACAAACGATGATTGAATGTTTATAGCAAGCTGTAAAAAAATACTTTTTAAGTACATTAATACATATACCTACATTTAAGTATATAGATATTTATTAAAACTACCTCCTTCTCTTTTGCAGATCACAATTGGGTTCACACAAACGTCTACTCAGACCTACCACCTTTTGCCATTCATGCCGGTCATGATACCAATGGTGAGGAAATTTACGTAGGACGCGCATATCATAATGGTGATATGTTGCCCGCAAAGGTTATTCCCAGCAGACATCAAGCCTACGTTGCTTGGGGTGGTGAGGAACATGAAAAACATGATGTTGAAATTCTTACCGGTCATCATTACTGCTGGATTCCCAGCAGCGGTGGTTCAGTACCTCCACATGCTCTCCAAGTTGGACAAACCAATGAAGGTGAACCCCTGTATGTTGGTCGTGGTCATTGGCAAGGCAGTTTGACCCCCGGTAAAATTCATCCATCACATGGTTGCCTTTATATTCCATTCAGCGGCGCTGAACATAGACTGGACAGTTACGAAGTTTTAGTGCAGCCCGAAACATGGATCTCATCGTCGGGCGGTCACATTGTTCCTGGTACCATACACGCTGGCTCTGATGCCGATGGTGATGCCATCTATGTAGGTCGTGCATATCACGAAGGTGATTTACTACCAGCCAAAGTTATTCCAAGCAAAAGTTGTGCATATATCTCTTATGGTGGTCAAGAACATGTCAAACATGACTTCGAATTGCTTGTAGGATACGGTTATGGTTGGGTTCCCGACTCAGGTGGCCGTGTTCCACCCGGCGCTATTGTATGTGGACGTACTTCAGATGGTGAGCCATTGTACATTGGACGTGGTCACTATAGTGGCAGTTTTACTCCTGGTAAAATTCATACTTCGCACGGTTGCCTTTATATACCATTTGGCGGCCAGGAAGTTCGTCTACACGACTATGAAGTGTTGGTGAGGGCCTAAGCGTTGGTAAAACAATTAAGAGATTTGATTTTTATAATTTTTATAACTTAAACAATAAATTTATTGGATTTTTATATAATAAAATGTAATTGTTTTCTTTATTTGATCTGTACGTGTGTGATTCTAAACACATTCATTAGGCTGATGCATAAAAATGTAAACGCATGAAAATCTGAAAAATGGCACCTGAAAAGAGAGCATAAAATTTTTGTTAGATTGCTGAGAATAAATACGGTATTGAATTTGGAGGTATTAGTCCAACTTTAATTTTTTACGGTAATAATAGAAACTTGTAAGAGTGCAGCTTTGGCCTGGTCAAACATTAAATACCCTACACTGCAATTTTTTGAAAATTTTGCTTATATGGGAGGTGCCACACCCTCTCGTCCGATGTCACATAGTTTTTGCATTTATAGTTCTTAGTGTCTGAGCGAAATTTGGTTGGATTATCTCAAAAAATGCTTTCAGTAAAGCGTTTTGAAGCTTTTGCTTAGATGGGAGGTACCACGCCCTTCTGTCCGAGTTCGTCTAGTTTTAGCTCAGAGCGTGCATTCATTGTTCTTAGTGTCTGAGTGAAAATTGGTTGCATTATCTCAAAAAACGTTTTCAGTACAGCGTTTTGAAGCTTTTGCTTACATGGGAGGTGCCACGCCTTTTTGTCCGAGTTCGTCCAGTTTAAGCTCAGAGCGTGCATTTATAGTTCTTAGTGTCTGAGTAAAATTAAGTTCGTTTACCTCGAAAAACGCTTTCAGTATAGCGTTTTGAAGCTTTTGCTTATATGGGAGGTGCCACGCCCTTTTGTCCGAATTCGCCCAGTTTTTTCTCAGAGCTTAATTCGTAGTATTTATATGTATTTTGGTTGCATTGTTGTGAAAAATACTCCTAAAGTTGCAATTTGAATATATTTTTTGTATGGGCGGTAGGCGTGTTCATTGACCGATTTCGCTCATTTTCAATCCCTCAAGCTTACTTTTACGATGGAGACAGTGTACTAAATTTCATTGAATTATCTTGGTCAGTTTTAACAAAAAATGTATTTCCACGCACACCCAGCCAGCCAGACAGACGGACATGGCTATATCGACTCATTAGTTGAAGCTGATCAAGAATATATATACTTTTCCGTATCTGCCACGCCTCCTACTTTGCGTTACAAACGGAAGGACAATGTGAATATACCCTGGGTGTAGGGTAAAAAAGACTGGATATACGTCACAATAATATGCTTATGAGGGGCGGACATATGCCCCGTGGATCCGCCACTGACTATCACGGTTTATATATAATTGATTTTCGTTGGTTTATTTATGGTATCAATTAACTGTTCTATTCAATGAAAATTTTGTGCAATATATTTAACTAACTAGTTAGGGTGTTACCTTTGGCCTCGCTAAAGGTTAAATATCCTACACTGCAGTATTTTGAAAAATTTGCTTGTGTTCGCCTACGCTTACCATCCTTAGTATTTATGTGTATTTTGCTAGCATTGTCGTGAAAAATACTTCTAAAGTTGCTTTTCGATAGTTTTGTTTCTTTGTAGGTAGGCGTATTTGTTGACCGATTTCACTCTTTTTCAATAAGTCGAACTCACTTTGACGACGAAGGCAGTGTACCGAATATCATTGAATTATCTTGTTCCCAAAAAATATTAAAATGATTTCAACGGACGCGCAGAGATTCAGACAGACATGACTATATCGACTTGGGAGGTGTATATATACTTTTCCATACCTGTCATGCCTCATTCTCCGCGTACCAAACGGTAGGACAAAGTGAAAATACCCTGGGTGTAGGGTACAAAAACTGATATATAGGTAGGTATATATCAGTGGCGTCATTTGGTAGAGGCAGCCCCTCCCCCCAAGGAAATTAAATATCATATACATATTTTGCATTGATTTCGAAATATGTACATAATTAATATATTGCTTGCCCCCCAAGATTTTTCTGAATTGTCGCCACTGGTATATACCAATGTTAAAAAAACTTCAAAAGTGATTCAGGCTTTCCTGCATCTTTTATTGTCATACGTATCAATTTCTCGTGTAAGGAACCCCGGGTAGTTTTCAATCATTGCCATCCCAGAACCCATGATATATTTTCTCTCTTTCTGCCTTACTGGCAAAAATTCAGTGTAGGATAATTCATTTGGGTAAGAACCAGCTGGAACATCGAAATTTTCGCATAAAGGCCAAAAAAGTAAAAATAACAGAAACTCGTATGTACATATGTATGTACACATAGCTTTTTAATCAATATATAAAATGCGCCATCTAACGGCAGTTAGCCAAATTTCGACTGACAAAATGTATATCCATTAAATAAAAGCTGTTCGCCGCTCTCTATTCAATTTATTTTCTCACTTTTGTATAAACAAAAAGCTGAGTTGAATTACATACATACATACATTTCCACTGAATATTTTTTCGTTGGCGTTCCATTTCCTAATCCGAATAAACAGCAAAACAATAAATTCTCAGTCTCTCTGCAAATCGACGACGACGCTCTCTTATTTGTGTTAGCTGCCTGTTATGTGATTGGTGGAAGAGCAGCCAATGAAATCAATTTCACTCATTTACAGTTACCCAATGAAAAATAGAGGCGCTACCTGTAGTAATTTTTCAATTCAAACGGATATAAATATTATTGCTTAAAATAAATTTATAAAATTAAGTGAATTTGTAAAAAATAAAGAAATTTTTATTTTATTAGCTACCAACAATGAAAATACATTGATGGTCGGAGCTTACTGTTCAGTGTTTTTGAATAAAACAACAATAAAAACACAAAAAACAAGGCAAAAATACACATAAATAAAAAAAACATGCATTTCAAGTTTGGTTTAAGCTTAAGAGTTCAGGATGACATCTTCATAGCCGTCAAATCAAAACTTCGACATTTAAATAGAAAGGCGGAGAGCTTGAATGAATTTGCGGAATAAACTTTAAGACTTAAAAAAAAAAAAAATAATAAATACCTCAAACCACAATCAATATTCAAGGCTGGAGAAGATACTCGAGCAAAGGTCAGACATTGTCCAAAACTTTTCTATAAGACTTTAGTAATTTTCGAAACTTTCATTTTTGTTAATAACGCTTGGTCATCCAATCGTATGGATTGGATGAAATTTCTAAAATATGTTCCTTGCCACCATCAAGTTGCTACCTTAGTGCTTGGAAACATTGAAAGCTAGAAGGAATATATTGTCTTGTCTTGTCTAGTCCATGATATGGTCTCTGGTTCTGGCGATTTTTCGATATTATAGGCTATGATCCAATTCAATGTCCCATAAAGAACATTAAGAAATCATGATATATTACGTCTTGATTTTGCTCGAACAAATCATGCTTCTAACTGAAATAAATAAATAAATAAATTCCTTCACCGTAAAAGTTCGCCATTTTTATTGCTTTCCAGTTTATTTTTTGGTACATTAAAGACAAAGTCCTTTTCTTCCTAGACGAAAAATATGATCGCTATGCCACTGCCTACAAGTAATGTCGTCTTTCTTCCCAGAAATGAAAATTAAGCAATGCAAAACTTTTTTCCTGCCTTCTAAAAGGTTATTTTGTCACTACCCTTAGCGCGTCGCCAGAGACAACTATTCAAATGTTTTAGTCGGAATTATGGTAGACGGGACGTTCTTATCTAATTCGGATGCAAGGAATTCAGTGGTACAGTAGACCCCGTTTAATTGACTTGATGAAAAATGGAAAAATTTCCGGATAATTGATCGAGCGAGTCAATTAAGCATAGAAAAAATTAGCATTTGGCGATTTTAGTTTTAATTTCATTGTTTTTATATGTGTTCAAAGCATTAAGAATTTCTTAAAGTCATAAGTCATTAGGATATGTTTAATACGATTCCATCAGTCGGCCTGAAAAGGTTGTGAAAATCAGTTTTTTAGCAAATATCTCGCTAATGTTGGGACAATTTTGTAATTGTGTGCGTATAAAAAGTTATTCAGCGTCAAATTTTTTAATTTTTTTATAATTTCCAGTGGCATCAGAAATAAAAAAAACAACATACGTGATTTTGACTATTCAAAACCTTTAAGGACATCACCTCTTCTGGATATACATAGTATTGTATGTAAAGCACAATCCACTTTTGTCGGCGTCAAAAATATCAGCTTGATCAAAACCCTTCAATAATTCGGGAAGAAATAAGTTATTGAAATCATTTGCTCCTTTTACGTTTTCTGAAGATTTTTCACCATGGACTTTACGAAAGACGACACCTTAACGGGTTTGCCTTTGCCAAAGCCAGTTCGGAGTAGGATTAAAATCTTTATTGAGCTGTATTGAAAACTGTTCAGATTTTTCCATCAATAACATTTTTTTTTACTTTTAATATTGTTGATCTTTTAAAAGGGGTATTTTGTATGTATTTTTCATTTGGAAATAATTTTTTAAGCGGGAATCAATTAACAGGGGATTTGGGTGCCTTTATCAATGAGAACATTTTCACTAGGCTTTTTTTAGTTCAATTATCCGGGAAAGTCAATTCAAAGGGAGTCCACTGACATACATTCTTACTAAAAAATTTTCAAATGAAAGTTTCTCTGAAAAGTATATTTTTTCAATTAATAAATCGATGATTTTTCTAAAAAAAACATATATTTCAAATCTTTTTTTGTTATATTAAAGTAGTCCGGAAGTCCAACACCTACTTATGTGTTCAAAAATAGAGTTGCAACCTTAGCTCATGTTTTCTAACGATCGTCCTGAAAAAATCTGAAATGTTCAAAATGGGTTTATTACTCATAAAAAAATGAATTTTTTTTATTCATTTACTCGTTTGTTGCCATTTTTGTGTTAGACTATTGATTAGCTCCTAAAAAACATGTCAAAAAGAAACTAAGACGTTTATTACAGAATTTTTTGGAACTTAAAAATTTTTGGTCTTTTTTTGAAAAATTTTAAAATGTTCCTAAAAATTCTGAAAAAAAATCAGGCGTAACCTTTGGACGCTGCTAAATTTTTTGCCTAATACAATTTTTTGTCAGACGCCTTGGTTTTGACTAAACAAGTTTTTCCGACCACATAAACAAAATTTTCATGTTCGAGTGGCCATATTTCGGTCAATTTTTAACCTAAGAAATTATTTAATTAAGCATTTTGAAGAAAGTTTTATCACCTATTTTAAAATTTTGAAATGTCTTTACTTATCTCTGACTGTTAAAAAGTTAAAGACAAAAGTGCAAAAAAAAAACAAGAATTCTAAATTTTTGCCTTTTCTTTTGTTGCAAAATGTTTAGCACAAGCCATTTTTTCTTTTAAATGTTTTAAATAAATTATTTCGATGCCAAATTTAATTCTCTATAAAAAATTTTCCATAAAAAATATTGAAATTTTGCTTTGTTCGCTAGATATATTAAAAAAACTGTAAAGGGTGCATATTTCCCCACCTCTCCGATTCCCACCATCTAATATAATAGCACTCCGCGGTTTTTTCTCCTTAAATGATTCATTTATTGATTTCTGTTATGATAGCTCATAAACGTTTTAGTTTCTTTTAAAATGACACAATCAGCAGACTCACATAGTGGGCAATTAATTTTTAAGTTAGTTGTTGTGGTTGCCGTCGGTAAAGTGGAAAACACAAATCTTGACTTTGTCCGAAACAAACTTTCAAAATGAGTATGTACTCGTACATTAGAGATGTCACGTTCATTCGGCCTATGCTCACTATTCGACATATTTTGCCACTTTTTCTTGTGTTGAATATTATTCGGCCAGATAACGAATACAAGAAAAATCTTTTTTTTTTTTTGCTATTTTTGAATCAACATAAAAAAAGGTAACATTTTTTATCCATAAAACCTAGTATGGCAGTTGAAAGTACTGTTTTTTTTTTCAATCAATTTAAATCAAATCGATGTATTTTTTTGCCGAAATATCATTAAACTAAAATAATGGAAATATGTGTTTTTTGCACTTTTATAACTTTTTAAGTTAGGGTATTTGCGAGAAAAAAATAATTATTGGTAAGTTCAAATTGGGTTTTGAAGAAAAAACTATCGCATGTTTTATGGCTGAAAGTAACCTTGTCTTACTCGTATATCGCTTCAAAAATAGCAGAGCACTGTGTGATTATCACTTTAAGGTTAGGATATCTCAAAAACGGTACGCCATAGATAAATTTTAAGACCAGGCTAGAAATAAGCATTGACAAATACAAAGAAAAAGACAATTGAAGTTTCTGCGTTTTTTTAAGTTTCCTTAGAAGGTTTAGGAAAAGCTTATTTGCCAAAAAAACATGAACATAAAACCGAAAATAACAAATGCACTCCCTGCGTAACAAGAATTGCCCTCCGATTTCCCTGAAATTTGGTACATGGTTTCGTTTTATGCCAAAATCGATGCTTTATGATGGCATGGCTGATGGAATTATGCTAATAGCCGGAGAGTCAGCGCTTAAAAACAACTTTGCGTTTCTAAAACCTGGTTTTGTTACAGTTGGTTATAGTAATTGTGTACACACATAAACTGTCGGTCAGTCAAGAGAACTGTAGAACAGGCGGCTGATATATGAGGCTATGAGCGCAACAGTGGCCTAACCTTTACTTCGTTAATAAAGCAAAAGCACATATCCTGAGTCGATAAAAGCACAAGTTATTTGCTTTTGATTTTTTAACGAAGTGAGGGTTAGGCCACTATTGCGCTCATAGCCTCATATGGTCTCAAACATGTCATGATTTCGATGGTGATCAAATTAATTTCTAAAGGCTGAAAATTGTTATACAGATTGTATAATGCATATAAAAAACAATTCTGTCGGTCAGTCTGTTAAACGTTAGAACAAGGCTGGTCAGCAGCCCCGTGGAAGGCAAAATGATTTTTTTACTCAAGAGGCAAGCATCATACGAATAAAGTGTGCATGGCATAAAATGCTTAGAATCGTCCAAGGAACACGTGTGAATTTTTTTTTTTTATTTTTTTTTTTTAAATGTAACGTAATTTTTTTTAAATTTTTCGGAAAAAAAAATCCAAAAAATTCACACGTGTTCCTTGGATGATTCTAAGCATTTTATGCCATGTACACTTTTTTCGTAAGATGCCTTCCTCTTGAGTAAAAAAAGCATTTTACCTTCCACGGGGCTGCTGACCAACCTTGTTCTAACGTTTAACTGACTGACCTACAAAATGGTTTTTTATATGCATTATACAATCTGTATAACAATTTTCAGCCTTTAGAAATTAATTTGGTCACCATGTTTGAGACCATATATCAGCCGCCTGTTCTACAGTTCGCTTGACTGACCGACAATTTATATGTGTACACAATTATTATAACCAACTGTAACAAAACCAGCTTCTAGAACGCAAAGTCGTTTTTAAGCGCTGGCCCTTAGAATATAATGTTAACGAAAAGTTTGAAATGTTTTAAGATGCTTCTGCGATATTAATTCAACAATTATGTTCCAATAAAAACTGTGCGACTTAAAAAAGGTTAACAAGCGTGGTAAACGACTCAAGTGAAGAATGCTATTCAAATTAGGAATAAGAGCTACCATGTTTGGAAATGCAATCAAAGCCAGACAAACTGGGAGGCGTACTGTACCTATTCTTATGAATAGGATACAAAATGTTAAAAAAGCGTTTTTCGAGAAAAAATTAAATATACAGCTTTGGCCGAAAGTAAAATGCTTTCTAATAGAAAAAAGAATAAATGCTTATCATAAATACGATGCCGGGTTCATTAACATTTGCATAAAACAATAATCGGCATTTTTTTAAGATCATAAAACCAAAAACAAAAGGCTGGGTTTTTTCGGCTTTTTATTGGTCAATGTTTTTATACCCTACTCCCAGAAAAAGATTGTTTGGAAAGTATTTGTGGCAAATTACCGAATATTTAAAACAAACAGGTCCGTGCACACGGGGGGTGTTTTTGGGTTTCAAACTCCCCCCAGAAAGATCTTTTCCCATATAAAACGGTACAAATTTAGTGTTAAGTACAGTGTTGTTTGGTTTTTTTATATGAAAAACCCCCCAAGAGCAAATCCTGCGCACGATGCTGTAAGCAAACACTTATTATTTCAAGCAAACATTTAACTTTTATCCCAAGTGATAAGTTTTTGCAGCAAACACTAGAAAAATTATTTCACTTGATACAAATAAAAAATAAGTCATCGGAAATATTTCTCTAAGTTCGACGAACCATTTCATGAATTGTTGCACACAAATATTTTTAACGTCTGCGACATAAAAATATTTGGCATCCATGGGCGCGGGTTCAAATCCTAGTGTGTATCATTTTTTTTTATAAATTTTTTTTTTCTTTTTATTTTTTTTATATGACATTTTTTCAGTTCACTCTATTTTCCTTTTTTTTTAATTTATTTCCTTGGTTAAATTAAATTGAAATTAAATACACAATGAAGCATTCGAATATCAAATTGTGTAATACACAAATTGTATAGCTGCTTATAACACACGTCAGTAGTGTAGAGGATAAGTTTCAGGCTATCAGTCGGAAGGTCCTAGGTTCGATCCGTGGTCCGGTCTTTCGATAATTTTATTTAATGTTGAACATTTAAAGTGTTTGATTCAAAAGATTATTATTATTTGCCGCACTTTATTCTTAGTTTTGTAATGCAGTGAAGGAGGCGTGGCATTCTTGATCAGCGTCACCTCATGAGTCGATATAGCCATTTCCGTCAGTCAGTGGCGGATCCAGCACTGTCAAGAGGGGGGGCCGATTGACTACATTTCTAGATAATAACAGAATGATTAAAAAAAAAATGTATTCACTTGGTTTGAGAGGGGGGGCTGATCTGCCCCCCCCTGGCTCCGCCACTACCGTCAGTCTGGTTGTCTATGCGTGGAAATACATTATTTGGGAAAACTGAGCAGGATAATTCAATGAAATTTGGTGCTTTGCTTTCGTAGTCAAAGTTAGCTCTAGGGATTGAAAATGAGCGAAATCGGTCAACGGACACGCCTACTACCCATACAAAGAATGTGTTCAAAACGCAGTATTAGAAGCATTTTTAGCGATAACGCAAGCAAAACACACATAAATACTAGGGACGGTAAGCTTAAGCTCTGAGCAAAAACTTAAGCTCTGAGCAAAAACTTAAGCTCTGAGCAAAGGCTAGGCGAATTCGGACTAGAGGGCGTGGCACCTCCCATACCAGCAAAAGTTTCAAAATGCTATACTGAAAGCTTTATTTGAGATAATCCAACCAAATTTCACTAAAACATCTAAAACAGTAAATGTATGCTCTGACAAATAACTTGTCGAATTCGGACAAGAGCGCATGGCACCTCCCGAGTTTCCAAATGCTGTACTGAAAATGTTGCTTGCGATAATCCAACCAAATTTCACCCAAACACTAAGAACTATAAATATACCTACGCTCTGAGCAAAAACTAGACGAACTCGGATAAGCAAAAGCTTTAAAACGCTATACTGAAAACGTTTTTTGAGATAATCAAACTAAATTTCACTCAGACACTAAGAACTGTACATGAAAGTTCTAAGCAAAAGCTGGGTAAGCTCGGAAAAGAGGGCATGGCACCTCTCGTACAAGCAAAATTTTCGAAATACTACAGTGTATGGTATTTATGTAATGTTTGGCCAAGCCAAACGCTAGCTATACCTTCGTCAGTTTTGCGAATTTCGAAAAATGGAACTAAGAAAGGTTGTTCAAAATATTCCCAGAAATCTTAGATTTTCCGGTGTTCTACCGAATCCCATAGTCTTTGTATGAGTTGGCTCGAAGGGTTATACCTTGAAGAGTTGGGGTCAAATTGGAAAGATTATGGCTATCCGATACCATTATAATGATGGAATTACACCTTTTCCTGGAACTCCGCCAAAAGATAATCACATCGAGTTCAGGCGTCAAAAAGTACATAGGGGTAACTCTGGCATAAGAAAATAAATCCTTTCTTCTTTTCACTTCTCTCACCCGTTCTGAGTTGCATGAGGCGCAGAATTCCAAGTATGCGTACATTAATTTTTAATTGTAACAAACTTTTTTAACTTTTGATACATTTTCTAACCCAAGCTTCCTACATATTTATGAGCATAGGCATAAATCCAACAAATAAACAACGATAATTCCAACAACAACAACAAAAAACAAACAAAAAAACCCACATGCAAAGAATTTAACAAATTAGATTCGTCCCTTAACAACGATGTAGGAAAAAAAAACCCAATTTCAGATAACTTGATATGTAGCTACAAGCAAAGCAGGGCAGGGAACAACCCTCATCATGTCATTCAAACGCCTTTCCCCCCCAGTTATGACGCTCGCGTGCATTTTGCTGATAAACAAGACGACGACGACGACGACGATGAACATGAATCCAAGAAGCAGAAGGGCAAATTGCATAAAGGCACAAGAGGCGGACGAATATCGAAAAAGCGGAAATAAAACAAAATAAGGGAAATTTCATTTTTAATTTAATAATATCGAAATTTTAATGGCATTTTTAAGATGATTACAACGGAACGTAACGGAAAATGTTTAATGGATATATGTAGATGTAGAATGAATATATCTAGATATGATTAGTATGGCAAACCTCGGAACAGAAAATTTGATGAAAATATTTTCGGATATACAATCCGAAAAGCTGAAGAAACAAAGAATTTGCTAAATAACCACCCGATTAGTGCGCATTTTCATGAGATATCTCGAAACGTAAATGTGATTCAATAGAACTTTTCAAAAAACAAAAAAAAAAAAAAAAAATAAAGTTTAAAACTACAAAGCAAAAAAAAAAAACCCAGTAAAATGAAGTTGAACAAAAATAGCACCCTCTGGCGTAGGAAATTAGAATTTCAATTCCTTTTTTTTCTCGTTGTCATCCAAATGCAACTGAAATACAGCCCTCGGCAAGAAATAATCAACAACAAAAAGAAAGAACCGAACAACGGTGTACATACATACTTGAACTCATTTCCCAACCCATTTACCCTATGTACGAGTACATATATAACTAAATTAATTCCAACTATGGAAAATATTCAGCACAACGTAACATGATAAATAGACAAAACAACAAAAAAAAAAAAAGGAAAAAGTACAGAAAAAAAAAGTAAATAAACCCGTACCCACCACCAAAAACGAAATTGAAGCTACACGCATATTGCATTTATTCACACTACCACACGGTACAAAGCCATACCACGACGCACACCCTACTACATACTACTATTTTTTATTGAAGAAACTACAAAATTTTATTCAAACTTCGTAGTACTGCGCTTCTGTGTTCTGTGCTCATACCCCGTCGTTTTGCAGTTCTGCCGAAATGCTGTTTTGCTGTTTTATATTAAATATCGCCTGGTTACTACATGTTCTACTACTATTTCTCCAACTACATATTCCTCTTTCAATCCTACTGTACGTGCAGCTCTAAGCATGCAATGAAAATGTACGTATGTATGTTCGTATGTATGCAACAGAGTGGCACTTAATATTTAGTGTTTCTAAAATGATTAGTGCACCAGTGCCAAAATGTTCCTAGCACGAAAAAAGTGTCATTGAAAATTTGAGCCAAAACTTCCTAGAAGTAGTGAGCGAAATCAATCTTAGTCTTGGTAATTTTTCGAAAGTGCGCATTTTTGATTCGAATGTGAAATCGGGTTTGTTTTATGGTTGCATACTAATGGTTTGGTGGCCTCGCACTATCTCAAATGCCAAAATACATCAAAAATGCAACCAGAGGCCCAAAGCAAACGAGATTAAACTATGCAAGTGTTGATGGATCGGTCATACTCTCCGGAAATCACACAGTGAAGTCTGTCACCTGGCCCTTGAGTGGAATCCACAAGACAGTAGAGTTCGCTATAGAGTGAGAACCATCTGGAAAAGGTCGCTGGATAATAAAATCCAAGAATCGAGAAAGTCGTGGCAAGAGATAAGAGTCATCGCAAATTAACGTGACCAATTGAGACGATGCATTTTGGAACTAGGCTCCTTTTAGAAGTTATAGGAGAATACAAAACCAAGACGCTGAAATAATTTCAAAACCAAGACTCAGTCTCCAAGACCAAGGCTGCTATAATCTTGATCATAGTCAAACTACGACTGTTATTCGGTCCTGATTGTTTATAATTATTGGGTGTACAACTTAAAAACCGGAATTTTTTAGCGAAATTTGATGCTTTATTGTGGAAAAATGTTACAATATATTTTATTCAAAGTATTGTCCATTGGAAGCTACAACATTTCCCCATCTTTCAGGCAATTTATGAATTCCATCCCAAAAAAATTGCGCCGGCTTGGCGGCCAAAAATGAATCGAGCCAATTTTCGATATCTTGAACTTAAGTGAACCGTATTCCTGATAGGGCATTCTGCATTGATCGGAACAAATGGTAGTCTGATGGTGCAAGGTCTGGGCTATAAGGCGGGTGAGGCAAAATTTGTATAGATTTCCCATCCGTTGTTTTCCAGGTAATTTTTGACTGGGGCAGCAATATATGGCCGAGCGTTATCGTGGTGGAAAATGATTGAATCGTGTCTGGTCGCATACGTTGGCCGCTCTGCCTGGATTTTCTGCTTCAATCGGATCAATTGTTGGCGATAGAGTTGAGCATTAATGGTTTGGCCACCTGGCAACAGCTCATAATGGATCACACCTAGCTGGTCCTGACCAGGACGTTCTTTGTCTTCGACATCAAAATCACCACTTTTAAACCGTCGAAACCACTCACGACAGCTTGATTCAGCTGAAGCATAGTCCCCATAAACTTCTACAAGCAAACTATGACTTTCCGCAGCAGTTTTCTTTGCAAAAAAATGACCCAACAGAACCTCCCGCAAATGCTGTCTTTTTCTCCAATTTTCGAAGTTATTCATCGTGAAAAATAATAATGATGCACACAAAATAAAATTGTTTTGTTGACTGATTTTGACAGCTGTCAAATGTACCTTCAAAATGATATATATATAAAGTTCGAGCTTTCACGATATTTGTTAGTACGGACATCCACCGTCAAATTCCGGTTTTTAAGTTGTACACCCAATAATAGGAGCATCATAATAAAAATCCAACTGCTTTGTAAAAATGAGACTCGAAAACGGTTGTTGAGTATTCAAAATTTTGCAATTTTTATAAAAAATCAGGACCTATACCAAAATCGTAATCAATACCGAGACCAATAATGAATGTCCAAGATTAAGACCAAGATTCAATGTCCAAGACCATAGCAGTCGTGGCAAGAGATCAAAGTCATCGGAAGGGATCGCAACAAATGGAGATGTTTCATATTGGCACTTTGCGCCTCCCAGGAGTTTAAGCAGAATACATACATACATACATGTACATAGCAGCATTGGTCTCGATTTGGTTACTTCGAAAACTTTTCAACGGTGGTTAAAAAAGTAATTTGTTATTATTACCTATTCGATAGATCAGCAAAAGATTAAATCTTGTGTTGAAAAAGAATAGCTTTCCGCTCTGACAAATTGTGTTGTTGACGCTAACTTAGGGGACGAGCTTTTCAGTAAATAAATGTTTATGGATACAAAAAAGTTTGAAACATAAAGCTGCAATACTTCCAAGCCCACTAAGATTTTTTGATGAATAAAAAGATATTACGAACACTTCTGCTGGCTAGAAGTAACCTCTCTCTTATTTCCCTTGATACCCAGCAAAAGTAAGTAAGATTGCATTGGTAATTGACAGCTTCTGGTCTCACAACAGAGCTTGCTGTTGTTTTTGGTACGGTAAACTAGGGAAGTTACGGGTGTGAATTTATTGAAAGCGGTGTTGGAACCGAATATTATAAATTTGAGTTTTCGGAGACGAGACTGGAATCGGAACCGAAGTCGGAACCAGATTCAAAGATTAAAGGTATACTATATATTATGGGAAGTCTGAATCGGAGGTAAAAAAAAAAAATCAATTAGAAAATCCGACCTCTCGGAGCCGGAACCGAAGCTCCATAATATCCCATCTATAAATACCTTTCGGATTAGCGTGGAATAGATAAATGGCTAGCAGATTTTGCTTCACGTGAGCATAATCAAACGCAGTACATACTATACTGTGTGTGATGGAATTGCAAGAAATTAGGACAGATTGGGTGTTTCATCCAAGCTCATTAAGCTCGTTAAAACTCAGTATAAAGGCTTTTCGTGTAGAGCCTTGAGTAGCGGGAAGCTTTCAGATTTGGCTGAATACATTTCGAGTATGCACACATAATGTGATATCAGCAGTCCTGATCTTACTTAATAGTACTGTACGTTGTTGTCAGTAGAGCACTTAGCCATAATAATTATGATATTTAGTGGACCTTCAGCGAGCTCTTGAAAGATCCAGTGTAAGCAAATTTGCCTTCTCGCCATCCGATAGGTAGACTTGAAAATCAGACTTGAACAGAGAGGTTATGCACTCGTCGAATCAGTGTCAGCAGTAAGTTCATAATAGAGCAGTGGTCGGCAATATTTAGGAGAGAGAATTTATGTTTGAGAGAATACGTATAGATAGAAGATGGAAAGAATAGAAAGAGATAGATAGATTGTTGACTGCACAATTATGCTATAGAATGCCGATCACTGTAATATAGGTAAAAGGGGCTTACTATTTCACTTACATAAATATTTGGAAAGTGCCGCAACACTTGACGGTGGTTTTAATTGCATCAAGATCGAATAGTTCAGACGATGAAAGATGACTCTATAGAAAGCTGCTATTAAGCATTGGCGTGGATCGGTTCCGTTCCGAAAAGTTTGAACTTCCCATCGATTTGAACCCGACTGTGACTCCGGTTCTGATTCCGAAAAATTAAATTTAAAATATTCGGTTACGAGTACAGTTCCGGTAAGATCACTAGTGGAAACGGTTAGTGAGTGATACAAGAAATACTTGAATTGGGGAAATGTTGCAAAGAATTGAAGGCGCTTACTAGTCATTGTAGACGATGGAGGAGTTTTGCTCGGAAAGGTGATAAAGAACGCCTTGGTGAAAATCAATTGAGAGAAAGAAAAACAATTTTAAGTTCCACCCTAGTTCCACCGTAGTTCAGATATTTATATTCTTTCGTTTTTTGTATAACAAAGCAAATAAAGCAGACATTGAGAAAATGATCATGGGTATGTTGGAAATAACTTTGTGCTGAGAGCTAAATCATCTGAATACATATTGTGGCTAATGATGATGTCGACTTTGTGTAATTAACCGGTTATTCATGAAAATTGGTACCAATCTGAGGAATTTGTTAAGAAATTGCGGAACCTAAAGGTTTTTTTATAGGAACTTTAGTAAAAAATGGGTAGATAAGCAGTGGAAGGTTAAAGTTTGGAATTATGGATTGATCCATGAACTTAATGGCGAAGAGTGGATATTTGGAGGTCTGGACATAGCTTGAAAAAGCGGATCTCTGTCTCTTCCTTCCACTCTAGCAACGCCTCGTAGTATGTGCCCATTTGTTCCATCAATCTTTTTCCTTGCACGTAACCGTTCGTTGATGTGTATCTATGTAACTTTAAATCGGTACTTGATTCTTTGCAACGATAAATGGAACAAATTTTCAATTTGAAATGTGTATGTATGTAAGTATGTGCGTTGTACGTACAAACCAGTAACTGAAAGCAAAACGGAAAACGAAAGACGGACGAAGATAAAAAGAAAACATACAACAAAAACAACCACATTTGTATGTACAGTTGTCAAAAGAGAAACGAAAATACGGCAAAAGAAGCAGAGCCAACAACACTGCTGTAGCAGCAGCGATAGCTACAACAGCAACAACAACAACAACAACAATGTTGAGGCAACAACTACAACAACTTGGCACGAAACTTCAAATATGTCAAATGAAATTTCCACTCCATGGCACAATGACTGACTGCATGGGGTTGTTGGTATTATTTTTCTTGTTGTTGTTGCTGTATTTGTTGTATAATGCAACTACAGCAACAGCAACGGCAACAACAACAAATAATAGAAACAGCTACAACAACAAATACAAAGCATCATCATCAGCATTCTGTAAGCATAAGAGACTGAATTTGAAGGCAAACCAGGGGTGTATTCGTTAACTCAACGGGCCCGGACACTACACTGCTGTTTCAAGGCTAGAATTCTTGCTTGAACTCACCAGTCAAAGTTTTCGAAACAAAAGTATAGGAAATGCCTAAGCTCTCCGTCCGAAGATATCTGATACGCGAATCGGGGAAATGTTGAAAAGAATTGAAAGCACTTGCGAAATACCATGCTCTGTAGAAGAATTTTGTGGAAGCCACACAAAGAACAAAAGTAAGGCGACTTCCTAAACGTCCGTTGCTTTGTGTTGAAACTGCATTTTCGTAAAAAAAATGTCGCATAATTTTAGGAGCTTATTTTTTTACTGCATCGTTCTTGCATTTCATAACGCCTTACTACAAATCGTTGACAATGCATAGCAATCAGCGCATCAGTAACATCAGTTTATGCTTTTTGTAAACTTTGCTCTTAATAACAAATAGTCCTAAAATCATGCAACATTTTTTGCATGAAAATGCTGGTCTTAGACCAGTCTATGAAAGTTGTTCAAAAATGTTAAAAAACATTTGTCCAAGAGTATTAAATCTATTCCTTCCAAGTTCTCTTTAAAAATAAATACTTACACTGCGCCTGACATGACCTGCTTTATAAGCGTGCCACTGGTGAACTCGTAGATGAGTTCCTGAACTTTCAATCATTTGATCATTTAGCTAAAGAATTCATTATAAAATTTCAGCACAGAGTGAATATCTAAATCAGTGGTCGGCAAGCCATAGCACAATTGTGCACTTAAAAATCTACCTTGCTCCCTCTATCCTTTTCTTTCTTCTATCTATCTTCTCTCAAACATAAATTCTCACTCATTAATTTGCGGACCACTGATCTAAATATTGTCGCCCCAAATGCCCATTACCTCACACGGCAATGGTATTCTCAACTCCATTACTTATTTATTATTCAACGAAATCACTCTTTCTGCCTAATCCCAGATCTTATGTTTCTGCTTTATACATATGAAATTTTTGTCCCTTCACCGCCACATGTCGCACTGTCAAACAGACAAATACTTGGTATTTACTTTACTTCAAAGGTTCTATATAGAATTTTCTAATACTATTGGCGGCTTATCTTCAAAAAAAAAGGGAAAAATTTTAATGGTATCAAATTATTTATAATAATTGGAATAATTTGGATCGCACGAATTATTAAAATACATATATAATATGAAAATATTTTAGTAGATTAATAGTATTAATACAGAAATTTATATGCATCAAGGATATTTGGTAGCGAGTTAAGGAGTTGAACTCATTCTATGGCACGCAATACTGTCCAAATTCTTCACGCTTTTGCACATTTGCATTCGACTCAAATGTAAGGTTGGTACGCTTGTCCGTTAACTGATTTCAATCATTTTCAATTCCCCGAGCTACTGGCTATGAGCAGACCAAGACTTCTTTCGTCTTGGACATCGAGTCTTGCTCTTGGTTTTGATATTGAGTCTTGACCTTGGTCTTCGACCTTCAGCCTTGGTCATAATTTTGGTCTTAGTCTTCATCTTGACATTCGAAATTAAAAAATTACTGAAAAGATTCCTAAATGTTGTACACTCGACACCCGTTTTTCAAAGCAGTTGGGTTTTTAATAAGCCAAATTCCGTAGTGCCATGGCACCCTTACTAACTACAAAATACCAAGACCGAATAGCAGTCTTGGGTCTGCCTAATCATTTTGACTAAGACCAAGATGATAGCAGTCTTGGTCTTGTACACTTAGTATTGTTCTTGAAATTTTATCAGCGTCCTTCTCTTGGTATCGAAAAATAAGATTCAAGAGCAAGACTGATTTTGCTCATCACTATAAGCTAAATTTAGTAACGTAGCCAGATTTTAAAATTATATAGATTAAACTCCTGCCGAGTTTTTTTTAATTGCGTTAGAAACGAGCACGCAAAAAGAAAATAACAAACACGATGCCTATTAACTTTTAAAGAAGTTGATTGCAGGATCAAGACATTTTTTCGGAGTTTGCATCCTTATCAGAACTTATTAACTTTTCATGAGCATTGACAAGTTGATATCTTAAACAAACTTGATTCGATTCCCCGAAAGCAACAAGCAATATTGCGGCCAAACCGATAAGGTGTAGATAAAATTGTCGAAAAGTCAGGCACTGAGCTCCTTAGACTATAGCACTGCCTTTAAAAGTGCCTCCCAAGAGTACATGTGGGTCTCACTGCAGCCGAGAGACATTTTTCTTAGTAAAAAACTTACTGCCTACCACTGAAAAAACGACAATACATTGTTTACTGTAACTGAGGACTTACAATAGCTGATCTGCTGGCCAGCAGCCCCTCAAGATAAACACCTTTGCTACGTCAAAGGTTATTAACTGAGTAGGTCCGCAGTATGAGCGATGGTCTCGCACCATCTCAAACGCCGAGTTACAATGGAATGGATTCCACTAGGGAGTAGAAGACATACTTAGTAGACAAAAAGTTACATGGAAAAGGTACACAGGGATGGCTATTCAATAGATAGGTTCGGAATTTAGATTCATCCCGAAACCGACTCAGAAGTTAGAAGGACTCTTAAAAACGATATCTGCATTTTTTTTTTTTTTTTTTTCTGGGAAAAACCAATGGAGCACTTTTGATTCAACTGTTTTTTGGGCATAACATTTTTTTCGTTACAAAATGGATACCCGGGAGCTTTAGAAATAAAGACTATGTTGGCGTTTAAAAATTATTTTTTTTTTTTTTTTTTTTTGGGGGAATGCATAATATTAGGTTCCAAAAATCAATTTTTTTTACGTTTTTCAATAACGCGCTCGCAAAAACGATTTTTTTCTCAAAGTAAGG
The DNA here is from genome assembly GCA_951812925.1 of Calliopum simillimum. Classification (NCBI taxonomy): domain Eukaryota; kingdom Metazoa; phylum Arthropoda; class Insecta; order Diptera; family Lauxaniidae; genus Calliopum; species Calliopum simillimum. The sequence goes on from OX638370.1 coordinate 103,785,627, forward strand.
GAACTTACGAAAAAAGTTTCTAAGGCAAAAAATGCTTCGAATTATCCAATAATACGTGCGAAGTTTTCCAGAATTTTTGGATTTTTTTTTTTTTGTGAAAAACTATAAAATGGTCGAAAGACTAAAAAATACCAAACGTTTTACATCAAAATACCCCCTGAATAAAATTTTTTGGCATAGTATATTATGAAAAGTTATTTGTTGAACATTTAGCTACAATTTTAGTAAAATTGAATAACGGTTTCTAGAATAGTACTTGACCTGTTGATCGAAAACTGAAGACTCTCTAACAAAAACATTGCAAAACCTATCGGGAGTTTAGCTCGGCTATGGTAATGCTATCGTTCCAGTGCAGCTAAGTCTTGTCCCTATCGCATTTTTTTAAAATTGTTGCACAGTGTATTTATGACTGATTGTGCTCAATGAATGCCATCCTAGGATTGTTTATCAAAAAACAAATTTGCCCATTTGTGTTTAATTTAAGCCCTTTTTATTCCCTTCACCCAGGGTATATTCACTTTGTCCTTCCCTTTGTAACGCAGAGAAGGAGGCTTGGTAGGTATGTAAAAGTATATATATTCTTGATCAGCGTTACCTCTTGAGTCGATATTACCATGTCTGGCTGGCTGGGTGTGCGTGGAAATACATTTTTTGGAAAAACTGAGCAAGATAATTCAATGAAATTTGGTACTCTGCCTTCGTCGTCAAAGTTAGCTCGAGAGATTGAAAATGATCGAAATCGGTCAACGGATACGCCTGTTAAGAGCTTTATTTGCGATGACACAAACCAAATACACATACACGGTAATAAATATCGGTTTAATTTTTCAACTAAAAAAGTTGGTATGTATATTTATCCAACTCAATTCGGTTAGATTTGTCAACTTAAAATTTCAAATTTATATCAACTCTGAGGGTTAATTTCTTAACTTAAAAAGTTGAAAAGACCTCATCTTAGAAGGTTTAAATATTATGCTAAAAAAGTTAAAAAATGTCAACCCAATAAGATGAAAAAATGTACTTAATGTGTTAAGAATTTTTTAACAAAGCCCATGAAAAACCTTATTTTTTGAACTTATGTAAAAATTAAATATAAGTCCCAAAAAAAAAAAAAAAAAAACACGGATGGTTTGCGTTAGGAGCCCACCACAGGTGGCCTCATTGGCGCATTTGCTAATATTGTAAACAACTTTCAAGGATACTACATCTATTTAACTCTTAAGCATAAACTGGTTGCGAATCACAGCGACATGAAATTACAGCAAAAGCAAAAATTCAAATTTTTTAGTACTTTGCCCAAGAACAAATTGAAGCAATTGTGCTTGCCAAAAGACAGCTAAAGGAACAACCAAAATAGACATGACGAGACGTAACGAGTAAATTCGAGTATACGTAAACCAATGTTGACAACCAAAATGAACATACGTTACTGATCGAAACTGAACGAAACATTGTGACGAGACGTTGTTGTTCCATAATAACCGAACTTCAAACCGTCTCTACTCGTCATAACAGTTGTTTGGCCGCAAAGCAAAAATATTTTTGATAAATAATATCTGTGGCCTTTTGACAAAACAACCTAACTCGAAATTGGAAACTTTTCAGGAGAGCCTAAGAACTGATTAACTACTTTTCAATAATGTTTCGTTGATGCAGCGTTGAATCTCCTCTTTCGATACGTTTTTACTAATCGTAAAGTGTCTGCTGTCAAATTATTTTTTTCTTTTGGTTTATAACACTTCACCGCACGAATGGCGCTGGGGACACCCTTATATCGCTGGAACAAGAACTCATAGAGACATGGTGATTATACAAATAGAAGCGTATTTAATTTTTATATTTGGGGCTAAAATCCTGGAGAGTTGTCTTATCTCGACTTAGGTTGTTTTGTCAAAAGTCCACAAGACTGATTTTTTTGAAAACGCCTATCTGCTTCGATTCGTTTGCTAACGTAACATTTTGCGCGAAATATTCAAACAGACGTAACCAGTGCAAACGTTCGTTCAGTTGCTATCGTCTCGTTACGTCTATTTTGGTAAGGCCTTAAAATTTAACGTTCCAAGCAAAGCCGAATGATAATATGCTCGTGTGCATAAAGTTGAGGAAATCAACAAATAAGTTAAATTACTTAAAAAATCGCTTGATTTTCTCAAAATTTCTTACCAACAAAAGGGTGTCAACTCAAAAAAAGTTTAAGAAATCAACTAAAAAAAGTTGGTTTTCATAACAAATTCAATTTCCAACCCTAAAATTTCATGTAAAGTCGAAAATTTAAACCGAAATTTATTACCGCTTAATTACTAGGGATATTAAATACCAGCTCTGAGCTAAAACTAGGCGAGTTTGGACAAGAGGGCGAGGCACCTCCCATACAAGCAAAAGTTTCAAACTGCTGTACTGAAAGCGTTATTTGAGATAGTCCAACCAAATTTTACTAAAACATTAAGAACAGTAAATGCAAGCTCTGACAAAAAACTAGGTTAGTGCGGACAAAAGGGCGTGGCATCTCCTGTACAATCAAAATTTTCAAAATACTGCAGTGTATGGTATTTAATGCTTGGCCAGGCGAAAGATAATACCCTTTCTAGTAGTTGTATAATTTTACTCTGTGTGTTTATGATTCTCAATAAGTTTATGACAACTACTCTTTAAATAATTCCAGCTCGAAAGATAAATTTGGTATTTTTGGTAGAGTGACTACTGCTGTTACGATGCATTGAGGTGTCTTTACGGGCATTTTGGTACATTAATTTTTGACAATGAAATGAAACTTTTTGCAGTTGGTCAAAATTTGGAATATTCATTTTATGATTAATAAGAAATTAAGAATTTTTATTAAGCATAAATGGTCATATTACGGCTAAGCTGAGAGTCCTATCTAAAACAATTTGGTTTGAGATTGTTTTCAGCTCAAAGTTCGCTCCGTGTTGGCCACATTGTTCGTTTATGTCTGAAGTAACTTATCAAAATTCGCTGTTGTTGTTGTTTCTTGCTTCGACTGCTACCACGCATTCATTTCATGCTTTGGCTTCGAATTTTTCATTTGCTTGCGTTGGCAAGTCTGTCTGTCTTTCGCTCTGTCCATCCCCCTTGCCCGTCTGTATTTACTTGCGTTATTGTCGCTTTACATAAAGACATAAATATGTATGCATGTATATTTTACATAACAAGCGCATGGTTTCATTTCCATTTATGTACTTTGCTCCGACTTTGCTTTGATGCCCCTTCATTCGGAATGAATGGGAAATCGCATGCACATGAGTGGATGGATGGATGGATGGATGGCTGGCTGGATGGATGAACAACAAATGCGAGTAGGCTTTTGGGCACAAATTTTTGTTGCTATTGCTGACGTTACACAAAGAAAGAAATAAAGCACAAAGGAAAACGAATAATTAAAAAATGAAGTAGAGGCAGAGAAGGCGGCAGAACAGAGGCAGCAGCATTTAATGTGGGTTGATGATGAAAGATGTACGGATGGATGTACGTACGCAGGCAACATGTTGAAGTGGAATAAAAATGTGTTGTAGGATGAATAGATTTTTATTGCATTAATATTTTGTGTACATAATAGTACCCATTCGTATACATATTTACATCTGACTGCACACACACAATATGTACAATACATTTGTATATAATGCTTCTGTAGTGGGTATTTGAATGTGTGCTTGAAAAGCAACTTTAATGAGCACAAAATGCTTGAATCTCTCGCTCTCGTACATTTTTTAAGTGCAGTTGCTCAATCTGATGCCTGACGTTGGTCGTTAAACTGGGGTACAGAAGAAACGGGCGATCGGTAGCGCTTAGACCCCATATACGCGTCTTTCATCATACCTGCTTGACACATTGTGGTGTGGCGCTTCAAATTGGATGCGATTATGGTGAAAGCGCACGACAACTGATGTGTGCTGCCAAGGGGGGGGGGGTTAAACAACAAAAAACAAAAAAGAGAAGGGGAATGTATTTATGAGCCAAGTTAAAGAAAGAAATGAACGCATCTACGTGCTCAGCTCATCAATTTTACATTATGACGTTTTTTTCTACTTCCGGTTGGTTGTCGTTGTTCATTTCTCTCATGTTTTTTGCGCAATCTCTTTCTTTTTGCCATTCTATGAAGTCGGTCGACGTGACACTGGTAATGAGACTTAATAGCTGTATTATTTGTCTACAAGTGGCTTTTGAGCTAAGCGTTTACTTTGATATTTAATTTTTCATATTCGATGCCAAATTGTATCAAAGTAACAGCGTTAGGCGGCCATTCTGCTAAGCATAGATTCTAAAAGTGTCCTCATGATTTCGTAGCAGGGCGACAACGCCCACTTTTCCGAGTTCACCTGCACAGGAAAAAGGTATAAAACTCATTTATACTATTTGTTTTTATAAACTTATTATTCCAATTTTTATACCCTACACCCAGGGTATATTCACTTTGTCCTTCCGTTTGTAACGCAGAGAAGGAGGCGTGTCAGATATAGAAAAGTGTATATATTCTTGATCAGCGTCACCTCCTGAGTCGATATAGCCATGTCCGTCTGTCTGGCTGGCTGGGTGGCTGGCTGGCTGTGTGTGGAAATACACTTTTTGGGAAAACAAAGCAAGATAATTCAATTAAATTTGGTGCACAGCCTTCGTCGTCAAAGATAGCTCGGGGGATTGAAAATGCGCGAAATCGGTCAACGTACACGCCTACCGCCCATACAAAAAATATATCCAAAATGAAACTTTTTGAGTTTTTTTCACGATATTGCAACCAAAATACACATAAATACTACGAATTGTAAGCGCAAGCTCTGAACAAAAACCAGGAGAATTCGGACAAGAGGGCGTGGCACCTCCCATATAAGCAAAAACTTCAAAACGTTATACTGAAAGCGTTTTTTGAGATAATCAAACTAAATTTAACTCAAATGCTAAGAACTATAAATTCAAACTCTGAGAAAAAACTGGGTGAATTTGGAAAAGAGGGCGTGGCGCCTCCCATATAAGCAAAACTTTCAAAATACTGCTGTGTAGGGTATTTAATGTTTGGCCAGGCCAAAGCTAACACCCTTACTAGTTTTATATAATTTATACTATTTTTTTCTAAAAAGTTATTTGAAACCAAAAACGTTTAACTTCTAAACCAAAATTGTTATGAACTATAAATTTTATACCAAAATTGTATAAAAACTTTTGACAAAGTGTCAAAACTTCCCGTCATCGAATACACACAAAATTTAGCATTTGTGGAAAAAACATTTTAAGCAGTTCGGAGTAAAAAATGTTAATAAATAAAACACTTGAAAGGAACGTGGTGTTAGAAAATAAAGCATAAGTACTTATTATGAGTAAAATAAAAAGACTGTGTGGTATGTATAAAAAATGGTTAAAGTTAAAAAAGAAAGAAAAATAGTTTTTTTTTTTTTTCGCTACCAACGTCAATTTTTGATGCATGGTCAACGTCACCAGCTTGCAGTAAGTACGCCACTTGCCATCACCACCAATACTGTCATCGGCACCATCATTGTCATAACCACCTCAGCGATTCGAAAGTAAAATTTTCGCATTTCACCTTCGCATATATACATATTATTGAAAACAATATAATTTGGACCCCCGACCAAGCTGTAAGCGACAATTGCGAAAAAAACTTTTACTTTTTTTGTTTTATTAAGATTCCAGTCCTAAGAAAAAACATGCAACCAAAAAGTGACGCTACGGATCTGAAAAGTGCAGAAAATTAGAAAATAGCTTTAAGTGAAACGATGGAAGTCACACAACACAATATATGAGCGTTTTTCAGAAACCTTTAACCCATAGTTGTCGTCAAGTTTTGATGTCAAATATTGTACGTCAGATGTCAAACACCTTAGATGCATTTAATTCAAATAGTAATGATTTTTTGTGAACATTGGCCCGCGGCCATATTGTTCAAACATTAACAAGTATGTGCATTCACAAAAAATTCACAAAAAATCATTACTATTTGAATTAAATGCATCTAAGGTGACACGTGTTTGACATCAAAACTTGACAACTATAGGTCAAAAGTTTCTGAGAAATACCCATATACGATGATGGTTACCAATATGATAAATAAGATCGAAGAATAAAATCATTGGTTTGACAAGAACAAGGAAACTATTAAGAATATTGAACTAAGTGTGTATAAATTATGCATTTAACATTCTTACGGTTAAAATTCTTTCTAATGAACTTCTTTCTATATAAATTTTATACAAAAAGTATTAAAGATTTTTATATAGTGATTCTATAAAATTTAAACCAAAATAGTTTAAATTGTGTTAATACTTACAAGTATAAACGGTTTATATGCCAAGTTGTAGCATAGATTTTATTCTAAATTTGGTGTGGATTTGTATTCATTCCAATTTGGTTTGAATTTTACACCCAAACTGTTTGCTGTGTAGTTTTTGCTCAGAGTTTGAATTTAATGTTTTTTGAGAACATTTTGAAGCTTTTTCATATATGGGAGGTGCAGCGCCCTCTCGTCCGAGGCGTGTCTGTCCACCGATTTTGCTAATTTTCAATAAGTCGCGCTAACTTCGACGACGAAGACAGTGTACCAAATTGCATTAAATTATCTTGCTCCCAAAAAATATTAAAATGATTTCCGCGGACAGACATCCAGACAGACGGACATGGCTATATCATCGTATCAGGATGTGACGCTGATCAAGAATATATGTACTTTTCCATACTTACCACGCCATCTTCTTCGCGTTACAAACGGAAGGACAAAGAGGTTATACCCTGGGTGTAGGGTATAAAAATTCTGAATGAGATCTCGATAATTTTTTTTGATTAATTGAGCCGCTCACTGCACAACTCGATTAACTCCATAAATTATTATGTGAAGAAAAACAATAAAATAAACATCGTTTTTTAAATAAAATTTTCTTATTTGGCTGTGTGTAAGGTCTCGTCATCTCGACTTATTCTCAAGTATCTATAGTAACCATGGTTAACATCAGGAATGAATTTTAGCACGGACTAAATCATAATGTCTTCTGAAACAACCTTTTTATTAGTCAATGGGCAAAAAATTTTTGTCGATTAATTATGGTAATCTCTATCATTTAAAAAATTTATTAAATATGTAATAAGCTATGACTAAGCCAAGTGCTTTGGCGCCTAAATTTAAAATTTTTCGAAAAGTGGAGTTAGTCACTTTGTTCTGTGAACGGCTCAGTTAATGTTCGCTGATTCCGAATGTGGCAACAGGTCTCTGATCCAAGTTATCCTTGCTTTAAAGTCCAAAACACGCTTCACGGCATCGAATAGCCTTTATCTTCCTCTTTAAACGATAATTTTAACTTTTCCAGTCATCTATTGAATGTTGTTGCAATTATGTTAAACATTTGGAGGCATTCAGTGAAAGTAGAACACAATACGAAAAAAAAACCAATAATATATTTTCTGTTTGCAGTTTCTGCATAAATTTTTGGACCAAAATCATAACTTGAAAAAATCATAATAGTCTAAGATCCGGCAGTAAAAAAACATATGTATCAAGTTTTTAGTTAAAATCTAATTTTTAATATATTTATGAATAGGGGAATATATTTTTGCCGCGTTTCCTATCAAAATGTAGCCGCTCGTATTTTCAAATTGCGATAACTTATGAACCGTGAGTCTCACGGGGAAAAGTGTAAAAAAAAAAAACATAATTTTGAATCAACCTCACAATCGTTGAAAAAAATCACAAAATGCCGAGACATCGTTGCTATGAAACTCTGTCCAAAGCAGAGTAAATTAGAAGTCGCGCCAATTACGAATGAAGTGCAATCAATTGCGTTCATTATTCAATCAATCAATAAAGCATCCATATTATTGTAATTGAAAGTCGACGAGAAAATAAAGGAAAAAAACAGCTGGAGATAATAATTTGAGCGAGTTTTCTCTCTCGTTTTAATACCAGTAGATAGATACTCACATAACTCCTCATTACAATGGCAATTTGTTGTGGTCTGGTTTCACCAGCATCACCCAACAGTCACTGCCATCTCTCTCAGTGAATTTAATTAAAACTCATTTAATTCTTAATAACGCGGTGTTGTGCCAAGAGTTACACTTTCAGCGATGTTTCTGTTTTTTCATTATTATCGCAGTCACCATCTTAGCCCTCCTGCAGCCTTGTCTTTTTCAAAATAAACCCCATTAATTCGTCGTTGCTTCCAGGGAAAACTTATTTTCAGAGTCAGTATGGCAAAGGGGCAACAAATGTCGACAGGCCGGGTGGGTGGAAATTTATTAAAGCAGCAAACAAATGACAAGGGAGCGAAGTGAAATACGCAAAAATATTTTTTAAATTTTCACTAAAACATTTTAACCCTCGTAATGGCAGGCATTATATGAGGGCCGAACCGCTAAATGACGCTGATGTGTCGACAATCTACACAAATTCACTCTAATTGGCAGCACTTTGTTATTTGTCGTACATACGTAGTTTTGTTGTTATTAATAGTAAAATGACATTCGCAAGGATGTGCGAAAAAAAAAAAAATCAGTCCGTAGACAATGGAATAATCAGGGGGATTGATCCCTCCCCAAAATTATGATTTAAGCAATTATATTCAACGAAGAGTATTTTATGTTGCTAGAGTTTTCTAGATAATAGGCTGAAATTCTTCTTCCCCTATTTCAAATCAAATTACCTACAATTGAACGGCTGAAGGTATGCCCTCAGTGGCGTAACTTTAGGGTGGCGTTATGGGCAAAATGCCATGTGCCCCCGGCCGAATAGGACCCCCAGTCCTAGAGAGCCACAAGCAAAAAAAAAATTTTGAACGAGGAAAACGTAGCGCTGCAATAATGCTGCTATGTACATATATATAGAAGATACTTATAATCTGTCCAGTGGAGTAACTTTCGGTGTTCCTTGAAACACGACCCCAGAGCTTGGGGCCGAAGAAAAAATTTTTAGCTGGGAGGTAGGACCAAACGAAAAAAAAATTGTTTATTTAATTTTATACTTTCTACTATTTTGGTTTAAATTTATATTTTTATAAAAAATTTGGTTTAAAAAGGTGTAACGTCATTTGGATGAAATTTGCGAGGATGAACGTCTCCAAAATCAAAGTGAATGTCTTCTATCGGGTGTTGGACATCATGTGACTACGGATGGTGCTGAGCGATCATTTTCAAAATTGAATTTGAAAAATTTCCGTTGAACCTTGATGCTTTTGCTGAACAGAAAGCCCGAAGAAAGAATATCTAATGCCCTTCTGAATAACAGTCTAGTTATGCCACTGTATGCCTTCAACATAAGTCTAAATTCTCTATACTCTGTTCTCCAGAATCTGGAGCGAAGAGCAATTGCTATAAAGTTGACTTGTCAAGCTTACGCCGGAGAAGGTTGACTTTGGCGAATGCCGAAACTATTGCCCTTGCTTAAATTTGCAACAATAGAGACAACTTCAGAACTAACTGACTGGTTCAGTCGCCATCTGGGAGCCTGACCCAGAACTTTGCCATCAGTAACATCAAAAGTAATAATCAAAGTGCTGGCCAACGGAGTCTGCGAAAAAATGTGCTTAATTGTTCACTGTTGTATTGGTTGACTACAAATCAAGTGGGTGCTACGACTTAGGACGTTTTGGGATCCAAATCCGACCTACAAATGGCTCTATCAAGTGCAGATATCGAGTTATCCTTATCTAAATGTGCAAGAAACGCAGTTTTTTTTCTTTAGGTTGTATAGTTCCATGTATTATAGCCTAATTCTGCCAACCGTCCTGCACTAGGGAAGACAGTCCTTCATTTACCTTAGTTGTCCTCCACTCCCAAAAGCATCGCACATTATCCCACACTCGTAAAATCCGCCCCCATGTCCCCCATTTCAAAGATGTATAATTTGCATTTAAGTTTTCTAGCTGATCGTGTTTTATCAATTGACAAAATTCACTATTTAAGAAGCTAAAGAAATTTTCCGTAAAACTGAAAAGATTTTCAGCGTAAGTAGTGACCCGGAGTTGGTTAAAAAATTCAGATATGCGAGTCTTTCATTTAAAGAACCAGTCATCTCGATTTCAAATGAATTCTGAGAGAATAACAATGTTAAAACCCTAAAAATATGAGATCTCTTTTAAAAAAATTTTATAAATCTTCAAACCGGAATGGCAGCCATTTTTATAATAACACAGTAAAATAAACTGAGGGTAAACCAATCTGAATTTTATCCTGATAACTTATTTTGACCAATTCCAAGTCGTTGATTCCGAGTCTGGCAACCGTGTTTTCCTACCACGTCTGAGATCCGAGTTATCATTGATATAAAGTACAACAAACGATGTTTTAAAACATTCTGCATACCTACAGGAAGTAGTGTAGTTCACTTTTGTCAGCGGCATTGAATAGCCCTTCCTTAAACCATATCTTTAACTTTTTCAATTGGATCATTGCTTTCTGAGAAATCATCTATTGATGCAAAGGTATTCAAATCCCTGTAAAGGACTACGCGTAGGAACGTGTACTCGAAACAAAAAACCAATAGATTGAGTGAAGAAAATCCTACAAAAGTTGTGTGATGTCGGAGCGGCATGTTGTGGCATGTTTTTTCAAGAAAACCAGTCATGTGGCTGGTGTCACTCTTGACAACAAAAAGGACATTAATCCGGCGTGGTACACGGCCATTTGTTTGCCAGAAGTATTCGATAAGCTGAAAGAAACCAACCCAAAAACGACAAATCATTTTGAACAACGACAATGCAAGTTCTCACACATCGGCTGAAACAAGCCAGTATTTGAGCATTCAAAAGATCGAATTGATGGGTCATCTGCCTTATAGTCCTGACTCAACACCCAAGGACTCCTTTTTCGTTTTGTTTGAGAGCTATCATCTTCTGACTGGTGAAAGTGCTTGGACAAATAGTTTGAGTGCATGACTTTTGAAGAAACATAAACTAAAATATGTCACTGTTAAAAAAATTTGCGTCGGAAAATTTTAAGGTTACTAAATTCTGGAAAGTTTTCGAGCAGGCTACGAATAGCCTATGATTTCGGATTTCGTTTTATTTAAAAATATCAATAAGGAAAAATCGTGGATGACCATTTGATTGTTGTTGTTGTAGCGACTCGAACGCCAAGTCTGTAATTTAGAAAAACAAATATTCCTTTCGTCTACTAGCATTGAGGGATGATGAAACTTGAAAACAGGTCGAGCTTAGTCCGGGAGGCCCAGATATTGGGTTACTTCTACTGAGCGGGACCAGTGGTCAGTCGTAGTGAGGTTGGTTGTTAATGTCAGTTAAAAAAATGGGTACTGTCGTGCGGACTACCACTGTATAATGGGCACCGATCCGCTGAGAGTCAGGCAAAAAGTCCACATTGGCTTCCCTATGACACAGGACCATGTGACCATTTGGTAGTTCATTTTGATGGAGAAGAGGACTAAATGATGCATTTGGAGGGACATAGAAACAATATTTTATGTGACTTGATAGAGCCATTCTACGATCGAATTCGGAAATCTTCCACTTTCTGCAACAAAACGAAAGTTTTGCAACCGTCAACCAGTTTCAAATACGCATACTGAGGATTTGGTAGCCTTGCATCATCTCAAACGCCATATTATACCTAAAATCCAACGTGATGCCCTTAGCAAAAGATATCATGCTACACACATGAGGATGGACGATGGGACACACTCTTCGAAAACTACTCAGCGAAGTTTCCTGCCAAGCCATTAAGTGGACTACAGAAGACGGTAGAGTTCATGTTTCATTGGAGAAAAAAATCTAAGGATTGGGACAGTCGTGGGGAGAGAAGTAAGTCATTGCAAAGAATCGCATCAGATGAAGAAGATCCATGCCGGGGAGAAATTAATTAATAACACAAAATAGTTTTATTTAAAATATTTTATTTTCATCTTTTATTATCCATTAACATTTATAAATAATTAAGAAACAATATTTTTACTATCATAGTTGCGTATACAGCTAATTTAACATATTTGCTCCTTAATTTATGGCTCAAATAGTATTTGTTACTACATTTAGTTAATGATTATATATGTACTTAATTGCTACGAAATAATTATGAAAATAAATTTACCAGTATGTATTTTACATTTATTTTATTTACATATCATACCATGTTCAAATTCTGTTTAACAAACCAGTTGAATTACATATTCCGATACTTAATACTTTTTTATACTATATACACTCCATTCTTTTAAAGATAACTAAACTAAATTCAAATAATTAAATTAAATGAACAAAACATTAATCGACAAATACCTACTACACATTAAAGAAACAAAGTAAAATAAATTATATTTAAAACTCCTATATATCTTTTCGAATCAGATTTTTCAAGAAAGTCAAATTTCAAGATCGATATTTTCGAGTTACTAGATATCGATTGGTTAGGTAGTTTTTGGTGGCTCTGTATTCAGGTTCTGCTTCATCATAAAGTTTTTTTTTTTCAGATTTTGATCTCTGTGACATAACCACCGCAAATACTATGTAGTCTAGAACTCTGTAACGTGTAACGAGAACATAAGCAATTGACCAGGACTGGTCGTGCGTGTTAGCAAATTTACTTTGTTTTCGTCGAAGTCTGAACTTTGGATGTTTGTTGGTTGCCATTGAACGCTCCTGCTACTGCCGCAACCGTAGGTGATGTTATCTTCGCACCTGATGTTGTAGCCTTTGCCGCTGCTGTAGCATTCCGATTTTCATATGCGGCGGTGGTGCCGCCAACCCCAACGCCACCAACACCTAGTGGTGATGAAGGAATTTTGTCAGTGGTAACATTTCCATTTCCACTTCCCTTTAATTTCTGCATGTATTCCACAAAAGCGTCATTGCCAGCGCGTTGCATGCGCGACAATTGCTCCATAATGTATGCCTGCTGATAGTTGTACATGGATGGCGTAAACTGACCCATTTGCGCTGCGGCATTTGCATATGAATAAAACATGTTCGACTGGTTCGCTGCGGCCGCTTGTACTTGTGCACGCAGGAGATTATCCTTGAGGAATTTACTAATCTCAGCTTGATTTGCTGCATTGGCAGCGGCTGCAAGATGAACTGGCATATTTGGAAGAGCTGGCATATTTGGGATACCAGACAATGCCTGCATGGTGGAGTGCGGCAAATTGGACATAGCACTAAGTGCATGGTGTGTTGGTGGAGGAACAGGAGGAGAAGAAATCAATTTATTGAGCCCATTGGATGAACTGCTAACGGAATTGTTAATACTACTGGTTAATGATGATGATGAATTCGCCAAAGTTTTTTTACTTTTCAGCTTATTGGAGTTGTTCGGCGCATTGGGTGATGAATGCGGTAAAGGGGTAGTGGTTGTTGTGGAAGTTGGTTTCGCGACTGTAGTTGTTGAGTTTGGTGATGTCTGCGGCAATGAGGTTTTATTGTTGGTACCATTCTGTTGCACTGTCGGTGACATAGTTGGAGATTTTTTAGTTGGAGGCGTTAGTTTTTTATTTGCGTGTACCTTTACAGCTACACCACTAGGAGACGAATAAGTACCGATTATATTGCCAGGATTCACTTTAGGCGGTACAATTTCTGAAAGTGCCGTTGGATTTTGGCGTGGTAAGATGTGACGAAATTTCTTGGATGCTGCAGCAGAATCTGAAGTGGGTGATTTTGGAGATTTACTTTCCACTTGAGCACTTGCTGCAGCATCAAGTGGCCGTTTTTCAGGACTGGGTGTTTTCTTTTCCAAAGCGCCAGCGGTAATTTCTGTGGGTTTTGCATGATTTTTGACGATATTTAATTGATTTGTTGGAATCTGTGGTGGATGCATAAGTGGTTTGCCAGCACTTGCTGCATTGCTACTAATTGTTGAGCTGGTATTCGTCGTTGTTGTTGTTGATGTTGTTTTAGTGTTTTTAGAGTTTGGTGGTGTTGTTCTTGAAATTGTGTTAGTGGTGCTGACATTATGGATGGTCACCGATGGTTTGTTAAAGTTAAGACTTAAATTTTTGAGATGTGATGGTTTATTGTTTGTACTGTTGGGTGGCGCATGCAAAGCACTTTGTTGTTGTTGCGGCTGATGCGATTGAGAGTTGGAATTTTCCTTTTTCGGCGGTGCTGCTGATGCAGCTGAATTTTGTTTAGGTGGCGAATGCCTTCTATTAATTTCGGGAGATTCTGAAGGCTGGTCGGGTAGTTTAAGTATTTCTATATAGTTATTTACTGGACTTTTGTGCTTGGGGTACGATGTATTGCTGGACTGCGATTCACTATCTTCACGTGTTATTGTTATGGAGAGTGATGAAGGAATGTTGATGTTGCACGATGTAAGTAGTGATTTTACTTTAAGTTGCTTCTCCGGTGGATCCTCAATAGGGCTTGGACTTTTTGCAAAAGGATAGACGCGCTTTGGTGCCTCTGATTTCATTGGCGAATTCGAGCGTTTTGATTGTGTTGTAGCCGCATTTTCAGCACTGGTTCTCTTAGTCGGAGGTGCTGGAAACAGATTAGACATTTGACTATTCGTACCGAGTACACTTTGCAAGTAGCTGTTACCACCGCTGCTCGGTTTTGGCGTATATTTGTATGTCGGAATCGTAGGAATGTTGTAGTTAGGTGCGTATTGTGGCGAACTGGGTGAGTAAATAGGCGAATTAGGACTATACATTGGTGTACGGCAGCCTGGAGGCACTTCATTTCCTTTGGACTTTGATGCATTAAATAGAGCCAAATTCAAATAGTTATTTGAATTGCTTGACTTATTTGAATTTTGTGACGACGTCATGCCGCGATTATTAGACTGCGGCGTTGTTTGAACTGGCGACGGCGGTGGGCCCATTGAATTTGAGGCTGGAGTTTTCGGACCGTAAACTTTTGGTGGTGCAACAATATCACTCGAAGATATCGATTTTATTTCAGTGCCTGCATCTTTAAGTATTTTATTTACATCTGTGGGTATATTAGCAAATGGATTAGGACGTGCAGCTTTTGGTAGAATCGGTTGGTAACGCTTAGCTATGGGCGTCCGGTTGCCAGGTGGTGCTGGTTGTACAGTTTGAATTGGATGCGGTGTTAACGAACCTGGTGGTGCAAATTTGTTTGATGGCTTCTGTTGCTTTTGTTTCGGCATTGGCACATTCGATGGTTTTATAAAAGATAATGGCGCTGGTGGAGGCATAAGACTCTTTTCAGTAGAGCCAGTTATTGGTGGTAATGGCATTGGTGGAAGGGATTTGGAACATTTGTTGGAAGAAGAAACGTTTTGAATCGGTGGCAGTTTAATTTTGAAGTCACTTATAGGAAGTGGTGGAGAAAACTTTGGCTTTTTTGGTATAGCCTTAATAGGTTCCTTGCTCTTACGCTTCGATGCAATGCCGAACTTAGGTAGTGTATTAGATGCTGGTGGCTTCATTAAACCGAGTGTGTTTTCCATAGGCGGAACATTACATTTAGTCAATTTAGTCGGTGATTGTTGTTTTGGTGATGGGTTTATTTTTTCTGGAGATTCAAGTTTCACATCCTTGATTGGTGTAAGTGCAAATGATTTAAGAAATTGTGATTTTTGTTCTTCCTCCGAAGTTAATTGAGGAGGAGAAGAACTTGTAACCTTGAGTACACTATGTTGTTTTGGACTCGTTTTAGCCAATGGGCTTATGCGTTCTGCTTTTATAGTCAGTGGTGGCACAGTCAATGGACTGGGTATTTTTCGTTTACTACTAGGAGACGATTTAGGACTATCTCCTTTTTCCTTATCTTTCTTCGATTTAACTTTCCATTCTTTTTCTGGTTTTACTGGCTTTACAATTTCTTTTCTTTCCGGATCGGACATATTAATTATAGTCACACTATTTTGCTTTGAAAGATCAATTTTAAGTTTTATATTTTCAATCTTACGCTCTTCTTTTATCTCTGCACCAGGTTGTTCTTTCTTTTCCTTTGTTGGTTTTGTTGGCACAGGTGATTTGAGGTCGCCGTTTGCCTGTTTATCGCGTGAACCTTTACTTACGATTGTGATTTTCAATTTGTCAGTCTTAGAAAGTTCCTGATTGCTGCCATTACTGGAGCAAAGATTCGGTTGAGGAACAATTTCAAATGTCTTGGTTTCGTTTGTTGTATGAGGCGTAATAGAATCCGTATCCGCATCTTCTTCTTCTTTGATTTGCGTGAGTGGCAATTCTTCTACTGTGCTGATAGATGGCGTTGGTACATGAACAACTGTCATAGCATCTTCAGCAAGTTGTGGTGTTTCGTGGTCAGAAAGAATTTCTTCTTTTGTTTCAACTGTATTAGTAATAGTAATAGCGTTGATCTTTGCTAATTTTCGTACTTTGATTCTCGGCTTAGGAGACTCTTTAACAGAAAAATAAAACCGCATAGGTGCATCACGCTTCCAAGTGTAAATATATGCAACATCCATTAGAGTGTAATGATCGAGCAGCACAATTGTCTTCACCTTATACATAATGTCCACTTGGTAGAGATTGGTGTCGATGTCATATTTTCCAGCAACGAATTTTTTTAAATGTGCGACAGTGCAAATAGAAGGACATTGTAAAAATTTCGCTTTCAATAACTCGACAACTTCAGTTTCATTAGCATTACCAATATGTTCTCTGAAAAGATAGAAAAATATACAAAAAAAAAAAATGATGTAGTACTCATGGAATTATAGATCAAAAAGCCTTCAAAGGTTTTCTCTTAACAATGAATACAAAGTTATGTATTAGAATTTGTACTTACTCAATGTCTGCGTACTCTAGCGAGAGTGACATATATTCCGATGGGCTGAAAATCAAGTGCTCTGTATCATCACCGCGTTGTTCAGGTGTTGCCAATGCAGCTTCTTCTGGTAAGTCTTTGTAAAAAGCGCGTTTTCTCATCAACTCTTTCTCATACAGCTCAGGAACCAACTTATATACAATGGCTTGAAGTGTAGTATCCGGTCTGCAAAAGATAAGAAATAGGAATTTATAAAAATTGCTGGTCGAATTAAGTATCGAAATCATTACTGTACACAAAACAAGAAACCTGTGGAAATTCGTTACGCCTTTGGGTACTTGTGTGAACAAACTAACAAACGATCGGATTGTCGCCATGGGTGCCGTGCAATTACAACCTCTACCACAAAAAAAAAAAAAAAAAAAAAATCATTCATCACGTCACCCTTCTCTTCTTTAGTTGTGTACCGTACCCGTTCGCGCTTAATTTCTATTCATGCAGCAGCAGAAACGAAAAAAAAAAAAACATCCAACGAAACAAAAACTAGTTGAGGATACGAAACAGAGTGTCGTTGCGACCTCAGAACTAAGCACAACGTAGTGCCACATAGATATAAACAAACACACACACATTGGTATACATCGTTACATCGTATCTAGACAACTACATACAGACATAGAAAAAACGAAGCATGTTGACGATTTACAGCGAAAAACGCTAGACGTCGTATTAATCTTTAACCATTACGGAGCACGTTTCGCCTAGAGAAGTCAGCCAGCCATACAAATAAGAGTTCGGCTATATAATTAAATATAATTAAGAATAGTCACATGATAAAGCCAACCTGAGTGCCCTCGTGAGCACAAAAATTATTTAAGCGACGATAAGAAAAAGTTACAAATACTTAGTATTATATAGTACACATACATATGTACGAAGGGAAAAAATGGGACAACACTACGATAACTTATCTGATTTATAAGTTAAGCAGACCAACCACTTATAATAATAATTTATAGTGAGTTAGTTCTCAAATGTCTTTAGTGAACAGAATCACAGAGATGAGAAATTTGTGTCGGAGAACTTTTTTCCATTCCAAGTCAGGGCATTCAAAGCGAAAATGAGTGATTGTTTCTTCATCATCTAACTCACTGCAACTTCTGCAGTTTTGCAATACACCAGTGGAAGATCCTACCGGTATCAATACGCATTTCCTAATTTCGGACCAATTATACGATGGCCAGTTCATCCGGGAAACGGTATATAAGGAGAGAGAACTCTAACTCCGGTTGGATAGTTAAAAAACTGAAGCACAGTGTCTCTCTTAACAATTTCTAGGCAGACATAAAGCGATAACTATCTCCAGATACTATATAGCTCAAAAAGTCCCGGGAATTTTGGTGGGATGGCCACCACTCTCAAATCAACATAATTTTTCGGAACTTTTTAAAAAAATTTATCTAGTAGTTTTGAAGTTATCGCTGAAGGAGTTACGCTACTTTTGGTATTTCGTAAGCAATGAAAAAAGTGAATTCTGCATTTTGATAAAACATTGCTTTATGATCGGAAAAACAAGGCTACCACTTCAGAAAACATCAAGAAAATCCATCTGATCGTTTTAAAAGACCGTCAAATGAAAGTGAGAGAGCTAACAGACATAATGAAAATGTCGATCAGCAGTATTTTCAATATAATAAAAAGATGTGCGCGCGATGGGTGCCGCGTTTGCTGACAATTGATCAAAAGCAACATCGTGTCGGTAATTTGGAGGTCAATTTGGAGCTGTTTCGGCGTAATCCGAAAGAGTTTTTGCGTCGTTTCGTAACAATAAACGTAACATGGACCCACCACTACACACCGGAGTCCAATAAACAGTCGGCAACATGGTAAGGACCGGGTGAGAGTCGATTGAAGCGCCCAAAAACGAAAACGTCGGCTAGGAAGGTGATGGCCAGCATATTTTAGGAAGCACATGGCATAATCCTCATCGACTATCTTGATAAAGGCAGAACTATCACGGACGACTATTACGTAGCGTGATTGGACCGTTTGAACAATGAAATGAAGACAAAACGGCCACATAAGGCAAAGAAAAAAGTGCTGTTTCACCACGACAATGCACCGGCTCATTGATCGAATTGCGATGCGAATTGCTGCCCGATGGCTCCAGGGAAAGAGATTTTACTGAAATGAGGAGGTCGAGTTCTAAACTGATGCCTATTTTGAGAGCCTCGACGTCGACTACTATCAAAAAGGTATCGAAATGTTGAGGGATCGTTGGATGAAGAGTATCTCCCGCGAAGGGAACTATGTTGAAGGATAAAATCGAATTTTATCAAAAAGTTTGTGTTTTCATAATTTTTCCCCGGACTTTTGAAGCATGTAGTACACATCCAGATAAACTTCAGGGAAGCTTATTTGGTCGCCTTCTCATTCTCTCAAAAAACGTTCATCCAGTCGTTAATTAATCGGCCAACCTCTCTAATTGTTAGGACTGTGACATAGTACGTAGACATATAGAATGATCAATGTGGTGAGAAAATACCCACAACCACTGCTACCGTTGAGCAAACCAAGACCAAGACCATAGCAGTTTTGATTTTGGTTTTGATATTGAGACTTGTTTTTGGGAATTAAGTTTCGGTCAGTCGGTTTCGGTTAGTCATGAAAAAATTTCTAAGGAGTGTTAGGTATGCAAAATTTTTGAATTTTTTTTTTCTAAACAGTTGGGTTTCTAAGAAACCAAATTACGTATTGAAAGATGATTTTACGTTTGAAAGGGGCGTGGTACAACTATAGATGTTAAAGACCGAATAGCAGTTTGGTATTGTTTATTATCGTGACCAAGACTATAGCAGTCTCGGCCTTAAATTTATATGAGACCAAGACAAATTTTGCTCATCGCTACCTGCTGCCTATCTTTATATCGTCTGTGAAGGCTGGAATATCATACTCTTTTTGAAATTGTTTCGTCTTCCGTAATTTCACAGTATGAACTTAATCACCTAGTTCTACGAGCCTTAAAGTTGAAAAGGTTAGAGAACATAAATGTCTTGCAAAACAAAATCTTATAACCTGTTACAACTTCCCTGGTTAAGGCTTTTGGTCTGTCTTACATACAAAGATGAATTCGATATGTATGAGAAATTTTGGTTACTTTAAAATAAACCAGATAGTTAACTAAATGCGAAAAATTCCCTGAGGAATATTAGAAAAAAATCTATTTTGACACATGTGTATAACGAAGAAGAATGCGATTAAAAATACCCTTAATTTGTTATGTTACATGCGTCTCTTCCACATTTATGATAAATATCTCGAATCCCTGACGTGTTAGTGCAATTTTTTGAAAAGATTCTTCATTGTAAATGAAAATGACTGTTCCAAGGAAAAATGTAATACTCTCTGTTTTTAGAGTACAACCACCACAATATATTTCTTTAAAATTTGTCGGACAATTTCCGAGTTCTTAAAAGGCAGACATCATATATATTTATAGACAATATACATAATTCACACACTCCTCGGTCTAACAAATAAAATGCAATTGTAATATTTCAAATGGAAGAGCTCTCGCACTCGTGCTCACCACTTTTTCGTCTTCGAATTTTAATTCCGGGGTAAAGAATTAATGAAGGGGAACAGCTGTGCGTTAACATGCCGTGGCAGTTGTCATAATTGCAAGCCCACAACAAAATGCTACGGTTTGTGTGCTATTGTTGTTGTTGTCAGCAGCAGAGCAGATGCATTTGAGGGCAATAAGATATACAAGACATACTGTCAGCGTCAAAAGAAATTGTACACGTTAATATGTTATGTTTTTGTCTTTATTTTACTAGTTTGCTTTATCATTTTATTCAACATATTATGTTTTTTGAAAAATGTATTGTATATTCTTTCATTTTATAAAAAAAAAAAAAACAAAAATTTAACAATAAAAAAAATTATAGAACAACAACTTAAAATACTTCAAATTCACAGCGTCAAAAGAAATTGTACAGTAAGTATAAAAAAATTATTTCAAAGAATTTTAAAGAGGTTAGTATTTTGTTTGCTTTCCATTTGCGTTGATTACAGCTTGCAATCTTCTGGGCATCGATTCCACTAGGTTTCGGGTTACATCGGAAGAGATTTTTTGCCATTCCTCCATTATCACTGATTTTAGAGAGTCTTTGCTGGTAATCGTTCTTTTTCTAATCTGACGGTCCAGATGCTCCCACAAATGCTCGATAACGTTAAGGTCGGGTGACTGGGCGGGATGATCCAGCTGTTTTGGGGTATGATATAGCAGCCATTCCTTTACTATTTTAGCAGTGTGCTTAGGATCATTGCCTTGTTGAAAGACCCAAGTTTGATCCAAGCCCAATTTGTCTACACTAGGTTGCAAATTATCTTTCAAAATGGTGAGGTAATCTGTTTTATTCATAGTGCTCTCTATGAAAACCAAGTTACCTACACCACTGGCTGCCATACACCCCCATACCATGACCGAACCACCACCATGCTTGACGGTAGATATTACATTTTGTTGGGCAAATGCTGAATTTTTGCATCTCCAAATTTTAGTTGGTGTTTTCTTACCAAAAATTTCAAATTTGCTCTCGTCAGTAAAGACCACATTATTCCAGAATGAATTTGGTTTATTTTGATACTTTTTAGCAAAATTCAGACGTCGCTGTTGATTGATTTTTGATATGAAAGGTTTGCTTCTTGGAACTCGTCCACGTAGTCCATTTGCATGTAGTGCTCTACGTATAGTACTGGAGCTAACGTTAACAGCTGAGCGTTCTGAAATGTTCTCGGATATTTTAACAGCACTTTCAGTTGGATTTTGCTTCACTCGTCGCACAATGGATCGTATTTGAGTCGCATTTAGTTTACGGGGTCTTCCAGATTTGGGACGATTTTGTAAATTTTCGAACTTTTTGTAATTATCAATTATATGTTTTACAGTATTATGGCTTCTATCAATCATCAAACCAATTTCACGCAATGTTTTTCCTTTTTTATAATATTTTAGCACAAGTTCGCGAACATCCAGGGAGGTTTGTTTACCCATTTTGAAAATAAATTTCGTTACTCAAAAATCTTCAGATTTGAACTGATCCTCACGACGTCAAGTCAATTAATAATTATTATAATTAGTTAATATTGCCTACAACATGATAAAAAGTCAAATCACTAAAAATAACGGGAATTTTTTACCGTTAAAATTCTTTAAAATATTTGGTGCACGTGTTGTACAATTTCTTTTGACGCTATTAATATGAAGATGTTTTTGTTTTTGTTCTATGAATTTTTGTTATTGTAATATTGTTGTTGTTTTTATTATGTACATTAAGAGAGGAGAAAATATATTATTAAAAAAACAAAAAATGTAAAACAAAAGGGAATTGCAAAAGAGTATAATTTAACTGCAAACATAGAGGAACAACGTGTACAACTTCTTTTGACGCTGACAGTATAGTATATGGGATATAAATTACATTTTGTGAATAATAAAAGTGTGGGCGGTGACAAATAGAGAAATTTTTGCAAAAGTATTTAGACTTAGATTCAGTAAACTTTTGAAAATGAATACTTAAAATGTTAAATTTTAAAGTTTCTCGTTATACTTGTTTGAATTAAAGTCATTTTAATAGAATTTTTTTGCTATCAAAAATGAATAATCAAAAAGTATCTTTCGACTGTATTGACTTCTTTATGTATTATTTTTATCGGCTTTTAACACACGTTGTTGTTGTCATACCACTTGTAAATAATACCAACACATAAAAATACCCATTGAGAAGACATCAGCTGTCAATTACGCAAGCATTTGTCGTATTTTATCCGAAAATCGATATGCCAAAGTACCGTAGTGTGCTATTTGCTGCTGCTTCTACGGTCGGACAAAAAATTTGTGCCCTTTCCTTTCCCTATGCAAAGAGCAAATCACATTCCCATTGACAATGGAAGGAACATATTGCGACGCGTACAAATGAAATCATGTTATTTGAAATTTATTCTCAAATCCGTTTTACGGATCGTTGCAGACATTTGACAGATAACTTCAAGTAAAAAGGTGAAAGAATTTCGCACAAAGCGGTTGTATTTTCGGCAAAAAGAAAAAAAAAAAATGCTAGAGGACATTTACTTAGAAGAAGAACAAACGAGACAATTCGTTGCGCTTCGCTGTATTTGATGATTACTTTTTCTTTGATATAAATTAGAAGGATTTTCGATAATAATGGTACACAGAGAAAAAATTATTGTTTTAAAGTATATTGGGTAAATAGTTTTTGAAAATATGACAATGCTAGTCGAAAATTCATACATTGACAGTTCTTGGTAGGAAACACAATTCAATCAATCAATTTAGTGATTATAAATTTTCACGGTTTAGCATTGGTTTTCGAGATATTTAATTTTAAAAATTAGTTTCATGAATATGGGCATTTCCCAAGTGACGAACGTGACCGTCGCACACATTTAAAAAGCAAAAAAGTAGAAGTTAAACATATCTTTATTTTAGTTTTTACTTTATGTTATAGCTCTAAGGTAGCACTAAAATAAGTGTCAACGTTAATAGCAGGCAAAGTCTTGGTTCTAAGATACACGCAAAAAAAAGACACAAAACGAACGTGACAAAAATAAAAGTAATTTTCGTGTCTATTTAAATAAAGTAAGAATCCTGCGAAACAAGTCAGAATTTTGTAGTGCGATTAATTTGAGAATCGTATGCAATAATGTTACTTTATTATGTACTTTGTTTGATTCAAATATCTTCTGTAGTTTTCTTTGTTTTGATCGTAATCTGTATCGATACGTGACAATATGAACGTAACATTTTTTCCATTATGATTCAATTGGGTAATGATTTGCATAAATATGTATTTGAAGTTTATTTAGTAAGGTTGATTTAAGTCAAATTCAGTTTTGGAAGCGAAAAAAAAATAGCACGCTGTTCTGTGTGGAAATACCGAAATTTGCTTATCCGACAACTGCAACACTTTAAATACTTTTTTTAAGCACTATTCTTATGTTTTAATGATTTATTGTCTTTGATGACCGTTATTGAAATTTTTCGTAGAATATTTTTGTTAAACACTTTAACCCATTATAACCAATTCTTTTTGAAAAAGGTGCCAAAAAGACCATAAAACAGGATATGATGGGTTAATGTGTTCTAAGAAAATGTTCCTTGTATGATTTTATTATGACCTTGGGACAACAAGATTTATCCAAAATTAGTTTTTAGAATTTAACAGTAGTGTGAACTACTGTTACTTTTGAGCTAAACGTGACGAACGTGGCCAACTTTAAATGGATTTAAATTTTATTTTTTGCAGTATATTTATTTTTTTTTTTTTTTTTTTTTAATACACACAATTAAACTTTACTTGCATTTAATTTTTGACATATTTGCTGCTTGGTTTGCACTTGATTTGTGAAGCAATGATACCAAATTATCTTTTTCAGTGACGAACCGGACAATATGAACTAAAGCAAATAAAAAATGGACAGTTAATCAGAATTGCATTGTTTTCTTTCCATTTTTGTATATCATTAATGTTTTGTAGAACAACAGTTATCATGTATTATGCCTCTTACTCAAATTTATAGAAAAAAACACATTCAATTAAAAATAACTAAAAAAGAAAAACTACATTTGTGCAACTTTGGAATCGGCTTAGTCATCATGGTAAATGAATTTATGCGTGAATTGCTTAGTAAAATTTAAACGTTTCTCGAAGATAATATCATAAAATGATAAGTTTTTAATAACTTTCAATATTTTGGTCATGTGCAAAAAAACTCTTTCTGAAAGTGTTGGGATTTATCTTTAAAATGGTAAAAAAATTGACAATTTATCGTATTATTTGCAAAAGTTATAGGCATTTCAAATTTATTTGCTATTTAATCACAAACAACATGTCGTATGAGTAACATTTAATTATAATGGAAATTTAGAATTTTTCATTAATACTAAAGGAGTTAGAAAAAATGCAAAATATGTTTTTCATGAAACCAAGAAATTTGATACAATTTATTTGTCGAAGATTTTTGGGGTCTTTTTATGTGAAATATTTGGATTCGAATATCTCGAATATCTGATGTCTCAGCGTACTCGAATTGTGGTTACTATTAGGAATAAATCTAATAAATCACTTTAGATGATTATTTCCATAGCGAAATATATTGCTCCAAAAGTTCGTTTTTTTACCAGAAACTTTAAATTGAGTTTATCGAACTTATAGGATTTGGAATTTTTGCAATAAAACCTGCATAGCTTTGATTTGTTCTTACAGATTTCATTCAGAAAGCCAAACTGACAAACAGAAAAACCGCAAAAGTAACTTATTTTGAGACTCTGACGAGATGATGGGACTCTTATGGGTCATTACGTATTTCTTTTATGAAGTAATTTTACCGTCTCACTACCACGAAGTGTCTACGATGAGAATATAAAACGCCGCCAAACAACAATCAACAGAAACAAACTGAAGTGCATTTAGCCAATTGTAAACAAAAGTAACATCACCAACAGCAGAAGCTGCAGCAACAACAGACGTCAGTGGAGCAGCGATAATTTATAGCCATACTCGTAATCATCATCATCATCATTATTATCATCATCATCAACGAGAGCTCGATGCACAAGATTGAATCATAAAAAAACAGAAAAAAATAATGAGTACAACATGAAAACACGAAGAGAACAAGAGCAAAGCAAATACGACACAACACACTGGCAAAGACTTTAAAGGACAGACGAACGAAAGGACGGACAGACAAGCAGACAAATAGACTGAGGTACGGACTTGAACCAACCAAAGAGTAGTCATGTTTTCTCATAAGGCTAACTAGTGAGCAAATAGACGTACAAAAAAAAAAATAAGTATATTGGCAACAAAGAGACGCAGACGAAGATGAAGACGAAAGTAAAGTAAAAGAAACTTGAGAGTTCAAACCCGATGTAAGAAAGAAAAAAACTTGCAGCTAAATGTAGAATAAACAACACCATTCCCAGGAACGTGGTGACTGAAAGTCGGAGAGCTAAACCTAAAGTGTGACGCAGACTTCGACGATAAGCGACGTTTCATGGCAGTCGCATTTAGTATTCTCTACACATTCACCCGAAACGTTATGATGACTGCCGTTTAAAGTCGACTCGATGCTACAGAGCAACAAATGACTATGACGTCGAGAAATTTCTTGTTTTTCATTTATTTTTCTTTTTCTTCTTTGGTTCCGTCTATCTCTCTGCCCACTGCTTTTTCTGATATAAAACTGGTATCTCTTTGTTTTGTGGTTTTTTTGGCCGCACACATCACACTACGGTAGTCATTCAGTCCTTAGCCAACTAACCAGTCATCTACCAAGTGAAGTGCATGCAGACTGTCTTCTTCTGTTCGTTCAGCTGTTTTTCACATGCCGTCGGCAAAATGAAGACCCGCCCGCTGATTCGTTGCAGTTGGCTTTATTCATTTGATTTGATTCGTTTTCTTGGAAACTACCAAGAAGCAGCCATAGCCGTTTAGGTGGATATGAGTGCGTGTGTAGTACCTATGTGAAATGCAACAATCGGCAACATACGTATGCCATCACAATGTCATCATCATCACTATCAACATCATCGTCGTCCCTACTGATGACGGACATTACGATCAGAGAGTAAGCGTTGTTGTTGTTACCACGTCAATTCTCGTAGCAGCGCGTTGTGCCCTTCTAATTATGGCACTTGAAAAAAGGAAGATACCAACGATTTTTACAAGTTGTTAATTGGCAGCAAGGCTGACTGGTTTTATTTATTGTTTTTGCTTTGTTTTTCATGATTCGGACCAACTCTAAATGTTTGTTATGGCAATCGCTGCGTTGTTTATTTACACTACCGAGTCACGTTCGTCTGTTCTGCATCGTTTGAAAAATATGACGTGAATTCTAGAAACAAAAAAACAGTTTTGCTTTCCTCGCAACGTCCGTTTACTGCTTGCTGGGTACTGTTGGCTGGCTGGGGTGTTAATGTGCGAAAAAATCAAATCGAATGAAGTTACACATTATCGCTCCCTTTTCGTGTAACCATATCTACTTTTTATGGCTCAAATACTAAACAGCCGAATAAACAACAATTCAGCATCATCGCACAACCTCCGTACGATTTTACGTTGAATTGGGATTAAATTTGCCGTTGCCGTAGATAGAAAGTTCAATGTGATGTGTTATGCGATGTGGACGGAAACCAACAACAGTTTTTTTGCATTTTTTTTTTATTACGGTGCAAGTACTAAACAAGAAGTTATGCAGTGGTTAAAAACCATAATGCCAGAAACAGATTACAAGAAATTACGTTAAAGTGTATGCAGTGAAAGTCAAATGGAAACGTTTCCGAGCTTAGAGATAAAAAAGCAGCAAGCACCGTACATTTACAAATTTTGAATTTTTAAAGCTTTTCTGAGGCAGCATTAAAAAAATATTCAGACAAAAGCAAAAACATACTAAATTGTCACAAGCACACGGGCGACAAAATTGGACGAGATTTTGTTTATTGAAAAATATTTGAAGTGACAACAAAGTTCGTAATTTTTCTAGCTAAGACACTTATTCACTCAGTTCCTGAAATCTTATAGTCTATTGATTAGGTCATTTTAAAAGGAAGTAAGACGTTCACGGGTTTTTAATACAGAAATCGGTCAATTGGTCATTAAAGATAAAAAAAACCGTGAAGTGAGGGGTGGAAATCGGGAAGGGGGAGGAAATGCACCATTAAAAACGAATTCTTGTGTTTTTTAACTCTTTTGCATATGTATAACTTTATTTGGGTCAGAGATTGGTACAAGCATTGCTTTTGTAACACATAGATCTTGACAGACAGATAATAAGTGACCTTAATGAATGATAGCTTCCCTGTTATTTTCTATTCTGAACATGCCCTACCTACGCCTTATTTGACAGATAGAATGGCACTTAATTGTACCATAAAGAACAGCAGCCAACTTCATGAAAGTTTCCGGCCTTGTACTCAATTTCCGGCATTGATATTTTAGCAAGTAAAGTGGCAGCCATTGTAAACATTTTGTTATATTAAAATAAAGATTCTAAAATATATCGAACATCATTTAAATTCCAACGTATTACACTTTATATAAAAAAAAAAGTATATAAAATTTCCTTTGAAATAGTTTATTCAAAAATTTCGTTTGTCAAAACAAACGCGTCTCACGAAAAAAGTGTATATGGTAAAAAATGCTTACAATTGTTCAGGGAATACATACGATTTTTATCATAATTTTTGGTGACATTTCATAATTTTTCAAAACTTGGTCAAAAAAATTAAAAAAAAAGGTTCCAAAAAATTCTGAAAACATTTGCACGTATTTCTTGGATGATTCTAAGCATTTTTTGCCTCATACACTTTTTTCGTAAGATGCTTTGGTTTTGAGTAAAAACCGTTTTTCCGACTGCATAAAGAAAATTTCCATATTCCTTGACCATATTTCAGTCAATTTTCAACCTAAGAAATTTTTTCAGTCATTTTAAAGGAAATTTTATTCACTTTTTTCATATTTTTTTCATTCTTTACTTATCTCTGACCCTAAAAAGTGATAGGCAAAAAAGTTAAAAAAAAAAACACACAAAAATTCGATTTTTATACCCTACACCGAGGGTATATTCACTTTGTCCTTCCGTTTGTAACGTAGAGAAGGAGGCGTGGCAGATATAGAAAAGTATATATATTCTTGATCAGCATCACCTCCTGAGTCGATATAGCCATGTCCGTCTATCTGGCTGGCTGGGTGGCTGGCTGTGTGTTGAAATACACTTTTTGGGAAAACTAAGCAAGATAATTCAATGAAATTTGGTACACTGCCTCTGTCGTCAAAGATAGCTCGGGGGATTGAAAATGAGCGAAATCGGTCAACGGACACGCCTACCGCCCATACAAAAAATATATTCAAAATGCAATTTTAGGAGTATTTTTCACGACAATGCAACCAAAATACGCATAAATACTAAAAATTGTAAGCGCAAGCTCTGAGAAAAAACTGAACGAATTCGAACAAGAGGGCGTGGCACCTCCCATACAAGCAAAAGCTTTAAAACGCTTTACTGAAAACGTTTTTCACTCAGACACTAAAAACTACAATATAAATCCAAACTCTGGACAAAAACTGGGTGAACTCGGACAAGAGGGCGTAGCACCTCCCATATGTGCAAAATTTTAAAAATACTGCAGTGTAGGGTATTTAATGTTTGGCCAGGCCAAATTTTACACCCTTACTAGTTTTTTCTTTTTTTTTTTCCTTTTTTGTTTCAAAATTTTGCTTCCTTCGCTGGATATTTTAAAAAAACCGTAAAGGATACATTTGGCCCTCTCTCTCCAATAATAAAATTTTTAAAATTTAGACAATTGTCTCAATAGAACCATCTTTGGTCTAGTTATTTTGTAAGAAGACCAAAACAGACTACACCTAAAACTAGAAAAAATTCACTTAAATTATCAATTGTACCAAAAATGTTCCAAATGTAATGCAAAGTCGGTCATTTGCATCAAAAATGTTCCGAATGTAATGCATAAATCCGTCATTAGTACCAAAAGTGTACCGATTGTGTCAGTGAAATAATAACGTTACTGACTACGTACTGTTTGGCAGTAAGTCGACTGTGAAGAAGAGCAAACGATAGTGTATCGGTCTAATGACTTGCGCTGCGTGGAGAAGCCCAGGATCAAATCCACCTCTTGGTGATTTTCAATTCCAATTTTTTTAATTTTTAACACAATTTGTTTGAAGAGTCTTCAGGGCGGAAAATGAAATATGTGTCCAAAATAATAAAAAAATTATAAAAAAAAAAATCAATCCACACCGATATTCGAACCCAGAATGCAATGTTCAGAAATATATAACAAACTCTTTAGCACATTCGTCTATGCAACCTTTTGACGTTTTTGTGAAAAATTTGTATATGATATTGAATTCTTTGAAATTTAAAATAAAAAAAAAAAAAAATGGCCTTTTACTGGTCCGAATGTAATGCATAAGGAGACAATTGACGTTTTTCTGGTCCAAATGTAATGCATAAATAGACAATTGGTTAGGCCCAATGACAAACAATGTAGAACGTAAATAGAACTTTATATGTGAAAGTGAGCGTAGATAGCATTTTGCGAATGACTAAAAAAAACCATCTACAAAACTGAGAAATTATTGGTTTTAAAGCAAAAATTATTAGATCTTTAAATGTAAAATTTAACAAAATTATTGCGCATATAATAGTTTTCAATGAGAAACACCCGATCGTTGCAATTCTATGTTTTTAGGCAAAGACATCTGTGTATCACTGAAATAAAAAACAATCTGAAACTTACTTGATATTTGGTTTAGCGGTATTAATAATCATTTCACATCGCGGACAATATTCCTCTGTGCGCAAATGTTTCATAATGCAGCTGTGACAAACTGAAAAGAAAAGAGGCGGATCAATAAAGTGCTTAAAAAAATAGAAAAAGAAATGTGTGAATACTTAATATATAAAATAAGCTTGTTTTCAACTTTCGCAAAACTACATACATAGGTGGGTATATTCTTTTAAAATTATTTTCTTTTCAAACTTAACTCAGTTTATGAAAATCACTTGGGGAAGACAATTTCGAGGCTTATCACAGCATTAGACGCACCGCATCGCACCCACTTACTTTTTTTGTGCTTCGAACGGATAAAAGCTGTGCTCATACAATTAATCCGAGACAATCCAAGTCTCTGCCAAATAAACTCAATGCTGACGACCAAGTTTTTTACGTATTTTTTTTGCATACTCAAAC
The DNA here is from genome assembly GCA_951812925.1 of Calliopum simillimum. Classification (NCBI taxonomy): domain Eukaryota; kingdom Metazoa; phylum Arthropoda; class Insecta; order Diptera; family Lauxaniidae; genus Calliopum; species Calliopum simillimum. The sequence goes on from OX638370.1 coordinate 103,816,095, forward strand.
CATGATTTTCTGGTTTCAACTTGAACTTGTCCCCCAAAACCGTTGAGTTTCAGCACAATATCTACACAAGCGCACAACCTAATTCTTTTCGATGTTGGTGTTGCGTGTGTTGTTGGCGTTGAATTGTTTTTTCTTCTTTTTTCAGTCATCGCTTGGAGTCCCATTTTCAGTCACCGTCACCAACGCCATCACAGGCACATATACACACATTTTTTCCACATTTTAGAATCAACTTACTGTCGATTCGACAACGTGAAACGACATGTGTCTGATTGAGATGGAGGAGAAGGTCGGCCACTCGCTTGGTTGCTTGTTGATTTCAAATTGGCTCGAACTGATTGTGGAGTGAAGAAGAGAAGAGTAGTGTGGAGCTGATTACCATTTAAGCCGATTACTTGTTGGCTGATTAATTGCTCCCGGTGGTCTTGTTATTGTTGTTGTACCATTGTTACTCTCCATCATACGGGCAATTTTCGGTGGCGCAAATAAATGTTTGTTTAGGGAATACGAGGAGTGAACTTTTATAAATGTGTATTGAATTCGAAAAAATAAATAAGAGGCTTCGATATATCGAATAGAATGTTATTTATTTCAAGTGTAGGACCAACTTAGAGCCTTAACGTAAAAATAAAAAAAAGTGCCAAAATCTTTTTGCAACTTTTTCTGAAGTTTCTACTTTCGAAAGTTTTGTTTTAATCAAATACCAACTTGTTGAAGTAAGGTCTAGACAATTTTTTTCTTTCTTTTGTTATTAACGCATTTCCAAAATGACAAGGTTAACACGAAAATTCACTTAAAGCACAATGAGGAACCTTTAAGTTCTTTGCACTTTCTTCTTAACCCTACAAAAAAGTTTGAACACAACTTTGTCGTTTTGACTATGTAGGAGAAGAAAAAAAAAAACAAACAAAAAAAAAGTCCAATCAAATCTTTAGTGGATACGTTAACTTTTTCTCAAAAAAACCATATAATTTTTGCTTACATTTTCTTGTGCCTCATCTCACTTATAGGGAATACTTTAATCAGTCGCAACAGACTGTCTCCCTCTCTTGTTTTCTGCTTTAACTTTTCAGAACTCGCAATCAGCAAAAAAACTTTTTATGCAAATGCATTAGAATAAATTTGTGAAAATACGTGTTTCTTCCCCTTTAAAAATGAAAAGGATTTACAACACTTGTTGAAAGTTAAACAAGGCATCTTTGAAGTGTTGGCGTTGCCACCTTAAGCTGCAGATTGAAACACAGTAACTACCTACAGTAAAATACGAAAAGTTGTTTGGCCCACGCTGGGCTTTTTAGTGAGTATAGTGATTGAGATTGGTTTTTGCCTCTATACAGTGTAGGCCAGTGATTTGGTAAATAAAATCTAAATTTCAAAGAAAGAGCAGTAAAGCTTTATAGGGACGACGGAAAATATTAGAGCAAAAATTTAGACGAAAAAAAACTAGAAAGTTTTTCTGCGAGAATATGTCAAACATTTTATTCCCCTTAGGACCGAATTCACAGTCATTAGTTTACTAATGATAAGGACTTAAACCACAACATTTTATTTTCTACCATTGGTTAACAATTAGTTAAACCCACAAATGTCATTAGTTAACCATTAGTTAATTAACAGCTGATGCTGAAGAAATCGAATTCACTTAACGCTGGGCTTTTTAGTGGGTATAAGTGAGATTGTTTTTGCCCTTAAATAGGCTGGTCCTGTGGTTAAGTAAGAACAAATTTAAATTTTAAAGAAAATACTGTATACTTATATTCTTAGGGTTTACAGACTGACGGTAAATATCACACCAAAAATTTAGACGAAAAAAAAAATTTTTAGGTTTTTCTAAGAGAATACGTCAAACATTTTATTCCTCTCAGGATCGAAACCACAGTCATTAGTCAACTAATGACAATTGTTTAACCAACAACATTTTATTTTCAATCATTAGTTAATAATTAGTTAAGCCCAAAATTGCTACTGGTTAACCTAAAGTTAATCAACAGCTGATGTGGAAGAAATTGAATCCACATAAGTTTTGTGCCTGATATCGAAAGCGAGGCAGATATTGACGAAATTTGGAATAGTTATTGTGGTTTATAGTCGGTAACAACTCCTTAGAGATCGCACGCATTTTTCCATAACTATGACACGAAGGAATGTTGTGACAGATTTCTTCAACTATAGATTTTCAATTATATTTTTGTGCTCTTCGACTAATTTGGTCAAAAAAATTGAAATTTTCATCACTAAAATTAGCTGCTCGTTTTTCATTGTCAACCTAAACAAAAACCAAATATATGATTTCATTGTCTTCGTTAACCAAAACACTGTAAATATGAAACATTAGTTAAACTCTTGTCATCATTTTAGTTAACCAATAAACCAATGATTGTGAATCTGATTCGAACAGTATCTAAAAAGTATTTAAAACTAGTAAGGGTGTTACCTTGGGCCTGGCCAAACATTAAATACCCTACACAGCAGTATTTTGAAAATTTTGCAAATATGGGAGGTGCCACGCCCTCCAAATTCACCCAGTTTTTTCTCAGAGTTTGCATTCATAGTTCTTAGTATTTAAGTGAAATTTGGTTGGATTATCTGAAAAAATATTTTCAGAATAGCGTTTTGAAGCTTTTGCTTATATGTGAGGAGCCACGCGGTCTTGTCCGATTTTATCCAGTTTTTGCTTAGAGCTTGCATTTATAGTTTTTAGTGTCCGAGCCAAATCTAGTTTGATTATCTCAAAAAACGCTTTCAGTACAGCGTTTTGAAGCTTTTGCTCATATGAGAGGTGCCACGCCCTCTTGTCCGAATTCGACCAGCTTTTTTTCAGAGCTTGCGCTCACAATTCGTAGTATTTATGTGTATTTTGGTTGCATTATCGTGAAAAATACTCCAAAATTTGCATTTTGAAGATATTTTTTGTATGGGCGGTAGGCGTCTCCGTTGACCGATTTCGTTCATTTTCAATCCCCCGAGCTAACTTTGACGACGGAGGCTGTGTACCAAATTTCATTGAATTATCTTGCTTAGTTTTCCCAAAAAATGTATTTCCACACACAGCCGTTACCCAGCCAGCCAGCCAGCCAGCCAGACAGACGGACATGGCTATATCGACTCAGGAGGTAACGCTGATCAAGAATATATATACTTTTCCATATCTGCCACGCCTCCTTCTCTGCGTTACAAACGGAAGGACAAAGTGAATATACCCTGGGTGTAGGGTATAATTAGTATTTTGTTATATTTTGTATGTCTTTTCTTCCCAATGTACGTAGAAGTCTTTATATGTAGTTATTTGGGGGTTCTTATGGGGGCTTCGGAACGAAGTTCCATTGCTGTGCGTAGCACAAAATGATATAAAAAAACTCGTTTTATAGAGATCAAAAGCATGCGAAAAAAATTCTACGTTTTCACCAGAGATTTAGCTGGCTGCGTAATTTTCGAAAACCGAAATTTTTTTTAAAAGTTGGGAATAGTTTTGGAGTTCTTTCACAAAATTCGAAATAGTTCTGCGAAATTGGGCCAAAAATCGAAGGTGTACCGGTTTTTTGCTCAGCGCCGTAATTTTCACGTAGAGGAGTTCTGATAACATTTTATAGCTCACAAGAAAAAGCTCTGGATTTCTTTATACTTTTTTTTTTTTTTTTTTTTTTGAAAAAATTTTTTATAAAAAAGTATCTAACAAAAAAAAGTTCTGATTACTGATCTAGATAGTGCTCAAAGAGTTCTAAAGAAAATCACAGTAACATTTTTCCAAAATATTAGTATTTTTCATTTTAATCGAAAAATCAGAAAAATTTTAGGAAATTATCCGAAAATGAAGAGAGAGTAGAGGAGTTCTGATCGGAGTTCTAGGTTGCGATCGAAGAGTTCTAAAGAAAAAATTAAGTAAAGTTTTTGCAAAATGTTTGTGTACTTTTCATTTTAGTCGAAAAATTAGAAAAAAAAAATTCGGTCTTTTGCTAAGTATCCGAAAATGACTATCCGTAGAGGAGTTCTGATTGGAGTTCCGGATAGGGCTCAAAGAATTCTAAAGAAAATCTTAGTAATATTTTCCGGAATATTCGTACTTTTCATTTATAGCGAAAAATCAGTAAAATTTTCGGTTTTTTTTCTAAGTAGCCGTAAACAACAATTTTTAAGTAGTGGAGTTCTGATCGGAGGTCGATCTAGGTTGCGCTTGGGTAAAATTTTTGCAAAATATTTGTGCTTTTCATTTTAATCGAAAAATTAGAAAAAAATTTCAGTCTTTTACTAAGTATCCGAAAATGACTATCCGCTGAGGAGTTCTGACTGGAGTTCAGGATAGGTATCAAAGAGTTCTAAAGAAAATCCTAGTAACATTTCTAAGAAAATTTTGGTTGTAATAACACAGTTGTAATTAGATATTTAGACAGACAAAGGAAACAGACCTTGTTATTCATACCTTATTTGAGAGCGAGGAATTCAGTGGTACTCTAATCGTTTTGCTTGATTGGCTCGTGTTCCCTTACAAAGTACAACATGGCGTGTGAGTTGCATTTCATATATTGAAAATACGGAAAAAATTTAATTTTCACCATCACTTAAGGCAGGTTCTCACCTTGTGGGCCCGAAAAGTGCACTTTTTTTAGGAATTTTTTTGAGAAAACGGTTAAAGATACAACGCTGAATATGAACATATATTTATTCAGAGAATACAATTTTTGAAATTGAAAAAATTAAAAAAGGGGGGAGGGGGCGCCCATCAGGGGCGGCATGTGTTTCGCTGCCAGAAGAGATTCGCTCAAAACCCGTGATCTGAAACACAAAAACCGAACACATTCTTAATTTGTATCGTATTATATATTAAATGAACTACGATCATGAAAAAAAAAATCAAAATTCCTAAAGTTATGAGGTTTTGAAAAAAAATGACGATTTTTGCATTTTTTTCTTCACTAATTATTTTTTTAAATAAACAATTTTCAATATTTTTGGCTGATCGTAGTTCATTTATTAGAGAAAACCCTAAGGAACATTTTAAAAAAAATTTGGTGACGATTGGTTCATTGTAGCGTCTTCAATCACTTCCGTTAGGTCCGAAAACATGGTTCTGAGAAAAACGCGTTTAAAGTGCCAAAGCGCGCTCGGCCGGTGCTCGACGGGCTATTACTTTCGTAATTTTTCAGATTTTGATCTGAAACTTCTAGAGCACATTTTTGGAACATGTATCTACACGATAAGGCAAAAAAAATCGATTTTTTTGACCCCACAAGGTGAGAACCTGCCTTAATTTGGTAAGAATGGCTTCATGCCTCCCATCTGTTAAAAAAAAAAAACTACAACAGTGAATGTACAAGGGTATTGACGAAGATTCAAATGGTTTTCATTCCTAGGTAAAAAGCATATAAAGTTTTTCACAAAATAGATGGCAACTGTGCTTTTTCATTTTACTGTTTTTTCCCCGATTTTAAAAAAAAAAATGAAACAAAATAGAACCAGACAACAATAAACACAAAAGTGAAAAAAATCAGAGTAACTGACAACATGAATTTATGCTTCACGCCTTTGTCTATCTGTCTGTCTGTCGACAGTGCTTTCTTTTAATACATACTAAGATACATATACTTTGTCTGTATTTCCGACGGGACAATTTGAAAAAACAAAGTGAAAACTTTGTCTTTTGTATTACAAATTGGTGAGTACTCATTTCATTTTATTTTGTTTTACATTCCGATGCAATAATTTTTGGCTGTTTTATTATTTAAAGTGCTACTGAAGGTAATGAATAATCCACAAGCCGCCTACACCACACCCACCTACAAACGCACAATGAACTAATAAATTTTCGTAGTTTTCGCCAGTACCTAGATTCATTCGGGTTAAGATGAGTTTCAGTATTATTAAATGTAGCTGTGCTCGTTTTTATTAAAATTAAACACAAAAGGGCCAACCAACACAGCACTCTACTTCAACAAAAAAAAAAAACAACAAAATTACAACCCACTTTGTTTCATTCAAAACACCCAACTACCCATTTACAGACCGCCCGACCATCCGACCCAAACAAACAAAACGAAGGCAGCAACAGCAACAGACAACTTTAATTTTTCTTTATCAAACGAGATTTTTACTGTAGAGAGCATTCAGCTTTAATGTCAATGCCAACGCCATTCGACCCCAAATTCACTATAACAAACACAAGCGGAAGTGCCTCAAATGTGTGGGTGGGTGAGCTTGTAAAATTCACATCCATTGCACTGTTGAACAAACCATAGAAAGCTGTGCTCTGTCTTTACAATGAATAATGCTCTGTTGTAGATTTGCAAAAACGATTTCGAGTTTTCAAAGATTTCCAAATTTTAAATTGAAAAGTTTTTGAAGTAAAAACTTTTTTAAGTGTACTCGGTGGAGTAGCTAGGGGAGAAGGGGGGATGAGTTTCGTGAAATGATTCGAGTTTTTTGATTTCATCGACGTTTATAAGACTGTTCATATACATACTATAACATATGAGACGTTTCCCATTATCCGGATCACCTGTATACCTAGAATTTGGGTTGATGGATCTTGACGTTTAAGATATCAAAATGTTCGTCTGAAAAAGAGAGCTTTGAAAAATTGCTAGCGGAATTCAAAATTTAAAATGGTGGCTTCAATATTGCGACCGGAAGGTGAAAAGAACAAAATGTAAGGCAAAGAAGGCTTCCAGAAAAAAAAAAAAATACGCAACCTATTGGGTCGTTTTTTGGCTCAAATCAAACCTCAAGGATATACTTTAATAAGTGGTGTGGTTGGATGACAAAATACAACATGGCCGTTTCAATATGGCAGTCGCTGACCACTAATCCGGGGTCGGATTTACAAAGTTCAAAATGGCGTATCCAAGATGGCGGACAAATCAAACGATTTTTTTGAAATTTGGTATATGGGGGTTTTGACGTCGCTGATCGCGAATCCAGAGTCAGATTTACAAAATTCGAAAATACAACGGAATATTATGATTATTTTACAATACATACTATTTAAAATGGTCTGAATAATACCGGCTTTTATAACACTATTTTTATCGATATTTTCATAACTTATATTCGTTATTTTTCAAACTTTCCTTAAAGCTTTTTGACGTAACTAAACACTACGTTTTTTCGTTAGTAACTATAAGTTTTTAATGTTTTATTTTATGTTTTCTGATACTTTTTAACTTTTCCATTGTTTCCTTTTTTAATTATCTTTAAATTGATTTTTATTTTTTTCAATATAAATCAAATTTATCCCACTGTACATCAACGCGGATGATGGGTACTGCCCTGGCCAGACCAACTTCACAACATGCGGCTGGCAGAGAAACTCTGACAGGTTTGAGTTCGCCTTGCTGGGGTTGGCAGTTGAGCTGTTTCTGGCCAAGGTTTTTGCAATATATAGACATATATTTTATGTATGTATGTAAGAGTCTCTATGTGTGCGTGTGTGGGTGTGCTTTTGGCAAAATATGTTCAATCATTTCCATTGCCTCTATCCTGCTGTGTGCCACTCAGAGTTGGAATCCATATTAAAACGACAGTGGCGCGCGGACACAAGGACGGGACGATACAGGCGAAGGGATGAATGAACGCACGCATATTTCGACGACAGGACGGACGGAAGCAGTGAGATGACGGACAGACGGATAAACTGACTGACTGAATGCAAATGTGAGATTTTTCACAGATTTAGCTGGTGCTTTTGAAATGTTTTTTTTTTTTTTGTTACTGTTGTTTTTGTTTTGATTTGCACTAGGGGTTTTTTGTTTGAAAAATTGTTCATTACCTGACAGAGTTGTTGTTGTTTTTTGTTATTGTTGTTGTTGTCGGCAATTGTTAAAGGACAACACAATTTTTGTGACACGCCAACGTGGTGATTAATCTATTTATAGCAATTTTTATCTCGTTTTGTAAACATGCATATTGAGTGAGAGAGAGCAAGAGCACCACGAGGCCAAATCTCGATGAGTTAGGTAAACACCATGTAGTTACGATACTTAAAAAAAACTGTGTCAGGGACACATTCAAGGATATTTAGATTTATAACCTAACAAAATTATGCACAGGCTATGGTTGATGACGAAATCAAAAGACTTTACATAAAAGAAGTAGTATACAAAGTAAGGATGTGTAGGAGAATTTTTTATTTTTTTTTATTTCAACCGGAAAAATTTTTCAATAATATCATTAAGAAAAATATAATTGTTTTCTTAAGCAGACTAATATAGAACCCAAGTTTCACTGGCTGAGCTTAAAGCCAGTAGTATATTGTTATTGCTTTTGCTTAAGCTTGGCTCCAGGCTAAAAGTAGTGCCCACCCCTGAAGTTTTGCTTCGTTCGCTAGATATTTTGAAAAAGCTGTAATAGGTGCATTACCCCCCGATTTCCACCCTCTTATTTAGTAGCACTCCGCGGTTTTTTCAACTTTAATGACCAATTGACCGAATTCTGTAATAAAAACCCGTGAACGTCTTACTTCCTTTTCAGCATGTTTTTTAGGACCTAATCAATATACTATATATAGAAGCGAAAGTTTCAAAATGCTATACTGAAAACATTTTTTGAGATGATCAAACCAAATTTCACACAGACACTTGGAACAGCTAGCACAAGATCTGAGCAAAAAGAAGGTGCACTCGGACAAAAAATACAGCAGTGTAGGGAATTTAATTTTTGGAAAGGTAACAATCTTAGTAGTTTTTATTTAATTCAGTTTTGCATAAGTGCAATGACGTAAACAATAGAAGTGAATAAAGAAGCTGGAGTTAAACTGATTGAAACTCTGGGTCCACATTTTATATAACCTTGAGTTGTTAGAAAATTAAATTTTTAATAATTATAAGGAAGAGTTAAACACATCACTAAACTGTCAAATATATTGTACTATGGAGGCACTTACAAGAATGAAGACACTCCACAATTGTTGTTGCATCAATCAGGTAGCCGTTGCATAAATTGCAGATGATATGCGGATTGACAGCGCTCAGCAACACTGGTCGCGGCTTAGCAAACATTAAATTGTTGTCACTGGTGTTGTCATCATTATTGTTGTTATTACTGTTTTTGTTGTTGTTGCCGTTCTTGCTGTTACTTGCTTTACAGCTGTCGTCATTGTTGGCATTGATTGTTGTTGTTGTTGGCGTTTCATATTCTTTTCCAGCAGCATTTGCTGTCGTCGTCATCGTTGTTGATAAAGACGTTGCTATTAATGATGTTGTTGACGTTGGTGACGGTTGTTGTTGTTGTTCCTGTTGCAGCAGCAGCTCTTGACAATGGCTGTCTGTGACTTCAGTCTTGATGACAACAACACTTTGCTCACATTCGTCTTTAATATTTGCATTAAAATTGCTGCTGCTAATGATGTCGTTGCTGTTGTTGTTGTTGTTGTTGCAATTTATTTGTTCAGGTTTTTGCAATACAGTTGCTGTTGTTGAAGTGCTGCTGCTTATTACATTACCATCAGTTGTTGAATTTGCTGCAGCAGTGGTAGCAACAATTTGTTGCTTTTTATTTGTTGCAACTGCAACATTTTTCGGTTGTTGTGTTTGTTGTTGTTGTTGCATTGTATTTATGTTTTTAAAGAAATTTGCTATAAAATCAGTGCTATGACCTTGACGCTGCTGCTGTGATGTTTGTTGTTGTGCTGCTGCTGTTAAGCCGTTGCTGCTAACGACTGCAGTTTCCGCTGTGGCTGTTGTGGCTACAGTCATTGGCGTTGATGTTGCAGTTGAAATTTGTTGTACAGATTTTGTTGTCCCAGTTAGCAAGGGCATAGAAGCCATTTTAGTACTGCATAGGTTCTGAAATAAAGAAAATGTTATGAGTACTTAGTATAGTTCTGTAACTACTTAAAAGTAAGCTTAAAGTTTAAAGCTTTTTTAGAGTTTAATTTAAGTTTCCAGCAAGCAAAAGAAATGTTTTTTTTTTGTTCTTGATTGCACTACGAGTACTGTTACTGTAACTGTAACTTTTATTAATCACTAGAATCGCCCCATGGTCAAAATTTGACCACAAATGTATTAAATAATTTTGGTAACTTTTGGAGTTTACTTTTGTTGTTATTTGGTACAAAATAGAAAAGCTCATTTATCATCCCAGGTACAATGACAAATGAGAAACGAAAAGAAAACATAAAACATGAAGTCAGTCAGCTTTTTGTCTTTCTCTTTGTTTTGTATCCTCTTTTCAGCTCTGTGTGACCGCGTATTTTGTCGTTGTTAATATTGAAAAATTTGCATTTAATATTACTTGATTTAATGGCAAAACATTAAAATAATTTTAACTTTGTGCACATTTGCACACAAATACCTTTCTAATGGTGTATGGTTCAAAGTCGTGCTACATTTCTAACGTAGTAAAAAAGGTAGGACAAATTTTTGTCTTGTACTAATATATAAAATAAGAGAATGGAACTCTTCTCTACAGATTTTTGTATTCCACAGCTGAATTAATACTATTTTCTGCTTTCATATTTTGTGGGTTTCATCACAAATTAGATGGCGCGGTCTTTTTGTCAACTGATTTTTCTATAATTGGTGAAAAAATTGGGTGCTCGTAGGCGCTCGTTTGCTTCCTATGCTTGCTCACAGTGACAGATTCTGCCAGTCCGGATGCTCTTAATCAAATTGCAGCCGTAGTATGAAAGATACCTTCTTGAAATTTTGTCATATGAAAGAATTTTTCTTTTTCTTTCCAAAAAATATATTTTGGAAGGTAAAAAGGTGTACCTGGGCACGTTTTTTGTAGTTTAGTACTAAAATAGTAGTACATTGAGTACTGTTTACCGAATACAAAATTTTATTTTGAGCTAATAGCCTAATTCAATGCCTTTCCAAGAGTTGTCTGAGCATGAAATTCGGTTAAGAAATGTCGCAAGTTATTGACAATTATTTGAGGAGAGTTTATCACAATTTACAGATTTTTCTATTCTTTGCACCCTTCCAAGCCACGAAAAAAACGCCAAATTTTTTTTTTTTTGCCTTTTCTTAAAGACTAGGCATGAAACGAAACCTTGTACCAAATTTCAGCGAAATCGGAAGGGGTGTGGCAGATCTTGTTACGCTAGGCATGGAATGGCTGTATTGCATTTTGGATTTTTTATTTATATGGGAGGTGCCACGCCCTCTTGTCCTAGTTCGCCTAGTTTTTGCTCAAGGTTATCATTTAATATTCTTAGTATCTCAGTGAAATTTGGACGGCTTACCTCAAAAAACGCTTTTAGTATAACATTTTTAAACTTGATTATATGGGAGGTGCCACGTCCTCCTGTCCGAGTTCGCCTAGTTTTTGCTCATAGTTTTAATTTAATATTCTTAGTATCTGAGAAAAGTTTGGGCGGATTAACTCAAAAAACGCTTTCCTATATTTATATGGGAGGTGCCACGCCCCCCTGTCTGAGTTCGCCTAGTTTTTGCTTAAAGCTTGCATTTAATATTCTAAGTATGTAGTAGTAAAGGAAATTTGGACGGCTTATCTCAAAAAACGCTTTCAGTCTAGCATTTTTAAACTTTTGCTTATATGGGAGGTGCCACGCCGCCTTGTCCGAAATCAACTTATTTTTGCTCAAAAGTTGCATTTACTATCCCTAGTGCCTAAAAACTGATTTTCAAAAGTTTACATGCAGAATTACATTTTTGGCCAGCTTTTACTTCGATTGGCACCTGTGTGTGGCGGTAGAAACATATCGAACAGAGGATTTTCAATAATAAAAGTTAAACCTTTTTATGTATGTTCCCAGTTTTAAATAAAAGAATAAACCAGAAGAAAACATAATAAAACAGTTAACGATAAAAAAAAGTTTTTAATTCTGGAAAACGCTTCTACATAAAAATTCATTATCGTTATAATACTTATTTTTTGGTATTATTAAGTATCTCAACTTTCAGCCATTAAGAGCTGAATTATCGTTGTAAAAGGTACAATATCGAATGACAAAAAGGCGGCTTGAATAAGAACGGCTCGGACCTTAAATAATGGCATCTTAAAGAGCGCGCTATAAAATCGCGATAACAAAAGAAGAGAAAAAACGACGAACGATGCTCGAAAATTATGATGATGAAGTAAACAACTTCATCGTTTTTAATGAGCAACAGACGCTACTAGGCAGAGCACAAAAAACGACAACAGCAAGAACAACATCAAGAAAGTACGGAATAAAAAAACAGCCTTGTAGTCTAATCCAAAACAGAGTTGTAAAATAATAAATCATGTCACAGATGTGCGATTTAAACTGTAATGAACTGACCATTATCTATGAAAATAATGAATTTTCAGTTTTTCTATTAATTTCAGAACTCAAAAAAAACAAGAAGTCAGTTTCAACGTATTTTTTGTTGCTCGATACTCGATGCTGAATCTGTATTCGATCGTATAATTTGTGCACTACATCAGGATCTTGAGATATTCTAATCTTAAAGTTCAAAAACACGTTTTCGCTATTTTCGAGGTTATCCAACAGACAGAGCAAGGTAAACTTCATAAGACGGAAGTTTTTCTTCGAAACCAACTTTTGATTTCCGAAATATCGTAAGCTGATATTACGAAAAATTGTATCCTTTGCACTTTTTATTTTAGAATATCTCGATATTCGGATTCAACATCGAGAAACTGTCGGACTGTCAAAAGTAACTTGTTTTTGGCTTTTTTTTTATAAAGAAAAACGTTTCAAAATTTTATTTTGGTTCAGGACTTAGTTAAACAACTGAACATCCTATTGAAGCAAAATTATGTATTCATTCACAACTCTGAACCAGTATTTCAAAACCAACTCAGCATGGGTATGCGAAGTAGAGAATAAAAACGTAAACCAACATAAGTAAATGCGCTGAAAGAAGCTAGTGAACGAAGGCTGAATTTGACATGAGTATAATTTCAAACTAAAGGATAAAAAATCACCAGACACAAGGGAAGAACGAAAAGTATCTGTGGATGCAATTGTATATGCATCGGTGTGTGTACATAAGCATGTTCTACGGAGTGCGTATTCACATAAATAGTTCTCTTGCATATCTACTTAGTATATCCAGAGCGAAGTAAATGTGTTGAAATAACGAAAGAACAAACCACTGAAACCGAACTAAAGTTAATAAGGGGAAAAAAGAATGAAAAATAAAGCAAAGCAGCCGGCAAAATACATGTAAATTAAAAGAAAATGATAAAAGAAGAAAAATAATCAAAGCGAAAGCTCTAGAAAGAGAAAACTCCATAAAGGAAAGGTCAAAGGTGATTTGTTAAACGAACAATGACAACGTTTTTGGTACATAAATAGAAGACAAATGGTACGCATTAAAAATAAAATTTATATTTATTTATGTAGATAGGTATGTACATATATAATAAATGTTATCTAAAAAAACATTAAATTTTGTGTGAACTCTTCTCTATTCTGAGTACTCTGATTCATTAGTGTTCTGGAGTTAATTTAATCCTTCAAAATCTCTATTTCTGTTGAATGAATGAGCTACTTGAAAGGAAAGAAACCAAAGATCATAAATATCACATTTCAAGTTTTGGCAGATTTATAGCTTATCTTTATTTCTCCAAATGATAAAACTAAGTCTTTTAATTTGTAGGCCTGTGTTATTTTTAATGGCGAAAACTTTTAATTAACATCATCAAGTCAGTATCAGTAAGACACTGAAATTTCAAGTCCAAGACTTAGTGACCTAAGTGACAGACTGTTATGACCTTGGCCTTGGTCAAGATTATAATCAAGATCTAGACTACATTCGGTATAGCACATTAAGGAGTGTCATGCTTCTTTCGAAAATAAAGCAATTTTAAAAATCACCTCCTTTAAAAAAATGAGGTATGAAAATTTTTAATACTCAACACACGGTGCAATCAAATAGTTTGACCTAAACACTAGAAAAAAACAGTTTTTTCGTTTTATTTTTTTAAGATGGTGAATGTAGTAGTTAAAAAACTTTTTCTGAATTATATCGATATATTTTTCACCAAAATATGCTAACCTAAAATGTTAAAAAAGTGGAGAATTTCGAGTTGGATTATTTGGTTAATACTTGGTAAATTGTGACAAACTTTCCTCACATAATTGCCAATAACTTGGAAATTTTTTAACCAATTTTCATGTTTGTATCATTTTGGGAAAAGTATTGAATCAGGCTATAAGCACGAAGTAAGTTTTCTGCTATATGGCTAAAAGTACCGTTTTTGCTAATCTTGGTACTAAAAAAGTAGTTAAAATAGTACTTTTTGCGATATGTATAGCAGAAAACTAACTCTGTGCTTATAGCCTGATTCACTATCTTCCAAAAAGTTAAGAAAATGAAAATCGGTTAAGAAATGTCCTGGTTATAGGGCATTTTTGTGAATTTTTTCAAGATGTTTCCGTTAATTTCATGTTTTGAAAAGTTCAAAAAGTCATAACTTCTAAACCGCGAGAGATCCCTTTTTTTCATATGTACCATAAGGTGATTTTTTTTTCTTTCCAAAAAATATATTTTAGAAGGTCATTAAAGTAGGTACCGGGACGTTTTTAGTAGTTTAGCACTAAAAAAAGTAATAAATTAAACCCAGTGTGCCAAACGATTCGCTTTTTTTTTTTTTTGGAATTTCTCCCGCAAACGGATCAGTAACGGAGAAAAAAGCGGAGATATGAACCGTTTGAGACACTGGGAAATACTTCTTTATCAAATACAAAAATTACTTGACGTTTATAGCGTAATTCAGTACCTTCCCAAAAGTTAGCCAAACATGAAAATCAGTTAAAAAATGCCCAAGTTATTGGAAATTATGTGCGGAGAGTTTGTCACAATTTACCAATTTGTTCACTCTTTGAAACCCTCCATAAATCACCCAAAAAATTGCAAAATTTTTTTGTTTTTTGGTAGTTCTATCAGACTGGGCATAAAACGAAACTATATACCAAAGTTCAGCAAAATCGGAAGGGGTGTGGCATATCTTTTTACGCTAGAAATGGAATGACTGAATACAAACTTTTAGTTTTGTAAGTGGGTGCTATGTCCCCTTTCAAAACCCCTCCACACTTTGGCAGGTGTTTGGATAACGCAATGTTAATCTATGTTCCAAGTTTCAGAACGATATTTGCTGTAGGTGCAGAGATACATAATTTTTAACGTGTTTTTTTGCAAAGGTGAATTTGATTTGGAAAAAAGTGAATTTGATTTAGAAAAAAGTTGAATTCGTTTGGAAAAAGTTGAACTTGATTTGGAAAAGAGTGAATTTGATTTGGAAAAAGATGAATTTGATATAAGAAACTAGAATTTTAATTGAAAAAGGATGAATTTGAATTGAAAAAGGATGAAATTGAATTGAAAAATTATAAATTCGGTGTTGAAACGGATGAACTTGGAGTGGAAAACCTGGATCTCTGTGAAAAAAAGATTATTTTCATCATAAAAGTAAAACAACGATTTCCATACAAAAAACTAAATTTAATTTTTTGAACTTTCGAAACTTAAGAAACTGGCATAGTGCTTTTCACTTGTATAACGACTATATATCAATATGTTGTTCTCACATTATATCGTCCCCATACAAGTGAAAACTATTTGGTATTTCTGGTCTAAAATATTGAAGTCTTTGGTTTGATAAGTTACATTTAGCCATACCTCAGTTAAAAAGTGGCAGTTTTCATCATGGAAGTAAAAACAAAACAAAAATTTCCATACAAAAAAACGCGATATAATAATTTTTTTATCCATAAAATTTCTCAAAACTTGAAAAACTGACTTAGTACAATACTTTTCACTTGTATGGGGGCAATATGAAATTAAAAGGATGAAAAGGTTTTTAAAAACATACATATTTTTAATTCGACGGATTGAAGAGCTTATTTGGGCAGTGCCATAACAACTGATGGTGGTGCCAATACAGTTTTTTTTGAATGAATAAACAAAACGAAAGGCACTTTAATTCCAGTCAACATATACGAAATTGAAAATCTTTAAGTTGAAAGTATAAACAGTTCTGTACTAAGTACAAGAACTCGTCAATTCTTTGATGAATTCCGAAAATTTGGAGAACCAGGAATATCCCTAAAGTCAAACTGCTAGCCAGATGCCGACAAGATTCTATCTCTTAACAATTCAGACAGTCAAAATTAATATCGAAAGTTCACACGCTGAAGTCTGCTATCAAAAAAACACGGTACGCGATCCTGGGAAATGTTGAAGAGCACTGGTAGCACTAGCTAGTTATCTTGCACGATGGAGGAGTAATGTAGAGGCCCTTTGCTCAAAGAGAATTTAAAAGACACAATCAGTAGTGTACGTAAAGTATGAACGATACATAAATGTGTACATATTTTAAATAAAGACAGTTTAAACCCCATAAACATATATACATGCTACGAAGTACTTCACATAGTCAGAAGCTGTTCATAATTTTAAACCCTTCTCATATTTACATATTCAATTTTAAAGGAAAGTTATTTCGCATTGAATATTTCATATATCTACCTACCTAATTCTTGAAAAATTCTTCCAATTTGAACTTTAGTTTCTTACAATGCAATCCGCACAAAAACTTTTAAAGGATCATTAAAAAGGGACTAAGCCAGGGGTTTCTTGTATTTTTTTGATAACAAGGCATCTTTTGAAAAAGATTTCATGCGACGATATGAGAGATTCCTTTGGATTCCATTCAACGCATTGGAAAATAAAGTCTTGGGTTTCATTCATACTTGAAGCACCGAAAAGGGAACATAAAAACACGCGCACACAAATTGAACAAGCAAAGTAATGCAAAGGGAGAAAAGAAGAACGAAACATAATGCATGATGAAAGTAAATCGGAATAAATCAAGCACAAACATCTATTTCCACTGCTAAAACAGAAGAAAAGTGAGAGCAAAGAAAAATCGTTAGAAAAATAAATATACAAAATACGAAGTATATACGGCAAAAAGAGAAAAATGAAATAAACATACAAAGGATGATAGAATTACAACAGACCGAAAAAGAATTAACTGACTTGGTGTAGCGTGCTCCGAGTAATTTTGTGGCGGAGAATTCGTCGTAGTGCATGCACACAAATTCTGCACATAAAATGGCAAAACGAACGAACAACGACGGCACAACAATAGAGCAAAGCATTTCAGGGAACACAGGAGATGCGAGCATGCAGCAGGCGCTCAGCAAAGCAACAGAGCGCCATCACCAACCAAACCAACATAAAAATGAGCGAAAACAACAACAACAAGAAATGTGCACAATTCAACGAATGAATCAGTTGTTGTATAGAGTAGGAAGCGAAGGACGTTGAAAGTAGCAAATGAATAAATAACAAACTTTGAACGAGTGGACGGACGACAAGGCAAAGTATAAAATGTGGAAAAGGCACTTTTGGGAGTCATATGCATTTTGTACATAAAGCATAACCATCATACAGAGTTGCCACTTAGTTGCCATATTGATAATTTTGGCTATTTCTGAAAGCAGTAAAGAAAAAATCAGAATTACGTAGGGAAGATTTTATCCATAATTTCCAACGAACATTTCAAAAAATCAAAATTTTAAGATTCTAGCTATGATCAATGCATTTTTGGAATGCGTTTAATTTATAGGCAACAGTTTGTTACGAAATGATCGCGGTTATTTCGCTTTTCCAATCAGAACAGGTTTGATTTTCTTTGTGCCAGAAGCATTTGCACAGAGGAGAACCGTCACCCTTTCTTTTGATATTTTTCTCACAGGATCGGTGGTTTCTGCGGCATGCACAAATGTCTTATTTGGTAGCATCTTCCAATAGAGTCCCAATTCATCGGCGTTGGAAATGGCCTCATTTATTAAATTATTGTCTCTTATTAGTCTGTAACTAAATCTGCTCTTGAAGATAATTTTTTACCAGACTCTTAATGGTCTTATACCATATCTGTTTTTAAATCTTGATAACTAACCACCACCCGCGTTAAATTCACAATCGTAAAGCCTTTTTTTTGTATATATGGGACGTTTCACGTCAACTATGCCACCTCGCTGCCCAAAATCTGGTGCGTCTAAATAGGTCATATGATAGCTCATTCTTTTTGTTGAAGTATCTGCTTTCGAATGCCGAGTGCTGTTTTTGAAAAAAAAAAAAAAAAAACAATATGGCGGAACAATATGGCGACAAGAAAGATGGGTAGATGGAAAAAATCATCAAGTTGATTCATTTATCACGTTATATCTCACAAACGACACCGTGTTAAAGTTTTGTAGGCGGTGCAGCGCCCATATGCGAGATTATATTATTTTTTGACATTCTACAAATTCATGCTGATCTTTACGAATAGGTGATCCTAGCTTTTTATCAAAATCGTTGAAACCGCTTTCGAGATATATTGAGTTCAGTTCAATTCACAAAATGTAAAAAAGTGGGCGTGTCACTTACTTAATCCAGCTCACTTTTCGCTCGTTTCAAGATAGTTTCACTAGACCTCGATTTGCAAAATTTCACCAGATTATTTTGTGTCGTTTGTGAGATATAACGTTATAAATGAATCAACTTGATGATTTATTTCAGCCACCCATCTTTTTTGTCGCCACATTGTTCCGCCATATTGTTTTTTTTTTTTTCAAAAACTGCTTTCGAATGCCGAGTGCTCACACTTCAACAAAAAAAAATGAGCTATCATATCGACGCATGATACGAAATGTAGGATGATTCAATTCTCCTACGAAAAGTAGGTTGTTTTATATTCTTGGAAGAAAAGTAGGACGTTTCAGAATTTTTAACAAAAAGTATGATGTTTCATATTTTTTTATGAAAAATAGGATGTTTTACATTCTTGGACGAAAAGTAGGACGTTTCAAACTTTTTTACGAAAAGTAGGACGTTTCATAATTTGTTACGAAAAGAAGGATGTTTTAAACTTTTAGACGAAAAGTAGGATATTTCATATTTAACAAGGGTGGATCATATCGTAAGCGCATACAAAAATTTGTTAACTTATTTTATGTATTTAAATGAACCTTACCCTTCCCTGTAAGCTTCTTTTAGTTTAAGCATAACCTAAAACGCTTGTGTCATTAACAAATCTGCTTAAATATTTATTGTTTTGATGCTCGAACTAAACATACAGCAGCGGAGATGGCTCTAATAAAACATGGATTAGCCTAAACAAAACTACAGCAAAGGTTACCGGACATAAGCCCAACGGACATAATCCCCACTTCGTAAATGGGGATTATGTCCGAACATTTTTCGGTCCTAATCCCCATTTTGGTCATGGGGGTTATGTCCGCAAATTTTTCGGATATAATCCCAATAGGGGTTATGTCCGAAAAATTTAATTAAGATTGAACAAAATTTTTGCAATAATCCATTTAAAAAATTTATATGGTGTTATATGGTGTTGGATGTTATAGACTGATCCGCGGCCGAAGGCCGCCGCGAAGCCGGTGTTGGATTTTTGGGAGTTTTAAATCCTGAGCAGCGGCCGCAGGCCGCCCACTTACCCCTACTCTTATGTAAAATTACTGTGGCTAGCAAACTAGGTGTTGGATATATTAAAGACTTATCAGCTACTGAAGGCCGCCGCGGAAATGGTATTGGAATTTTTGGGAGTTGTAAATCCTGAGCTGCGGTTGTTGTCAATAACAAAATATCGTTATGGGGACTATGTCCGTTTTTTCCTGGGGATTATGTCCGAAACACTTGCGGACATAATCCCCATATTAATATTTCATTTACATTAGGAAATTGATGTAACAAAATAAGAAACACCCTAGTTTTTGCCAAAAATACGCTGCAAGAATCAACGTCAACCTATTTTTCGTGCAAGGCATCGAAACGTCCTACTTTTCGTCCAAAATGTTCAGACATCCTATTTTTCGACATAAAAACTTTAACGTCCTACTTTTATACACAAAACTTCGAAGAAACCTAGTTTTCGTCATATATAATGAAACAACCTAGTTTTCGTCCAAATAAGTTTGAAACGTCCTACTTTTCGTAGGAGAATTGAATCATCCTACTTTTCGTATCATGCGTCGATATGATCTATTTAGACCAGTGGTCGGCAAGCCATAGCACAATTGTGCACTCAAAAATCTACCCAGCTCTCTCTATCCTTTTCTTTCTTCTATCTTTTCTCAAACATAAATTTCTCACTCCTTAATTTGCCGACCACTGATTTAGACGCACCAGATTTTCGGCAGCGAGGTGGCATAGTTGACGTGAAACGTCCCATATATATGTTTTTTTTTTTTTCTTTGGTTGAGAAACCAATCGCACTCAAATTTTGACAGGAAGCGATCGACGCACATTTTCTTAAGTGGGTGGTGCCACGCCCCTAAATGGAAAAAACGCTCTCACGGCGAAACCACTGCATCGCCTTTTATGAAATTTAGTATGGAGATAGGGTTAGCACCAACAAACGATAATGTTTTACAATGGGCGGTGCCACGCCCCTATATGGAAAAAAACACTCTTACGGCTACGCCGTTGCAACGATTTTTATGAAATTTGGTACGGAGATAGAGTTAACACTAAAGAATGATAATATGACCTTTATGATTTGAAGTCGGCTTTGCCACATCTTTAAAGAGAAAATTCACATACATGGTTACTGATGAGAATTTGTTTGCTTAAATTAACAGTTGGGTGGTCTTTTTAAAGTCGAATCGAAATGGTCGAATTTCTATTACAAGGCAAACTTTATTATTAACAATACGGCAACACTGAATATGAGTTTTTTTTTTCCTACATTAGGTACGATGATAACGAAGGCAAGAAAAAAAAGCAGACGCCGATGTTACAGGCTGCTGCTGTTAATGCTGATGACGGTGGTAGTGATTGTGAAGACCACAACAAACTGTGAAAAGGGCCGTGCTCAGGTAGGGCGCAAAAAGGACGAAAACAATATTGCAATGAATCGCAGTTCTTTTTTAAAGTCAAGCCAATATTTCAAAATTTGCAAAAATTATGCACAGCTATTATGAACATGGGAAGAAATTAATATATTTTTTTTTTTTTTTTTTTTAATAAGAAACTTACCTTAGTTAGAGTTTTGCTTCAAATAAATCCAATAATGAGGGTACCTAATAATCCAATACAGAGAGTGTGTGCGAAGAGAAATTATTTCTTTGTTTATTTTACCAACACTAATAACTTTTTTTTTCGTTAATTAAATAAATTTCTGTTTTAATTCACTTTTTTTGCCTTCTTTTTTTAGTTGCATTTTATTGCCTCTTTTTTGGAATTTTCTTTTATGTGCGTTATCGCATTTTTTGCTTTTATTTATAAACACCAACACACATGCAGACACACACACACATTCACGCTTGCGAGAAAGCGTAAAAATTAACGACGTTGCCCGTTGGCGTTGCTATTGCGACGGCGCAAGTAGAAACGTTCACCGTCGCCGCTGCCGTTACGTTATTATCTTATATACTTATGTTGTATGTATTACGTCGCAATAGTGTTTATTGCGCTAAAAATATTTCACATTTAATTTTTTTTAAATTTTCTTAATTGATGTTTTTTTTTCAATTATTAATTTAAATTTAAACACAATTTTTCAACAGTTAATTTAAAACGGCAGAGGAAATCAAACACAACTCACACGTCCGCACGATTCAACACTTCATGCTGAAATGAGAGCAGAGTTTTCCCCAGCACTGAAGCAACGGCAAGAAACAAACTGTTACTGCCGCTTATGTAAAGCAAACGGCTATTTACTCGCCTCTATTTGTTCGTCTCTCACTCACGCACACGTACTTGCACTTAGCTTATCTCTCGCTCTATTTGTTGCTGTCGCGCTGCCACTATTGCTGCTTTTGTATATAAAAATTCTGGTTTTATTTTCTTATTTACTTGTCGCTTACGTATATATAAGCGTTGCTGTCGTCGTCACCACTCACTCGTCGCTTTATGTGCTGCTTTGTAGCGCACGCTTTGTCGCCGTGTCTCTTCGCTTCGCTTGTATTGCGGGCGCCACGAATGTTTTTGTTGCTTTACTTTTATTTTCAGTTTCTTTTAATGCTGCTGCTTCCACACATACAAACATACGACACAGCCACGTTTGCATGTAAATACAAATTTAGTTTTCTCTGTTGTGTTGTTGTTCGGCTCAATGCGAGTGCTTCGCGCGTAACCAACCGTCTGCATTCGCTGTTAAAATCAAACTGAAGATTGAAGCGCTGTGAACTTTCGTCTGCTGTTGCTGCTGTCGTATGGTTGTGATGTTTTCATTGTCGTTGCTGCTATATACATACATATGCATATAAGTAAATACCTTTGTTTGTTTGTATATATACATAGGTGAATGGTAGCACCTATGTAAATAAACTTGTGTGTAGTGGCGTCGTATCTATTGCATGTTTCTCTCCTTCGGTTTTTTGGCCTTTTCATTACAGTTCAGTCACTTTCAGTTAACAATTGGCACCCGCTGTTATTTCTGACAATTTATTCGGTTATCTATATAAATATATAAGTATATATGTATGTATACAGAGCCATTTACATATCTGCAGTTTGCATTTTCAAGAATTATGCCGTTTATGTATTTACTTATATACTTTTCCTACTAAAACGCTCTCAGCTGAATTAACTAAAAGCACGGTCGTTTCAAGTCAGACGTGATGCCCTCCAAGCGTAAATTTAGTTGGACTTGACAACCTCAAACGATAAAAGAAACTTTATTGACGCATTTTGTTAAAGCAGCTTGGACGACATGCTGAGAGGCAGCGGCACATAGGTTTCGCCTTACGAAAATGACATTTAACTTGGAATCAAGAGTTATTTATTAACTTCACTTTAATTGAAAGTTCAATGTTGGCTTAGCCATTTTAACTACCGCTATAAATGATTTTATTTCTATTTTGTTGCACTTAAGAAGCAATTTACTGAACTTACTTTTAATACATACTAGTTCTATAAATAGTTTTAGTTGTTTGATAATGAGTCGATCTTCCCCATCTGTTCATCATCTCCAATACCGTTTCGTCTGAAATTTTCTTGAAATAATACGACATTGGTGGTTTGACGCTGTAGTTAATATACTCTGTGAGCATCAATGAGCCTTTCCTAGTTAATTCATTTGACTTTTCATTTCCTGGGATATTTTCAGTTTTCCTAATATAAAAATCTATTGGTAAAACATTTAGTATTACTTCCAATGCTTTTGTTGACACCCTTGACCTGGATAAATGGTATCTCCAAGGGACCAACATTTTTATCTTAATTAAGGAGGTTCCCATTTACACAGTTGGGACGAAGCTCAAATAGGTTTGTAAAAGACCATTCACAGCCTACTTAGGTAAATGATTCCATGAAAATTAAAAAAAAAAAATCATTTCACAGCCTACATAGACCGATTAAACCAGTGGCGCCAATTGGTTGGACTGGTTTTACGGTAAATAATCTTATAGAAAAGTAACTGGAAAAATGTGTGGGAAATCAACTTTACTCGGTATTTTCCAGCTTATTAGGGTTCTGTAAAATTACAGAAAAATTCTCGAAATGGGGAACACAGGGCGAAATTTGATACAAATTTGAAAACAAAATATTCAAAAAATTAATTTTGCATATTAAGAAAAAAGAGAACTTATTTCCGATGTAATTTTTGATGCTGAATCTGAATCTTGTCGTACAATCGTTCTACCAACACTACATTTTGAAGCATCCTAACAATCTACAACAAGAAAAAACAATTTCGTTTTTGCAAATTTTGAAGTAGGGGAATGTATCCGGATATGAGACAGTTCCGGGTATGAGACAGTCGATTTTTTCTATGATGCAAAATTAATATTGCCAATCTGACTATTGTCGAACTATCCTCTTACTATGACCAAGTTTTTAAGCCAACACGGAAGTGAAAAGATCTATTGCTTGTTTAAGTTATACACCTCAGGTCGCAACTCGACTGTAAAAAGTTTTTTATGATCTGTTTCAAAGTGTTATATTTTGGATTTAATCAACTGGAAATGGAAAGTATATCTATTTTGTGATACGATTTGGGTTTGTGCAAATATAAATGGTTAAAACATTACTTTTAAGCTTTTCTTAAAAATTGATTTTTTTAATTGAACTTTTAGTCATATATTTGCAAAGATCGATTTACATATAAATCTATCAACGCATTTTCTAACACATAATTTTGACAAATCAAGGAACGGATTAAAAACACGGCTATAGTGACATATGTTTCATCTTTCGCCACAAAGACTCATCAGACTATTTTTGTTGTAATTATAATTATATTTATTTCACTAAATTAATTATAATTGAAAAATTGCAAGTTTGAAAACTTTTTGTGTTTTTGGCCTGGGCAGGAGTTGAACCAAGGACCTCCCGGTTGGTAGCAGAAGTCGTTACCACTGCACCAGCCTTGCCCGGCTGCGAAGCTGACTTTTGCCAGTTTTGTTTGTGTGTTAATACGTATTGATATATCATAATTGTTGTTTTGTGTTATTTATTGATATTTGGTAGAGTTGCTCCTTTGGAACAAATTCAATACCGATTTTCTTAAAAAGTGTCATGTATTCGGGTATGAGACACATCATGTATCCGGGTATGAGACACTTTTTTTTCGAACCCAAATCATGTGCAACTGTCAAATATCGACATGTATGTAATGATATATGTGTTTACGTACAGTTATGGTGTTTTTTTTTTTCGTATTTTCTAATTTAAATTGCATTTTTAAAGGTGTCTCATACCCGGATACAAAATTTGTAACGATATGGACATTTTTTTCTTTCGAACCAAAATCTAGTGCAACTATCAAATATCAAAATTAATGTAACGAAAAATGAATAAAAGTTTGTGCTAATACACAGTCATGGGGTTTTTACTTCATATTTTCTGGTTTTCATTGCATTTTTCTAGGTGTCTCATACCCGGACACAAAATTTAAATTGCTAAAAAAAAAGTATGTATGTACTTAGAAAATTGGCCATAACTTTTGAATGTGATGAAATAACTTTCTACGTCCTTCAGAAGAAAGTTGTGTGCATTTCTTATATTTTGAGCGATATATAAAATGCCTGAAACGGTTTGACCAGTAAAAGTTATGGCTCAAAAACAAAACCCGTCTCATACCCGGATACATTCCCTTAATATAAAAAGACAGGGTTATTTTTAACAATAAAATAGTATTTAAGAGTTGTGGTTTTTATACCCTACATCTAGGGCATATTCACTTTGTCCTTTCATTTGTAACGCAGAGAAGGAGGCGTGACAAATATAGAAAAGTATATATATTCTTAATCAGCGTCCCCTCCAGAGTCGATATAGTTATGTCCGTCTGTCTGGCTGGCTGTGCGTGGAAATAATTTTCACGGGGAAAACTAACCAAGATAATTCGATGAAATTTGGTACACTACCTCCGTCGTCAAAGTAAGTTCGATTTAGTGAAAATGAGCAAAATCAGTCCACGGATACACCTCCCGCTCATACAAAAAATATATTCAAAATGAAACTTTAGGAGTATTTTTCATGACAATGCAACCATAATACACATAAATACTAAAGATGGTAAGCGAAAGCTCTAAGCAAGTAATAAGCGAACTCGGACAAGAGTGGGTGGCACCTCCCATAAACGCAAAAGCTTCAAAATGCAATACTGAAAACGTTTATTTGAGGTAATCCAGCCAAATTTCACTCAGACACCGAGAACAGTAAGTTCAAGATATGAGCAAAAGTTATGTGAATTCGGACAAGAATTTGTGGCACCTCCCGTACAAGCAACATTTTTAAAATACTGCAGGGTAGGGTATTTAATGTTTGGCCAGGTCAATAGAAACACTCTTACTTACTGCATAGTTGTAATTGAGGGGCAGTGGCGGATCTAAGCAATTTGCCGCCCTAGGCACTTATTTTTACGCCGCCCCGCCCCCTTCCCCCCCCACTTCAGATTTTTTTATAGTAAAAGAAACTTATAATAAAAACATAATAACCCGACTCGACAAGCAATAAATCATGCAATAGTTCAGGTCATAACAGCAAAATATCTAGTAGAGACAGCAAAATGTCATGAAATAAAAATTTCATAAAATCAAATCACATCAATTTTGACATAAAAAAAAAAAATATATAAAAATGACTGTGTGTCTGTGTGTCTGAAGCATTATCACTCAGAAACCATTCGTCCAATTGAGCTGAAAATTTGGAAATGAGTATATATTAGGTATGGGAATGTTTTTATGCTATACACGAAGGTTTCCGAAGACCACCCGAAGGCTTAATAGTCAAAACGAAGAATATATAGGTACACTAGAGGAAAAATATTTATGGCAAGCTTTCAACAAGTTTTAACTGATAGTTTTTTGGAACACCCGAAGTTTGCCGAAGGTCACCCGAGGGCTTCATAGTCAAAACGAAGAATATCTAGATGTACTACAGGAAAAACATCTAAGACAAACTATCAACAAGCCTTAATTGATGGTTTCCTGGGACACTCCAGCTATGCCATTGCCAATTTTTAAGATGGTTTTTAACTTTCTCAAAATACCTAAATTTTTATTGGTAACGTGGCAGTGGCGTAGATCAAAATTTTATCCCTGTATACCTTCTAAGCTATTGGGAATCAAAAAACTAAACAAACATGCCTAGCGAAGCGGGCAAAGAAGGCTAGTATAAAATAAATTATAACATAAATAATTGCACGTCGAGTAGTGGTGTAATAAAACCAAATAAATAGGTTACATTAACACTTTAATGATTTGTATGTTTAAATCCATCGCTTATTCATACATTAAAACATTTTTCGTCTAATTTTGCTAAGTGTAAATTGGTGAATAATGTCCTCACAATCTAATTTAAGAAAAATATAATTTTCTATTGTTAAAATAGCAAGTGGACTCGATATACTTTCCCCCATCGTTGATCTTAAGTAATTTTTGACTCGCTTTAGAACAGAGAAAGACCTTTCAGCAGTGGAATTGGAAATTGTGTGTACATTGTAAATTTGGGAACAATGTGAAGAGATCATATCTCCGAAGTAAATCCTGAGGCATATTTTGTGTTAAAGCTTTTTCAGCACAATAAGACTTGAGCTGGAGAAGTTCGTCGCTTAATGATTTTTCTAAATCTTCAGGAAAACTTTTTCGTAATGTTTCCGCCTTTTCGCGCAGTTCATTATCGCCCAAGGTTGCCATATCAATTATACCGCCAAATTTTTCCAGAGCCTTCACATATGACACAGATTTTATTTTTAAATCAAAAATCAACTGATCTAAAATTACATTGAATGTAGAAATTCTGAAATTATCTCTGCCACTAGTTTCCTCATCTCTTGTTTCACCAAACTGCACGCGTTCTTTTTCTTGAAGAAATCGTTTTGTATTTCTCAATGACAGATATCTCCACAGCTTTTTTTCATAAAAATCAAATTCGTCACGAGTAGCTTGAATTATACTGATTAGGCCATCGTACAGTTCAACCACTTGCCCCAGGTTTGTTTTGACATCTTGCAAGGTATTGCTAACGGCGATAATTTTTTTTAATACAAAATTCCATATGCACAAAAGAAATGATGTTTCGAATATTTCTAATTTATTTCTTTTACCTTGAGCTTCACATCGTACTTCACCGCGTAATCGCACGCGGAGTTCTTAAACTTATAGTCATT
This sequence comes from Calliopum simillimum, assembly GCA_951812925.1. NCBI lineage: Eukaryota > Metazoa > Arthropoda > Insecta > Diptera > Lauxaniidae > Calliopum > Calliopum simillimum. The sequence goes on from OX638370.1 coordinate 103,843,605, forward strand.
AAGTCTTATAGAACAATATCTGTTTCTATCACTAATTTTGCCGCCTTTTAAGCGTGCCGTCCTGGCCATTGAGCATACTTTTCTTAAATATCTTTTATAATCGTCTTAATTTAACCGTATGGTACACTACATGGTTGTTTTTAATCGGTTAAATTGTCCATTCATATAGCATAAATAGTGCCGAATTTAAATGTTTTTAAAGTACCATTTAGGTAAAATAAAATCAAGTTCAATACTTTAACTATAAAAACTTTTTTTTATCACTCCGAAGATTTTCCGCCCCCAAAATCTGTCGCCCTAGGCTGGTGCCTACTGATGCCTTAGGGTTAATTCGCCACTGTTGAGGGGTATAGAAGCAAAGGCGACAATCTCCACTTTTTTCAATTTTGTGAAAACTAACAAAAACGTGTATCTCTGAAGATACACGAATTTAGCATACTGTATGTTTTGCAATTCTGTAGAATAGAGCAGTGGCGGATCCAGCATTGTCAAGAGGGGGGCCGATTGACTACATTTCTAGATAATAACAGAATATTTTTAAAATTTTCACATATAATTTAAAACAAAATGTTAATCACTTGGTTTGAGAGGGGGAGGGGGGCGATCGCCCCAATTGTCCCCTCCCTTGGATCCGCCACTGGAATAGAGTTAGATGAGAATGTAAACCAAGTTTGAATCAAATCTTCAAAGGGGATTATGGACAAATTCGATAAGAAATTTGGAAATTGTCGTGTTTGTTTCAATCAAGTTGAAATTGCTAGGTTTGTAATAATAGAACTGCCGCACCCCCTTCAATTTCGCTGCAATTAGGTAAATGATTTCATTAGTTGCTAAAACGAATAAAATGGTGAAAAAATAATATTATTTTTTGGCGGAGCTCTGCAATCTCCAATGAAGATTGCTGCCTTTGCTTTGATTGGCAGTTTTCAACCTTAGATATACATATATTGGATAGAGACGTATTTGGTATTGCAAATTTCACTGATCACAAGCTTACATCAAATGCAACTAAGCACGGTGGTTTTTAAAAAATTTCAACTTTTTGAAATACCACCCGCGATTTTTTTCGGGGATAGTGTTGGGGGACCCTTCTAGTATCAGAATCCGGGAACCGCGAAATCGAACGTCCAGCCGTTTTTTTTTTTTTCGACATTTTAGTTTTTTTAACGATTTTTGAGAATGTTCGGACTTATATACATATTATGTACACATATATATGTATGTACGTACATATATATACTTGTATATATATATGTGTAATATATATATATATATGTGTAATATATATATATGTATATATATATACATACATACATACATACATATAAAAGGTATCGTTTCCGCACCATTTATTTATAAAAAAATCGGTTTTTTCGTATATAAAAAAACACAAACAAAAACCGGTTACAGCAATAGTCACTCCAGATGTAATTTTTGATGCTTAATCCGAATCCGGTCTTAGAATTGCTCTATTACTTCTGGACTTTGAGATATCCTTACATAAATGTTTAAAGGACACCACTTTTTTTCCTATTTTTGAAGTTATATAACAAGATAAGGTAATATTATGCCGTAAAATCTGGTATGACAGTTAAAAGCCCTAGCTTTTTCCTTGAAAACTCAATTGAACCGATAACGATATCTTTTTTTTTGTCGGAGATATATTTACCTAAAAAGTTAAAAAAGTGCAAAAACACGATTTTTGGCTATATTGGATGTTATATGCAGGACACACAAAACTCTTCTGTGAATTTCTATTACTAGAAGCATTTAGTACTTTCTTTTGGCTTTCAATTGAGCTATTAAATGTTTATCTGCAATATTCCTCTACAAAGTTATGACCATTTAAAAATTACATTATGAAGTGCAAACTCACAGGGGTGCCACTAAAATATAGTGTACGAGTATTTCTTATATGCGTATTGCTGCAACATGTCGTCTTAAAATAGTCATAACTTTTTAGAAAACAATTACAAGAGACCACTTGTTAGCTCATTTTGAAGATAAAGAATGGTTTTAAATGTGTCGATTAGTAAAAAAGAGCAGACGAATTTCGTCCGTACTGTATACAACCTCAAATATAACCGAAAACCGAGATTTTTCGCTTTAAGTTTCATGGTGTGATTTTAAAGTTAACATAACTTTGCAGAGAAATATTGCAGATAAACATTTGATAGCTCAATTTAAAGCAAAAAGAAAGCACCAAATGCTTCTGGTAATAGAAACTCACAAAATAATGTTGTGTGTCCTGCATATAACATCCAATATAGCCAAAAATCGTGTTTTTGCACTTTTTTAACTTTTTAGGTAAATATATCTCCGACAAAAAAAAAGATATCGTTATCGGTTTGATCGAGTTTTCAAGGAAAAAGCTAGGGCTATTAACTGTCATACCAGATTTTACGGCATAATATTACCTTATCTTGTTATATAACTTCAAAAATAGGAAAAAAAGTGGTGTCCTTTAAACATTTATGTAAGGATATCTCAAAGTCCAGAAGTAATAGAGCAATTCTAAGATCGGATTCGGATTAAGCATCAAAAATTACATCTGGAGTGACTATTGCTGTATCCGGTTTTTGTTTGTGTTTTTTTATATACGAAAAAACCGATTTTTTTTAAAAATAAATGGTGCGGAAACGATACCTTTTATATGTATGTATGTATGTATGTATATATATATATACATATATATATATTACACATATATACATATACAAGTATATATATGTACGTACATACATATATATGTGTATATAAATCCGAGACATTCTCAAAAATCGTTAAAAAAACTAAAATGTCGAAAAAAAAAAACGGCTGGACGTTCGATTTCGCGGTTCCCGGATTCTGATACTAGAAGGGTCCCCCAACACTATCCTCGAAAAAAATCGCGGGTGGTATTTCAAAAAGTTGAAATTTTTTAAAAACCACCGTGTAAGTAGATGGCATTCTCAGATGCATTCATGAAAAAAAAAAAAAAAATGGAGATTGTCGCCTTTGCCTTTATACCCCTCAATTGTTCAATAATTTTTATATAAAAATTTCATGATTTAACTTATATGTAAGAGTAAAATACATAACAATCCATTAAAAAGTTATTAAATTAAGTATTTAAAGAATCTCATGTTATCGTAAAAAACGTAACATAGAAAGATGTAAATAAACGCACTTAAAAACTTTTTCAAAGTTATGCGAGTGATTTTTAAGTAGATTCTAAATATATGCTTTGTTACACAATCTTTATCTATCATTAAATTTCACCGTCAAATCACTCATTACCATATTACTTAACTGGTTTACACCTATGGTTTTTATCAGGCCCGTGTGCAGGGGGGAGTTTTTGGGGTTCAAACCCCCCAGGAAGATATTTTACCCATATAAAACGGTACAAATCAAGTGTTTCGTTTAATTTAAATTTTAATATAATTGTTGCTCTTGAATATGGAGTTTATGTTAAGTCAAAACTTTATTTATTATATTTCCTTCTTTTGGATTGTTTGTTCAGCATACTTAAGGTTCAAATTTCGTGCCACGGAATGTTCAATGAATCAAATAGTTAAGTTGCGTCTCCCAAATAATTTTAATCAATTTAAGTTTTGAAAATGAACGCTAGACCGGCTCGATTTTGTATGAAGCAAAAAAAAAAAAAAAAAAATCATCCTGAAACCGAATCAGATGAACTCTTAAAAACGATATCTGCATTATTGTTTTTTCATTCCGAGAAAAACTAATGGAGCACTTTTTGGTCATATCTGTTTTTTTGTTACAAAATGGTGCTTTGGAAATAAAGACTATGTTCGTACAAAAATTTTGGCGTTTAAAAATGTATACATTTTTTGGAGGTATTCGCGTCGCAAAATCGATTTTTTTACGTTCTTCTATACGCGGTCGAAAAAAAAACGATTTTTTACTCAAAAGCAAGGCATCTAACGAAAAAAAAAGTATAAGACAAAAATTTCTGGGAATTGTCCAAAGAATACGTGTGAAATTTTTCAGAATTTTTTGAGATAAATTGAGGGGTATAGAAGCAAAGGCAGCAATCTCTATTTTTTTTCTGAGTGTGTCTGTTAATGTTTGACTACAAGTTATCATCAAATGCAAGAAGATGGCACGATCAAAGAGGTACAGAATCAAAGACGACAGCCTCTCCTATAATTATTATAGTTTTTCAAAAATTTATCAAATTAAAAGCTGAAAAACTGTTAAGAATACGTTCTTCAGCAAAATGCTAGGTTTACTCAAAACCAACGTAAAAAATAAGTGTAAATTTTTTAGAATTTTTTGAAGTTTATTTTTTAATTTTTTGACCAAGTTTTGAAAATTTATTAAATATCTCAAAAAAACCTTAAAAAATTCACACGTATTTTTTGGACAATTCTAAGCATTTTTTGGCTTATACACTTTTCCGTCAGATGCCTTGCTTTTGAGTAAAAAATCATTTTACCGGCCGCGTATTTGAAAAACGTAAAAAATCGATTTTAGGACGCGAATATTATCTATTCCCACAAAAAAAAATTTATAATTTTATAAACGCTGAAATTTTTGTAAGAAGTCTTTATTTTTAAAGCACCCTCGGCTATCCATTTTGTAATGAAAAAAAAAGTTATGACCAAAAAACCTGTTTTTTTTTTTAGCTAAAATAGGCCTTCAGTAGAATCAAAAGTGCTCCATTGGTTTTTCTCAGAACGAAAAAAAAAAAAAAAAAAATGATGCAGATATCATTTTTGAGAGTTCTTCTAACTACTGAGTCGGTTTCGGGATGAATTTAAATTTCGACCTTATCTTATGAACGCTCAGCGCAAGTCATAGTCATACAAATCGTTACAAATAACAGAAATGTAAACTAGAAAAACTTCAGGAAAACTTCAATACACAAAACGATTCTTTATGATAAGAACTTGAATATTTTATTTCGTGCCAAAGGATAGATCAAAAGTTAAAAATTTCCTTGGCTAACGAGAAAAATATGTCTTTTTTATAGAAATCAGCAAGATATGACCGGATTAAATTTAAAATTTAGGGCGGTGCGACAACTCCTCACGACTATTTACAAAGTTGTAGCCTGGAGAGAAGATATCTCAAAAATCTTACAAGATATAATGAGGCCAGATTTGGATTTAGAATTGCAAAATCGAAAATGACTATTTTTATTTTTGTATGTTGCATAATTTTTTTAGTTTCAGAGATATTTTTTAAAAAAATTAAATAATTCCGATCTAGCTCCAAAAGGTTATGCTCTAAAGGCCTTCCGACAAAAAGGCTTCATTTACTACCACTACATTTTTTTTTCAGTTAAAAGATAAAGTATAGAATTTGTTCAATTATTTTTGTATCGGCCCTATGTTTTTATATAAGCTAGTGTCACCCAGTAGCAGGGTGACCAAATTTTAAAATTGACAATGCGAGGCATTCTTGAATTATAGCCTAAAAAATGAAAAAATAGAAGACGATAGGCAGAGGGGGAGATTGGGCGTTGTGAGACGGGTTTTGTTTTTGTTTTTGAACTTCTCCAAAATCACAATATTCTGCATATCTGAAAGCTTTAAACTCAAGTTTGACACTAATAGTAGCTATGAATTCATTCTTTTAATTTAAAATAATCATTTTTGTTAATATTTAAACTACAAAAATTTTGGGAAGTTGTGAAACACATAACATGGAGAGACGCACAGAATGCGTGTTTACTTAAAGAATTCGAACTAAAAACTGAGGTTGCATTGAGAAACAATTTTGACACTTATAACCGAACGTCAAAGTTCAGAAATATGACGATGATATCCCCAATATCCCCTACCAAAAACAATAGCCGTATTCACGATCTTGTTGCATCGTAGCAAGTGCAAAATTATTTGAAAATTTTTTTGAAAAATCAATAGAATTTGTGTTTGTGATTTCAAAATTTTGCATTTGCTATGACGCAACAAGATTGTGAATACGGCTAATATAAATTATTTTTTTAGAGAAAACTCCATTTTACTCAAACCAAATATTTGCGACTAAAAAGAAATTAGTAAGGGTGTTACCTTTAGCCTGGCCAAACATTAAATACCCTACACAGCAGTATTTTAAAAATTTTGCTAATATGGGAGGTGCCACGCCCTCCGAATTCACCCAGTTTTTTCTCAGAGTTTGCATTTATAGTTCTTAGTATTTAAGTGAAATTTAGTTGGATTATCTGAAAAAATGTTTTCAGAATAGCGTTTTGAAGCTTTTGCTTATATAGGAGGAGCCACGCCATCTTGTCCGATTTTATCCAGTTTTTGCTTGCATTCATAGTTTTAAGTGTCTGAGTCAAATCTAGTTCGATGATCTCAAAAACGCTTTCAGTATAGCGTTTTGAAGCTTTTGCTTATATGAGAGGTGCCACGCCCTCTTGTCCGAATTCGACCAGTTTTTGCTCAGAGCTTGCGCTGACAATTCGTAGTATTTACGTAGTATCTACTCCAAAATTTGCATTTTGAAGATATTTTTTGTATGGGCGGTAGGCGTGTCCGTTGACCGATTTCGCTAATTTTCAATCCCCCAAACTAACTTTGACGGCGGAGGATGTGTACCAAATTTCATTGAATTATCTTGCTTAGTTTTCCCAAAAAATGTATTTCCACACACAGCCAGCCACCCACCCAGCCAGCCAGCCAGACAGACGGACATGGCTATATCGACTCAGGAGGTGACGCTGATCAAGAATATATACTTTTCCATATCTGCCTCGCCTCCTTCTCTGCGTTACCAACGGAAGGACAAAGTGAATATACCCTGGGTGTAGGGTATAAAAATAAAAATATTTTAAGAACATAAACAGAACAAAAAACAAAACATTTCGGCCCTAGCCAAAAATTAAATACCCTGCAGCACTTAAAACATTTTGATTATATGGGAGGTACCACGTCTTCTCGTCCGAATCAAGAAAGTTTAAGATCAGAGCCTGCATTTATTATCTTTAGTGTCTGAGTGAAATTTTGTCAATTTTATCTCAAACAATGCTTTCAATGGGAGGTGTCACACCCGTACGTATTAACCGAGACTCAGTGTATTTTAGTGTCGTCTTTGTAAATAATCTATATATTAATACGCAAGACAAAAATTTGTCCATCTTTTTTTACTTTGTTAGAAATGTTGTACGAGTTTAAATTATACACCAGTAGATAGGTATTTGTGTGTAGATGTGCACAAAATTAAGATTATGTGAATATTTTGACTTTAAGGCAGATAAAATTAAATCGAAATTTTTCAGTATTAACAACAACAAAATACACGGTCACACAGAGCTGAGAATAAGATAAAGCACAAAGAGAAAGACAAAAAGCCTAGCACTGACTTCATGTTCTTTGTTTTGTTTATATTTCGCTTGAATTATACCAGTTATGATAAATGAGCTTTTTTTATTTCGTACCAAATAGCAAAAAGTACCAAAAATATTTAATGCATTTGTGGTCAAATTTTGACCACTGGGCGATTGTATAGAGGCAGTGTACAAAATTTCATCGAATTATCTTGCTTCCAAAATATAATCAAATGATTTCAACAGATAGACGGACATAGCTATATCGACGCCTCCTTCTCCGCATTACAAATGGAAAGACAAACTGAAGTTGCCCTTGGTGGTAGACAGACGGCAGCTAAAATTCGCAATTAAAACGTGAAAATGCAAATGCATATTTTACCCTGACGACAGTTTCTGACAGCTTCTGCATTTAGTAAACCGCTGATTTGTCTTTGTTTGTTTACTTGATTTTTGGCTGCATCTGCTGATAGCCCTCGAACCAGTTAGTGCATTTTGTTTTATTCTGGTCTTAAAATGAAAAAATTTTATGGGTTTTTATTTATATGTACATATTTTTATATATTTTAAAACTCTTTTTTGCTCACTACGTTTTAATTCTTTTTTTTTCTTGTTGAAAATATTTCTTAACTGAAGTGACATTTATAAATTTAATAGAGTGAAGCGACCGGATGTTTTTTCTTTCAAATTGTTACAATCTATTACAATTCGACAGCGTTACCATGTTTAAATAGCACATTTCAGTACTAATCTCCATTAATTTCGTGATTCCGGGACGAAAAAGTGTGACTGTATAATTTTGACAAATTTATATTTTATGTTACATATATATATATGTTTATAAATATTATAATAATTTTAACTTTGTGCAAATCTACTCCATTTCTAACATAGTAAAAAAAGGGTGAACATTTTTGTCCTGCGTATTATGTAATATATAAATTTCACGCTTTCTAGTATGTATGAGATATTCAACAATGCATCATTTTCAAGGAATATGTTCATCGAGTTGTAAGAGAGTAACATGAATGTCATCTTTTCGATTGTTCGGATTGAGTGTAACTGCTAGGAAGAGTATAGGGCTAAAGTGAAACATCGTCATTCAAAATGATCCTTTGCAATGGATTTTATCTCTTTCCAGGACTAAGCCCAAAAATTAGGCATAATTTTCTCAAAAGTTACAGGTTATGCTAAGAAAATTAAAAACAAAGTTATTAAATATTTGTTTGCACAAATGAATTTGTGTGGGACTCCCAAGGGACTGTAAGCCTCGAACTCAAGTAACGTAGACAAAAAAGTATTTTCAAAAGTTATTCATATTTTTCAGAGAAAAAGCATTGCTCTTCCTTTATTCCATCGCACACACCCTTGGGTCGATCAACTTAACTAATGAAAAATTCAAAGATTTCAACTTTTATCGCCCACCCCACTCACCCTGGTCGACCCAACATCATTCTGACGCCGCTCTTCATTAGCTCAATTTTAATTCTGATTCATTTGTTTGGGTTTCCTTTCACACTCTGCTACAGCCGATGCTGCTGCTTTTCAATTCCTGTCCGTAATTTGTTCATCAAATTTAATTGTCGCCGTCGTCTTTCATTTCGGCTCTTGAATTTATCAGGACATGGACGTGAACGAGGGATAAAGGAAGCGGCTGCAGCAGCTTGCGTTTTTATTACACGGCGCATGCCATGGCTCTGGCAATGTAAGCAAAAGTAATAGAAGGCGAATTATCGGAGAGAGAGAGAGAGAGAGAGAAAGAGAAAGGAAGCGTTGGTGGTTACTTTCGCAGCTCAAACTCTACGCATCTACGATGGCAATGGCAACATGATGACGTCACGGCACAACGCAAAAACGCACGACCGTGGCGGTACGGTACTGAATGGCGGCAGATGTTTCCAACACTCGCATTTCGGCTTGTCAACCAACGTAAGCCAGGCAATTGCACGCAATAACAACTCTATACAGCATAGGGTTGCCAACGTGCTTACGTTACTGCTTAGATATTAAGTTACAAATGCGGTTTGAATAAACTTTTTTATTTTAGAATGAATCTAATATACTTGACTGATTAAAGAACAAACAAGTGTTCCAAAAAATTCGAAAGATGATATCAAAAGAGTGAGCTAATAATTCCATTTTTAAAGGTTATTTAAGATGATTCGAGGTTCATCACAAAATAGTATCTCAAACATAGCATTAATAACATATGTACATGTTACTTTTCAGCTAAAATTACCAAAAGTTTCGAAATTTCACCCTACTGTAAAATTCTAAAACTACATTTTGAATAAATCGCGTTGTCCGAAGGATAAAACGAAATCAAATCAAACCAGGAACATGTTTTTACGACATCTTAACCTTCAATTTCCTATGTTTATTGTCTTTCTAACTTCTTTTTGATAAAACTGGGTTAAAATAATCTATTAAGAAATTCACTAGGTGTCACCAGAGACAAGAAAGTTGTAAATCTTAAGAAAATTTTGAATTGTTTTTTACAAAACTTCAATAATCACACGGTTTTAGCTCAAAATATGTTCTGACGGGAAATGGGTCATTTTAGCCTAATTCGAGTGTGGGGAATTTAGCCGTCTAACCGTTTTTCTGGTTCATCGTCCCATACAAAATGTTCAAATGAAAATTTTGTCTTGAAAATTGTGTTTTTCATTTAGAATCTCTTATTCCATTTTGATAAACCACTGATTTCCCATCAAAAGTATATTTTCTCGTTCAAGATGTATTAATTGGCAATCGAGTTGCTAATTTTTTAATCAATTTATCGAATACTTCTTGACTTTTACCGCATTTTTTTATAGAGTATGCGCCAGACGGGCTTATGTATGCAAAATTTGAGCGCCAAAAACTGAGCTCAGTTTCTTATGGATCTGACCACATTTAAGAAGGTTCATTATTATAAGCCTCTACCACTCTCTAGTCCAAACATGGTTTTCCGTCCTCAGCTTTTATAGCCTTTTATGATGATTAAGGACTATCTTATTCAGAATATGATCTTGGTTTTTTTTTTGTATCGCGTCAGGATCCTGAGTTATCTTTGAGCAAAAGTCTAAAAATCACAGTTTTGAGGTTTTGAGCTATATAACAAAAACAGCAAATAGAAATATTGATTTTTTTAATGAATATGGATAGCGAAAACTGTCCTGAACAATCCGTTCTTGAACCATTTATCAATTAGATCGCTACCTTTCATAAAGAATATCTCGCCATAACATACGAAGATTATTACCGGATCGAAAAACTAAAAAGTTAAAGTGGGAGTGGGGGGTTCACAAATTTGTGACAAAGCGTGACAGAGGGGGTCAGGGGGTCTTAGAAAGTGTGATGTCACACAATTCAAATCGAAAAAATTTCAAAACTTTCAAGCTTATTTTGTTCACAAAAAACAAACAAGATTGAGACAAAATAGTTGACGTGTTGAAAATAGAATGTGCACATAAACCTAAATTTAAAGAAAAAAAATCGTTCAATTAATGTTAAGGTATAAAAGGTCAGAGTGTGATGTTACAAATAGGGGGGTGGGGGGTCAATGAAAATGTGACAGATTGTGACACGAGGAGATGGGGGGTCCAGAAATCGTGAAATTCGTGTGACGTAATTTATGAACAGTCCCTAACAATATTTTATTACATAAATTTCGAGCATTTGCGGAACAAGATCTTACAAAATATGATAGCCCTATTCTCAATTTAATGAATAACCCTACACATGAATGAGAAAAAGATAAATTTTTCAGAAAATTCGGAAGAAATTAACGTTAAAGTAAAAAATATCCGATAAATTGACTGTAATATATTTTTGATGAGAAATCCTTGAATAATAGAAATCCTAGAAATTTTGTTTATGCGGTCGGAAAAATGTTTTTTTTTTTCAAAACCAAGGCGTCTTAAGAAAAAAGTGTGTACAGCAAAATGCTTAGAAGCATTCAAGGAATACGTATGATTTTCATAATTTTTGGAGACATTTTACAATTTTTCAAAAAAAAAAAAAAAAAAAAACAGATCCAAAAAATACTGAAAACATGCGTACGTATTTCTTAAATGATTATGAGCATTTTTTGCGTTGTACACTTTTTTCGCAAGATGTCTTAGTTTTGAGTAAAAACCGTTTTTCCGACCATTTAAAGAAAATTCCAAATTTTTTTTTTTTTTTCTTTTTTGTTTCAAAATTTTTGGTATAAAAATTTTTTTTAAATTTTTTGAATAAACTATTTCAACGGCAAATTTAATTCTCTATAAAAAGTTTTCTAAAAAAAATATCGAAGTTTTGTTTTGTGCGCTTGATACGCGCTTGATATTTCGAATGTACTGTAAATGGTGCATTTCGTACATATCTAAAGTTAACCATGGTAACTCTGTTTTTGGCTGCGCTCCATGGTTCGCTTTATCTATTCCAGCACAGTACACAACAACAGCAAAGTGTTTGAAAAGACGCTTGTTCTTTTTGTTTCACTTAAAAAAAAAATATTTTCATCCCCATAAATACAACAACAGCAATTTTATAAAGAAAGAAGAAAAGCAAAAAAACTAGAAATACAACAATACAACAACACAACAAACAACAAAATAAATGAGCTACACAGAGGATTCTGGCAATAATTCGTTAACGAACGAACTGAAGATCTGAGCGATAAATGCTGAGCGAGCAAATGAATGGAGTTCATAAAGCAGAAAACACGAACTGTGCGAAGCGAATGAAATGAAGGAAGAGAAGACATGAACAGAAAGTTAAGAAGCCGTATGTAAAGAAAAAACATCGAAAGAGAAAGCGAAACAAACGGCATGAGTGACAAAATTAGTGCGCTACAAAACGAGAAAAATTTGGAGAACAAATATCAAAAGCTGGTGCTGGTGCAATTTTTTGAAAAAAAAAACAAGGCCCGAAAAATTTATTTTTCTATTTAGTAATATGGGCACGGCCACGTAAGACGAAGCTATACAACTTTTTTTTTCTTTAAATCTCCCACTCATTTGCCCATATTTCATAAGTTTACATCTAATGCTTTCAAAAAATACCATTTTCAAGTATATAAGTTGATTTCAGGGCTGCTTTTTTCATAAAAACTTACTCTTGCTTGTAAAAGAAAGAAAAAAAAAAAAAAAAAAAACAAGTCTCGAAAAGAAGGTAAAAATTTGCTTTATTTTTATTGCAATTTTGAGAAAACAAGTTTTTTATGCATATTTGTTGGCGATGAATAGTTCCGCGAAAAAAACATAACGTTACCAACAAAATATATTAAGAAGTTTCTTGTAGCGGAAGTTAGTAGGTAAAGTATTGAAATGCATTCACTTTTTTTGAGTATTTGCAATTTAGTTTCTGAATCCATTTTAAAATTATCTAAATAAAGCATCTACCATGGTGAACATAGCCACTTAATATGTATAACGTTACCAACATTTTTTAATCAAAATCATAAGTTATAGTTTTCTACTAAAATTTCTTTTGTATCTACGCGATGAGCTGTGTTGAAGGGGTAGAAATTTCTTACAATAATTTAAATCAACCAATAAGAACTGGGGGATTGAAGAGGAAGTTACGGACAAAAATCACGCTAATTGCTATTTTGAGATCTATCCAAGTCTAAGGATATCACAAATATTTCGTTCCTTACAGGCTTTTTGAAGCATCCCAGACAGCATAGTAATATTGTTGTTACATGTATCAAATTTCATGCATCTAGCTTATTCCGTTCGGCTGCCAGTCAGGGCTCAACATAAAAATCTGAAAAAAAAACCAGGCAAAATTTATTTTCGATTTCAATTTTTTTGGTGAACCCAGACTGGCGGCCAGACGGATTCAGCTAGGTACATGGAATTTGGTACAGATAATGACAATATTACTAAGCTGCCTGAGACTAAAATTGGACGTGATCGGTTAACCTTCACGCATACTTTTCATACAATGTTTCAACTAGTCAATATGGGAGGTAGGCGTCAAAATTAACCGATCACGCTCATTTTTAATCCTGATCAGAAGATGGATGTATTATCTGTACCAAGTTTCACGTATACAGCTTTATCCGCTTGGGAGAAATCGTAGTTTTAAAAAAAAAGATGTATCGAGGTCTTGGAGCAAAAAATTTGTTATGTTGTGTAAACATGAACCTTCCAAGGAATGAAATTTTCACAAATTTTTCATCTTTATCGTTTTTTGGACTGTTTGATTGTATTTGCCCTCAATTTATTTTTGTAAATTCGTATGCATAACGTTACCAACGCTTTTGCATAACGTTACCAATGTTGCTTTAACGTCTATAAATCCACCAAAAATAATTTTTTCAGCGCAATTTTAAATTCAATCGTAACTTTGATCGTTTATCTTCAAGTCATAGAATGTGCTCGGGAAAATACATTACAAGATTCAGATTTCAGAAAATCTGCACTGACCTCGAAAATTGCTTGAAAAAAAAGCAACGTTACCAACGGCACTTATACTCTTTTAACTCCAAAGCCATAAGTGATAGACAAAAACTTTGTTCCTATGAAATATTAGTCTCAAGGAGCCTTATTATATGCATAATGATGTTTGATTATTTTTTGAGGAGATATGAGCAAAAATGTGCGTGTGAACCTAACATTACCAACGGTGGTTGTGGTTATACGTGTATAAAAAAAAACTGACGCGGAGAATTATGCACACAAATTTAGTGCTCTAAGAAGCGGTTAGAGACAGGACGGAGAATGACTTTTTACCACCATATGTTATAATTTCATAATGAATTATTAAAAATTATTTTTCCTGAGCAATTCGTAATGAAACTCTAGTTAAGTATCTGTATTAAATAGTTAAAATATCAAATTTTAAATTTAAACATGGGCTTGAGCCCCGGGACATAGAATGCTGCATTTTTTGAAAAAGAACAAACTAATACTGTTTTGCACGTTTGAAGTTAAGTAAGTTGGAAAAACTGAAAAATATTTGATGAAATAAAGAAATTTCACCAAATGCTTGATTGTTTTTTTTTTTTTGGGTTTTATGTAAAATTTTTAAGACTGACTACATATTTCGATAAAGAGAACTTATTTAACTATAAAAACTTAATTAGGCATAGGTACGTGAATTGTTTGTGTTGATTTTAAAGCCCACTGTGTTACATTAACAAATTTTTTTAAAAAAATCCTTCTCTAACGTTCATCTTTTGTTGATGAAATGACAGATTGTAGGGTGCAGTGTAGAGCAAAAAGGCAAAAACCAAGCCTGGGATGTTAAATGGTTAACTGAGAAATACGCATTATAGCTTTGCTTGGGCAAAATTTACAGCTCATGACTATGAAGTATATATGTACATAGCTCTTATTGTATTTATGTAGGTACAAAAGTATATAGAAAAAATTTAATTTAAAGTTGTTGGGAAAGCGAAGTCACATCGCCAAAAAATGTTTTCATACATACCAACTTTTTCAATGCAATTGTACTGCATGAGACAATCAGATACGTACCTTCACACATATATGTATAACTTTATATGTACGTAAAAAGTATTCATAGTACACACGTTACTTAAGCGGAAAATTTGGAAGCCTTTACTAAAAATCACATAGTAAGCGCTTACAACATATAGAATTTTAAAAGCGCCTTGCAATCTACTTATATAAATGGTGTTTTTTCCGATGGAACTTAAATTGTAAAAAATAACACAAAAAAATAAAATTTTGATGAAAATTGTTTTTGTATTAAATAATTTTGGTACATAAAGTCAGTGTCAGTCAGCTTTTTGTCTTTCTCTTTGTGCTGTATCCTATTTTCAGCTCTGAGTGACCGCGTGTTCTGTCGTTGTTAATAATGAAAAATCTATATTTAATTTTACCTGGCATAATGGCGAAATATTAAAATAATTTTAATTTTGTGCACATTTACACACAAATACCTTTCTAATGGTGTATAATTCAAAGTCATGCTCCATTTCTTACATAGTAAAAAAGGTAGGACAAATTTTTGTCCTGCGTATTAATATATAGATGATATTGATATAGGGTAAACACTAAGGAACGATGATATGATCTCAATGCTTTTAAATGGGCGGTGCCACGCCTTTCAAGAGCAAATTGACATGGTTACATGACAATTTGTTTGCTTAAGTTAAGAGTTGGGTGGTCTTTCTAAAGTCAAATGGAAATGGTCGCAATTCGGTCACAAGGCAAACTCTTGTCCGATGTAAACGTTGGAATAACAAATTCTCTTTGTAAGCGCTTCATAGCACTAATAAGCGCTTTTTTCTCTTTGGGTATAGATACAAATACTTTGTCTTATGGATACATTCAAGCATACATACCTACATGTACTCTCAACTAAAAACCAGCAGCAGTTGAGTAAACAACAACACCAACAAAAACCAACAACGAATTATGTACATGTTTTTTTTTTTAAATTCAGGTATTTTGCCATATCGGCACTAGTAGCTGTATCTTTGTATGTGTGTGGCAAGTATCTGGATCTATGTATATAAATATTGGCTTTTGGGTACATGTAACTACCCGAATGCACGTATTTATCTACATTTTATATACAATAATATGTATGTTGGTATGTATTTCTACATGAATCGCAATGTAATCGCTTCGTATGCAGCGTTTCAGATTTTTTAAGCAGAAAGGTTGAAACCGGAGATTGCAATTTCATAATGAGTAGCAATGAGATACATTTTTTTGGTTTTTGGAATGATGAAGTGGGTAATTTAACCAACACAGTTTTCTATAAAAAAACAGAAGAACTTTTGTAGACAGCACAAAGTTATGGCAAAAGTATTATTAACATCAATTTCGGGAGAAAATCCGAGTCCGGTAGTGAGTTTTCCCTTCACAACTCTATTATTGAACATGTACAAGGATTGAAGCGAAGGAACTGACTACTCTGCTAACCAAATGAGTCGAAAAAGACTTTTTTTGACCAAACCTTGGTGGCCGCAGATAAACATTTTTCGTTATATCTTCGGTATTTACAGTCTTAATCTTGAAGTATGATACATCAATGCTTGTTTTCTGAGAAGACCTTTTTTTTTTGCTCTAAAGATCGCTGACATCAAGTAAAAATTAAATCTCGCAAAAAATCATTAAACTTTTCACAAGAAAGTATTTCGATCATTCCATTTAGACTAGTCAAATTAGATTTGAGTCTTGCAATTATTCCAAAGAATTTTGCCCTGCTCAACATATCAAAATCGGTCCTCCCAATTTTTCCGGGAAATTATGGGGGTTATCGTGAATCAAGATTCCCGGGGAATTTTCTTAAACTGCAATAGAGAATGCACGGTAGTCTGAGAAAATTCCCCGGGAATGTTGATTCACGATAACCCCTATGTAAATTGGGGTTTTCCCCGAGGAGTCCGAAGTAAAAAATGTTGGTGTCGCCGATTTTACTAATACTTGATTATGTTATACCTTTATATGTCCTTGACCCAGATACAAAATATTTTGCAGTATAAAGTCTGGTTAACGGGCTAGAGGACTTTAAAAATTTGACTAATCGGCCGGAATGCGTTACTTTGAATAAAATTTTTCAAGTCTTCTAACTCGTAGGCATAACATAATCAAGTATAACTAAAATCGGAAACATCAACATTTTTTATAATTAGCTAACAACAATGGAAAAACATTGATGGTTGGAGCTTACTGTTAGTGACTTTATGTAAAACACCAATAAAAACACAAAAACAGAGCACAATGCATAAAAAGAAAAAAAAATAACAGAATTTTTTTTACCTGGTACTCCACGGGGAAAACCGCTATTTACATAATTTCTCGGATAAATTGGGAGGACTTATTTTGATCTGTTGTTCAGGGCAAAATTCTCTTTCGATTGGTACAGGTTTTATGAAGTTTGGAATTAGTGCAAGACTCACATTAGTGGCGGATCCAACGGGGGGCGATCGGCCCCCTCTCTCAAACCAAGTGATTACATTTTTTTTAAAATTATATGTAAAGATTTTAAAAACATTCTGTTATTATCTAGAAATGCAGTCAATCGGCCTCCCTCTTGACAATGCTGGATCCGCCACTGACTCACATACATATATGAGCCGTTTATTTTGAAAGTGGCCTAAGTCCATTTCGGGGCAAAGGTAATCTCATTCACATTACGTGCCGTAATAATCGGTTTTTTGCCCGATACTATTTTTTAAACATAACGCCATTAATTTCACATAATGTGGTACACTTTCTGTAAAGACAGAATTCAATTTTATTCGTTCTGAACGAAATGGCAGCTAATTCATAATATGACATTACTTTTGCTCTGAAATGGACTTACCCCTTTTTCAAAATAAACGGCTCATATAGCCAGTATTTAAAGTGACTGGTCTAATTAGAACTATTTAAAAAAAAATTTTGAACTCTTTTTTACCGAACATAGGGCTCTACACTATGCATTTTTGACCGAACGTAGGGGTTGTGGACTAAAATTTTTCGTCATATTTTCGGCATTTACTGTCCGATCTAGAAGTAACAATGTTTGTTTCGCAAGGAGACCTATTTTTTCCGCTAAAATGGAGATGTCAATAACCTTCGGAGCAAAAAATAGGTCTTTTTGAGACATTAATATTGATAGAGCAAAATTCAGATCGGACTGTAAATGCCGAAGATATGACGAAAAATGTTAATGCGCAACCCCTACTTATTTACGGTAGACTTTTTTCTTCTGATAAGGTGTAGTGACCTTTGTGATGGAGTATTTGATACCAATGACCTTTGACCTGCGAAACAAAAAAATAGATCTCTTTGAGGCATAACTATTGATGTATAAAACTTTAAGATCGGACTGAAGATGCCGAAGATATGGCGAAAATGTTAATGCACGACCCCTACGATCGTTAAAAAAAATTTACGAAAGTGCTTTGCAAGTGCTTCGGATTTGAGGTGGACTTTTTTTTTTGCCTGAGCGACATCTTTTATATGGGGTATAATTCGTCAGATTTACACGTTAAAAATTGATTTCAATTTCATAATTTTTAAATGATTCCCTGTTAAAAATGATCGAATATGTATTTTTTAATTTTTCGTTTTGGTGAAAATTAACAAAGTTATGATTTTTTAAAATTTCCTGGTTTGGGAAAACAATTTTTTTTTTTTTGAATGCATTTATCTCAGAAACTATTAAATATAGAGAAAAAGTGGTGATATTTTTAAATGTAAATCAATAATTTCTCATCGTATGAGTAACATAAATGTTAATTTTTTTTAAAAAAAACATTTTTTCAAAATCAACGTAGCCTCCTAGCATACCAATAACACAGTCCTGCGTTTTTGAAAAGGTCAAAAAAGTATGAAATCAGAGTAGGTGATTTTTATAGATTTTTGCTCGCTGAATCCCAATATGACCTCCAATTTGTTCCATCACGTCTGAAATTTGAGTTATCCTTGATTTAAAGTGCAGAAAACGCTTTTTTCAGATATGTGGTGTACATCCTGAAAGTAGTCGAGTTCTTTTTTGTCAGCGGCATTGAATAGCCCTGAGCTTCTTCTTAAAAGTGTACTTTTAACTTTTTCAATAGTATCACTAGTTTTCGAGACATCATCGATTGAAGTAAAGGTATCGCTAATCCCTGTAAAGGACTATATTACATTTGTATTCCTTTACTTCAATGAATGATATCTCGGGAACTAATGATCCAATTGGAAAAGTTAAGAGTACGCTTTAAAGAGGAAGCTTAGATCTATTCAATGCCACTGACAAAGAATAACTAGACTACTTTCAAGATGTACGCCACATGTCTGAAAATAGCGTTTTCTGCAATTTAAATCAAGGATAACTCAAATTTCAGACGTGATGGAGCAAATCGAAGGTCTATAAAAAAAAATCATCTACTCTGATCACATACTTTTTTTCATCGCAGGACTGTGTAATTTCCACACCCCATCCTAATGGTTTTGATTCATGGCAAAACCGATAAAAATGACTAAAAAGAATTTTGCTATTTTTTTTCGATTTTGGGTGTGTATGGAAATGGAAAATCGGTTAATTGTGAAGGACACTTCTTCATATCGAGCCCTAACCGCAAAAAAGACTTAACCGACACTATTTCGGATTTTCGTTTTGTGATGAAAACCTATAATTCGTGTCCATACGCATCTTCCCTACAAATTTCATAACTGTAAAAAGTACCGTTACGGAGTTATAGCGAAAGCAATTAAGACTTTACCGACATTCGAAGTAGGGGAGGGGGGGGGGGGCTAGTGTGGACTGGGGGCTAGTGTGGACAAATTCAAATTCTCGCGCCGTTTTGAATTTTTTGTTTCTGTTTTATATTTTTCAAGTTGGTATTTGCACTCTACATCACCAAAAAAAAAATTCATTTGTTGACAGTTCAGCTTTCCATGATAACGTGACCGAACGTGTTTTACGCAGCAAAAAGTAATTTTTTTGTTGTTTCGTAATTTCAGTGATACTTTTAAACTAATTATTCTTCTGCTGTAGTGTTAATAGATAATACAACTTAAAATAGTGTTTATTTGTTGAAATTATTTTTGAAGAACTTTACCAAAAGATTAAAAAAAAAATATTTTTGCTTAAAAAGACATGAAGGGGCTAGTGTGGACAACTGAAATGGGGCTAGTGTGGACATGTCCGCAGCAGCTGAAATGACTCCAGAAATCGTCAGACCATTTCTAAAAGCCGTTCCAAGAAAGTACGTTACTAAAAAGAAAGAACGACAGATTCACGTATCCCGATATACCGGATACCAGCCAAATTCACCGAAATGAAATAGTGGCAAGGCTGCCACAACCACAACAACTGTCGGAAACATCGCGATCAGCAAGTTATATGAAGTTTGAAACAACATGTACAAAAAGTATTTTATATTGGCCAAATTGTCACGATCCACGGTTCTCAAGATTTCGACATTACGTTTCTAAAAAGAAAGAACGACAGATTCACGTATCCCGATATACCGGATACCAGCCAAATTCACCGAAATGAAATAGTGGCAAAGCTGCCACAAGCACAACAACTGCCGGGAACATCTCGATCAGCAAGTTATATGAAGTTTGATATAAATTTCTCCAAATATAACATGGGATAGCAGTTAACTTTTTATTTGTATTACATCATTATTTTCTTGAATAAACATGTATCTGAACTCTTTCTTAACGTTTTTGTACGAATTATCAAGTTTCTTATGGTGTCCACATTAGCCCCCAGTTAAATCAATGGTTGTCCACACTAGCCCCTTATACGTAAGCTTTTTTTAAAGTAATTTAATAAAGCACTTATGAAAATAAAAAATCATAACTATTGATGCAATTATGAAGGCAAGAGGTATAAGTAATCGCTAAAAATTACTTTATTACAAAATGATGTAATAGCTACGCTTAATGCACAGATATTTAAAAAAAATATTCTCCTGTAAAATTTACTTTTTGTCAGTTAAGTCTTTTTGGCGGTTAGGGCTTTGTTGTATTAAAGAAGGCTATGAGCACAAGCTTAATTTTATGTATTTTATATGAATACAATACAAAGATAGTATCTTTACTGGATTAAGGGTAATAGTTGTTTTTTGATATTTCAAAGTAAATTCCTCTTCTTTAATCATAGGCATGAATTGACACTATGTACCAAATTTGAGCAAAATCGGAGTGGGTGTGTCAATTCTTGTAACGCTAGGCATGGAATGGCTGAATAGTATTTTAATTGATGTATTCTTAACGAAGAAATATATTTCTGTTGAGAAACTATCAATTTATTAGAAATTAACACGAGACCTCTATTTCAGAAAAAAAGTTTAATTTAAAACTTCTTGTATCGAGTCACAAGAAATTCCAGTAAAATGGTGAATGCAACCAAATTCTTCGTACCCAATAAGGTATGAAAGCGCACGAATATTCATCTACAGCAAGATTGTTTTTTCACTTCGCCGTATGCTTTTTAATATTTTTTGAAGTCGAGACGTCTCTGAGCGATATAACAATTTGTAATTAAATAAGCTTTTAAGTTTTTAAGTACTGATAGTCTTAAATAGGCTTTTCTGTTCATCTATATGTTGTAGTTGGGATTGTTGGAGGTTGACAAAATAAACTTTTTATTCAGTAAAAAGATTTCAATGAGAAAATACGCAACAAATATAGTACATAAAAATAAAATAAAAATGTCTGTAACTGAACTTTCAGTCATACTAGAGTTTGTCTTATGGCCGAAACTCGATCATTTTGATTAGACTTTGAAAAGACCAACAGTTAACTTCAAAAAATAAATTCTCATCAGTAACCATGTCTGTGCATTTCCTCTTTAGGCGCGTGACACCGTCCACTCAAAAACTAAGTGGTGAAATTATTGTTCTTTGGTGTTAACCATACCATACCATACCATAAATTTTATAAAAATCGAAAAAAAATCCTATGCACAACCTTTCCAAAAAAAAAAAAAAAAAAAAAATCAAGCGAATATGATGAGATTTAGGCATAAAAACAGGGACTGAACCGATTTAGTTTGCTTATTGATATATATGGAACGTTTCCTTATTTTGCCAAATTCTGGTTAAAATCGAAAAAATAACGCCAGACTTGGTGAAATATGTCCAAACTTACACATACGTATAGCGTTAAGAAATATTTAGGAATCATGTCTGCTTAGTTAGAGAACTCTAGCGTTATTTTTTTGACTTATAGCCAAAACTAGGTAAAATTGGGATTTGCCAATTTTTTGCGTCAACCATCTTGGATTTAAGAATTTTTAAGTTCTGACTTCAGATTCATGATCAGCGACCCCGAAAAGTCCCGAGTGATGAAATTTACGGCAACTTATTGAAAAAAATAGTTTAACGCCCTCTTTCAGAGCGTGTTGCAACGTCACCATATTGAAATTTTTTTTAACTACCACTCGGCTTTCGAAATTTTTCAAAATATCGAAAATTTTGGCACCCAAAACTTAACTTTTCGTCCACACAATTTTTGGCCGCAGACATGCTGCTGGTTTTTGCAACTTTTGTCGATCGCACTTTTCGATTGAATTTCTCGATTCGACGCCATCTTGATGTCATGCCATGAGTTTTTAAGTGGCATTTAAAACAACATAAATTCGACGACTTTGTTGTGTGCTTCCAAATGAATTACCTGACGGGAGGTCATACTACTTGTACTCTACGGAATGCTTTTCAAAATTTTTTGTAACACATTAATATTATAATAATTTAGATACGGCTGACCTCTAGCTATCAAGAATGAGAGTATTGGCTCTTTGTCTCCGGTGCAATATTAACGAAAGTATGTATCTTGTATGAATTTAATGCCACAAGTCCCCAATAGTATGATGTTCATATAATTTTTTTTTTGCTTTAATTTTCTAATCTAAATTTCTATTTTCTTCAAATCATTTGAAAGTTTAAGTTTCTTTTTTTTTTCACTTAATTTTCTTTCCATTAATGTTAATTGGAAAAAACAACTAAAAATCCATTTAAAATACAAGAAAAACAACAGCAGCAACAACAAAAACATGAACATGAACAATATTTTCACCCTACAAAAAACACAATGTGTTGCTTTTCCCATTCCCAGTCTATGGTGCTTCTTTCTTTCATACCATGTCAGGTAACGCAATACTCTCGAACAAAATTGGAATGAAATGAATTCATAATGAGAAGCCCCGCGCGCTCTATCTGCGGTACGAGTACACGTATACGTAAGCGAAGAACTCGTAACAAACGTACAAATACTCAACCAGCCCGAAGTGTTGTTTGTATTCCATTCCAAATGGTATACCCTGTAGAAAATATTAAATTTTGCCGTATGCTTTTTGCTCACCTGCCTACATATGACTGATTCTGCGTGAGAACTAACCAACTTTAGGTCGGCTATAACCGATCGAGCTTAAACTTGGCATGATTCTTTACTCGAATCAACTTGGTACGTATTTTTTTGTTTTGGTCGTAATGCATTTTACGATCTGTGGGCCATATGACAAAAATTATGGGATTTTCGTGTTTTTGAGCTTAAAACAAAGACTGCTTCAGCAAAATGTTCATAATTGATGGTCGACCTAAAAATTGGTTCACTCTTTCACAGAGTCTATCATGTGCAGCTGATGGATAACCTACGTAATATTTGCCAATCTTCATTTATGAAAACGATACTCAAAGATACTCAAGATTTCACTTCACACCATTTCTGCGATGTGTCTGTCACTTGTATGCAAAGTTTTCACAAGTTTTTTTAAAATATTAGAGACAACCTCAAATTAATAAGTTCAAAATGAACTGATGGTCCTACCTGACTAAAACTCTGCGATTCTGGAGCCACAGTACGTTCAACCGCTTCATATTTTTAGTCCCAAATATCTTATAGCATGCAAACTCACATATGCAAAACAAAAGTCAGTCGTTTACATTTCCAAAATTTTTTTAAAAATCCCACACACAAAAAATATTTGCAACTACAGCTAAACGAGCTACTCACCACGAAGTTTCTTGCGCAGCTGAATTAAACTGTGTCCGTATTTGTATGCTATGAAAGCTGGAAGCATTGAAAGGGGTGCCATATTACCCGGGGGTGCCACATCTCTCGGGTTTACTCTATAGTATATCCATCAATGTGGGCCAAAATGTGAAAATAACATGATTACGCGGGACAATGCGAAACCAAATTATTTGAAATGGCACTTGGAAGTAACACTTAGTGCAAAAATTTTAAGTATTGTGATCAGCCTCAATTTTTTTTTTATTTCAGCAACTGCAATGAATAAGTGGCTGTGTAAATTGTTATTTTGCTTTTCGTACACGCAACACTCTAAATAAAACTGTGTGAAATTTCAGTGTAAGAGATGAAGCACACATTTCAGTGTAAAAAATTTCACTCAGCACTGTGTTAAATGCGCTCACCAATGCATAAATAATGGGAGAATTTGACACATTGCTGAGTGAAACTTTTTACACTGAAATTTCACACAGTTTTATTTATAGTGAATAATTATGTATTTTTTTTTGGATGTTGTTGTTTTTAATAAATTTGATTATTTGTTATTTTCTATTTTGGATTGGATTGAATCATGTTGCCAAGTTAAATATAACATGTCGTATGAGTAACATTTCATATGCTTGAAACGTTGTTCGTTGCAAACGCGGCAAAAATATTTTCTTTGGATGAAACAATGCTTCACTTACCTATAAAAGTATTTTCGATTTTCCATGACATCACATATTCCTGCTGGGATATCGTTATGTCAAGTTCATGCAGCAGCGCTCAACATTCTGTGCTGCGGCGTTGGGCGACTGCCAAGCAACAACAAAAATTTCAGTGTTCGGCTCCGTTCAATTATGGATGGTTGGAAGTGGAAGTGAAGTGTTCGCGAGGTTCGTTAAACATTCGCTGCCAGAGTAGAAATCAACGCACACGAATACATCGACGACAATCCACAAACACATCCATATGCAGCTTTATGTACGTACATATAAGAGTGGAATGGGTATTTGGTTCGCTTCAGAGTTACTCGTCGTAAGTGGATGGCAGTGTAGATACATTCAACTGTATCGTTAGTGGTTGTTATTGTTGCTTTCAACTACTGCTGTTGTTGCTGTTGTTTTTATTTCTATTTCGTTTCCACATTCCGTTGATAATATTATTGTTTTTTCTTCTTTATTTTTGCTTCCTTACGGATATTTTGTATCTTTTGTAGTTGCTCACATTGTTTGTTGTTTTTTAGTTTAAACTTCAAGCTGAATTTTGTAGTAGTTTTTGCATTACGTTACGTGCCATTCGTATTTCTTAAAAAGTTTTATTGGCACTTTTTGGATCTATAAACTTTTTTATGTCGTATATTGTCGGGTTAGGTAATCGGACGTCTGAAACCTCGTGACGCTGGAATATGATGAAATTGGCCCCCACCCCTGAACGAAGCTTTTGTGACATTTATGATAAATGATTGCCAGCCACTGTTGGACGTCATTTCGAGTATTTCGAGGTCTATTTCATCATCAAAATAACGATTTCTTGAAGAAGTATGTATGTGTAGAATTCTTTTTGGTTTGAAACGCTGAGTACAGCAAAATGTGTTCTTAGACTGATGGAATCTGGTTTAAGATATTAAAACCATATGAACAACTCGGTATCTTTACTGCTGTGAAAATTTTGGTGGAATTGATTACATTACATCCCATGTTCTCAACCACTTTTCAAGAATTATTTGCGATAACGCAATGAAAATCCACAAAAATACTAGAAACTTGCAAATAAGTACATATTATTTATGTATGTATATAATGCGCACGAAATTACATTTTAATTTCTTTTTTGTATAGCCGTAGTCATGGCTGTTGACCGATTTCGCTTATTTTTAATCCCACGAATTTTCCGACGAAGCTGGTGAACTAAATTTTATCGAATTATCTTGTTTACACAGACGGACATGTCTATACTCAGGAAGTGATGCTGATCAAGAATAAATATAATTTATACTTACCAATCTTCTTTCTCTGCTTTATAAACGGAAGAACAAAGTGAATATATCCAAAGGCTACGGTATTGAAACTTAAAAAGGAACAACACTGTTATACTTTAGCGAATGGGGCAAAAAAACGAGTTCACGAAATCAATGCTGAGCTCGATGACTATCGTCTTTGATCGTTTAATATTTTTCCCTGGTGCTGAAAATTTGACTCGTGAAACATTTATAGTCGGGACAATCTTTTACCCCACTCTACTTTATGTTGCACATATTTTTCGAACTGAACTCAATAGTTGATGATTGGCTCTCATTATTTTACAGTTGCGGATGCAGGAATGGACAGCTGACAAATTTAATGGGTCGCAAATACACAGCTTATGGGGGTTATAGTGAATAAATATTCACGGGGAGTTTTCTCAGACTGCCGTGCATTCTTTATTGCTGTTTAAGAAAATTCCCAAGGAATCTTAATTCACGATAATCCCCTATATACCTGTTTGAAAAGTAATGACCTTAGCAAGGCGAGTTTCGGTTTTGTAAAGTTTGATTCATTCATTCATAGTAATCATATCAAACCCTAACAGATATCGACCATTAATCCCACATCTATCACTGAACTTTGTAGTTTTGACCCTAAACTCATCTATTACTACCGGTTACATGAGTTTTATATCGCACCCCATGGATATTATCCGCAAGTTCCAATATTTTTCCAAATTTTGTTTGTTAAATTTTCGGTAAAAGTCATAATCACATTTACATATTTTCCCAATAAGTGCCAAGAAATATCGCACATACTCTTTCCTTCCCATCACAAAAACGCAATGCGAAACCTATCTTGCCGCCCCATTGAACTTGTCATCTGGGCTGACGGAACCATTCGCTGCTGATGAGAAAATTGAGACTTGCCTTTGAATCATGGGTTTGGTGTTTGCAAGACCAAGGCCAAGATTAAGTTTCAAAGACAAAGACAGCTATGATCTTAGTTTTGATCTACCTATCAGTACCCACTGGGTGTAGCGAAATTGCGTTTTAAGAGACCGCAAAGTTGTAAACGACTAAAGGTACGTTAGCATCCCCTTTCGAACATTAAATTGGCGAATATATACGGAATTTGTGTGTATTTTTCGATGATTTTTACCTTTTTCTACGGTTATTCCGATTCTTAGGTTTCCCTCTTCAGCTACCTTTTCCAGTTGGTGCTTGTTCTACCACGTCATCTACTGCATTGTGGATCCATCTACTGCACTGCGGGCCTGTCCGCACACTTTGCTGTAAAGTATGATGTATCTATTCTCGTTTGCTATGGGCATCTGGTGACACTCATGGTGTAGTTCGGAGTTTAAGATAGTGTGAGGCCACTAAACCTTTCGTTTGCGCTAAAAGCACTTGTCGAAGAACACTTGCTACTTGTGCATTAGCTGTTCGGTAAAAAGCCACCTTTTACATTCATATAACAACACCGATTTCACAATACGGAATTTAGCATTTTAGAATCCAAACTTCTTTGAAAAAATTATATTCGGAAATTCTGCATACCAGACTTAATACTAGAGCTGGGCACGGGCAGTATTTTTCTGCGCAAGCCTTTACTCTTCGACTATGGACTTGGGCCCTGAAATCGAGTTTTGTGCGGACTTCGTGTGGGCCTGGGCCTAACAACAAAAGCCCGTAAATCACGAGAGGGAAAAAATTCTGTTCTTACATAAAAATATGTAAAGTAATGTATAAATGTGGGGTAAATTTATACTTTCTACAAAACTTACCTTGCTCCAATCATGATAGTTAATATTGTTCTCAAATTTCAGCCGAATTGGAGCATATTTGAAGGTCGCTAAATCAGAGCGACGTTTATGCATGATTTATGTAGGATTTGTCTGAAAACGTAAAGCGACTAAATAAAATGATTTTTTAAACCATCTATAGTCAGGCTTTTTTGTACAAACCACTATGGCGTGATCAGTTTTTCTCTGTAATGTCACAATTTTGAAAAAGCCTTACTTCAAAATGCTAAAAAGGCATTTTTTATCACATTCAGGCCTTAATAGCTCGACTTCAAAACAAAATTGACTGGATCGGAAAACGCCAAAGTGTTCATTATACAAAAATCGTCATGAACCTGGGTTTGTACAAAAATAGTATGTATTACTATGGATGGTTTAAAAAATCATTTTATTTAGTCGCTTTCCTTTTTCATAGAAATTCTATGTAAATCATGCATAATAGTCGCTCTGATTGAGCGACCTCTACCTATGGTCCAATTCGGCTGAAATTGGGGAAAGATATTAAATACCATGATTGGAGCAAGGTTAGCTTTGTGGAGAGTATAAATTTCAAAATTCTTAAAAAATGGACCACCCTAATGTGGGGCTAAGAATGACAATGTAGTAAGTCAAGTCAAACAAATCGTCTAATTAGATTCGACCAAAAAAACTCAAATAATCACTTCATGTATAATGTTTGTTTTCTCCTCATTTGAAAATCATTGATTTAGCTTCATCAATATGTAAGTGAAAATTTTTTTAAATCATAAAAAAAGTGTGAATATGTGTAATAATATAGTAGTATCGGGCCGGGCCTCTCCAAAAAATATCAGTGCCGGCACGGGCTTTTCTTCAAGTACTTGCCTCATGTTCGTGCTGGCCCGTGCCCAGCTCTACTCAACACCCAAGACGAAGAATGTTATGGGATTGGTTTTCTCATCGCTACTTATGCGTATTTCTTCAGCGGGAACACGGTTAATTCCGGGATTTTTAAAGGGTTGACATACATAGGTATTGAAATAGTAATAACAGCGCCCTAAGCAAAAACTATTTACATCTATTCATGAGGAATAGAAAAAAGCCCACACTTTGAAAAACACAAACTGCTTAAAAGGTCCTATCACACTCGTCTGCACCTCCACGGTACGGACTTATAAACACACGAATAACAATTTACTTAAATATCAATCGTAGGCGTTCTAATCGTCATTTAAATTTGTGAATCTCTTAATTGACAGTTGGCGCTATTTAATGACATAAAAAAAAAATGTTCTGGGGTAGAATCTTTGGCGCATGATTAATTGTCTTTTTTGCATTAATCCCACAAGTAATGTCTTAGGTGCTAAGTAAGGGAATGGCATGCATACATTTTCATAAAGTAAAAAATTTCAAACAACCGATAATAACCGACTCTTCACTACGTCTACAACGAAAAGACTGAGCGTTGCTGTTTAAGCGCTGCGTACCAAAGCGAATATCAGGGTGACTTTACAAAGTCCGCTGCCTTCTTGCTTACATACACAACGAAAGTACAACATCGAACCGAACAACTGAATAGTCTTTCACTACCTGTCTCTGTTTAGCACATAGCATTGCTGTCTACTTATGCTACTAGAATGCAGCTTTATCTTCACACCCCTAACCGAACCGAATAAACGAACAACGTCTCTTGAATACTCTGAAACAAAATGGACTGCTTCGGCAAATTTCGTTAAGATACGAAGTAATAAGCGACACACACACTCGGCCAATCATGCCACAATACGGCAAAATGAGTAGGCGCGGTCAGCATTGCAATGGCGAAACACAATCATACTTGTTCTCGCTCACGCAAAAGTGGCAAACCGAGTGCAACAATACAGAGTAACGAAATATGAGTTCGTTGTTAGCTGGGGCTCTCAGCAAACGTGTCTCGCTCTGTCCTGCTGACGAGAGTCGAGAGGGCCGAACGAAGTGCCCGAGTTGATTTACCACTTTGACGAAGTTCACGTTGTACGAAGAAAACGAATATGATGGGGGTTTTTGGGTGATTTTGAGCAGCGCAGAGACTCAATCAAAGTCGAATCAGTCGAGTGATAGAATTCGTGCAGCGTGGATGTTTGGAATACAACAACGCGCGTCCGTCACATGGCAAATTGAAATAAATAAATAGAGAGTCAAACGCTTAAAGTCAAATAACAAAATTTTTAATGCGAATTATAAACAAAAACAAAGTAAAAAAAGAAGAAGAGGAAAAAATCAAGTGTTTAGAGATCGACCGACTTAACACGAAAAAAAAATCGGTTTTGCGTAACGACGTAAAAAAATCATAGCGGCGAAAACCGGTGAAAATTTTTTATTGTTGTTGTTTTGTGAAAATCTAAAGAAAATTCCAATATCATATGGAACGCTTAGTGTACAGAGGATTCTTAATGGTCGTGTAAAAGTAGTAAAAAAGGGGAATTTTTCTAAAATTTTTAGAAAAAAGAGAAAAAATTTAAATTCTGCGTTGAAAGTTTCGGTAAAATTTTTTAAATTAAAAATTTTTGTGTTGTTGTCGTGTGTTTTTCTAATTTGAAAAATTTCACTTTGCATATGAAGTGAGAGCGAACACGAACGAAGTACACTAAAATGAGAGCTAGAGCGAGAGAGCTTTGTAAACACACACACACACATACTCGTGCCTAAGTAAGTGAAACTGTGTAGTGTTTTGGTCGGTCGGTCGTCCGTCAGTCACATTGAAGGAATCTCCACTTCGAATTTACGACAAAACACGACGAAAACGGGAGCGTCGCGACGTAAGACGGCGAAATTCGCTGCTTAATTTGTGTATCTGTGGATTGCGCGCTACTGTCGTGGCGAATAGATACAAAACGTACAGATACACAGTTGGTTGTATCTCTGATGCAAACATAGAAACTGAAAAACGAGCGCGCGCCCGTTCGTTCGCTGCTCGGTGGAGCGCTACTCGGCGCCAACTATGCGATTCAGTTTGGCTGCCGTTGCCGTCGCTGTAAAATCTCTGTCTCTTTATTTTTGTATCTGAAGCTGCGCAATCGCCAGCGTCGTGCTCACTGTCACCCAAAACAGCTGACACTCTTATCGCCACTCGCCCCCCCATTCCACTCTACCACAACGAAAGTTTTATCTCACGCGAGCAACTTGGACCTCGAGTTTTCAGTTGTTGTCGGTGCGGCGCGTAACGCGGTAGAAGCGACGACGAAACCCCAATTCGAATTGAACTTTTTGGAGTTGCCAAGACGTGTGTTTGCGTGCGCCGCAGTGCAATTGTGTGTGTGCGACGAGTATAAAGTGCGTGTAAATGGCAAAAACAACAAAAAAACAAAATAAAGCAACAAACAACGTACTGTGAAAAAAAAAAAAAACAACAACAAACAGATACATAACGCACGCAAAGTGCGCCAAGTATCTGCGTGTATTCATAAAATACGCTGCTCAGCAGCAGCCTACTAAAGTTTCATACGCCGTGCGGTTGGTGCGGTGTGGAACGGCTTAGCGCGGTTTTTCTTTTTTCGTCTTTTTGGAGATTGACGACCGTGCATTCGTTCGTTGCTGGTGGCCGTGGGCGCCCTTTTTTTGTACCCGGTACGCGCTGTGTTCCGGTCAAGTCGGTCGGACACCCTTTGAACATCTCGTTGAGAACGAAACGTAACGAGTGAGCGAACATTTTGTGGATTACGTTTTGCTCACTCGTTCGTTCATTCGTTTGTACGTCTATCTCTAGCTGTATCTGAGTATCTGTAGAAGCTTATTTGCACGAGATACGAATACGAGAACGTTCACTGACTGTCGTATAACAAAGCAACTTTGTGAAAAAGCAGAAAAGCAAAAATTCGTTTACAGTTCATGGATGGATGCTCTAATGGGCTAACGAGTTGTTGTTGCTGTCGTCGTTTTGTATGAGTATCTACAAGTAAGCATATATTGAGAGAGAGTATTTTTGGTAGTAACCCAAGAGGAAAAATTTCTTGCGCTTCTGATCCAAGCACTTCAAAAGTGCTTGTCCCCATAGAAATTTAGAAGCACTATCCCAATGATTTTTTATAAGGCTGCAGTAAGAACAACGTGAGTTCGAATCCAACCCGGGAGATTTTTTTTTTACTTTTTTTTTTTACTTTTTTTGCTTTATTTTTTTTTTTTAATTAAATATTTTTTATTCAACATCTTTTATTTCACTTTTCTATTTTCCTTTCTCTTATTAATTTACTTTTGTTTAACCGAATTGAAATTGATTACACAATGATTCCATATAAGGCTGCAGTAAGAACAACGTGAGTTCGAACCCAGCCCGGGTGAATTTTTTTATCCGTTTTTTTATTTGTTTTTGCTTTATTTTTTTTTTTATTAAAATATTTTTTATTCAACCTTTTTTATTTCACTTTTCTATTTTAATTTCTCATTTTTATTTACTTTTGCTTACTTGAATTGAAACTGATTGCACAATGATTCTATGTAATGCTGCAGGACAACATTTGCTTAATATACAAATTTAATACCTCTTCATATCATCGGGCGTTGGTGGAGCGATCTAAAGGGTTGGTAAATGTAAGAAAAATATATCTAGCACTCGGAGGGTCGTGGATTCAAATCCTGGCGCGGCCCGTTTTTTTTTTTCTTTTTTTTTCTTTTTTTTTAATTTTATTGAAAAAACGCTTACCGCAGCATTACAAATAAGCGCTTTAAAAACTCTTTTTTGGTAAGGCTGTGGTAAGCTTTTGCTCGCTTACATCCTATGACATGCAATGTTAAAAAGAAAGTATTGTTCTTACGGAGCGGAAGCGCTTATTGGTGAAAAGGATGCACTTCAGAAGGGTTTTTGAAGCACTTCTTTTCCCCTTGGGAACTACTACCTTCTATGGAGTATAAGATTTTCTTAAGTTTTGCTTT
Source organism: Calliopum simillimum (assembly GCA_951812925.1). Classification (NCBI taxonomy): domain Eukaryota; kingdom Metazoa; phylum Arthropoda; class Insecta; order Diptera; family Lauxaniidae; genus Calliopum; species Calliopum simillimum. The sequence continues at coordinate 103,875,915 of OX638370.1, forward strand.
CTAGCTGCTTATTTCTTCCATTTTCTTTCCTTTTTTATACAATTTTTTGGCACTTTGGTATGTTTTCGGCTGTGACCGCACCCAGCAGGAAATGTCTATTAGATTTACATTTGAATTAGAAAACAAACAGTAGTATTCATAGGCAGCATGGAAAATGGAGCGAGAAGTGCAAACTGTCCTTGCAAATAGCTTCCATCGAAGTCGAGAAAAAGCTTTGCTGATAAATTGTATTAGGGAGCAATACTTGCACTTTTTGAGCCTCTTAGAATAGGCTAGACCAGTTTTCAATATTCATTATAATCCAAGTTACTTATGCACTTAGTAGACGAAAGGAATACTTGTGTTTCTAATTTTTAGGCCTCGTGTTTGAGTCATAACAATAAGGACAACAACCTAACACCCAAAGTACAAACCTTTTGTTGTCGTTGTGGTTGCGATTCCTGGCATTTCAAAGGGAGGGTTTCGCCGGGATGTAGGCCCAATCGCAATAGGGGCGCCAAAACAATTTCGGAGGCTGAGCAGAGGATTAATGTGTATCTTGTTACTGCTTAGCAGTTCCTCCATGATCGAAGGCTGCAACTTGCTACGCAAAAATCTTCTGCGGCGCTCTTCACCTCATGGACTAGCGAGGTTAATAAAAACATCAATATCCATAAAAACAATGACCAAATACCTACCGTTAAGTATCCGAAAATTCACGGGGTGACACTTTCTAACCTCTTCAAATTCTCAAGGCAAGTGAAGTCTGCTCCAAATTGAGCAAAAGAAACAGTGTGCTGAGTGCCACTGCTGGAACCTCATAGGGTAAGGACAAGGAGACCCTGATTGCAACATATAAGACGATCGGGCGATCCATATTGAACTACGCCGCCCCCATCTAGTGGAGCAGCCTCCAATCTAGTCAAACTTGTGCCTTGCGTATAGCATCCGGGTGTCACCTCATGTCCGATCCAGACCACCTGCATAATGAGACAGGGCTCCTAAAAGTCAGGCCACATAATGCCTTATTAACGCAGCAGTTATTCTTGATCTGTAACAATCCTGATCATCCCTCTAATCGGGTGGTCAGCAAGCCAACACCACACAGGTGTATTAGGGTGGACTTTAATCGTTATAGGGATGCCATTCTGGACTTCTTGCTTGGCTCTTGGGACCCTGACCCTATCGATGATACCCTCAATGATCTGCATTGGCACCTTGCCAGTTCGGATATTGAATTACTGGCGCTCAATAAAGTGCTCAATAGCCGCCCTCCACAAATTCACCATAGTGAAAAATCACTTTCGAGGGAGGCAAGGTGCACACTCGCTCAACTTTGTTCGGGCTACTTCTCAGTGACAAAAGCCATTAAGTAACTAGTAGAGCGAGCTCTACAGAAACCATATTGGCGATCACTAAGTAATTCGGTAAACGCAAGATTATTCATAAAGGGAAAGTTAATAACTCTCTTCATTACCTTGGAGAGCACTGAACATATACATATTGTAATGGTCCGATTATTGTTTTGTGTAACCTAATTTTTTTTTCGAAACTGGCAAGACATTATGGATGGAGACTTGCCACAAGTGTAGGGAGTGCTGAAAAGAAGTGCTCAATACATGGGCAGATATGCCATCTGGCTCTGGCACTTTATTGAGGTTTAGAAAGACACTCTTCATCGCTCTCGTTCAAAGGTAAATCCTTGGCATATTGCAGGACTTTCTCTCGATGTTGAGTGACAGTTGGTTGCTATTAGATAGTGCAGAATTCTTAGAAAAGCCTCTACTGGGCGGGACAAGAGGTTAATCGCAGTAAGGTCGGTAGAACGGGAAGGACAGTCACATAAGAGCGAACAGTTGTGGGGACTATCTTCTCGGATTGGTGCTCAAATGATTCGGAAACAGAAGTTCAATAAGATGATGGAGTAACCCGAACGAAGTTGTGCAGACTTTCGCTGTGTTCATTAAAAACTGTTTTTTTAAACGTACTTATTTGATGACTTGTATTCCACTTGGGCTTGTTGCCTTTGATTCTCTGTTTCGCTGTGTTATTCGTGGCAGAGTAACGCAATGTTTTGGTTGCGATAGCACAAAACTGGTAGATAAAAGATACGTGCGGCGCGCCAACTACTGAGTTGTGTGGTGTTTGGTGGGACGACATGCGACTCTGAAAGTCGGTCGACATATACAACACAAAATCGTCAGCTTAACATTGCATGAAGTAAAAAGTTACGTTTTTTGTTGCGAGAGTTTTGTTTTATTTTCTACACGAAATTTCGTTTATTTTTTTTTTGTCGCCGCTGTGCCCTAATCACCTTTTCCACTACTTCATTACTGCGCGTATCTAGCAAATAAATGGTAAGAGTATATGAGAGTATCTTCAGCTCATAGCTAAAACACTGCTACAGCTTTGTTACTGGCACATTTGCGACACTTTTTTTTTGTGTATTTTTATTTTTTTTTTCCCCACTGCAACTCTCAACACTTGATGATTTTGCAGTGCTGCCGAATTTGTATGTGTTTTTGTATTTCATAGATACTCGTATGTAAAAATTTTAACCCTTTTTTTTGTATGTACGAGTACGATTACGAAGGTGGCACTAGCGGTGTGGTTTGCCCGATGATTACAGTAATAATTTTTATGCTGATGCTGCTGATGTCGATGATGATGACGATGAGTGTGTTGCTGTTGGGATTGTATTTTTAATCTAATGATTTCTATCTTTTGCTTTGACTTTCTTGGCACAATATGAAAATGTTTGTGTATCCATGCAGCAGTTTCTCAACACACACCGATACAGACACACACTGACACAGCTATAAAATGATTTCGGCAACAAACTTTAAGCTCATGAACAATTTCCATTGTAGCTATGAGTTGTAGAAGAAAAAAAAAAAAAAAACAGTTTTTTAGTTTGTTGCAATTGTTTAACCTCTTGAAGTTGTTGTTGTTGTCGTTTTTGTTTCTGTGTGATATTCTGTCTGTTGGTCGTTTGGCCAACAACAACAGCGACTTCTACTCTATCGAGCAAAGCCAACGACCTTTTTGTATTTCTGCAATTGCGGTTAAGCGTTTTCATCTTTTGCTTTTCCATTTTACTTTGTTGCTGCTTTTTTTCCTCTTTTTTTTTCTGTTACCGCTCTTCCTCTTCTTACATTCGTTTTTCATTCCTCATCTTATCTTGTGTTTCTCTTAATTTTCATATTTTTCCAATTCGATTTTTGTTTTTGTTTTGCTATGTTTGCCACTTTGCGAAAACCCTCTCCCCTCCCACCTCATTTTCATTTTTTCTCTTAGCATTTGTGCTTCCCGTCCAGTCCCATATCAACGTCCCGTCCCACTGTCATCCACATCATCCATTCGCATTGGACCTGCGCGCTTTCATGATGGATTGCTTCTACTAACTACTGATGCTGCTGCTGAGTGGCGGATGTTTCTGGAATTAAATGTGAATTCTGTGACGCGCTAAGAATTTATTTCGCTGGCAAAAGAGCAGGTTGCACTCCCAAACACACGCGCACACACATCCATCCATCCATATTGGGAATGTCCTTTTTGAGCATAAGGAAACGTTTAGTGAAAAAGTTTTGTTCACATTAAATTTGCAAAAAAAAAGAAGAAAAGTTGACGAAATGTGCGAGATTTAACAGCGAGTTGAAAGTAGCGAGAGCACAGCAGGCAACTGACATCTGACAGGCATGGCTTTTGACTGTCGTGTGGGACGTTGTGTGCTTTATTTGAGATACGTATGTATGTCTGTACAATGGGAATGTTGAGGATTGAATTTTCTCTAAAAAGTCAAAGGGCGAATGTGCCAAATAAAAGTCAGAAATTAAAGAAAGAACATTTTCTCTTGAAGAACTCAAGAATCCGACTCGCACAATAAACAGCTGATGAATGAATGAAAAACTACCTTTATCACAAAGTATTCCTTTCACACATCAAAATAAAATTGTGATGAAATGGAGTTGAAATTTAAAGTAAAAAATTAAATTTTATGGCTTTTTTTTTGAAAGTTATGTGCCATAACAATTAGTTATTCGACCGATATTAATTTTTCAACTTATTGTCATTTATTTTACACCATCAAGTAAACTTGTTGCAATAACAGAACCCCATTTAATTATTTTCTAACAAAATTAAAGGCAATTCACTTTATGACATTACTTTTGACTTTATGGACGTTAAGCAGTGTCGGTCTCTATACAAAAAACAAAAAAGTTTGGAAAAATCGCCCCTTACTTAAAGGTTAGCTTAAGAGTATCTAGGAAACAAAAAAATTTTTTTTTTTTTTTGATCACTCTAAAACAGAAAAAATGGTATTTTTTCCATAACTTCGGCAGATGAAGCCCAATATTTAAACATTATATATCAATGCAAAGGGCTTAATCAGACTTCATATTGTTGCTGGGCCACCAATGTCATATTCGACTTGTACGATATAGTTTCTCTGGTTTGTATTCCCCTAAATGCCTCTTTTTATATATAATTAAAGTGCTAATTAAAGCCCAATTAAGCCCTTGACAAAGATATATAATTTTTATAAATCGGACCCCAAAAAAAAAAAAGAAAAAAAAAATCCTCAATATCGGACTAATTCTGCTTTTTCCTAAAAGTACATTTTACTTAAACGTTAAATCCAACATTGTGACCGTCAATTGTCATCTATGAACAGAACACTGTGAAGTTTTGAGCACCCTGTGTCATTTTGTGTGCCTTTGACGGCTTTTGGAAGCAGACAAACTCAAAATAGGCGTTTGCTTCAGTAATGATCTCTTCATTCGACCCAAATCTCTTACTGTCCAGCCATTTCTTAAGGTTTGAAAATAGAAAATAGTAGCATGGGCTAAATATGGAGAATATGCTGGATGGAGTAGCAGTTCGCAGCCCAATTTAGCGATTTTTTTCATGGTAATTCTCTTCTCAAATGCGTGGCCATGATCTTGTTTGCCGACAGACCCACCTTGGCCCACTTGTGCATGTTCTATAAAAGAAACGTCATGTCTTGATTGTTTCTTGCTCTCTGGTGGATCTATGTTTCGTTCACGGCAACAAAAATGTGGAAAAACTCATATGAATTCCGCCAAAAAGTAGTTATAGGGTTGCGCTTATTGTCGAGTGTGAGCATTTATCGATTTGATAAATTTTTTGAAAAAATAAAAAAAATATTCCAAAAATTCTGAAAAAATTCACATGTATTTTTTGGACAATTTAAAGCATTTTTTGTCAATATGCACTTTTTTCGTCAGATGCCTTGCTTCTGCGTAAAAAAGCTTTTTTCCGACCTCGTTACTAAAGAACGTAAAAAAATTGATTTTTGGAACAGAATATTATCCATACCCAAAAAAATAAAAAAATTTTAAACGCGAAAATGTTTGCAAGAACATAATCTTTATTTCTAAAGCACTCTTGGGTATCCATTTTATAATGAAAAAAAAGTTATGACCAAAAAACATGTTTTTTTTAGCCAAAATAAGCCTTCAGTAGAATCAAAATTGCTCCTTTGGTGTTTCTAAGAATGAAAAAAAAAAAAAAATAAAAATTATGCAGATATCGTTTTTAAGAGTCCCTCTAATTTTTGAGTCGGTTTCGGGATGAATCTAAATTTTGACCCGGTCTAGTGAGCTTGTCCAAATATTCATGCGTAATGTTATGTACCTGCTCAGCAAAGATGCTTACATCCTCAGTTATTTGACGCACTTTGATTCTCTGATTGTCCAATATCATTTCATGAAAGTATCGACAATTTCTGGCGTGACGACTTATTTCGGAAGAACTAAATCTTCGACGCAACTTGCGCTAGTATGACCCAAAGAAACTCAGTAAACCACTTCTTAACCATTGAAGTTGATGCTGCGGGATCCCCACATTATTCATCAAGCCTTTTCTTGTTTTTGGTGATGGTATTTTACCCAAAAAATAATGCCTTATCAGCTCGTGAAATTCACTTTCCCATCTTCACTTAAACTTAGAATAATTAGGCAATAACCGAACGTTAGTCACTGTATTTTACAGCAAGCTATGGATAGTGCTAATTGATATCATGTATAAAGACATGTAAGCAATGAGAAATTTGTTACGAATCACAAAGTCTATAAACGCGCGGAGTGAAATTTTAAGCAGATATTCGCATCGCACAGATGAAAAGCGGGGTTTTGATATTCGGTGGTCAAATAACTATACATTCGAAACGAATACAAAATTTGTAAGGAAAATTTGTGATTTTTCTTTTTTCTTGGTCTTGGTTTGCTTATCACTCATTAATTTTGCGGCACAAATTAGAACCAAACCTTCAACAAATTAAGCAATGTAATAATTAAGAAGGATTGAAACTTTTTAATTCTACCTGAAAAAGAGTCATATTTTTGGATAAAAGTCTGTTATGATTTTGCTTTTATATTGTTCTTTGAAAGAGTTAAAAGCGGACAAAAAATAGATTCAATTACTGTGCTTTTAACTAAGCATGAGATCCTTCGTAGTTTTACTTGACACAGAGACTTGCCGGATTGATAACAGGTACCGCCGAAACACTTGGCATTGAGGCAAGAAATCGACGTCTTGTTACGAGAGAATTATTATATTAAAAGATTGAAGAATAAGTTTTCATTTTTTTTCCAACTCTTTTCATAATAAAGCTTAAGTTTTGGTACACATCTAAGCCTAGAAATCATCATTCTATATCAAGAGTAAACCATCGACTATGTTGACCATTTAGTTTGAAGAGGGATGCATACCTACTTGTGAACGTTAATATTAGCAGAACCTTTGAGGTATGCAGTTAGATTTTTTCCCAAAATCGTATATATGTAATTATCTTTTGAATCTTTTCATCTCTTTTGTGTTACTTCTAAGACAATCAAGTGTCAAACACATCAACACGTCATGCAATGGCGTTAAAAGTTATGGCCTAATTATGACATAAGTATCAGCATTATCGTCACTTTTCAAAAACATCTCACAAATATAAAGAAATTAAAATAAAAATAACACGCACAAAACTCACATTTTAATGTCATCATTTAATGGGTGGCGTTCTTCTTTTGACGATCACGTGTCAACGTCATAACTCTGAGCGCAGCTGACTTTCGAGATCATCAACAAGATTAATAAAGATAAACCATACAAGCAAATGAAATCGTTTCAACCAACCAACCAACCGATCAAGTTGAATTTATCGGATCCAGCAGCATCGAGACAAATGAGTTGGAGTTGAAAAGATGCGCGATTACGACTGCGCTTTCGTGTGCGGGACTTCAAATGAGATGAGCATTTAAAAGGGATCAATTAATGTGTTTTGAGTTGTCAGTTCTGTGTTTTGTTTCTTTTCTTTTCAGTTTCATTGTCAGTTGTTATTTGTTTATGAGTCCGCTAAATGCTGAGAACGGTTGGTTGGGTCATTAAGAAAGATGAATGCCACGCGCGTTGTATACGTATCCTTTAGTCGTTCAAATGTTAATTGATTTAACGCCTTCAAATAATTTACTCTTTCAAAGGAATCACTAAAAGGATTTCTTTGTGATTGTTAACAGTGGCTTACCGGAGCATATTTTGCCACCCGGAACGAACTTTCAGCGATTATTATCAAGAAAACTCAAAGTTCCATATCTAGTTTTCGTCCCTGAGTGCGTGTCAATCGGGATGGTGGCCCCATTTTCCTCTTGATCTGTATATAGGGGAAGGGTACCGGGTGTGGGCACTTTTTTGTTTTTGACTAATAACTTTTGACCAAATGTATATTATTATTATAAGTATGAATGGAAAGAATGAAAGCTAGAGCCCTTAGCTAACTGCTGGTAAAGAAAGTAAATTGATTTCGTCAGTTGGAAAAATTATATCAAAAAAATAGTGAACGCAATCACATGGAAAAGAAACTAAAATTAATTAATTAATCGCTTGTTGCCCTGAAACCACACTTGATTGTCTTCGGCGTCAATGCCAGATCAATTGTTTTGCAGACTAAGCCGGCTAGGTGACGTAATTTCTAGCCCTTGTTGACGTTACTCTTTTGCCAAGCATGCATTTTTGAACCAATCCATGCCCGCCATCTGCTCATCGGCCCACTTGTCTGGAAACCGAAATTTTTGCAAAGTGGTATATCACCTTACCACCCACGCTTAATGAAAACCACTTTTTTCTGCGATATCTTTAACGGGCCTATTGGTTCTTTACATTCCACTAAAAAAGCGTAAAAAGACACAGGAACACAAGAACGTAATTTCAGAATATTAAGAAAGTTCAAAAAATTTTAAAATGTCGAAAAATCTTGAAAAAACTTGAAAAATGTTGCAAAGAGCTGAGAAAAATGAAAAATATTTCGAAATTCGTTAAACGTATCGAGCCCTAATCGCCAAGAAGACTTAACCGACACGATTTCAGATTTTCGTTTTTTGATAGAAATCGATAATATGCGACCATATGCATCTTCTCTTCAAATTTCATAACTGCAAAAATTACCATTACGAAGTTATACGGAAAAATATTTTGACTTTTGTACTACAATGTATGAAAAGAAATTTCAAAAAAAGCTTCTACTGTAAAATTTGTTTTTTGTCGGTTGAGTCTTTTTGGCGGTTAAGGCTCGATATGTTTAGAAGTCAAAACAGGTTGATAGTCTCAAAAAACCGAGCAAAATGTGAATAAAGACGATATATGTATGTTTAGAGTTGAAAACTGTTGAGATAGCCGAACTGGTTAGAAGGTAAAAATGTTAAAAAATTTTGCACAATATTAAACTTAAGAAAATCTTCAAAAACACGAAAATCTTTATATAATGGTGATAAATCGATAAATGTATAAAATATACGCATTTTCCAAGTGACGAACGTGATCGTCGCACAGTGTGAGATTTTGCCAATCTAGGACGTCAAAATTCAATTATAGCCGTAGTTTCAAAGATATCAAGTTAAAATTTTGTGTATGTGCTTAAATTCTTTATGCGGAGATTTGGTTCAGAGATGAAAAAATCGGACAAAATCTACTTGCACCTCCCATACAAATGTGCCTTTTTTTGTAAAAAAATTAAAAAAAATTGGTTGTAATGAAGATATCAACTTGAAAATGTGTATTTACCATTTCAGTGATAACTGAATTCTACTGCCAAAAAATGGGAGTGATTAAAAAAGATAACATAAATTTTTTTTTCATGATTTCAGTGCAATTGTTCATTATAACACTTCAGTCATTGTAAAAAAAGTAGTCTTTGGGCAAAAAATGGGCAAGATTTTATTTTTCAAGTCTATTCTATGAGTATGTATGCTCATCCTGTATGCATTATCATAGCCTAACCACGCTCAACTTGTAAGTTATAGTCTATGAAAGATTCAAGATTTTTGAAATTTGTCTTACCTTTTAGCTGATTATTAAATAATTTGATTAAAATACTTAAGTGCAAATGTAAGGGTTGTGTATAGCAAACGTTTTTAGCAAATGTATTGGCCTTTAATGCAAAAAACTTTTTGCCAAAAAACAAACGCGCACAACTTTAATTTGATCGCTCAAAGTTTTGTTATCGACGCAAGCTTGAAAATTTGTTTTTGCATGCTGTTCAATAGTACGTGTCTGATAGCTGTCAATGACATTTCTTTTATTCTCTTTTATGCTTATTTTTGTAATTATTGGGGTCTTTTCTAACAAATTACAAAATATGATCGATTTTCAAGCACATTGTTCTTTTTCATTTTGACGTCCCAGATTGGCAAAATCTCACACTGCGCGTCGTCCACATTTAAAATGCAAAAAAAAGTGGAAGTAAAACATATTTCAATTTTAGTTTTTACTTTATATTACAGCTCTTAGGAAGCACTATAATTAGTGTCAACGTTAATATCAGGCGAAGTCCTGGTTCCAAGACAGACGCAAAAGACACAAAACGAACGTGACAAAAATAGAAGTAGTTTTCGTGCCTATTTTGTTTGATTCAAATATCTTCTGTACTTTTCTTTGTTTTGATCATAATTTGAATCGATACGTGACAATATGAACGTGACATTTTTTCCACCATACAAATTTTAAATTGAAAATCTTTCAAAAAACCAGGATTTCCCAGTGAATATTGTTTCTTGATAAGTTGAGGTGTCATCACCAATTTTTCCAAAGGATGTCATTTGTCCCTATCCTATATACTAAGTCTCATTTTTCCAGTGAACATTATTTGTCCTGGCACTATGTACACATGTATTGAATCTCATTCATGTTCGTTAAATATTTTCAGAGATATTTATGATGATGTGATTTTTGTGGGGGCGTGATACCCCCATTTTTTCCAGTACACAATATTTGTCTTAGTGCTTTTTAAATATGTACCAAATCTCATTCATGTCGCTAAATAGTTTCAGAGATATGACGATTTAAATTTTTGGCTCACGGTTTCCCTTTCGGGTTAAAACTGCAACTAGAAATCTAAATTTTCATTGTTCTGAGAAAAAAGCGTTTTAAGTTTTTCGAAATTCCTTTTTTTGTATGGGATTTTCAAGTTTTCTGCTTTTTATTCTGGGATAGAAATACGAAAAAAGAGAAAGTATAGAAATGTTGAGAAATTCAAAAAATTTTGGAGACTTGAAAAAAATCGAAAAAGATTGAGAAACTTCTTAAATTAAAGAAGTCGAGAAAATTTTAAAATATTGAGAAAATCGGAAAATATTGAGAAAGTCGAAAAATGTTGAGAAAAATTATGCAGTCTTTCAAGATATACCGTAAAGGACATTTGAATGATGATTTTAATCCACATGGCAAATATATTGAAATACAAATTTTATCGCAATCTTCACTAATTGATAATCCTTTAGTTTGCACGTGGATATTGAAATATTCATTCCCGAATTTCATAAAAGATCCAACACACTGATGTCAAGTCCAACTTCATAAAAGTTAAAAAAAAAAAAAAAAAACCAATTCAGTGATATCTTAACAGTGGCATAATCGCAGAATAAATATATAAGTTTTCCTTATATAATGGGGGTAAAAGCTCGTAATTAGGCAATACAATGTTTTTTGTTGATAACATTTTCTCAGCGGTGTCCTTATTATCATTCGAAAAAAATATCACCAGTAGAATTTTGTACAAACGCATTGCTCGTATGTTAGTAGCATTTTCTATGCGTACCAGCAATTTTACGTTCTGCCAATATCTCTTCAAACACTCAACGCAATCAATAAAATCGATCGAATTCTCCATTAATTCCATTTCGGTGATGGTGGTGGTGTTAAAGTCTGATCGACGACGATCTACAGCAGCGATAACGCATTTTTTTTGTTTTTTGTTTTATGGTTTTGGGTAAAATTTGAAATGAACTTTAACGAAATTTTTTGCTTTTTTTTTTTTGTTTTGAAGATAATTTTTTTTTTTATGAACGCTACGTTTTATTTCCATTCCATTCAGTTCAGTTCGGTTTGATTCAATCTAATCTTTAACTCAACCAGAGCAAATGTAAAGAATGCGCTATAGTTGTTGTTGTAGTTGATAGTGTTATTGTAGGTTTTACGGCTGCTTGAGTGCCGACAGTTGTAACGATCAGGCAGACTGACGACGACTGATCGTCAAGTGATCAAAAGAGCCCAACAAAACGACTGACGACGGCACACAATAATTATATGCGATCTCAGCCGCGTTTTCATATGGAAATTATTAGAGGCGCGCGTTAATTTTATGGATTTATTTTTTTATCTTTGAGATTTATTTTTTTTTTGCTTTTCATAATTTTTTATTTTTTTTATTGTATTGATTTTGTTTATTAAAAAAAAATATTTATGAGTTATTTATTCATTTTTTGTGCAAAAATTATTAGTTTATTTTAAAGCAAAGATTTAAAGAAAAGAAAATTGCAAAATTAGCGCCATAAATCAAAAAGGACTGTTGATTTCTGAGCGATCCGGGGATAAGTTTTGTGTTTTCGATTAAAATTAAGAGTATAAAATCGGACTTAGCCACTGGTGACTGTTATATTAAAGCGTGGGTTGTCAGAGTTTGACTCTGTCGTAGTGAGTCTGCAAACAGGCTCCCATCAGGTAGTTTTTCTTCTTTCTGCACAACTCTTCTTATAAAAGATATTACCATAACTAAATTAAAGGGGTTAGAATACAGTTTTCAAGTTTCACCGCGCTCCATAAGGCCTATTGAGCAAACCCTGACTTCTTTTTTCTTTAAGTAGCGAAGTTTGTGTCTTGGTAGACTGTTATAATGAAATATAACATACTCTGCCTTTTCCTCCTCTTCGTTACGAAATCTACAGAACTCATTCTGGACTAGTCCCATGTTGAAGATATGCTTCTTAACTGGGTAGTGTCTCGTGAGGAATTACATAACAGTTCGTATACCTATTCTGTTCATCATAAGTAACTGTTGTCTTTTGTTTGGAAAACGTCCATCAAATTATTTGTATTAAATTTAAATTTTAATTTGTTGCCACTCACGACTACCGCTGGTAATTGGGCACGTACTGAACAAGAAAAAAGGTTCTGCGTTTGCTTAATATGTTAAATTGGTTTTTAAACCAGGTACACCTACTTTAGTACTTGAACTCCCTTCTACCATCACTAGCCTCTCCAGAGAAAGAACATCAGTTGTAATAAGTCAGGCTGAGATTCACAGTACCATACAAAAAGAAATAAATTCGAAAAAGACTACTGGCCACGACTTACATAATTATTTCAAAAATGTTAATAGAACTTCCTTGTGTAGCTGTTACTTTCCTCACTCAATTATTTGATGCGATACTCTTAAATGGATGCTTTCCTATGGAGTGGAAAAAATCACGATTGATAAGGGTACGTACTTAAACCCAGTAAGGAAAAAACTCTACCGTCCTCTTACAGACCTATAAGCTTGCTTTCGTGCTTGTCTAAGCTATTTGAGAAGTTACTGCTGTTGAAAGTTACTCCGCATCTTGTTGAGAGAAACATTATAATATGCCACCAGTTCGGCTTTCGTAGGAACCACGGAACGATAAAACAGGTGAATCGTTTAACTAATGATGAGATACGGATGGCTTTTGAGCTTAAAGAGTACTGATCTACCATCTTTCTCGATATTGCCCAGGCATTTGACAAAGTTTGCAGAGGAGCACACTTTTTCTTAGTTTTTTTAAAATGTTTGAATTTTATCTCAAAAATCGTTAATTTCAAGTAAAATATGAGCCGATCAAAATGACAATGGTGCAACTCCAAAACGAAGCAAAAGTAATGTCATATAAATTATGTGCAATAATGATCGGTTATTTGGGTGATATAATTTTTTTAACTTAATTTCAATAATTCCATATCATCAAGTAAATTTTTCGTGGAAACAGAAATCAATTTCATTCATCCTTAACAAAATGTCAGGCATTTAATATTATGACATTACTTTTGGAGTTGCACCATTGTCATTTTGAACGGCTCATATAAAGAGTTCACTTCAACGAAGTACCCAATCGAAGCAGGAGCTCCCCAAGAAAGTGTCATTGGTCCTACTTTGTACCTGATATATACTTCAGACATTCCAACAAGTCTTAGTTTATTGACGTCGACGTTCGATGACGATACTGCTATCCTCAGTTGCAGAAAATGCCCAAACAGAGCATCTAAAATCTTAGAGGAACACTCAAAACTCGTATCACGATGGTTGTACGACTGGCGTAACGAACAACATGTTACGTTTAACCTCAGAGCGGGTACATGCCCCCCAGTTACACTCAACAATGCTCTTATTCCTCAGGCAAATCAAGTTATCTATCTCGGTATTCATCTGGATAGACGTCTGACGTGGATAAGGCACATTGAGACTAAGAGGACACATTTTAAGCTGAAAGCGTGCAGTCTACACTGGCTTATTAATTATCGTTCCCCGCTGAGCTTGGAATACAAAATACTCTCGTATAAAAGCATTTTGAAACCAATATGGACATTTGATATACATACATACATATTATATGGCACAGGAGAAAAAATTTTCAATAAAAAGAGGCGACCCTTTATTCTAAAAAAAAAAAAATGATTTGTCATATCTCTGAAACTATTTGGCACAGGTGAATAAGATTTGATTTCAGATAAAGAGATGCGAACACCTGTGTCAAATATTTTCAGAGATTTGACAAATTTGTTATTTTTAGGAGGGGGCGTGGCCCCGCCCACTTTTTATTGAACATTTTTTCCCAGTGCCAGTTACATATGTACCGTATCTCATTCCCCTGAGCCAAATATTTCCAGATATACGACGAATTTCGAGTGGAGGGGCGTGACATCGCCCATTTTTTTATTGGATGCAATTTACTCAAGCATTTTTCATATGCATACCAAATCTCAATCACTTATGCCAAATAGTTTCAAAAGTAGGACTGATTCTTTCGATTAAGGCCCCATTTTTTCATATAAATAGCGTTTTTCCGATCTTCAACGGCCTGGGGGACCGGAGAAATATTTTCCAATCGGGAACAAAATTTTTATATATGATACTTACACCAATGGAAATCTTTTTAGCTCATGGGAGCAAGGTTTTTCTTATATTTAGTTGCGCGCACTAACGGTTCTTATAATAGAGTAACTAAGCTCTCAAGTAAAGCAATGCGTGGGGATATTTTTCATAGATAGGGAAGTAGTTTCACGGAACATTGGTACATTAGCCACTCGGGGTCTAATAAACTAAACTTCATTTCGCAATGGCAAACTTTAGTGCATGTATAGTAAGCTCTCAAAATTTACATTTTATTATTTACTCAATAAAGACTTGGGTACTTTCAAAATTTAAATTGTAAAATTTTGCTTTAGAAAATGTTAACGCACATAATTTTTGAAACGCTGATCATTGCAATTTCTGAAAGTAAAAAGTCCTCTACACAAAGCATGACATTTTTACTTCCTTGACTTCTACGCTTTGTGACGACATTAACGAAATTTATACATCAAAATAGCGTAGCGTTTCTGTCGTTGGGAAGTCAACACACACAGGATGTCACATTGTACATTCCTGTGACGTAGCCTTTTGTTGTTGTTGTTGATGTATTGTAGCTCTTCTCTGCTTCTATCCCCCTTGAATGACTCGAATTCTATTTTTGGGTGCTTCCGCATGACATAGCAAATGCGTCAATCAGGATGTGTAAATGGTGGATGGATGGTATTTTGCACTCATTGCACGAACAGAATCAGCAGCAGCAGTAGTTCCTCAATATTTTTACGATAAAGAACGATGAATATCACAAAATTTTATTATCCGAATATTTTGTGTCCTGTGTGCGCGCGCATCGTTGAATACGGAATGTTGATTTTTCTCTCTTTTTCGTATGTACATACTCGTATTTTTGAGATACACACACATAAAATATGTTGCATATCATAAGGCGAATTGCCGAGTAATCCTACACTCGGTTACCATCATACCGTTAAAATATACATCAAATTTATTTGACACAAACAATACGTGAACCACACACACACTCGTACACATGTAAATCGAGCAGCACACAAGTTGTCAATATCAAGTGTCAACGCGTGCAAAAACGATCAAAACATTGAATCCTGTGTTGGGTTACTTCCGTTATGCGTATGCCGCCGCAGCAAACGACCTCATCTGGGTTGCCACTCTTCACCCCCTTAAGTAGAGTTGCACCCAAATCTCTCTCTCTATTGTTTCTGCTTAATACTTCGGTTTATGGTTGTGATGCTGTTTCTAGCCAGGAGGCAAGCATGTTTTTAATGGAATTACCACAATTTCGGAATTTTTGGCCCGCATGCAGTTGGACGTAGTCTCGCCATGCTTTAATCTGTGGGGGTAGTTTGGTATGTTTATTTTAATATAACAGAAATGTTTAGCTGAATTTCAGAAACAGTAAAAAATTATTTTTAATATGCACGGTATGTGCACAGTTTGAATAAATTGAATTCAAATTTGTTATTTCCATGCAAGAGCCTGTTCGAAATAACCGAATTTGAAGTTTACTGCAAGAGCTGAATTAATCAGTTTGCTTTAGTTTTGTTTCTCAGTCCATGATTGAATAAATTTTCCCAAAAGTTACCATCCCTAAAATTCGTGCCGCTAATACATCGGCTGATGAATTCCCGTCCTAATAGAGAAAACACAAACTTTGTGGTTAAATTCGATTTTATTTACACTAAATAAATCGTCAAATGTAAGCTATACTAGACATCTAACTACTTATAGGATGATTATGAATATTATGGGCAAAATGCCACGGGCTTCCGGCCGGATGGGACCCTCAGTCCTAGAGAGCAGCGAGCATGAAAAAAAATTATCGAGATTTGAACAAGGAAAACTTCCGAATATATGTAGAAGATACTTTTAATCTGTCCAGTAGCTTCACTTTTGGTATTCTCATACTTTCTACTATTTTGGTTTAAATTTAGATTTTTATAAGAAATTTGGTTTAAAAATAATACAATTTTGGTATAAAATAACTTAATGTGAGAAATTGGAAGCCATAAGATTATATCGAAATAAATTTGGAGATTGCTACAGAAAATTGTCTATCAGCCCTGAATTTCCTTGTCTGTGAAAGGTATAACGACATTCGGATGAAACTTGCAAGGATGAACGTCTCCGAAATCCAGAAAATTTGAACAAGCTGAATGTCTACTATCAGTTGTTGGACATTATCATCAATCAACTGAGATTGCGTTTCATTGGAATGAACAAAATTGTTTCGATCCAAAAACAAAACAAAAACAAAAATTGAATAAATACTTTGGAAATTTGTAGTCCAAATAAAGGTCTTTCGACTATTAAATCGTTGTCACTATTCCAATTGATTCACAGAGATATTAACAATTTCAACTTATAATTTGGATAAAAATGAATACATATGAGTAGTAACTCTAGTTACAACTTATGTTATCTTTCAGGAACCAAATGTTCAATGAAAAAAATTGGTAACTTAACTTGCCAACTACCATTAAAAAATATTCTACGGACATTACGTTGGTATGTAGGACTTACAACCACTGGTTTTTAAACAAAAATGAACTAATAACTGTAAGTTAAGTTACCAAAGCAATTTGTTATTTTTGTCCCGTGAATAAGTTATCAACTTAAGTTGTCAAGTTTTTGCATGGAGACCTCACTAAAATATACTTAGGTTGTAACTTTAAAAATTGCTTCCAGCCCTTCAAATTTCAAGCTAGAGGAACCGAAATTTGACAAAAGATAGAGTCTAATACGCAGATTTCGAAAATCGTTGTCCAGTAAAAAGTTGGTAAATTGAGTTACAAACTTTTACGTTGGATGTATCGATATCTACCCATAAAAAAATCATTCAAATTGGATTAATGGTTCCCGAGTTATTCAGATTTTTATTATCCCGAACAACCCGAATTTCGAAAAAAATAAGTTTCGCAACACCTCAGAAGGCAACTTATCTAACCATTAAAAAATCTACCCAAATTAAATTAAATTTAATTAAATTTTCCGTTTTCGATTTTTCTGGGTTTAAGCCTCAAGAAGGGTAGTCAAAACGATTTTTTTTTTAAAGGCGGTGGCTTATTTTTTCCCCTGTTCAATTGCCTATAAACCCTATCATTGAAATCTTTCTACAATGCGTCCTCAAGCGGGTAAACAATTTTGATATAAAAAACACACTTTGGGATCACTGTGTGTCGTAAAGGGGAATTTTCTCAATGATTCTTGCTCGACACCTCCATGTCACGTCATAAAGCAGTTGTCGGCACTGCATATTTTAGTTGAGCTCTTTCTTTTCTATCTATTTCTATCTATTT
This sequence comes from Calliopum simillimum, assembly GCA_951812925.1. Classification (NCBI taxonomy): domain Eukaryota; kingdom Metazoa; phylum Arthropoda; class Insecta; order Diptera; family Lauxaniidae; genus Calliopum; species Calliopum simillimum. Next base: position 103,893,591 of record OX638370.1, read on the forward strand.
CTGTCTTTCTTTTTCTATCTCATATCCATCTAATATCACACATAAACTCTCGCTCTTAATTTTGCTGATCACTGTCATAAAGTGTTTGTATTTGGGCTACCTACGCTGAAATTGCACTGTACAACTCAATGGAAATTTTTAACTCGTCACTTCTGCTTCTTAGTTGTTTAGTTTATTTAGCTCAGCATATCCTAGCAAAAATATCAACAATGAGGTGATAGCTCAGCATTCTCAACTTTTCTCAATATTTCTGTAGTGAAAGATTATGCCCGATTTGCATAAGATGGTAAATATACCTCATCTTATATTTTCTTTTGTTGTTTATCTTTATTTTTTAAGTTTTTTTATCATTATTTTTTTTTATTTTTTCTCACATTACGTAAACTTTTACTTCTTGCTGGCCTGAAAACTAAAAACTTTTTCCTTTTTTGACTTTAATTGCCGATTATGGGCGTTCGGAAATCTGAAATTGATATTTTTATAACGTTAGGATTCCGAGCCACTGTGCAAAAAATACTATTTTCAGGCATATGGGGCACTTTCTCTAAAATTTTCTAATAAAATTTAGTCAACAGACGAATATACCATGAAGTGGTGACAAAACCAACACTAATGCTGATAATGGAGATAAAGTTAAAGTGCCACTTCACGGTTTGCATCACAAAAGATGAAAAAAAAAAAAGTGAAACAAAAGAGAGAGAAAATACTGCGACTGACGTTTAGATGGATGGAGGAGTGCTGAAGTCACGCGGAAGTGTGCTATGGCACCGTCCGTCAGACAACGCGTCTGCTTGTCATTCATTTTTTTTTTTTGATGTTTTAAGGCACTAATTGTTGCATCATCGTTTATGTCATAATGCGTCTTAAATCTTCATTTCACGGATTGTGTTTGTTTTCGCTTTTGCTGACGAATTTCATTTCTTTCAGTGATTAACATATGCATCCATATTCAAGACTCTCAATGTATTGCCTGAGCATAGGCAAATAACTGTTTTATTGGGCTATTAATTATTTAGTCATTAAGTCAGTCAAGGAAATCACTACTGTGTGCATTTTATGAACCGATCATAAATGCGCCATTAATGTTGTGTGCTGTGTCAATTTTCGCGTATTAAATTCATTTTGTGTTTTATAAAAAATTTTATTGTGACTCTTTTACGATATATAATTTACGATGAAAAGATACATAAAGTTTGAAATTTATGTAAATTTCTTCTTTCATTACAGAACAGAGTCGCCACATCAGATAACTCAGGTTTATGAAGTGTTTATTGAACGCATTAGAAGTCACCCAGAGGCTCAATTCACAAATATACAGCTAAAAATATTGAGGAATTGAGGATATCGACAGAAACAATAAATTAAAAATGAATACTTTGAAAGACTCACGTAGCAATTGCAATATTAATTCAATGGAGCACAACAACACAAAAGCTTCATTAATGGCTGGTGCAATAAAGCAGCACCACCTTAAGCGTCTAGAGGTTAAAGAGTTCAACAATTTGATTTCATGTTACTTATGCGGTGGGTACCTTATTAGCCCAACAACCGTTGATGACTGTATGCATTCATGTAAGTATCGTGCCATAGTGTATTTTTAATTTTTTTGAAAAGTAGACCGGACGCTAACCAGGCCTTTTTTCCCCCAAGCCTCGTACAGTCCTTACATATTTTACCCTTCTTTCTTAAAACCGTTTATGTTGGTTAGAAACCTGCTTATAACAAATCTGCAAAAAACGATGTTTTGAGGCATACTAAATGCTATATAGCACTTACAACAAGAAGTAAAATACATTTTTTTTTTAATGAATTCGGAAACCCATAATTTGCCTCATTAAGCCAAACTTATACCATTTATCAACTAAAATCCTTGTTTACCAGACATTAAAGTTGGGGAATTTTCTAACAATTAGGGATTTTATCATGTATATCATGATTAATCTCATTAACTAAACGATTCCACTCAAAAGTATCCAAAAAAAAAAACATCAAAAACTTGTTTATTGCATCTGATACTTTCGCGGTGCTTATTTTTGACCAGATATTCTTTATTTCTGATCATGATATGCTATTCTGCACTCTAAACATCAATCTTTTTCGACAATGTGAACCAACGATTATAACTTATGCTCTCAAATTGAACACTTAAAAAATTCATAACTTGATAACCGTAAAAGATATCACGATTTTGAAGGGCTGTGAATAATTATAATATAATTTACTTTTTAAATAAAAATATTTAAAAAAAAAAAATAAAAGGGTGCACCAATCCCCTTTTTTTTCAAAAGCACATATCTTTCTGTACTTACCGTGAAAATTTCATTAAAATCGAATCAAAATCCTAGGAGCAATAAGTTTTCAAACTTGTGAGTATCTTAAAGTTGGATCGAACTTCATATGGCCGCCATCTAGGATTTTTTCTGAATTTCGAGAAATCATTTTACCATTTTTACTAACTTTTCACCAATTTTCATAAAAATAAGAGAAGTCAACCCAAACCTTAATCGATTACGCAAAGATTGACCCATGTGCATTTTATTTTTTGAGTTATTTTTATGTAGAACGATGAAATTTTAAAATAAAGAAGTAAGTTTGGCTTTCAAAAAAACTTTGTCCGCCACTTGGTTGGAGTTTTGATCAATTACACATCGTGAGTTAAAATTCTAAAATTCCGGATATGTTTCTTTCGCTTAGCCAAAGCCTTTATCGTCATTTTGCTAAACTGAATCCGGCACATGTGCGTGGGCTTTCAAACATGAGAGAGCATTAGCAGCAGCTTAGCGTGCTAGCTTGTTTTCAAGCAACATCTGAGCCACAAAACGAGCACCAACTTTTTAAAATTGTGCGCAAAATCGCGAGCGCTCATTAGTATGCATCGTTGGCAACACCACAGTAGCCTTCAATGTCTGGACGGGAAGAACGTCGTTGTTGTGAACGTTGCTTACAAATATGTACGATACTCTGCTAATGGACTGACTCGCATACCTACTACACATTCTAAATTATCAATCAATTTCAATAAAACTTAATTTGCAATTCTTTTTGTTTTTTTTTTTTTTGTTTCAGATTGTCGCAGCTGCATTGTACAGCACCTAAAAACTGACAACTCTTGTCCCCAGTGCAAGGTGGGTAGTGGAGCTGGCGGAACATCGTCATCGGGGGCTGGTGGCAAGCATATAAGTAATGCGAATTTAAAGTAAGCAACAGCAACAACAACAATTGTTTCATTGTCATTGTGTGAAATCAATCTTTCTGACACTCTTTCAGGTCTGATGAGGCATTACGCCGTCTCGTTTTTAAGTTGGTACCTGGACTATTTCAGCAGGAACGTGAGCGTATGCTAAAATTTTCAACGAGGCTACAAACTTCTAGAGAGAACTTACAGAAAACAACAGAACTAGCAAGTGATTCGGTAGTAATTGGGTGTGAGGTGGAAGATGAATATTTTTCGCCAACAGAGCCTATTAGGTAGGGTTCAAGAAGCGTTTGTTGTGTGCCGAAATTCTCTCATTGATTTTGTCTTGTGTCATTTGTTTTTCATTTATTTTCTGTGTAGTTTATCATTGGAATATCATCCTGTGCTGTTGGCTTCCTGCAGTAAAGATGAAATTCCGCCAGTGCGTTATCTATTGTGTCCTGCCGGTTTCATGATACATCATTTGAAACATTTCTTATGTTCTAAGTATGATATTGATCCGGAGAATAAACAGGTGGAAATCGAAATCATATATGAAGGCGAAAACAAAGAGGAAGAGGTGTTGCCTGATGAATTTACGCTAATGGATGTTGGTTATTGTTATAACTGGAAAAGGGTAAGTTTTGAAGTCATTACAGCCACTTTTCGTATATTTTTATGTAATTTTTTATATAATGTAGAAATAAATGAATTTTGTAAAATAGAGACGTAGGTAGATTTTTTTTCGAGGAGGGTAGGGTGTCGATAAAATCTTTTGTTCTTTTGCATGTTGTCATACGTTTTTTTGCTAACCTACCTTGCCCCCACAAAAACGCCTCTGTTATAAAAATATACTAAAATATGTGCACAGTAAAAATTATAGTTTAATTTTAGCACCAAAAAGTATTTATATAGAATAATGACAAAAAGTGTTAATTTTAAACTATTTTGGAATAAATTTTATACTTTTCTGGTATAAATTTCAATTTTTTTTTGGAAGAAAATCGGGATTTATTACCAAAAAAGTTTAAAATCAATACTAAAGGGAATTAAAAAGTAAGAAAAGTAAACTTTAATTTTTTAGAGTGTGTATGGCACATCTAAAATGAATTTCCATAAGATATTTGCAATCTTTTTGACCATTATCTTATTTTTCCTAGTACAATTTTGAGCTTTTTGGCTGGCTTTAGCTCCCACAGTCACCCCTTTTAAGCCACCACTGACTTTAGATAAAATTATTTCGATCGTATATGTATATATTTACGAAAATTCTACGAGTTTATAATAAATTAACTTTATTTCCTCCACTCGAACTCTGCTTTCTTAACAGATCGGTCCTATGCGCTTCACATACAGAATCCTTATTCATAGTGAAACAACACAAGATTTAGCTGAAATCCAATCAAACTACAAAACAAATCAAGATAAAGGTATCGTTACCACTAAGCAACATCGCAAGAAATCAACCTCGCTTGCAGATGATCAACAACCATCTAATGCAACCCAGAAATCCGTGCGTTTTACTGATGACAAATTGAACTTCAATTCAAAATTGGACAATTCATTGCCTCCACCAATGACCTACACGGTTTTTAAGTCGAAAGCACAGGAGTATCGACTGGGTGCACATAATAATAACAACAATAAAGCGAATGCCAGCAAATCAATTGAGAAGGAATTCGACGAACAGATGCTTAACGATGGCAATGGGCCAGTTAAAGTCATAATCGCAAGGAAACCTGCTGGTGGCGAAAATAAGAAAAATTCACCAAAACGCACACATTCCTTGGAAGAGGCTACATATACGGTGACTACCAATGATTTCAAGAGTCTGCGTAGTAATGATATACGCTATAGTGATTATACCGTAACTTCGACGACCAGTTCTTCGAGCAGTGTCGGGAAGAGCAAACAAAAACAAGCAAAAAATGCGGAACAGGAAAAATCGTCGAAAAGCCAAAAGCAGGCAAACGTTTCAAAATGTGACATTGTCGTGAGCATACCACAGTCACAGATTACGCAAGGAGTGAATACGGCAGAAGAAAATGTTTCATTCTCTCAGCTAAAAACAGCTAACAAGAAATCTCCGCCACAAACTATGCATTCACCATCGGCTGTAAGCAAAACGAAGAATGTCCCGAAGCTTAAGATAGAACTTGGAAGTTTAAAAACCAAAATCACAATACCAAAACCAAAATCGGCCGGTGTATATGCGTGTGAAACTGAACACAAGAAGTCAAAACATCGCAAATTCTCTGTGGATGAATGCGGCGGCCCTACAGCGGACAAAGTGGATTTGGAAACATATGTTAAAAATATTGGTCTCAAGCCTATCGAAGTTGTAACGACGGTACCAACCGACATTGTCGAAACAGTCGAAAAAGGAAAATACAGTCCGGATGCTTCACCAATGTCATCCAGCTCATCGACCACATCGTCGTCGAATGGTAATTTTGTTTTTACTACGAATGCGGAAATTTCCTCGTCTTCGCATAAAAAACGTAAAAAGAAACATTCCAGAGACTCGAAGGACTCTAGTGGTAAGCGGCGTAAACTGCATGCTGAAATATCATCGCAACCTGCTGACGAAAGTCTAAAGATGAAGGTGAAAATCACAGCCTCACATAATCACAAGCCACATAAAGTGGAAAGTCGAAAGTCGAGTTCCAGTAACGAAGAAGTAAAATCACTTGATGAAAAATTGCTCGATCATGGCAAAAACAAACTGGAAAAAGAGCTTGAAATCGTCAGTGATAAAGGTAGCGAGGGGAATCAATGCCACAACAACAATAACAACAACAAAGCCGGTGTCAATATATCAACGCTGAATCAAACACTTTCCGAGGAATCATCAAACATTAACAATCTAATGACAGGACATAAAAACACTTCATTCAGCGCAGATATGCCAAAAACAATTACAACTGTTCATTCCAATGTCAGCGCTTTGAGTAAACCAATCGATCAGTTGACTTTGTCACCCAAGCTGTTGCTGCCGAAACCTCTTTCCAATATTAAAGACATCAAAATACCATCGTCGCCACCATTGCCACCAAGTCTTTTTAAAACAACACCATTGACGTTGACAACATCAACACCGTCAACTTTAACAGCACCTGTCAAAATCTCGCCAAATCCTCCAACACCAAATTATCCGCCAATAAAACCAGCGCCAAAAGTGACTGCAAAACCTTCTTCTCCGGTTCAACCACCACAAACAACATCACTTTTAAAGCAGAGTGCTCTAGCAAAAGCGCAAAATTTCGTAGTTCCTAATCCGCCAACACGTACTATGCCTGGCACTCCAAAACTTTGTTCCCTTCCAACGTCAATTGCCAGTTCAGCTAATAAGCATCTTAAACGTTCCGCATCTGTTGATGAGGCATATCAACAGCACCCAATGCCAAAGCATCAAACGGAAAAGCCAATGCGAAAGACTGCCTATGGAAGCCCGGTGGGAAACTTAGTGCGTCCAAATACCGGAAAATCAGGCTCTGAAAAGGCAACAACATTCTACTCCCCCATATCAACCGCATATACAGCAGAGGCAAATAAACGCAAAATACTACCAATGAATCTACCGCCATCATCGGTTAGCGTTTCCAAATTAAGCGATGCCTTCTCCATCTACTCCAATTCTCGCATACCAACACAACCAGCCTTAACTATCACCACACATCCAAAGCAGACAGCTGCTCAGCAGATGATTAATTTTTTACCCTATCCGCCGCTGACCAAACCGGCTTTGGAAATTGTGCGCATCACCTCGAACCAAGTGCCAGCAGATAAGTTACCTCTACCTCCGATCAGTCCTCCCAAGGCAATGCGATCGCCACAACCGCCAATTCCTTTGCTTAAAATAAAGAAACCTGGCCAACAGAATGCCTCCTCACCACCACTGCCTGCAACACCAGCAAGGTCTCCCCTCGGGTCAGCGAAAACTGGCAGCAGTTCCCAAGCATCGCCACCAGCTTTAATAAATATGCGCAATACGATACCATTAAGTGTTACCACTAAAGCAGCGGCAGCAGCTTCTAAGGAGAAAACATCGAGCCCGGAAGAGAGCAAACAAACAAATGGCAAGGTGACAGTTACAGCACCAGCATCAGCACAAGATAAACCAAAGGCCAGCTTGCGGGATTTTAGACCCACATCAAAAGATGGCAGTGTAGAGATACTTGACTTATCGTCTGCAAGCAAGCCCCCACATGACGTGCCAAAGACTCCAACAACACCAACCATTGGCAATAGCTTAGAAGCAGCGCTTAACAAAATAAAGCAAAACATGACATCCAATACCGTATCGGATAGTCTGCAATCGAGCAAACTCAGTGCCGCCACAAAGACCAGCCAAAGCGAAGACCTACAGAATCTGCACATGTTGTCCGAGTCGGCGACAAGTCGTGAAAAGATTGCAATTAAACCACAGCAAAAACTGTATGAGATGTCAAAGGTACCACAAGCACCAATGGTGCGACAGCAGAATGCATCTGTTCGCAATATTCCCAATCCGTCAGCGCTAGCGTTTCGTAATCAACCAAGTTTATCGCTTCTAGCATCGATCGCAAGTCCACCATCACCACAGACAAATGTCAATCAGCCAGCTTCACCATCTGCTGCCAATGATGCAAAAACACTCTCACCACCCACATCAATTAATATCACATCGCCAAAAAGTCCAAATGTGCAGCAGGGTATAAATCAAACATCGCTACGAGCTAAAAAACTCACATCAATTGATCAAGTAGCAGCAACTTTAAACATCAGAGCCGCTGCAGCAGAAGCTTCGGCAGCCAAAGCATCAGCATCAGCCAACAATCAAAGCGGCGAAGAATCATCGCTGGTGAGTTCAACATCGACAACAGAGTCAAAAACAGGAGCCAACACCAATGCAACAGAGACGACGACGAGTTCAGCAGCAAATTCTGTCACATCAACTGTATCATCATCGACGACATCGACAATGAAGCCAGCAATTTCTGCTGAAGAAAATCAACAGTCCAGTCAGTCAGTGACGACCACAGCTGCGTCTGCGACAAATCCGACTCCAACTGTTCCAAAGACATCATTTAAAAGCATATCCTCGCTTGTGGCAACATCATCATCGTCTCTATCCAATGCAGTAGCTGGTTCAGTATAAGGGTAAGTATTTTCTCCTTAATTAATTCTTTATGACTCTCAAAATATCTTGCCCCTTAATCTCCATCCAAAAATTTAATTAAATTACGTGGTTTGTTTGTTTGGTTAAGATGTCTGCTTTTACTTAGTTTGAAGTTGACCGCATAACTCTTAGGTTTCAGATAATTATTTTTCTTGGCATAGTTGTTTTTTTGACGGACGCTTAAGTCGCAAATGTTTCCAGCTGATTGAACTGTGCGTGCTTGGTTTGGGACAGCAACATTTGCAACTTCGCCATTTTGAACAAATCTGATATGTTTATGTTCAAGCACAACATGAACCACAATGATTCCGAGATAGAATGCAAACTTTTCTTTCCGGCGAATTTTATTGAAACCAAATATGACAGTTTTTGGGCTTAGTTGAATTTTGGTAACTTGATATTTTATTTGATGTATTGGGTTAAGTAAATTGTTTATATCAACATATTTATTCGAGTGCTGTTCAAAAGACTTATTAGAAGATTTTAAGAATTTAAGTGTAGCACTTTGATCTTCAAAGCACTTGGTGAAGTTTTCTTTTCAAAGCAGCACTTTGCAGTAAAATTTAGTTTTGTTTCCTTAGAAAAATTTTTAGTTTATTGCAAAAACCAGGAGTTAAGTTTTGGAAGATTATGGGTTAACATAATTGCTTCAGTCAAGATTGTAATGAATTGAATGAAGCACTAGCTGCCAGGGTGTTAATCATTTGAAAGAAAATGGAAAGTATTTTTCTTATTAATAATTCGTTGATATATAACACCGTTCATATTCTGAACATATTCTGAAAATATGGCCAAAAATAAGTTATATGTATTCCCGATTTTCTGGATCAGGTCGATTTTTTTTAATCAGTCCTAGAAGTTTTCTTTACATGTGTTGAGTCGACACACTAAATACAATAAATGACCCCCAAAGAAATTCTTCGTAGAATATTTTGTGTAATATTTTAACCCATTATAACCCTTTTTTTTTTTGGAAAAAGGTATTAAACAGACACGCAAAAGCAGGATCAATGGGTTATTGTAATTAAAACACTGTTCCTTATGTGATTTTTTTATGACCTTGGGACAACAACTTTTATCCAAAACGTGGTTTTAAAGTTTTACAGTGGGGTGAAATTTCGAAAACTCGTTTCTGTAGCCATATTTTCAGAATATATTGTTTTTTTTTCATTTGTTTAACCAAAAGTTGAATTTTGCCGAACGGTGTAATATATCCATATCGTCCCCTAGCTTCCAACACCGCCTAAGTCATTTTTAGCATCTTTACAGGTGTTCAGGCGGTGTTCAGAGAGCAACTAACTTGCGCGCTGTTACTACTTTTTGAATGACGGCTTCTGATTGACTGAAATCTACATAACGTGACGAATGGTTAGACGCGCAATGAGCAGCTCTATCAAATACATTAATATGTCAAAACCGCCAATTTTCGACTTGAGCGGGTTTGGAAGCTAAGGGACGATATATGTATATAAAAATTAATGTTTGTATGTTCCGTGAAACTTTATATGTAAAGGTTTTTGGGTACGGCGCGTGTTTCTGCATCATTAGTTTATTTGATTTTTTTTTTTCACCCAAGGGTCCACCCTAGGATGCCGGAACCAAAATTTTTTGTTTTGTTTTTTTTTTTTTGTGTTTTCTACGCGTTTTATGACTTTTTACAACACTTTGCTGTAAAAAAAAAAATTTTCACCAAGGGTCCCCCCTAGGATGTCGGAACCAAAAATTAAAAAAAAAAAATTTCGTTTTTTCTACGCGTTTTATGACTTTTTACGACATTTTAGTTGAACAATTTTTTTTTCACCCAAGGGTCCCCTCTTGGATAATTCGTTTTTTGGTGTTTCGTGGGTCTTAAATAAAAAAAAATTACCAAACAAAGTCGATTTATTTTTCATCAAAGAATTTCCTAGAATGTTTTCAGAATTTTAGAATCTGTTATGTGGCCGTTATGAGCGATTTAGACTTTTTAACCCTTTTCCTCACCGTGTTCCACATATGATTTTTCTTAATTTTACTTGAGAATATTCGCAAAGTTGCCCCGTAACTTCTGAAATGTGTCCTCTCCCGTATATAATTGGAAATCTTGATTTTCCCGAAATTTCTTGGTAAAACAACTGTAATGAGCGATTTCGACTTTTTAGCCGTCTTCCTCACAGTGTGCCACATACGATTTTTTTTAATTTTACTTCAGAATATTTGGAAATGTGTGCTCTTCCGAATATTACTGGAAATCTCGATTTTCCCGAAATTTTCAGTTTAAACGACTTCTTGTCAGCCCCACATGTTGAAATTTTCTGTTCACCTATTGGAAATTTAATTTGGTTATAGAATTGGAAAAAAAAAAGAAAAATTTCTGAACACCTGTGTCAAATAAGGGAAGATTATTTTCGGATATACCCATATATCGTTGCTGAACAAGTGAAAAAAAAAAAATACTCATACAGTTTTTGCTTGTTTTGAGTTATTTGATATTTCTGGTCTAAAATATTATAGTCTTTAGACCGATAAGAACCCATTGAGCCATATCTCTGCTAAAAAGTGGTTATTTTTATCTTGAGAGACTTCGTTATATCAAGCTTTGAGAATAAAATTTTTGTTTTCAACGTTTTTCTCTTGATAAGTCTGAATTTTAAGTTCAGTTTCGAAATATGGATGGATAGCAAAAAAATTTATTTCTTCTAAGGTAATCATATTTAAACTTGAACCTTAACTATGGTCATCTTTCAAAACAAAAATGTTTGCATTTGTAACTCAGTTGTGAAATTGGTTTTATTATACGGTTACCAGATGCATATGTTCATCAAAAAAAAAAAAAAAAAACGTATGCTGAAAGTCTGTTGGCCTCGCATAATCTCAAATACACTCATACTAAACCTAAAATGCAACCAGATGCTAATAGTAAACCAGATAAAATCATGGAAATAGTGATAGTTAGGGCATAATCTCTGGAAATCATGCGGTCAAATTTTGCACCAAGCTCTTTTTAAGTGGCAGTAGAGCACCAGTTACACCAAAAGTTACTTGTGAGCGGTCGCTAGTAAAGGAATTTCAAGAAACGGGAACATTGTGGAAAGAATTATATTTGTCGGAGATAGAACATTTTGGTCATGTACCCCTCCTAGAAGTTGCTGGAGAATACAAATATACCAGTTTTACAACTTCAGAATTCAAAATGCCATAACTTAGTAAATTTTTGACATATTTCCATGATTTTGATATCATTCGCTTTAGATTCTGTGCTTTATACAGTAGAGCCATTTTTAACTCGCATTATTTACACAGTAAAAAGTTTAGTTTAATTTTAAAACCAAAAAGTACTTATATAGAGCAATGCCAAAAAAAGTATTAATTTTAAACTATTTTGGTATAAATTTCATACTTTCCTGGTATAAATTTCAAACTTTTTTGGAAGAAAATCGGGATTTAATACCAAAAAATTTTTAAATCAATACTAAACGGAAACAAAAGTAAGAAAAGTAAACTTTAATTTTTTAGTGTGTATGTATGTATATTTCAAAGTCCTTTCCTAGGTATTTTATCTTGTTCCATACCCTCAAAAACGATTTCTGTATTTCTTCAAAACGAGTGTAAGAGATTAAATTCCATGGTTGATGACGACGCTTCTTGTTGGATCATTACGCCGAGACGCGGACGTTTGATTAGTTGGACGCCGCGCCGTTACTTTAAATGGAAATGATTTCGTGCATTTTTTCGTACATTATACGATGTTGTTGCTTGCTTTTTGTTCGTAGTCGTTGGACGACGATTCTCAAGTGGCTTTGGCTGGCTCTTTTTGGCGGTTTTTGCTGTGTGACGTTTATTCGATATCTTTTTTGTGTTGTGCGGTTCGTTTTTCTTTAGCGCAGCGTAGCGCGGCGTTTTTTTTGTTTTTGATTTCATTGCCCCAAGGGGACAAGAAGTGCTTCAAAAACCCTTCTGAAGTGCATTCTTTTCACCAATAAGCGCTTCCGCTCCGTAAGAACAATACTTTCTTTTTAACATTGCATGTCATAGGATGTAAGCGAGCCAAAGCTTACCGCAGCCTTACCAAAAAAGTGTTTTTAAAGCGCTTATTCGTAATGCTGCGGTAAGCTTTTTTTCAATAAAATTAAAAAAAGAAAAAAAAAAAAAAAAAAAAAAAACTGGCAGCGCCAGGATTTGAATCCACGACCCTCCGCGTGCTAGATATTTTTTTCTTACATTTACCAACCCTTTAGACCGCTCCACCAACGCCCGATGATATGAAGAGGTATTAAATTTGTATATTAAGCAAATGCTGTCCTGCAGCATTACAAAAAATCATTGTTCAATCAGTTTCAATTCAAGTAAGCAAAAGTAAATAAAAATGAGAAATTAAAATAGAAAAGTGAAATAAAAAAGGTTGAATAAAAAATATTTTAATAAAAAAAAAAAAAATAAAGCAAAAACAAATAAAAAAACGAAAAAAAAATCACCCGGGCTGGGTTCGAACTCACGTTGTTCTTACTGCAGCCTTATATGGAATCATTGTGTAATCAATTTCAATTCAGTTAAACAAAAGTAAATTAATAAGAGAAAGGAAAATAGAAAAGTGAAATAAAAGATGTTGAATAAAAAATATTTAATTAAAAAAAAAATAAAGCAAAAAAAAGTAAAAAAAAGTAAAAAAAAAAATCTCCCGGGCTGGGTTCGAACTCACGTTGTTCTTACTGCAGCCTTATAAAAAATCATTGTGATAGTGCTTCTAAATTTCTATGGGGACAAGCACTTTTGAAGTGCTTGGATCAGAAGCGCTAGAAATTTTTCCTCTTGGGGCGATACAGAGATACATACAAACATAACCGCATACAAACATACATTTACAGAGGCGCTTTTTCTTTTTATTCGTGTACGTTTTTATGGCTTTGATTTTGTTTTCTTCAGTTTTTTTTTATACGGAATTTTTTGTTTTTTGTTCAACTGGAGTTGTCGCTACTTTCGGCCGCGTTAACAGAGATTTCTCTTTTGTCAAGCGGTCAAGCGTTTTTCTTTTTTTTTTTGACAGTTAATGTTGTTGTGAACTGTTTGTTTGCTGCTTAGAGATGCTGCCGATTTCGTGAATTAATAACTGGCACAAGGTGCAAATTATAATGTCAACGTCATGTAGCAACAACAACAACAACAAAAACAACAACAATTACAATAAAAAGTTTCATTTTGGTGTATCGAAATTGAGATGTTTACCTTTGCTCGGCAAATGTTTTTCATGTTTTATTGTTGTTGTTGTTTTTTCATATTTCGTTGTTGATTTGTGTTTTGTTAGTGATGACTTTAAGTGACAAGCGCTAGTGTCAAATTGAGTTTTCAAAACATTTTCAACAATTGACAGACAGACACTTGTCAATTGTTGTTGTTTATGGAATTGTTGTTGTTGTCATGTAATCCATAGTAGGCAAACCAAGGAAGCGTAAAAAAGCAACAACACAATAAAGAAAAACAAACAGAATTGCGAACACCCAAATAGTAAGCGTCTGTTTTTTTGAGGGTGGCTCAAAAAAAAAATAATATATGAAAGCAAATTTTCAAGTTGATTCGTTTTTACTAAAGTGCGTAGATTTTCTTCGCATACTCGATCGAAATCTGATATTTTCTTATAGGTACTATGTAGAGTTCCACTTGATACCCCCCATGCCGAGCAATAAACGTTCGCATACCGCCAAAAATCGCGTTTTTTACCTAAATCTTTGCGTTTTTCGTTATTTACTCGGCATGGGGGGCTTAAATTAAAAAACATCATAAGCAAAGTCGATTTATTTTTCATCAAAAAATTTGCTTGAATTTTTTCAGAATTTAAGGACCTGTTATGTGGACGTAATGAGCGATTTAGACTTTTTAACCCATTCTGTCTTCATGTTCCACATACGATTTTTCTGAATTTTACTCCAGAATATTTGTTAGATATCCCGCTATCCTGCCTTATGTGTCGCTAAGGTGTACTCGATCGCATTTTGCCAAAAATCGCGTTTTTTTCTTTTTCAAAATTTTGCGTTTTTCGTTTTTTGTTCAGTAGGGTGCGCTTGAATTAAAAAAAACACGTAAACAAATTCTATTCATTTTTTTTATCAAGGAATTCGCTTGAATTTTTTTCAGAATTTTAGGACTTGTTATGTGGCCGTAATGAGCAATTTAGTTTTTTTAGCCCATTCTGTCGCCATGCCCCACATACGATAATTTTGAATTTTACTTGAGAATATTTGGAAAATTTGCCCCGTAACATATCTTTTACTACTGAAATGTGTGCTCTCCTATATACTATCGGAAATCTCGATTTTCCCAAAATTTTTTGGTAAAACGACCTCCTGACACCCTCTCTTTTGTACACCTATTGGAAACTTAATTTAATACGTCAAGGGATATATTCCACCTCATTTCGTTATAGAATATGAAAAAAAAATTTTTTTCTTAAAACCTGGGTCATATAAGGGTAGAATATTTTTGGTTATACCCATATGTCATCGATCCATATACAAAATATTTCTGCTTTATATAGTCAGGTAAATGAGGTATTAAGATCTTGTTTTTTTACTTATTTTTTGCCTTTAACTTTCTAAGAAGATCTATAAAACTATCTATTAACCCATTTTACCCAAAAAAGAAAGTGCCAAGGTTTCGATTTTAAAAATCATATCATTTTACTCAGGACATTTAGGACTATTGATTTCAACAAAAAAAAGAGGCTACCCTACGTCGTCCCATTAAGATACATATCTTGTTGAACACCATGTACTCAAGCCCGTCCGATGCCCACTCTACACGGAGAAAAAAATAGTTTGTACTACTTTATTTCTAGTAAATTTCACTTCAATTTCAAGTCATTATAGTGACAACTATTGAATTAAATAAATTTAACCTTACTGTTTTAGTAAATTCAAAATTTTTGAATAATAACAATAGTACATAGTAACCTTTTTGAAAAAATTTAAGTGATATTTACCTTACTGTAAGGTTCAAACAACAAAATTAAAAAACAAACAAACAAACAAAAAAAAAAGTAACTACAACTACTGACCGCACTAGGATTCGAACCGGAGTCCATTCGTGTCATAGATAGAAACATATTAATTTTTCTTACAATTACAAACTTGTTAGACCTCTACACCATTGATCTACATATATGACGAAAAGGTGTAAAATTTTCATTTTATACAAATGTCTGTCCAAACATAAATATTTTTACTAGAATTCTAAAGTCAAAATTGCTATAAATTTTCTGGCGGAAGTTACGTATAGGAAAATGTAGGCAATTCGGTGTAAATATTACTCAAATAGTTCATATTGACGTTTGTTTATTTATGTTTGAGATTTAATGTTCATTACTTAAATTTTTTTTTACTGCTCGAGTAGAGTAAAAATTATGAGACTAATTTTTCTTCGTATAATGTTGATTTTTTAATTTTTGAAACCAGCTTGACACATATAGATAGATATTAAAATGTATGCAAAGCGTGTCGTCCTTATGAAAGACCATCACCATCAACCCACCAAGTCAACCCCAAATCCCCTAACGCTAATGCCATTTAAGCGTCCTTAAGGCTCAGCAAACAAATCGTAGCTACGCGCTTCTTCCTTCAATTTAAGCTGCTGCCACTGCCACTGCCTCTGTCTGTACGAAATTGCATGCATCAAGGCCAGAGGGTGTTTTCGTTCGTTTCGTTGGTTTTTCATGCTAAATAATAAAGAGGCAGGCAGGCAGTCGATGGGCAATAAGGCCATAACAAGGGTAAACGTGCAGCACCCTTTTTTTTGTTTTTTTTTGCATTAATGTGAGAGTGTGTGTGCGTGTACATGAGTGCTTGTAGCGAATCCTAAATAAAACAGTTCCTTTTTTTCTCTGTTGTTGTTTTAATTCGTACGTGTTTTTGTTGGCTGCTATGAAAGTGAAACAAAAGGAAAAAAAATCCTTTTAATTTCATGGCGTCGTTTCCGTTTTTTATTAAAATTTATTGTTTGGGTTTTGTGTATCCAATAAAAAATTTTATTTCCCAATTATATCTACTCATATGCTAATTAAACTCAAAATTTATTTATTGTTGTTTTATTTTCTGATTTATTTTTTTATCTTCTACAGGAAAGCTGCTGCTTCTTCTACAGGAAAGCTGCTGCTTCTTCTACAGGAAAGCTGCTGCTTCTTCTGTCGCTTAAAGGTACTACGCACAATATGGACACAAGTGCAACTCTTGAAGTTGGCAAACGCAATAAACCTATGAATTATTCATAACTTTTTGAAATGGCTATGAGCCATTTTCAATTCCAAATATGGTTGAGACTGGCAGAAATTGATACGAATGACAAGTTTGTCAAAAGCAACTTTACGGAGGTGTTTGGCGAAGGAACATATACTGCATTTGTAAGAGATTTCGTAAATAGATAATTTTACTTTTGATAACTGAATGTCAAACTTTGTATATAATTTGATATATATGTAGTACTTTGAGGTGGCTATAAATATATCCATGTAGGTATATTTGTACTTAACTAAAATACGAAGAAACTCAGACCTAAGATTGTACTTTTCGAAGAAAAGAAATCTGCTCGAAATTAACATTACTTTAGTTTTCCAAATTTACTTTGTGAAATGCTTTCTACTCAAATGAAGTGGCGTAAAATATTCCCCTTGAAATTCTGCACAAATTTTCACTAAACTCCTTTAATGAGAATTATAAAATAAAAATTTTTCAGTTCGGAACTGACATGTTTCCATCAAAAAACTTTTTATAGAATACGAAAATCTGCAAATACTTACATACGAGTATGTGTCGTTCATTTGAATGGTGGTGTAAGTCGATGCTAAGTAATTTCATATTAAGAATTTACTGACATCTTGTTATCTATACTAGAATCGCCCAATGGCCAAAATTTTACCACAAATGTATTAAATAGTTTTGGTACTTTTTGGACAGTTTTAGTACATTTGGTTTTGCTATTTGGTACAAAATAGAAAAACTCATTTATCATCCCCGGTACAATGACAAATGTGAAACGAAAGAAAACAAAAAACAAGTCAGTGTTATTCAGCTTTTTGTCTTTCTTTTTGTGCTGCATCTTCTTTTCAGCTTTGTGCGACCGCGTATTTTGTCGTTATTAATATTGCAAAATTTGCCATTCCATGGCTTAATGGCAAAATATTAAAATAAACTTATCTTTGTGCACATTTACACAAAGTCGTGCTCCATTTCTAACATAGTAAAAAAGGTAGGACAAATTTTTGTCTTGCGTATTAATATGTGGATTTGAAAAATGTGCCCGTCTGTATGAAACATTATCACTCAGAAAGTATTCGGCCAATTGAGCTGAAAGTATGGCAATAAGTGTATCTCAGGTATGGGAATGTTTTTATGCTGTACACGAAGGTTTTCGAAGATCACCCAAAGGCTCCATTGTCAAAACGGAGAATATATAGGTTCACTAGTGGAAAAATATCTATCGCCGACTGTCAACAAGTTCTAATTGATGGTTTTCTGGGCAACCCAAAGTTTCCCGAAGGTCATCCGAAGGCTTGATAGTCAAAACGAAGTCAAAACCAGCTTTAATTGATAGTTTTTTGGAATACTCAAAGGTTTCTGAAGATCACCCTTCGGCTTCATAGTCAAACCAAGAAAATCTAGATAAACTAGAGGGAAAACATCTATGGTGAACAATCAACAAGCCTTAATTGATAGTTTCATGCGAAACTCATTGTTTTCAAAAGGTCACCCAAATATTTCATATTCAAAACGAAGAATATTTAAGCACCCTGAGACACCCTAGCTATCGGGAATTTCAGATGGTTTTAAATGAACTTAACTTTCCCAGATCTAAGGCCGTAGAAATAAAAAATGTTTTTGTCGCCCTGTAAAATAAATACACACTAAAAAATTATAGCTTACTTTTCGTACTTTTGATCCATTTTCGTAATGATTTTAAACTTTTTTGGTATTAAACCCCGATTTTTTTCCAAAAAAGTTTGAAATTTATACCAAAAAAGTATAAGATTTATTCCAAAATAGTTTAAAATGAATACTTTTTTGGCATAGTTCCATATGAATACTTTTTGGTTTTAAAATTATGAATTTTCAATGGCATTTAAAATATTTTGACAAGCACATAAAAAATGCAATTCACGGTTATATCTCAAAACAGATATGACTTGAAACTTAAACGATATAAACATTTTTGAGTTTATCTATACGATATATGGATATGATTGATGGTCGCCTTGACTTTGCCAAACACTTTTATATATCAAATGTAATATGCTTTTCAGAGTTGCACAATATAATAAGTATCAACATATATACCAATTAATAATGTAAAATATTTAAATTTAATCCAAAAGTAAATTATGTGTGTGTAACCTGCTTTAATAATGTAGAAACTGTTAATTTAATAGTATGATATAATTAGCATTTAGTCTTTAATATTCATCTTACCAACCATCCGTTGTAAATAACCACACTACCTAACTTGAAAATTCCCTATCCCTTCGCCCTCTCCCCTAACCCTCAGAATGCTCTTAGCCATAGTTGACGCGCTGGGCTAAAAAGGCAGCGTCGCGCACATTAAAAATAATCACACAACCGCACAGCGTGTAATCAACAAATACAAAAAAGCAACAACAAAAAATAAAACAAAAACTAAGAAATTTAATGAAAAAACGAAAAAAAGAAAACATTTTAGAAGCAAAAGCATATTATTAACAACAAAAACAGCAACAAATACAAAAACGGCATGGCAATTTTAGTAGTTTTTGTTGTTGTTGTTTTTGTTCTCTTTCATCACATTAACGTAACACGTAGTAATTTGGCACAAATGACTATAGATACAATTTTTAGGTACACATTTACATACATAAATACATAGAGATACATATTAGGGTGAGCCGAAAATTTTTTTTTTTTTAAATTTCAAGTTTTGAACATTAAAAAAAGTTTAATAAGTACTAGCATCAGTTGTAGACTCAGTGGGGGTAAATGCGGTTGAAGCCCCACATTGGCTCAAAATTGTACTTGGATACAATTTAAACATTTAGTTCAGTTAACAAGAAATTAACTACTTCCATCATTATTATAAACTACACACTAAAAAATAATAGTTTACTTTTCTTACTTTTGATTGCCAACTGTATAGAATTTAAACTTTTTTGGTATTACATTCCGATTTTTTCCAAAAAAGTTTGAAATTTATTCCAAAAAAGTACGAAATTTATTCCAAAATAGTTTAAAATTAATACTTTTTTTTGGCATTGTTCTATATAAATTCTTTTTGGTTTCAAATTTAAACTAAAATTTTAACTGTGTACTTAATGTATATTTCAACTATATTGCTCACAGAAACTTTTCACAGACAGATACGCATACTTTCTGAGTGCAATGAATTTTTTGGTTCATCCTTATACACTAAAAATACACACATACTTGTAAATATATAAACTTTATATGAAATTTTTACTCATTTGAAAAAAAAGAAAATTGAAAAACTAAAAAAATATTAACTTAAATGGAAAAATAAAAAAACATAAAGCTTTAAACGAATCAAGGGTATTTAAAGTAAAATATAGCATGTCTAGATGAATGCAATTTAGAAGTTATAAAAAAATAAAAAAAAGGATATAAATTAAGGTTAATAATGCCTACTATTCCGCAGAACTAAGCTTAAATTCGTCTTTAGTCCTGAACTCAAAAATAACTTTAAAAACTCTTTCCAACAATGCATGTCTTTTACTTAACTTAACTTCACGTACCTTACAAATACTTAGAAGGATCGCCTTTTACTGTCTACACAGCTTCTTTTCCAATGATAAAAAGTGATGTATTAACGAAATCATTTAGCTTTGACAACCAGTTGAAAGTCGGATATAGCGAAACCTTTTCATTCAGAGATCTGGGTTGTTTTTTATAATTTTTGATTTAGCTGATACAAAATCTTTCATAGTATTCGGTACATTGTTTGTACATATTATCATTTGAAAGTTAAATTTCTCAAAAGTATTAGTTTCTACACGTTACATTGTTGATGTAATGGATATCACTTTGTTGTCTGAGAAAATGGTTAGCTCTAAAATTTGTAGCGTTCAGACTATTACATACATAACTTGTTTTGAAAATTCATGGCTCAGCATAGCTCCCCGTCAACCTCGAAGTTTTATTACTGAAGTTGTTTTCACAGGGTTTTTTTTTTGTTGAGTTAAATAAAACCACAAAGAAACGGTAATTTTCGAGGTATTTCTTGAAGATGAAGGAACCCTCTTCACCATTTTTGTAGCTCCATAATAAAGCTAAGTAACGTTCATCCATAAAACTTGATACGGAAATTTAATGCAACCATCTTTTGCTTTAAAACCCCGTTTAACGATATACAGGCCTATTCCGAAATCCGACTGATTTAAATTACTTTTCTTTTAGGCTTTGTGATGAAAACGGTTAGTCGAACGATAAAAAGTATAAGAATCTCTTTTGTGAAAAATTCAGATTCTACAAATAATATTGATTTGCATTAACGAAAAAGTAACCGTTCTTACAAAACCGCAAAAAGTCGAAAAATTCGATTCTATCCAATATTTCCTAAACGGTTACTTTTTTGTAAATGTAAATCAATATTATTTATAGAACCTGTAATTCTCCACAAAAATGATTTCAATACTTTTTATCGTGTGACTCACTATTTTCATCAAATAGCTTCCGAAATGAAAAGTAATTGAAACCACACGGATTACAGAACAGGCCTGATATTCTTTTTTCTCCGAGATATCGTAAACTGAAAACCGAATTCAAAAGCGATGTATTTCACTTTTAATAAAAATTGAGTTAGCCACTGATTATGAATCCCAGTTTATAACACTACCCTTGGCTCTTATCGGAGTTTTCAAATGTCTATTAGTTCCAAGCCAATTTTGACTTTAATTTTTCAAAAATGATGAATTCCAAGTTTGGTGTTTTGTTTTTCTTCAATATCTTTGAACATTTTAAAGTGGAATACATTATCTTGGAATCTAATAGTTATAAGTGTCATCTCTCATGCGCTAGCCAAAGTCAGACTTTTCTATCAAAAAGTAAAACAAAAAATTTTAAAAATTGTTGAGTCGAAATCAATTCGATCAAGATTTTTTGATGGAATCCAATTTGGTTATTAAATGCTATCCATAATAGTGTCAGAATATATATACCAATTTTTTTTTTCGAAATTTTCAAAAGTTAGGGAGATATGAGATTTTGAAATTTTAAGGTTAGTTTTTTTTTTGAGAAGCTATATTTTTAGGTCCTTTTATCCAATTTTCAAATTTAAGGTGGCAAATGATTCGCCTTGAAATAGCACTGTAGGACTGATGGAGTCAATTGTCTCAGTAGTCCAATCTTTAATCTAGTTTTTTTGTAACTAGTCCATAATGGACTAAACCTAAAACTAGAATAAATTCACTTACTATAAATTATCAATTGCATCAGAAATGTTAAAAATTTAATGTATAATCCGTCATTGGTACCAAAAGTTGATTGTGTCAGTGAAATTAAAATGTATGTATGTACTTTTTGGCAGTACGCCGTCCGAAGAGATATACATATAACCAAAAGATACAAAGAAGCACTGGAGCAATTTTTTGAAGTTTGAGTTCACCGCGGACGGTAGCTTTGACTAATTTAGAAGTTGAACGGCAGCGTAATTCAACCAAAAAATCTGTTTATATCAACTAACCGCAGATGAGAAGAGAAGTATACAGATTTTTTGGCTGAATTACGCTGCCGTTCAACTTCTAAATTCGTCAAAGCTACCGTCTGCGGTGAACTCAAACTTCAAAAAATTGCTCCAGTGCTTCTTTGCATCTCTTCGCGCCGACTGTAAAGAAGAGCAAACGATAGTATATCGGTCTAATGAATTGCGCTGCGTTGAAAGACCCGGGTTCAAATACTCCACTCGGTGATTTTCAATTCAAATTTTTAAATTTTCATTAATTTGCACAAAATTTGTTTGAAGAGTCTTCGGAGCGGAAAATGAAACGTGTCCAATATAGCCAACGTATAATATTTATAATAAAAAAAATAATAAAAAAAATTTCATCCGCACTGAGATTTGAACCAGGAACACAATGCTTAGAAATACATAACAAATTCTTTAGCACATTCGTCTATGAAAACTGTTGATGTTTTTGTAAAAAATTTGTGTATTACTTAAATTAAATTCTTTGAAATTTATAAATAAAATAAAAGAAAATTGACCATTTACTGGTCCGAATGTAATACATAAGGAGACAACTGATCTTTTTCTGGTCCGATTGTAATGCATAAGGAGACAATTGATTATGCCCAATGACAAACAATGTAACACGTAAATAGAACTTTATGTGTGATGGGGTCAGAATTTGGACTAGTAGGTTTCTCCCATGGAGTAGTTTGCAAACTAGTTTTGGAATAGTTCGTGGTCCTTCGTACAGGGAACTTAAAAGGATATTGAAGTTTAAAATTTTTTAGATTTCTGCGTTTATACACTTTAGTCCCACTGCTTTTCCACAAAAGAATGATAACCTCAAAAAAGATAAAAATAAAAATAAAACACTAAAAAAGTAAGTGCAGCCCAGTGTATGTGCTTTAAATGTGCGCGGTACTAAATATTAATTTTATAAATGTATATATGTCGTAAATTTGACGTAGTACTCAACACACATAAACATATTAATACACCAGCAAAAACGCAGACGATACGAGGCGTAATAAAACTGTATCATAAATTAATGAATTTATTTTCGTTTCGTTTAATTTTTTGGTTTTTTTCATTTATTTTCATTTTATTTTGAGCGCATTTATAATCACTTTGCTTGCCTGTGATTAAATTTAAATTTGTGCATGCTTTGCAATGTAGTGTGTGTGTGTGCGCCTGTGTAAGTTTGCGCGCCACCGATGTGCAAAATACAACGTCAGCCCACCAACCACCCCAAGGGGACAAGAAGTGCTTCAAAAACCCTTCTAAAGTGCATCCTTTTCACCAATAAGCGCTTCCGCTCCGTAAGAACAATACTTTCTTTTTAACATTGCATGTCATAGGATGTAAGCGAGCAAAAGCTTACCGCAGCCTTACCAAAAAAGAGTTTTTAAAGCGCTTATTTGTAATGCTGCGGTAAGCGTTTTTCCAATAAAATTAAAAAAAAGAAAAAAAAGAAAAAAATAAAAAAAAACTGGCCGCGTCAGGATTTGAATCCACTACCCTCCGCGTGCTAGATATTCTTTTCTTACATTAACCAACCCTTTAGACCGCTCCACTAACGCCCAATGATATGAAGAGGTATTAAATTTGTATATTAAGCAAATGTTGTCCTGCAGCATTACATAGAATTATTGTGCAATCAGTTTCAATTCAAGTAAGCAAAAGTAAATAAAAATGAGAAATTGAAATAGAAAAGTGAAATAAAAAAGGTTGAATAAAAAATATTTTAATATAAAAAAAAAACAACAACAAATAAAAAAACGGAAAAAAAAAATTACCCGGGCTGGGTTCGAACTCACGTTGTTCTTACTGCAGCCTTATATGGAATCATTGTGCAATCAATTTCAATTCGGTTAAACAAAAGTAAATTAATAAGAGAAAGGAAAATAGAAAAGTGAAATAAAAGATGTTGAATAAAAAATATTTAATTAAAAAAAAAATAAAGCAAAAAAAAGTAAAAAAAAGTAAAAAAAAAAAATCTCCCGGGCTGGGTTCGAACTCACGTTGTTCTTACTGCAGCCTTAGAAAAAATCATTGTGATAGTGCTTTTAAATTTCTATGGGGACAAGCACTTTTGAAGTGCTTGGATTAGAAGCGCTAGAAATTTTTCCTCTTGGGACCCCTTCATAAAACAGACACCTAAAGGTTGGGAGCGGGGTGGAAGGTGCGACTGGTTGTTTATGAACTCTCTCTCTCGCTGTAAACATCGATTTATGCAATTTTAATTAGTTTGACTTTTTAGGCCGCACTTACATCATGACGCGCGTGCACACAGATACAGAATTCTAGTTTTTTTTATATGTAAATATTTAATGTATCTCTAACGCTTTAGAAACATAAATATTTGAAATAAAAATATTTTTGTTTTGTTTTCTATTTTTTTAACTTTCGCACTGAAATCTGTTTTAATTTATTTGTATATTTATTCATAAGATACTATTTTTTATTGTTATTCTTTTATTTGTTTTATTCGATTATGCGGAAATATTTCGCTACTGTTTTTTTTTTTTTAGTAATAATCACCTACTCGTACATACTAATACTTAATATATACATATATTCATTTCCAAATATTTACCCCAAATGCTGCAATTATGTTGAAAACAATTTATCCAATAAATTTTACTTATAGTTTTATTTTGAGACTTTTTAGCGAATATTTAAACAAGAAAAATACAAGATATTTTATGAAATCGTAGATATTATGAATTTAAAGATAAACATATATATATTATGATAAATCAAACTACATACCTAAATATTTACATATTATGTATTAATGCAAATGTAAACAGACAATTAAATATGTAATAATAATTATTATATAAATGTAAGTGTATTGCTATTTGGCAAATGTATCTGGAACAATAATAGAAAAATTTAAAACCAATAAATAAATTGAATTTAGCAAAAATATACAGTGTTTGACTTAACTTTTTAATGGAAAAATATGGCTAAGTATTGAGAATAAAAACTTTTATTTACAAAGGACGCTGCAACAATTCTTCTCACTATGTAGAGTTAGCAAAAAAACTAAAGCCAGGCATTCGAACATAACAGGCTGGCTTTCGCCCTCACAGATCGTTTATTGACCATAAATGGACTTTTTTCGCACTTTCTGCGGCCAAGAAAACTCAATAAGTCGGAAATTGCAAAAATATTTCAAGAAATTTGAACAAACTAAATTCAATGTTGGACAAAAATGTTTCCCAGCATGGTTTAAATCTGTGCAAAGATGGCAAAACTAGGTATCGATAATTTTTTGTGAAAATGAGTAATGTAGTCCAGGCTATTGTTCTCGGTGAGTTCTACAAGCTCTCAAAAACTCAACTAAAAATTTAAATTTCTCTCCTGAAAAATTATGAAAACAAGCGATACCTAGTTTTTTCATCTTTGTATTGTACAACTTAAAAACCGGAATTTTTTAGCGAAATTTGATGCTTTATTGTGAAAAAATGTTGCAATATATTTTATTCAAAGTATTGTCTATTGGAAGCTACAACATTTCCCCATCTTTCAGGCAATTTTTGAATTCCATCCCAAAAAAATTGCGCCGGCTTGGCGGCCAAAAATGAATCGAGCCAATTTTCGATATCTTGAACTTAAGTGAAGCGTATTCCAGATAGGGCATTCTGCATCGATCGGAACAAATGGTAGTCTGATGGTGCAAGGTCTGGGCTATAAAGCGGGTGAGGCAAAATTTCCCATCCGTTGTTTTCCAGGTAATTTTTTACTGGTGCAGCAATATGTGGCCGAGCGTTATCGTGGTGGAAAATGATTGACTCATGTCTGGTCGCATACGTTGGCCGCTCTGCCTGGATTTTCTGCTTCAATTGGATCAATTGTTGAAGTTAGTTTATTGACTGTTTTTTATTGCTTGTATAGTACTAATGAAAGTACCAACGCGCTTTTTTTTCAATTGTTGACGATAGAATTGAGCATTAATGGTTTGGCCACCTGACAACAGCTCATAATGGATCACACCTAGCTGGTCCTGACCAGGACGTTCTTTGTCTTCGACATCAAAATAACCACTTTTAAACCACTCACGACAGCTTGATTCAGCTGGAGCATAGTCCCCATAAACTTCTACAAGAATGCGATGACTTTCGGCAGCTGTTTTCTTTGCAAAAAAATGACCCACTAGAACACCCCCGCAAATGCTGTCTTTTTCTCGAATTTTCGAAGTTGTTCATCGTGAAAAATAATAATGATGCACACAAGATAAAATTGTTTTGTTGACAGATTTTGACAGCTGTCAAATGTACCTTCAAAATGACATATATACAAAGTTCGAGCCTTCACGATATTTGTTAGTACGGACATCCACCGTCAAATTCCGGTTTTTAAGTTGTACACCCAATACAGAAATAATCTCTGGAACGACTCTTCTACTGTAGCGTAAGATATATGCCATTGAAATTTGTTCAATATGAAGACGTAAGCTAACTTCATAAGCCTTGCTACGAAT
Source organism: Calliopum simillimum (assembly GCA_951812925.1). Classification (NCBI taxonomy): domain Eukaryota; kingdom Metazoa; phylum Arthropoda; class Insecta; order Diptera; family Lauxaniidae; genus Calliopum; species Calliopum simillimum. Next base: position 103,920,081 of record OX638370.1, read on the forward strand.
AAATATTTTAGAAACTACATGGCAGTCTGAAATTAAATACTCGACAATTCCCCACAAGTTTCTTATTCAGAAGATCGTTTTTAGGAATTTCTGATTCAACTTATACAAAGCGTTTCATAGAATTCTGTCCATAGATTGCTCTATCGTTTTTAAATCCACTTTCTGAAAGTTCATCGAACAAGTGTTCTTCCTCAATACTACAACTAGGTAACTCCTATTTTCTAGTTTTGAGATAATTCAATTCGAAGATTTTTAAATATTTGAATTTACACTGATGTTAAGCTTTTCTGGTTTTGTTTTTTCTTAAAATTTCACAATGGTTCCACCTTAGAGTATTGGAACAAATTGTGCAATAAGCTATGATAAGTACAATATCAAATCCCAAAAATGATAATTTAGGAGTTAAAAAGAACAAAAAAAAAAAAAACTAGTAAAGGTCTTACCTTTCGTCTAACCAAACATCAAATACTGCAGTATTTTAAAATTTGGCTTGAACGGCAGGTGCTACGACCTCTGGTCCGAATTCATATGGCTTCTGCTCAGAGCTTGCATCTACTGTTTTTACTGCCTGAGTGAAATTAAGTTGGATTGTCTCAAAAAATGTTTTCAGTATAGCACTTTTAAGCTTTTGCTTATATGGGATGTACCACGCCCTCTTGTTCGAGTTCGCCTAATTTTTGCTCAGAGATTGTAATTAAAGTTCTTATTGTCTGAGTCAGCGTTGCCAGTTGGTTACATTTTATACATTTTGCGTAACTTTTTGGCCTCACGTAAGTAAAATTTGTATTTTGGCCATTTTTTTTAACTTTTTAGGTTTTTCTCAATTTATATTAATGTTTTTTTTTTTTAAATTTTGTTGCACTGAAAAAAAGAAATTTCGGTATGGCACTGCCATAAACTATACAATAAAAAGACATTAGTAAAATATAATGTGACAGTGATTACGATCTCCCCTACCTTTTGGCCATTTAAACCTTGTACCAGGCACCGAATCATGTGAGTTTTATACTAAGTTTTCGCCGGAAATTTAGCTGTGACGTGATTTATAAATCTAGTCGTTAAATCCTATCCGTTTCCACCGACCGAAAGAGATTTATTATTGTTCATATATTGATATGTATTAATGCTGGTTTTCCTTTTCTTCTTAATACTAAATCTTCGATGTGCTTCGTTTTTAATTACATTTAATGCCAATTCTTCAAGTAAATGGGTGCCATTTCGTCGAAAATCGTAAAAATGTTAAGCCTGGATGAGATTTATACGCAGATTCAAAATAAATCACGACAGAAACCAACTTAATTTTTGTATGGTAGATTATGTTATAAACTAAATCTCGAAACAGCCATAAATCACCTCTTAAAATTTGCGATAGAAACGTAGTATTATTTTATTGATATTTCTCATGGCCAATTAAATATATGTATTTCAGTAGGTTGAGGTGATAAGCTCAAATCGAAGCTCAGCTATGCATTGAATTTATTTGGAGTTGTTGTTTTAGACTTTTTGAAAAGTCACTGCATAATAAAATATATCCCGAACAAATTTCGGTGAAATTTTTTGAAATACAATTGAAATTGAAAATTGTTCCATTTATTTAGAAAAAATTAATCAAAATGTAACTTTTTATCAAAAAATGTATCTTTTTAGCAGCAAAAATGTTACTTTCTCAAAAAAGCCCTGGCAACTAGGTTGTTGAATTTTCTTCAAAAACGCTTTCTGTACACACGTAGCATTTTGAAACACTTGCTTTTATCGGAGGTGCCACGCTCTATTGTCTCAGTTCGTCTAGTTTTTGCTAAGACCTTGCGTTTAGTATTCATGTGTATTTTAGTTGCGTTGTCGTGAAAAATACTCCTTGTCCAGTTTAATCTTGGCTACAATTTTGTTTTAACAGTTTGACAAAATATGGAACGGTTTGCTAGATAGAATCAAAAATGATATAATTTTTCGACATTTTTGTGATTTTGGGGCCCAAAATGCAAATTTTGTATAACACTTTTTTTGTTTTAGCCTACAGCAAAAACTTTGTCAAAGACAAAAAACAAAATCTCGAACGGTGTACGAAGTATAGCCGAAAAAGCTTTAAAAAACCAGTTTGAGCCCAATTTTTGAAGAATCATAAAATCCGAACTGGATCCAAACTAGCAAAATCCAAAAATTTGTTTTGCTAGGAACATTATGGACTTTCAGAAACAGCAATCAGAAGGTTGTTTGAATTTTTCGTGTAGTACTGTGCTATTTAACCTGTTTGAAAGTAAAAAAGAAACAAAAGCAAAAATTTGATGCAGTCTTAAGTATGTATAAAGTACTATAAAATCGTACCTGGAGCCCAGATAGAGGTTTTCTAGTTACATCAAGTCCTTTCAGGAACATTACTCAAAAAGTTGTTTTGATTTTTCATGTTGCACTGTTTAATACGCAAGTGCATAATATAGGGGAGAGTCACCGGTTATGAGACACCTTCGGGTATGAGACAGTCGATTTTTTCTATGATGCCAAACTAATATTGCCAATCTGACTACTGTCGAACTGTCCTCTTGATATGATCAAGTTTTTAAGCCAACACCGAAGTGAAAAGATTTATTGCTTGTTTAAGTTATACACCTCAGGTCGCAACTCTACTGTAAAAAGTTTTTTATGATCTGTTTCAAAGTGTTATATTTTGGATTTAATCAACTGGAAATGGTCATGCGTTAGCGTTTAGTGTTTTATATCTACTTTGCGATACGATTTGGGTTTGTGCAAATATAAATGGTTAAAACATTCTTTTTTGGCTTTTCTTAAAAGGTGTCATGTATCCGGATATGAGACACATCATCCGGGTATGAGACACTTTTTTTTTTGAACCCAAATCGTGTGCAACTGTGAAATATCGAAATTTATGTAATGTTTCATGTGTTAACGTACAGTTATGGTGTTTTTATTTCGAATTTTTTAATTTAAATTGCATTTTTATAGGTGTCTCATACCCGAATACAAAATTTGTAACGATATGGACATTTTCTTTCGAACCAAAGTCTAGTGCAACTATCAAATATCAATATTAATGTAACGAAAAATGAATGAAAGTTTGTGCTAGCACACAGTCATGGGGTTTTTATTTCATATTTTCTGATTTTCATTGCATTTCTAGGTGTCTCATACCCGGATACAAATTTTAAATTGCTAAAAAAAAGTACTTAGCAAATTGGCCATAACTTTTGAATGTGATGAAATAACTTTCTACGTCTTTGAAAAGAAAGTTGTGTGCATTTTTTACCATTTGAACGATATATAAAACACCTGAAACGGTTTGACCATTAAAAAGTTATGGCTCAAAAACAAAACCCGTCTCATACACGGATACATTCCCTTACTATTCTAGTATTTTATGCATAATTAACTAAAAAATTTAGTTATTGTATCCGTCAATAGTCTGGATGAATTAATATCATGTTTTGGTAACAAATAACGCAATGTGCGGCATTCGAGACCTAATCAAATTCTTCACATTCTAAAAAAAAAAATTGTAGGGTAAGGGAGGGAAATATGGACTACGTGGGTAATATGGACCACACGGATATTTCCCACTGCATACATAGGATTTACCGTTATTCATGTTCAAACTTAGCACTAATACCTAAAGCTTATAATAGGGCGATTTTAGCGTTCGGTGAAGTCGCATGTTTCTGTAAAGTTGATTTTTCTAAAAAAAAGATCAGTGATAATTTTTTTCTAGTGTGTATATTCCATTATTTCACTTTAAAGACATCGCGTTTTTATATAAATGGTTAATTATATAAAGTCAGTGAATACCATTTATAATTTATTAGCACAAATAAGTTCATTAACCAAAAGAGTTTTTGATAAAAAACCATTTATTTCAGCAACACGTGCTGTGGGTAATATGGACCACCACAGAAAAAAGCCTCAAAAACAAATGCATTTATCATCTTTTTCAGATGGGGAATCTAGTTGCAGTTCTCATGACGAGTCTGATGGTCGTTATATGTAATTCGTTAACTACAAAGGAAAAAATGATAAAAAATGCATATAATGTAATACCCTTTAGTCAGAAGATCGGCGTGGCGAATTTTGGGTTGAATATGTAATCTGACGTTCTTGGAGTCATAAAAAATGTTCCGAATGTGGAAGTGACATTTTTTATGCAACTTCAGTACCAAATGGACTATATGGTCCATATTACACTACACTTTTGTTTTATCTTCATTTTGCGTATTTTCAGTTTCTTCATTTTTTTTCTTTATCTTGATGAGATATTTATCTAAAAGTGAAGCAGAATAAAGGTAAATTGTTTCCTTAACTGAATGACATAAAATTAATCGTTTTGTTTTATGTATTTTGGGTTTTATTTAAAAAAGGAAGATGGGTGGTCCATATTTCCCCCCCTTACCCTACTAATTAGCTAACAGAAACCGAAGTTTTGATATTTTTCTGAACCCTTCTTTTTGATCTTATCAACACGAAAATCGCAACGATTTTGTAACAAGTTCCATAGGTCAAAAAACCGGTTCGGTTCTAAATAAAAAAATACGTGTCTAATTAAATCGAATAACGTACCATGCCAAAAAGTTTCAGCGCAATATATGATGGCCGACTTGAAAGTTTCTTCACGTAGAATATATTTGTCATATGTGAAAAGCAGACCCAGAGTCACTGTTTATCACTATTCGCATATTCTTAAAAAGTCAGTCAGGTCAATGTGAGTTTTTTAAAAAATGATTTTTTTTCTAAAAGACAATATCTAAAGGCAAAAAGTAAATATCAAAGAAAAAAAAAAATAAATAAAGAATAAAAAACATTTCCTGAAAATTCCAGTTTTTTTGCACAAAAAAAAATCATCAGCACAAAACAAGTCAGTGAGCGTTCTGAAGAAGTTTCTTTTTTTTTGTAATTTTTCTCGCACTTAAACTCTCGCTCGTGTAATCGTATCACATTTCAATTCGACACCCCTAATTGCATGTTTTCTCACTGTGATTTTGATTTAAATTCAATATCCGAAGGGACGAAAGCAACAACAACAACATATGCTAAACCAAAATTGCCACGTGTGCTGTTTCTTTTAACACATAACTTCCGAAATTTATTGCAGGTCCTTGCAAACAGGGATGATTTTTTTTTCGTTTTGTGTATTAAATTTGATGACGCACTAAATGATTCAAATTGATGTACTAATGATGAACTTGATTTAGATATGAAGTGTTATTGTTTAAAAAATGATATAAAATTGCTAATTGAAAGCTCAAATGGTCACCGGAATAGAAATAAAATCCCTAAAACATACCATTAGCTGAAGTGGAGCCACTAATCCTTAATGTGAGAAACAATATGTATATAACAAGATGAGAGAAATCTTCAATCTTAAAGGTTTAAATTTTATCATGCTTGATCAATGTATGTGCATTAGGAACGTTTGTGCCAAGTCTAATTCATATGCATCGGCATGCCATCTGGTAGTTGGAAACCTCACAGACATTTCCTGTGAATTCGCATAAGCCACGGATATTATCCCAAGATGACTTTTCAAGTTTAACTTTACTCCCCACAATATCTAAATGTATCGCTGTGTTGTTTCTGAAATTATTAAATAGTTTCGTTTTTAATATCCTTTTGAATGTTTTGTATTACTGCTATCCTGGTAAAATACTCCAGTATTATGTTCTTATTTGTTCATCATTCATTGTTTTCATTTTGCAGAATGGTTCCGGTCCAATGCAATGCTTTTTGTCACCGATTAATTTGCCATTTCGTTGACCTTAGAAATGCTTTCTATTAGTGATGAGCAAAATTAGTCTTGGTCTTGCGTCTTGTTCTTGGTCTTGGTAATTTTGCGATAATCGTCAAGACCAAGACTGCTTTTCAGTCTTGGTAATTTATAGTTAAAAGTTGTTTCACGCCCGTTTCGAAGATAAAATCTTCTCTTAATTTCAATTTTCGCATCTTAAAAACCCAAATGCTTTGGAAAAATATGGTTTTGAAACTTTGAATACTCAATATCTCTAGAAATTTTTTCAAGACCAAGACCGAGACCAAGACTTAATGAGCAAGATCAAGACCGAGACCAAGACTCAATATCAAAACCAAGACCAAGACTCAATGTGCAAGAACAAGACCAAGACCAAGACTGCTATTGTCTTGGTCTTGGTTTGCTCATCAGTACTTTCTATGCCTGTATAATCTGGAATTCAGGAAAACAAGAAAAGATACTCCAAACTAGTTTGCAGCTTTACTGATGACAATTTCAAAGAAATATTTCGCGTTATTGTTTTGGTATCCTAAAAAGTTTTGGCGTTCATTTGTTGACATAAAAGTTGAAGAATGGAATTTCTTGTAATGATTCTTGTTCAAGAAAGCCTACAGTATTAGTTAACGGTCATGAACACGGGAGTTTTTTCGATGTACCATTATCAACAATAGGGCCTATTTATTAGACCATTTTTACTTCATTTTGAAGTAAAACAATAAAATTATGGGAAATTCTTTGCATTAGGACACATAGCGCCATATTCTTCTGATGTTACTACTTGGGTAAATATCCGAAAAATTTACCAAAACATGCGGAGAATGATAAAATGTCGTAAAAAAAACTACGGAGAATGATGAAATGGAGAATGATGAGATGTTGCAAATACAGTAATATCACAATGAAAATTACCATTCTTTTAAAAAAGTTGAAACTGGTGGATAGCCACTGTAATTGTTTATTGTTTTACCTATATAAAGTAATATAAAAAAAACTTGCGAGGAGAATGATGTCGCAGAACGCAAGTCTTTACAAAATTTTTAAACTTTTTTTTAAAAAAAAAAACCCACGAACACTCAATGTCAAAAAACCAAAAGTGACTAAGCTGAAAATACACTGAATCTTAAAAAAATTACACTTAGAAAAACAAAAAGTGAGCGGAGATAGTCTAAATATAGGGACCAACTTTTCTGGTTGTCAATTCTATTTAAAAAAAATTTTTCGAAAAGTTAAAATAGAAAAACATTAGCTAAAATATATATACAAACAATGTCGCATAAGTTTTTTTTAGAAAATAACGTAATAACGTATTGTAATATGCGGGCAAATTAAGTGCACTAAGAAGCGGATAGGGACAGGACGGAGAATGACTTTGTATCACTTTATTTTATAGTTTCATAGTAAAGTATTAAAAATTTTTTTTTAAACAATTCGTATAGAAGCTGTGGTTAAGTATTCTGCCGTCCTAAGGAAGAATGCCGTAACTCCAATAAATTTTTACTTTTGTAAAATGAGTTTTTGTGTTTATGTTTAGTGTATAGCTGGGAGAAACGACAAAAGTCGTAGTTGTTTTTATAGGGAAAATGAAGGTATAATGCAACCTGTTCTTGTGGGTTGACGGACAGAACCGAGATGACCCAAAAAACGCCGTAAACTTATTTTTTTTGGAAAATTGGAGCATCAGGACATTGGTACCTTTTTTGGAGAATCACTCGTTTCGTAAAATAAGCAAAACCAAAACCTCAAATCAAAGGCGATTTCATACGTTTCATGCATTATCGAATCGAATATGTCGAAACTTTGATTCAACTGACAATGATGGGCTTGAGTACAACAACATGCAGGAAGTTAACACTTTTGACAATGAGTTCAATTCGTGTCTGATTGCATCCCAGGTATTTTTAGTAGCCACTTTGCATTCGATATTTGATTGCACTCACCAGGCACGGCTTCAGTGCGATAGATGATGATGCTCTGCCATTGCCTGAGACCGACCGAAATCGAATTCCAAAATGAATCGCGAAACTTTTGCACGTAGATTTCATTTCGCAAAACGAGTTGGAATTTCGATTTGTAATAAAACGTTCGTGACAGACAGACAGACGGACAGACTGACGGGTAGTTGGGAATACGAAACACAAGTGCGATTCTGTAACGTAGCGGAGAGTGCATAGGGGAGAGGTTGGCTGGCTGACTTGTGTATCTGGCGCAGATAGTCGTTACTCGTATGTTTTATTTTCATGGTGTTGTTGAGCTGCCAGCCTATACGCTTTTGTTGTTTTTATTTGGCAATTTGCCATTTTGCACGATGCGGCACAGCGTTGCGTTGCGATGCGGCCTCTTCTTCTTCTTCGTCGTTGATTGCTAAACGGGATGGGGCGAAACGGTGCTACCATGTTTAGTGATGCCTTGCATTATTAAGCCCCATCGTAGTCATCGTCGTCGTTGTTTCATGGCGTGCGATGCCGTGTGATGGTGATGCAAAATGTGGCGTTCACATGAACGGCGGCTGGCTAGGGCTCAGGGTTTGCGTGCAGGTCGAGGTTGCTACCTGTCTCACTGGCTGGCTGTCTGACAATGTTCTGCCGTCAGTTGCGTTTTGTGTACTGGACAGAGGATGTCCATGTCCTTCCGCCTTCATGCACTGTTTGTTGTATCACTCTGATTGTTGGTAGTTTTTTTGTTTCTCATGGTGTTTGTTGTTTTTTGATTTTGTTGCTTTGAAGGTTCGGATGCGTTCGTTGTGGTGCCGCTGGCATTCGGTGGGTATCCAACCGCAGCTACGCATTGTGGGCGGAACTCACTCATAAGAGGAAAAGCAACAACAACAAAATCATGTTCCTGCCGCCGGGGAAATCAATTTTGAAGCTGATCAAATACCGAATTCGTGAGCTGAGGTCGAGTGAAATTCGCCAATTGGTGTGAATCTCTAAATTTTCGGGGGTGTTCGTTCGTTGTTGCATCGCTGGTCGCTTTGAAGATTTTAATTGCATTTCATGCATAGATGGGAGTATTTTAGACAGTGCACACATGTCAACAACATAAACGTACATACATACATACATATGTACATATGTAATTTACAAATTGTTTTTAAAATGTAATTGAATGTAATTAGAAAAGTAGTAGTAGTTACGAGTAAGGCTTTCTGAACTCAGCTTCAAGTTTTATGGTTCAAATTTTTAAACAAAAAACTGGAGAAAATAATGTTATTGAAAAATACCACTATTCAGATATGTAACAATATCGTTTCCTAAGGCTTATGATCAAAATTGTACTGGAAGCAATAGTAAAATGATAAAGTAGATCCTGAAACTCGTGCGAAAATGAACTTAGGCCACCGCCAATGCTTTAGCATAAATATTTGCTATCCTTAGTTTGAATCTTACCTCAGGATTATAGCATTACATTAGTATTTTAAGATATCCTATCTTAAAAGTTGAAGAAATCATTGTTTTCGCTATATTTTGGGTTATAGCGAAATAATATTTCTCGATGATATTCCTTGCGATAACTGAAGATGCTATTCTTCCTCTTCAAAATGTTTTTTGATGTTTTCAGATGATATTTCATCATGGAGAAACTGTCCTTTAAAATGTATCCATTACTTGCTCTATAGATCGGGTCGATTTTGTATGAAGCAAAATAAAATTATCCCAAAACCGACTCAAAAGTTAGAGGGACTCTTCAAAACGATATCTGAACAATTTTTTTTTCTTTGTGAGAAAAACCAATGGAGCACTTTTGATTCTGCTGAAGGCCTATTTTGGCTAAAAAAAAACATTTTTTTGAACTAACCAAACCAAACACATAAATATGATATCGGGAAATTTAAACTGAATACTGAAGAAGAGAATTCTGTGGAGAAATATTTATGTACTGTGTAGTACAATCCCGGATATAGCGAAAAGCCGTTTTTCCGCAATTTTTATGTTTACGTTTCCTATATTTTCGTATAATTTTGGTACCGGTTTTGTTTTCCAAATTAAACCTTTCTTAAACCAAATTGATATTTTTTCAAATTATATTAAACTTTTTTTTTCAAATCAGAAATAAACTTTTTCTAAATAAAATTAACCATTTCGCAGTCAATTTAACCCTTCCACTTTTAATGTATTCTTGTTACATTCTGGTTAATATTGTGTCAGTATATACCCCAGAAATTTTCGCTATAAAATTTCACCTATAGTCGCAAAACACTATAAAGTCGAAATTTTGTTGCGAAAGCCAAAAAACTTTAAAACAAAAATAGTACTTACGGGTTAATTTTGCACTTCTACAGCGTTGGGACTAAAATGCACCACGCAAATTACATATGAAGTAGGGTGGTACAAAATTCAGAACAACACCGAAATGTTCTCTTTGATGTAAATAAGCCTCAAGTGAAATTTGATTCATTTAAGACAAAGAACTATATTATAAAGAACACTCTTCTGCGGAATTAGTGGGATTGTTTTTTGATGCCTGTTAAAATACCAGCTCTCCCTCTCTCTCTTTCTTTGTGTTTAAAAACAATCCCACGAATTCCGCTGAAGAATGTTCTTTATAATATAGTTCTTTGTTTAAGAGAACATTTGAAGCATCCCAAACCATCTTAAAACACCGAAAAGTGGTCCTGAATACTTATGGAAAAAATTTTTCTTTTATAATTTAATCTGCTGAACTTATATAGATTTTGAGCTGCTTAATTCGAATTTGGAATTAATATTTCGGTAAGTTCTGTAGTTTTGAAGTTATTGTACATTCAAGGTGGAAAATGAAGATACGAAATGGAAAAAAATTATGGAAAAAAAAAATTGCAGATTCGAATTTAGCGCTCAACATCCATATAAAAAGTTTAACAGTAGAAACTTTAAAACAAAATTTTTTTCCATATTCAGGACCACTTTTCGGTTTTTAAAAAGTGTTTGTATTCATCAAATGTTCTCTGAAGTAGACCATGAATTTTAGAAAAAAGTTGTGTCCAAAATTTTATTCGCTAATGACTATTGAAATATTATAATTACATTTGCAATATTGTTTTCTATAATTTCTAAAAATCGTAATCACAACAAGAAATACTTACATGACATACTTTGGGTTTTTAGTAGCCGAGGTGGATAAACTTCCCTGATCCTTTCTTAAATATTTCTATGAAGACGAAAAATCTGTCCATTTTGATCTTCTACAATGAAATCAACGAAAGTACTAATAAGGATGTGCTCGAAAAAAAGTAGTCGCAGAAAACAAAGAGCAGCAAAAGCGAATGTAACAGATGTAATCGTCTTAGAAATCTTAGTCTTACATATCTTAACTATTGGTTTTTTAAAATTTTGAATAGTTTTCAAAATGAGTTCATCGAAAGAAAATGTGCCAGATTAAATTGTGCGCAAAAACACGATTTTCCACATTTGTCTCACAAAAACATTGCAAAAAGTATAAATATTGCAAAATCAACGTTAGCTTGCGTACTTAAAAACTTTTGTGAACGATTAACTACGGAAAGGAAAGTTGGAAAGTTCGAAAAAAAGGATTTACCTCAGAGAAAATAGCAAAAGAAGTGTCACTTGCCTATGAAAAAAACACTGCACTATCCATTAGTGATGTGGCTAAAAAAGTGCATATATTGCCCAGAAACGTGCAGAAAGTTTACAGAGAGAAAGGTTTTCAATAATTTTTAGTACTACTGGCACCAAATAGGAATAAAAAGCAAAACACAGCTGCTAAAACTCGATTACGAATACTCTACGACCGTACACAATTTTGAATTCATTTTGATGGACGACGTAACTTAAGTCAAAGCTGACTATAATGGCTTCCGGGTCAACTTTTTTACACCGCAAAAAAGAAAGGCGTTGTTGCGCCAAATTTATAGCAAAAAAAGTGGACAAGTTCCCAAAAAATATTTGGTTTGGCAAGCAGGTTTGAAAAACTCAGTATTTGTCACAACTGGTACAATTAACCACCATATTTATGTGAAAGAGTGTTAACAGAAACTTCTGGTGAATATGATACGCCTTGACGAAAATGCCGTCCTATTTTGGCCAGATTTGGCGAGTTGTTACTATGGCAAATTGGCCTTGAATTGGTACGAAGAGAATGTGGTCAATGTCTTACCGAAAAATCCAAATCCTCCGAATTGCCCTGAGCTTCGTCCGATTGAAAATGCTGGGCTAAAATGACGACAAAATTGCTAAAAACGAAGAAAGTTGTCAAAAATTAAAAGAAACTAAAACAAAAATGGATCAAGGTATCATCCCAGGTCACCCAAAGTGATATCCAGAGCATAATGGCAGGTGTTAATTCCAAGTAACGATATTTTGCACATATCTCAGCCGAATGAGCAAGCCTTTTCGTTTTCTTAGAGACATGCCATTGAGCTCCAAAAAGTGTATCATTTTTTTTTTTTTTTTGGTCAAAAAATAAACTTTTAATTCCCATTTTTTTCGAAAAAAACTATGAAAATAGAAGATGACAGGCTTTTTGAAATGCCAATGCGGGACGATATAAATAAAACAAATTCTTTTTTTAGTGAATTTGAGTAAAAGCGAATAATTGCGATTAATAGGTCTGTTCCGTACTCTTTTTTGTTGATAAGATCATCAGAGATGTTCGAAAAAACTTATTTCTTACATTTTCTGTTTTTTTTTTGAGAATATTTCCTAGTTTCGTAATAATTTCGTTAATTTAGATCAATATTATTTGTAGAGCCTGTGAATCTCCCTTATACTTTTTATCGTACGACTCCCCGTTTTTAACAAAAAGCCATTAAAATAAAAAGTACGCAACCCGTTTTAAAATACAACAGAAACGGAACAAAAACAAAAACAATAAAGTTATTTTTAACTAAGTAATATGAGCAAATGCGGGACAATCGGGACATAATTACTTGATTCCGGGACTTTCCGGGACGTTAAAAACCTGCGGGATAAAAGCAACAGATGCGGGACTGGCATACAAGACATTTGGTCAGCCTGCTCTAACCCGGTATTTCAAGCTGAAACTTCCAATTCTCGTTCCTATCTTCCAATTTTCGCGTGGACATTATACTTTTATGCAAAAAGTACCACTGTCTCTTTGTTTAAAGTCTATCCATTCAACGGCACAAGAAATGTTACTCTGCAGCTTTTTATATTGTCAGAGTGTGGCTATCAAACTTCAAGGCTTCTTTAACCGCATGATATTAGGAAAACTTACAAGGCAGAAATGAATCTATTCTTTTTAAGTATTTTAAATGGCAGGTATAGGAGTTAGCGGAGCTGTTAACACTGTGCCTTCAGCTGCTCTCGACGCTTTGCTTCATTTGGTGCCCCTTGATATTTACGCTAAAGGAGTTGCAGCAGAAGGTGCCATCAGGAATCGGGCTTCTGGAAGTCGAAACCTTATGGCCATGGCAGTATTTTTGCACAATTCCCTGGTTGTGATATTGACAATGGAACTGATTACATCAATCCCATTTTAACGTTCTCAACCAACTTTCAAGTGAAAATACCTGAAAGAAAAGGTTGGACTCCGATTCTGAATTCCAAAGAAATATACACTGACGGCTCGAAAATGGAGTCTGGTGTAGGTGCTGGGGTCTTTTCCAAAGACTTGAACAGCAGCGAGTCCTTTGCTTTACCCCGTTACTGCAGTGTATTTCAAGCGGAAATTCTGGCTGTGTGGAAGGCATGCCAAATTATTAAACCCAAAATTAATGAATGTAGTGACACATTTGTTATTTACGTTGACAGTCAGGCAGCCATTAGGACCCTTGGGTCCAATATTACTAAGTCTCGTTTAGTCCTTAGCTGCAGAAAATCCTTATGTGAAGTAGAGCAGCTATGTAATCTTACAATATGTTGGGTTCCTGGACACAGAAATTTCGTTGGTAATGAAAATGCTGATGAACTTGCTAGGAAAGGGTTTAACTATATTATATAACCACTTGCATTGATGAGAGCCAACATTGACTCTAAATTTATTTTGTGGGCTAATTTTAGATGGTCAAACTTAACTACATGTGTTACGTCGAGGGCGATATGGCCACTGTATGACGCTAACAGAACACGTAGAATTATTTCATTAGATAGACAAAGTCTCAGAACTTTAATTGGTGTCATTACAGGGCACTATTTTATAGGTAGACACTCTTCTAGACTGGGCCTTACTGACGTAGGAGATCTTTGTAGAAGTTGTAAAGATTCTGACGTCGAAGAGTCCATTTTTCATTTCCTTTGTGAATGCCCAGCGTTGGCTAACCGACGTTACAAGGTGTTCGAAAGTCACTTCTTCGATTCTTGAAGATATAGCTCAAAAGAGTCCCAAATCCATCGGGTATACAATGGGCCTAATCGCGGCCTAAGTTATGATGGCAACGGCCATCTCCCATGCTAACCTAACCTAACCTAAGTATTTTAAAAAACGATTTCCTCCCACACTTTTGGCAAGAAAGACGTGATAATTTGTTACTTCTACTGCTTATCCATGTTTACAGAATGAAAAAACAATAATCCTCAGTTTTTGATGTCTGGTATTGGGTTCTTAAAGCTCTTCCTTGTCACTGTCTATTTGATTTTATTTTAAAATTACAGGAAAACTTTTCAGATTTTTGTACAACAGTTTTACGCCAATCATTTGGATTAAAAATGTTACAAGAGCTTTGACAGACAGACATTTTAACAAAAGTGGAAAGTGCAAAATAAAATGCGATTCCTAAACTTTGTACAGTCAAAAGTTTTTCATTTCGCATTTTGGGTTCCACATAAAATTCAGCGGAAGGCAACGAACGCACTGCACTGCTCGTAATTCAACGTCCATGTCCAACGATTGATGTGGCTTAGTTGCCACCTCGAACCGCCATTTATCACGTCGTCGTAACCAAAAAACGCAACGATGAAACAGGAGTACAGTGGGGGCTGTTTGGCGGCGAATACTCTGTCATCGTCATACCACTCCACTTGCTGTTGTTGTTGTTGTTGTTGTTGTTGTCGTCGTCGCTTGCATGTTTGTCATTTTCGCATTTTTCTCGTATCGTTTTTCATTCTCTCGTTTTTATTGCGTTATTTGTTTTTTCTTTGTCATGTTTGGCATAGCGTGCCCAGACCCGTAACGTTGCGCTCCCATTCGCCTGTAATATTGCAGCATATTTCACCCGAAACCCCACTCCTTGCTGTAGAGTTGTATGCGAATTGGGGGGGATGCAGTGATACCAGATTGTTGAAAAAATAAAATTTACATGAAATTTTTAAATAACACTGTGCAACACAAAAATCTGAATTTGATCTCGATAGCTTTTTATGGCTAATTTAAGGTCGCTGATTCTCAATCTGGCAACCGTGTTTTCCTATTACGTCTAAGATCCGTGTTATCTTAAATTTAAAATGCAGAAAACGCTTTTTCCAGACACATGGCGTTATTCGAGGAAGTAGAGCAGTTCACTTTTTTCAGCCGCAGTATTGTTTGGGACGTACCTACCGTGTAGAAACAGAATTAACCCATATCGGCCCGGTACCCGATGCCGTTGAATTCACATTACCAAGTGACCAAGTACCCATATTGGGTTCTCAGTATGAAAAGTCCTCAATTACAAGGACAAAATTCCGGCATTAGGAAAAAGAAACTACACTTAACATTTCAAACATGGTTTTATAGCTATGGACCCCAGTTGACCAAGTGGCTATTTTGGGTTCTTAGTAGTAGTTCCTTATTTTCAAGGATAAAATCTTGGCATTATGAAAAAGAACCTGCACTTAATTAATTTATTTTGTTTCAAGCACTGTTTTATTTTCTATGAATGCTATTTGGTTTCATTGGAATCCATTTATCTTTCAGTGGTCCATGACCACGTGACCAAATCGCCATATTGCGAACTTCAAAGCTAAATGCTAAAAACATATGTAGCTACTTTTCACTTCGAAACAAGAATATCACAAAATATGGCGTAGAAAACTACCCCAGCAATTTTGAGATCGGATATCTCAGGCATGGCAATCTCAATTTGAATTATTTTTTCACATGCTGAAACTACTACTCTTTGACAAAATGAAACAAGTGCTGGTTTTATCATTCAAATATAAAAATATTTTTAGTTTTTTTTTCAAAAATGGTCTATTTGTAGACTTTCGGTTAATGTGAGGAGGCTGTGTGGGCGTGGTGAACCCAAAGTCACCGTGATAAATAAATGATAGCCAACATTCCAAAGATCAGACATATATCAATAAGTAATTTTTAGAGTTTCTTGGTTCATAGAAATCCCTATTTTAGTTTAGGGATAGAAAACTACCCCTCCGGGCAAATATGGGTTAAAGCATGCGTTTCTCATTCTCAACAAACTGTCTTCCCCGGAACTGCTACGTGCAGCAGTACCCATGTATGCTCTAAGGAATTTACTATATATCTAGTACTCAACTGAAATAGAAAAAAACTGTGGCATCACTATTGTGAATTGCGAAAATTTATTCGATTCCACAACGTGAAGTTGTTGTTGTTGTTTTTTCTTTGCAATTGCAATTTGCGCATTCTGTGATTATTAGAGAAAACGGGGTCGCGGTGGAGCACCACACCACAAACTTCGTCGAGGCGAAACCAACCAACAACAGAGCAGAGCAGTCCAGTGCAGTGCAGCATAAAGTGCGGAGGGAGCGTCCCATTCGAATAAACAAACGGGACGACGCGACGCAGTTGTTGCATGTCAGCTCTAATTATATGAAATTAGATTCTGAAATGTTTTTTCACGTAGTTCTTTATTTTGTCATTTTTGAGGTTATGCGCTCTTGAGTTGTGGCAATTGTTGCTGTTGTTGTAAAGTCATTGTCAGTCAATTTAATGGGCAACTCAGCGCATAATTACGGTTATGCTGCACAGCCACAGGCGAACAAATGTTAGCGGATACTTTGTGTTTTATTCGTACTTGCGCTTTATGGACTGGATGGAATTTGTTGTGACTCTGAAGTTCATATGGAACAGATTTTACGAGTTGTACATCATGAAGTCATCAGTGATTGTAGATATACAAAAACATAAAAACGTAAATTATAATTATGCGAGTAATAGACAAGAGAGACAAGAACTTAGCAATTACTGGATAAGATGATAAGTTTGTTTAAAATGCGCAATGCGATCTATTTTCTATTTAGTCAGCCGTTTGCGGGAAAGAAAATAATATTTTATTTATATCAAATCCAAATCATTCTAATGAACAACTTATTGATTGGAGTAACAATATGTTCATGAAATGCCTTCTTCTTATTTATATTGTATTATATAAAGTCTGAAGCGCCTACGATATTGTTCAATCATTACTACTTTTTTTTTAGCTAAATCAGTAGTTTCTAGTTTTTTTTCCAAGTTTTACGGGGCCTTTATAATTTTCTGAAACTCTACAATCTTATTTGTTTAATGTCTAGTCAAGCTATTCCAAATATTCGTCTTGGCCTCAAAAATTACCGAAGACTTAGCATAATCTATCTATCTACTGAAGAAGGGTGATTCCACGATGCATACTAACTACAGAGAAATTTGTTTCTTGATTATAAGGCTGCTTTCCAATGCTAGATTATTTCTATGCAGTAATGTCTGAACTTGGTATCCCGGCATAGCTAGCGAGGCTTTAAATGCAGTGTCTTACACAATGGATTGTTGTCATCGACATTCACCACTAATTAAGGCGTCCGGTAGGGCTGTTCGCTATCACCATCTCTCTTCCTTATCGTTTTTGACGATATCCTAGATAAAGCTCTTAATACGGCACAAAGAGGTATACGATTGAACTTAACGGAGCATTCAGGAGATCTCAACGACATCTGCCTTCTATCGTCCAAATACTCAGAAATGCAAGACAAGATTGAAAACCTTGTCTTGGAATCTTAAAACGTCGGCCTAAAAATCAGCGCAACCGAGAATAAACGCATGAAGTTGAACCCAAACAGAAATGACACCACTTGTGAAAAATTAAATTAACTAGCTAACGATATTTATATCCAGTTAGTCCCATTAAGGTAACTGAGCAGCAAGCCGATTTCGATGATGATAATCTCACTGAGTGTATTGAAGAAAGGCTTTCCTAGTGATTTAAGTCTAGCTCTAGCCAAGACTGAAGACTTATTTGCATCTAAGCAACTCCGACAGAAGGAGTTAAAAGGGATATCTAGTAATCCAGCATCAACTCGCACTGCGCTGGTGCCGTTAAGAGGGGAGCCATGCCTTTCCAGTTCATCTGATTTTTCGTTGCCCTCTATATCCCAATAGCCTGGAACCCAAACGAGGCCAAGATCAAACCAACGCCCCAGTCTGGCTAATTTTTTCTTGTAATCTACCCCTAATTTAGATTTTAATAATACTCAATTAAGTGTTTTGATGGCGGCCTGACGGTCCGTGAGAATTGTCAACTTTACGGAAATGGTATCATTATTCCCTAATGGTTTGCAGGCTACGAAGTTGCAAAAACTTCTGCTTGCAAAACCCTGGCTGAAACAGGCAGGCGAAATGATTGAGATAATTTCAGTTCTTTTGAAGAGACTCCCGCACCAACACCACACTCCATCTTGGAGACATCAGTGTTAATGGCTGTTTCAAAGTTATATAGTTTTTCCGAGTTTTTTGGTTTTTCTTGACTTTTCGAAACAGCTAGAAAAAAGCTCGAAAATGTGACATATGTTTCATACCCAAAAGCCGGAAATGACTAGCTTACTTTATAATTATTTAGGAAAATTTGGATGGTTGTCGACAGTATATCGAAAAAAACGCGAAATTCCTGCGTATTATTTAACCAGTCATATAGTTTTTCTGGGTTTTTCTTGACTTTTCGAAACAACTCCAAATAATTATCTCACAGCTCAAAAATAGCTCAAAAATGTGGTATAGGTTTCATACCCGAAAACTTACTTTTGAGGAGAAAATCAAATTTTTCCAATTTTTTGGAAAACTGTTGGGCTTAGGAAAATTCAGATGGTTGTCGAAAGCAGCTCAAAAAAGCTTGAAATTCCTACGTAGTTTCTTTTTGATTGCAACTACTATTTTTAGTGTTGTCGTGCTTAAATGTGTCTTTTGAGCAAGTCAAATCATTTTTCTGAGTTTTCCGCTATTCCTCATCGTTTTGAAACAGCACTTTCTATTGTAACAGCTCGAAAAACTCTTAAAGGTTTCATTTGCGAAAGAAAGAAATGACTTGCTTACTTTTTTCGCCTCAGTTTCCCTGCACAACATGAAGCAGTAAAAATAAAAGAGGTAAGAGGCAACAGCTGTAAAATGCCACTAAGAGCTGCGGTAGGGCATGATCTCAATGCCCCCGTTACATCGACACATGTGGTCCTTTGTTCCCTCTCGAGTTTTGTTTGATTGCAGCCCTTGCTAGTAGTTGGCTACCAAACTAGGCAGCCATAACTGAGGATTGGACAATTAATGAAAAAGCTGCAAGTCAACAAGTGCTTAAGGCGCATTCTAGAGGTCTGGTGGTCTCGCACTATCTCAAAAGCCGAACTATACCTATAATTGCAAGCAGATGATCACAGCAAACGGAATCAAGCCACGACAGTGGGGATGGATAGGTCATACTCTCCGGTAAACAAACAGCAAAGTCTGCCGTTAGGCCCTTAAGTGGAATACACAAGGCAGCAGAGGACATGATAGACCAAGAACCACCTGAAAAGGTCGCTAAATAAGGAAATTCGAGAGTAGGGAAAGTCGTGGCAAGTAATAAAAGTCGTCGCAAAGGATCTTGATAAATGAAGACGTTTCATTTTGGCTCTATGCTCCTCATAGGACTTACATGATAAATGCAATCGAAGAGTGACGTTGAACCTAAAGCCAGTAGATAATTTCTTAGTCCTTAAAATTAATGATATACTTAAGCTGCAGAGAATATTGTACTATAGACAATTTTGTTAAAAGCTCATAAATTTTTAATGATTTTATATTGAATCAATAATTTCAATAATAACATTGAAAACCAATTAAAACCATCATTCAAATGTGTACTCCACATGGGTGGTCCACTATTTCGGACTTTACAAAAGCAACTTAATGTGCATACACTTATTGATATATGCAGCTTCATAAATAAATTATCATTAAAAATACATAAAAATTAATTTCACATTGAAATTTATTTAAAATGGCGATTTAATGTTTCCTTTGAAATTCATTCACTACCTATACATTTTTACAAGCGCTAATGCAGGTAAAAATAAAACCGACGGATTCAAGCTCACCATTCAATGGACCGTGTCATACAACAAAAACAAAAAAAAAAAAAAGATTCCAAACAACTGACCAGCTGAAGGCCAAAAGATAACACGACACAATAAATGTAAAAAACAACAACAACAACAACAACAACAACAACTTACATAAAATAATAACAACAACAAACAAAATCAGATACAACCGCAACGTAAGCTAAAACCATAAATGACGGCTAATATAAAAGATACACAATACAAAAAAGCAACAAAAACAATGTTCTGGCCAGGCAGTGGTCACAGGTAGAATCCAAAGCGGCCGATGTCAGCAGCTCAAAAGATTTCGAACATTTCGAAAAAAAAAAAAACAAAAAGAAACAGCCAACAAAAATAACAACAGAACACACCCGACATGTGGGTGGATTCATCTGAATTTGAGAAATTAAATGAAAACAACAACAACAAGAACAACAACAATAAATGAAGTGTGTATGCCAACTGAACTGAAGTTGAAGCTCAAAAACAAAAACAAAAAAACTAAATTTTTCTTCGCAGTCGGTAGGATTCGAACCTACGCTCCCAGAGGGAATCTGATTTCTAGTCAGACGCCTTAACCGCTCGGCCACGACTGCTCGTATCGTCATCATCTCGCCATCACATGAGTGCCCCAATGGCGCGAATTAGCGCGATAACCGGCCGCGCTGTTTAAAAATAAAAATGAAAAATGAAAAATTTGTGCAAAATATTTACTTAAAATTTTATCGCTTAGGTACGACGGCAGGCAGGCAAACTTTGCTGAAGTGGCAAAAGATAAGAATTTTGTTTACATATTTTTTGTTCTTATTGTTGTTGTTGTTGCTAAATACACAAAGGCGCTCAGCTCACCACACCCGGAGAATTTTTTTTTTTTATTTATATATATAATTCTGCAGGCACAATCAATTTTTTATTTATTGCGAGATATATCATTCAATTATTGTATTTTTTTGTTTTCGTAGAACGCTTGTGTAAAGTAAACCAGCTATTTCAGACGGCGTTAACTGTATTATACGTTTATTTCTTCATCTTATTGATAAATAGATGGTTTAATTTATAAAAAAAATATTAGTAAATAAAATCGTCAACGGTCAAGTCAGCAATCTCTATAGTACCTATTACACTCTTGAACAGAGCGTTCAAATCATAGCACAGTGGGAGTAGTGATGAGCAAAATTAGTCTTGGTCTTGCGTCTTGTTCTTGGTCTTGGTAATTTTGCGAGACCAAGACCAAGACGCTGATATTTTTCCAAGACCAAGACTGCTATGGTCTTGGTCTTGGTCTTGCATAAGATAATCTTCAAGACCAAGACTGCTTTTCAGTCTTGCTAATTTATAGTTAAAAGGTGTTTCATGCCCGTTTCGAAGATAAAATCATCTCTCAATTTGAATTTTGGCATCTTAAAAACCCAACTGCCTTGGAAAAATATGGTTTTGAAACTTTGAATACTCAATATCTGTAGAAATTTTTTCAAGAACAAGACCAAGACCGAGACCAAGACTTAATGAGCAAGATCAAGACCAAGAACAAGACTCAATATCAAAACCAAGACCAAGACTCAATGTGCAAGAACAAGTCCAAGACCAAGACTGCTATTGTCTTTGTTTGCTCATCACTAAGTGGGAGAAAGGATCAATATAGCGGCGTTCAATTCAATTTTTATAATTAAGAATTGCAAAAAATTTTATCATCGTCCCAATAACCCAATGAGCTTATTAGTACTTTTTGTTCTGGTTTACGAGATTTCTATGAAAAGCTGTGAGCTTTCAAATTTTACTTTTATTTTCCAAACGAAAATAAAGTTTTCTCTCTTTTTTGCTTTGGCTGCAAAATCGTTATTAATTTGGTTTACTATATCTGTACTAGCTTAAATTCTAAATTAAGGTTTGTATTAAATAAAATAGAAGTTGATGGTATGTCTTCGTATGTTTGTTATTAAAAAATTATAGTAAAAATTAACCACTGTGTTAATTTATCTTTTGTAGCCTACTCTAGTCTACTGTTGAGTGCAACTTGTCTTACTTTTGTTAATATGATTCCTTACGACTGTGAAATATGCAAAACGACCCTTCAGATCCTGCCATCCTTTATAGTGTGATCAAGTTATCGAAACATAAAGCGTTTTCATTAATCTTAATTATTTTTGGTTGTTATTACTATGAATAAGTGGCATGTTCTTCTATGCAAACAATTTAAATCAATAAATAAATAATAGCCGTATTCACGATCTTGTTGCATCGTAGCAAACGCAAAATTATTTAAAATTACAAAAACAAATTCCATAGATTTTTCAAAAAAAGATTGTGAATACGGCTAATAAAAATGTAATAAAAATAGTACTTTTTGCCGGCGCAGAGAAATAAGCAACCAAGAAGTTAAGGCCCCGAAATCGGGGCACCATTTCATTTCATGCAAAAGCCCCATTTTGAAATTGGAAATAAGGTCCCAAAATCAAAACTTAAAACTCCATTTTTTTGTTAATTATACCCTTCACTCAGGGTATATTCACTTTGTTCTTCCTTTTGTAACGCAGAGAAGGAGGCGTGGTAGATATAGAAAAATACATATATTCTTGATCAGCGTCATATCCTGAGTCGAAATAGCTATGTCCGCCTGTCTGGCTGGCTGGCTGGGTGGCTGGCTGTGTGCTGAAATACACTTTTTGGGAAACTGAGCAAGATAATTCAATGAAATTTGGGTACACTTCCTCCGTCGTCAAAGTTAGCTCGGGGGATTGAAAATGAGTAAAATCGGTCAACGGACACGCCTACCGCCCATACAAAAAATAATTTAAAATGCAATTTTAGTAGTATTTTTCACGACAATGCAACCAAAATACACATAAATACTACGAATTGTAAGCGCAAGCTCTAAAAAAAAACTGAGTGAAGTCGAACAAGAGGGCGTGGCACCTCTTATATAAGCAAAAGCTTCAAAACGCTATATCGACAGCGTTTTTTGAGATATTCAAACCAAATTTGAGTCAGGCACTAACAATTATAAATGAAAGCTCTCAACAAAAATTGGATGAAATCGGACAAGGGGGCGTAGTATTTCCCATATAAGCAAAAGTTTCAAAATGCTATACTGAAATAGTTTTTTGAGATAACCCAACCAAATTTCACTCAAACACTTAAGACTATAAATGACCGCTCTAAGCTAAAACTAGACGAACTCCGACAAGAGGGCGTGGCACCTCCTATATGAGCAAAAGCTTCAAAACGCTATACTTAAGTAAAACGTTTTTTGAGATAATCCAACCAAATTTCACTCAGACACTAAAAACTATAAATGCAAGCTCTGAACAAAAACTGGGTGAACTCAGAAAAGAGGGCGTGGTACCTCCCTTACAAGCAAAATTTTCAAAATACTGCAGTTTAAGGTATTTATTTTTTGGCCAGGCCAAAAGTTACACCCTTACTAGTTTTATTTTTAATTAAACTAAAGAAAGTAAAAACTTGAATGGAGTCTTGCGCTGATGGACATTTGCTTGCAATTTCAAATTGCATTCTGGGCACAATTTAAATGTCGACATAGTAACAATACAATATTTGCCCTGCCGTCATTGCAAACAGTGGGTTCTGGAAGCTTTTCATCATCTTTTGAAACTAATGGCGGCAGGTCCTCATCATCGCTCTCAGTTTTGAAGGTGTCTGAATTAACAATAATTGTCGCTCAAGTCGTATTAATTATTAAGCTCTTTGTTGTGATAAAAATACAGTAGGTCAAAGCCAAAGCCAAGCGCTCTGGTGTACATTCATGAGATTTTGCGCGCACTCGCTTCGCTCGCAAATTTCTCTTCTTGCCTCTCACCTGCAGTAGGTCAAAGCCAAACTCGTACACCAAAGAAGCTATTTTTCAATGCCCCAAAACTAAGTACACAAAAATAATTTAAGAAACTTGAAGTACATTTTTAAATAGCGTATTTAATGCATCAATTTTTGGCAAAAAACCAAACTTTTTGTTTTCCGTTATCTTGGAAAATTAATAAAAAGTTACAGAAATCAAGCATATTCAGTACCAAAGCCAAAGTCGTACACCTAAACAAAATGATAATTTTTACATGAGTTCAGTATTAATTGTGCATTATTATGTTTTTAATTGTCATATCTAGTCCTTTTGACATCCTTTGAATTAGTTTTTCTCTACAGCGCGGATACGTTTTTTTCCATTTTTCCATGAATACCCTTTTCAGTTCGGTTTTTAAAGAAATTTTGTGCTGGTGAACATTTGGGTCCAGATAATTCCATAAGTTTGCAATAGCATTAATATCTGGACCCTGCACCGGTGTTACGAATACATTGGGACAGTTTTATTGAATCCATAATCTCATATTAGAAGAAATATGTGAGATCGTTATGTTGGTAAAAGTACCTATCACTACATTGACCAAGTTTATCCTTACATTGCAATAAATTTAGTCTTAAAAAAAGAGCCAAACCATTAGTGAACTAGCTTCATGTTTTACAAATGGTTTAAGGTTTTTCGAACTAGGTGCTTCATTTGGTTTTCTCCACACGTATGGTCTACCGTCTGATCCAAAAATATTAATCTTACTTTCATCCAAGAAGAGGACATTTTATCAAAAGAAAAAATCTATATGGCCTTATGAGCCTCTTGATGCTTCTTCTTTATTAAAGAAAAACATTAGACGAAATGTAGGCTTTGACCTACTGTAGGTGAGAGGCAAGAAGACAAATTTGCGAGCGAAGCGAGTGCGCGCGATATCTCATGAATGTACACCAGAGCGTTTGCTTCGCTCGCAAATTTCTCTTCTTGCCTCTCACCTATGTAAATCACAATTAAGAGCTTAAGACTAATCGAATGGCGCTTCAAAAAACCAAATTCCTTTATAAATGACTTTAATTGGTAATAAATTATAAGCATCGCTCCTACCTGGTTGGCGTACATAACATATATTATAACGAGCTGCCTACAGCACTCTTGTATAACGATTTTAAATGTTGCATCAATCAAAAACGTTCGACGCTCTGGTAAAATGTTCTCCCGCAACAAATCCAGACTTTTTAAGGAAGAAAATCTGCAAAATGAACCATGACTCTCCTCCGTTATAAAAGCAGTACAAAAATGACTGGGATTCAATTCATATTCGGATACCCCGAAGTTCATCTAAACCTGTTCCAAGTCTAAGGCCTAAACTACTTCCAGTGGACTTCTAGAAGAAGTAATTATCTGTTGTGTGTTGATCACACGCTGTTATAAATATTCATTGCCTACCGTTAGGGATTTGATGTTATTCATACTCAACTCAGTACTAAGGCTATACTCGTGATAGTTTTAGTACTGCCAGAGAAATAACAGCTAGCATACCTTTAGGAGCTGCTAGTAAAGAACGGTAAGCAAAAGAGTTAAAGAACAGCGGGTTCAACGCGGAAGCAATCTGACCCCTATATCATAGATACGTGACTTTATTGGGCACGTCAATAAAGCCAAGTAAGATATATTTCGCAATACTGCGAAATAGTACGTAAACAGATAATGTAAGTTGTAACCATACATGTATGTAGCTAGAGGCATCTGTAAACCTCTAGCTGGTAAGTAATTTGAAAATAAAGAATCAGTTAGTGATCGGAGTTAAAACAGTCGACAAGTGTTTTATTTGAATCGGAGTTAGGTGTGCAAAGATCCCGAACAAACAACGCCGTAACCAGTGTGAGCAGCAGCAAAGAGAAGTGGGAGCGGCAGCGGAGCAGCGGAACCAAGGGTAAGTAGCCTTAACCGAATTTAACACTATCGTTTCTTTTGTTTCATCTCTAGGTAAACAGCTCAGCTGTATTTCCCCTCGCAAGGGAAATATAGCAACAACATTTGGCGCAGCCGGTAGTCCGAGCCAGGACTACGCATCGAGGGAAGCAGGATTGAAAAAGAGAGATCAACGTTGGAAATAATAATTCGTAGAAAGTGGTGAGTATTTTAATTAAAAAACCTTAGAAAGTCTTAGTCTACTTTGCTTTAATTTATTGCAAGTGCTAAGCCAGCTAGTAGCGGTTTCAATATCGCACAGCTGTTCAGGATCAGGTAGGGCCTAATTCTATTAAGCGATTATAAATTTCGTTACATTTTGTGTGAAAAGTGAGGGAAAGTGTCCATGAGAGTAGGAAAGGAAACAAATTTTAGGGAAATCTTTGTTAGGTTACAGTCGTTTCGGGACTGGGTGTTCTTGTTTTAAAAAAAAAATTTGTGGAAAATTATTAATATTAATAATTTGTGTTTTTGGGAAAAAAAAAGGGAGAAAATTTTTCATAACTGGGAATTGTTAAAAAAAAATTTAGTAAATTAAAATTTTAATTTTTGTTCACCGATAGACTGGCTTCCCCCACCCGTGGTAAGAAGTCAGTTGTGCGATATCGGTTTCGTTTTCGTGGAAGAATAATCGGTGAAAAATTTCTGGAGTTTGCTCTTAGTGGTTTTCGTGCTGGGTTGGCTGAGACCTTTGGTATAATCGAGTACCAAGGGCTTGGGAACCTTGTTAAGGAAACTAAGAGGAGTGAAATCCTGGTAATTTTTACAACCGAAGTAGTTCAATTCTTTTGTTCGAACGGTTTACAAACTTTGAAGCCACTTTGCAAGGGGCTGGTGTTTGTAAAGCTTTCGTTGAAGTTTTGAGCTCGAAATCGGAAAATCCTGCTGGTTTAGTTTTGGGTTCCTGGGAATTATTTTCAAGTAATTCCATGGTTCCGTTTCGATCAGTAGGATTAAGCGGGAATTAGCGGAGATAATTGAGGAAAGTTTCTTTTGAAAATTTATTTCTTTCTTTACGAAGGGAAAAATTTCGTATTCAGTTCTTTTCATACCAGCAACTAAAAGCTGGTATATGCAAAATAAAACGTTTCGTTTATTGTTGCGCAGGTCGTGGTTTCACTTATTCAAAGGGAAAAAAAATATATGTGAATAGAACTTTGCGTTGTGGTTCATATGAACTGTTTTTGCAATTGTAGTTGCAATTTTTGATTTTTGTTTTTGGTTTTAGCACAATTGGTTTTCGATTTCAATAAAACAGAAAATAAAAAGACAAAATTAAGTCATTTTTATTTGTCATATTTTTGGTTTGCGTTGGTAGCAAGGCCAATGCGTTATTTTGTTATTGGGATTGAAATTACTGCTAATTGTGTTGGTCATTTTTGTTTGCAGTGGGAAAAACTGTATTTGATGAAATTTGTAATATTTGTTAATGTTGTTAAAGGGTTTTTCTTTGGGTGAATTTCTGAAATATCAAGGACGGCAGATCAAGGCCGTGGTTCAGTGTGCATTTGCGTTTTGGAAGTTGGAAAGATGAAACGGTTTTGATTGTTTAGTGTTATGAGTGAACTTGAGAAACTGAGAACTGATTACGGAAGGTTATTAAGTGAGATAGGGAATTTTAAAGAAAAGTTGTGGGAGTGTTTGAAGCTAGCTGCAGGGGATACGCAAAATTTTAGTGTTATTGAAGAAAGGGTTTACAGTTATAGGGATTTGTCGGAGGTAGAAGAAGCGGATAAGGTATTAGACGAAATAATTGGAATAACTGAGTCCGAGGTTAGGAGATTAGAGGATAAATCTAGAGATTGGGAGTCGGAGTTTAACGCTCTGAAGAAACGCTACGATCAACATTTGACTTTGTTACAGTTGAATGTGAGTCAAATTGAGGAGTTAGAGCAGGAAAATAGTAGTTTAGCGAATCAGTTGAACGTATCTTTTGGGGTATTTTCATCAGGCGTCAATTGGAAGTTTGGCGAAGGCGATTCCCAGGAACATACTGGAGTGCGGGGTCGCACGCATTCATTGAAAAGAAGAAGTGTGAGGCAGGAAGGGTTTGACAAGGTCAGGTCTAGTGCGAGTACGGAGCGGTCGGCTTTGGATAATAGTGTTAGACAGGCGGACGAAGCTGGTAGTAGTGGGATTTCTGGGAATCTCGCATTGGAAAGTGAGGTGTCGGGAAGTGTCCCAGGGAAGGTTAGTTGTGGGAATAAAGAAGCACGGTCTGGTTTAGATAGGAACGCCTTGGTCGCTGAAGTAAGAACGGGATCAAAGATGGTGGACGTGAAAAAATTGACTTTGGCGCAAAAGAAGCTTGAGAAGCAGCTGGACAGTGTTATAGGTAATTATAAGAAGTCTTCATCAGTCAGAAAAACTGAAGAATATTTCGACAAGAGATTGGAGGAGCTAGAGTATGTTTGGGAGAAAATAGTGAAGAATAATGAGGAATTAGAGGAGGCGGAGGCTTCGGAGAAAGATTGTGACTATTTCAAGCGGAAAGTGTTTCCTATCTTGGAATTATATTACAGCGCCCATAAGGACATCCTCACAAGTGATAGGGACAAATTGAAGGGTCAGTCTGGACAGCAGGAGACTGCGGGCCCAAGTGCGGGGCAAGCAAGTATTTCAGCGCGTGATTTGGACAGGGTTTCCAAGAAAGTTAGGGATCATGTGCCTCATTTCGGGGGGATAGATTCCCCCGCCTTGAAAACTGAGCTTCACAGGTTTATAGCGGCATGTGAGTATGTCAAACGATCGGTATTGCCATCTGAGGAACCTGAGCTTATTGAAGTGGTTAAACTTCATATGTTTGGGGATGCGTTTGAGTTGGTGAAATCTGTAAGGTTTGACTCGCTGGAGGAGCTTTTAGGCCTTTTAAGAAGTACTTATGAGAAAGGGAAGTCTTTGCAACAGACGCAAAAGGATATCTCGAATGCCCGCCAGAGTTCTGGGGAGGACATTCGGGCGTTTGCGAGAAGGTTGGGCGTGCTTCAAGCATCGATCACAGACAGGATGAGCCAAAAGTATGGCGCAAGTAACATTGATTCCATGGTTAGGGAAACGGAAGAAACTGTTTTGCTGGCTTTCAAGAGGGGATTAAAAAACATGTCCTTGAGGTTATCTTTAATGAGTAGCAGGGCGGAAACGCTTAGTGAGTTAGCGGAAGAAGCGGTAGCCACGGAGGAAATGCTATGCGGAGAAGACGAACTCACTGCTAGGATTAACAGTATCCAGGTCCAGGATAGGCTATGGCAGGACGCGTCTAGGGAGAGAGGTCGGACAAATCCGCGTTGGCAAAATAAGGACGACTCAGGGTACAGGGAGCCGAAGGATGGTCAGATTAGGACGAAATGTTCATTTTGTAGCAGGACTGGTCACACAAGGGACGACTGTTGGAAAAGGAAGAATACGCCATATTGCGCTGGGTGTGCGGAATATGGGCATGAAAGGAGCGATCGCTGTTCAAAGGATTCAGGATCGGCTCGTAAGGGGTCCTGGAAGGAGAATAATAAGCAAAATGGATCACAGAGCCCTCAAAGAAAGGCAGGGGAAACAGCAGGGAAAAACTCGACTGACAGGAAGGAATCAGAAAGTCGGGGAAAAAGTATAGAATGTTTTTGGTGCCACAAAAAGGGGCATATGGCCAAGGATTGTTACGCAAAGGCGAAACACAGCGCGGGAAACGCCAAGGGGCCCAACCGAGCCTAGTGGTTGGGGAACCCAAGAAGCAAAGCAAAATAATAATGAGTAAAAAGGATATGGGTGCAGAAAATCAAACGCAGGGTTCTGTTGTGGATGCGCACTCCGTATCGAGGAACGTGGTTGAAGGAAAGGTGAATTTGGATACAGTTAGTCAAACGCGGGTAACTGTTGTGGATACGTGTCCAAAATTCGGGGAAGGTGTTTTCCCTCGCAAGGAAAAACCTTCGAGTCTAAAGGGGGCAAGTAGTAGAAAGAGTGGGTTTGTCAAACAGAAAAGTTCTGGGAAAACAAGTACAGTTAATCAAACGCAGGTGGCTGTAGTGGATACGTGCTTGTTATCAGGACGAAATTGTGAAAATTTTAGAGAAAGGAATCCTCACCACGATAAGGGCGGCAGGATGAATGAAGTGGAGGTACTAGAGGATGTGAATAAAATAGAGGTGATGGCCCAGGACATAAAAGGAGCGGTCGGGAGGCCAGTTGAAGGGACGAGATCAAAGGAGCTAAATGTACAGGCTGTACGACCGGTGGCCCAGCCCACAGCGGATAAAGTGGGAACGGTCACTATAGAGTACGGTATGGGAAAATACCGTGAGTTACCTGTGGTAGTAGCTGAGCGGCCAGCAAGGATTGCGGCTGACGAAATTGCTGCGGGGTGTGCTGTGGATTTCAGCAGTAAAAATTTTTTGATTGGACTTTGTGAGGCTAAAAATGATGTGTTCATTGAGGTTCCATGCGAGGGTGCTAAAAATGGAAAACTCATTTTACTCGTGGATTCGGGGGCCGACGCAAGCTTGGTAAAGCAGGACTCAATGTTACAGCAGATAGTGTTGGACACGTCTGTGACAAAAGATTTGAGTGGAGCTTTTGGTGGTCAAATCACGACTTTAGGTGTGACCAATATTGTTCATAGGCATCAGACTGATCTGAGTTTATCGTTGCACGTTGTACCGTTAAATCGTGGGGTCCCTGCTGATGGAATAGTAGGTAGGGACAATTTGTGGAATCACTCCATAATTGATGCTATGAATAAAAAGTTGATTTTTTATAATGATCAAAGGAATGAGATATTCGCGTTTAAATTGAAGTCGCTGAATGAAATGGACGGCATTTCATGCAACACGTTGATAGCAGTGCAACCTCGAACTGCAAGAATAGTGCCTCTACGAGTAAAAACGAAGGAGGGAGAGATAGTAATTCACAAACAGGAACTCTCGCAGGGGGTTTATTTGGGTGAATCGTTGACTAAAGTGGAAAACGGGGTGGCGTACGCCACTGTGTTAAATGCTTCCGAAAAAGAGTATGTCTTCGATTCGATTAGTTGCCCAAAATTTTCCAACTATAAAGAGTATAAATTGGCCATGGATGGCACGATTAACATAGTTAGGGAGAAGGATTTCAAAGCAAGGATAAGTAAACTTTTCGAGTCGATTGATTTGGATCCGAACCTAAGCGTTGAGGAAAAAACCTCCATTGAAAATGTGTGTGGGTCTTTCCATGACATTTTCTTGCTAGAGGGGGATGCGTTATCATATACCCCGGTGTTGAGGCATGAAATCCCGACACCGGTGGGGCAGCCTCCGATCAACCAGAAACAGTACAGGTTGCCGCATTCACATAGGGATGAAATTAATAAGCAAGTGGGAAAGTTGCTGGATGATGGAATAATCGCTCCAAGCACCTCTCCATGGAATTCGCCACTTTTATTAGTACCCAAAAAGAGTGGAAAGGATGGAAATAAAAAATGGAGATTAGTGATAGATTTTAGGAAATTGAACGAGGCAACTATCAAACAAGTTTTTCCAATACCCAGGATTGATGAAATTCTTGATCAGCTGGGTCACAGCCGATATTTTTCTACCTTGGATTTAGCAAGTGGATACCATCAGGTGTTAATGGATGAAACGGATAGGGAGAAAACTGCGTTCAGCACAGGGCTGGGGCATTTTGAATTCACTAGAATGCCATTTGGTTTAACTGGAGCGCCAGCCACTTTTCAACGTATTATGAATCATATCCTCACAGGACTTCAAGGACTGGAGTGCTTTGTATATTTGGATGACATAGTAATCTATGGAAAGAATCTGCAAGAGCACGAGGATAGGTTACGTAAGGTTTTTACAGTGTTGAGGCGGCACAGTTTAAAACTAAACACCGAAAAATGTAACTTTTTGCGACGCGAAGTCGTGTATTTAGGACACAAGTGCTCGGAACTGGGCGCATTGCCAGATCCACAAAAAGTAGAGTGTGTGAAAAGCATTCCGGTGCCAAAGAATAGAAAGGACGTGCAGGCATTTTTGGGCCTTGTAAACTACTACCGAAAGTTCATCAAAGATACGGCAAGTATGGCGCTTCCAATAAACAAGCTGTTGAGGAAGGATGCCAAGTTTGAGTGGACACCTGAGTGCCAAAAATCGTTCGAGGATTTGAAAACAGCAATTATGTCACCACCCATCCTGGTGTATCCGGATTTCTCTAAGCAATTTTTGCTGACGACTGACGCCAGCAATGAAGCATTGGGAGCGATCCTGTCGCAGGGGAAAGTGGGTGAGGATAACCCCATAGCCTTTGCTAGTAGAGCGCTTAGCGACACGGAAAAAAGGTATTCAACCATAGAAAAAGAATTTCTTGCGATAGTATGGGCTGCGAAAAATTTTAGGGCCTATCTTCTAGGAAGACATTTCAAAATTTATACGGATCACCAGCCGCTACGTGGAATAGCGAATTTAAAGGACCAAACCTCACGGCTAGCGAGGTTTAGACATAAAATGTCAGAATATGACTTCGAAATTATATATAAGCCAGGGAAAGTGAATTTAAACGCAGACGCACTGAGCCGTCTGCCACAAGCGAATAAACAAATTACAGTGGTGCAGACGCGTTCCAAAGCCAAGGTCGTCGACCAAGGGGTAGTGGGACAGCAGACTGGGGTGGATCCTGACACACCAGCGGGAGATATGGTGAAGAGAAATGTCACGATACTAGTCGATCCAAAGGAAATTGA
Source organism: Calliopum simillimum (assembly GCA_951812925.1). NCBI lineage: Eukaryota > Metazoa > Arthropoda > Insecta > Diptera > Lauxaniidae > Calliopum > Calliopum simillimum. The sequence continues at coordinate 103,952,462 of OX638370.1, forward strand.
AACAGTACTTAAAGATTTCCACGACACTCCATTGGGGGGACATCAGGGTGCAGGCAAAACTTTTCTGCGGATTAGAAAGCAGTTCAGGTGGAAGGGTATGCAGAGAGACGTGAAGGAGTACGTAAAAAGGTGCACAAAATGCCAAATAAACAAAAGTTCAAAACTGACGAAAATGCCTATGGTCCTGACAGATACGCCTGAAGTACCTTTTAATAAGGTGTACATGGATATTGTGGGGCCGTTGCCCGAGTCGTCGTCCGGAAACAAATATATTCTAACTTTTCAGGACGATCACTCCAAATATATGGTGTGTGCGGCCATGGCCGATGCGGAGGCAAGCACAGTGGCTAGGCATTTTTACAGCGAGATCATCGCCAGGTATAATGTCCCGAAGGTTTTGGTCACCGACAATGGTACCAATTTTGTTTCGAAGCTTTTTTCGGATACGTGCAAGTTGCTGGGTATCAAAAAGCTACATATAACCCCATATCATCCCCAGGCGAATGGCTCATTGGAAAGAAGTCATAGGCCCTTAGCAGAATACCTCAGAAGTTTCGTGAAGGAGGATGGTTCAAATTGGGATCAGTGGTTAGCGACAGCTATGCACGTGCACAATAACACAGTGCACACGTCAACGAAGCGAACACCGTTTGGCACTTTGTATGGTTTCGATAGAGAGTTACCAACCAATTTGAAGAGGAAATGTTCACCAGTCTACAACGCTGACGACCAAAATAAAGTTCTAAAATTTCAGATACAGAGAGCGCATGAAATCGTCAGAGACAACCAGAATAAAGCCAAGGAGCAAGCAAAGAAGCAGTACGACAGTTCAATAAACAAAGTCGTATTTAAAAAGGGCGATAAGGTTTTGATGAAAAATCAGACCAGGAAAAACAAGTTTTCCCCCATTTGGATCGGTCCCTTCGAGGTATCTGACGTAGGCGGGCCAGTGACGACGGAGATTGTCGTCAAGGGCAAACACAAAAAGATACACAATAACCTACTAAAATTGTTCAATGCCTAAGCAACCATCCGCAGTATACTATGTTAACTTTACATATATATAAAAAAAAAAAAAAGGGGAATTAAAAGGGGGGTTTTCCTTTCAAACAACACAAACAGTTGATGTCACATAAACGAACATTACGTGAAGAAGAAATGTAGATAAATGAGCGAAAGTGCAGGTTTTGCATAAGTCTAAATGACTGGTACAGAGCGATCCTCCAAAAGTATTGAACGGGTAAATCCGAAAAATGCGGTAAAATCTCTAAATGCCACGTCTTTTTGGTGACGGGGGATTTGAGCGTCGCCGACGTGCATTACTAAAAGTTTTCAGTTTCAATAAACTAACGGAAAATTGTTTTTATGCAAGAACAAGAAACATGCTAAGTGGCTGATAGAGTTTTTCGATTAACTGAAACGCTAATTATGAAATATATTACGGAGCATCAGGGTACTGCGTATTGTAAATAAATGAGTTACTAATAACTAATGTACTAACAGCTAACCACTAACAGAATTACTAATCTTTACTAACCCGCACGGTACACCCAACTCCGAGTAATATAAGCGAATGACGAAAGAGTCAGATACATAGTAGCGGAAAAATTATCAGCAAAATTGAATTGACAAATTCAAACAATTTCTAAAATGGTAATGGGAGGCCCAGGTGCCAGCGGGGTAATCGACATGGCAATTTAATTATTTAAAAATTAATATTGTAATTGAGTTGCGTATGAATTTACTTGCACAAAAATTGGAAAGAAACAGAGGAAAAGCCAAAATTAAACAAAAAATAAACGGAGTCGTGTTTAATGAATGGGTTACATTTATTTGGATTGTATTGTCGTTACACCAACAAAGTAAACAAAAATGAACAGAACAACTATGGGCAAATCTTGGTTTAATATGAAATACATAAGTGGGCAGAATTAAATATGGGAAAAATACAAATACATTAATAACAAATGTAATTCAGAAGAATAAGATAAAAGGTGAAATAACATAAGCAACAGCACCGAGCTAGTTGCCAAAACATATGTAAAAATAGGGGATTGTAAAATTTTAAAATTAGGAATGGTTTTCATGATATCGAATAATCTTCAAGGAAAGATGTAAGATATTGCAAAATGTAGGAAAGAGTAAATAAGAATACTTTTAAAGAAGTCTATTTTTATTTATAGGTAAAACGGTCAGAGTAGCTAAGACGAACTAAATTAATAACATATAGAGAGTTAGATAAATGAACTATGAAATAGTACAGAAATAGGGGAAAATGTCAAAGACTTTAGTACTATAGTAATTAGAATTGAGTAGATCATTTTAATTTATAAGCTTGAAAGTATGTAGTAATAAAAGGAATAATAATAAAAATGGAAGAATGAAGAATTTAAGTAAAACAAAAACTCACGTTACCCATGGACGCGGGTAGATGAAGGTGGATGAAACCTGTTGGGAAAAAAGAAAGAATATTTAGTGGGAAATACATTTTAGAGAAAAAAAAAAAAGGGGTAAAATTTCAGTTGATACTCATTCCTATGCATGGTCCAGGATGATCTGACGGTCTGTTGATATCTACTGAAAGAAAAGAAAACGAAACTTTTAAGGGCAGTCTTGGCAGTAGGAGAGGAACAGTACTTACGACAACATAATTGCATTTGTATCCGAATTAGTAGAATGCACAAAAGACAAAGGTACACCCAAATTGCGATATACAGCGGAGCAATCAGGGCATGTGAAAAGGCCATATGTGACGAAAGAACCAAGTGGGCGCCTTGGCACAGCAATCGAAACGGAATCCATTTACTGGCTGTGCACGTGGTCGACTGAAAACTGCATAGATTTATATTCTCACACTGATTTCAATGAAGTTAAATTTTTATGCAACACCGGAGATCTATTTCAACAAACAATTCTATTCAATTAAATCACTTTGGTTTGCTGGCCGATGAATAATACGTTGTTGCAAATTTATTTAATTTGGTACACTTTTGCCTTGTCGCCATTTTACAGTTCAACAGCAACATAAAAATACAAACTTTTCTCTCTACACTGAACTTTTTCACAAAATTAAAATATTTTACTTCAGCGGGATTTCTCTCTTGACTAACCGTGTGTTTGCGATCAACAGCCGGTCGAACCTAAAAATAAAAACCAAACGCATAACTTGAGGAGACATAAAACCATCAAGTGCTGATTAGGCAAATATAAAATGAAAAATAATAAGAGGGAAGAACAGTTAAAATTTTTTGTTTATGTTTATTGTTTGTGTTTTCTTTTATGGAGCAACCTAAACCTGAAACTTCCGAAGGGAAAAGGGTGAAGAGGAAATAAATAAAGCCAAACAGTTTAAATTTTTATTGCTTATTGTTTTTATTTTTTTTAAGTTTTGTTTTACAAAAGAAATTTGGGTACACTGTCTCTATGACAATTTGTATCAATTATGTTTATTTGTTTTCTATTATTTGCAATTTAAATTTCGAAAAAATTTTTTTTTCATTGTTCAGTTTCAGTTTGTTCTTTCGTTAAATTTTGATTTTTTGTTTTTAAATCCAATAATTTTTTATCAATATCGTTTATTTCAACGAATATTTGCTGATTTCTATGCCACTCTGGTGGTGGATTCGAATTCGCCTCATCAAAAAGAGCTTTGCGGCGCCGTTGTAAAAAGTTCTTCACCCCTCCACGTCTGGTTTTTCTTTTGCTAGGCAGCGATGATGATGATTCCGGTGATGATAGTGTTGATGACTCTCTCAATGTAGTTTTTTTCAACCTTTTGAGGTATGGCTCAATTCGCCGTGGACGAGGACCAGCATTTGGATTCTCAGCCAAAGCCTTAATTAAGTTCGGATTCATTAAGTTCGTCAGCAAAAACTTTTCCAAAACTTTTTAAAACCGATTTAAAATTCGCGTGAAACAAAACTTTTTTCTTATTTAATTTTCAAAGCGCGACGTTCGCAGGATCGCCATGTAATAAAAAAGGATTGGTTACTTCTGAATATTTTGAGCCCTGCCTAGTCTTAACAGCTGTGCAATATTTCAAATTTCAATTTCAAATTTCACCATACATATATATTTGTATGCAAGTTAATATACGTATGCATATACGTATATACAATAAACGAATTGCTGAAGTTGCGTAAGTCTGTAAATATAATCGTGACTATGCAACGAAATATATTTGGATGCATGTATGTGCATCCACATATATCAGCAATAAAAAATCGGTTTAAGAAATTGTAAGAGGTGAACAACCCTAATGGACAATTTACTGTTAGCGATTTAATTATCAGTTCGTACACTGAAAGAAAAAATTAAAGGGGAGAAAGAAAGTTGGAATTTTTATTCTACTACAACAAATAAGTAACTATAGATTTAGAAAGCTTAATTGGCTTAGTATATCCATTGGGGATTAATAGTTCAATTTTAACATAATGTTTAAAAAAGAAAAAAAAAAAAATAGAAGTAAACACCACATATATTTGTATGCAAGTTAGTGCATATACATATATAGGTGACGAATAATGTCATAAAAACTGTTGGGATAATATTGAAAACCCAAATCAGCAGTTATGAATGAAATGTAATTTTTTGATAACTAAAATATGTACATATATAAATTACACGGGAAAAAATATATATACATATTTATTTATTGCTAGAATTTTAAATGGTCCGAAATACCAATTAATTAAATAAAGAAAGTATATGCTACACTAAAAGTAATAACTCAATTAACAATAGAATAATTACGGGATTAAAACCAAAAGAAAACTTTAATTAAAGTTTTAAACTAAACGGAATGCAATGCCGTCATATGAATCATATTTATATGCATTAACAGTGCTAAATGCATATAAATATGGAAAAGGTTGCAAAACTTAGATAGAGTTGAATAGGTATAAATTAGGTTTTTCATAAGTAAAAAACTAAAGCATAACAATAAGATATAGGGAAATAAATCCCAAATAAAATATAATTTAATAGAAGGTAAAAGGAAATTGTAAGATATCAGTTGAAAACTGCTAAGGATATTGATTGATTAAAAGTAGATTAAAATAATAATTGAAAGAAAAATAAATTTAATTAAAGATAAATAAAGTAAAGTAGTATGTACAAGAAAATTGAAAAATCTTAATCGGAAAATATAAAATAAATATGAATTTTAAAAAATTTGAAGCAGAAAATAACAATAAATAAGTAAAATGTTAAGAAAATATTTTTGGATAATTTGTTAAGGAGTTGTAGCAAAAGAAGTCTACATACATAGAAAACAGGGAAATAAGTCCCAAATAAAGTATAACTAAGTAAATTGTAGAATCTTAATTGAATGATGTTAAGTAAATGTGAATTCTGAAAATAATCTTAGGTTTAATTGATTGATTGAGAAGTAAATAACAATAAGTAAAAAAATTATTAAATGATTTTCGAAAATTAACTAGGTAATTCTAACAAGTCATAAGTAAAAAAAAAAAAAAAAAAAAAAAAAAAAAAAAAAAAATTTATTTATTTATAAAGTAACGTAAATTTGAAATTGTCAAATCAGAAGAACAAAGATTCAGTTTAGAACCAGAATGTATTTAAATATAGAGTAAAAATTTTTAAATATTTTATGTATTATGTCAGAATTGTATAAAATGCAAAATTGTTTGTTTTGAGTTGAAATATAATGAAAAATAAGAATAAATAAGGAATTAAGTTCAATGTCATGTATATAGGTAAATTTAATAATTACCAATTTTCAAGAGTTTTAGCAAATAAAAATATTTGATTTAGAGAGCATAGGACTAGCTAGGAAAGACTAGATAAATATACAGTAAAATCGTTAACAAAGTAGGTAGAATCTGCGAGGGATCATGGTACGGCGTTACAACAGTAGCAGTGGAGATTAAAGAAAATAATCTAAAGAGGGACAGCCCAATGATGTTAAATCCGGAAAGCCTAGAGTGACGACGATCCATGGTTGCATGCGTCAACGTTCGGACAGACAACCACTTTTTATCTCGTCAGTTGTCTGTCATCCATAGATGACATCCAATCTTGTTGGAAGGGAGGGGCCGGATTACGCCACTCCTATGTTATCCTGTCACGTTGCCGCGTCAAACATCCAAAATGACCGGCATCACCATCAAGAGCAGAAAATGTAGATGGTCCAGTTAGAAGCTGAAGCGTAGACTTGTCACCAATTGCAAGTCAAACGAATTAAAAAGCAATGTTCCAGTTAGAAGCAGACGCGTTGACTTGCCAAAAATTGCAAGTCCAACGCATTAAAAAGCAATGTTCCAGTTAGAAGCTGAAGCGTTGACTTGTCGAAAATTGCAAGTCCAACGCATTAAAAATCAATGTTCCAGTTTAGAAGCAGACGCGTTGACTTGCCAAAAATTGCAAGTCCAACGCATTAAAAAGCAATGTTCCAGTTAGAAGCTGAAGCGTTGACTTGTCGAAAATTGCAAGTCCAACGCATTAAAAATCAATGTTCCAGTTTAGAAGCAGACGCGTTGACTTGTCGAAAATTGCAAGTCCAACGCATTAAAAAGCAATGTTCCGGTTCGTAAGCAGAAGCGTCGACTTTCAACCAAAATAAAGTCCAGGCGCTTAAAAATAAACTTTCCAATCGTAAGCAGAAGCGTCGATTTCCAGTCAAAACATAGTCCGTACGCCAAAATAAACGTTCCAGCACACAACAGCGGAGCTGACTTCTAGCCACAAGGAAGTCTAACCGCAAGAACTGACGTAGCAAGTAGAAGAAGTTCCGATTTTGGCCACCGCCAGGCAAAATCAATCAAAGGACAAAACAGCTAAACCTACAAACCGCATGTAACAAGAACATGGTATGTCACACCGAAGAACATCAGAAGCTCGAAGCACCGAAAGCAGACCCACAAGCCAAGAACCAAGCGGCAGCAGCGGTAAGCAGCAGCGAGCCATGATCCAAAGGAGCTAGATACAGTTATAGGTAGCCGACTAAGTTAGAGAAATAATTAGGAATTAAAAGAGAAAAAAAAAAAAAAAAAAAAAAAAAGTTAAAACTACTTTCAGAAGGAAAAAGTCGTTGTTACTTCATAACAACAACTTTTTCTTCCATAAGGGGGGAGGGATGTTGTGTGTTGATCACACGCTGTTATAAATATTCATTGCCTACCGTTAGGGATTTGATGTTATTCATACTCAACTCAGTACTAAGGCTATACTCGTGATAGTTTTAGTACTGCCAGAGAAATAACAGCTAGCATACCTTTAGGAGCTGCTAGTAAAGAACGGTAAGCAAAAGAGTTAAAGAACAGCGGGTTCAACGCGGAAGCAATCTGACCCCTATATCATAGATACGTGACTTTATTGGGCACGTCAATAAAGCCAAGTAAGATATATTTCGCAATACTGCGAAATAGTACGTAAACAGATAATGTAAGTTGTAACCATACATGTATGTAGCTAGAGGCATCTGTAAACCTCTAGCTGGTAAGTAATTTGAAAATAAAGAATCAGTTAGTGATCGGAGTTAAAACAGTCGACAAGTGTTTTATTTGAATCGGAGTTAGGTGTGCAAAGATCCCGAACAAACAACGCCGTAACCAGTGTGAGCAGCAGCAAAGAGAAGTGGGAGCGGCAGCGGAGCAGCGGAACCAAGGGTAAGTAGCCTTAACCGAATTTAACACTATCGTTTCTTTTGTTTCATCTCTAGGTAAACAGCTCAGCTGTATTTCCCCTCGCAAGGGAAATATAGCAACAACATATCACCTTAGTAATTTCATAAAAATAAGCAAAATGAAATAAGGTCTCAATCCAGAAAAAGAAATAAGGCCGCAAAAAACGAAATAATGCCACAAATTTGTTGTGGTCCATACATTAAATTGGAGCTTTATTTCATTTGTTTTTTGGGGTCTTAACTTCCAATTACTTTATGCTAATAGCCTGATTCATTACCTTTCTAAAATAGGTCCGAAAATGAAAATCGGTTAGGAAATGTCGAAGTTCTGGAAATTTTTGTGAAGCCGCATCGGTTGATTTAATGTTCTGTAATGCTGAAAAAATAATTATTCCAAAACCGTTAGAGATACCGTCTTGATTTTGGATTCGTATGAAAGGAAATTTGGTTTACTTTTCAAGAAAAATATTTTGGAAGATCAAAAAACTAGGCCACTAAATATTTTTTGTAATTTTGCACAAAAACAGTACTAAAATAAACTTACTTTATGCTTATAGCCTGATTCAATACCTTCCCAAAATAAGTCAGCACATGAAAATCGGTTAACAAACGTCGAAGTAATGGAAAATTTTTGTGAAACAATATTTATCATTACTCGCCGATATTGTTTTATTTTCCACCCGCTCAAAACTCCCAAAAAATTGAGAAAAATTTTGTTTGTTTTGCAATTTTTATCCATTTAAGCCTAAAACGAGATCCTGTACTAAATTTTAGCGGAATCTGACAGGGTGAAGCTAAATCTTGTAACGGCGCACAGTGGGGCACATACTCTCAATACCTGGCGATAATTCAAAAAATTAAATGTTATTTTCAGATATCCTTTTATATTGGTTAAGTACAATATTAACCAACGTACTATTTGCCATTTTTCAAAAGTCTTGTAACAAACCCATTTAATCACTACAGCACGCTAAACTTTAACTTTGTAGACTGAAATAATTTTTATAAGTTATTTCCATATTAATCAAAGCAGTTTTTTGCTAAATTTTATTAACATTTAATGTTATTTGACCATGGAGCCTTAATCTTCAGGTATGTATGTAATCGTATATAAACATGTTTTTTTCCTTAAAAATGTTAACACATTTAGGTAGGTAAGTTAAATAAAATGGAGAAGAAAAATTTTACCAAATTAAATAAATAATAGATAATTTAATTAGGTTCCAAGCCTTTCCAAGCATTAGTTATGATTCAAAAATATTCCGTTTAGTATTGACTTCTAGAAGCGACAAGAAAATTTTGCTCCTTTTGGCTCCTTTAAAATTTACATCGATTTTTAGAACGTAACCTAAAATAAAATATTTTTTCTTGCATTGCCGACATTATTCAAAATTTCTAATTTTGTTTTACAAATGGCCTCTAACTTATTATTTGTCACGAGACAAGAACTTATAAACATTATGTATAGTTCTGGACAGGATAATTTTGAACAGCAATTCGGTTTTTTGTTAAAACGGATGGAAAAGAGGACAGGTGGTCATCACGAGCACTTAAGTAAGAAATTATCTCATTTCAAGTCCCAATATTGGTCAAAATACCTGAAAGCGTGTCTCTTATTTTCCTATCAGAGCTGACCTTTACTATTCGTATCAATTGTACCAAATTTGCTTCGATTATCTCAGAAAGCACTCTCAATATAGAGTTTTTAAGATTTTGCTTGTATGGGAGGTACCATGCCCTCTTGTCCGAATGTGCTAATTTTCCTGCCAGAGTTTACCTGTACAATTGGTAGCAAGTGTGCGAAATTTGGTTTGATTATCTCAGATAGTACCATCAGCATAGAGTTTTTAAGATTTGGCTTGTATGGGTGGTGCCACGCCCTCTTGTTCAAATTCGACCAAATTTTGTTGAAAGCTTAAGTGATCCACCCTTAGTATGAATATATAATTTGGTTGCAGTGCGTAGCTCCGTTTATTTGATGCCACACATGAGAGCTCCTTGCCCCACTGTGCGGCGGTGCGGCAAAGGTACGGCAAAAGTAATGTTATATGCAAATCTGGCATAACTTTTGCAAATAGCATGAAATGTCATTGTACTTTGATATATATGTTGTAGACAGTTAAGGAATTAGTTAATAATATGCCAATTACCCAGATATTTTGCGAGGAACAGTTCAAAATGCCACCAGTCAAGTAGAAATGGGCATTAATTCAAGAGGTGTTCATTTGACCGACATCATTTTTTCAACTAAATATTGTCAATTCTGCACCTTTGAGTAAACTTTCTGTGTAAAGAAAGTACAAATGTTTTCATTTGTAACCAAAATAGAGGCCAATTCATATTATGACATTACTTTTGTTTCTCTTTGTATGGGCAAGTAGGCAAAAATTTGCACAACAACAACAAAAAAAAGTGCAACAAAGACATGTCTTCCCCAATTGGTGTATAATGCTTGTGTTAATTCATGTACCAAATTTCATCGTGATAACTCTCTTTGTTTGGATGTTATTAATTAAATTCCGCCAGATTACCCATTTCTCCCACTGTCGTTTGACTAAAAGTTTTAAGCGATTTAGTTTTGATTTAGTCTTGTTACAACCTTAGAACTGCGCTTGTTATATTGAAATGATTGCAGTGTAAATAAAGAAATTTGTGTGCATGGCAACCTTAAATTGTGTGCTTAATTTGGCATAGAAAAAATATTTAAAGCGATAGCTAAAAAGTAACGTCACGATGTTTCCAGTCTACGTTGAAAACTTTAATCCACCACAAATTCAAAACCAAAGCGCATAAAATTCTCTGTGTGCATGAAGAATACAAAGCTGATGTGCATAATAAATAGCAGCAGAATACGGGGGGAAAACATTTGAATCCCTGATGGCACCTACTACAACCCATCCCTTCATGTTATGGGAAGCAGCACAGCAACTACTGACGCTCGCTGCACCTACTTAAAACACAGATACAAGTGGTGATAGCACAAAACGAGATACAGCAACGCAACAACCACAACAACAGTCGAGGAGCGTTGCTAATTAAAAAATACTTGCGACCAAATAAAATTTAATTGCGATTCAATTTAAGATATCGCGCCAAAAACAGTGGCACACAACAACAACAACAGTCGTCGAATGAGGCAGCCCAGCCACATCTATCTCCAGGCTTCAAGTAGCAGCAGCACCAGCATCTACAGACGACCAAACGAATGTCGAATAAATCGCTGTGACTTGCTGTCTTTGGTCATTGTTCACAACTTTGCCGCTTAACGTTCCTTCCAATAAACAAACCAGAATTTCCTGCCCATCCAGAATTGAAATGACTCTGCCTCCACTTTTTCATTCGTGCAACAATCATGACAGCGTAGTTGCTTCTTCTGCGAATGCATTGTGAGGCACTCGAAGGTGCAAAAACCGGGACGCGAGCGAGCGGTATGTTGCGAATGGATGTGGATGTGTACCTACGTTATGGCAAGTTGTAGCGGTCGTTTTTGGCTACTGTTCGCACAATATATGTAAAAATTGAATCACAAAAAAAAAAAAAAAAAATCTCGACATCTTTAAGACTTGTTGAGATATTGAAATGTTTACTGAAAGCAGAAAATTCTAATGCAATGCTTTAACTATTTTTCTTCAGAGTACTATCTTCGGGCTATCTATGTTTATTTTTTAATCTGAGAGTACATGAGGTATTAGAACTAAATTTTGGTAATGGGAAGCGTAATAATATTTAATGATGTAGCTAGCTAGAGTTGTGCCTCAGCAATGTAATTTGGGTCCAGTAATGAAAGTTATTGTATGTAGATGTCCATTCTAAACAGCAACACTTGATAAATGTGGCAGAACTATGTTTAAAAAAAAATTTTCAGAGTAGAACATGGGAAAAATATTTGCACGATTTTTATATGCCTTACTTTGACGAGTATATTCAGCCACTCTATGCCTAGCGTAACAGGATTTGCCACAACCCTTCCGATTTCGCTGAAATTTGGTACACGGTTTCACTAAATGCATAATCTGATAAAAATGGAAAAAAAAAAAAATTTTGTAATTTTTTTTATGTGGCTTGGAAGGGTTGCGAATACTGAGAAAATCAATAAATTGTAACAAGCTCTTCTCCCATAATAATCAATAACTTGGACAGTTCTTAACTGATTTGCATGTTCAGATCACTTTTGGAAAGGTATTGAATTGGCTATAAGTAAATTTTTTTGTATTTGGTAAAAAGAACTTAATTTGCTACTATTTTAGTACTAAAAATGCTCCGTTTCCTACTTTTGAGCCTTCCAAAACATATTTTTTGAAAAGAACAAAAAAAAAAATTAAAAATTTTTGCATGTCCCGTGTTTTTCTTGTAGCTGTGATTCTCGTCTAATCTATGCTTAAAGTTAAATAAGGTATGCTTGCAGAATTCTATTCGATATCGGCAATGGGTCTGAAGAGGAATTGACTAATTATAATCAATTTTGACCTGTGGTGGGTGCCGAACCAAAGTTTTAGATTCCTTGGCACCTTGAGGAGGTAGAAACTGAAATAATAAGTACAACTATTTGAAAAAAACACTTGAGAAAAATTATTTCTATGAATGAAATATAGCACACATTGAGACATTTACAACGATATACTATATTTGATGATGGGACGTTAAATGGCGGAGCAATACCAAATCGCGTATTACATGTTTAGTGGTCGAAAAAAAAAAATGTTTTTTTCCCTAAAAATCAAAACCGATAAGCTTCAAAATGGGCGGTTTAAAGCGAACTTTTCCAAACTTCACTGAAAAGTTCTTATAGATTTGATACCATATATTCTCAAAAAACAGTCTTAAAAGAAACAACCTAAATCATTTAATTTTCTGGAAATCAGAATATAGTTAAAAAAAGTAAGATCTAAACAAGATTTTCGAAAATAACCAGGTGGCAACCCTTAAAATTTTTATTGGATTTTTAAAAATTTTATTTATCTCAAAAAGGAAAACAAGCCAATGAACAACAATCTCTCGTATGAGAACAATTCTTCCGGAGTAAATTTGATAGTAGAATGACTTGACGGGAAAAATGACAAGACAGGAGAATGAATAGACGGGAGAATGACTAGATGGGAGAATGCCTAAATGTTGCAAAAACAGTAATGTCACAATGAAAATAGCAATTATTTTTAAAAAACTTGAAACTGGTGGACATCCACTCCAATTGTTTATTGATTTCATTATCTAAAACTAAAAAAATATGTAGAGTAGTATCAAAACACTTACAGGGAGAATGTCACAAACTCGCGTTCTTCACAATATTTTCACACTTAAAAAAAAAAAAAACGCACTAACACTCTATATCGAAAATCCAAAACTGACGGAGCTGAAAAAGAACTGAAGTCTCCTCTTCCTCTTCACTTTCAGTTCTTTTTTAACTCAATATTTAAAAACCGTACAGTAAGAAGAAGAAAAACTGAATCTGAAATTAGGGACCAATTCCTATGTTTGTCAATTCAATATAAATATGTAAATATTTTTCGATGAGTTTACACAGAAAAACAGTAACGTCGCATAAGTTTTTTTAGAAAATAAAATAATATGCAAAACGGGCAAATTAAGAGCACTTAGAAGCGGTAAGGGGCAGCAGGGAGAATGAGTTTCTAACAGTTTATGTTATAATTTTATAGTAAAATATTTCGAATTATTTTCATACCCTACACCCAGGGTATATTTGCTTTGTCCTTCCGTTTGTAACGCAGAGAACGAGGCGTGGCAGGTATGGAAAAGTATATATATTCTTGATCAGCGTCACCTCCAGAGTCGATATAGCCATGTCCGTCTGTCTGGCTGGGTGGGTGGCTGGCTGGGTGTGTGTGGAAATACATTTTTTGGGAAAACTGAGCAACATAATTCAATGAAATTTGATATTCTGTCTCCGTCGTAAAAGTTAGCTCGGGGGATTGAAAATGAGCAAAATCGGTTAACGGACACGCCTACCGCCCATACAAAAAATATTTTCAAAATGCAATAATAAGAGCATTATTTGCAGTAACTGAAGCAAAATACACATAAATACTAAGGAAAGTAAGTATAAGCGCTGAGCAAAAACTAGGCGAATTCGAATTAGAGGGCGTGGCCCCTCCCATATAAATAAAAGTTTCAAAATGTTATACGGAAAGCGTTTTTTGAGAGAGCCCAACCAAATTACACTCAAACACTCGGATCAATAAATGCAAGCTATACGCAAGATCTAGGTAAACTCGAACAAGAGGGCGCCTTCCATATAAGCAAAAGTTTCAAAATTATATAATGAAAGTGTTTTTTGAGATAATCTAACCAAATTTCACTCAAACACGAAGAACATTAATTGTAAACTCTGAGCTTAAAGTAGGCAAAGTAGGATTAGAGGACGTGGCACCTTCCAAACAAGCGAAAGTTTCATAATGCAATACTGAACGATTTTTTACTCAAACACTCAGAACAGTAAATACAAGCTCTTCGCAAAATCAAGGTAAGCTCGGAGGCGAGGTCGTGGCACTTCCCATATAAGCAATTTGTTCTTATACTCTCCTAATAATATAAGTACTTGAAATGCAGTGTAGGGTATTTAGTTTTTGGCCAGGCCAAAGATACCACCCTTACTAATATTATTTTAAGCTATTCGTATAGGAGCTCATGTTAAGTATCTGTATTAAATAGTTAAAATATCAATATTCAAATTTAAACATGATTTTGAGCTCGGGGACATTGAATGGTACATTTATCGGAAATTCTAGGGTCTTCAGCGTCTTTTTTGATGCCATTAAACATATTTTCACTATTTTTGCTACTATAATGAAATAATGATTTCATTAGCTTATACAATACATTCTAATTATATTTTGATATATGCCCGATATGAAATGTCGTGTTACAAACTAACAATATTTGAGAAGTTTCTTAAAGCAAAAATAGGCCTTTGATGACTATATCAATTCTATGTGAATAAATTGGGTGGAAAAGTATTAAAAAGCCCTAGGCATGGTTTCGCCTAATCTACAAAACACAATTTGCTTAAATATCTATGCATATACTTTGTGATTAATTAATAATAAAAAAACCAGCAGCATTAAACGTCAAGCATTCAAAACCACAAAGCCAGTGGTCAATAGATTTATTGGTTAGAAGCGCGCGACAGAAACCAAAAGTAGCAGACGACGCAACTGCTTCACACTCGATTCCCAGCGCAGTTGACAGCAAAAAAGTCAACAAAAATATTAATGATAACGATGATGATGATAATGATGTTGATGATGATGAGTGCACATAACGTTCAATGAAATACAACATTTAGCATGAAGACGACCACCAACTAGATATAAAAAAAAACAAGCAAAATGCGCACCGAACCGCCGCATAGTGGTGACTTTTATGAAAATAAGTATCCAAAATATTTCAATATTTACTGAAAATTAACAAAATTTAGTCCTAATTGAATCAACAGCTTCTTCCGAATTAATTGATTAACAGTAAGGAGTAAGTTTCTTATTTCCCTCAATACCCTTACGCCCTGGTACTCAGAAAAGAGTTTGAATCTTAGTCGGCATCCAGCCACAACAAGAGAGAAACACTTCTTCGCTAGAGGCCTGCACAAGGCATCTGGAAATGAAGCGTACCTTTTTACTAGCACATCTTAAACTGAACTGATAAAATGTATATAATGTAAAAAATCAATATTCAAATCTTCACTTTGACACTAACAGACTATAGTTCACTGCATTGTTTTATCAGCGTAAAAAAACCTGATTCGAACGAATTTATGATATGGTTACACTTGGAAGTCGCAAAAAAGAGAGCGAAAAATTACTTTTGTCACAAAAGTAGCATTTTGTAGTGTACACCAACCTTACAGTATATGCACTGAACTGAACTGAAGCAAATCAAACAAGACAGGTCTGTGCAGTATTTGTTTTTTTTTCTTTCATATCCATATACTTTCAAGACATATGCACGTGACAGTGAACTGAAGTATTTAATAACTAAAAAGGGGGTACAAGACGTAACGCACAAATCGGCTTACGGACACGCCCACCGCCCATGCAAAAAATTTATTCGAAATGCAACTTTAGTAGTATTTTGCACAAAAATGCAACCAAAATAAACATAAACACTACGAATTATAAGCGCAAGCTCTAAAAAAAAATTTGTGAATTCGGACAAGAGGGCGTGTCACCTCCCATACAAGCAAAAGCTTCAAAATGCCATGCCGAAAGATTTTTTGAGATAATCCAACTAAGTTTCACTCAAACACTAAGAACTATAAATGCAATTGCGTCAAAAAATATGAGAGATATGATGAAATTCCGTTTTTGGGGGGCTAGGAACCGCCTATTTTGCAAGTTTGAGACCTTTCTCTTGACCGATAGTAATACCCTGTGAAAATTTTATTGAAATAATATAGATAGATTCTGAATCCATAAAACAAATAAACAAAAAAACAAGCAAATTCTGAATATTATATAGTAGATGAGTACTTGCGCCCATTTTAGGGGCGAGGCACCTACTTGTGATTTTAAAAATTATTTTATTTTGTTGCTAACACTATCAGATATTGTATAAAAAAAGAAAATCAGAGGTGCCTCAAACTATGATTAATTCCTCGTTCCGGAGAACCGTGGCAAGCTCTGATCAAAAACTGGGTGAACTTAGAAAAGAAGGCGTGGCACCTTCTAATAAGCAAAATTTTCAAAATACTGCAGTGTACGGTATTTAATGTTAGGACAGGCCAAAGGTCACACCCTTACTAGTTACTTATTGTGACTTAAAAAAATGTATTCAAATCCGCATCCAAATCTTTAATTAATTTTCATCACTAACTGACAGATTTTTGACAGCAATTTTCACAAAATTCACCACAGTGCGCTGTGTACTGACCGATTCAAGCAAAGCGCAAATTTCATGTATGTAAGGAGTTATTTTTAGACCGCATGTTATTTTTCGTCACAAGCTCCACACGCTCTGCTTACGGCGGCCTTGTTGTATTCAATCGGATCACTCGAACCGCGTACGGTGCCGCCGCTACTGCTGCGTTTCATTCCAATCGCCACACAAGAATTGCAGAGGCGCAAAACGAGATGGCAAAAAGTATAAATTATTTATGAAGAAGTAGTGGATGGATGGAAGCAATGGAGGACGAAGAAGAAGAGACGAACAAGTAGTAGTTTACTAACAAACAACCCATCAGAATCAGAACGAAAAAGATAAAAGATGAAAAAACAAATCGACTTCCAGATCAAAAAAATCGCGCCAAATAAACAAAAAGTCTTGGCGTTCTCGTTGCGATCGCTGCTTAGCCGATCTTGGTCCGTCTGGCTGATCTGCAATTGATTTATTTGCGTACGAATTGCTAGCAAACAGCGCACTAGTTGTTCTGTGTACTCGTCGAAGTTGTTTCTGTTTGCTTATCTCGCTGACTTTTGAAGCCATGGTCCACATGTTGATGAGATGACGTGATCAATATGCACAAGATATGGCGCGATATACATTATGACAATAACAACAAAAACAGCAACTGAAAGTCAACTACAAAAGATCGAAGCAGCGTATCGAAGCAATCGATCGATCAGAATTCAGCAGAATTCTACCCCCTTCATTATTTGCGCGAATCTGGAATGAAAAGTTGCAGAGATGAACTTGTAGCGGAACTCATAATCGGCTGCAATTTGGAAATTATATACGCATGCGTGATCGGTAAATTAGTGATCATGATTATCACTAATTTAAAATATCAATTTGGATATATTACATACCACATATGCAGATTAAGCGGCGGAAAGCGTAGCCTTGTGGAAGTTATTTATTTTTATGAAGAATGATGTTCAATCTCAATTGATAGGAATAAGCGAAATGGTATGGAATGCAAATTTCGCCAGGTTTTAACGTTTCTAAGGCACATAAATTTCAATTAGACATTTATTACGCCAAGCAAGAGTCTAGTTCTCCTGTAGACCGATTTTAACGTTTTTTCATGATTTTCAGGAGTGAATAACTCGAAATGACTTCATTTTGAAGGCATGATGATTAAGGAGAAACTTGTTTCTTGTATCCTGAAAAATATTTTCATTTTTTTTTTTTTTTTGTTTTTCTACTTTTCATATCGTGGGCCCCGAAATATTTGGTCTCATTCGATCTCAAAATGTTCGTCGAAGTGTCTGTTGGCAGTCACAAAAATTTTCGCAGTGGAGACTTCCATATTGCCCTCATGAGCTCGATATGACTGATGCGCGGCAAAAAATTTGAAAGGTAATCTGCACGCTAATGCATTTTTTTGTTATCGGATAAATTGGCGTGAAGATTACCTTTAAAATATTTTCCCGGGCATCAGTCATATTGAGCTCCTGAGGGCAATATGGAACATTACGAGACCCGGTGAGATAAAAAATTTCGGTGCCCACAATATAAAAAGTAGAGAAACAAATGTAAATGGAGAAAAAATCAGATTGCGCATGAGCAAAATTTTTTTTTATCCATGACGGAAATATTTTTCAGAATACAAGAAACAAGTTCTCCCTACTCACCATGCCTTGAAAATGCACTAATTTTGAGTTATTCACGCCTGAAAATCATAAAAAAACGGGAAAATCGGTCAACACAATAAACTTTTTAGTGGATAAATCAGGTTTGGCACCACCGATTGCTCTAAAAATTTTAATGGGTCATCGAAAGCTCTTGAAAAGTGGTAAAAGTTTTTCGTCGAAAAATTTCCCATGGAGTCCCACATATATAAATGTTTTCTGAGTTTTCCACCTAGAATGGGCACAATATTACCAAACCTGTAGAAATTAATCGTAGATTCGACTTGAATGGCTTAACATAAAAGTTCAACAGTTTATGTTTTAAAATAAAATTTTTTTTCATATTAAGGTGCATTTTTAAAAATTGTTTGAGTGTATCAAATGTCCCTGAAATGGGAAAAAGAGAGTTGTTTGTGCCACGAACAAATAAGTAATTTAATTACCTTAAGTCCATCTGGACAGAAATCCAAGCATAACTATATTTTTCTTAAAGAGATTCAAGCAAACATTACGGGATTTTAGTACCAGCTATTGTCTAGAAATCTAGAACTTTTATAGTGGTAGGGGCTGTCCAACAAAATAAAGACAGTTTTTCCTCGAATATTCAACGGTGGTAGCTTCTTTGCTGCATGTTTTTTACACTTAAAGGGATAACACTTGGTATGTTAGCTTTGAAAAGTGCGACAGAAAAGTGGGAACGAGGTCGAACTATATATATTTCTTGAAAATTATTGAATATTATTGAAAATTACAGTTTCTTAAAATTTATGTTTTTTTTTTTGAGAAACACTTAGAGAGGCTGCTCCCTCCTAGCTACCTCCATGAAAATAATGCAAGACTACTTAAGTAATTGAATTTTAAGTGTGCTGAATAAACTCAAAGTCATTAAACTCTACTGAATGCTATAATTAAAACCAAAGTTTTCCGGCTGAGCAATTTACAGCATCTATCCAATTGCCAGCAGCAGACATTAAATAAAGAAAAACTTTTTGAAAAAGTTTTTCACAGCAACAATCAAACTTGCAAGTTTTTCGGAATTGTTCGAAGAACGCTTGCGAGTTAAATGTATGTACGAGTATGTACAGTGTACATATATTTGTCTAGACGACAAATGTGCACATAAACTTGAGATGTGAGGTTGAGCCCAGCAAACTTTACTATTCATTGAAGCGATATTTTCTTACGATATTAAGTGAATATTTGTTCGAGAAAAGCTGTTCAGCTTAGAGCTAATAAATATTAACACGAAGAGTAAAAAATAATGAAAATTATGGTGATATAAATCACATCACTAGTTTGCTCCAAGACTTTCATAATTGAAAAATAATTAAAAATTTCGAATAAAGTATTATATGTACATATATTTAAATCGACTAATGCCAACAACTGATGACAGTCAACTCTGTTGGATATAAGATCATGAATAAACAAAAGAGACCAAATCTTCTTTCGAGAATCGAGAGATTTCAAACACAATAGTAAGCACTGAGCATTATATGAAGGCAATGATACCTCAAAGTTTAATTAATGCAGCGCTTTTGGATAAAACGGACTCCAAATGAAGGAAGCATACTCCAATTTTCTAGCCTTACAAAAGAATCATAATAAAAGAGTATAAGGGTCCATTAACTCAGAGCAACATATGTCTAAGAACAAATCAAGTAAGGAATAAGACTTTGGTTTATGTGATCAGTAGATAGGGTCGAAATTTAGATCCAATCTGCATATTTATTTTTTTTTTTTTTCATTTCGAGCAAAACCAATGAAGCACTTTTGATTCTACTGAAGGCCCATTTTGGCTAAAAAAAACATGTTTTTGCCCATCATTTTTTTTATTACAAAATGGATATCCAAGGGTGCTTCAGAAATAAAGACTATGTTCTTACAAAAATTTTGGAGTTTAAAAATTATAAATTTTTTTTCGGGGCATGGATAATATTCGCGTCCCAAAATCGATTTTTTTACGTTATGACTGTTTTCAAAACTTGATAAAAAAAAAAAAAAATAAAATAAAAAAATCCTGAAAAAATTCGCGCTTATCCTTTGAAGGATTCCAAGCATTTTACGTTCCATAAAATTTTTTCGTAGATGCCTTCGTTTTAAGTAAACTCAGCATATTGCGTAAGCTTAACAGATGAAAACTCTCGATTTCGAAATCATCACGTATTCTTTGAACAATTCCAAGCATTTTTTTGCCGTATACACTTTTTTCGTTAGATGCCTTGCTCTTGAGTAAAAAATGGTTTTTCTGACGGCGTCATTGAAAAACGTCCAAAAATTGATTTTTGAACGAAAATATTATCTGCAATATGTCCCCCAAAAAAATTAATATTTTTATTTTATTTTATATTATGATTTTTATTTTTAAAGGAAAGCGCTCCATTGGTTTTTCTCGGAATGAAAAAAAAAAAAAAAATTATGCAGATATCGTTTTTAAAAGTCCTTTCAACTTTTGAGTCGGTTTCGGGATGATTTTTTTTTTGCTACAATCAAAATCGAACCGGTCTAGTGAACAGCAAAAGTGAGCTTGGCGTCAAAAATAACTCCAAGATCCCGAATAGACTTAACAGCACTAAAAGAAAATATGTTTGGGTTTTAACTGTTCTGGATTTAAAAAAGGGTTCAGCAAAGTATTTATTTATACTCGTATTAAGACGCAATAGATTCATTTCACTCCAAGAGAACAGTCTATTTAGATCTAGATTTCAATATTAGTTTCATCAGAATTTTTACTGAATAGTGGAACTGATGCTATTGTGGTATAGGTAATCTTTTTTTAAAATTTGCAAGAGAACCGTTAGATCAAATTCAGCCAAGTTTTTGTATACTGATCACTGAAGTATTGGCTACAGAATATTTTTCAATAAAATGTGTGCAATTTTATTAAAAAAAAGTTACTGAGCAAAATCTGAAAAAAGCCAAAAAAGTTGTTTTCAAAAAGTTGGCCGGTAATGTGGTATGTATGGTTGGGCAATGGGGTACATGTACTGATCAGTACTTGTAAAGTGGGCGGGTAATGTGGTACATATTAGTAGAGTAAAGTGGTATACTTATACCATATAACCAAATATAAAATTTGAGAGGCATGAAATAAGTTCGTAATAGCCAATGTATTTTCCCAAACAACTGATATCTGAAAAATTTTTTTTTTGTGCATGACAGCAACACATCCCTGGTTTTTCATGTTTTCTGACAGGATAAAAGCAGTGACGTTCGCAGATTCTTACCCAAATCGGAGATATGCGACTATACCACATTGAAAAACTATACACAATAGCATCAGTTCCCTTAATGTCAACAAAATAAACTCTACCCTGTTATTAATACTACGTCTCCACCGGAGATTTATGACGTAATTTACAATCTTTTCGAGATTTAGCTCTAAATCTCGGGGTAAGTCATGTGATTATCCACACAATAATAAATATATTTCTTCCTAGATTTATTTTAAATCTGATAAATGTCAGCCGGTCTACCGATTTCAGCTAATTTGACAAAGTGGCATTTCTTAACTTTGTCAGTTGGCATTGAATGTCAATAAAAACAAAGCGAATAGCAGAAAAATATTAAAAAGAAAAGGAAAAACAACTTTTATTTTCCAGCTTATGACATTTTCTGTCAAAAATAAATCTCTTTCGACCGGTGGAAATGGAATGGATTTAACGACGAAATTTATAGATCTCATTACAGCTAAAACTCCGGTAGAAAAGTAATAGGAGACTGAAACAATCTTAAAAAGGCGGAATGACAACACATTTAAGCTAGTTTAGAAATAAGACAACTCTTATCAAAAGTCTTAGAAAAGTCTGTATAGATAACATCATCCTGATGAATCTGTTCAAAAGACGACATTGACAACGTTTGTGCGAACACGCATAGTCCCCAAAAGTAGGGATAAATTTCCCGTAGTTGGCAACGCAACTCCCTTGCTAAAATAAGCAATGCCTTACTGCTCATAGCTGTCAAATTCTTTTGTTCTTCTCTTCTATTTTATCATTCGTTTATTAACCACCATTGAAACAGCATTGGCTGCAGCATAAGTTAAAAGTTTAATTCTCATACTGAATAAAGTTTAATTATAAATGTTTTATCTAAAGTCTAATACTCAATAATGAGTTCCATCATAAAATTTGTACAACAAAACAGGCTTGTTTTCTCAATGTGGGTTTTTCCTGTTTTATATCACGTGGCTAAGCAGTGCCGAAGTCTTCGGAACACCAATGATCTCAGTGGAGGAATTAGTACGATATGCAGGCGATTTACATATGTCAAGCAACGTACCGGCAAGGTGTTAAACTGAAGAGGTGCATACGCAGCAATTTCCAATAACTAGATTTTTGGCCAAGGACAAGTGCAAGGGAACTTTTGACATTTCTGTCATTTGATAGATTTTTCCCCCAAAAACGAAATTCTCTGGCTTCTGGTTTATAACTCAAGCCAGCGGCCAGAACAGACCTGATAACCCTGTTCAAAAGACGAAATGCAATAAAGTGAGAAAAGAGCTAGATTTGTCACAGTTGAACGACCAGCAACAAAGTCATGTTATATCACACTTAAAATAAACAGATTATTTCACTTTTGCTAACGGTATCGGATGGTCATAATCCTTCCCATCAAACTTTACCCTTTGAACTTTTCTGATTGGATCTCAACTTTATACAAATAAAGTTTCGTTTTTTATGGAGTTTAAGTTTATACCATTTTTTTAATGAATGATAACTTGAAAAGTAAGAATCCGATTGGAAAAGCTTAAAGGTAAGGATTAATGAAAGAGAATATGGCTGTATGATGCCGTCCCCAAAAATAACTTGCCCTACTTAATGTAAGTGTTA
Source organism: Calliopum simillimum (assembly GCA_951812925.1). NCBI lineage: Eukaryota > Metazoa > Arthropoda > Insecta > Diptera > Lauxaniidae > Calliopum > Calliopum simillimum. The sequence continues at coordinate 103,975,459 of OX638370.1, forward strand.
AAGAACATCAAATACACACACAAAAAAAGTTGTAAAACCAAATGAAAATGTATTTAAATCAAAAACTTTCCGATACAAAAGGGCGCCAAAGAGGTTTTCATTTAAATCAAAAACAAGAGTTCTTAAATCAAAAACCCAAAAACATTTTTCATATCAAAAACTGTAGAGCGAATGCTTTTAAATTGCATACAAAGTTATTAAAATTATGAAATTTTCTTTTAACTCAAAAATATTCAATATTTGGCTTAAAAACAGTCATGTTTTTAATTTGATTTAAAAACAGGTATTTTTGATTTAAAAACAGTCATGTTTTTAAATCAAATACGTTTCCACATAATTTTAATATCTGTTAATTTTTTCTGTGTATGTTCTAAAACCATTTCTGCATTTATAAGCAATGATAGTTTGAGAGGTAGAGTCAATTCAAATAAATAAATCATTCTCTTGGTACTAAATAATTTTAGTATTTAAGAATTTACTCAAAAAACTAAGACCGCAAAATAAAAAACAATATTTTTTGTCCATCTTGTGAAAGGTACATATTACTGATAAACTGATGCCCGAAAGTACGAAAGAGTTTCAATTTCCTAGTATACCCACACAACACGCAAAGCTTTTAATATTAAATGTCAAAATTATAGGTTTCCAAAGTTAATTGATATCTATAATTAAGCACACGTCACATTTGGCTTTAGCAGAGTTAAAACTTTTTACCTTTCAGTTTGACGTCAATATAAAAAAATTACAGACTTTACCAAACGAATAACGTCAGCAGCTATAATTTTAGGATCGATTTTGTTTGTGTCATTCGATTACCTTGACAACGTGTCGGTTGAAATGGGCAGGCAGGATATATACAATTTTGCGGGTATCCTGATGTGGTATAAACTAAAATGTCAAAGTTTTGACCAAGACAATTAATTGTTTCGAACATTGAGATGGAAGGTACTCTATCAAAGGTTTGTTGTAAATATGCAACCATCGAACATGTCATTAATTAAGCAACAACAATGTAATGCACAAATTCGATTATCCATTGGAATCAAGTTATCAATACACACATGTAGCACTCATATATAAATGGTGTTTTGATTCCATGACCCTCAAGGGATACGATTTGAGCAAAAAAATCCCAAGCATATTTTTCATTAACGTAAAGCGTGAAAAATCGAAACACCCCAAGCGTAATGTCTATTTTGTAAATATCCTTGAGGGCTATACAGATACATCATACCAATGCAGATGCGAACCCATACAAACCACACACTTTGCACTCTTTTACACTCTCAATCACCACTCAACATGCTCACAAATTACGAATATCCTTCGAAAAGCTTTTAGAGTTAAAATGAAATGAATTATTTTTGCGAGTCTCCTGGGAGCGCTGTGTTCGAGGAGGAAGTGCTCAGTCCGCCCGTTGCCAATTTCCATATTGTGCATTCGTTCGCTCACCGCGCCCAGTCAAAGGGGTGAAACGGCGGCGAACGCGCTCTCAAATCCTTGTTATCCTTGCCATCATACATCCATCCATATTCATTCATTCTCGTAGTCAGAGGTATCCTCGAAATCATTTATGTGTGTGTTTGATAAAATGTATGTATGTAGTATACATTTTTTGTTGACTGTGTTATTTTGGGTTGCTGCTGCTTGTGTCTGTGTGTGCTTGAAGGGTAAAATTTTCATGTATTCGTCCTGTCCTGTCTGTATCTATACAGAAATTCTCTGTATTTTTGTTTTTCCTTTGCATTTTTTCAAGTTCCAAAGACGAAAACAAATAAAAGAAAGGAAACATGAAGGAATTAACATTAAAGCAGAATAATAAAATTTTCAACTGAACTCATTCTCCATTTTGTCCTTGGCAGCAGCAGTGTGGCCAGACGTTTACAACTTGCTGCAGCGTCAAATATTGATTTTTTCGAGCGAGCATTCTTCTTTTGCATCATAAATTTGAATTTGCCATATAAGAATTGTAATTGCACAGTAATTCGTCACCTACGTCATAGCAGTTTGCTATTGGCAAGTGTGCATAGAACTTTTGGCACTGAGAAAAAAGTTTCTTTTCTTTTCAGTGTTGTCATTTTTATCACGTCAGCAGTTTTTGGCGTGCACTTGACGGAGCATTTCTTTGTATGGACAATTGAAGAGTTTGTTAACCCATTCTGTTCATATTCTTAATTATTGGGTGTACAACTTAAAAACCGGAATTTGACGGTGGATGTCCGTACTAACAAATATCGTAAAAGCTTGAACTTTATATATATGTCATTTTGAAGGTACATTTGACAGCTGTCAAAATCAGTCAACAAAACAATTTTATCTTGTGTGCATCATTATTATTTTTCACGATGAATAACTTCGAAAATTCGAGAAAAAGACAGCATTTGCGGGAGGTTCTGTTGGGTCATTTTTTTGCAAAGAAAACTGCTGCGGAAAGTCATAATTTGCTTGTAGAAGTTTATGGCGACGATGCTTTAGGAAAAACACAGTGTTTTGAATGGTTTAAACGCTTCAAAAGTGCCGATTTTGACATCAAAGACAAAGAACGCCCAGGACAGCCAAAAAAGTATTAAGACGAAGAATTAGAGAAGCTACTCGATGAGGATTCGTGTCAAACACAAGACGAGCTTGCCAAATCGTTGGGAGTGACTCAGTAAGCCATTTCAAAACGTTTGAAAGCCGCCGGATACATTCAGAAGCAAGGTAATTGGGTCCCCTATGAGTTGAAGCCGAGAGACGTTGAACGGCGCTTCTGTATGTCTGAAATGCTGTTTGAGCGCCATAAAAACAAATCATTTTTGCATCGGATTGTGACTGGGGATGAAAAATGGATCCATTATGACAATCCCAAGCGCAAAAAGTCATACGTGAAACCCGGCCAACCAGCCAAATCAACCTCGAAGCCAAATATCCATGGCGCCAAGGTTATGCTGTGTATTTGGTGGGATCAGAAGGGGCCGTTATATTATGAGTTGTTGAAATCGGGCTAGACAATCACAGGTGACCTGTGCCGAACACAATCAATACGTTTGAAGCGTGCCATCATCGAAAAACGCCCGGAAAATGCGACCAGACACGAAGCAGTAATATTTCATCCTGACAACGCTCGGCCGCATGTTGCAAGACCCGTGAAAAACTATTTAGAAAATAGTGGATGGGAAGTTTTGGCTCACCCGCCTTATAATCTGGACCTTGCTCCGTCTGACTTTCATTTATTTCGCTCGATGCAAAACGCCCTCACCGGAATACGCTTCACATTAGAGCAAGGCATCCGAAATTGGATAGACTCATTTTTGGCCGCCAAGCCGGCGTTATTTTTTTGGGATGGAATTCATAAATTGCCTGAAAGATGGGGAAATGTTGTAGCTTCCAATGGACAATACTTTGAATAAAATATATTGTAACATTTTCCCACAATAAAGCATCAAATTTCGCTAAAAAATTCCGGTTTTTAAGTTGTACACCCAAAAATATATTTCAAATGGTGCAGAAAAAAAAAATTTTTTTTTGATTCAGTATAACGCTAAATGAAGTAACGCCCAAAAAATAAAATGACGCAATAACGCCCACAAAAAAAACGATATAATGCCCAAAAGTTATGAAATAACGCCCAAAAAGCAAAAACGAAATAACGCTCAAATAATTTTCATACAAATAAATTTTGTGTGTTATTACGAAAATGATTATCACCTAAATTTATGTGAAAATCATTTCGTTTTTGCTTTTTGGGCACTATTTCATATTTTTTGGGCATTATTTCTTTTTTTTGTGGGCGCTATTACGTCATTTTATTTTTTTATTTTTCAAAAATAAAACGAAGTAACGCCCAAAAACAACGAAATAAAGCCCATATTTTTTGGCGTTGTTTCCAAAATGATTATCGCCCAAATTTGTATGAAAGTAATTTAGGCGTTATTTCGTTTTTGTTGTGGGGGGTTATTTCCTAACGCCCCAAAATTTATATGAAAATAATTTGGGCGTTATTTCGTTTTTGCTTTTGGGCGTTATTTCATAATTTTTGGGCGTTATTTCGTTTTTGTTTTGGGCGTTATTCGTTATTTATTTTCTGGGCGTTATTTCAGGTTTGTTTTTGGGAGTAATTTCCTGCCGCCCAGTAGAGACCATTTGGCTGCGTGGTAGGTGCGGGTGTTTTCTAACCATATGGAGACATTAATTATTCAAAACTTCTGATGAACGATGCCCGAGTATTTTAGCTGAAGCTTTAGGGAACATTAAGGTAACTATGCCGACTATAAGTTAGTTTACCGACGTAAAAATAGAGTGGTTTATCTAGCGTTTGAAATTTGTACTTCTTGTTTTTATGAGTGTGGCAACTCTATTGCCATTCGTATGAAATAGTGTTTCAAAATTAACTGTAAGGATAGTACTTTTGAATAAAAAAACCACATCAAAATATTTTTTTTTTTTTATAGCAAAATCGATTTCCAATTGATAAAAGGTACACCCTGTATCATTGCAATATTTGTCAATTGTCGAAGAGCCGCAATAAAAAATTCTCTTAAAACCTTCATCGCGTGGTCAATGCCAGCAAAAGGGTATAGAGGGAACTAAGCGGACTATCCGACATCAATCTCATCTGTGTTCACTGGCCATAGAAACATAAAGGGAACTGAAGAAGATGGACGAGCTGGCTTGCTATGAATTGTACCACGACCTAAATGTTATATTGTAATCCTTCTTCTTTATTTCTACTATTTCTAAGTCTAGTCATAGCTGTGAGATTAATCTAAGTCATTGAGATCTAGAATCCCGGTACCTATCTTATACATACGTATACTTAGGTAAGTAAATAGGCAAACGATATCGGTTCAGTCCCTGTTTCTATACCTGAATTTCATCATATTCTCTTAATTTTTTTTATGTTGGAAAGGTTATGAGAAAGAGCAGTTCATAGGATATTATTTTTTTTTAAGTGGGCGTTGCCACGCCTCTGTTTTTATTCTTGTAGAAAGAGTATAGAATTTGATGTTGTTATGTTGATGAGAGCTAAAATGAGAGTGATTTTATTAGTGATGCCAATTCAATATTTTGAATATTTTTCGACATTTTTGGACTTTTATCGATGTTTTTCAATATTTTTTAATACTTTTGGAGTTTTTCCGATATAATTGGACTTTTACCGATTTCTTCGATTGATTCCAATACTTTTGGGTTTTTACCGATTTATAAGGTGTTTACGACATTTTTGGCTTTTTCCAACATTTTGGATATTTTTCGATACACTTGTGTTTTTCCCGATTTCATTGATATAATTCAATATTTTCGAAACTTTTGGATGTTTTTCGATATTTTTCGACTTTTTCCGATTTCTTCGATGTTTTCCAACACTTTTGGACTCTTACCGATTTTAGGATGTTTTTCGATATTTTTGGACTTTAACCTATGTTTGAGGTGTTTTTCGATACATTTGGACTTTTAACGATTTCTTCGATGTATTTCGATACTTTTGGACCTTTACCGATATTTGGGGCGTTTTTCGGCATTTTTGGATCTTTACCGATATTTAAGATATTATTTAATATTTTTCGATTGTTACTTTTGGACTTTTAATGATATTTTGGATGTTTTTCGATACACTTTGACTTTTACCGATTTCTTCGGTGTATTTTAATATTTTTCAATACATATGGACTTTTACCGATGTGTTAAATGAGATAATTTAATGGAAATAAATAAAATAAATACATTGGATCATCTTTGTGTGGCATATTATTTAACAAAATAGTTTTCGTCATTAGCTTTTTTAGTGCTTTCTTGCTTTTTATCAAAACCCGACCAATGCCGGGTAAAACAGCTAGTTTACATACAAATTTTTTGCACATGCTTGAAATAGCTTATATAAAAATAAGTTTTGGATTATTTAGCCTTACTACCAGCCGTGTGCCCTTTTTGGTTCCCTAAGACCATTTTCCTCCTATTCGCGAGGAAGTAGTTTTCTAAGCTATTATTTACCTGGCAGAAGAGTTCTCAAATGAAAGTACTGAGTGCAGCTCTTTTGGCTAAGGAATTTCCTCTTTCATTGCCTTCATTTAATTTTTGTCATGGTATCCACATTAGAGTGACATCATTCTTTCTGGTTGACTGCCCCTACATAAATATTCTCTGGAGCACAACCTTAAAAATGTAAGCTGTTTCCGAATCTTGGTCCTACGACTTCAGTTCCTGGATTACTTTGAGGAAAGTTTTTGTTGGTACATTTGATGACCAACTGCAGAGGCACAAGCTCGCTTGGACAAATTGTCTTTTATCACTTGAGATCACTAACAACTTTCAAGATACAAAACGTTGAAACAGATTCAATATAATGACATTGGCCTACAATAGGTTAAAAGAGCTAACCGCATTTGTATGTGCGTATACTTATCAGAACACGCAAGAGTGCTTAGTGTAGGGCGCTTCAAAGTATACTTTAATGGCAGAAGGGCGCTATCGGCACAACGGGAAAGTCAGCATATTAATTTCATTATACAATGCTCCATAGTCAGTTTTACGACGGTTGGACGGGGGAGTTAATTTACGCTTTGCGCTCCCCGTGTTTTTTGGTTTTATGATGATGATGACGACAACGACGACGTTAGTGATAATATTGACGTTGGTATTGGTGGTGGTAGTTACGCGGCTACGGCTGCGAATGATTCTTGATTTGCCACAAGGCTTATTCCGTGCCGTCCGTACTGAATATATATTTTTTTTGTTTTTGTTTTGTTATGTTCTCTTATTTGTTTTCGTATTCGTGACTTGGAAATTGTTTTTTTATCTATAGATTGTTTCAAATAGTTCTAGTTGTTGTAACTATGAAATACACAAAAGGGCTGCTAACGTCGACGTCGCTGTCAACGTCAGATATATGGTGCATAAATTAATATTTGTTGGTATTTGTTTTTGTTGTTCACTGTCTGCATCCCACTGACGGTTGCTGCTGCTGCGACTGATAGGGTGGAATTCGTGAATTCTTTTTTGTTTCCGTTTCCGAATTCGTTTGCTGATTGTTTTATTTTTCTTTTTCTTTCAGGGTTTTTGTTTCGCATCCACATACTTTTTCATTTTGAATGTATATAAATTTTTTTTTTGCATTTGCTTTCGCTCTCCTGTGCGACAATCGTGTAATTATGCGAATGAGGGATTGGCAGGGATTTTGACAGTGGTGAACAAAAGGATCTACATGTGTTTGTGTGCACACATACCATATATGCATGCATATGTATGTGGTGTATGTAGATACATTTTTCTATCTATTTGTGCAGCAGTTTTACATAAAGCCACTTATCTGGTATCTCTGTTAAATGCTGGCGTTGGCTTCTTTTCATGTATCTCTTGAATGCTTCAATAGAATTTGCTGCATATGCAAATTGCTGTGTTGTGGTTTGCTAGAGACAGCAAAAATAACAATAACAACAAAAACAAAATCGCAACAAAAGTATATTTATATCTCAATGTCAAGTCGTATCTCGTCGATTTTTTTTTTGTTTTTATTTTATTTGCATTTAAATTTTTTATTTTAAATTTGTTCGTTTCATATAATGATGGTGTTTGTTGATAAGCCAAAATGTGTGCCTAATCAACTTTGAAAACGAGATATTGCAAATAAAAAAATAAAAATAAAACTAAAAACAACAAAATACCTACAACAAATAAAATTCAATACCATTTTTATTAGTCATATTATTGTTGTAAGTCGTATTTTTTGTTATAATAGGAGTAATTAAGATTTATAGTCCAATGAATTTTTGAAAATAAAAGTCTTTTGATTACACTGTGCCCGATTCTTGGCGAAAAAAATGGATTTTTGAGAAGAAAACACAATTCGAGTACGCTGAGTTTATGGATATCAGTAATTTTTACGATTTATGGTTCTCTAGATACTCCAATTTACCCATTTCAACCATTTAAATCAAAACACTTATTTTCATCAGATAAACATCAAATTTTTACAGCTACCTTTCGAAAGTTAGTACTTACCCAATGGGGAATGGAGCGCATCAATAGCGCTTCTGAAGCGCTCTAAAGCAGCAGTGAAGCGCATCTCTCTCGTTTCGAAAAGCGCTGAAATTAACATTGGCATTTCATTGGAAGGAATCGCTTTGTTCTCGCAACCAGAAATGCTCTTTGGATGCGCATCGCTCTCGCATCCAGAAATGCTGTTTGGATGCGCATCGCTCTCGCATTCAGAAATGCTCTTTCGAAGCACATCGCTCTCGCATTCAGAAATGCTCATTGGATGCTTTTTGGATGACAATAAAATATTTAAAAAATAAATTTTTAATTGAAATTTTATGTCTTTCGCCACAAAGACTCATCAGACTATTATTTTTTTTTTTTTTGATGTAATTATAATTATTTTTATTTTACTAAATTAATTATAATTGAAAAATTGCAAGTTGAAAAACTTTTGTGTTAGGTCTGGGCCGGAGTTGAACCGAAGACCTCACGACTGCTACAACTCTCAATCGCAGTGCCAGTCGATAGACCACTGCTCCATCCATACCTGACCGAAAGCGCTTCGTTCTCTCTACCAGAAATGCTCTTTGGATGCGCTTCGCTCTCGCTACCTATAGCGCAGAAAATATGCGTATACAAATCAGATCTTTAGATGCGAGAAGGACGCGCATCGCTATTGCATCTCGGGGATGCGTATCGAAATTTTCTGTTGGATACTTACTTTTAATTTTGTATTTGTAGTGCCATCTGTGTGTCAGACTACGAACTTATCAACCGATGTGTTAAATATGATAACAACTGCTTTGTTGGAGATAGGAAAACAAAATCCTGAATGGTTTACGAGATATAGCCTTGGCGATAGCACATTTTCTTTGAAAAAGCAGTAAAACCCTATTGGAGTTTTACTAGTGACAACATTTACCTTTAGGAACTCCATTCAAAATGTTGTTTGGATTTGGATAGAGCCCCCTGGGAACTTCATTTAATTGAAAAGTATCGAAAAATTGGGCGATAAAATTTTCTATAAGCTGCTTTGGACAAAACAAAGAAAGACATCCAATTTTTTGATAGGGTAAGGGAGGGAAATATGGACTACGTGGGTAATATGGACCACACGGTTATTTCCCACTGCATACATAGGATTTACCGTTATTCATGTTCAAACTTAACGCTAATACCTAAAGCTCATAATAGAGCGATTTTAGCTTTCGGTAAAGTCGCATGTTTCTGTAAAGTTGATTTTTCTAAAAAAAAGATCAGTGATAATTTTTTTCTAGTGACTATATTTCATTATTTCACTTTAAAGACATCGCGTTTTTAAATAAATAGTTTATTATATAAAGTCAGTGAATACTATTTATTATTTATGAGCACATATTAGTTCATTAACTACAAGACTTTTTGATGAAAAAACCACTTATTTCACCAATACGTGATATGGGTAATATGGACCACCAGAGAAAAAAGCCTCAAAAACAAATGTATTTATCATCTTTTTCAGATGGTGAATCTAGCTGCAGATTTCATGACGATTCTGATGGTCATTATTTGTAATTCGTTAACTACAAAGGAATAAAAGATGAAAAATGCATATAATGTAATACCATTTACTCAGAAGATCGCCGTGGCGAATTTTGGGTTGAATGTGTAATCTGACGTTCTTGGAGTCATGAAAAATGTGCCGAACGTGGAAGTGACATTTTTATAAGCAACATCTGTACCAAATGGGCTATGTGGTCCATATTACACTACACTTTTTTATATCTTCATTTTGAGTATTTTCAGTTTTTTAATTTTTTATCTTTATCCTGATGAGATATTTATCTAAAAGTGAATCAGAATAAAGGTAAATTGTTTCCTTTACTGAATGACATGAAATTAACTGTTTTGTTTTATGTATTTTGGGTTTTATTTTAAAAAGAAAGATGGGTGGTCCATATTTCCCTTCCTTACCCTATTACTTTTTTTCATGCATATAAAAATTATCTCTTCGGAAATGTTTTCAATGCTTGTATTATCTCGTACTCTTTAAATTTTCATTTAAAAACAAATAATTTTAGGTAAGTACGGAAACAGTAACTTATTTAAGATTAAGATTAAATGAGTTTAATGTTAGATGTTATAAAAAGATTTCCATTTGTCAATATTTGTAATGATTAGAAATCATTTAACGCAAAACCTTTGTGAACTTATAAAATGTTGGAACACCAGACAATCCATACTAAACCAAATCAATCCATAGCAAATCAACTGTTTAGATCTTGGTAATTTGTCGAGACCAAGACTGAATATCAAGATTGCTATATCGTCGCCTGAGTTCTCTTTTGCCCCATCGACAATTTTTGACATTTTGAGTTAAGACTTGTTCCATAGGTTTTGAAACATGATCTTTGTAACGCTGTTCTCAGAATGCATCTATCTCTTTTAGTTTTTGAGATATGCAGTGTCCACTTTGCTCCATATGCCATGCTTTTTAATTTTTTTATTTCTTATTTGCTCCAAAAGCCAATTTTTGGTTTATGAAGCAAGTTTTCTATGAAAAAAAAAAGTTTTAAATTCTTAATTCTTATTTGCTCTATAGACATAGAAAACTTTCATTATCGTTTTTCTTTTAAAAATTACCTATGAACTAAGAAAGATAACTCGATGAAATTTGGTGCATCACCTCCTTCGACAACGTTAGTTCGTAGGATTGAAAATGAGCAAAATCGGTCAACGGACACGCCTCCCGGCCATACAAAAAAAAAAATTTCACAACTCAATATTAAGCGCCTTTTTAGCGATAACGCAACCAAAATACACACAGATACAGGGGATAATAGTTAAAAGCTTTGAGCAAAAATTATGTGAATTCGGGCAACAGGATGTGGTACCTCCCATAAAAGCAAAAATTTTAAAATACTTGACTGAATGCGTTTTTTGATATAAACAATCCAAATTTATCTCATCCACCAATGATAAAAAATTTAAGATCTGATTAAAAAATTGGTTGATTTAATGAAAGTTATTGATGATATAAGAACGCCCTATGACCAAAATTTTATAACGCTTCTTTGTCTTTTGGACTTTTCTAAGGCCTTTGATTCTGTGAACCATACTCTTCTGTGTCAAAAACTTAAGTTTCATTTTAATTTTAGTGACAGTGCAGCGAATTTAATATGTAACTATTTGAAAGATAGAATGCAACAAGTAAAAGTTAACCGTAATATATCCTCTCTTAAGTCAGTTAGTGTAGGTGTTCCGCAAGGATCGATTTTGGGTCCACTGTTGTTTACAATTTATACAAACGATATATTTTCCGTATGTAGATATGCTACAGTCCATGCATACGCTGACGACATCCAACTTTACCTTGCTCGCCCTATTGGACTAGTTGAAGATTTATGCTGCAGACTTAATGATGATTTGTCTTTGTTATGTAAGTGGGCTACCCGGAACTTTCTCCAAATAAACCCTCTAAAATCAAAGGTGTTACCTATAGCGAGGAGTGATCTAAGTCTTCAAGGGATTCCCCCACTTTTTATTGGTGCCTCTCAGTTAGATTTTGTTCACAAGATTAAAAATCTTGGATATATTCTTAATTCTAATCTGACCTGTACTGACCACGTTAATAGCATAATAGGTAAAATTTACTGTACTCTTCGTTTGTTAAGGATATCTGCTGTCTATACTCCATTAGAAACTAGGCGTTGGCTTGTTCAACAATTGATTATGCCCTATATATCTTATTTCCACTTAGTCTTTTGTAAACTGGATTGTCAATCCCAGCATAAAATGCTTGTAGCGTTCAATAACGCTGCTAGATATGTATATCGCATTCGTCAATTTGAACATATTTCCGAGCTAAGCAAGGGTGTACTGGGTTGTAGCCTAATTGATTACTTGAAAATTCGCAATTTGCAGTTTCTACACAAACTTATCTATTCGCGTAGTCCTGAGTATCTATACAACAAGCTCCATTTTTGTCAGCATAACAGATCAATAAATCTTATTGTTCCGAGAATTAATTATCTCAACTCTGGTAGGTTCTTCTTCATCAGCACTGTTAGACTTTGGAACTCATTACCTTTTAGCATAAGACGCATAACTGCAGGAAGCAATTTCAAAACAGCCATTTTTAATTTCCTTACCAACTAATCATTACTTTTTCTGTACTTTTTATCTTTCTCTCTTCTTTATACTATCAAGTTATTGTTCTATTCATTCAATAATCTCTTTTATTTATTTTAGGCTAAGACATTAATATTAAATTAGTTATAATTTTTTTGTGATTTATTATTTCCATTTTTATGTACTATAAAAGACTAAGTCTTATTGTACCCCGAACTGAATTTAATAATAATAATAATAATAATAATAATAATAATAAACAAGAGGGCGTGGCACCTAACATACATACAAAATTTTCAAAACGCTGTAGAGCAAGCGTTATTTGAAGAAATGTAATAAAATTTCGCACAGATGCTGGGAATAGTTTGTGAAAGCTCTGAGCAAAAGCTAGTCGAACACGGAAAAGGCATGCCACCTCCCATACAATCGAAAATTTCAAATTCTGCAGTGTAGGGTATTTAATATTTGGCCAGGCCAATGGTAGCACCCTTACTATTTGTTATTAATTTTTATTTAAAGAAACAAGTAATATCTACTACATGTATTTATTAATAATGTTTTTAATTTGTTTGCCCTATTTACACTGTTATGTATGTTTAGTTAAAAAACTAACGTTCTTATTTGCTCCATTGTCATAGTTTCTAAAGGCCAGTTTGCTCTATAAGCATGAAAAAAACAGTTTTTAATTTATTTGTATTGTATGGAGCAAAGTGTCCACTTGACTAATCTGATAAAATATCAAAAATCGCGAAAAGTACTTTAGTCCCATTTTTGAAATTTTGCGCTGAGTTAGCCAATTAATCAACAAATTCTTTTGTTAAAATTTCGATGGTATTTTTTCGGACCAGTTTTGTTTATTTTAAGTTCAAACTTTCTTTTTTGATTTTCTCGAAATACAGCAACATGCGTATGGGGCAAAAGAGAATTGGGGCGACGATATTCAATTGCTTATTAGGTACAATTTAACCCAGATAGCCCAGCATTTTTTATTTTTTTGTTGTATATTTTGTGTATTAGAGATTGTTTGACAATGAATACGGTGATTTTAGAAATTTTTTGGTTTCGGTGACGTCACAAATGGACATCTCTCCAGAAGGACGTCAGTGTAATATGCAAGTAAACTTTTTATCATTTTTGTTCATAATTCTCTCATTAGTATCAGTATCTCTAACTTAGTTTTCCATTTTATCGAGTCTATAAGAATAAAGAAAACGAAATCTTAAGTATAGTTGACTCTTGAACCCTGAAAATTAAAGTTTAGCTTCAAGGTTTTCGGTGTTTACTTTCAGAATGTCGGTTTTTTGATCTGATTATAACAGAAAACGTATTTCTTCTTCAATTCTTCTGTATTCTGAAGCGAACAGTTCTTATCAAATTTGCCTAACTGCCATTTCCCCATAGCCTTATCAATTTGAAAAGTCTTTAACCGTTAAGAAACAACCGCTTTGGTATGATTCCAACCTGGATATGAAGACGATTCACCAGCTTAAATTTGTTCCCATACCTGTTCCGCTTTCTTCTTGTGAATTGTTTGATTCCATGTCCTTCGAATGATGAGACCATACTCTCAACGACTGAATATTTTAAAGAGAGAAGGGTAAAAGCATGACATCTTTCGTTCAGGAGGGTATTAAGCTCAGCAAAACGGCCAGGTTGTTATATTAGCAGATGTCTAGGTACATGTAGTAAGGTTTCCATCGGCATTATTTGGTGGTAATAAAGCAAAATATACCCCTCAATATCCTGTGGCATCATCCCTTCCGTACAAAACTTCCAAAATTTTTTCCAATGGAAGCAGTTTTCTGAGTAAGTGTTGTCGTGTCGGCATCACGGACGATCTTGATTACGAAAATGACAATATTTTACCTTATTTATTAACAACACTATTTCGTTAGCTTAATATGGAAAAGGCGTAACTCACATTTTCAATACTTTTACAGGAGAAGGAAAAAACTGAATAAAATTTGATAAACCAAACATTTCAAAAAACTTTAAATGCAATTTACAACAAAAACAATCTACAATTTTCATTCTAGGATTTTTTTTTACTTTTTTTTTTTGTTTTTTGGGTAGTTTCGTGTGTTAGGTATTTTTATTTTAAAATTTTTTTCAGAAAAAAAATGAGTTAGGGCTTTTTACAATAAATCAAAAATTATGAATAAAATTAAAGTTATTCAATATAAAATGAAAAGGAAAACCTTTACAAAGAAAGTTAATTGGATTGGACAAAAATTTGAACGAAAATATTTATGTTTTGTATGGAAGGTTATCATAAAAGAGTTGACAATCAGCAGGTAATAGCAATTTAAAACATGAAAGTGAACATCAAGTAAAGTTTAAATTACCCACAGCAACAAAACTCATAGATGCTATCAATGTTTTCCCATCGGTATACCTTGATGTTCTTCGTGTTGACTATGAAGCCTTCGGATGACTTTAGGGAACCTTTGGGTGCCTTAGAAAACTATCAACTAGGGTTCATTGATAGCACAGGTTTACAAAAAAAAAAAAAAATGTCATGGCGTTTTGACCGGACCATGTGTTTCCTAGGGACTTTGACGTCCTGAATCAAAATCCCGGGTCCGTTTTTTTCCAGAACGTCTGAGAAAATTTTTTCAAGGTCATATGGAGGTCATGTGTCGTTTAGTGATAAATTCGCTAAGATTCTGAAACTAATTAGGTCTTAAAAAGAATATGTGATCAAAAAGGGTATCTCGGACCTAGTTTCGGAGATATAGCCATCGGAAGATCCGGATATATCTTCCATGAAAACCGCTATAAGTTGCGAACCCCCGGATGGATTTGTAAAATATTGATGTCATATGAAAGGTATTTTGACAGCCTATAAAAATGTATTGGAAACATTTTCGATTGGATTCATAGTTTTCGAGTTATGAGCTTTTTTAAAATTTTGTGAAATTTTCCAATTACAACAACAAATAAATAAACAGCACTAGCACCAACCACAACAAAAACAACAACAACAATAACAATAAAATACCTTTCATATGAATATTTTCCAAATCCATTCAGGGGTTCCCAACATATAGCGGTTTTCATAGAAGATATATATTCTGATCTTCCGATAGCTATATCTCCGAAACTAGGTCCGAGATACTCTTTTTGCTCACATATTCTTTTTAAGACCTAAGAGTTCCATGATTAAAAATTAGTTTCAGAATTTTAGCGAATTTATCACTAAACGACACATGAACCCCATTTTGACCTCCATATGACCTTGAAATCTTTTTTCTCAGACGTTCTGGAAAAAAACGGACCCGGGGTTCGGATTCAGAACGTCAAAGTCCCTAGGAAACACATAGTCTGGTCAAAACGCAATGACATTTTTTTTTGTAAACCTGTGTAGTCTACCATAGATATTTTTCCTCAAGTATACCCAGATATTCTTCGTTTTGACCAGAAAACCTACACATGATCTTCGGGAGCCTACGTGTATAGCATAAAAACCTTTCCATATTTGCGAAACACTCACTGCCAAGTTTTCAGCTTAATTAACCAAATAGTTTCTGAGTGATTTTAACACTATTTAAACGCTACATATTGTGAGTCAGGGCTTTTTTCTTTCAAGAATTTTTTGTTATTTGCTAGGGCTTTTTTAAAATTGACTATAACTTTGATATTATCATGCCTTATTTTTGTAGAGAGGTGTATTAGAGAGTGGCCAGGAGATCGTCACAGGTGACGAATCATGGATCTATGCGTATGAGTCCGAAACAAAACAATCGACCATGTGGGTCTTCGAAGACGAACCAAAGCCAACGAAAGTTGTTCGTGGAAGAAGCACTACGAAGCAAATGGTCGCCTGTTTCTTCGGCAAAACTGGTCATGTGGCGACTGTTCCGCTTGAACAACGTAGGACGGTCAATTCTGAGTGGTACACCACAATTTGTTTGCCTGAAATCTTCGGAGAAATTCGAAAAACGAAAAAGAGAAGACGAATCATTGTTCACCACGACAATGCGAGCTCTCACACATCGGCTCAAACCAGCGCCTTTTTGACCGGTCAAAACGTCGAATTGATGGGTCATCCGCCGTACAGCCATGATTTGGCACCCAATGACTTCTTTTTATTCCCACACATAAAGAAAAAAATGCGTGGTCAACGATTTTCGTCGCCAGAAGATGCTGCTGAAGCGTTCAAAAACCATGTTTTGGAGGTGTCTCAATCGGAGTGGGAAAAGTGCTTCGAAAATTGGTTTGAGCGCATGCAAAAGTGTGTAAATCATGCTGGAGAATACTTTGAAACACAATAAAACCATTTTTGATGATAAATATTCGCATTTTCATTATAAGGCCAGAAATATATCTAGCAGCCCTCGTATTTATTTTTATACGTTATTTTTTCAAAAACTAGTACATTGCTAACGGAAAGTACTTTTAATAAAAAATAACTAAAAATTTATATCTCTTACCAATAAAATATGATATTTATTATATTGGGCAATGACGTGATACTTCAAAAACAAAATTAAAATAGATGATAAAAGTTTTGCTGAAGAAGCGCCTGCAAATAAAAATAAATAAAAATTGCAATGAATTCCGAAAGTTGACAATCCATTTGGATGTCGCCACCAAAAAAGCTGACGATAAAAAATGAAAAATAAAACGCAAAAATAAAAAAAAGATACCGAAACGGCACAATAACAATAAAATACGATACTTAAACGATACGGTGAAAAACCTTGCGCGCAAAATGAAACCAGTTTTAAAGCAAAGCCAAGCGAACTTTTTGTTGTTGCTGTTGTAGCTGGATTTGCTTGACTTGTCGAGAGCATTTCTTGCTCAAACCACCATCCATCCGACAAAGTTGTAGACTCCAGCGAGCAAATTCATTTCCACTTTGCGCAGTGAAACTGGCTCTGATTGAATATCGTGGAGATGAGTTGAGTTTAGACAAAAAGTTTTTTCAATTGAATTTATTTTTTTTTTTGGGTAAACTAAGCTAAATCTAATATGTTGATGTATGCGTTCATGTAAAAAATGTATGTTGTAAAATATTTGATAGGTACATACTATGTTTATGCATATGAAGTACATACTTTTTTATATAAGTATATAAAGAAATGGTTAAAAAGGAAAACTTATAAATTTGAGTCCTTCGAATAGGATAATATGTATATCAAAAATATCTTTTATATTGAAAATTCACTTTTTATAGACCAGTAAAATTACAGACTGGCTATATATATAATACTTCTTGGATGTTTTCAGAAGACTCCTTTATTAAAAAACTGGCAAGCTACCAGAAACAAAATACAAGCAATATTATATATAAAAATTAATTTGCAGAACTTACAAGCCATTTAAAATATGAAAATTGAAACATTCTTTTGACTGTCGGATCCAAAACTGAAGTATACTCTACTTTTGCAATCGTCACAGAAAACAGTTTTCTATAAGCAAACGGTTTACTGCCGAAAAACGCCAGTATATATGATATCCTGTCATGCCTTCCAATGATCAGACCTATGAAACGAAAATATGTGGCTTGCACTGACAGCCTGTCTACTTTCGATGCTCTTAAGATCATAAATATTTCACCTTCAAACATAATGAACAACACACAACAGCTCATGCTGAAACAAAAAATCCAAGTAAAATTAATGTGGATCCCTGGACACTCAGGAATTGTAGGAAACGAGCAACTCAGTCTCCACTCTTAACGTTCATGCCATTCAGCAACAAACACTATGGGCCTTATCGTAAATCTGAAGGGAGTTCCATTCTCTCCCTCCCGGGGAAGGAGCACTGGAAGTAGTGAATATTTCATGAATGGAAACTCCCCTTCCTGCAGGGATACTTTTTTTATTTTAATAACGTTGACATTTTCAGAAATAACCAGTTTGCAACGCTGTGTTTTTCCAAGAGCGTTGACATTTTACATAAAAACAACATCTGGCAACGCTGAGTCTTTCCCATATCTTTGACATTTTGCGCAAACATCCAATCTGAACGCTGATTTTTTCCAATTTAGTAGGCATTTTGCACAAAAAAAAACATGTGGCAACGCTTTTTTCCATAAATCGTTGACATTTTTTTCCATTTTCCACTGGATTTTGACAGCTGACTCATAAAAAAAGATAAACAAGAAACATCAATTGCAAAAGAAGAAAAAGAAGCAATTGATGCAGTGAAATTTAAATGAATGCTTTGCTTTTTAAAGTAAAGGTCTTTTTAATCATTTTTGTGGATTTGAAAAATCAAAAAATTGCACCAAAAAATTTCCGAAAAAAAAAAAAAAAAATTGAAGTGAAAAGTAGTTTTGGCAGAACCAGTATAAATTGGAAACGCTTGGATGGATATTAAAAACTTTAGTGTCATATGAAAGCTATTTCAATAAGCTTTAAAATTGTTGTACTAAAGTTTTTAATTTGTCAAACGTTATTTATAATTATTCATTTATACTTTAGTACTCCCGAGCAAAAAGTTGAGGAGCAAATTTAACAAATAAAAGTGAAAAAACTCGCTCCCAACTTATTGCCGATTACATAATTTTTCCAGTGAATTTTCCCTTTCCACGAATTTTTTTTTGCGATTGCAAACCAGGGAGTTAGCGAATAAATTCTCGAGAATATTTATTTACGATAAGGCCCTATATTAAAAACGTCAAAACTTCTTGTAAGAAAAAAAGGAGCAGAAAAATAGAAGAGTATAACCACAGCAACAAATAAACACACCAACCCTTCAGGATGTCTACAATTACCTCCAAATTCAAACACTAAAATGAACAAATGCTTCTCTGGCTCCAACAAGCACTCATGACACATCTTCATTTATTCAACAACAAAAAAAAAAACCTCCGCAATACTTATCCCCTAACTACTCCTCACCTTCTATCACAATGCCTCAATCTATCATGCTTTTATTCTTCCATTTTTAAAAACAAAAATTATATGGCAAGCCGATAACCCTAGTTGCTAGAGTTTGTAATAATTATTTATAAATTTAATTTTAATAAATGAGTAAATCTCCGAACCATGCCTCCTTTTTAATTTTTTTTATAATTTGAAGGCATAAAATATGATGACTTCAACTTCTGGAACATTTTTAAAAAATTAATATAAACTTTTAGTGTTGCCACATGAAATGTTGGAAAAAACGACGGAGAATGACTAAACGGACATGACAAAATGTTACACAAACAGTAATATCACAATGAAATAGAATTTTTTTTAAAAAGTTGAAATGTGGTGGGTAGTTCCTCTAATTGCTTATTGATTTAATTATATAGAGATAAAGTAATACGTTTAGTAATATAAAAAAAAACTTACACGGAGAATAAGGCTGTATCATTCTCCGTGTAAATTCTTACAAAATTTCTAAACTTTTTTTAAAAAAAAAACACACGAACACTCACTATCGAAAAACCAATACTGACTAAACTGAAAATAAAATGAATATCCTCTCTCTTCTCACTTTCAGTTCTGTGTTTACTCAATATTAAAAAAAAATTCACAATTAAAATAAGAAAAACTGAGCGAAGATAATCTAAATTGAGGGACCGACTTTCATAGTTGTCAAATCTATATAAAAAAAAAAATTTCTAAGAGTTAACACTGAAAAACAGCAGCTGAAATATGTGTGTATAAAAACAATGTCGTATTAGTTTTTTTAGAAATAAACGTTATATGCGAAACGGTCAAATTAAGTGCGCTAAGAAGCGGTTATGGAAAGGACGGAGAATGACTTTTTAACACTTTGTGTTATAATTTCATAGAAAAATATTAAGAATTACTTTTTCTTTGAGCTATTCGTATAGAAGCTCTAGTTAAATTCATGTATGGAATAGTTAAAATATGAAGTTTTAAATTTAAACATGGATTTAAGCACCGGGACATTGAGTGGTACATTTTTTGAAGACCCACCCAAATACATATATAAACGAGCTAGAGGGCATAAAAAAATTTTTTCAAAGTAACCCAATGTGCACAAAAACGGATGAGGATCCGTTTCGAATCCATTACGAGTTCATAAAGGTATAAAAAACGTAATCCGCGGTAACGGATCCATTTCGAACCCGTAACGTACATCAAAAACGAATTCAAAACGCTTTGTTTAGATAAAAAAAAAAAACATTTTGAAGCGCTTATTAGCGAATAAAAAAAAAAAATTAAATTCCGCAGTGCGGGCCCGTTTTGAATCCGAAACTTATGTAAAAACGAATTCAAAACGGATTTGCTTTTAAATATGTTAATGCTGTATATTTACAGAAAAAAACCGTTTTGATGCGCCTATTAGCAATTAAAAAATAATAAAAAGAAAAAAAAGGAAGAAAAATAAAGGGTAAAAATCCACCTCTGGTAGGATTCGAACCTGGGCAAATCCGTTTCGATTCCTTAAATACTTCAAATACGAGCTCAAAACGGATTTGCTTTATTTAACTTATTTTTTATCAAAAGAAGGGAAGAAAAACAACACAGAATACTTATAAAAAAACAACAGAAATTTGTTTAATATATTGGATGCACAACTTAAAAACCGGAATTTGACGGTGGATGTCCGTACTAACAAATATCGTGAAAGCTCGAACTTTATATATATGTCATTTTGAAGGTACATTTGACAGCTGTCAAAATCAGTCAACAAAACAATTTTATCTTGTGTGCATCATTATTATTTTTCACGATGGATAACTTCGAAAATTGGAGAAAAAGACAGCATTTGCGGGAGGTTCTGTTGGGTCATTTTTTTGCAAAGAAAACTGCTGCGGAAAGTCATAGTTTGCTTGTAGAAGTTTATGGGGACTATGCTCCAGCTGAATCAAGCTGTCGTGAGTGGTTTCGACAGTTTAAAAGTGGTGATTTTGATGTCGAAGACAAAGAACGTCCTAGTCAGCCGAAAAAGTTTGAGGATGAAGAATTGGAAGCATTACTCGATCAAGATTCATGTCAAACGCAAGTCGAACTTGCGGAATCATTGGGAGTTGATCGAGCAATAATTTCCAGACGTTTGAAAGCCTTGGGATTTTTTCAAAAGATGGGAAATTGGGTGCCATACGAGTTGAAGCCAAGGGACGTCGGACGCCGATTTTTGAAGTCCGAAATGCTGCTTGAACGCCACAAAAGGAAGGGTTTTTTGCATCGTATTGTCACTGGCGATGAGAAGTGGATCCATTACGATAATCCCAACCGCAAACAGTGTATGTCAAGAAAGGTGAGGCCGGCCCATCACAGCCGAAGCCAAATATTCACGCTTCGAAGGTAATGCTCTGTATTTGGTGGGACCAGCTAGGTGTGATCCATTATGAGCTGTTGCCAGGTGGCCAAACCATTAATGCTCAACTCTATCGTCAACAATTGATCCGATTGATGCAGAAAATCTAGGCAGAGCGGCCAACGTATGCGACCAGACACGAGTCAATCATTTTCCATCACGATAACGCTCGGCCACATATTGCTGCCCCAGTCAAAAATTACCTGGAAAACAACGGATGGGAAATCTATACAAATTTTGCCTCACCCGCCTTATAGCCCAGTCCTTGCACCATCAGACTACCATTTGTTCCGATCAATGCAGAATGCCCTATCAGGAATACGGTTCACTTAAGTTCAAGATATCGAAAATTGGCTAGATTCATTTTTGGCCGCCAAGCCGGCGCAATTTTTTTGGGATGGAATTCATAAATTGCCTGAAAGATGGGGAAATGTTGTAGCTTCCAATGGACAATACTTTGAATAAAATATATTGTAATATTTTTCCACAATAAAGCATCAAAATTCGCTAAAAAATTCCGGTTTTTAAGTTGTACACCCAATACAAACTTTAAATCTCAACATCAAATAAGTCTACATCAGTTAAGTAGACATCATATCGGTCAATAGCCCAGTTGTCTAACGTCTCGTGTATGAAAGAGTAATACCCCGGGAGCCTGAGTTCGACTCCCGGCCGGGCTAGTAATTTTTTTTTTTTTTTGTTATTTTGTTTTTTTTAATTAAAAATAAGCGCTTCACCCTGTTTTCTTTTTTTTTTATAAGCAGAATTAACATTATTAAAAGCGAATCCGTTTTGAATTCGTTTTTGATGTACGTTACAGGTTCGAAACGGATCCATAAAAGAAGAAAAAACGATTCGTTTTTTTTTTAGGAATCCTTCCCGTAAACGGAACAGTAACGGATACGTAACGGATAAAAAGAACGAAAATATGAACCCGTTACGGATCCGAAACGAGTCCGTTTGGCACACTGGGAACGCATACCGGCCGATTAGTCAAATTTTTAAAGTCCTCTAGTTCGTTAGCCAGACTTTGTATAGTACTGTAAAAATATTTTGTGTCTGGATCGAATACATTTATGTATATAAATCATTATTAAATATTACATAAATCGGAAACATCAAAATTTTTTACCTGGTACTTTACGTAGAAAACCTCAATTTAGATATTTTCCGGAAAAATTGCGAGGACCCATTTTGATATGTTGTTCAGTGTAAAATTCTCTATCGATTAAATTAAATGACAGTGGCGGATCTAGTGGAGGGAATGGGGCCGATTGGCTCCCCCTCTCAAGCCAAGTGATTACATTTTTTTTTAAATTATATGTAAAGATTTTAAAATCATTCTGTTATTATCTAGAAATGTAGTCAATCGCCCCCCCCCCCTCTTGACAATGCTGGATCCGCCACTGTAAAATGATTTAATTTGACTGGTATATTGTGCTTTATTTGGAAAACAATTGGGGCATTTATTTTTTATAAATCATGTTTTCACCTACAACCTACCTATTGCCAGCATAGGGCAAAAATTAAACTCTTTCTTCTAATGTAAGGTACCTGGGACTATTCTGAACAACTTTTCTTAGTTCCGTATTTTGAAATGAGGTGAAACTTCAAGTATACTTTTGTTGAGAACAGAACCCAATTTTATTCATTTCTAACAAAATGTCATTCAATTTTTAATATGGCATTGCTTTTACTTGTTTCGTTACCACACTTTCAAAAGTATCAGCTCCAGTAACTTTGTTGGTTTTGCGAATTTCGAAAGAAGGAATTCCCACCCCGTGTATGTTTGATTTTAAGTTTGAGATACTGAGGGTTAGACCGGTTCGATTCCGTATGAAGCAAAAAAATAAAAAATCATCCCGAACTCAACTCAAAAGGACTCTTAAAAACGATATCTGCATCATTTTTTTCATTCCGAGGTGCATTTTTGATTCTACTGAAGGCCCATTTTATCTAAAAAAAAAACATGTTGTTGGGTCATAACTTTTTTTTTCATTACAAAAGGTTTGAATGTTATACTTTTTTTTTGGGGGTATAGGTAATATTCTCGTCCCAAAATCGATTTTTTTACGTTTTTCAATTACGACGTCGGAAAAACGATTTTTAACTAAAAATCTGTACAGATCACATCGCATTGATATTACTGAACAATTACTCGATGCTCAAACCATCTGTACTATGATGGGGCATTCGAGGGAATTCAGCAAAGGGACGCAAGTTTTACCATTAAAACGTGATGGAAAAATACTTAGAAACTGCGTGATCTAATCATAAATCCATCCCATTAAAAGTATAGTTTTTCCTGTATTCATATTTAATATATATTATACAAGATACGAACATAAGTACGCATCATTATTCATTTAATTTTATCATTAATTCAATATCACCAGTTTGATACAAATTCTTTTCAATGCGGGTCCAATGATACGCCTTTGTTTGAAATCAAACCAAATGACTGACATCATTTATCACAAACGCAGTATTTTATTTAGTCGAGCAGTGCGGAGAGAGTTCATTTGTGGCAGATACAAATGTTTTTTTATTACTTGAGCTCGGCATTTGGGAAATGACGCACATTTCCTCATCTACATGATTACACACGCATTTGCTGCTGATCCAATCCATGGTCGAGCAACAAACTATTGCCCCCATACAGTTCCCCTCGAGCTCCGTTGATAAGGTTGTTGTTTAAACAATAGCAATTGCCACAAAAACAGCTAGCGACAACACCAACAACAACAACAACAATCAACCACAATGAAAATGGAGAACATAGAGTTTGTGCTGGAAGTTGGCTGTTTTTATTTGCCTTTTCACAATTGACATCTTTCCCCCCTCCTGGGACATTTTCATCATCAAGCAACAGCAGCATCGGCAGCATTAAAACTCAGTCAACCACCCACTCGCTACTTTGTCAGTCTGTTCGACGGTCCTACTGTTTGTGCCCATTTACCCCCCCCCCCCACCCTTCTCACTCCTCTTCCCTTCTTTCGCCTAATCCCCATTCTTCATACGTCATGTTCACTCTCTGCTAATTTGTATCGCATGCTCCACAACAATTCCACGTTAAAAACGTTGTATATCGTACGCTTTTGAATAGCGAGCGATGTATCTACACATTATTGCAGTCGTCGTCGTCGTCTTTTAACGAAAAGTTTCATTCGTTTCGATTCTGCGCCCCAGATGGAAAATTCTTTGTTTGAATTCCACGTCAGAGTGTGAATAAAAATGCAAGTACACGTAGATACGACGTAATAAACAAATGAAAAGAAAAACTAAAGACCAAAACATTCGAATAATAGATAGGTACGAGTGCTTGGAATATTCAGATATTTCTTTTCCATCAGTTTGTCTTCTTACGTATGCATATTGCTTATTTTTCTATAACTTTCAGGCAGAACATAAGCTTAGAGCCTCCATTTGAGATACTTATGAACTGTTTATGAGACTCATAATGCTAAAATTCACTAAATTTATCTCTCCCTGCTGCCGTGACGTTAGCATGAATCAAAAAGCTCAAAAACACAAGTACGCTTCCTAATACACACTTCCCCCCTCGAATTGTTATGAGGTTTATGGAAAGCTCCTTATTGGAAAACGATACTAGCTCGTTTCGTCGGTAGTACTATCAAGAATTGTGGATTTCTGTTTTTAGATATTACATTGCCCGTAAAAATAAGTACTCCTTATTGCAATTGGCAAAACCGCTGCATATCGAAGGTAAGCCTTATTCAAGGCTTAGGGGTACGCATGGCTATCCGCAGCCAGTAGACGCTCGCCAGTTTTGATATGGCTAATAGCATCAATCGATTTATTATTTTATTTTAATTACGGCCTAACTTTCTTGAATTTTGAGTTGAACATTTTTAGGGAATTTTGCAGTAAATTAAAATTTCCCATTGGTTTTCCCAACAGCTACAAAGATCTTCTCGTAGAAATAAACCTCTTCAAATTAGAAGCAGCTACGTACATTTCGTCGTGTCGCATCTCCTAGTTGATTTTGTTTATTTTTCTACTAAGAACTGTTTTGAAAAGTAATTACACATTTTCGTTTGCTTGTAACTTAATTGTTTTTAGTAATTTTTTCTTTTAACTTTTTGTATACCACGAAAATATATATTTTAATTCACTTTTCATTAGAACAGCAATTCCCTTAGCTTGAGTCGAGTTTTATATTTGATTCCCTTGTTTGAATTCTGTACACTTTCTTTGAACGTCAGTGCTTAATCAATGCCAGTTTTTTTAAAATTCTTTATGTAATCAGCAAACCTGACCGGCTGTCTTCAAGTTTCGCTTCACAATTGCTTAATACTTTTCTATTTGACGAAATTCAGGAGCTTCTGGTGGGTTCCCTTCTTTCGCAATGCAAGTTATGTTATTCTTTTCTAGCAACTTTAGAGTGGAGCGGGCGTAGTGTGCGAAGGTAAAGTCAGGCCAAAATATTGTTGTTGCATTGTGTTTCTTATAAAATGGTATAAAACTGCATTTCAGACACATCATTCTGTAAAAATCGGCATAAGGGTGATTCTCCAAAAAATGTACCATTCAATATCAAGGTGCTCAGAACCATGCTTAAACTTAAAATTTGATATTTTAACTATTTAATACAGATACTTAACCAGAGCTTCTATATGAATAGCTTGAAAAAAAAACAAATTTTTAATATTTTGTTGTGGAATTATAACATTAAGTGTCAAAAAATCATTCTACGTCCTGTCTTTAACCACTTCTTAGTGAACTTAATTTGGCCGTTTCACATATTTTCTAAAAAAAACTACTGTTTCTCTATGTTAACTCTTCGAAGATTTTTTTATATACTTAGAATTGACATACATAGAAGTTGGTCTCTTATTTTAGACCAGTGGTCGGCAAATTAATGTGTGAGAATTTATGTTTGAGAGAAGATAGATTGAAGAAAGAAAAGGATAGAGAGAGCTAGGTAGATTTTTGAGTGCACAATTGTGCTATAGAATGCCGATCACTGTTTTAGACTATCTCCGAACAGTTTTTCTTATTCTAGCTGTACATTTTTTAAATATTGAGTAAATAGAGAATTGAAAGTGGAGAGAAAGAGTAGATTCAGTGTATTTTCAGCTCAGTCAGTTTTGGTTTTTCGATAGTGAGTGTTCATGTTTTTCTTTAAAAAAAAGTTTAAAATTTTTGTAAAGGACGCATGTGTGCATCATTCTCCACGTAAGTTTTTTTTTTATATAACTAAACATATTATTTTATCTTTAAATCAATAAACAATTATAGAAGCTATCCATCAGTTTAATATTTGAAAAAAAAATTGCTATTTTCATTGTGATATTACTGTTTTTGCAACATTTCTTAGTTCTCCGTTTCATCATTCTCCATCGATTTTTATAACATTTCTTCATTCTCCGTTTAGTAACCCTCCACCTGGTTTTTTTTAATACCCTATACTGCAGTATTTGGCCAGCCAGCCACGACTTTATCGACTCAGGAGGTGACGCTGAGCAAGAATATATATACTTTTCTATATCTGCCAATCCTCCTTCTTAGCGTTACAAACGGAAGGACAAAGTGAATATACCCTGGGTCTATTGTATAATAATGGTTTTATATTTTTCAGGCGGCCGGCATAATTGACTTTTCGTATAGGAAAGTGTAGGCAATTTAGAGTTATTATTATTTTATTAAGTATTACACCATATTTTATTTCGTTCATATACAAATAAAAAGTAATAAGTCAGTTTTCC
Organism: Calliopum simillimum; assembly: GCA_951812925.1. Classification (NCBI taxonomy): domain Eukaryota; kingdom Metazoa; phylum Arthropoda; class Insecta; order Diptera; family Lauxaniidae; genus Calliopum; species Calliopum simillimum. Next base: position 104,002,488 of record OX638370.1, read on the forward strand.
GGAGTTTTAAGCTATTCAATTTGATAAGACCCATTCCGCGATTTCTTTTTTAAAAAGTGGTTATTTTCATTATGAAAGTAAAAGCAAAACAACGATTTCCATACAAAAAACATATTAAAAAAATATATCAAATATCTCAAAACTTCAAAAACTGACCTAGTACTTATCATTTGTATAGGGACGATTTGTAAATAAATATTACTTTATGGAACCGTCTAAAAGATTATAAGTATGTTTACTTATGTTTGAAATTGACTGTTAATTATTTTAATTTTTTCATTACTCCATTAGAGTAAAAATTATGACACTCATTTTTATCCGTGTAGCCTTATCCGTTTGGCCATAATCGTAATTTTTAAAAAACAGACGGAAAAATTTACCATCGTCCCAATCAGTGCTCTACTGGGCCAGATGGCACTCAACACAAGAATATGAAATAACAGAAACATTTTTTTTCGACATTTGGAGCCATCATCCACCACAAATTTGCCTTATATCGGGCACCCTAATACGAACGCATGTACGCCACAACGTAATAATACCAGGAGCTAAAGTCAACAATTTTTTTCTTGGAGAAAGAGCTATGATGAAAAAAATTTTTTGTGTATGAAATAAGTTCATCGAGTATTTTGGCAGTTATTCGAGCAAAAAAAGGCAGTAAAAGTTCTATATTGAATCTATTAAGATCTGACCATATTGCCTGCATTTTAATTGCCTTTTAATGGTCACAGATACATTGGGTATAATGCCACTGGTACTTTTAGATGAGAAAAAGATTCCAAGCTCCTGTTCATTACCAAAAAAAATTTTATATAGAACAATGCCAAAAAAGTATTAATTTTAAACTATTTTGGAATAAATTTCATACTTTTTCGGAATAAATTTCAAACTTTTTTGGAAAAAAATTGGAATTTAATACTAAAAATGTTCAAAATCAATACTAAAGGGACTCAAAACTAGGAAAGGTAAACTATTATTTTTTAGATTAATATATTTTCCTGAAGTTTTCAAAATATCAATCTAATCCTTCGAGCCGGATTTGAACCAGCGACCTATGGATTTCTACTACTGATTTGAGCATAAGAATTTATGCTTTTCACAACTACAGTCCACCGCTCTACCAACTGAGCTATCGAAGGTCTTGAGAATTTGATGCGCACAACTTTATCATAGCGCAGAAACTGCAGAGTTTTCACTTTTTTTCAGCAACAATTCATGCATACATATATTTGCTTATCACTTAAATGAAACTTTAGAAAAAAAAAAAACAACGACGTCAGTCAGCACTCATAGCGATTAAATTCAGATGTCCGACTTCTGGACTGAACGAATGGCGCAAAATGTTTTGGATTTAAAGAGGCAAATACGCAAATCATGACAATTTAATTTTAATGTTGTTGTCATTTTTAACCGCTCAATAGCTCGATTGCGATAGCGGGTTTTTTTTTTTAATTTGATTCACTATCTCAATCTTATTTAGATTTTACGCTGGCAACGACTTGATTTGGTCGAATTGCTGTCGATCAAATTCACACAACCTTCGATAGCTCAGTTGGTAGAGCGGTGGACTGTAGTTGTAACGAAATGATATAGAAATCCATAGGTCGCTGGTTCAACTCCGGCTCGAAGGAATTGAGTTTGATTTTTTTTATGAATTGATTTTTTTTTTTTTTTAATTTTGTGAAGTGTCGCTTCTGCTTAGCAGACAAATTTTCAATATTTTCTGCACAATTTAATAAAACATAAAAAAAAATCATTAATAAAGTGCGAAATGGCAAAGAGTGTGATTTGGTTTTGGTCCATTTGGCAATGCGCCTCATGTATTTTGGGAATAAAAGGATTGCATACGAAGAACAGAGGTCGGTCGTCGGTGCATGGCGTTGACACGATGAGACCATTATGTTGTTGTTGTTGTTGTTGTTGTTGTTGATATGAGTAGTATGCCGGGGTTGGGTTTGAACAAAGTCATAAAGGGCGGCATGTTTATTTGTTTGTTTGAAAATGGTGTAGATATTGGGCAAGGGAAGCATGTCAAATATTTGCGTGTGCATAAAGGCTGCCGTTTGAAGTGTTATTAATGATGTCCTGCTGTTTTCATCCTTTTTGTGTTGTTGCTGTTGCTGCTGCTATTTATATTACAGTTGCATAACACTTTTTTCAGTTGGACTGGCATGAAATTAGAGAATTTATTAATTAAAGGCATATCTAAAATTCTATTAAACTTTTATGATTAAAACATTGCCTTTTTCATTAAACAATTAACGAGCATTTTTTGAAAACTAAGGCATGTATTCGAAAAAAAGTAGTCGCAGTAAACAAAGAGTGTCGCGCTAAATATTACAGTGAAAGCAAATGTAACAGATGTAATCGTCTTAGAATTCTTTGTTTTACATTTCTTCATCATTGGTTTTTTTAGAATTTTTAATAGTTTTCAAAATGAGTTCATTGAAAGAAAATGTGCTAAATTTAATTGTGCATCATCTCACAAAGACATTTCATAAAGAATAAATATTTCAAAATCTACGGTAGCTTGCGTACTTAAAAACATTAGTGAACAATCAACTATGGAAAGAAAAGTTGAAAGTATTCGAAAAAAGGATTTACCTCAGAGGAAAAAGCAAAAGAAGTGTTACGTGCCTATGAAAAAAATACTGGACTCTCCATTAGAGATGTGGCTAAAAAAGTGCATACGTCGCACAGTGTCTCGTTTTAGTGTGCTAGACGTGAAAAAATCAAAATCTAAATTTTAACTTTTTACATGCAGAAGTATTTAGATATGTCCATTTACCTCCAAAAATTTATTTTATGTCCTTTGGTTAACATATAGTTTATATATTTGCTCTTCCAAGTTGTTATTTTGAATATAAAAAAATTTTAAAAATTTTAGTTCCGGAAAGCGCTTCAACTTCAGAAAAAAAAAAACCAAAATTGACTCAATGTACAAGCTATCCAAAAATATATATTGTTCAAATATATCTTACATAGCATTGCCACAAACAATTTAAACAGAATTGCAATTTTTTTCTGCTTTCGAAAGTTATATTTTTGTTGTATGTATATTGGACTAAAAACCTATGAGCACCGCTCCGCACCGGGTAGAAATAGGCATTTTAAGAAAATATGTAGTTTTTTGTTGATGACAAGTGAGGTTTAAACCCTCGCAGTTTTTCGCAAAAAATGTTCGCCATACTTTGAAAATTGTACCAGATTTTGTAATAACAGCTACACTAGGTGCAAATGTAAAATATTATAAATATTTTTTGGATGAGGGGGTGCAGCATCCCCTCTTTTAATCTTTCCCATGTTTCTATGTAAAAAGCTATCACGTGCATCCATGTACCAAATTTTATAATGATAAAGGTACATAAATGGAGAATTTTATGTATTTTTATGTAGGGGTGCAAAGCCCCTATATTTTAACCCCTTCCTATTCGTATTGTATTTTGTAAATAAAATACACGTTCTCAATATAAAGTTTTGTACTAATAACTGCTACAGGTGCAAGATATTGCAATTGATATGTTTTTTTGTATGGGGGGTATAACGCTCCCTTGCTTAAATTCCTACAATTTTCGCAAGGCGTTTGGTAAACATATTATACTCTTTTGTACAAAGTTTCGTGATAAAACCTGCTGCAGGTGCAGAGATACAGCTATTGAGGTGTTTTTTGTATGGGGATGTAACGCCGCTTAGTTCAATTTCCTCCATTTTTTGCAGGGTGTTTGGTGAACGTTGTATACTCCTTTTAAGAATTTTGTAAGAATAGCTACTTCAAGTGCAGAAATATAGAGTTTTCTTAATTTTTTCGTATGGGGGCTACCCCCCACACGCCCGCCGAATTCACTTCACTCTATTTCGCGAGGTCAGTGGATATCTTTTAACAGTTCTGCATACTAAAAAATGCATTTTGAATTTTTCACTTCTAGATTGTATGAAACAGTGCACTGTGCGTCGCCCGGAAACGTACAGAAAGTTTGTAGAGAAAAAGGTTTTCAATCATATAATAAGTACTTCTGGCACCAAATAGGAACGATAAGCAAAACACAGCTGCTAAAACTCGCTCACGAAACTTCTACGACCGTTTTGTACACAATTACGTCAAAGCTGACTTTAACAGCTTCCGAGTCAACTTTTTTTACACCTCAAAGAAGAAAGGCGATGTTGCGCCAAATTTATAGCAAAAAAAAAAAATGGGCAAGTGCTATTTGAAGAGTTCAGTATTTGTCATAACTGATACAATTAACCACCAAATTTATGTGAAAGAGTGCTAACAGAAACGTCTGCTGAATATGATACGCCTTCATTAAAACCCTATATTATTTTGCCCTGATTTGGCGAGTTGACACTATTTCTCCGAATTGCTTTGAGCTTTGGCCGATTGGAAAATGCTGGGCTATAATGAAGAGAAAATTGCTAAAAGCGAAGGAAGTTGTCAAAAAAACTAAAATAAAAATAGATCAATGTATAATCCCAGGTCACCCGAAGTGATGTGCAGAGCCTAATGGCAAAGTTACGAAAAAAAAAAAACCGTTTTTTCAATTATCTCCGGTTCGTTTCGTCCCGGAAAAAAAATCTCATGCATTTTGTAGAACGTTAAATTCCCTATAAGGGTCTCTTTGAACTGTTTTTTTTCTTAAACCCGGAAAACTTTCCTAAACTTTAACCTAACTGTAAAGTTCAAACACAAAAAACAAGCAAAAAAATAAAACAAAGAAGCAACTGGACACACCAGGGTTCAAAGCGCGGACCGAACGGACTGTATTTCACACAACTTTTTGCTCAGTTTTAATTTCTTTTGTATTCTGGAGAACTGTGTTATATCAAAATAGACCAAATTTCTAGGATTTTGATCATATATATGAAGCAAAACACGCCAAGTGTACCAGTTGAAAATTGTTTTTTCTCCGATTTCGCTCAAAGTTGGCAATATGGTATTTCCGGTGTACAAAAACAATAATCCGGGGGATTTGGACCTTGCACCATTTGTTGTTAAAATACAGAGGGTGTTGAAAATGACGTTTTTGGTCATTTTCATGACAAGGGTGTTATTTTTTTTTTTTTGTAAAGTGATATATATAAGAAAATGGTCCCATTCATTTTTAAGTGTTCTTTTTATAACATTTTTTTGACCAAAATTTTTTACACTTAAAAATACTTATGAATTTTTTTTTAAAAAACCCCTCTTTAATTTTTTTTAAAAGTACTTTAAATTAAAGCATAACTTATAAGCTTTAAAATTATGTATGCCACAAGATGGGATTCGGTCGTTAGATGAGAGTTTTTGGCTTTTGAACGCCCGCGGCAGGCAAAATTCTTTGTTAACTCAAGTGTAAGGCATCTTACAAAAAAAGTGTTCTAAGCATAAAATGCTTAGAATCTTTTTAATTGTTTTTTTTTTTTTTGAATTTTTTTAAACTTTATGTTTTGAGAAATTTTTTCAAAAATTATTGAAAAAAAAAAATATTTTAACTTTCCAAAATTCCCAAAAGTTTCACACGTATTTCTTGGATGATTCTAAGCATTTTATGCCTAGTACACTTTTTTCGTAAGATGCCTTCCTCTTGAGTAAACAAAGAGTTTTGCCTGCCGTGGGCGTTCAAAATTTAAACTTGGTACACATGGCGTGTTTTGCTTCATATATACATGGGCATACCTTCGAAAAATTAGCAGCTAAAATTTTGGGAAAAACTGCATACGGCTCCGTATTAGTTATATTTTTTATACTACCTACAAATATTTGTGCAACACTTAAAAGAAGGACTTTAATTTATAACGTGGAAAGTGAAAAGAAGTACAAAAAATAAAAATAAAACACCACACTCACATTCATCATTTGCGATGGAGAACTACCAAGTCATCTACTGGACAACTAAGTTGTTAACTGCCAGAACATTTATCAATTTAACCTTCCCACCCCCAGTGGCCTGCCTGTCAACCATTACCACCACAATGCAGAGTGCACAAACATTTGACCCGGTGCGACGCTTAAAACCGCAATCCACTTCGAGGGAGCAACTTCGCTCGCTCGCTTGTCATTTTCATCGACAAGATGACATTTATGCTATAAACTACTTGCGTAATTGCACTAGTTGGGAATGTAACGGTACTTAACGATGGGTGGATGGGGTGTAACATAAGCCCAAGGGAAGGGACAAAATAAACGAATAGACTCAACTCTATATATTCTATAGACTCAAAGTTTATACAGAGATGTCCAAGCAGATAAGTCAAACGAAATAAAACCCAATTGAAACAAAAAAAAAAAAAATATCTCAAAAGAAGGGTGGTTTGGTTCACACGACGACAAATGCTCTTCGGATGTACATACGTACAAACATAGGTAAAAGAAATGAGTTGCTTTAAATGATGAAAAAATGGGTGGGATGCAATAAATCCTGAGATTATCCTTATTATTTCGAAGGAAACCAATAATTGGATGATTGACGAAGAGAAGTCAATTTAGGAATTGAAAGCATGAAAGCGAGAAATGAAAAAATGGATGTAAAAGAGAAAACAAGCGTGAATGTTGATTTGAATACTCTGGAGGATTATGAATCAGTTGGCTTTAAGCGCAAGTTTAAGTCCGCAAACAAATATGCTCAAATGATTATTGCAATTTGTCTACACAAAGATAAAGTTAACACCCTTAATAGTTCTTCTTACAGACAGGCAGAATATAAGTACTATAGTTAGAAGAGAGAGTAGATTTGAGAAATTTCAAAAAGCGGCCTTCTTTAAGGTAGTCTTCTTCATGGATTTGTAATACTTTTGCTTCAATAGATGATATCTAGAAAAAAAGTTTGTATTAATTCAATACCTCTGCGGGTAAGGGGTCAGAATATGCCCGAGGTAAGCATGCCTGTCGTATAAGGCGACTAAAATCGGGTGACCAGCCAGGGTGTGGAAGGGTGTAGCGTTGGACAGCGTTGCGCCTCAAAGGAAAAACCCACAAGGCCCGTAATTGGCACTGACAAGGCGAGTCGATGCTGCCTTAAAATAAGCATCTTGTCGAAATCCTGAAGCGTCTGACCCAAAGTGGGCGGCTCCCAGGTCAGCGTCTGTTCCAGATTGGGCGGCTGAAATTGAAAGTGAATTTGGCCACTATAGTTGCAGCGCTTGCCGGATCCAGCTTTAAGCTTATAACTTACTGCGTGGGGCGTTGCAGAGAAGATTATACTAATGAAGCATGGATCGAAAAACGATGGAAAACAACCCTCCAAGTGGTACCCACCAGAGTGTGGTTAGTCTACCAGCCTCGGCAGCATGCACATCGGATTTGGAGGTGCAAGAATGATTCTCCTATAACTGGAACCAATATGGTTCGTCAAAATTCTAAAATCCTTTCGATGAAAACTCGAACACGCATCGGCTCATGGAATGTCCGAACTCTTAATACAATTCAATTGGAAAAGTAATATAATGAAAAAGATTTGGGCTATTTGGTGCTGTTGGAAAAAGTGAAGTAAGCTGAATATACCGTTTTCTGCACTTTAAAGCTAGGATTAAATGAACAGCAGACCTGATATAGAAAAATTGTTGCCCGATTTGGAATCAGCAACCAAAAATTAACGAAAAATAGTTGCTAGCACCTCTTTCAAAATTTCGTTTTGCACCGTGTAATTGCGCGTTGCTTGCTCCTCCAACGATCTACTTGAAAAATTCATCTTTATTAGCTACTGAGCTATGGTAGGATATCAGGGAGTATTTATTCGTTGGCGTAGTTTTATCTACACTTGGTTTGATATACGAATATATTGTCAGATTCATTAAAAAATTGGACATTCCAAGTGATGGTGTGTATTTGAGGTTTCATTTTAAAAGTTTAATTTGCAATATGATCTTGACCAACCATGTCCATTTCGATTGCAAAAGATTTTTTTCCTATTGTAGTTGTTTCAGACATTTTAAAATGCTGCCGATTCAGATGGATTTTCGACATTCTTGTGGGTACAACGTGGTGAGTAAATTTACATAGTTGTTTGATCTATGCTACATATATTTCATTGGGCTCGTATCATCTCTTTCCATTATAGATAGCTTAGGTTTGGTTCAAGTAGCGGTATTTTTCAATGCCTTACATAGACCAAAAAAGTTCATAGCGATACCACAAACATCTAAGACTTTTCGACACGCAGATGAATATTTTGTTTTACTGTACTTAGTTTTTAGTTCTCAAATGACTTGAACTAAAAGGCTCCGGAAGTCATTGTTGAAAAACATTTGTGCAAATGTTTTGAATCTAATTCTGCCGTGGGCAGGACAGTGACATAGTAAATGTTCCAAGTTTTCCTCGTCATCGTCACTACATCAGCGACATCTGTTGTGCGCCAAGAGGCTCATTCTATGAGCATGGTATCCGATCAAGCAGTGACCAGTGGTAGCTCCTACAATAGTTCTGTATATTTTATTAGTAAGAGAATGTAGTCTGTTTGGTTATTTTGCTTGTTAGACCATCTCCAGTTAGCCTCACTGTAAAGCTCTTTCTGAAATATGTTATTCTAGTGTTGTAAATGAAGTGGTACGTTTAACGGTTCCTCTTCTATGAGAACCCCTGCTTTTGCTTGTTCATCTGCTACTTCGTTTCCATATAATATGCTCTGATCGGATACCCAAATGTGGTATGTAACAAATTTACTGCCGAGGGATTGAAGTAAGTTGTAACATCGAAAGACTGACTTAGATTTAATTGTGCAGTTCATAAGATACTTGAGAGAAGCTTGGCTTATGCTTTCAAAGTCAACTTTTGTCATTACATCGCCGCCTTGCTAATTGCCTCCAGTTCAGCTTGGAATATATTTTTATTTTAGTTTTGAGTGATAGATGGGAATGAAAGTTCCAGCTCCTACCCCTGAATCTAGTTTAGAGCCATCCGTAAAGATATTTATGGAATGTGGTTGGTCCAAAATTCGGTTATCCCAGGTTTCTCTAGACTCTTTAATAACCGAGAATTTCCTATCAAAGTGAAGTGTTGGCCTACAGTAGTCGGTCGAGTATTTGCAAAAACTTTTTAGGTTGCTGTGCCCAAAATTACTGAAGTCAACTCCTTCATCTTCCTTAAGTGAAATTGCTGTCTCAAATGCTATTCCGTTCACATGTAAGTCAATAGGTAGCATGTTAAGGATAACATTTAGTAATTCTGCTGAAGTAGTTTTTAGAGCACCAGTAATGCTCAAGCACATGAGACGCTGAATTGTTTCTAGTAGTTTTAGGAGAGATTTATTTTCGAGTGCGTTCCACCAGATAAACAATCCATATAATAAAATTGGCTAAGCAATGGAGCAGTAAATCCAATGCGACGCATTAGATTCTTAGATCCAAGTACGACCACACATGAATTTGCAGGAACAGAAAGCATTGTTAGCTTTTACAACGCGTGTTTCAATATTTATTTTCAAATGTAGTTTTTGATTTCGAATAACTCCTAGAAACTTGGCTGATTTTTATAAGTCAATGGTGATTCCTTTAATATGAATGCACCTGAAAGGTGGTATTTTATATTTCCTAGTGAAACGCACAACTTGTGTTTTTGTTGGATTTATACTGAGACCACTTGTAGAGTACCATCTATCAAAAGATTGCATAGACGACTTAAGAAGTTCACTAAGTACGGTAAAGAATTTCCCATTTACCATTAGTATTTAATCATCAGCGTATGTAACTACTGTAGTGCCCTGTTGTTTCTTTAGAAACCGCCTTGTGGAGTGCCACAAATGGCTATTTTTTGCAAGGTTTCCGAGCCCTGCGTTGTTGTTATGAAACGGTAACTGATGAGTGTTTTAATACACCCAATCAGAAATTCAACCGAAGAACCTCTATTAGTGTGTCATTTTAAATCTTATTAAACGCCCCTTCAATATTAAGGAACGCCGCTTAAGTATATTCCTTGTATTGAAGTGATTCTTTTTAACCACACTGAATACTGCAGTTCATAAGTACCTACTTGCCCTTTTGGTAGGCATGCTGTGTTGGTGACAAGTAACATGCTTCTCTATTAGTCTTACAATATTAGGCATTGGAGTTGGAAACCTAATCACATTATCAACATTATCAAGGTCTCCACTTTTTGACGAGAGTGAGTAATCGAAGAAATATGTTAATAAAGATTTTTTCCCTCAATAGACAGCGTTTTCTTCATTTCGTGTTATGCTTTGCTAGCTTTCTGAGAGTAAGAGTTATCGGGTTGATGTCTATTTCCTGGAAGCATTTATTCTTGAGTTCTTATGAGACAAACTTTTAGTTGTAGCGAAATATTTTGTATGTAATATCTGAAATGGCGCCACAAGGTGTTGGGGAACAGTACTTCCCCTGACTCGCAAAACAAGAGTGGTTTATTTTTAAGAGTCTCTTCAAACCGAAATGCTCTATGTCGGAATATGACGTTCTGTTCGATGAACAGGTGGAGCTATTGTATTTTTCTTTTTTTTTAGTCTTTGCTGAAACAATGTAGCTTTTCCAGGGCCGGACTATAGTATTTAGTTATAGCCCTATGCTATTTGTGTGATGTGTGCTTCCAATTATCCAAATAATCTCTTTTTTTTGTGCCCCTTCATGCTGGTGCCCTATGCCTATGCCTAAGTTGGCCTCTCTACAAATCCAGATCAGAGCTTTATCTTTTGCTTCTGTGAATAAAACAAAATTCTTAAAAAAAAAAAAAAAAAATCCATTACAGAAACAAAAATGGCAAAATGTTGCAACGTTGCCACATTTCAGTTAAAGCTCGTCGCTCGCACGTAATTTGTGCTAAGAAATTCCAACGCAATGAAAGAAATGAAATAAAAAAAATGAAAAAAAAAAATGAGAACGAAAAAGTTTCCGCGCTTTAAATGGTTTGGTTGTACTTACGAGTATTTCGTGTAGTTGTTGTTGCCATTCCGCTGGTTTCATGACGAGATATCAGCGCCAAAATCATTGCACACACACACACAGATATACAAACGAAAACAATTCTCACAAATACAATGCCAAACTGAGGCGAATTCACTTCAATGTGGTGGTGGTGTGCGTGCACGAATTGTATCTGCGCGGTACAAATTCGAAATTCGAACAAAATATTGAGTTCGTTCGGATTGCCATAAAATTGATGTTATTATTCGGGGGAAGAAGAGTGCTGAAGATTGCGGCAGTATGATGGAGAATGTGGTGGGGGGCAGTGGAGACAGAAAATACAAACGTAGCGAGCACATAATAAACAAAGCAATAGAGACGGTCGGTCGAACGAACAAACGACCGGCGACAACCAACGACGACGACGACTTTTATCATCAAATCGAACGAAGCCTATGAGTTTTTGTTGTTGTGTTGTGCGCTCGTTAATTCGCCGCATCGGTTGTTCGTTCGTTCGTTCGCTTCTTCGTCAGTTGCAGCAGCAGCAGCAAACCGAAAAAGGTCACATATTCATGAGATATAAAAACAGCGCATAGCCACGTTGCCAAATTTCGTACGGAGTACTCAAACTTTCAAAAGCAAAATAAACTTTTGTACATTGTTGTTGTTGGCGTTGTTGTTGAGTTGTTTTTGTATTGTTGTTGTTGTTGTTGAAAATCAACTACGCCACACAAAGCAGATAGAAATGGCAACAAACGCTGGCTGTTTGTTGTTGCTGGCGCTGCTGTTGCTGCCTGCGTGTGTTGTTTCTTTTCTGTATCTGTGGAAAAGTTTTCGCCAAATTATGAAACCTCACGATTTGTAGAGTATCTACCAACAAAAAAACAAACGAGAGTAATATTTTTTTTGCTTTTATTGTAATTACGTTTTTTTTTTTGTTGCTTTTGTTGGCATCATTAACTTTGCTCTTGCATTTATTATGTAACCAAAATTTAATAGGCCCATAAAATAAAGCAAACAAAATTTTTTATTAAAAATCCAATAGCAAAATTCCAAATGTTAAAGTTGACGAGAAGTGAATTCATATTTTGGTAGGTACTTATTTAATTGCAAACAAGACATTGTTCGTTCAATATTGAAAATGGAAGAGATGACCCATTTGATTTCATAGAACATTTAATAGTCTCGGATTTTGTGGATAGAGATGAAAATGATGTAAAGTTTACCAGAAGCGGAGAAAAATTGAAATCAAGGGGAATTTGTGGTTTCAGCTCAGGTTATTAAAGTTATCTTGGACGAACAATCCAATAGAAATTGTTTGAGTAAGACCTTTCAGAAAGACTATTCGACCAACTCCCAAAGCTGCGTACAAATTTCCTTTCTGATGAGAACGAAGCCCATCTAAAACTTCTGTCGTTCTCTGAGTTACGACACCCCTCGGTTGTTTACAACTCCAAATAGACGCATTATATTAAGCAATTGCTTGATCGGGCAAGTGCTCAAAATTAAGCATACTTTCCCCGTGGTTTGGGACTTAACCACAGCCGCACAGCCTTTCCAATCTGACCATAGGCACCATAGAGCAGACCTCTAATCCATGGTACCAGAAATGTGGACACTCCATAACACTCCATAGCACAAGATTACAACTAGACTAAATGCTCTCATTTTGCAACCAATTTGCAAATTTGATCAGAATCTATTATATCCAAGCAGGATACCGCAGCAATCCTGCTACCAGATTAAAGTACTATGATGAGACTCGAAACAATGCTAGAACTTGAAAAAAACTAGAACATAAGAAAAGCACTTTAAGTGTTTATATGACGGCCTCATTAAAGTTATGCTCCATGGCTCCAATCAATGTTCGTTTGCTATTTTCGAACTTAATCAATATTGGTATTATGACAAGGCTCAGGAAAACTTGTATCTAGCTGTTGAAACAAAATGAACCAAGCATTGTGCACGCTCGGTGACTCTAACTTTCAAATTGACCAGCAGAATACATGTACTCAAGAAAACCTTAATTGTAAAGTTTCTCGGGAAAACTCAATTTGATAATGGCACTCTCTAAAAATCTCTAAAGTGTTATGTTATCGATTACTTTAAGGTAAACTTTGTAGAAGGCTCCTTTTATAACTTAATCACTTCTCGTCTTTAAGGAAGAAGTTTCTGCCTGCAGATCGATTAATTGAAAGCGGTGCCTACTAAAAGGTGTTCCATTAAGACTTGTGGTACTTTGATTTTGAATAAAACGCAAACGGTTTGGAATTTTTCCAAATATTTTATTTCGTTCGAAAGGTCACACAATAAGATTATGCGTGGAAAATTATTTCGCGGATATGTTCACGACCGCGACTATTCCGTAGATATCTCACTCTTTTGGCCATATTTTCGATGACATTTTGCAATATGGCTTTTGGAATGGCCAGAATCACCGATGTGATATTGCTTTTCAAGTCCGGAGTTGTCTTCGGATCATTCACATAGACTTTATCTTTCGTGTAACCCTACAGAAAAAAGTCAAATGGCGTCAAATCGCTTCATCTGGGCGGCCAATTCACATCACCGTGACGAGAAATTACACGGTTCGGGAATTTGCAACACAAAAAGTCTAAATTGAGACGAGTTGTGTGTGGTGTAGCGCCATCCAACATAGTGTGGTACCGCTCAGAGTTGACATTTTCAGTGTTTCCGTCCTCATCTTCGAAAAAAAAAAATGGCCCGACTCATGAACCACACCAAACAGTGATTCGAGGTGGATGCAATGGTTTCTTCACGAACACTTCTGAGCCCGAGATATGGCAGTTTTGCTTTGTAGCATAGCTGCCGAGGTGGAAATGAGCCTCGTCCGAAAAGATGATTTTTTGGATTTTTTGGAATTGACTTGGAGTTTAAGATCCAAAACTCGACGATTTCAGTGCGTTGTTCTTTCGTGTAGCGATCCATAGCTGAAATCCTTTACAGTCACGATGAAAATGACATAAAATATGGCGGACAAGGGTCGATAGTCGCAGATTTTAATCGATAGCAAAGTACTACACCTACTATAAAAACACCCTATATAAAGGAGAGATACGTATTCGAAATTTTTCGACGCAAATTTACGATTGTTGATTTCGAAAAATTTCGCCTGAACGGCTACGCCACTGCTTATTTATTATGGGTATAGAGCCTTGCCTGTCTTAAAGACGGTGCGGGGAAAAAGGGTCAGTTTTTCTCCACCTCTTAAAATCTAACAAGTAATTTTTTTACTACATATAATAAATGGACTGTATAATTAAAAAATAAATAAAAAACCAACAACGAAAGGTCGGAAATATAACATCAATGTACTCAACCCATGAACCTATATCGACAGCCGGAGCAACATACCCCCTTTGTTTCTCCCACAAAATACTCTACTGTAAACGTGGGAAATTAGGCTCATTAATTTAAAATTGTAGGTATCTAGTATAACACAAAACTGATGGTGTTACAAAAAGGAGCGCAGGAAGTGTTATGAGACAATTATACTTAACCCCCACCTCTGTAACATTATGTTGGCATACTACGCTAATACTCCATCAACAGTACTACGTCATTTAAGACCCCTAAACAGGGCATTAGCAGAATCATCAATAACAAAAACAGATTTTAACTTCAATTACTTCTTAATAACATTTTTTCATTCATATTATGAACTAAATTCATACAATTTCCAGCAACATATCAACTAAAAAGATTTAATTTCAGTTTCCGAAAGGCCATTTTTAAATTCAACATCGAAAATGGAGAACAAACGCAAGTGTGCATTCAATTACATCAGTTGCACACTGACGCTCCCTTAGCAATCGCATTCGGTACAGCCGATCCAAACGACTTACCAAGCAGCCGGTTAGCATGCGACTGACTGGTGTCTGACTGTACCTACTTCACTGCGCTCTACAACGAACAGTACAGAAAACGCAAACGATAAAAATGGTCGGACTTCCCCTTTGTCGAATTCATTGTGGTTATGCTGGCGGATTGCTATCAATTGGGGTGTTTCTCATTTACTGTGGGCATTACGAACAATCGCATGGATTGGTCGTTTTCAACGAAACGAAGCCGATGTGGTCCGAAGTGCCTTGTGGTATCATTCAATTGGCTAAAAGTGGTTTTCATCGTTTTGCCGAATGTTGCCGAACTAGTTATAGCGTTGTATTTCAGATACAGAGAGAAAGCAACCGAATGAAATTGTTGGCGGTGGCGACGGCAAGTAGAATGCGACCTTTTTCATTTTATGTGTAGATACATTTATTTTTGGAAAATTTTCTGTTTTGTTTTTCTTCTTCAGATGGGAATAATGCGGTATGTGTGGTGTTACATAAAAAAAAAAATTGATTCCTATGAGAATGGGGTATTTAAATAGTATTTAACGTTTGTTTTTTTTTTTTGTTTGTCTCTTTATTCAATCAGATAGCCAAATATGAAGATCTATTTACACAATCGACGTAGCCTTAATAATGCGGAATAAAGCGAAAGTCTCGAGTTCGATCCCTTCGTGAACACAGAGAGGCAGTGAAATGTGTTTTGCATGACAAACCTACTCCTTATGCGTGCAGGCACATTACTATATTACAAGATTAGTAATATTCTTAGGCAAAATACTAAGCGCTTTGTCGTAAAGGAACATCCTCGAGAATTTTTCATTGCAATCTGAGAAAAAATTTTAATTTCTTACCTTGCGGCAAAAATCCACTATAGGCCACTACTACAGCAATACATTATTTAAAGCATCCAATGGTTGTTTACCAACTTACACGCAAAGCCACCGTACAGTGGTTCCGATTGTATGGGAACGTCGACATATATCGATTTTTTGGCCAATTTTCGATAAAAATTTATATATGAAGCAAAACACGACAAGTGTATCAGCTGAAAATTTGTTTCGGATTTCGCTCAAATTTCGTAATATGGTAGATCCTGTGTGCAAGAACAATAATCCGGGAGGATTTGGTTCTAGTACCATTTGTTGAAATACAGGATGTTGAAGTTGGCGTTTTTGGTCATTTTCATGAAAAGGGTGATTTTTCAAAAATTTATAGCTTACACCAAAGTTTGTAAATTGAGTAACTAGTCCCATTCATTTTTAAGTGTACTTGGGTGCAAGCACATTTTATTTAAAACACGAGGGGACAAGTGTGTATTTTTTCCATCTTTTAAGGGGGTGCCCCTACAAATATTTTATAAAAATATCAAAAAAATTCCTCGTTGCAGGAAAGGAACAAAATGTTCACAGACGACCCCCATTAATTTTTTTTCTCCAACTTTTTTTTCAAACATACTAGCCACTCCTAAAGGAGCCCCCCATACAAAGGTGATTATTTCTATCTAAATTTTGTATGGGAGGCCCCTTAAGGGGGGAAAAAAGACTGTAGTATGTTCAAGAAAAATGTTGCGGAGAAGAAATTAATTGGGGTATGTATGGGAGCCCCTTTAAGGAGTGAAAAAAATGGTGTAGTATATTTCAAAGAAATGTTTGAGAGGAAAAATTCAAGGGGGTCGGTGAACATTTTTTGCCTCTTTTGGCAATGAGGAATTTCTTTGATATTCTTATCAGTTTTTTATTTAATATTTTTTTAATGACGGAACGAGCTAAGTAAAACACATGGCATCTGAATCACAACTGGCAAGTTAGTAGTACTGCACGTAGATTGTCGACTCATAACTTCCCAATGGGAAAAATATCAAGTACTTCTTGAGAAAACACGTCCAAAGCGCTTGTTCTCAAAGAATTTCAGAAGCGCTTACACAATGATTCTTTGTAAGGCTGCAGTAATGCAAAGTGGGTCAATTGTATCCAAAATAGTCCAAATTTAATGCACAATTCGTCATTAAATTATAACATATGGCAGTACATTCATTGTGATGCATAGTAAACGATAGTGTATCGGTCTAAGGACTTGCGCTGCGTGGAGAGGTCCGGGTTCAAAACCTCCACTCGTTGATTTTCGATACCAAATTTTAAATTTCTATTAATTTATACACAATTTGTTTGAAGAGTCTTCGGAGCGGAAAATGACACATATGTCCAATATAGCCGAGGAATAAAATAAAATATAATAAAAAATCTTCACTCGCACTGAGATTCGAACCTGGAACACAATGCTCAGAAATATAAAACAAACTCTTAAGCACATTCGGTTATGAAACCTTTTGACGTTTTCGTCTAAAACTTGAATTTTAAATGAAATTTTTGGAAATTTATAAATAAAATAAAAAAAATTCATGTAATGCATAAGAAGACAACTGACCCTTTTCTAGTATGAACGTAATGCATAATAGTACAATCATTTGGGAGAAAAAAATGATGTTACCTGGAAAGTTTTGCGGGATTTCTGCAAATGAGTTATTTTATAGATTTCGATGTGCTCTTTCAGAATTTCAACTTTGCTACCTCGTATCGTGTTCGCTCGAGCCGCCATATTGGAAAAATGGCGTCCAAAATCAGTTTATAACAAATATCTCTTTAACGGTTATATTTAGAGAAAAATTTTTCAGGACAATGTTGTAGCTTATAAAATTTTCTATAAAAATGACCTTTGAATTGTTTTCGTACGACTTATAACTCAGGAGATATCTTTATTCAAAATTTTAGAAAAATTAGTAAATTGTGAATGCCACTTATGAGTAGGCACAGTGATGTGTCAAGCTTATAATTACGATAACTTATGAACGGTGAGTCGCACGTTTAAAATAAAAACACCTATTTATAGGGAATAACTTGTGCTACAAGTAACATATTATTTTTTTTTCATATCACCTACAGTTAAGGAGATATTTTTCCCACAAACATAAAATTTTGAAAAAAAAAGTTTTTTCAAAATGGCTCCTAAACGGTTCGTCCTAGAAAAAAAATTGTCCATGCATTTTGTAGAACGTTCAATTTCCTATAAGGGTCTCTTCGAGCTGTTTTTTCGTCAGACTTACCCTTCATGAGATATAGCGTCTTGAAAATCATTCAAAATTGAATATTGTTCTATGCGCCCTACTATGTTCAATTTTGAATGATTTTCAAGTCGCGATATCTCATGAAGGGTAAGTCTGACGAAAAAACAGCTCGAATAGACTCTTATAGGGAATTGAACGTTCTACAAAATGCATGGACAATTTTTTTTCTAGGACGAACCGTTTAGGAGCCATTTTGAAAAAACGTTTTTTTTCAAAATTTTAGGTTTGTGGGAAAAATATCTCCTTAACTATAGGTGATATGAAAAAAAAATAATATGTAGCTTGTAGCGCAAGTTATTCCCTATAAATAAGTGTTTTTATTTTAAACGTGCGGCTCACCGTTCATAAGTTATCGTAATTATAAGCTTGACATATCACTGTGCCTACTCATAAGTGGCATTCACAATTTACTAATTTTTCTAAAATTTTGAATAAAGATATCTCCTGAGTTATAAGTCGTGCGAAAACAATTCAAAGGTCATTTTTATAGAAAATTTTATAAGCTACAACATTGTCCTGAAAAATTTTTCTCTAAATATAACCGTTAAAGAGATATTTGTAAAAAACTGATTTTGGACGCCATTTTTCCAATATGGCGGCTCGAGCGAACACGATACGAGGTAGCAAAGTTAAAATTCTGAAAGAGCACATCGAAATCTATAAAATAACTCATTTGCAGAAATCCCGCAAAACTTTCCAGGTAAAACTACCAAATGATTGTACTATAAAGAGACAATTTAAAATGATTTTTTGTTTGAATTTTTTTGTTAAAAACTTTGAATACGGACGTATCCCGGTTCGAATCGTAGTGCGGGCAATTCATTTCTTTGTTTTTTAATTGAGAGAGCGCTTACCGCCGCATTACAACAACGCGCTTCAAACGGCTTTTTTCCGGTAGACTGCGGTAAGCTTCATAACGCTTACATCCTACGATATGCAATGTTAAAATGAAATAATTCTTCTAACGAAGCGGAAGCGTATATATGTATGTATTTGAAAAAAAAGCACTTCATAAAGCCTTTTGAAGCGCTCATTTCCCCGTGGGGGAATTTTTTTTGTTCTTAATTATATATCAAAATGTTTTGAAAATGTTTTTTAATAAACTTAAAAAATGCTTATGAAATGTTTATGTAAAAACTTAAAAAACAATTTAAAATATGTTTGAAAACCTTTGAAAAAATATTGTGTAAAAACATTTACAATAAGCTTTTTTCAAATATTTTTCGTAAGCTTTCTATGTAGGGTCTAATTTCGATAATTATAAAAAATAATTTCTAAACATTTTGTAAGTTAATTTGCAAACGAAATGTTTACTAAAATAAGCTTATAATAAGTTATTTTCCAAACGTTTTTGTTTGTTGGGCGATTTTTTATTCTTTTGTTTGTGTTAGTAAATAAGGAAAATTAGGAAATCAATGCTGGATTCTCAGAGGGATTATTTCGTTCGTGAGAAAATGCTGAAATACCAATTGCCCAATTGTTTCTCTAAACAAAGCTTTGGCCAAAGTTTTAATACAAAGTTTTGCATCAATTCGTAGAAAGAAAAAATCATCAGCTCTACATCAACCTAAACCTCGCAGCGCGCCTTCTGGTGTTGCAGGACTGATTCACATTCCTATCGATACAACTAGGCCATACCATTAACATGGTGATGATATTTTTGCGTTTACTTATTTAATTTTTTACTAATTTCTTGATGCACTCCCAAAATTAAAGACATCTGACTTTAAAATTAATAAAAAAGGCGTAGGTAGATAGGAGCAGAATCGCACTTCCTCAAATTAATCATCACTGCATTCTTGCACAAAAGGAGGAAAACGACACAGACAAAATTGTTGGTTTCAAAAACAGAAGTAAATCAGACGATGACAAAAACGACATTCAACTGCTGCGTTTTGGGGTTGTTTTGAAATCTATGTATGTATACATAGCTATTTATAGCGAAAAATTTTTCTTTATTAGGGTGTACGCTATTTACTAGGGCTGTGCAACGAGCCGAACTAGTTCGATCAAACTCAAAACTCATGAGCTTTTCACACAATTTCAGTACCGAACTGAGTTCGTTTAGCTCAGCTCAACTCAGCTCAACTCAGTTCGTAAGTTCGTGAGTTTTGAGCTGATCGGTTGATCGATCATCGAATTCGTTGTGAGCTGATCGTTTGTTTGTTGAGCTAGTAAAATATGAGTTTTCTCGTTTGTTTGGTTATGTTCAGCGTGTTCGTTATGTGATGTATATGATTGCAATCAGCGTTGTAAGACTTGCGTAGAAATAATACTTAAGGTTTAAAATTATACACGAATATTAAACAAATATTTTGCATAGTTGTTTTTTTGCTCTTAATTTGAAATTGTGAACTTAATAAAATTGAAAATAAAACTAAGACTTTTTGACAAATGATTTTGAATGAAAAAGTTAATTTTTTTAGGGCTGCCACCTGTTTTTTGTAATAAAATCAAAATTTTCTATCAATAAATTGCTAAAATCATCATTTTCTCTCTATAAATTGACATCTTGGGTCCAAAACCGACGAAACAAAAATTTGGGGTTGCCATATCAGGGTTGAAAGACGTTTTTTTTG
The DNA here is from genome assembly GCA_951812925.1 of Calliopum simillimum. Classification (NCBI taxonomy): domain Eukaryota; kingdom Metazoa; phylum Arthropoda; class Insecta; order Diptera; family Lauxaniidae; genus Calliopum; species Calliopum simillimum. The sequence goes on from OX638370.1 coordinate 104,022,866, forward strand.
GAAAATTGCATTTCTTTGACAACTTTCTTTATTAAAAGTTATGGAATCGACCCAAAAACCCATAGTAAATTTTTTGGGGCTGCCACCTGGTTTTTTTAACACGTTGAGTTACTTGTAGCGCTGTGCCACCATACAAATTCAATATGTATGAAAAAATGTCGACTTTTAATAACTGTTGAATATTGATCTATAGGGGTATATTTATAATGAGTTTGTGGAAAGAGATTTGTGCTTATAAGTGTTATTTGTCCTATAAAATGGCGTGAAGTTTAAAGTATTGAAGTTTAAGTGTGTACCGCCGGCGGTTCACGTGGCACCTCACGGCGGACATTTTGCTTGTATGGTGGCACTCAACGTGTCCAAAACCGACGAAACAAAAATTTGGGGTTGCCATATCAGGGTTGAAAGACGTTTTTTTGGAAAATTGCATTTCTTTGTCAACTTTCTTTATTGAAAGTTATGGAATCGACCCAATAACCCATAATAAATTTTTTGGGACTGCCACCTGGTTTTTTTAATAACATCAAAATTTTCTTTCAATAAATTGCTAAAATCATCATTTTCTCTCTATAAATTGACATATTGGGTCCAAAAACGATGAAACAAAAATTTAGGGTTGCCATATCAGGGTTGCCAAACATTTTTTTGGAAAATTGCATTCCTCTGTCAACTTTCTTTGTTGGTAGTTATAGAATCGACCCAATAACCCATAATAAATTTTTTGGGACTGCCACCTGGTTTTTTTAATAACATCAAAATTTTCTTTCAATAAATTGCTAAAATCATCATTTTCTCTCTATAAATTGACATATTGGGTCCAAAAACGACGAAACAAAAATTTAGGGTTGCCATATCAGGGTTGCCAGACGTTTTTTTGGAAAATTGCATTTCTTTTTCAATTTTCTTTATTGAAAAAATATAGAATCGACCCAAAAACCCACATTAATTTCTTTGGGCGTTATTTCCTAACGCCAATTTTTTTGGGGTTGCCACCTGGTTTTTTCAATAAAATCAAAATTTTTTTTCAATAAATTGCTAAAATCATAATTGTTTTCTCTATAAATTGACATCTTGGGTCTAAAAACAATAAAAAAAGTTAACAACCAAATGCAATTTTGCGAAAAAAAGTCAGGCAACCTTAATATGGCAACCTTTAATTTTTCTTTCGTTATTTTTGGACCCAAGATGTCAATTTATAGAGAGCAAATGATGATTTTTGCAATTTATTCCAAGAAAATTTTGATTTTATTAAAAAAACCAGGTCGCAACCCCAAAAAATTTACTATGGGTTTTTGGGTCGATTCTATAACTTTCAATAAAGAAAGTTGACAATGAAATGCAATTTTCCAAAAAAACGTCTGGCAACCCTGATATGGAAACCCTAAATTTTTGTTTCGTCGTTTTTGAACCCAAGATGTCATAGAGAGAAAATGATGATTTAAGCAATTTATTGATAGAAAATTTTGATTTTATTAAAAGAAACAGGTGGCAACCCTAAAAAAATATGTTGGATTTTTTTAAAGTTTATCTAAGCGGTTAAAGGCTAAAATTTAATTTTTTTTTTTTGAAATGTATGGTTTAAGCAAATTGCTTCTGCTGTGTACAGCGAAGAGCCGAAGTTCAAACAAAAAACAACTATGCAAAATATTTGTTTAATATTCGTGTATAATATTAAACCTTTAACTTATCCCAATTCTTACACATTTTTTGCAACGCTGATTGCAACTTGCAATCATATTCAACGCATATCGAACACGCTGAACGTAACCAAACAAACGAAAAAACTCATAACTAACGAGCTCAACAAACAAACGATCAGCTCACAATGAATTCGCTGATCGATCAAACGATCAGCTCAAAACTCACGAACTTACGAACTGAGTTGAGCTGAGTTGAGCTGAGCTGATCGATCTTGTTCGTTGTGTGTGGCGAAAACTCGAACAGGTTCGATCAGCTCATTGCACAGCCCTAGTAATCTGACGTTCTTGGAGTCATGAAAAATGTGCCGAATGTGGAAATGACATTTTTATATGCAACTTCTGTACCAAATGGACTATATGGTCCATATTACACTACACTTTTTTTTTATCTTCATTTTGAGTATTTTCAGTTTTTTAATTTTTGTTCTTTATCCTGATGAGATATTTATCTAAAAGTGAATCAGAATAAAGGTAAATTGTTTCCTTTATTGAATGATATAAAATTAATTGTTTTGTTTTATGTATTTTGGGTTTTATTTAAAAAAGAAAGATGGGTGGTCAATATTTCCCTCCCTTACCCTATATACAGTTTTTTAAAATCCTTAGTACCTTATTTTAGTGAATGATATAAATTCTAAATGAGGGAATTCGTCAGAAAATTTCATTCAGTAAAATCGTTCATGAACGAAAAAAATCGTCCGTGAACGAAAAAATCGTTCGATAGTCAAATTCATTCAGTTACTATCTATCGATAGTCGAAATCATTCGATAGTTCCCATCACTAGTTTTGAATAATATGATTTATTTGAGAATAAACTTTTAATGAATTATATAAATTTTGCCCTCCAAAAAACTGTGATCAACCTTGATCAAAAGATTTTATTACATAACGTCCAACTAATACAGGTCTATAATTTACACCATAAGTAGAAATTTAAGGTATAAATCATAGAGACCCTCTGAAAAAAGAAACAAAATAATTATTCAAAGATTTATTAACAAAATATAAAGAAACATTAGAAATTAAATAGCCAGTAATACCTCCAACAATACAAACTATTAAAGTTAATGTCTTTAAATAAAAAGATAAACAAATTATTACTGGGGTAGGAAAAATTAATATACTCCCCCCTAAAATTCTTATAATTAATAACCCAAGTATATCCTTTAGTATAACTCAACCTTCATCATTAAGAAAATTTAAAGACCCACAATTTAAATCACGAGTTATTTTATGAATTCTAAAGCCCCCTATTAACTGAATGTCTTGAGAAAGTCTCCAAACAAAGCTAGACACAAACCGAATCTTTCTTGGTGTTGACGCAAACCATTAAAACCATATAAAAAAGCCGATGACGAAACCGAATGCATAAATTTCACAATTTTAGCATTGCCACAACCCAATGCAAATTTAAAAGTTTTCCGGACACCCTGTGTGTCCCTTTTTCTAAAAGCTTTGCATAAGTTATTTTGTTTTTATGTTCACTAAATTCAAATACCACAAATAAACAAGCTCTTTTGCTTTGATTGGCCTCCGCTAGGTATCGCATGGCATCTTTTTTTGTAAAGTTTATTCTTGCCTCAAACCTTAATAGATATTTGAAAATAATTTACGATATTCTGATATCGTATTCCGCATGGGATATTTTATGTTGTTGGAGGTATTACTGGGTATTTAATTCCTAATGTTTCTTTTATATTTTGTTAATAACTTTTAATATGTATTTGCAGAAATAATTCAAAGTGAATTTTGAAGATCAACCCCAGTACTTAAAAAAGCCATACTGAGCTTAACGGTTTAAAATTAAATTACCTTGTGATATATCTTCAAAGATTGGGAAAAAATTAATTTTTTCAACTTTAAGGTTCGGATATAACAAAATCCAGACATGATAGGGAATTTCTGTGAAAAGATTGAGATTCAACATTGAAATTTACATTGGCTAATAGCTAATGGAAGAAAATGTAAAAAATTATACATCTAATCTACATTTCTACTAAGTTTAAAATTACTGGACATTATTTTGGGAAATTTTTAAGGAATTTGCCTTTTTTCATGGCAACACTTATTTCTTTGTATTTTAAGTGCAGTCACATAAAAGTAATTAAATAAATCTTTAATGCATTGTTTTGAATAATATGATTTATTTGAGAATAAACTTTTTATGAATTTTGTCCTCCAAAAAACTCTGATCAACCTTGATCAAAAGATTTTATTAGATAATCTCCAACTAATATAGGTCTATAATTTACACCATAAGTAGAAATATAAGGTATAAATCATATAGACCCTCTGAAAAAAGAAACAAAATAATTACATATGTATATTTTTTAATATTTCCTGCTAAATAGTTGAAAAAGTGGATATTTTAGAAATTATGTACAAGACGCACGAAATTAGACCTCATCTTCGTTTTAAAAAATTGTTATTGAATGGTCATCTTCAATTTGTGAGAGTACAACAACTCTTGTCTTATTCTTCTCACTTTTACACTGCCTTTGGTAGATACCATACACAACTTTGCATTAAGTTTCATAACGATATAGCATGTTTATGATTATTTTGTATTAGGGGTGCAACACCACATGATTCAATCCCCCTACTTTGTGCCTTCAACTACTACTTTGCCTCTTCAAAGGATCATAATTTACATTTTGACAATCTCTGAACTTTTCAGGGCAAGATACAATTATTGTAATTGAATCATGCCCTTAAAAGTTTAAAGATTGTCAAAATGAGAGTTTAATAGGGCTATTCTGGCTAAGACAGCAGAAAGTCTTTCTGAATACATGTCAGAATTACTTTCTAAGATTCCCGAAGACATTCGGTATTCTGGCGCAGAAATCTTTTAGAAAAAGCTCATAAATTCACCACATAAAAGCTTTCGAGGTGAACTTGTCAAATTGTGCAAACTAACATGGTTGAATTGCTCTGGTTGCAGCGATAACAAATGCTGCTTCTTCTTAAACTACGAAAATGTCAAAATTCTTTGTTTTGATTATAGACTTTTGACAGATAGCAAGGCAAGATGCCGGGTTACATTTTTTATTTTGACATGCAAAATAAGTTCTTCCTGCGCGCCGCCATATAATATTGTGCAGAAATTGTTGCTATATGTTTTTACACAAACTTTTCTTTTCTTTTGTAACTATTAGAACAAATATTAAATCAAAATAGTTATAATTTTGTTTTTCCCTTTATCATTATCACTCATACAAACAAAAATTTAACAACTGCCAAATCTTAGGCAACAATTTTACTTTAAAAACTGTTGTTGTTTTTTTATATTTTTTTTTGCACAAATAGGGCTCTCAAAATTAATTACAACAACAGCAACAGAAAGTTCTGGTCAAATCTACTTTCGGAGATATAGCCATCGGAAGATCGGGATATAGCTTTTATGAAACCCAGTAAAAGTTCAGAATCCCTTAATGGATTTTAATAATATTGGTGTCATATGAAAGGTATTTTAACTGGCTATAAAAACGATGTGCAAAAGTTTTAAATCCGAGTCATGGTTTTGGAGATATGGCGAATTTTCAAAAATTTTTACCAGTTTTTTTGTTTTTAATGCACTATTTTTCCAGAAATGTCTTATTAACAAAAACGGCATATGAAAGGTAATTTAATAAGCTACAATACTGAGCACAACATTTTCTAAATCTTGTTCGTAGTTTTCGAGATATTACGATTTCTCTGAAATTTGGGCCGATTTTTTTTCCCACAGTAATTTGGGTAGGAGTAGGAGTAAGTGGGCGGCTTCGGCCGCAGCTCCGGATTTAAAACTCCCAGAAATCCAATACCGGCTTCACGGCGGTCTTCGGCCGCGAATCAGTCTAAAATATATCCATCAAATAGTTTGCTAGCAAAATTCCAAATTTCCGTTGTTGTTGTTCATGAAAATTTCTTTGGTTTACTTTTTTTTGTTTTCCTATAAAAAAATGTGCTAATGAAGGAAATGAGGTATAAATTGCATATCAAATCAAATGAAATTGATTAGGGTTTCATAATTTGTTACAAAAACTATAGGTTAATAAGAAATTTTTTGGAAAAATAGTGCTTTAAAAATAAAAAACTGGTCAAAATTTTTGAAAATACGCCATATCTCGAAAATGTTGACTCGGATTTAAAATTTTTGTAAAACAGTTTTGTAGTGTGTTAAAATACCTTTCATATGCCACCAATATTATCAAAATCCAGCCAGGGGTTCCGAACTTATATCGGTTTTTATTAAAGCTATATCCCGATCTTTCGATGGCTATCTCTCCGAAAGTAGATCCGACCAGACATTTTTGATTATATTTTCTTTCTTAAAATTAAAAGTTTAATAAGCCAAATTAGGTTTAAAAAGAAAATATTAACAGTCGATAATCTAACATTAAGCCCAGCTGTTTTATGATAAAAAATTATAAACAAGCAATAAAATAAAATTTTTCATAATTCTGCACTTTTCACATAATAAAAACCTGACAGCAAGCAACTAATAGTTTTAAGATCGCTCTAAGATCTCATACGTAGCAGGTATTAAAAGTCGTGTTCATAAAGACGGAAAAGAGCTTTCGAAATGCTGCCAGAATACCAAAACATCTTCGTTGCTACTTTCGTAGCGATGAATACTGTGGTGAGCTGTTTGACAGCTCTAATACTGTCGCCAGAATAGCCCTATAAAACAAAACAGTGAAAATCAAATCTCTGAACCTTTTCGAAGTCAGTGTTTGTGTGAATTATTTGACATTTCATTATATCATGGTGTTAGTAAGAATAGTTCGAAAACAGGATGCCACCTGAATTTATTTCTTAAATTGTAATAGAACATCCAATTAACCCAATAAAATGTACGGAGGATGAAAAAAAAACTTTCTGAAATTCCCTCAAATCAGACGAAACCCCATAATAGGGCATCTCGCGTAATACATTTTTATATGAAAAAAGTAATTTCAAAAGCGGCACGCTATTCTGGAAGTTTTTGAAATTTTTCGTTTTTTGTCTTATTACTGGCCATCAAGCTCGTCATTTTGGGGGTCCCTTCTTGAAAACAATTAACTTGGTAAATAACAGACAAACTAAGTAATACATATGTACTTTGGAGCGCTGAATCTGAATCAGAGGTCAAAATTGCTCATTAGGCCAGGTCAATGAAAAAATAATTGGAAAAACCGCCACTTATTTGAAATCTTACCTTGAGAGTATCCAGGAAACAACATTTTTTGTTGGACCACTCTAAAAACAGCCAATATCGTTGTGAAAGACTTCATTAAGCCTTTATAGAGTAACTTCGGGTAATGTGATATAGGCGGGTAATGTGATACACCAGCATATCTCCTTAAATAAACAACTCTCGCAATGGTTTTTCTTTCAACACCACAGTAACAGAAAAAGAAACGTGCTGCAAGTTTATGAGCGCCCACCTTCGCTTATTTGCCTTCAGTGTGGTAAAATCGATTTAGCAGTTTATCAAAACTTTTTAGTGCACTTCTGGCACCAAAAATATTTGAAGCTCCACTTGCAATGCAAAATTTTTTGAACGATGGTCTTTTGAATCAAACCTAAAACGTATTACCTTGTTAACAAATTGTTGGTCCTATATTTTATTATAAAGTCCACAGTTTTTAAGAAAAATTAGCTAAAGCTTTGAAAAAGTGATTTGAGCAATGTTTATAACTACTTACCTGAAATGAAAGCTCCACGACTAAAGCAACTTTATAACACGATAGTCTTTTTGCCAAAAATGCAATCTGTTGGTTCAAAATTTTCATATTTGATATAGTATATCACATTACCCGTCAATTTTCTTTTATAATTTTTTTTTGCCTTTTTTTCATTTTGTTGAAATAGCTTGAGATTGATTCACGCTAAAGAACTCCAAAATCATAAAATACTGCACGATGCATCAAGAAAACATAATATGTTACATAAAGTAGAAGTAGCTAGGGTTCTAAAATAACGTTTAATTTAGAAAATAAAAATGCCTTTATCACATTACCCGAATTTACTATATCTGTAAAATTAAAAAAATTTTTTTGGAAGACTGTAATTTTATAAAGAAAAAAAAAATGGCATTTGGGGGGATACGAATTAGAGAAACTAGGTGCTACAAGTTGAATATGACCTCGGAGGTCCAAACAACATGTTGGCCTATTTAAGTCCTTTACAACGATATATCTTTATGGGAAAAAATAACATTTTGGCTGTTTTTAGAGTGGAGCGAAAAATGTTTTATGTGACGCTTACCACCGGTTACGTTTCACTTGCATAACACATAACGTTAAGCATCAAACGTAAGCAACAAGCACATCACATTCAAATGAAACACAATCAAGAGTAATAACTTTACGATAGTGATTTTTAACTTTGTCCTACTTCGTGCTGGTTGTGTCATTGCTGTGTTTCAATGGCCTCAGTACGAAGCCCCCAGAGGAGAAAAGAACTTTAAAACATAAAGGTCATATTATCGTTCCGTAGTGCTAACCCAATCTCCATTCTAAATTTCATAAATATTGATGCAGCGGTTTAGCCATTAGAGCGTTTTTTCCATTTAAGGGCGTTGCACCGCCCACTTTAAAACATTATGGTTCTTTAGCGTTAACCCCATCTCCATAACAAATTTCAGAAAATTCTATTCAATGGTGTGGCCGCAAGGGTGTTTTTTTTTCATAACAACATAATGATACAGGCCTGTTTCGAAATCCGTGTGATTTCAATTACTTTTCATTTAGGAGGCTTCTTGATGAAAACGATGAGTGGAACGATAAAAAGTATTAGAATCTCTTTTGTGAATAATTGCATTAACAAAAAGTAACCATTCGAGAAATATTCTTAAAAAACCGCAAAAAGTCGACAAATTCAATTTTTTCGATTATTTCCTCAACGGTTACCTTTTCGTTAATACAAATCAATATTATTTGTAGACCCTGTAATTCTCCACATAAAAAAATTTAATATTTTTTATCGTGTGACTTAACATTTCATCAAAAAGCTTCCGAAATGAAAAGTAATTGAAATCACATAGATTACGGAACAGGTCTGATAATATTATCGTGCCTAAGTAAGTGCTAACCCTATCCTCATGCCAAATTTCATAAAATTCGATGCAGTGGCTTGCTGTGAGACCTTTTTATTTAAGGGCGTGGCATCGCGCACTTTGTAAAATTGTTTTTATTGCAGCAACGTTTAATGCATTGTCTGTTCTTCTTTCGATTAACCAAAGCGGGAAGCTTAACGTTCCTACTGGCTCACTTGGTTTTCTTTCCAACAGTTGGTTTGGTTTCATTGAAAAATCGGTCCACATTTTTGTAGGAAAGAGCAATTTTCGTAAAACTTATTATTTACGAGACATATTTCAGTCATCTTAAACTTTCCAAATGATTTTGCACTGAATAACTTTCTATGCGATAATTTCTGTTTCCTGAATTTTAGTATTTGTGTTAAAAAAAATGTATCAGGTCAATTAAACTGGACTGTACCTCCTAAACTATAATTTGTATGAGAACAACCCTCTCGACTTTTCTGAACTTAAATATTTTGGACCAAAATTTTTCTGTAGAATATTTAAAATTCTGCCCATAGATCTGAATTTGTGATCACATTTCCTAACTTTAACTTATACCAGCAGTTTCAAGTAAGCAGGGAGGAATTGGTTATGAGAATTATCTTTTGATGGTATCAGATACGAAGCGATGACAAAGTTTTGTGGTGCCGTTTTAGCTCAAATTTTGCAATTTTGCGGTACTTTATGATGCCTGGCATTAAAAATGCGGAAGTATTTTACCCTAGCATTATTTGTTGTTATAATACAGTTTCGTGAAAATGCCGATTTTTGTAATTTTTTAAGAAAGACAGTTTTTTCAAAAAATTATCGCCTACAACGAACGTTTCAAATTGATAACACAGTGCAACAAATTGGGAGAAAAACTTTAGAATGTGTGTGTGCTCGTTTAAAAAGAATTTTCTAAATGCTAATAAGAACAAGGATTGGTCCTATAACATAACAAAATTTAAGCTAAATCGATGACATCAAACTTTTTCAAATGCACTGTAAAAATTTTAGTTTAATTTTAAATCCAAAAAGTATTTATGCAGAATAATGCCAAAAAAAGTATTAATTCTAAACTATTTTGGAATAAATTTCATACATTTTTAGAATAAATTTCAAAAATCGGAATTTAATACTAAAAAAGATTTAAATTAATACTATGGGGAAAAGTAAACTAGCATTTTGTAGTGTGTGGCCAATCTGTCGTATTTTACTTCATAAACTTACCATATATACGACCTGATAGTTATAACAATGTTTCAGTAAATGTACTCAACTCAGATTATAAAAAAATCTTCAATCATAAAAATATTAGTCTGGATTGACTACAACAATTGTATTGCGATATTTACATCGTTCTAACTCATTTGATAACTAATAGTAATAATAAAGGCTGAAGTCCGTAACTTTCATGACATTCCAGCATTTTCACCTGCCAATTTTTTCAAAGAAAGCAAATTTTTTTATTTTGTAGGTAATATTTCTTCTTGGCGGAGAACTTGAATACTTGCCTTGTATTTTATTATTATTATTTCTTTGAATAAAATACTTAATGTACTTGAACAACTGCAGAGCATTTGTCCCCTGGATTCTCTATTTACTTATATATTTATTTACTTACTCATATACCAAATTTTGTACTAGTGGCGGATACAGCTTTGTCAAAAGGGGGCAGGCCTGACGAGAGGGGGAGGGGTAAGGGGGGTATTCCCCCCAGGCCCGGAGTTTTTTGGAGGGCCCGGACTCAAGCAGAAATTAATAAAATTTGTCGTAGTTTTTTCCAAGCTTGAAAAATAGATTTTATATGCCCGGCATGAACATAATACAAGCACTTGAGAAAAAGTCCGGGCCCGCACAATTATTATTATTTTTTTTTTTCAAAAGATTATACATTGTCTGCTTTCTTGAGCTTTTTGGTAAAATCTAATAAGTTTTTTTTGTTTAAATTAACTTGATTTATTTTCATTCCACTACACTTATATGTACATTATTTTCCATAATTTTTTTCAAGAATGTGCTTCTAAGCTTTCTTGTGACTTACGGGCCTTCACGGGCCTCTAAGCTTAAGCCTTTTCTGGTTAGGTTAGAAAGGCCGAGGCCGTCGCTGGAAAGTAGAGCCCCGCGGGCCAAGGAAAAAACCCGAGCCCGTGCCTTTTACACGCTTAATAGCTTAAAAGCTGGAAGGTACCGAATCCTGCTTTTTTTAAAATATTAAATTTAATTTTTAAATTGCAGTATTTAAGAAAAAAAAATATTAAAAAAGTTATCGTTAGTTCTTTCTTATTCTATCTAAAAAAAAATCTAGTAGTGGAGGGGGCTCGGTATATAATTACCCCCGGGCCCGGATTTTCTCTCCACGCCCCTGAAAGGGGGGCCGATTGACTACATTTCTAGATAATAACAGAATGTTTTTAAAAGCTTTACATATAATTATTAAAAATATGTAATCAATTGGTTTGAGAGGAGGGGGGCCGATCGCCCCCATCGTTCCAACCTGGATCCGCCACTGTTTTGTACTGCATTTTCACTTTCCTTTCATTACTTTGAATGACCAAAGAATGTCTCCATTAAATACGGAAACGGAAATAGATGTCAACGCGCAACCAGTCGCTTTTTTTTGTTTTTTGTAATAAGCACACGGATATGATTTAATAGTCAAGCTGCCTCAATGCGCACCATACCGTTGGAACAGCATAGCATGTCTATGACATAGTAGCCTCAGGCAGAAAACTGACAAAATCACGTGTTCGGAGGATTCAAGCAGGATTGGGAAAACGAATGAAAAAAAAAGAACAAGTGAAGGCAATGCTCTTCAAAAGCTCCCCCTGAAAAATGTTGCAAGTACGAGTATACGTACATGGCGATATTAACAACAACTTCAATAATAACAACGTTATCAACATGTTGTTATGTCCATTTTGTGTCAGACAAAATTATTTAAAATCGATTTCATATCTGTCGCCATCGCGTTATGCTACAATTGCGTAGATATGAGTGTGTGCATATGTTTATGTATTTGTGTAGAGCAAGGAAAACGCACTCAAGTGTACAGAGGCTCCAAAGTCCAGTTAACAAACACACGTACACAAACAAAGTTATACACGTGACCACCATAACAGACGGCACACGGTGGTCAGGCCAGTTGACGCCGATGTTGTTGCTGATGCTTTGTGTCCGTCGAATATTTGAATTGTCGCTGACCATAAGGACATTTATAGCGTGGAGTGGGGTCGTATTTGAATATATTGTTATTGCTTGTTGTTCTTTATTTATTTGTTTGTTCGTTTGTTTGTGTTGGCAAAATCTCGCATTTAATGAACTCGAACAGCAGTTTAAAATCCTGTTCGCTGTGATTCCCCTACAGTTTTTTTTGTATTTACATATACCCTACACATATTCACTTGGTCGTACCGTTTGTTAAGTTAAAAAGAGACGTGGCAGGTAGCATAATCTAACGCACATATAAAAAAAGCAAATAAAACTGAGGACTCGCCAAAAATGTATAAATATTTTTCGTGTGTTAAGCATTTTCGCTATGTGGGATGTGCCACGCCCTGTTATAGAGTGGATACACGTTATACAAACATAATATATATATTATATTAATGATAATGTCACGTCTTCTTTATGTGCTGTCGTCTTACCGCGTCAGCTCTAGTGTCCTTGGCATCAAGCGGCTACTACTGCCTGTTGCTGTCCTGCGTCTATCTGCTATGATGTTATTGTTACACTGCTGTGCATGTCATTTAACAAGGATTTTTTCCAAGTCCACTTTCATAAACATTATCATCATTGATGTTTTGCATATTCCTTTACAGCACATTATGGATGGCATCATGTATCATATTTTTGTATCCTTTAGATGCCTTTCTGCGTATTTGCTGCAACGGTATCGCATTGGATTTTGACGCCCGCCCATTTAATGTTGTGTGAATTTAAATTTTTTTTTATTTCTTAACAAACATGCAACTGAAGTATATTGGACATTCAGTGTAGAGAACAATAAATTGATATTCATGCAGAATTCAAGCCTCGTCCTTTTTATCCAACACCAACCTCACATTAAAAAAAAAAATAAAACGTTGTCTATTGTACAGCAAGCGAGCGAAGTTGGCGTATAATTGCGGGGTTGGCTCGGGTTTTAAAGTGTTTCCGCCTTAGTGTGCCACCTAGAGTGGATCATGTTTTGTAGAAATTTGATTTGAGACGGATAACAAAATTTGTATATGACGAGTTTGATAAAAGCAACCTTAAATTCTTGCTGCAAGCGAACAATGAAGTTTAAAATAGACCTCAAAACTTTTATTTAAAAAGTCAGATAAATAGTTAGTTTTATTTGTATAAAAGCCTATAATAACTTTCAAAATAAACTATTATCAAGTAAAAAAACTCTTAAAAATGAAAGTATCAAACAATCTTAGACCATTTCCAACCACGCTCAAAAAGGTATACAATTTTTTGATATAAAGAACATTTAAAGAGTAATTGGTGCCCCTGATTCCAAATCCGTCATCAAAAAATGTTTACCCCCACTCGTTTTACTAAGTAGTTAGCTAAGAAAGATAACCATAATGTTAGTTAAGTGTAAACTACCCTACCTTATGAACAAAACCAGACGCAACGGCGACACTGCGCAACTGTTGTTTTTGACACGCAGCTGTCGTTCGATCTGTTTGCTGTCACAGAAACAGAAAATAAATTTGGACACACAGCAGTGGATCGAGACAGTCTTTGCGTGGCCGGCGACCAGTAAACAACAGCACCAGCAACAGTAAGCAGAAGTAGCAGACGAAGCGGTAAGCAGCAAGGAAACAAGGTATCTGAAATGTACAGTAGGTGTAGTAGTAGTAGTGGGGCGTAGTAGCGTAGAGACCGCGGCGCTAAACACACGTAACCCAACAATAAATCTGTTGCCTGTGTTTAGTACGAGGGTGAGGGGTTGCACAAACGAGTTGCCCGATAATATATCAGTGATTCGTGGGTGTGATCTAGTCCTAAATAAAGTCGGGTATGTCTACAGCAGAGTAGTAAGCGGAATAAGGGGTATTTAGTCGCGTAAAGGACAGCGTTGTAGTCAATAGCGTGAGCATAGTATAGGGGGATAGTGCTCGGTGGCGGAAAGAGAACCACCACATTAGACGTGGGTGGCCCGATAATATACCAGCCGTTCACGGCTAAAGTGTAAGTGGGGGGGGGGGGGGGCAGCCTCACGATGAAGCCCGATAATGAATCAGTTGGTCGCATGTGTGCTCTCTCTCTGTGTGTCCGAAGTGCCAAGGAGATGCAGAAGGATAGATAATAACGTGGGGAGAGAAAAGTAGCCCCATACTATATCAGCTACTCACGGCTATAGAGCACGCGTTCAAGAGAATACCATTGCGTAATGTGTAATCAATCGAACATTGGCGGTCAACCCATATCATAATACCCCGTAAAAATATGACCGAACGTGGTTGGTGAACACCTTATAATCCGACTTTTTATATTTTTTAAAAAACTTTTGAGACAAAATTAAAAAAAAAAAAATACCTAAGCGAGAAACACATAAAAAGTATGCATGCATACTTTTTATGCATGCATACTTTTTATGTGTTTCTCGCTTTAGTTTTAAAAGTTTATTTTTTTAAACTTTTGAGTAGGTATATATGTCACACAAAAACTGTTAACTTTTATTTTCTAAAATAAAGGTTATAAGTTAACTCTGTTAACTGTTTGTTTTGTTCATTTCAAACCACAGCAGAAAGTTTCCCAGTTTCACTAATTTATGCAACAGTGAATTCATTATTTTATTCCTTACAAGTAAGGTCCACCTTTGCGAAGCTAGTACTTTCGCCATTGAAGTAAATGTTTTTCATGTGCATATTTAAATTATCATCATCATTATCATCATTCGGCATAACTTCATTATCATCATCCTTCACATTTGTCATATTGTTGTCGTTCTTTGCCAACTACCTACTTTTCCCGGTCCTATGTCAAGCCCGCCGGGTTTCCTTTCTTCCTTTTTTGTCATCCTTCATTCTTTTGTAAATATTTATTTTATATTTTTCCATTTTATTTCATTTTTATTTTTTTAACGTTTCTTATTTTTATTTGGCAACATTTTCCTTTTTGCCGATAAATATTTTACCCTCCCCCCCCTCTCTCTGTCTCTCTCTTTCGTCTATTTTATATGTGCTATGTTGCTGTTTTGTTGTTATTGTTATTGCAAATGTCCTCAAAGCCTTTGGGCGCATTGATTTAAAATTTTGTTTCCAAATTCGTTTTTCATTTCGATTAAATTGTGTTAACTAAGCGGGGGCGAGTTTTGGGGTAGTCGTTATAAAATTTGTTAGAAAGACCATTGGACTATTTTGGGTTGGGGGAAAATTGGTTCGAAATCTGCTTTTGGCTATGAAAGTTTGGTATGTTTTCGATTTTAACCCAAATTCAAATTTTGCATAGATATACGTAGAGGTATATGGAGATTTCCATACAATATAATTTATTTTATCGATTTATTTTAATTGATATTTTTTGTGGTACAGCTTTTCGGAGCAATCTATGTAGCATGTTACTATATCGACATAAGTGCGCCCTAGGCAGTTTCAATAAAAATAACAATAAAATTCAAGTTATTGGCAAGAGTGTGAACATTACTATTAAATGAATTGCAAATGTTGAAGTCCTTTCTTTGGTCCTTTTTTTGTTTTGCTTACATTGTCAATCAAACTTTGCTTTAAATTTTTCCGAAATTTAGTCTTTTAATTGTGAAAATTATAATTAATGTAACTTATTTTTTTACTGGGCTAACGTTTTTTATTTGACTAGCTAATGTCCAGCATGCTTTCACTTTTTTAAAAATTTATGTGTAATCTTTTTAATGGATGTTATTTGGCCTGATGTCCTTTATGTATATACCAAATGTCATTGGTAAGCGTCAAACAGTTTCTGAGATATGTTGAATTTTGTTTTTTAAGGGCGGTGCACTGATCACTTTTCTAATGGGTTGTATTTGGCTTGGTGCTTTTAACATATGTACCAGACATTATCCACATGCGTCAAACAATTTCTGAGGTATGTAGGGTTTTGTTTTAAAGGAGCGTGGGGTTACTAATTTGCCTAACCTATAACCTATCCCTGATATACAAGGTGGACAGGAATAGGTAAGCACCGGAAAATGTAAAATTTCTGGGACTATTCTAAACAACTTTTCTTAGTTCCATTTTTCGAAATTCGCAAAACGAACGGAGATATAGCCATCGAAAAATCAGGATATAGCTTTATGGAAACCGGTATGAGTTCGGAACCCCTTGATGGATTTTAATAATATTGTTGTCATATAAAAGGTATTTTAATTGGCTATACAATCAAAGTACAAAAGTTTCATATCTGAGTCATAATTTACGAGATATGGCAAATTTTCGGTGTTACTGTAATGTTTTGATAATTTTCATGAATATTTCTTTGGTTTACTTTTTTGTTTTCCTATAAAAAAATTCGCTAATGAAAGAAATCAGGTACAAATTCCATATCAAATAAAAGGAAATAGATTAGACTTCCATAATTTGTTGCTAATGCTATGAGTTAATAAGATATTTTTTGGAAAAGTAGTGCTTTAAAAAAAACTGGACAAAATTTTCGAAAATACGCCATATCTTGAAAATCATGACTTGGATTTAAAATTTTTTGGCACCAATTTTATAGCCACTTAAGGTATCTTTCATATGATATCAATATTATTTAAATCCATTAAAGAATTCTGAACCTAAACCGCTTTTCATAAAGCTATATTCCGATGGCTATATCTGCGTTGGTTTTACGAACTTGGAAAAATGTAGCTGAGAAAATTAGTTCAAAGTAGTCCCAGGAATCTTATTTTTTCCGGTGTTCTACCGATTCCCGCCCACCCTTTATACTAATACACCTACCGAATCATTGACATCGGTGAAGTGATTTTCGAGTCCATAAAAGGCGAACACACAAACTTTTATTTTTATATATTAGATAGTCAGCACTTCAACCTTAATGCTCTGCAATCAAAACAATATTACACTACAACAAAACCAACACCGAACTGGTATACGACATAATAAGAGCTTATAAGAGAGTTCATGGTTGCGTTACTTGAACTTCTTTGAAAGATCTTTAAATTGCCAAAAATATATACATGGTAAAGAAGAATAATTTTCCGAATTATTCTAATAATTTTTGGCCACGGAGCAAGAAAAAAAACTCTTCATCAGTTAAAGTACTTCTGTGAACTTTGTTCTTTATATAATACATTTTTCTTATACACACTAAAAATTATAGTTTACTTTTCTTAGTTTTGATTCCCTGTAGTATTGATTTTAAACTTTTCTGGTATTGAATTCCGATTTTTTTCAAAAAAAGTTTAAAATTTATTCCAGAAAAGTATGAAATTTATTCCAAAATAGTATGAAACTAATACTTTTTTTGGCGTTGTTCTATGCAAATGCTTTTTGGTTTTAAAATTAAACTAGAATTTTTAATGTGTAGTAAGTGAACTGTTGTTAAACTTTTCGTAAAATTTTTGTGGAATACTTTAACCTATTATAACCCATTTATTGGAAAGAGGGACCCATATAAACAGGATAAAATGGGTTTAGATATTTTAAAAAATTGCTTATTGTATTAAGATTCAGAGTTTTACAGTTGGGTGAAACTAAGAAAATACGTTTTTTGCGGGTATTTTATCTTAAACAACTATATTTGGTTCATTCTGGGTTCCAGATTTTATTTTTTTGTGCGTCTTGATTGAAGACGAAAAATTTGTTATATCGCAAAACACTTTCCGATTTTGCATATGTCGAAGTAACGCGGTCTCTAAATGCCCTTAAAAAATTTTAAAATTCTCAGCTCACTTTTTTGACACCCTCTTTTAGTCTTTGGGGGAAATCGTGGAATTTCCAAAAACCGTTTTTTGTTTTTACCAATCTATTTTAGAAGCACAAATTCACTTTCAAAATGTTAATCAGCTTTTCAAATTCTTCGTAAAATTCGTTTTTGGAAATATTTATTTTTATAGATAAATTATTACTTGCCAAGGAAAATTTTCAGATTTTGCTTTACCCTAAGACACTTGGGAAACTGTGGGTCACTAGGTGCGCACAAGCATAAGCCCTAAGTAAAATGCCTTTGTTGCACAACACCGGAAGTCAAAAGTCCAATACATAACTCAACTAACCCTAAACTGAACTGAAAGTCGGCAGGAACTGAGCACACTATAAACTTAAAACGATAAAATATTTCTGATTGAATAACATAAAGAAAGAAAAAAAAAAGGAACACCATCATCCTGATGACGTTACAGAAACGGCAATAAAGGACACAACCAAGACCCAAGACACAAAGCGATGATGGCGATGTTTAAAATTGTTACAAGAGGATACGGAAATGCTTGAAAGCTTCATTTTTATGAATTGTTTGTTCACTTATTTAGGGACAAAAGTTTCCGTAGCTGTTTCCGCTTCCTTGAGTGAGTGTATGGACAAACGAACGAACGAGCGAACGAATGGAGCGAATATTTGACAAAACTCTTGAGGGGACAAGAAGGAGAGCGGCGGGTAACGAGTAGAAAGGCAAAGATGTTGTTATTATTGGTAAATCCGTCCACCCATCCATCCATCCCCCTTTTAACATCTATAGCGTCTATAAAACGCATTACGAGCGCATTTGTCGCTTTATTTGAAAATTTGAAGCGAGATGTTTTCGAACTCAGTTCGGAGTCACAGCAGCAGCAGCAACAAATCATTAAGTGGGTTTTGTTACTGTTCCCTGGTTGCTTGACGAGATGCGGAAAGTGGGTGGGATTATTGTGGGTGTCGTCTTGTGTTAGTGTCACTTGCTGATGATGACCAAAGTACCATTGTGACCCACTGCTGTGTTAAGAAATTGCGCACGATTGTTTGTTTTTTGCTATTGTGCCCGATAATCCTGCAGTGTAATGCAAAGAACAAAGGATATCAAGCACAAATGCGTGAGTTCACATTTTTAATGCGATCCTAAGACTTTTTTTTGGATATTATTTTAGTAAGGATTTTTGTATTTCATTTAAGATTTCGCTTAATAATATTTTGACTATGGTTTTGTTTTATAATGAAACCCCATGGTGAGTTGCTTTCATAGTGCTATGAATCATTAACTACTGCTGTTTCGACCTTCGAAATGAGAAATTGTTCTTTAAATAAAAAAGAGAATTGATTTTTAATTTAATGTAGTTTTCGTCCTTTGATCTTTTTAGTTTCAGTTTCACTTTTGTCGTATGCACGGCTTATATTTCTACATTTTTAAGTTATTTTTCTCATTGCTCTATGGTGAAAAGTTGAAGTCCCACTACAAGTTGAAATTTTTCGTCAGATAAAGCCGATTTTTTGATAAGATGGGAGATACTTAAGTCTGCAGAATTGGGGTAAGTAGTGAAAATAAAAATTCAAATTCATTTTTCAATTCAATATATTCTTCTGCTATTCTAATACATTTTTTTGCTCTTTCAATTACACTTTAGGATCACGGACTATTCCAAAACTAGTCGCCAATCTACTCCGAGGGGACGAACGACTAGTCCAAATGAATCACATATAAAGTTCTTTTACGTTTTACATTGTTTGTCATTGGGCTTAACCAATTGTCTCCTTTTATATTACATTTGGACCAGAAAAAGGTCAATTCTCTCCTTATGCATTACGTTCGGATTTCTTTTTTATTTTATTTGTAAATTTTAACAAATTTAATTTGAAATTCAAATTTTACGCAAAAATGTCAAAAGTTTTCATAGCTGAATGTGCGAAAGAGTTTGTTATATATTTCTGAGCAATGTGATCGGGGTTCGAATCTCAGTGTGGATGAACATTTTTTATTCATTTTTTTTTTTTATTTTATGCCTCGGGTATGTTGGACATATTGTTTAATTTTCGGCTCCAATGACCCTTTAGACAAATTGTGTACAAATTAATAGAAATTTAAAAATTGGAATTGAAAATCACCGAATGGCCGATTTGAACCCGGATCTCTCCACACAGCGCAAGTCACTAGTCCGATACACTATCGTTTGCTCTTCTTTCCAATCGACGAAGTGCCAAACAGTACGTACATAGTCAGTAACGTTATAATTTCACTGATGCAATCGATACACAATTGGACCACTTTTGGTACTAATGACGTATTAAGCATTACGTTTGGACCATTTTTGATACAATTAATAATTTAAGTGAATTTATTCTATTTATTTTAGGTGTAGTGCATTATACAAAAAGCTAGACCAAAGATTGGACTATTGAGACAATTGACTTCGCCGGTCCTACAGGGTAAATTTCAAACATAAACTACCTTACCTTATATAACCATGTTGAATTTATAATTTTTTTGTGTTGGAACTGTACAGCAAGGTAAATATCATATTTAGAATTACTATTTTTACTTTATAATTCTATTAAAAATATTTATGTTTGAACAGACATTTGCTTAATGTACAAACTTTATAGCTCTTCATCATATGAGCCAGTAGTGCAGACGTTGTGTTCCTATCTTTCACACGGATAGACCACGGTTTGAATCCTAGTGCGACTAGTTCATATTTTTTTGTTGTATAAACTTAATAGTAAGGTCAATATTACTTCATTTTTTTCAAAAAAAAAATACGAGACTGTAAGCACGGTGTGCCTTAACCCGTTCTAAATCGGACGTCGTAGCACATCAAATTTTTTTCCAGATTCTGTTTAGTTATCGTTCAAATGATGTATAAAAAAATTTTCACTCGTGACTCCTCGACTAAATTTTGAGAAAATCGCTTTTCCAATTGGGGCATTTTCCCATACAAAAAGAAAAAAAAAATTTTTTTAACTACATTAAACAAACATTAAAATAATCACAATCGATGTGTTTTGTGATTCTTAACGTGAATCCAATCTCAGAATTGCTTTATCGTGTATAGTTTATGAGATATTGTAACCTAAAGACCAAAAAAAGTCGTTTTTTGCCATTTTTTGAAGCTATATAACTATGTAACATATCATTTATTCGTTAAATGTGGCTTAGACACTTGAAAGTCCCAATTTTTTCCTTTAAAACCTAATTTAAATTATATTTATATCTTCATGCTTCTAAGAGATATCGTAGACCGAAATATTGTTAAAACGGGTTTTTTGCACTTTTGTGTCTTTTTAGGTTAGGATATCTTTGAGGAAAAAAAAGATATTAACATAATTTAAATTAGATTTTAAAGGCAAAGATTAGGACTTTAAAGTTGCTTACCAGACTTAACGAAATTAAAATTTCTTTCACATTTTAAACATGTTCAACGAACCGGCCATTTCAAAATTAAGCCGTATGCCATACACGTAACAACAACACTCGGGGTGTCAAACGGCTGAATTTAGAAGTAGTCGGTTCGTTGAACATGTTTAAAATGTGAAAGAAATTTTAATTTCGTTAAATCTGGTAAACAACTTTAAAGTCCTAATCTTTGCCTTTAAAACCTAAATTAAATTATGTTGATATCTTTTTTGTCCTCAAAGATATCCTAACCTAAAAAGACACAAAAGTGCAAAAAACCCGTTTTGACAATATTTCGGTCTACGATATCTCTTAAAAGCATGAAGATATAAATATAATTTAAATTAGGTTTTAAAGGAAAAAACAGGGCCTTTCAAGTGTCTAAGCCACATTTGACGAATAAATGATATGTTACATAGTTATAAAGCTTCAAAAAATGGCAAAAAACGACTTTTTTTGGTCTTTAGGTTACAATATCACATAAACTATACACGATAGAGCAATTCTGAGATTGGATTCGCGTTAAGAATCACAAAACACATCGATTGTGATTATTTTAATGTTTGTTTAATGTAGTTAAAAAAAATTTTTTTTTCTTTTTGTATGGGAAAATGCCCCAATTGGAAAAGCGATTTTCTCAAAATTTAGTCGAGGAGTCACGAGTGAAAATTTTTTTATACATCATTTGAACGATAACTAAACAGAATCTGGAAAAAAATTTGATGTGCTACGACGTCCGATTTAGAACGGGTTAAGGCACACCGTGTAAGGTCATTGAAAAATTCTGATTTACCTTAAACAGTACGGTAAAACTTTTGTCCGCTAAAGGCGCTCTCGCCCACTTTCATTTGTTAAGAAAGAATTGGATATTATGGAAAAGCGACCTTTTTAAGCTCTAATTTTAAAATAAGCATAACGCATTATCTTGTATTATCCTTGAAAACCAATTTCCACTTAAGCATTCAATTGGTTAAAACCTCAAAAACTTTCATTCTTTTCATAAAAAACAACAAGAACTAATTGAAAACAAACCAAGTGTGTTCAATGAATCTGATGTCCCCCCTCCAAACCAAGCAGTGCGGTTTTCTCAATCGTTAAACATTTAAATTCCTATTTCGCCAATTCTGCAAATCGACTGTTAAAATTCAGGATACGTTTTAAGGAGTTGGGGAGATCAAAGAGAATCAAGTGCAATGGTTTTGATAAGCAAGTAAATTGTTATTACTTGATATTGCATCCTCCAGTCCGGAACACCCCGCGCGCACATTGAAAACATGTGAAATTACAAAATTAAAAAGCAATAAATGGAAAAAAGGAAAACATTTAGCTTCTTCTGAGGGGAGGGAGTGGTTGCGCCACATGTCGACAGGTTCGTGATATTCCAAAGCGCAAGAGTTATCAACCCTTCATTCTCGCTCGGCACATGACACTGAAGAAAAAAAAAGTAGCAGCAACAAGAAATCAGGGCACAACAGAGTTGCATTATGCGGCGCCACGGTGCCACTTGAAGAAATTTAAGTTGTTAGTGTTGTTGCTGTAATACAAGCGGTATGTCAGTTTCAAAGTGTGCACTTTTGACAGCTTTGAATCCTTGGCCCCTGTGCCAAACCTCCTGACTGACTGGCAGCAGTCGTCACAGCGTGTAAGTTTTTTTTGCGTAAATTTCTTAAATAACACAGTAGCAACAAATAGTAACAATCTTAAAAAAAAAACTCCAATAACCCATAGAATGCAGAAGAAAAAATAAAAAAAAAAAAAAAAAACGATTTCCTTTTTTGTGTTATTCTTGTACTTTTTATGCTTTTTCAATTTACCACCCGCTAGCTGTTTTTTTTTTCCAATTCCCATTCTCTTGACGACCGACCTTGCTGCTCTATTTCGCACTACATGAAGCACTGTAGGGTGGAATTTTGAAGTTACGAATAAAAATGCTGATGTCAGAAACGTTATAGCAAAAGCCATCAGGAGTTAAAAATTCTAGTTAAAGTTGGGAGTTGTTCAAACATTTTTGAAGTGAAACTTTTTTGGCTTCGCTAGGTCGTGACACTTTTTGTGACACTTTTTTGCGACACTTTTTTGTGACACTTTTTTTGAGACTTTCCGTTACATTCCGTTATTTCTAGAAAAATATACAAGCTATTTTTTTTTTTTTGTTATTTATGTGTGCCTTGTTTTTTGTGTTTTTATTGTTGTTTTACTCAAAAACACTGAACAGTAAGCTCCGACCATCAATGTATTTTCATTGTTGGTAGCTAATAATGTAAATCATCATCTGTTCCAAAAACTAAAAAACTTGATAAGTTGATGCCGATAATGGATACCCTGAGGGGGGTCTAAATGTAGCCCTGAGGAGTTATAGGGTTAAAACTCATTTTCTGACATTATTGGGTCACCCTATCGTTTTAGAGAAAACTGTTTTTATAACAAGCTTTTAGGTAATTGTTTTAGCTTTTAAAAAATTAATTTGGTTTAAAGGGTTCAAAAAGGATTCGCAAAGTTCTGGAGCTTTAAAGTTGATGTTTTAATTTTTTTCCTAATTTTTGACTTTGGCGGCTATTGTTGTATAAAAAGGTCCTATTATTATATACCCTTTGGGTGACCCAATAAAATTTTATTTCTAAAACAAGTTAGAAAATCAGTTTTAACCCTATAACTCCTCAGGGGTACATTTGAAATCCCTCCTCAGCACACAGGTGCCAATCGAAGTAAAAGCTGGCTAAAAATGTAATTCTGCACGTAAACTTTTAAAAATCAGGTTTTAGGCACTAGGGATAGTGAGTGCAACTTTTGAGCAAAAATAAGTTGAGTTCGGACAAGGGGGCGTGGTACCTCCCATATAAGCAAAAGTTTAAAAATGCAATACTGAAGGCGTTTTTTGAGATAGTCCAACCGAATTTCACTGAAACACTAAAGATGATAAAAGCAAGCTCTCAACAAAAAATGGGTGAAATCGGGCAAGGGGGCGTGGCACCTCCCATATAAGCAAAAGTTTCAAAATGTTATACTAAAAAAGGTTTTTTTAGATAAGCCGTTAAATTTCATTCAGATACTAAAAATATTAAATGCAAACTTTGAGCAAAAAGTAGGCAATCTCGGACAGGAGGACGTGGCACCTCCCATATAAGCAAGTTTAAAAATGCTATACTAAAAGCGTTTTTTGAGGTAAGACGTCCAAATTTCACTGAGATACTAAGAATATTGAATGAAAACTTTGAGCAAAAGCTAGGCGAACTAGGACAAGAGGGCGTGGCACCTCCCATATATAAAGGGTGTTTTTTTAGAGGTATAGAACTTCGAATCGAAATAAAACACAAGAAAATCGTTTTAATGTCCATCAATTTGGCTTTATTGGAAGGATAATTTTATGCCATTAATGTTTAAATATGATTTCGGGCATGTGGCCGCCGCGGCTGGCTCGAATAAAGCCAATTCTACAGGTCCAATTTTCAACCACTTTTTCGAGCATATGGGGTCGTATGTCGGCAATAACGCCACGTATGTTGGCTTCCAAGTCCCCTAACGTTTCTGGTTTGTTGGCGTAGACGAGCGACTTCACATATCCCCAAAGAAAATAATCCAATGGTGTCAAATCACACGATCTTGGTGGCCAATTGACAGGTCCATTCCGCGAAATTATGCGCTCATCGAATGTTTCCTTCAATAAATCGATTGTGACGTGCGCTGTGTGGCATGTAGCGCCGTCTTGTTGGAACCACAACTCATCCGCATTCATGCCATCCAATTCGGGAACAAAATAGTCGGTTATCATGGCTCTATACCGGTCTCCATTAACGGTAACTGACTCTCCAGCATTATTTCGGAAGAAGTATGGCCCAATGACTCCACCAGCCCATAGAGCACACCAAACAGTCAGTTTTTGTGGATGTAATGGCGTCTCAAGGGTCTCATGTGGATTCTCTTCACTCCAAATGCGGCAATTTTGCTTGTTGACGTAGCCATTCAACCAAAAATGAGCCTCATCACTGAACAAAATTTTGCGATGAAAATCAGCATCGAGATCAATCTCATTTTCGGCCCATACACCAAAATCACGACGCATTGCATGGTCTCGCGGCTTTAATTCTTGCACAAGCTGGATCTTGTAAGGTCGCAAGCCAAGATCTTTGCGCAAAATCTTCCATAAAGTTGATGGACAAAGCTCCAATTGCTGTGCACGGTGGCGAATCGATTCATTCGGGTCCTCTTCAACATTTTGCTCTACAGCGGCAATTGTTTCTTCGGTGCGCACTGTTCGACGCCTCTGCGGATGCGTATTATCACATAGAGTAAACGTAGTGCGAAAACGATCCATGGTTAACCGAATTAATTGCTCTGATGGACGATTATGTCGACCATAAAATGGACGGAGCTTGCGGTAAACTTCGCGAACTGAACCATTATTTTCGAAA
Source organism: Calliopum simillimum (assembly GCA_951812925.1). NCBI lineage: Eukaryota > Metazoa > Arthropoda > Insecta > Diptera > Lauxaniidae > Calliopum > Calliopum simillimum. The sequence continues at coordinate 104,048,282 of OX638370.1, forward strand.
TAAATTTGCACGATTTGCAAGCGTTGTTCTTTTGTCAACCTGTTCATGATAAAATGGCAAACCAAACTGAACATAAATAACATTAGAGTTGCCAGATTTGACCACAAAATGCCAGTTTTATCTCTATTCGAAAAACAAACCTCTAAAAAAAACACCCTTTATGTATAAAAAATTCAAAATGCAATATAGCCATTCCATGCCCAGCGTAACAAGATCTGCTACACCCCTTCCGATTTCGCTGAAATTTGGTACATGATTTTGTTTCATGCCTAGTCTTCAAGAAAATGCAAAAAAAAAATTTGCGATTTTTTTTGTGGCTTGTGGAAGGGTGCAAACTGTGGAAAAATCTGTAAATTGTGACAAACTCTCCTCAAATAATTGTCAATAACTTAGACATTTCTTAACCGATTTTCATATTCAGACCACTCTTGGAAAGGTGAATTAGGCTATAAGCTTAAGATAAAATTTTTCATATTTGGTAAAAAGTACTAAATTTACTACTATTTTAGTACTAAACTACAAAAAACGTATCCAGGTATACCTTTTTTACCTTCCAAAATATATTTTTTGGAAAGAAAAAGAAAAATTCTTTCATATGACTAAATTTCAAGAAGGTATCTTTCAAACTACGGCTGCAATTTCATTAAGAGCATCCGGACTGGCAGAATCTCTCACTGTGAGCAAGCATAGGAAGCAAAGTAGCAAAAAGTAGCACCCAATTTTTTCACCAATTATAGAAAAATCATTTGACAAAAAGACCCCGTGTTCGCCAGAGTGGAACCTGGTGGAACTTTTTTTGTAGCTCTATGACTCTCCAATTTGTATCTCTCGCAGCTAACCTTACATCATGTATTCAAAAAACCACTAATATTTTCTAACTTAGTATCGATTATCATTATTTAAGTACCGTGCGGGTGTCCTCCTTACTATCCAATGACGTTTTTAAAATTTTTTTGTTTTGGAAACTAATAACAACGCATACAATATAACTCTTGCAAAGAAGAAAAATAATCTGTGCTAGGAACTACGACTTTGCGTTAAGGTACAAGAGATCCAACTTGCTATTACGTAATATTTCAAACGCCAAATCATGCTCTGGTGTTCTCTTAACAAAACTTGGCTGAAAAAATAATCGAAATCGCAAGTCGATTTCACGATTTTTGGCCAGCTTTTACTTCGATTGGCACCTGTGTGCTCAAGTGCAATTTTTAGTTAGTCTAGGGCTCTTCTCTGACCTATCAGCAATATCGACTAACATAGACCACAGCGCTGCATATTGATAGTCTTTAAGCAAAGTTGTCACAAAATTCGGAGCGAAAATATGGCAGCGACCACATATCGCATTTAGTCCCACTGTACATCATTCTTGCCGCACATTCTTATCGCAAAGAAAGTCGCTTACACATTGACGTGTGCAGTTGACTGACATGGCACCCACCCACGCTGCGCTGAGTTGAATGAGGGTTGCAAATTTCGGTATATAATTTTTTTTTTTTTTTGTGCAAAGCTTTGATCCAAGAGTCAGACGCTACGCTGCAATGCCATGCCACCCGTCGTTATGTTGCCCCTCCACACAGATGAAAAAACAAACTGGCAGGGTTTGTAAGAAGGATGATGGTAGGAATTAATAGCAGTAGCAACTGTTGGTTGCACTCACTCACTGACGTTTGACATGTGAAGCAGCAGCGAGCGGCACCAGACAGTGTGGGGGAAATTTTGCCAACAACCAGCAAGAGACGATGGACGACGATACAAAGGAAGGCAGCAAACTGGGTAAAGTAACATTAATTGTTATTGTTATGTGGCTGTGCCGCTGTGCTGTATGTTGCTGTTGCTGTTAATTGTCGACTTAATGACCGTTTAATTAAATCGCCACCGCCGCACTTTGCTGCTTCCTCTCGTATTTCGCGCGTTTGTTCGTCTGACTGGAGGAGGAGGAGGATGAGGAGAAATAAAAATCAGTACTTCAGTTCCATTGTTGGAAACTATTTACATCAGCATATGGTGAAATTTTTTCTGGTTCATGTTTGCTTTTGGTCGGTCATACGGCATACAGCACCAACGAACGTGTGCACTTACGACAAATTGCGTTCTTCTTCTGAACCATTTGGCCTTAACGGCGCGTTAAACGCGTAGCGAATTTGCAAAAAAAAAAATCGCGCTGAGGGCAAAGCACTGTAGTGTTATACTTAAATTAAAAATACCTTGGATGGTGGTGGAAAGACTGGAGCAAACGACATCTTAATTAAATCTGTGTGTCCGTGTTTTTATGGTCAACAACATGCGTATGCGGGAATCCAACACCTGTAGAACAAGAAAGAAAAGTGCTCATTTCAAATAGTTGGAATGTTCCCAGTACCCCAACCAATTTCATTAGAATAAGATGGAATTCTACAGAAAATGTACCTTCCACTTCTCATTTTTCCAATGAATATTATTTCTCCATGTGCAAACTTACCTTATTTATCTCAGTTCAGTAGTTTCAGAGGTATGATGAATTTTGTTTCTAGGGAGCGTGACAACGCCCATTTTCAATTTGACTTTATTTTGTTTTACTAGATTTTGGTGAACGCACATAGATTTGAAATGAGTATATCATTCCTGTGTTTAAAGCAAGTAACATTTTTATTCGAAAAAAGTATTTTTTTTTTTTAATTTAAGAGATTCCGACCCATGACACTATTTTTGTGGATGAGATTTTGCAAAAAACAGTATCTTAAAAAATGTTTGAATGTCGAACCTTTAATTTCGAGTTCCTCTGAGTTATCGCACTGTACGTTTGAAGTGCTGCCAATGAATGTCGGATAGATTCTGTTGATAGCGACCCATGTAAGCTACTGAGAAGCAAATATCTGGTCTCGAACATAGCATTGTGTACATTATACTGCCGGTATGGTTGATCAAAATATGAAACTTCTTTATCACTTGCTTTTAGCTGCATTCCTTTTTCCATTGGACTTTGCACGCTATTGCACTCCAACAAACCAAATTTAGCAAGCATTTTCTCAATGCTTCTTTCTTGAGAAATCATAATTTTACCGCTAATGCATTCAATTGTCATTCCTAAGAAATACTTCAACACTCCACAGTCCGACATCTCAAATCGATTCGATAATTCTTGCTTCAGTTTCTCAATTGATTTCAACTAACTTCCAATAATAAGCAAGTCATCCACGTACAAAATAAGGATTCCTTCTTATTATCGATTTTTGTATAAAGACAGTAGTCGTGTTTCGATTTCGAAAATCCAATTGATAATAGAAACTCATTGAATTTCTCATTTCAGCATCGTGGCGACTGTTTAGTCCATATGATGCATTATTGATTGAATAAGTTTGCATGCAATTCCAGACTCAGCCTGAAGTCTGTCTGGTATTGACATGTAAATAGCTTCTTTTTGATCTCCATAATGGTCGTACTCGGTTACCGGAGTCCCAACGGACATAATCCCCAATTCGTAAATTTTGGTAATCCCAATAGGGGTTATGTCCGAAAAATTTAAATAAGATTGAGCAAAATTTTTGCAATAATCCATTTTAAAAATTTATATAATAAGTGTTGGATATTATAGACTGAGCCGCGGCCAAAGGCCGCCGCGAAACCGGCGTTGGATTTTTGGTAATTTTAAATCCTGAGCTGCGGCCGCAGGCCGCCCACTTACCTCTATCCTTATGTAAAATTACTGTGGCTAGCAAACTAGGTGTTGGATATATTATAGACTGATCCGCAGCTGAAGGCCGCCGCGGAAACGGTATTGGAATTTTTGGGAGTTGTAAATACTGAGCAGCGGCTGTTGTCAATAACAAAATAAGGCGTTAGGAAATATCGTTAAGGGGATTATGTCCGTTTTTTCCGTTATGTCCGAATTATTGGCGGACATAAACCCCATTTCCCCCGTCGTACTCCATATCTAAGTATAGGGCAGAAATTTCTCAAGTGAGACACATAAGAAATTAAACGTAAAAAAAACCAAAAAAAAAAATTATGTTTTATAGCGACTAGTAAAGATTTTGTTAACATTTTTTTTTTTCAGAGATATTTTGCATAACCCGGACCAAAATTTTTCATTTATTATTAATAACCCCTAATTGAAATAGGTACATAAAAATTAAGCAACTTCTCCGCCTCCACATATCTAGAAACTAAATATGTCCCAGAAAATTTGGGGTAATAGATATGGGTTGAAAAGTTTTTAACAATATAGTGATGCCGTTCAAGTTTTTTTTCCACAGTAGAGAAAAACAAGGCATCTTACGAAAAAAGTGAAAATAGCATAAAATGTTTAGAATTATCAAAGGAATACGTGTGAATTTTTTTCAGAATTTTCTGAGACATTTTATATTTTTTCAAAAAAAAATTCCGAAAAAAAAAAAAATTAATATGTTCAAAAACTTCCAAAAAAACTCACACATATTCCTTAGATAATTCTAAGCATTTTATGCCACATACACTTTTTTCGTAAGATGCCTTGTTTTTCTCTACTGTAGGCCAAATACATACCAACTTTCACCTCTCTAGCTCTTCTAGTTAACGAGATATAGCGCTTTAAAACTTGTCAACTTTCCACCCTCTAGTTTATGAGCAATAAGTATTTGAAGCTTCTGATCTTTTATCTCCGTTTATAGTGGTCTAATCCCATATTTGAGTATCCGAAATTTTTTGAGAGATTATAGGCTAATAACCTCATCTAGCTCTTGCGATTCCACTCAAAAATATCCCAATTAAATCCAATTGAAAAAACATCCAAAAATAAAAACATTAAAAAAATAAATTTTCATATGAAAACGACATTGCCTTTGACATTTCATTTCCTTCAATTTTATGAAGAACTGTTGAAGTTTTCCAACACTGGTCATCAATTGCTTCAAAGCAAATTGATAGCATCAGACTTAAATTCTGCTTCAACTATCAATCGATTCTCGCGTACCTTTCTCCTTATTTTGTTTAACATATCCTTTTGGTCTTCTTTTTGACATTTTGCATTGAGCAGTTTTATGCTTCAATAAATTTGGCGGCTCAAAATGGCGTAAACTTTTAATTGCTATCGCCGTGTGGTTATTGCTGCCCCACCTCTGCGTACGCTTGACTGTCTATGTGCAATTTAATTGAAAGTGGCAACACTGGTCACTTGTGCTGCCCACCTTTTTATGTTTATTTAATCAAATGGAAAAAACATGCAATAATTGAAACAACATTGTTTTTGTCATTTGTTTTCTTTATTTCCCCTTTTTAATTTTTATGGTAACCTTGTTTCAATGAAATTTTTAATTTTACTCGTATTTTATGTGTTTCACATCCTTTGATACATTTTGTTTTTTTTTTTTGTCATTTGTGTTGTGTTGCATTGGCTATTGTTTGTGTAGTCCAGGAAAAATGGATATAAAATTGTTAAATGTTGGATAAAACTAATTTGTAACAGGCTTAAATTTAAAATGTGTGAGGACTCAACAATCGTTTGCAGTAGTGTAAACAGGGTGTGGATGGCGAAAAAGTTCGTTGCTCTGGGCGGTAAAAAACAAAATTTCAGCCATTTGATTATACTAGTATCGCCGGTGGCCAAATTTTGACGTTTTACTTAAAGATATATACACTTTTTCCGAGTAGCATTTGTTAAAAAAGAAAACCAGAAGATTGAGTAAAAGTACAAAAGCATTGAAAAACATCCAAGATATCGATAAAAATATCGAGAAATATTCAAAATATCGATAAAAGTCCAAAAGTACCGAAAAACATCCAAAATATCGATAAAAGTCTAAAATATTGAGAAACATCCAAAATATCGGTAAAAGTGCAAAAGTACCGAAAAACATCCAAAATATCGATAAAAGTCCAAAAGTATCGAGAAACATCCAAAATATCGTTAAAAGTACAAAGGTATCGAAAAACATCCAAAATATCGAAAAGAGCCCAAAAGTATCGAAAAACATCCAAAATATTGGTAAAAGTGCAAAAGTACCGAAAAACATCCAAAATATCGGTAAAAGTGCAAAAGCATTGAGAAACATCCAAAATATCGATAAAAGTCCATAAGTAGGTATCAAGAAACATCCAAAATATCGGTAAAAGTGCATAAGTATTGAAAAACATCCAAAATATCGGTAAAAGTGCAAAAGTATCAAAAAACATCCAAAATATCGATTAAAAGATCAAGAAGCATCCAAAATATCGATCAAATTCCAAGAGTACTGAGAAACATCCAAAATATCGTTAAAAGTCCAAAAGTATCAAGGATATGGAGGTGTCTCGAAAAAACTCTCTCATTCAGTCGTTTTTTTTTCCAAAGAATTTTCTTTAGATGACTTTTTTGATGGTGTTTACGCCAATAAATCTGTTTTCCGTATTATCTTGAATCCAGGTTTTTAATTCTTTCCGTCGGGAAGTTTTTACAGATGATATCCGACGCAAGCAATGACTTTTTATCAAAAATATATCTAAAACTTTCGTATCGTTCAGATATCGAAAACCACAAAAATTTAAAAACTTATAATCGACTAAAACCAAGTCGATTTTAGATTTTTCACTTGAAAAGACATTCGAAGCAGCTAATGAAACCGCGTGACCTTTAAAAAAAATAAAAAAACAAACATGAAAAATATAAATTTGATAAATTGACTTCGAAATTGACAATAAATTTTTGGTTTCTGTCAAATTGTTACAATTTATTACAATTATCGACAGTGTAACCATATTGAAACAGCGCCTTTCAGTACTAATTCACTTTGATTTTAACATGTGAGTCGATGCGTATTGAGAAGGGTATAATGCACAAGTTAATTCGAATTAAGACTGCTGATGCGGATTGACGCTGTAGCGATGAAAATTATTGTACCCACTACATAGGTACATTTTCCAATTTGATTTCAGCACAACAAAATCTATGAGGAATGAAAATGGGTTAAAAAAACCAAAAAATCCAGAATTATTTTTTGTCGACCTGTTTTATCTTCATACCGGATATCTAATTTTCCTGGACTAATAAATTTTTGTAGCTTAAGTTTTAGATATTATTTATAATTATTTAATCTCATTGTTTTCATTATATTCGATAAAATTTCCATGCAACCATATTATTTTTTTATTTTCGTTTTTTAATTTATTTTGTAGTTTTTGTATTATTTTTAGGTATTTTAAACATTGAGAGTAGTAAAGAGATTTATTTGTTGTTGGTTTTTATTTATGTCTGAGTGAGTGAGCAAGAGCATAATTGCGTAGTGAGTGTGACAGAGATAGTGTGGGGTGTGGTGTGACAGAAGGATAGAGTGATGTTAAGTAAAATAAACAACATTTTTTATAAAATCCTTTTTTTCGCATTTTTTCTTTGTTGCATTTTTATTGCTGATCTCTCTTAAACTAGAAATTTTTCATTTAATTTGTGATTTCTTTTCATTTACATATATTTTTTACATTTTATTTTTAATTTTACATTTATGTATTTTTTAATTGTTGCTTTTTGTTATTGTACAATGTATTTAAACATACATATAAAAAAATTTCATATTTATTTACAAGTACCTTTTGTGTTGAATATTTGACACGCAACGAACAATTATTTTACACGGCATTGCCATGCACGCCATGCGCTCGCTGCTGTCAAAAGCATTAAATTTCGCAATTGATTTCACGGTTATCGACATGAATTTTTGTACTCGCATTACAATTAAGTTTTTGTGTTGTTGTTGTTGTTGTTTTTATTGCATTGAATTCAATTTTTTTAATATTACTATTAAATCGTTAATTTCGTTTATTTGTTAAACGCAGCATCAAATACACCATATGAATGGTTGTATTGCGGAAGTATGCAGCGGCGAGGGGGTGTATGACATTTAAGATGGTGTCCGGGGGGAGGGGCGACCAATATTTAAACATTTAAACTTTGCATATCGTGCAAATAACAACAATTTGTGGTGGCAAAAATCAGTTTATTATTTTTCATTTGCAAATATTGTTTTAACTAATCGATATTTTAATTGATTTCATTATCTCATTTTAAAATATATGAAATTCAATACATTTTGTGCGTAGAAGTTAATTAAAATTATTACACAAAATTAAAGTGAAAAACCAATGTTTAATAATTTAGCGAAAATATTCAAAATCTCAATTGAACGAAGAATTCATTCAGCAGAAGTATAAAAATCTGCTCCACACAGTCAAATAAGCTAACACTTTTCAAGAGCACACCTCTGGAAACGGGCCCAATATATACATTTTTTTGTAGTATAGATAATATTCGGTTCCGAAATTATTTTTTTTTTTTTCGTTTTTCAACTACATGGTCGGAAAATCGATTTTTTACTCAAAAGCAAGGCATCTTACGAAAAAAGTGTATAAGGCATAAAATGCTTAGAATCGTTCAAAAAATAAGTGTGAATTTTTTCAGAGTTTTTTGAGACATATTATAATTTTTCAAAAATTGGGTCTCCCGGCAATGAGGAATTTTTCGGATTATTTTTATAAAATTTTTATTGAGGCTTTCCCTTAAGGGGTGGAACAAATAGGGTAGTATACTTAAGAGAAATGTTGGAGAGGAAAAATTAATGGGGGTAGGTGAACATTTTTACTCCCTTCCGGCAACGAAGAATATGCTCGTTCACTCACTTTTTTGTTACCGTAAGCAGGGGTGACTGTGACATCCGGGGGCGACTTTAACCGGCAAGAAAAAAAAGATTAAAATCGTAATATTATCACCCCAAAGATTAGTTATCGATTTGTATTGGGTCAATCAGTATCCTTGAGGTATTGGCTTTAAGCGTCTGTTTTCAATATTTCATTTGAGCGCGAACTTTCGGATATATTGTTGCATTTTCTAAAAGTTGTCTTATGCCGGATTTTTTAACACTCAGAAAATTACTACGTATTGACTAGAAGGAAAATTGCTGGCGTTAGATGAGTGATATAACTAGAACTATTATTTAATTTACTTCCCTAATCCATCGACGTTGGTGAATATATTTGCCTCTAAGTATTTTTAATGCATTTTTATATGAGAGTATGTTAGAAAACAATGTTTTTGGGGTGACTTTGGACCGGTCGAAAGTCACCCCCAAAAAACTTTGTATTGTAAGGCTGGCTTAAAAGAAACCCAAACTGGTGAACTTTAGTGAAAATAAAGTCTAGTCTTTTGCCAAAGTGAAATAATATTTTCCTTTTTATCTTTGTAAAACAATTGGCTGGCCAGAAAGGATATTTGCTATTATTTATTTAGCGATATTTTGCAAAAAATTAAGCCACCGAAGCCCTTTAACAAATGAGGCATTTTTAAAGTTACCTACTAAGAATTTCTTTCGTTTTTAAAATTTTTTCAGTCAAGTATGTTTTGTTTTCTAATTTTCAATCGATTTTAAGCTTGTTTTTGTGGATTTTGTAAGTTCTGCTTAGCTTTTAATATTAGTATTGTTATTTGATGTAACTTATGTACCAATAAGTAAAGCACACCAAAGGCTAAAACCGCATTTATCAAAAATTTTAGTTTTTTTTTAATCTCGTCCTTGAAAACATCTCATTGCCGAGGCCGATTGCCTATTTAAATTTGCCAAAATGTAAAGGGATCTTATGTTTTCAGAACCTTATACCCTGATTTTGGATCGTTAAAGGTATAGCATGTTAATCAATGAATGAAATTTTTCGGTTAAAGTCGCCCCGTCCTTGAGGTGACTTTAACCCACTTACAAAAATATTATTTTAAAATATTTGTAATTACTTCGTATAAGCTATATTACATGACATTAAAGCTGAAGCCCTCACGAAAAATTAAGAGTAATAAAACCATTAAATTTATTAAAATTATTGAAAATATAGGCTCCTAAACTTGGAAATTCTGTATTTTTGTATCAAAGTCACCCCTGCTTACGGTACTTAAAAAATTTCAAAAAAAATCGATTCCATCGTTTCCCATTCTAAAAATAGTCAAATTCATTAAGTTTTTTTCAGAAATTTTTTTAAAAAAATCGAAGAGCATTATCTTTGATAAATAACAATTTAGTTTTAAAAGTGGAAATTTAATAAAAAATGATTAAAAAAAAATTTTAGATTTTTGGTAAAAATTTCCTTAAAAAAACAAAATTTTTTCTTAAAAAAATGTATGATTTTGTTGACTATTGACGGAGTTATGAGCATTTCAAAAAACTACTAAATGTCGTTTTTGCAGCTCTATTAGTTCTTTAGAAACTTACAATATATCACTGAAACGGCTCAGTGAAAAAAAATTAAAAAAATCATAGATGCTAATCTCAACTGGTACTATAAGACAAAAGAAGTTTCAAAAAAATCGGAGATGCAAAAGCCAAATGGTATTCAAAACGGTATGAATTGCCCGATAACGGCATTTCCGTGAGCCAAAAATTTAAATCGTCATATCTCTGAAAATTTTTAGCGTACATGCATGAAATTTGGCACTTATGTAAAATCCACCAAGACAAATAATATGTACAGAGAATAAAGGGGGTATCACGCCCCCAAAAAAATCACTTCATTATATCTCCGAAAATATTTATTGCACATGAATGAGATTTGATACATGTATACAAAGCGCCAGGATAAATAATGTTTCCTGGGCGATTCCACGCCGCCAAAAAAAAAAAAAAAAAATAAATTCCTAATTTATGAGATTTGGAACACATGTAAAATGGATAGGGACAAATGACATCCTTTGAAAAATTGCTGATGTCACCTCAACTTAACAAGATATAGAAAGATTTTCAATTTAAAATATGATTGGTGGAAAAATGTCACGTTCATAATGTCACGTATTGATTCAGATTATGATCAAAATAAAGAAAACTACAGAATTAAACAAAATACATCATAAAGCAACATTATTGCATAAGATTCTTAGATTAGTCGCACTAAAAAATTCTGACTTATTTCCCTAAATTCTGACTTTCTTTGTATAGGTACTAAAACTACTGCTATTTTTGTCACGTTCGTTTTGTGACTTTTTTTGCGTATATTTTAAATCCTGTACTTCGTCTGCTATTAAAGTTGGCACTTGTTAAAGTGCTAAGAGCTATAATGGAAAGTAAAAACCAAAATAAAAATATGATTTACTTCCACTTTTTTTGCACTTCAAATGTGTATGGCGGTCACGTTCGCCACCTGGGAAATGCCCATATCCATTATATGTGATTTTTAAGCAAAAGTAATCTCTGAATATTTTCTTGCTCTTTTGTACAATTCTTAAATTTAATGAAGCACAGGTTTTGCACTCCAAACTAAAGCTTTTCCAAATCAAATTAACCAAAATTACCTTTAATTGAAATAATCTCTTTTCAAATCAAACCAAATCCATTGCAAATCAAATAAAACTTTTTCCAAACCAAAATAACCGATTTCATAATTTGCATTTTGAAAGAAAAGTGTTATTTTGTTTTGTAAAAAGTTTCATTTGATGTGGAAAAAGTTTAACTTTCAGTGAAATCGAAGAAACCCGGTACCGAAATTTAAAGTCAGATTTTACGCTTTTTTTCATTCGTTGATAATTTGTTTTATTGCCACCACTGTTATGTGTACAATATGCTTATAAGTTCTGGAGTTTCGCTGAAATGGAAATGATACGTGTAGGGGGTTGCAATGAATCCTTTGAAATTTCTACTTTATAAACTGGAAAAACACACAGACACACAGATGATCAGAATATATGCACAAAAACAAACGCAGTGGTAGCATGTGAATGCATCGTTACATAAAATAACCATAGTTTTATTGAAAAAGTACACACACACACCTAATAACAGTTATAGTTACAGTTTATAAAAGTTGCAAAAAGACATCACAGAAATATACAAAAAAAAAAAACCAAAAAAAAACTTTTTATTACAATTACACAGATTTAAGTATGTAGTTAACAAAGAAATACAGACAGAGAAACACATACAATGACAGTTTTGACAATTTTATTTTATTTTTTTTTTATTTCACATAATTTTCATGTTTCATGAAGTAATCGGTTTTCAGTACTCGTTACATATTTTGTTTTGTTTTTTTTTTTTGCTTAAAGTTTTAAATTTGTATTTAAATAGCATTTATTAAGGTTGACTTTTAGTTTTTTCACTGTATTTTTAGTGTATTTTTTAGTGTATTTTTTAGTGTATTTTTAGTGTTGTTAGTGGAGAGAATGAGTTGCTAAAGTAAAAACACAAAATTTATTAAAACCTAGTTTGCTATTAACTCTTTCCTTTGTGTCTGTAAGGCATAAGCAAACATGGCTTAAAATGAATAAACAAAAAAATAAAAATAACAATTATAAACTTAATATATGTATATGTAAAACAAAATATACTCGGTTAATAAGACAACATTATTTAAGAGATATGTGTGTATAAATGACAACGAAAATGTTTTTCTAATAAAACTAAATAACCCTGTAACAAATGATAGACAACAGTAATGGCAAAATAACACTATCGCGATAACTTATTTTTGATATTTTTGAACTAAGTACTCGTCCGATAATTGACTTAAAAATCATTATCAGTGTAACGGTTATGGTAAGTGTCCCCCAGAATTCCTTGATGAAAATTATCAACGTTTTCCCGAAACGTACGTACTTTGAAAGACTTTCCTCAAAATGTTTTTTCTTGAATTTTTTCTAAAATTTCTGTTAATTTTCCCCTAATTTTCCTCTTTTCCCCGATGTAAATTTTTTCCATAAAAGTATTGTTCATAAATTTCGTTTCTCCAAAACTTCCCATAAGCACACAGTAAAAATTTTAGTTTTATTTTAACACCAAAAAATATTTTTATAGAACAATGCCAAAAAATGTATTAATTTTAAACTATTTCGGAATAAATTTTATACTTTTATGGAATAAATATCGAATTTGTTTGGAACAGATAGGAATTTAATACCAAAAAATTTTAAAATAAATACTAAACGGAATTAAAAGTAAGAAAAGTAAACTGTAATTTTTTAGTGTGCATATTCTTTTCGTCGCTATCTGAGAATAATGGTGTCCAGACTGGCCATTCTCTTTTTGCTTAGCATAATAGACATCTGGGTCATCCCCACAGTGACTTATGTAAAAGCTGTTGCTGGTAAGAAAATTGAAAAAGCGCGGATCATCTCCTCTCTAATTGTTCCACTATTTGTTGGAGTAGATTTTTACGGTTAAAGGGTTATTTTTTGGATAATCTATATGACTTTTTTGAAGCAAAGATTCGTAACTTCCATTTATTTAACAAAAGGGGCTTGAGAACTGCAGAGCTGTCCGTTTCCAATTTCTGACTTTAGGTTATCACAATGGAACAAATATTCATCTAATCTAACCCAACTATTGAATAGAAATGTTTTGTAAATCCGATTTTTGGAAATTGTGATGGTAATCTGCGGATTTTTCTTAATATCCACTATAAAAGTTGCATTTTCTTTGCAAAGACCCTAACTTGTCAAATAGAAATAACTAGTTTCTAGAGAAATACTACTTCCAGGTTGATTATAAAATATTTAAATTTCGTTACTTACAAAGTAAAAAAGTATTTACATAGAACAATCCCAAAAAAATTATTAATTTTAAACTATTTTTGTATAAATTTCATACTTTGCTGGAATAAATTTCAAATTTTTTTTGGAAAATATTAGGGATTTAATACCAAAAAAGTTTAAAATCAATACTATAGGGCAAGGGTGTCAGCGTTTTCAAATCACTGAGCCAAGTGCATGCAGCGCAGTCAGCTCAAAATTTTCGCTTTTACTTCAAATTCGAATTACAACAATCAGAAAAACAATTTTTTGTTGTTTTTTTATGACAATTTTCAAAATTTCGAAGAACTAGGACACACACAAAAAGTAGGGGTATTTACGCGTTGATGCGCAATGCTCTTGCGTCGTTGCGGAAGTGCAGTTTGCGAAAGTTTGACATTTGGAAAACAACAAACACATTGCCGTAAATTTCGCACTACTTCTGCAATTTCTCAAGATGAAAATATTCACATTGAAGGTGCAGGCTTTAGTGCGTAAGACTTGCATTTTCGCAACTGCGCATCAACGCATTAATACCCATATTGTTTGTTGTTTTTGTTTTTGATGCGATGTAGTCGTTGTTGTTGTTTTATGTTGGTTTTTCTGTGATTGTTGTACAGAAATGTTGGTCGAGCCAAAATTGGCTCACTTTTGTTCTATGCTATCATTTTTTAGTGTGTAGTTGGTCATCGTTTTGCAAGGATTAAGGTTTCACAATGTCATATTCATATTAAGAATCTCAAGACTATTGAGTAAATTTGGTTTTTTAAGAATTTGTGAGAGCGCGTTCACAGTTCTCTATATATTTATATACAAGGGAATGTTTCTATGTCTGTCTGTATGTTCCTTATAGACTCCCAAACGACTGGATCTATCAAAGTGAAAATTTTTAAATAGTTTTTCGGGTACGGCGCTTGTTTCTACGTGGTTAGTTTTTTCGGTTTTTTTTTTTCACCCAAGGCTCCCCCCTAGGATGTCGGAACCAAATATTTAAAAAAAATTTTTTTTTTCGTTATTTTTGTGTTTTCTACGATTTTAATGACTTTATTAGAGGAAACAATTTTTTTCACTCAAAGCCTTCCCCTTGGACGTCAAAACCTTGGATGAAAAAAAATATTTTTTTCGTTTTTTCTAAAGAATATAGATTTGTTTTCTTAATTTTTCGATAATGAATTACAACATTTCTTGAAACCGCTGTTCATTATTTTGCCATAGAACATAAGAATTAACTCTTTAAATAAAAATAATTGCACGTATAAAAATGTTTTTCTTTGGTTTGAATGACTGCATGGACATTTTATTAAAATCTAAATTTTATATGAATTTATTAAGTATTCTTTAAATTTTCTTTTATTGTGATAATTTATCAAAAAATCACTTAAACCTTCAAAATACATATATATATATATTATATATAAACTACAATAGTTTATTTTTTTTTCTATTTTGAGTGTAAAAAAAAAATTTACTCTCAACCTTAACAGATGAAACTGTTTGAAGGACAACACTTCGACACAACGACATTCAACTCATACTTATAAACTATAAAAAATATGGTACAATTACATTACATATTAATATTCTATTCTATCTAACTTTTAGTTGTGACTTCAAAGTGTTTGTCTGTTTTCTTCTTAATTGCCTTAACTCTTTAAAAAATTTTCGATAGGACTGAATGTGTTCATTTGGTAAAATATTTTCATTTCGCATTTTTTTTTCCATTTTTAACTACATATATTTTTTACAGACAGGTAAATAAATTTTTATCATAACTATAGTGAGAAATTACACCACATTAGTGTGTAGTAGAATTCATTCGGTGCTTGTTTTTTTTTTTTTGTTCAGCTTTTAGTTTTACGTACTTTGAGTTCCAACGATTTGTATGTAAGTAGTTTTCTTCCTGACTTTAAGGAACCTTTCTTCTTAACTCTGCAACATTGATCGTAAGTGCAAGATCTACTCGACGACGATTCAGTCATTATTGCATTTAAGTAATTGCGCTAAAGTTTATATATATTTGCCCAGATCTTCATGAAAGTCCTGTAGATAGGCTAAAAGTTGCGGAAAGGACGGTCTTTGTTTTGGATCTACGAGCCAGCAGCAGGACATCACAGTAAAACTGTAAGAAAAAAAACACATGTTGTGTGTATGAAATATTTCGCAAGGTATACTATTGGATTAATGAAATAATCACATTAATTCAATGGTTTCATTACATTAATTTCGTGGCAGAAGCTTTAACATATGCTGTTAGGAAATAGTGTCATCAAATTAATTCAATGGTATCATCACATTAATTCAATGGTATCATCGCATTAATTCAATGGTATCATCACATTAATTCAATGGTATCATCACATTAATTCAATGGTATCATTACATTAATTCAATGAGTGAAATTATAACATATGCAATTCGGAAATATGATCATCCCATTAATTCATTACATTAATTCAATGGTAGAAACTATAACATATGCAATTGGGAAATGTGATAATCACATTAATTCAATGGTATCATCACATTAATTCAATGTTATCATCACATAAATTCAATGGTATCATTACATTAATTCGATGGTTGAAACTATAACAAATGCGATTCGGAAATATGATCATCATAATAATTCAATGGTATCATCACATTAATTCAATGGTATCATTACATTAATTCAATGGTAGAAACTATAACAAATGCAATTGGGAAATGTGATCATCACATTAATTCAATGGTATCATCAGATTAATTCAATGGTATCATCAGATTAATTCAATGGAATCATCACATAAATTCAATGGTATCATTACATTAATTCGATGGTTGAAACTATAACAAATGCGATTCTAAAATATGATCATCATAATAATTCAATGGTATCATCACATTAATTCAATGGTATCATTACATTAATTCAATGGTAGAAACTATAACATATGCAATTGGGAAGTATGATCATCATATTAGTTGATTGGTATCATTACATTAATCCAACGGTAGGAACTATAACATAAGCAATTGGGAAATCTGATCATCACATTAATTTAATGATATCATCACATTAATTTAATGGTATCATTACATTAATTCAACTGTGCAATTTTGAAAATATACAAAGAGAATAAGATAGGATAATACGTATTATTGTAAATGGTAACATCACATAAATTTAATGGTACTTACTATTGGATCAATGAAAACAAGCTATTAGAAAACTAGTGTAACACATTGATTCAACAGTACAAACTGTTAATGGCTGGTTATTCTATGAAATTATTCGAATAAATTTCATCCACTTGCCCATAAGCTCAAAGAATTTCTTCGAAAAATTTCCTAGTCTAACGAGGGAATAAGTGTATTAAAAGAACGTAACAAGTTTAATTTTCATCCACCACATTTTATACTAACAATTCATCTGGACAATTAATCGGCTGTCCAAGTCGAAAACCATCAGCCAGATATGGTGTCAACTCAAAGATATCAACCTCTTCAAATGGTGTCATTGCCAGTGTCGTTAGCTCCCAAAGTAACACACCCAGACTCCAAATGTCACTAAACGTTGAGTAATACTTCTTTTGCAGCGATTCTAGTGCCATCCATTTAAGCGGTCGATTTTCATTGTCACCAAGGCAGTGATAATCATCAGGAAAGAGATCACGTGAAAGTGCGCTATCACAAATTTTCACATAATACTCGGCATCCAAACTGCAAACAGACAAAAAAAAAAAAAACAAAATAAATCCCTTAACAAAGCTGCAAGCTGACGTAGTTTACTCACTAGCAATTCCTTGTGGCCACATCCTTGTGTATGATACCCAATGAATGCAAATGCGCCAGTCCTCGCGTTACATGCAAACCAAATTCTACCAATTGACGTGTACTAAGCGGTGAGTTCATTTCCCGCGATTTTTGTAAAAATCTAGAAAATGTGCAAAGCATAAGGCACGAATTCTCGGCATTGCCACCAACCATCTCATCATACTTACATTTTAAGATTTCCCTTTGCCGGATTCGGATAGGCAATCTCTGGTGGCCCCGGCAAATCGGTGTTCGCCACCATAGGTGCCAAAATGTTATGCTGATTAACACCAATCAACATTGAAGCATCTTGTAGTAGGCATGCTACCTGTGTCAGTGATGCACCATCGACAACCGTTTTGATGAGCACATCACAGGCATCACCCAACTTGCCGGCATAGATGCGCCCGTAGGTACCCTCTTTGATGAGATGTTGACAAATTAGCGCACCCGGTTGTACGCTGGGTATACGACGTAGTTTCTCCTTTGGATCAGTACCACTTAAACCACCAGTGCTGGCGCCACCAATGATGCTGCCATTGCCACGACTGCTCTTGGGGGTTGACATGCTGTAGACCTGCAAGACATGAAAAAAAAAAATCAGAGATGTTGGTTGGATTGGTTGGTGGATGGAAAAATATCAAAACTCAATTATCAAGCAGTGAATTGTCATGGCTGCTGCTGTAACATTAAATTATGATAATCGAGACATCGTGTGACAAATGTGATACGAATCCTTCATAAAAATATGAAGTGAAACGGGGTTTGCATTTTTCGATTGCAGGGTGCACACATGTTTAAATTCCCGCCACAATTCGAACAATTTGACGATGTCTCAATTTTCTCAATGTTATGTAAATTTGCGCCCGGGTGGCCTTCACCAATTCCAATATCTTGAAATGAATCCCAAAGGAATGCGCCCAACCACCCTCACCCACATACGGTAGGGTGACAATAGAGATGTGAGTGAACAATGTGAACCCTTATTTGTTGTGGCGTGAAAATACTCAGAATGATGTTATTAAGTGTTTGCTGTGAATGCCAGAGAGGATGAGGGGATGCAGCGTAGAAGTAGGGTTATTTAAATACCTTTCCTCATGGAATGAAAATATTTTGTTGAACTTTTGTTAAAGCAACAAAAATTTGGTTATCAAAATTATGTAGGAAATTTTACCAATGCTTGTATGGGATTGATGAAACCAAAGGATTTGTGACAAAATACATAGTTGTCATACCGAAATTGGGGGCTTACGTTGATTTACTTGCATAACGTAAGCAGATTAACAAATACTCGACAAATTTAAAAAAATTTGATTTGATTGAATTTGATGTGCATGCAAATGAGAACTTCTATAACTCCTTCCTCTAGATTGGAATAACAACATTTACAGCATCATGTCAGTTGATTATTCTATGAATGAACTATTAGAAATTCACGATAATCACAATTCCGAGGTCCAAACCCATCCTAATGATTTGGTAATTGTGGTTAGAGAAAAGTTTGAGTCTACAACAGCAAAGCGAGTATAACTAGCTCTAAAATGGACTCAAGTAAAACTACGTTTATGTCTTTTACCCACGGAAGAAAGTTCAATCTAAAAGCTTTAGAGAAGTTAAAAACTATCTACAAAATAGACTGTTCTAGTGTCATTAGATCATTGAAAAGCTGCCCGAAAGTTTCTTCAGAAACGGTTAGGGGAATCACTGCTCTTTACTTTATGTTTAAGAAAGCATCAGCCTGTGTGGTTTTCAAACTTCCTCACTTAGATAAACTTAGAAAAGATAATTTAAAAGTACACGTATAGATTCTGGACTTATTCACTTAGACACCGTGCCTTGAAGTCTCTTTCGAAAGGGTTTTCTCTTGAAAATTTAAAGTACAAGAAAATAAATATAACCCTAAAACAAAGATCGCAGCTATGATATATTGATGGGTTCAAAAATGACCAAGATTCAAAGGAGCAGTTGCAATGGCAAAATCAACTTGCATTTTTCATGCGGTAGGCCACGCTTTAGAGTATATCAGAAAATGTCTACGGATGAACTATCACGGCACAGATATATGCACTTGCTCAGACAATCGGCGTCTATCAATGTACTGAAAACTAGTCTAGGCCTGTTTTGTACTTCACCAAGCCTTTTCCGGAAAGAAAGATGTAACTCTTATCTGAACACTAAGCCACGAGGAATATGTAGGCAAAGAAATTGCTGATGCTTTTGGCAATAGACATTCATTTCATTTATAGGTCCCAAACCAAAACTTAAGAAATAACATAATTCTCAATGGGAGGAAACCTGCCTGACCAATAGTTATAATAGTGGGGAAAACAATGTTTTTTTAAACTCCCTTGTAGCCGAAATTCGACCATTTTGACTTTAAAAATACCACCCATTTTTTAACTTAAGCAAACAAATTCTGATCAGATACTATATCTGAGGGGCGAGGTAAAGCCGACTTATATACATACCATTCCTTAGTGCTAACCCTATCCATATACCAAATTTCATATGAATGAATGCAGCGGCTTAGCAGTGAGAGCATTTTTCTCTATTAAGGGGCGTGGCACCGCCCTTTTGAAAACTAAATGGTCATATTATCGATCTTTATTGCTTACTCTATCTCCATACCAAATTTCATAAGAATCGATGTAGTGGCTTAGCCGTGAGAGCTTTTTCAATTTAGGGGCGTGGCACTGCCCACTTTCAAAAAACAGAAAATCCTGCTTCTCCTCACAATATTTTCAAAAAAAAAAAAATCAAGTGAATATGATGGGATTTAGACATAGATACAGGGACTGAACCGATTTCGTTTTCCTATTTATGTATTGATATGTATATTTCCTCACTCATGTGAAGTTGGCTCCGTGTTTTTTTTTTTTTGAAAATCGAAAATTTTTTTAGAGTTCGTTGGGAATAGTTCTGGAGTTTTTTTACAAAATTCAAAATAGTTTTGCGAAATTGGATCAAAAATCGGAGGTGTACCTTTTTTGCCCAGCGCCATGGTTTTCACGTAGAGGGGTTCTGATAACATTTTTGAGCTCACAAAAAAGAGTTCCGGAGTTCTTTATACCTTTTTTTTTAATTTTTTTTTTGTGAAAAAATGTTTCCACAAAAAGTTTTTTCTGAAAAATTTTTTCAAACAAAAAAAGAAATTCAAAAAAAAAAAAAGGATAAAGAACTCCAGTACTCTTGTGAGCTTAAAAATGTTATCAGAACTCCTTTATGTGAAAAACATGGCGCTGAGCAAAAAACGGTACACCTCCGAAAGAACTCCAGAACTATTCCCAACGGACCCAGATCTCTAAAAAAATTTTCGGTTTTCGAAAATCACGGAGCCAAATTCACATGAGTTATTTCCTCAACGGGGGCCTTTTTTGTTTACATTTCCTTTTCAAGGGATATTTATTTTTAAAAAGACAAACAATACGTTTCCCATATATGTACTTACATATGTTATTAATCAGTAGAAATGTACCTACATAACTGGAAGCAAACGAAATAAACTCCAGTCAGCTAGGACTTCCTGAGTAGCCGGAAACCTGTTATGTACCAGCTTTATGTAAACACTTAAAACTACATTGACGGTTGGCCTTCTTTTTCATTATTTTGAAATATCCAAGATTTGTATTTGATAATTTTCCAAAAAAATTGTTAAAATCATTGCCCTCCGGTTATAAAAACTGCATTTTAAGACATCTCAATAGGATAACAAAATGTGTAAAAGTGTTATGCTAGAAGATCTAAACTCCACGATACGGCTTTTATGTACATATCGAACTACTGTGCAAGAGGAAGTTAATGCGCGCCTGCTGATAATGTGAATAATTCATAAGGCGGCAACGAAAGGATTTAACTGGGCGAGTATCTTAAGGATGCTTTAATTTACTGACTACCAATTCGATATCGATTCCAATAGCGACCCAAAATGATTGCAAAGCTAAAGGCGGATTCTCTTTGAGTACGGGTTGGCCTTTCAAGTGGAATTTTTTTTCTTCGTTTTTTGCCTGCCCTACAGATTATTAAAGTGGTTTCAGGCAGCACCATGGCCGGAGTCATCAAAAACACAATTTGCAACATAAACATCCGCACATGATTGCGAACTCTGTGAAACATGAAGAACAACACGAATACCAAAATATGAGCTTTAATACAAATAGAAATATATACATACACATACACACATACAGAGGACTACATGTGTTAGTGCTAACCTTTCTGTTATGTGAATGAAAGGAAGGAACGGATATTTACCCGGCGGGCATAATTTGTTTTGTAATGTGAAAATGAAACCATTTAGCATAGAATTATCCCAAAACCCCAAACTTACATAAGTTCAATCCCAAACAGAGTAACAAAGTAGAACCGCCAAAACAACAACAACAACAACAGCAATAACTGTATAATAAAAGAAATAACACTGGCAGCAGCAGCAATTTGGCTTTAACATAAAATAACAAGTTTTTACCAGTGTGTTTGTGAAAAAATCCTGCTTTATTATTCATATGAAATATTTTTTCTTTAGAAACTTTTGTGGTTTTTAGAGATATGAGAGAGAAATTTTTATTTAAATTTAATAAAACATTTGTATTTTACTGCGTTACTCTTGATATTGATCTTAAGAACAGCAAAAAATTAATAGTTTAAAAATTTCAAACACGCCACCCTTTTAGCCCTGAAAATTTACTACGGAGGGAAGTTTTAAAGTTAAAGACTCTTGTTTGTCCCAGTAACAATTCGAGCCAATACTCCATCTCTGTCTTCACTGCAGAGGTCAAATAACTTGGAAGAATATTTCACGTGCTTTTTTTTTTTTGAGGTTTCGTGTGCATTCTCGGAGCCCATCTTGCGCTGACTTTAGTCATGCCAAGATTATTGTGAACAATTTTCAAAATGCTTGAATCTGATACTCCAATGATTTCTGCGAGCTGTGTATTCTTTAGTCGTTCATCTTATAATATTTTTGAACTTTTTGAATGATTTCCCGAGTAGTCGCCTTGATCGTGGGTCGTCTGCAAGTCCGTCCCTGCTTTGTTTAAAGAGGTTATGTTTCTTGTAAGAGTCTCGGGTAAGAGTCTGTTTTAACGGATGACATAAGTATTTTCAAGTATGGTTTGAACAGATCTTCCATATTAGAGATTTTATTTGCAATTGACTTGTTCAGCCGACGATAGTTCAAAAACTAATGATCCGAAAAATTAGATGAAGAATGTAAATATTAGGGTATCAGAAGAAAAAATAAAATCCGCCGGCTTAAAAAAGTCACCTCGTATTTGGTTCAATCTTTCTGTAATCGTTTAAAATTTGGGTTGATATCTCTGATTTTTTTGAGAATTGGTAAAAAGTTAGCACTTGACATACATATGACTGTGGTAATGTGATTTTTCGAGTTTGCAAAAAAATCCAAAATGGCGGCCATACGAGTATGAAGTTCGAAGCAACTTTTGGATACTCTCTCATAGCTTCTCGGCTTTTTATCCGATTTTGATGAAATTTTCAAGGTTAGTGTAAAAAAGAATGGGCTTTAAAAATAAAACAACAAATTTTTATTTTAGGTGTAAAAAAAGTTTTTTTGCTTTTTTGAAGCCTGTTTAGGGCTTGGAGTACCCTTTTTATTGTTTTTTTTTTTTAATATTTTTATTTAAAAGTAAATTTTATTGTTATTATTTTGCGATCCTCAAAATTGTGGTATCTTTTACAGTTTTCAAGTTATGACCTTTTGAAGTTGTTTATTGTTGTGCTTATCATGAGTCGTTGGTGCACATGCGCTTCCATATAGGGTTGCCTCAGTCCAGGCGGTATTTTTTTTTTCGGTGGACCCTAGTGAAATTTTTTTAGAATATTTTTGTAGAATATTTTAATCCATTATGACCATGTTTTTGGAAAAAGCAATCTAAAAGACCCTTACAAACGGGACATAATGGGTTGAGATGCTCTAAAAAAGTTTTCCTTGCTTAATTTCACTTTAAGTTATGTGAACATCTTAACCCATTATATCGCGTTTTTATGGGTCTTTTTGACCCCTTTTTCCAAAAACTTGGTTGAAATGGATGAAAATTTTATCCAAAGATATTCCAAAAAAAGTAAAGGGCAGGATTATTACTCAAAAATAACGACAAAAACTGAAAATGGAGGGTGATTCTATAGGCTTTTGTGATCATTTTCCCATCGTCAAGAAAATCCGATCAGATGCCACCTTTGAGAAAGCCCCTTTTCTAGTTTTCCATACAAAAAACCAAAAAAAAAAAAAAAATAAATTTTTTTAACTACAACAAACAAAAATCAAAATAATCACATTTGATGTGCTTTGCGAATCCAATCTCAGAATTGATTTATCGTGTATAGTTTTCGAAACATTCTAACCTAAAAACCAAAGAAATGTTTTTTGCCATTTTTTGAAGCTATAAAGCTACTTATTTAACATATAATTTATTCGTTAAATCTGGCCAGGTATTTGAAAGTCCTAATCTTTTTCTTTAAAACACGCTCCTCCACATTGACCAAATATTCCAGAAAGACAAAAATTCGCACTTAAGTATACTATATTATTTAGGAAGTTGATAATTTGAGAGAATGAAATGAATTGGAGGTATAAGAAGTTGTTGGAATTTGCCGGTGATTTTGGATTCTTGTATGGTGAGCTCCTGTATTTCGAGATTTAGAAGTGAAATATGAAAGAGTTAAAAATGATTCATTGACGAGATATCTGAACACTCTGGGTTCTCTAAAGTATTGTTTGCATGACACTAAAGTAGGTTAAAGGAAGTGAATAATCTTAATTCGAGGCCCCCGGTCGTTAGTACTGGATTTTATCTTCGAAAATCTTGCTAAATCATGTAATAAATAGTTTGTCTCTAAATGGATCCATTGAAGTTGAATTAGCAAATGAAGATGTTACAAGCAAATTGTACGTACGTGCTCTTGAATTTTGGAACATGAATTTTTCTTCGCAACAATCGACTCAACGCTTCTCGGCTGCCAGCGTGCGTGTGTTCGTTTATTGGCCTGTCGCCGTCGTATCGTATATCACCAAAAGCCACAAATTACGCAATTTTGTTGGCGAGCGTTGGTTTTTTTTTGTCGTTCAGAACTGAAGCCACTTTTAACGTGACAAATTTACGGAAACAATAAACGCAGAGCAACATCTACCGCCAAAAAAAAGTAAAAAACAATAACAACGAACTCATATATGTAACAGTAGCAGCCAGAATCAAGCGAATACAACAAAAACAAAAAAAAAAAAAAGAAATTGACAACAATTTAATTTATTAAAAAGAACAACTATACAACAGCAAGAACAACAACAACAACAACAACAACAACAACAACAACAACAACAACAATATGGAAAATTTATTTAAGTTGCGCCACAAAAATGTTGTGTTCAGTGGCCGCCTGTGGCTTAATGTTGCTGTCGTCCTCCAAAGTAACAACAACAGCAATAGCAATAATAATAACAATACTAGTTGTTGCTGTTGTTGTAGCAACATGTTTCGTTACATATCGTTACGTTACGTTACGATGTAATGTTCGTTCGTTCGTTCACAAAGAAAATTTCAATTAAAGTGAAACAATGCATAGTTTATCATCACGCTTTGGCAACACTGGCAGCAGCATTCTGGCAACACTGACGCTGGTGATAAATCTTTGTCGCCAAATATACGAAAGGACGAACACTGTGTTGCTTTCGTTGTGTTTGTACATACATTGTACATATGTATGGATACGTACAAAATTTGAGTGGATCAGCATTTTTTATACTTTTGTTTCGTTTAGAAGGTTTTGTGAATTATATTGAGCAACAAATAAAGTAAAAGAAAAAGTTTGCAAGAATATCAAGCATTCGAACTTGAAGTTTTCAGAAGTTTTTAGTTCGGAGATTGTATAGCTGGGTTGAAGCATCTTGTAAACAATCATATACGTGGATGATTCTCCAAAAAAAATGTACCATTCAATGTCCCGGTGCTCAAAACCATATATAAATTTAAAATTTGATATTTAACCAGATCTTTTATACGAAAAGCTAAAAAAAAATATTATTTTCAATATTTTACTATGAAAAAACTCATTCTCCGTCATGTTTCTAACCGTTTCTTAGTGCACTTAACTTGCCCGTTTCGTATATTAAATTATTTTCTAAAAAAAACTTTGTATACATATTTCAGCTACTATTTTTCTGTGTTAACTCTTCGAAAAAAATTTTTATATAGAATTGACAACCATGAAAGTTGGTCCCTCAATTTAGGGTATCTCCTAAATATTGAGTAAATAGAGAACTGAAAGTGAACAGAAAGGGGAGATTCATTTGTGGTTCAAAACACATTTTTTTATCTTTATATTATTATGTCAATAAACAATTAGAGGGGCTTTCCTCCAGTTTCAACCTTTTAAACAAAAATTGCTATTTTTATTGTGACATTACTGTTTTTGCAACATTTCGTCATTCTCCGTCGTTTATTGCAACATTTCATTATTCTTCGTTTAGTAACCCTCCACCTGTTTTTTTTGATTAGCTTCGCTTAAACCATTAGTTTTTAAAAAAAAACTTATATTTGTTCTTAAGCACTTAACTACCAGAAAAATTTTTATGGTTTCCATTTGGTTATTATGGAAAATCTTATATAATTCTTACTTTTTTGACTAAATTGAAATTTTTGGTTTTAGAAACTTTTTCGAAATTGTACAAAAATTTTCAGGGTTGCCAACCGGTTTTTTTTTTTTTTGTTCGTTTTGTTTAAACCAAATTTTGGTTCGATGATTTTTTAACGATTTAATTTTAAGTCGATAAATTTTTAACGATTTTAAGGCAAAAATGCATATCGACGGCTTATATTCAATACCCTCTATCTACAATTTTCACGAAAATTAGTTTTTGATGGTAAAACCTTCATTGAGACAAATGGCATCTATGATATTAAACGAAAAATTTGCTTTCAGAGCTACTTCTTTCCATTTAAAGAAATTCACTATCTACAGCAATCGATTTTGTGTAGTGCAATATCCTCTATCTATATATGAAAAATGAAAGATTTTTCATTTTATTATATTTACTAGCCTTCTTTGGCCGCTTCGCTAGGCATGTTTGTTTTGTTTTTTGATTCCCAATAGCTTAGAAGGTATACAGGGATAAAATTTTGATTCACGCCACTGCCACGTCACCAATAAAAATTTAGGTATTTTGAGAAAGTTAATTTCATTTCAAACCATCTTAAAAATTGGCAATGGCATAGCTGGAGTGTCCCAGGAAACCATCAATTAAGGGTTGTTGATAGTTTGTCTTAGATGTTTTTCCTGTAGTACATTTAGATATTCTTCGTTTTGACTATGAAGCCTTCGGGAAGCATCGGGTATTCCAAAAAGCTATCAGTTAAAGTTTGTTGATAGTTTACCATCGATTTTTTCCCTCTCGTATACCTAGATATTCTTCGTTTTGATTATGAAGCCTTCGGGTGACCTTAGAACACCTTCCGGTGTCACAAAAAACTATCACATAAAGCTTGTTGATAGTCCGCCATAGATTTTTTCCCTCTCGTATACCTAGATATTCTTCGTTTTTACTATGAAGCCCTCGGGTGACCTTCGGCAAACTTCGGGTATTCCAAAAAACTATCAGTTAAAACTTGTTGAAAGCTTGTCATAGATATTTTTCCTCTAGTGTACCTAGATATTCTTCGTTTTGACTACTAAGCCTTCGGGTGGCCTTCGGAAACCTTCGTGTATAGCATAAAAACATTCCCAAACCTAATATATACTCATTTCCAAATTTTTAGATCAATTGGACTAATGGTTTCTGAGTGATAATGCTTCAGACACACAGTAATTTTTATATATCTGTGGCAACAAACCAGAGTAGCTTATGTCGAAAATCGACATTTTGAGATATTGACTATTTTGTGAAAAATTATTTCTGTTCCGTTTTATTGCAATTATTTTAACTTTAGAGGTAGTTAATGGATTGAGTAAGACGAAGAGAGGCGAATTTATAAAAAAAAATTATAAAAAGTCCTGTATTTTTACTGTTTTATACTTAAGATTTTCTGTGAAAATTTGTTTTGATAAAAATAGCACCTTAAGTAAAATTGAGCGGTTCTGTTCAAGCTTAAACGTAGTTTGTAACGATTGTAACTATACATAAGATTTTCTGCTAAAATTGAAATAAAGGGATCACTGTAGATAAGATGTTTTGGATGCTTTTTTTATTGAAATATTTTTAGCTTATGTAGGCTTAAGTTTTTTTGTTAAAAGAATTATAGAACAGTGAAACAAATGACCGGAAACTTACTTGACTTAAGATGTTTTGGCAAATGTATAATTATTTGAAAAAAACTTAAGCAATAAAATAAAGCATCATAACTTTGCTTGAACACGATATTTTTTGGAAAAGGTTGAACAGAAATAAGCCTTTTGAAAACCTGAATAATTATAGCATGAAAACTCAATTTTCACTTATGTCGACTTAAGCTACTCTGGTTTGTTGCCACAGATATATACAAGGTCATGACAAACGGTCGTCAATCGGCTCCAAATGGCGAAAATAAATTTTCTTGATTTTTTCAGTTTTGCATGTTGAACCTTGATAGCCCTGCTGAGTCGTGATTGGCCCTTCTGTAAACAAACAGATACGGCTAGACGCATGAAATTTGGTACAGATGAAAACAATATTACTAGGCTATCTGGGATTAAAAATGGGCGTGATCCGCACCAAAGGGCCTAAGTACCATTTCGAGGCAAAAGTTGTGTCATAATATGAATCGGGTGACATTTTGTTAGAAGTGGTAATAATTTTTTTCTGTTTTCACGAAAAATTTACTCGATGGCGTGGCATTATGTTAAAAAAAATTATAACGGTCAAATAACTGATTATTATGGCACATAATATGTATGAGATTACTTTTGCCTCGAAATGGTACTTAGGCCCTTTGGTACGGCCACTCCTCAATTGTATATACGTGTCAAAAGAAACTTGGTATTAGAGCGGTATTTAGACGGACTTGTGAATGCAAAACATGAGAACTGAAATCTGAGCTCAGATTTTTATATGAAGTACCCCAAGTTACTAGAAAGTAGATGTACCCAGGAGCAAGGGTCTTTATTCCCTACTCCCCGCCCAGGCCTACCATAGTCTTGCGCCCCAGTTTTTAAACAGTTTATGGTGGACTGGGATTAGTGGTGAGCAAACCAAGACCAAGATCATAGCAGTCTTGGTCTTGGTCTTGTTCTTGCATATTGTGTCTTGGTCTTGGTCTTCATCTTGGTCATTAAGTCTTGGTCTCAAAGATGCCAAATTTCGAATTGAGATATGATTTTATGCTTGAAACGGGCGTGACACACCTATTAACTATAAATTTAAAAGCAGTCTTGGTCTTGATGATAATCCTGAGCAAGACCAAGACAGAAGTTTTGGTCTAGCAATGATATCAGCGTCTTGGTCTAATACCGAGACCAAGACCAAGAATCAAGACCAAGACTAATTTTGCTCACCACTATCTGGGATTTCCTTATTGAGCATCTAAACTAAGTAGGATTTTTTCTATCATGTAAGAATTCTGAGTTATCTTTTCATAGAAGTCCAAAAATCACTGTTTTGAGGCCTACTTAGAGCTATAAAGCAAGCTATAAGCAAGGATAACTCAGGATCCTTACATGATAGAAAAAAAACCAAGCTTAGATTCATAATAAGCAGATCAAAGTTCAAAATAAACGGCTATAAAAAATAAGGACCTATAATTATCTGAGCTCAGGTTTCGGTTCTCATATTTTGCATTCTCGAGCCCGCCAGGCGCCTAACCCATTTTGAGTTTTCTTTTGTTAAAAAACTATCTATTTTAAAAAATTTGAATAAACCATTAATAAATAATTCATAAAAAAATTGGTTTTTATTATTGTGCAATAGGCTTTATCTGCTTATTTGAACACGCATTTTATATTATATTTGAATTGCAATATCCTCTATCTACTATAATAATGCGAATAACTAATGTTTTTTTTACTTTTTTTATTTGAAGGATCTAGTGGCTCTTTTAAATTAATATCGTTGTACTTCGTTTGATTAACACTATAAAAAATAGCGAATAAAACAGTTTTTTTGCTCTCCTGAAAAATTGTGTTTTTGTAGATAGAGTGTATTGAATATACTGAAGCCGTCGATATGTAAAAGAAAAAACCAAGTTCTTTTAAGATATCTGGTTTGCGTTACGTTTCAGAACCCTCTAGAGATTCATCATCAGATGCATTTGCTGACATTTAGAAGAGCTTTCATGCATACCATATCCACATTTTCGCATAGATTTGTTAAGAACCACAGCAAAGGAGGAAATATATTTATTTATTTATTTATTTATTATTATTAATTGATATAAATCCTTATGCTAAAGATTACAAAGAACCTTATAATGACAGCATAAGTCACTTTAATACTTTACAATAGCATGTGGAATAAATAAATTTGATTTAACAATGTAAAACAACTAATTTAAAATAATTTAAAACTTAATTAAATTTGACGTTAGAATTGATTGACTTAATTAAAGATTACAAAACTTAAATTACAAAAGAATCACAACTGATTACAAAATAATAATATAAAAAATGGGGGCCTACATAAAACAATACTACAAGTCAGGAAATTGCTATAAAGTTAATTTTTTAAAAAGTTCTTCTTTGAAACGTGATGCGTTGCAGGTATTTTGCAGCTGATGTGGCAGTGAATTCCAAAGACGTATTCCGTAAATAAAGAATTGCCGTTCTGATGCCAGCAGATTATGTCGCATATATATTAACTGTTTTGAACGTTGGGATCTTGAAAACCTGAGTTTATTGTACAGATATGAGGGTTCTTTGGTGATTATTATTTTATGTAAAAGAAGTAAAGTTCTATACTCTAAAAGTTTGTCAAAGGTCATGGAAAATATCCGCTTCGCAAAATATGATGTGTGGTCATATTTTTTCAGGCCAAATATATACCTTGTAATATTATTATAAAGTACATTCAGTTTACGTTTGACGGCACTATCACAGTTAGCAAATATTTCGCAACCATATAACAGTGTTGGAATCAGATAAGATTTGGCCAAAAGCATTCTTATGTGCTGCGGTGTGAAGTGCTGTGTTATCCAAAGCGTACGTAGCATTCCATACACTTTACCAATAGAGAAAATAATGTGATTGTTCCACGTGAGAGTTTCATTAAATGTAATACCCAAATTTTTTG
Organism: Calliopum simillimum; assembly: GCA_951812925.1. Classification (NCBI taxonomy): domain Eukaryota; kingdom Metazoa; phylum Arthropoda; class Insecta; order Diptera; family Lauxaniidae; genus Calliopum; species Calliopum simillimum. Next base: position 104,078,740 of record OX638370.1, read on the forward strand.
CAGAGTCTGCGAAAATTATTTCGGAATTGTTCATTATTACCTTAGGCAATTGAGAATGATCTAAGGGCTTTTTGTAGATAATTAGACATTTCGATTTGGATGCATTCAGACATAGACCGTTATTCGATGCCCAGTGAAAAATATTTTCCAGATCATTATTGGTGTCCTGTATCAAATGAGTGATTTCTTTTAGTGGGGAACTCGCATAAAGTTGAACGTCATCCGCGTACATGTGAATTTTTGAACATTGCAAAGAATTAGGAAGGTCGTTGATGTAGATTGAGAACAAAAGAGGTCCTAGAACAGATCCTTGAGGGACCCCCCGTATGAGCGGAAGGTGTCGAGATAGTGAATCACCTATGCTTACTGCCTGAGTTCTTCCATTTAAATAAGTGAAAATAAGCTTAGTTGCTGTGGACGAGAAACTGTACATTTTTCTAAGTTTGGTACATAGAATGGTGTGATCAACACAGTCAAACGCTTTTGAATGATCAAGTAAAGTAAGTAGCGTAGCCTCACTGTTATCTAATTTTGAACGAATTTCCTCCGAAACATGCAATAAAGCAGTAACGCAACTTCTATTTGGCCTATATCCGGACTGCAATTCAGTTAATACATTCTCACGATTGACAAATTCATTTATTTGTTTTTTCAGTACAATTTCAAACACTTTTGATAAGTATGGACGTATTGCAATTGGTCGAAACTCATTGCTAGCTTTAGGAATTGGGATTATTTTCGCCGACTTCCAACTGGCCGGAAAAGTCGAAGTAGTGAGGACAAAATTAAAAATGTGGGTTAAATATGGCAATAGTTTTGGCAGTAATAATTTAAGGAACCTCGGATGTATGCAATCAAAACCTATCGCGTTAGATTTGACTTCATAAAAACTTCTTAATACATCGCCTTGACTAACGCAAGAGAAATCAAATCTATTTCCTGAATAAACAGTTGAAACAGAACTTTCGTAATGATTCGATGATACTGTAGGTATGGATAAATTACAAAATTTCTCGTTTAACAAATCGGGATCGATTCTATCAATGAAGTGTGTAGTGTGTTTACCTAAACCAATATTTCGTATGCGTTGCCATTTTTCTTTGCTACCAACGGCATTACTGAATTCTTCTGTGTAAAATTCTAATTTTGCAATTTTAATATTTTTCACTACTTCGATTTTCAGATCGCGGTATATTTTATGTAAGTAAGATGTTTTATATCTTTTCCAACGATTATATGCCGCATTTCTTTCAATTATTTTCTGTTGTATACTTGCGTTGAACCAAGGGCGTTGACCGTGTTTAATATTTTTATTTCGAAGACGAACAAATTTTTCGAAAAGATTGTTTACATGAATTTGTAAATAAACCACCATTTCATCGACGGATGTCATGAAATAAAGTTCGTTCCAGTTGATATTTGACACTTCAATTTCCAATGACTCTAAATCTATATTTCTAAAATCACGATAGGAAAACGATTGTGTAGTGTTATTCAAATTAAAGTCATAAGACATGAAAATTAAATCATGTTTTGAAAAAATTGGGACAGAAATTTGATCATAAATCAGTACTTTTGCTGAGTCATTCACGAAAAAGACATCCAAAAGAGTATCCGAAGTCTTTGTGAAATGAGTGGGTAACGTATAATTTACGCAAGTTAAGCCTAAAGTAAGCATTCCATCCGTCAGATTAGTTTCTTTCAAAATATTACTGTTCAAGTCTCCAGCAATGATAATGTTTGTATATGAAAGTGACAAATTTTCCAAAATTTCGAAAAATGGTAGCAAATCTATATTTCGATTTGGTCTGTATGCACAGCCAATTAAAACATTCTCATTCCCAGAAATAATATCAATAAAAATGTACTCAGTGGCACTTTCCGCAACTGATTTCAACTTGAGCTTACAGGTAATGCCTTCTCTCACAAAGATTGCGACTCCACCGGCATGACCATCTCTATCTAAACGAAACAAACGAAATCCATTGATCTTAAACAAACTATCCTGCATAGAAGGTAAAAACCATGTCTCAGATATACACATTACATCCATTTTCGATCCTTCAAATAGATATCTAAATTCATCAATTTTCATTTTCAAGCTTTGAGCGTTAATGTGGCAAATATTCAATCCTTTCCTTTGATTACAAAGTATACGAATTAAACCGTGAACATTGTCTTTGGAATTTCTATATGTGCTACGTGAACCAGTCATAACTAATAAAAAAGAAATGCTTAAAAATAACTGCAACGCATTTATTGAACCTATAAAAAAATCCTAACGAGTAGTATCCTAAGGGTAGCGAATTAAAAAAACCTAACCTAATATAACAAACGAAAAAGTTTTAATTTTGGTTTTTTTTTTTTTTTCATTGTGCGTCGTCCTGCTAATGTGGGCCGTTATTGATATTTTGCATAAAAGCGAAATAAACAAAGCCAAATAACGAACGTGGCGTGAATGCACCAAAGAAATTTGCATATATTGAAAAAATAAGAATTTACTCGAATCAACGAGGTGCTACGATAGCAGCACTAACGCAATTCATGATCTAAAGGGATATCCTGCAGAGAAGAAAAAACGATGAGAGGAAAGATAAACACCACAAGTACGAGGATATTTTTATGAGCTGACGCATAAGCACGTCTTATAAGAGACTGCGAGAATATGTGTGAGAACGCATTAGCTCAATTACGCACACATTAAGCCGGTGACCGCTATAAAACGAAAAAAATCCATTCGATGGCGAAGATTAAGTTAAAGTCTGCTACAAAAGACGCACGGAACCCATGTTTTTCCTTTTTAATACTTACAATACTTATGGTGTTAGCAACAAAATTCAACTATTTTCAAAATCGAAAATAGGTGCCCTCAAAATAGGTCGAAAAACGGTATTTACAGAATAAAAGAAAACACAACAAATATGTTCAAGATTAAGGTATAAGAACAGGGACTGAACAGATTTCGTTTGCCTATTTATTTAACGATCATTATTATTGGAAAGTTCTTATATTTCGACGCTTGACAACATTTTCCACGATCCACCCTAATACATGTTCATACAATGCGAATATCGTATATAATCCATGGTTTATTCTTATATATCGCGTAACAGCGTTGGCGTTGAAGAATGTCGTGAATAAAGGGAATGGTAAGGCAACTCTGCATCAACGGCATTAAAAATTCGGTAGTCAACCGAAAACAGACAGAGGCAACGGTGACGACCGCGGGTGCATAAGCGAAAGTGTAATTAAAACTTTGACTAACGATAACGTGGCACCGCATCCCTGCTGGCGTCGCAAATGGATGCAGCAATTGCCGCAATGACGATAAATGAAAATCATAATTTAAATCTTTAATAAAGTTGACAAAATTAGCTAATGCCAATGTGGCCACCCAATGATAACCAAAAGGGGAAATATATGTATGTAGTCTTTGTGGAAAGGTAGCAAATTATGCAGGCAAAAGTTTCGCCCAGTTTTTGTTTAATTAATTAAGTGTTTTGAGAGTGAACCAAGTCCCGAATAGAGTGAATTCAATTTTTTCGCAACAGTTAGAAATTTAATAGAAACTCTTCAATATTATATGATTTCGATAATGTATACGCATACAGGAGCAGCACCTAAATATATGTATGTATATGTGAGCTTTCAAAATGTTTATCCTTCAGCTCAAGTTTAATTAAATTTTGCAACAGCAACAACTAAAACAAATAAAATCATCTTGCAAATTCACTTCTTTTCAGTCAGTCAGTCTCTCTGGCTGATGTTGTGACAAATAAAATTCAATAAATCATTTTCAGATTAGAATTCACAGTTCAGTTTTGGCGGGTATACGCAGTAACATGCCACATAATTCATGCATTCATTCATTCCTACATTCAGTCATTCATTCAACTAGCTCTACGTCCATCATACATTGCGAGTTGCAGCAAAACACAAAGCAGCCTGGGCACAGTGGTTGATAAGCCAGAACCAGAAAACAAAGCAAAAAGCATATACGCATCAGAACAAAAGGCCTACGCTGCGATGAATAAGTGTCACTTGCATATCAAGCATCAAAAAAGAAGGCCGAAACACACTTGACATGCATCTGATTTGTGTGCGCATCCAAAGGTACAAGTCAGTGTATGCGGCGGCGGGGAGTACACATACTGACACTTGGCAACGAACGAACGACAGTGTCAACAGAAGAAGCACCAGGATAACCTCCTGGTTAGCAACCAACGTTGACGTACCGAATTGCAACACTAGCAACAATGGCTGCAGCAACAGCGACAGTTGCTGTGACAACTGAAAACAAAAGAGATCAACATCCCAGATCCAATAAAGTTTGTCAGTGAAACTAAATGATTTAAGCGTGGGCATGAGTGTCATACCAGCCAGGATTCAATCAGTCTCTGGTACTGGTAACGACGGAGACAGTGGTCCGAAAGATAAGAAAACTTTTGTTTTTATGGTAAATTTTTGCAATAACTTATAAAATTTTAATCAAGAGGGACAAATGTTTCCTCATTCTTTCGGTCAAATAGGATTTTATCAATATATACTTGGAAAAGGAACAAAACGGAGTGATCCAAGATGTATTTTTCCTCAGTGTACTCAAAACATTTTTGTGTAACCACAACTTTCAATGAAAGAATGAGTGAAAGCCTGACAAGTGTGATGCTAAGTACACAAGTTTGGATGGAATGTCACGGTTAAGGACATGCCGCAGATAAGATAGTGCCATGGAAATATTACGACGCAGAAAGCATTGGGCTAAATACCTGAGTTTCAGCTTTTAGTTCGAACTTACATATTCGGCTAAAACGCAAAATGCGACCAAAAAGGCTAATGGCAAATATCGGCGGTATAACCTATGGTAATCGGGCAAAAATTTTTCAAGTGCGCCACCAACTTATCTATTGGGCAAAAATTTCTCAAGTGCGCCACCAAAGAAATTAAAAGTAAAAAAGGCTTTTAAAAAAATGATATCGTGTAGCAACTAGTAAAGATTTCGTAAAAAAAAAAATATTCTAAGATAGACCAGGGAGTAAAATCGTATTTTTTTGGACCGAAATTTTTCATTTATTATTGAAATCAAATGGGTACATTAAAATTAAGGAACTTCTCCGCCTCTGAGAAAATTGTTAAATATTTGTGGTCACTCTCCACATGTTTCGAAACCATATCGCAGAAAAAAATTGGGGTAATCATTATTGGTTCAAAAGTTATAACAATATAGTGATGCCGAGCAAGTCTTTTTTCGGTAGTAGGGAAAAACAAGGCAGCTTACGCACAAAGTGCATAAGGCGTAAAATAGTTAGAATCATTTAAAAAACACGTGAGTTTTTTGGGAATTTTTTGGAACGAGATAATTTTTTTTTCGGACCAATTTTTGAAAAATCAAAGAATGTCTCAAAAAATTCTGAAAAAATTTACAAGTATTTTTTGCACAATTGCACTTTATGCCGTATACACTTTTTTCGTAAGGTGGCTTGTTTTTCTCTATTAGTGAAAAAAGACTTACACGATATCACTATATTGTTAATAAATTTTGAACCAAAATCGATTAACCCAATTTTTTTCTGGTATATACATAGTTTCCACACATGCCAAGATTTTTTTTATAGTTTTTTCAAAGGTGGAGAAGTTGCCTTATTTTTATGTACTCATTTGAAATAGGGATTTTCAGTAATAAATGAAAAATTTTGGTCCAAAAAAAAAAAAAAAAAAAAAAAAACCTTGGTCTATGCTAGATATCTTTCTAAACGGAGAATGGTGAAATGTTGCGAAAGAAACGACGGAGAATGATGAAACGGAGAATGACGGAATGTTGCAAATGCAGTAATATCGCAATGAAAATAGCAATTTTTTTAAAAACGTTGAAATTGGTGGATAGCCCCTAATTGTTTATTGATTTAATTATATAAAGATAAAATAATATGTTTATGTAATATGAAAAAAACTCAAGCGGAGAATGATGTACACTTGCATACTTTACAAAATTTAAAAAAAAAACATACGAACACTCACTGTCGAAAAACCAAAACTAACTGAGCTGAAAATACACTGAATCTCCTCTTTCTCTTTACTTTCAGTTCTCTATTTACTTAATATTTAAAATATTTATAGTTAGAATAAGAAAAACTGAGCGGAGAAAGTCTAAAATAAGGGACCAACTGCTTTGTGTGTCAATTCAATATAAAAAAATTTTCGAAGAGTTAACACGGAAAACAGTAGCTTTAATATATACACACAATGACGTATAAGTTTTAGAAGTTATTTTCTAAAATTATTTTCTAATATGCGAAACGGGCAAATTAAGTGCTCTAAGATGCGATTAGGGACAGGTCGGAGAGTGAGTTTTTAACAATTTTAAATTCAAACATGGGTTTAAGCCCTGGGAGATTGAATGGTACATTTTTTGGAGCATCACACTTCTATGAAATATCAATAAAATTTAAAAACAAAATATTAAAAAAAATTATTTATTTTGTCCAACGGTGCAATGCATACGCGTGAAATGATTAAGCTGACTCTGATCAACCCCCATTTGGATGAGTTGCGTCAATGGATAGATGAAAATGTTTCAAATGTTACAAGTGAGACAAAATGTACGAAAATGATTACAATCCTCTGCTCAGTTGGGATGGCAGACTGTCAAAATATCGTCCAAGGTAGAAAGATTGAGGCGTGGGTTTTGTCACCCGCCTAAAATTACATGTAATTATGTGCTTTGAAAAATCTTTATTGTGAACAGCACAGCAACAAACTGTAAATTATGCTGCCCCTGCCCCGCTTTACTTCCTGCCAGCATGCCAGAGAGTCAGTCGGTTTAGCACTCACTTAATAAACATAAATTAGGCAGGTGTTGCCAAGGTGTTGTTGTAATGGCTGCTGTCGCTGCTGTGTTATAACTTTGTGCACAAGTTTCCGCCTCACCTCTCAATGCTGGCTCTGTAATAAATCGGTGCGTCTCTGAACCTTTCGTGTAAGCGCTGACTGTGCGGATCTTCCGGCGGCGCGACCCTACTCTTCAATGCCTCCGCACCATCACCAACGTTCCCTGCCGCCCTGCAGTCATTGCAATTATATTTCAATTTGCACGAACTAACGAACTGCTTGACGCCTCCGCAAACGACAGCCAGGAGTTGATTTCATATCCTTTGGGATTTTTTCGGGAGTATTAAAAAAGAAAACTTTTTATTTTCATTTCGTTTCGTTTCTTTTGTTTTCTTCTGTGTCGACAAGTGAAAAATTTTAAATATGCGAACATTTATTTTACACAAATGGGGGCGAAGGGAAGGTTGGGGTGGGTACAGAAAAAGATGTGAAAGGTTGTCCCAAAAGTTGGGTGTTCACTCTCGTTCTCTTGACGTATAATGAAAATTAAAAACACTGCGGTAGGTAACACGCTGCTGTGTCGTAAATTAACATGTAAATGTAGGTGGATTCTAACGCTTGTAATTAGTTCTCATCTGGGTTTCACATTAAAAATTTGTGCAGCGCTGGTTGCACAGTGTAATTCGTGCGCTCAAATGCAAATGATATACGAATGCGAAAGAATACAGTAGCTCAGTGATGTTTATCTTGAGAATTGAAATGATTTGAGTGAAGCGTTTAGTATCTAGGTCGACTTGAATAAATCTTTAAAAATGTAGAAGCGATATAGTCTTTGATCATTACAAAAGATGATATCCAAAGTGCGTGTGGGTAGGTCTCCAAAAAATTTACATTTTAATGACCCGGGGCTCAAAACCACGTTTGAATTTAAAATTTGATATTATACCTATTTAGTACTTATACTTAACCAGAGCTTCTATAAAAATTGCTTGAAAAAAAAAAAAAAAAAAAAAAAAATGTTTCATATTTTAATTTAAAGTGTTAAAAACTCATTCTCCGACCTGTCCTTAACCGCTTCTTAGTGCACTTAATTTGCCTATTTTGCATATTACGTTATTTTCTAAAAAAAAAAACTTATTCGACATTGTTTGTATATAATATACATATACTAAATATATTTCAGCTACTGTTTTTCTGTGTTAACTCTTCGAATTTTTTTTCCATAGAATTGACATACATAGAAGTTGGCTCCTCATTTTGGACTATCTCCGCTCAATTTTTCTTATTCTAACCGTAAGTTTTTTAAATATTGAGCTAATAGTGAACTGAAAGTTAAGAGAAAGAAGAGATCCAGTGTATTTTCAACTCAGTCAGTTTTGATTTTTCGACAGTGAGTGTTCGTTTTGTAAAGAACGCAAGTGAGCATCATTCTCCTCGTAAGTTTTTTTAAATTACTAAAAATAGTATTTTATCTTTACATAATTAAATCAATAAACAATTAGAGGGCTTGGCTATCTATTACCTCCTTTTTTTTTTTTTTAAAAATTTGTTGTTTTCATTGTGATATTACTGTTTTTACAATATTTCGTCATTATCCGTCGTTTTCTGCAACATTTCATCACTCTCCGTTTAGTAACCCTCCAAATGGTTTTTATACCCTATACCCAAAGTATATTCACTTTGTCCTTCCGTTTGTAACGCAGAGAAGGAGGCGTGGCAGATATAGAAAAGTACATATAATCTTGATCAGCGTCACTTCAGGAGTCGATATAGCTATGTCCGTCTGTCTGGCTGGGTGGCTGGCTGGCTGTGTGTTGAAATACACTTTTTGCGAAAACTGAGCAAGATAATTCAATGAAATTTGGTACACTTCCTCAGTCAACATAGTTAACTCGGGGGATTGGAAATGTGTAAAATCGGTCAACGGACACGCCTACCACCCATGCAAAAAGTATATTCAAAATGCAATTTTAGGAGTATTTTTTTTTCACGACAATGCAAACAAAATACACATAAATACCACGAATTGTAAGCGTAAGCTCTGAGAAAAAACTGAGCAAACTTGGACAAGAGGACGTGGCACCTCCCATATAAGCAAAAGCTTCAAAACGCTATACTGAAAGAGTTTTTTGAGATATTCGAACCAAATTTGACTCAGACACTAAGAATAATAAATGAAAGTTCTCAACAAGAATTGGATGAAATCGGACAAGAGGGCGTGGCACCTCTCATATAAGCAAAAGTTTCAAAATGCTATACTGAAAGAGTTTTTTTTTATATGCTATACCTTTAAGTTATAAAAAAATAAAAAAAATAGAAAGGGACAAAAAAGGCATGTTTTGTTACTTTTTTCGGCGATTTACCAATGTACGGCCGATCATGTTACTCAATAATAGATAGTATTCTTTGCTTGCAACCTAGAGCTCTTGGGTTAGAATCCCGGCTTAGATGGGTAACGAATTTTTAGTATTTCTTAAATTTTCTTTCTTTCAAATGGTTTCCTTCTCTTTTTCTTAATTCTCTATAGAACTATTCGTACAAAATGAACTCTTCAAATTATCTGGGACAATTATTGTCTAAATCAGGTACGTTTTAACTTTAAAAGAAGAATTTTCTCCATGATTCTAGAATTTTTTTTGTCATATACTGGTTAGTCATGGCACGAACCCTGTTGTCCTAACCTTTCTATATAGAGGCCACACACATTATTTCTTTGTTGTCTTCTATTGAATTAACAAAATGAGGATCTATGTACAAAATGGAAGAAAAACATTTTTCCAAATTTAAGTAGTTATGCAGTTCCAATCCGTTTTTTAGCTTTCTAAAAAATTAAAGAAAAAGAAAGGATAGTTTACAATTGACACGACAATTTCAGTACGAAAAATTTAAAATCGATCAGTAGCAATTTCAAAACGCATTACAAACTCGTTAAAAATATTATTTAAAAATAAACTCTTCTTTTTAACCCACATAATTAGCACTTAAAACTAAACGATGAAACACATCCTTTTGGAAAATCAGTACAACACGCGATGTATATTTTGTATTTATTTTGATTGAGGTACTTAATTATAATCCATTTTTTTACATTTTTAATTTCAATTTCCGCCTACATTTTCAAATATCTAATGCTTTCCACACTTTCCCTACCCCAACCTACCAATATACCTATCTATTGTTTACTCAAACACCCTACACAACACAACTAACAATTTGAACTATTATTTCATTATTTTACTTATTATTCATTTAAATTATTAATTCACGGCAGCATAATAAGCCGCAATTACGCAGGTATTTCACTATTCCGTTCCATACTGCCATATTACCATGCGTTTTAGCTTCAATTTAAATTATAGTCCCTGCAACGTTTACGTATTTCGTCGATTCGTTTGTTATGCAAATTGTGTACCTCAAGGGTTTAATTTCCGTTCGTGGTAGCAACTGCTGCTGTCTTAGCACTCCTTAGCTCCGCTTGGTAAATTTCTTTTAATTGAAATTATGCCAAAGTCCACAATAATATGAATTCGATTTAATGCTACAAAAGCAAATCTCACAGATAAAGTGCTATGCTCTACATTCCCATTTGCACCCTAATCTGAAGCTACATTTTTACTTTAAGGACTTTTGTGTGCTTTGTGCAACGCAATTGAAATTCATGCCATTTCTGCATTGACTCCTTCGACAACATCAATTTCCGCTTTAAGTTGTGACCCAGCGCAGCACGTTCGTCCCTCTGTAGTCAATTCCATCATAAGCCACGTAAGCAATCCCGCTGTTTGGTCAACTGGGGGGAACCCAATCATTTTCTCGAGTCATTGTGGCATATGCTCCGCCAGCCGCTGAGTTTATTCTGCTGCCATAAAAACAAAAACCAAAAAAAGGAAACTTCATAATTTTGCTTTCTTACAGTCGCTATTTTTTATATCTATGTTGTCTCTACTTTCTCGTATTGTACGAGTGTTTATTATTTTTTCTCGTTCTTCTGGCTCCTCTTCTTCTTCATCTTCTTCTTAACTTGCTATTCCTTGCTTGACCCAATTCTTTCCAAGATTTTATTACAAATACTTTGTCTCAATTACTTTTAACCATTTTGTGTGCCGTCTGTCCGTGTATACGTCCTTCCATCCTTTCGTCCTTCTGTCCGTTTGTCTGTGCCTTATGAAACGACACAATTTTGTTGTCATTGCAGCAATTTTGTGGGCCTACAATCGGCTCGTTTGTCTGGCATTACCAACATTGTTAGATGGTTCGAGGTCAACGCTACACACACACAAACAAACAATCGTTTAAATTGTGGATGTAGTGTATTTCCTATAGTATACGACTGGCCACAAACAACCAAGGATTGTGTGGCGATAAAAAGAATAACAACAACATTTACAACTGCTGTAACAAAAACAAAACAGTTGAATAACAAAAACAATGAATAAAATAATATCATGTGTGCGGTGTCTCCAGCAGTCAGGGTAGGCTCTCCGTTGCACAGTGGGGTAAAGGTTGCATAAACTGTATTTTAATTCGCTTCACTGAAAGTATTCGATACAGACGAATAAAATTCAGTACGTTTACATGAGGCATGATTGAATGTGATTTTAATACGCTATAATCCCGTATTTTGTGAGGTTTGGTCAAATAATGCGTGAGCCATAAAATGGGATGAACTGGATGATGTTAAGTAGCATCTCATCGGGGTCAAAATTCAAGGATAATCGACAAATAGTCTTATAGTTGCCCTGGTACCCATTTTGCCACCTAAATATTTTTTCTGAACATATCTCCCCCCTTACTCCACCCTTTAAGGGGGCTCACCAGCAAAAAATGTATTATTGACTCCCTCCACTCTACGGTGGTCATGGTGGGGAAGAGTGAAAGACTAATTACTTATTTTTCTTCAACATTTTCTTAGAACATAATACCCCCTATCTCCAAAGCTTGGGGGCGCTAATCTGAAAAAATAAAATTTTTATGAAATCGACTCTGCTCACTTCCATGGTGGCTCAACATTTTCTCAGAACTTACTTGCGCTCTACCTTAACCCCTTACAGTGAATTCCGTGCAAAATATGACGTTTTTATGAAATTGACTCCGCCCATGACGAGTGTCCCTAGTGGGCGTAAAATCTGAGACCATTAGTTTTTCCCCCTCAATATTTTTTCCGAACATACTTACCTCTATGCCAAAAGCTCAGGGTTTTTTCTTTCTCGCTTCGCAAGCCACTTAAAGGGTAGAGGTATAGGGTATGTATGTTTGTGAAAAATGTTGATGGAGCAAAAATAATAATCGTACGCCACTCCTACCAAGGGCACCCTGGAAGTGGCGGGTGCCCGCCGGATTACCGGATACAGTTTTCCGGATTGCAATTACTATTTGTAGCGTATCTAAATCGAGAAATCGTGCACTTGTACACATACGGCACCAGCGCAATTAATATACACTGGACCACCGGCAGGGGGGTGCCACAAACTTTTGTAATGAAATTCGACACTAACAAGCCTCTTATAGAACACATTTTGTCATATCTTTGAAACCTTATAACGTAAATAGATGAGATTTGATTTAGTTGTAAAGAGCGTTGGGAGATATACCATATAATGTGAAAATTAGTGGTACTACGCCTACTGTATAACGAAATTTGTCATGTCTTTCAATATAGCGTTTCAAGTATTCTTCTTTAGAGTTGCCAGATGGTTGCTTCAAAAAATCAAAATTTGGTTAAAACAAAACTAACAAAAAAACAACCGGGTGGCAACCCTTAAAATATTTTTACAATTTCAGAAAAGTTTATCTGAGCGGTTCTGAAACCAAAAATTTCAATTTAGTCAAAAAAAGTAAGAATTGCATAAGATTTTCGAAATAACCAGGTGGCAACTCTTAAAGTTTATTTAAGTGTTCTAAAACTAAATTTTAATTTTTATTTTTTAAATAAATAGTTCAAGCGAAACTAACAAAAAAAAAAAAAAAAAGAATCAGGTAGAGCGTTACTAAACGGAGAATGATGAAATGTTGCAAAAAAAGTCGGAGAATGATGAAACGGAGAATGATAGGAAAATAGCAATTTTTTTGAAAAAAAAGTTGAAACTGGTGGATAGCCCCTGTAATTGCGTATTGTTGTACTTACATATATAAAGATAAAATAATATGTTTTGTAACATAAAAAAAACTTACGCGGAGAATGATGCATACTTGCGTTCCATAAAAAATTTTCAAACTTTTTTTTTTTAAAAAACAAGAACATTCACTCAGTTAAAATAAGAAAAACTGAGCGGAATTGTCTAAATTGAAGGACCAACTTCCATTTTTGTCAATTCTATATAAGTAAAATTTTTCGAAGACTTAACACATAAAAACAGTAGTTGAAATATATGAACAAACAATGTCGTATAAGTTTTTAATTGAACCCCGGGACATTGAATGGTACATTTTTGGAGGCTCACCCATAAATCGCTCATTATCCATCATCTGGTCTAATTTTCACAACGTAGGCATGGAACAAAATTCCATTTCAAAATTGGAATTAAAAAAAAATTGTTCGCTCATTTTACCCCAATGTGCGTCGTTCATCCTTCGACAGAGTCACATGACATTGGGTGTGGAAATGAAATTGGGAAGTGATGCTCCTATATGCATGAAGTTTTGTTGTTTCTGATTTTCCTCATATTATATACGAAATCTTTTCTATCATCCCAAATGGTTTTAACCACCCAACACGTCTGGCTACGTTGCTCGTTGCCATTGAATACATCGACGAGTAATTTGTGTGTGTGTGTGGAAATGAAACACTTTCATTATCCATTGAATAGAGAGAAACCGCACACAAAATAACATCCGACCGACAACCGATTGTCTGAGGTTGACAGGAAGTCATCAATAGTGTAATGGTGTACAATAGAAGCAACGCCATGAGCGCCAACTATTGTCCGGACAGGAAAACAATCGGTCAACACTGCCGAATGGCCAAGAAGTCACAAAAAGTCACACAATGAAAGGACGACACAGAGTGAGAGAGAGTGAGTAAAAATAAAGAATAAAGTGCAAAAAGTTCAGACGAATGGCTTCGCAATTTGTCAGCTTTCGGTCAGACAATAGAAGCAGCATTTTTGCCGCCGACCGCCACTTCCATTCTATCATTGCCATCACTCGCTTATTATTCAAGCTGCAGCTCATTAATATCTATGAAGTGAATTCCTTATTTCTGCCAGGTTATTTTCTACCACACTGATGCCATTCTTATCTATCCTTTCAGCCAAATATCACAGTCAGGATACACTCATTGTTCTTGCATCTTTTTATAGAGCATTTTTTTTTGATTTATCTATTTGACTTGTGGCTTTGGATTTCGTAATTTATGTGTGATTCATTGTAATTGAACGTCATGCAATGCAAAAGTGGAAAATCTGTCCGGTCTTGAGGAAAACTTAGAAAATCTAGAAACTCAACTGCACGGATTCAGTTATTCGTTGAGGTTGTATGTTGCCAACTTTAACGTCAGTTAAGAGACCATTTTAATGTCATTGATAGACCATAATGTCAATTATTTGTGAGGTAACAGGTAAAAATACTGTAATTTGAAAGAGTTTTTGTTATCAAGTGAAAGTAGAGCAATAAGTTAGTGTCATCTGAAATGGTCCAAAAGAGAAGGCCATAATTAATTTAGTTTTTGTTTGCAAAACATTTGTTTTTGGTGAGACACACTCAATTTGATTTGACATTTAATTAATGAATATTTTCTTAAAATTGAATTTTAAGCGAAGTAAAGAATTTGGAGTTAATTTTTTTGATTTCATATTGCCATTTCCTGAGGGTTTTCAGAAATATGAGGGCCTCTGAAGAAGTCAACTATATAAGGTTTTAAGGGGTACCAAATGCAATGAAAAATTAATTATAAACCATATTACTTAGTATCTAAAATTAGTACACCCTATAAGTTTCAAGTCTTCAGTGACCATTACTATTCTTTTATGGGTGAAATTTTTTTTTCAATGAACTTTCATACTTTTCTAGACATTTTTTTCAGACTAAATGACTAGAAGTAAAAAAAAAAAAATAAATTTTTCGGCCACCGTACGATTAATCGAAATTAATAGATTAATCGAACAGTAAAATAGTCCACTTTTCATAATTTTTAAAGTTATGAAAGTAAATGATATCACGAAGATAGTTAGTGTTTTTTCTATTAGTTTGATCTTTTGACTATTCGAAAATATTATTTACCACTTCCCCACCCACCTCCAGTAGTGTGAAAAAATAGCTTGTCAGTAGACCTTTTTTTAAAAATTATTTAAAATATAAAATAATGACAAAAAAACAAATTAATGATGAGGTTTTATAGCCAATGGATCAAACTATCACTTGCAATTCAAAAATCAACTCAATACCTGACAGGCACAGGCATGGGTGAAAGGTTGTGTTCGATTAATCAAACGTTGGCCGTTAGCCTATATCACAAGATGTCGCTAAAATACGATCAAATGGGGTTGGTCGCATCAGGAGGATGCCTTTCAACTGGCATCGACGCATAAATTCGCATAAATTTACCCTCTCCCCTCGCTATGTGATGGTAGTGGGGAGTACAAAAATAATTCACATAGGGGCGTGGGACATTTTTTGCAAATTTTGGCGTCATGAGGCTTGTGGGCAGCCCCCTTTCAACTGGCATCGACGATATTCACTTACAGCTGGCAGATTATATGGTGTTTATCAATCGCGATTGGTCGTATTTTAATGGGATCTTGTGGTATAGACTAACGGTCAACGTTCGATTAATCGAAGACTTGATTTTTCGACATAATGGTGAAACAAGTGGGGGTATACAATTCTAAAATATTCCTTACATCCAAAAATAAAATAATTTTACAGCGTGGTCAAAAATGGGTTAAGAACGAAATACGGGCGTAGCACTGAAAAGCGAGAAGGAAAAGTTTAAGTATTCATATTAAAAGTGACACATGGCCTGAATTCAAATGTGACGGCTTTTAGAATAAAAAAATAAAACACAAAAAAACATGTTTTTCATGGAGATCGAACCTTCGACTTTTGCATAATTAGGTGATGCTCTAACCAGCTGAGCTAATGGGCCTGTTGTCTGTTGGATGTTCAGTTTTTTTCTGAACTGTATTCGTCGTAATTTTATCTAGTTTTTACATGCCTTTCACTTTGAAATTGCATCCATTCCTGCAATTTTTTCAAAATCTTCTCATTTGCATTATAGTTTTATGCATTTATTGTCTTTGTTGACCCCTAGTACAAATAAGTGCTAGAATCATCGTCATCTGTATGTAGATTGCTTAAGTATAAACACAATTTTGTGAGGACATGTGAGAGCGCGAGAATCATCGAGAAAAATCTACCAGATGCTGCTAGATGGCTACAAAATAGAGGTTTCTGTGAAGCATTAGTTTTAATTTAACAGCCACGTTGTAAAGCTTAAGTGTTCTAAATTTTATAAATGTAAAAAAATTGTGCTAAAATTGTGAAGTTTTATTATATATATTAATATGCAAGAGAAAAATTTGTCCTACCTTTTTTACTAAGTTAGAAATGGAGCTGGACTTTGAATTATACACCATTAGAAAGGTATTTTTGTGTAAATGTGCACAAAGTTAAAATTATTTCAATACATTGCTATTGAGTCAGGCAAATTTTTCAATATTAACAACGATAAAATACGCTGTCACACAGAGCTGAAAAGAGGATACCCACAGCACAAAAAGAAAGACAAAAAACTGACAGACACTGACTTTATGTTTTCTTTTCGCTTCACATTTGTCACTGTACCAGGGACGAAATATTAGATTTTCTATTTTGTACCAAAAAGCTAAAAAGTACTAAAACTGTCCAAAAAGTACCAAAATTATTTAATACATTTGTGGTAAAATTTTGACTATGATGTAATTCTAGTCTGCATAAAAGGGCATGGAAATATTTCATCTAGTGATGGGAATCTTTAATGAGTTATTAAAAATTTTGAAAAACTTTGCTTATATCAAACTGCTAAATCGTTGCTTTTTACCTTGACTGTAATTTTAATGAAAATGAGGAAAATGCGAATGAAATGAAATGATTTAAATGAGTATTTTATTTATGTAAAAGTTTTCCTTTTTCTTTTTAATTAAAAAATGTCATTTTCACTTATACTTCATCAAACATTCATGGCCAATGCCATCTGCCATTGTCAGAATACTCTTAATTTTTGGGGTCTATCAAAAGGAAAAAATGTTTTCACGTATAACCATTTACAGGTCGTTACATAAAAATCATTAATGAGGCGACAACATTTTTAATTAGCACCTGCTATTTGTACCATTAATGCTGCAGCCAAGGAGGCTGTAAGCCAAGTTAACGACAGAACTGTAAACAAAGTGAATGGCAACCGGAAGCGAAGGGAGAGAGTGGAAAAATATACAACACCCCGTTAGAGCACCGTTAAATTAATTGCCAAGCGTTGCTGCCTGTACATGTCGTACTTTGTTTAATGTTTGCATTCAATTACAATTCGACTCTTGACTGTCGAAATAATAACAAAAACAGACTCCACCACTCGACACGGGGTTGGGTTGGGTTCGGTTTGATGATGCGCTGGGATGGGAAGTCGTAACGAACCCCAATTTGGGCCAACTCTCACTGCGCTCCTCTGCTGCCATATACCATTTTTGTTTTCGCTACTTTTTGTCGTTTTCATTTCCACTCTGTTGCTTTGGCTGCTGCTCCGTTTGAGGCTCCATGTTCTTGTTCTTATTTATTTTGTTAGAGTTATGTTTGTCCGTCCGACTGTCTGTCTGTATATGTATTTCTCTATGTGTATGCATAATGTCGCTTTCTATTATTATTATTGCTTTTGGCCCCATTACTGTTGTTCTGTTGTTCCATGTCATTTTGTTGTTTTTGCAAAAAGTAAAAGAAGAATTAGTTTGTTGTATATTATTAGTTATGTTCGAACCCGTTGCAGCTAAGGCTGCTTACCGCTTGGAGTTACCACTTGGATTCAGCTATGGCTTTGACTTTTTTGTTTATGTTTTCAAATGAAAGTCGGTTTCGGTGCTAAATTCCATGCCGTACATGGAAATAATTTTCAACATTTATAGACTGATTTAATAGAAGAAAAAAGCAGCACACAAAGCAGTGGCACGGTGTGTGAGGAACTTGAGTGTGCCTGCCGGTATGGGAGCTGTATGTAGCGCAGTCAACTTACTCCAATTCCAACAAAAAAAATTTCATTTGATTTCATTCCAACTGGTGGATTGTTAAGTGTGCATACATACATGCATACAAGTGTGCCAATAGTCAGAGTGTGTGCGAGAATGTTGAAAGTGGGTCGTCTAGGTGGTACTGGTGCTATCTCATGCCATATAAAAGACTCGGAGTGTATTTAAATTTGTGCAAACATAAAGACAACACATTCAAGAATCATGAATTAAAAACGAAATTGTATAAGCGGCACTCAAACGAAAAGGTTTCATGTTCAAAACTTTGTTGACTTTTAGGGGGAAGGGGCTAAATTTTAATTTTTTAAAGCTTTTAATTTATATAAAGAACATGATATCAAATTATGGTTCAATTTATGGTATGGTACCTACTTTTCTGAAAGCGCTTATGTAAGAACTTCCTTCTTGAAAATCATTTTGAAAACTGAACTGATGGGACCAGCCCATAAATTTCTCTAAAACACATCCCATGCATTGTATATTTCTATAAAAAAAATAACACATCCAACGTTGTTACGTTATTCAAGAGAGTCAATAGAGGATACAACATCCGCATCCCCAATTAACTTCATTGCACGACGTTAAACTCTGTCTCGCAGCTCCAAAGTAGTTTGTGGACCCTAGCCCAGATGAACGAATTGTACTCTAGCTAAGGTCTAATATAAGCAAAATTGACAATCCGAAGATCAACAGGAATAAAGTATTTCTTACACAGCTTTAGATAACCTAAGCACTTGGCCGCATCTTTCGACACATCGAATATATGATCTGTTCAACTCAGATCAGCTAGAATTGATATGCCCAGAACGTCAAGAGTTGCTGAACTCATAATGTCCACGCCGGCCATATTAAGGAGTGGAAGGGGACAATCCACTCGTCTGTGAGACAACAAACCGCACTTGGTTTAACTAGCGTTGAATTCGACCCGATTTGCTTGCCTCCACTCGGATATTGTTTTGAGGACTGAACCCTGGGGAACTCCAGCGTTAATGAAATATTCGCTAGAGTTGAAACCATCTACGACAACACGCAAGAACGGTCACCACAAAAGCGCGTTATCCAACGAGCGAAGAAATCCCCGACTTCATATGTAATTAGTTTTGTTACGAGGGCGCTATGCCACACACGATCAAAATCTTTAGAAATATCCAGAACAACAACCATACTTTCACCCAGAAGGTGGATACATTGGTTCCAACACTCGGTGACGAACGCCATTAAGTCACCAGTAGAGCGAGCTCTGCGGAAGCCATATAAGCAATCATTATGAATTTCGTTATCCAACGAGCGAAGAAATCCCCGACTTCATATGTAATTAGTTTTGTTACGAGGGCGCTATGCCACACACGATCAAAATCTTTAGAAATATCCAGAACAACAACCATACTTTCACCCAGAAGGTGGATACATTGGTTCCAACACTCGGTGACGAACGCCATTAAGTCACCAGTAGAGCGAGCTCTGCGGAAGCCATATAAGCAATCATTATGAATTTCGTTGCACTCCAGATAATTCATAAAGTGAAAGCTTAAACCGCTTTCAATAACTTTGGAGAGCGCTGAGCATATTGCAATGGGCCCATAATTATTAGGGTTGGTAGTTTCGCCTTCTTTGCGAACTGGTTGAAGCTTAGCAACCTTCCAACATAATGGAAATTCACCACAAGTGTAGGAAATGCTAAATAAATTCCTTAGTGGACGAGAAAGTGTTTAGACACAATTTCGCATCACGTGGGCTGATATGCCATCCGGTCCTGACGGTTTGTTAATATTAAGGTTAGCAAGAACCTTTTTTACCGCCCAAGTTCGAAAGAAGATCTTTTGGTACAGCCGAGGACTTTCTTTTGATGTTGGAAAGTAGTTGAATGCTATAAGGCAGAGTAGCATTCTTAGAAAAGATGATAGCCAAAAGATTAGCTTTATCAACGGGATCAGTGAAGATTTGGTAGTTCATTAAGGGAGTTTGAATAGACGATGAGGACTGATTCTTTACTCTCTAAACAATCCATTCGGTAGTAAAAGGATTCTTTCCGCATATCAAGTTCGTGTAGATGCTTTTTACGCTGAATCATGGGTTTACAGTGATTTATATCTTCACTACGAAGACTTTCAGTATCGGCATTCCTGTTGAAACCCCAATTCTGGAACGCTTCCAATTTTGGACTTGACTGCAATCCTGCAAGTCCCTTTAAACCAAGAATGGTTCTTGGGTTTAATGCTTACTTTTTTATTAGGAATGATACCCAATAAAAAAGTTTCCTGCACCAGTATAGCATTTATGTTTCTGTCAGTTCAATTAAAACTGCGCTAAAAATTATTTAACGCATCCAATTTGCTTTATCATAAAGCCTTACATTTCGTTTTGATGATTTGGGCGAAACAGGGTCCAAGCTAGTATATGAAAAAGCAGCGGAAATGGTATAATGGTCAGAATTACCAAGAGATGCAGAGACAAACACATCATATTTCTCATGATGCGATGTCAGAAAAAGGTCCAGAATAATAAGGTTATGTCCCCCAACACGAGGTATATACTTACGTATGTGGGGTTATTCACTAGTTAGTTGGTTTAACTTTGCAAAGAGCTCAACACAGCAGCCTTCAGGAGTTGTACGACCGGAATGAACAATTGGAGTTGTGGACATTGAAATCTCCAGCAACAACGATTTCACTGTCCGGGTACGACTCCAAAATCTAGGAAATCGAATCACAGAGGAAGTTCACTGAAATTATTGTCAAGATTTCAATAGGTCAATACATTTGCCTCAAAGTATGTTAATTAGGTTTTCTGCAATTCCAACCTTACTGACAAAAACTGGGAGAATTTGTTTCAACATTTTTTTTTATCAAAAAAAGTTTTGGTAACTCTGCTGCACTTAGTCTCCACTGAGTACGATATCAGCAACACCCATGGAACTGTGATAACAATCAACTCACACTCTTTGTGTTCCACTAACAATTGAAAGTCGGAGAAAGCCACACAACAACAACAATAGCAAATCACACACACACACGCACATAGTGCATAGTTACGCCATACTCTGAATGAGGAGTGAGAATGCTAAACGACATCGCTGGCTTTTTGGGGTTATGCTTCTGATAATTTCTGAGGTTTGATATGAATCTCTGGGCTTCTAGCGTTCAATTCACAATTTGCTTAAGCATTTCTTTCGGCTTTCAGTGTGTATGGTAGCTTGGTATTATGGAAAACTTTGCAGCAGGAGCAGTTTCGGAGTTGTTACAGTTGTTAGAAGCGCGTTTGGATTGTGCCGCACTTTCATATCCATGACGCCGTGAATGTGGCTGCGGCTAAGACATGAAAATGTAAATTAAAATTATCGCCCTGCAAGTAAGTTGCCAGGAGTGTCGGAAAGTTCCATTGACTGCGCCACCAAGCATGAGAACAACACGTATGTATATGTGCGCCTTGGTATTATAATAAGAAACGCTTTATTGCTTATCTAAATATGTACATAATTCACCCTTACAGAAA
This sequence comes from Calliopum simillimum, assembly GCA_951812925.1. Taxonomy (NCBI): domain Eukaryota; kingdom Metazoa; phylum Arthropoda; class Insecta; order Diptera; family Lauxaniidae; genus Calliopum; species Calliopum simillimum. The sequence continues at coordinate 104,100,261 of OX638370.1, forward strand.
CGATTCCCTCACCTTGGTTTTGCCGAAACCACCCCTTACCATACGTTGCCAACTGAATTGTCCCATGGGTGCGCTTCTCTCTTTGTTGCTGGCGCACGAGTTAAGACAATGTTTTTATTAATGCTTTTTTATGTCGACCTTTTATACATGGCTCCATTGGCTTAAAAGAGGCTGTCGGTTACAGCGGGAAATGTCGAAGGAGAGAGATGAAGTTGAAGGTTGTTATATCAGCGCGTAAACATAAACCAGTTAAATTTTTTATCTGACGAATTAGTATTTTGGTTAAGCTCTTAGAAGAAGCTCCCCCTTGAAAAGACGCCGGGGTATATCGGCTCAAATTGAAGTTAAAATGTATGAGTGTATGAGGAAACTAATCGCCCGTGGCGTATTTCATTTTTTAACGTCTTTAAGAAGGTTTTTGCTACTCCCCACACTCCATAGCACGTGTCAGAAATTCAAAAGCCTTAAAATTTTTAGTGAGATGCACCATTAGGATTGGCGTCTGCTGAATTTCGAATTAGTTGTATAAACTTAAAGGGTACGCAAGAAAAATTTGCATGAATTTTGACAAATAGGGTTGCCAGTTTTTAAAGCAGCGACCGACTTACCTGCGTTAGCTGTGACGATGCATAGTAGGATATTCTCGAAGGACATATTGACTCTGGTTTTGAGTAAATTGTCTCGGCAACCTGATCACCCATTGGCAGCAAAGCTGTGGCATACGGTGAGGGCGTTGGTGAACTGCGAAATCCTGTAAAACAATAAAAAAATAGCCGACTTTTGTTTTAAATATTCAGCGCTGTCATCTGGTGTTGTCAACCTACTGTCAAATATGTTGCATGACTTCTTTGTCTCCAGTGGATATTTGTTGAGACTTGCAATCGTTGCATACGAACCGCTGTTGACACTTGGTGGTCGACCCAATGGATCCAAGCGTATGAATACATTCTGGTGACTGCCATAGGCAGCGGTTGTGAAGCTGGTGCTTAAAGAAACACAACAAAAAATGAAGTTTTAAATTAATTAAAATGATATCAACAGAGAGATCTGTTCAAATTAAAGTCAAATAGCGCAACAACAACAAAATCATCAACGTCACGTCAAGTTAAGGCCTTAAATTGAAAGCATCTGTCCCAAATGTCCCATGTACACTCACTCGCTCGCATTAGACAGAATTTTAAATTGAATTCTCTTTCTTTACGTTGATGAGTTCTTTAACAAAATGTTTGCACCTATATAGGTTCATCTATTTGCACAGCGTTCGGTGCAAACGTGCGTTGTTCCCATTTTGTCCGTTTCCATTTACGTTCCCAGAAGGTACATTTCAATTTACGGCATGGCACACAATTCATTGCCACCATGTTGTGTTGTTCACATCAGTCACTTCAACTAACGTTGCTATGAATCCTCGCCGTCGTACGACCTTGCCACAAATGTAGGCACGGCCACTTTCGGCTAACAGCCAGCCAGGCAGTCAGTCAGTCAGGTGGGTAGGCTGCCATGGGATATGACTGTCATTACCATCGACACTTGCGCCAGCTTCATTTGAATTTCAAATTTCTCGGCACAGCTACGTAGCAACAATAGCAGCATGGAGGAGATTGTTGTCACAGTGATAAAGTGTAGCGTGCGCGCATATTTGGAAGCACCTGCGAATTCGGGTATTTGGAAATATGTCCGTCCGTTCGTTCGTTCGTTATATTCGTTGGGTTTGTTCAAGTTTTGCCATATGTTAAATATGGTGTCAAGTTCTGGTTGTGAAAACTGGCGTAAAACATTAAGAATTATTGTTATGATTTTATAGCGGTCGTTTATTTTAAAAGGATTACATGGTTAGGGATCCTTTTTCGTAGGTAGAGCAAATTGCTTGGGTGTGTTTGCTATCATGGCAATAATTTCATGCGTAATCATGTAAAGGATTTATTGATTGACAACAGTAAATGACTGGTGTTACATTATGATCTATGTGAAAGCTTCAAGAAGCGATGCTAGAGAAATTTGACGTTCAGCAGTTTTAAATAACACGCGGAGAAAGCAAATGAAGACCTATATTGTGTTGTTGAATGGCAGAAAATGATACGATAGTCGAATGGCATTATTTAATATCAGGATAAAGTGCCCAACTTAGCACTAGATTTGCACAATTTTGAAAAGTAACTACTTTTATGCCTTGCAGGATTAGATCAGTTACAAAAAATGGATTCTGTTTCCATCTCTTTATTGAAGAACCTAAAGAAGTCATCATGAACTAACCACAAGTTGAAAAGTTGTTTCTTAATTGGAAAGTGTCTCATGAAAAATCCTGTAACATTCCGCATACCTTTCTAGTTCACCAAAAGTTACTTCTTTAACATTTTACTCCAGCCAGAAGTCTCTTGTGCTAAACGTGAGCACCTGCCGTGATGGCTTAAGCCCACCGTGTTCTTCACATACGGTCCAGTGTACGATGTACGGCGCAAACTCAGCTACCACGAAACTCCCCGAAGGGCCATCCCAAAAGTCAGTTGGAATATCTAGCGAACCAGATGCTTCAAAGGGCTACTGACTCCCGTGGTACCAGAATAATCTCTGGTTAGATCTCGTAGCAATACGCTACTGTTAGTGTGACTCCGATCCGGCTGGGACTAATTACCCATATCGATTTATCATGGATTGTGGGAACACGTTTCTTGGTGCATCCCTCCCTTCAAGAAAGCTCAAGACTTTCTTGGAGGAAGTACTTTTACCCAAGGTTGCTATGACCACTTTACCATGTACGACTCGATCGGAGGAACACGTTACCAAGTGCAGATTTCTCATGAAAACTTTCAAAATCCTATCTTGGATTGCTTTTTACCACTTTGTTGCGTAACATGACTATTGGGATTAAAGAGAAAAACCCTCATCTCTCCAAAAATCAAACTCTTCCGTCTTCCTGCTTTGGCTGGAAGCCGACAGTGGCACTGCGGTCGACAGTGCTATTGCCAATCATCATTACCAGAGGTTGCCGCTTGGGTCATACATGGGACAATGTCAAACCAACAGCCTCTCAAGTTCTGTTTCACCATCACTCCTCCGTTAACCTCCTGAGTGGTACCACACTATGTTGGAGAACTATTTTGTGCCGGAGGTTGAAGCCTAGGGTCTGGACGATATGTGATTTCAACAGGACGGCGCTAGACCATACATAACTCACTTCAATTTGGACTTTTTGCGTCGCAAATTCCCGAATCGTGTAATTTTTTGACGAGGTGATGTGAATTGATGGCAATTTGACGCCGTTAGACGATTTTCTGTGGGGTTACATGAAGGATAAAGTCTATATGAATTCTCCGAAGATGATTCCAGACTTGAAAAGCAATATTACATCGGTGATTCGGGCCGTTCCGGAGGCCTTACTGCAAAATGTCAACGAAAATATGGCAAAAAGAGTGAGATATCTGCGGAGTAGTTGCGGAGAACATATCTGCAAAATAATTTTCCACACATAATCCTATTGTGTGACCTTTCGGACGAAATAAAATATTTGGAAAAATTCCGAACCGTTTGCGTTTTGTCCAAATAAAAGTACTACACATCTTTATAATATTTTGCTTGTCCTTGGGCATATTGCCCACTGTGGTACATGTAAAATTCTGAAGCGCTATTTATGTAAATCAAGTGTTGTGTTACTGTCAATGTTTTACAACTTACTGCAATGAGTCCTGTCGTATCTGTTTGCGTGCTCGCACGTACATGGCACTGGCAATGAGCCCAACAACCAATACCAATCCAAGGGCACATGCAGCGGCACCTAACAGCGCCGGACCTTGTGATGGTGCCTGTGCTGGTGCTGGCGATTTATTCGGTGCCGGATACAGACCTAAAAATGAAAATGCAAAAGTTGACATTCATTTAATTCGCAATTTGATTCAATTGCCGCAGCCATTGCCGTCGAATCCAACTAACAACTCTGACTGACGGACTGACTGAGTAGGTAACGAACCTTTCAGGCAAATTTTATTTCGTTTAAAATTCAATTTGGTGTCATTAGTGCGAGGTGGGCCGCGCACCAGCATATTGACGCTAAGTGGCACTTGATCGGTGGCATTGCCCGTACACGGCAGATGCACTGTAAATGATTCTATCTGCTGTGGTACATAACCCTTGGCCGGGATACTCAATGTGGGCGCAGCCAAAGCCTCCTGTTCAAGCACATAGTCAATGGTTATGATGTACGGCAACTGTAAATGGAAAAAAAGCAGAGGGTGGCAATGCATTAATGGAGTACAAATTAGTTAACAAGTAAGTGGTGCTTTTTGTTACATCACAGTTAACAGAGAAAATATTATTAAGGTGTATGGCACCCCCCAACCAAAATGACCAAATTATCAAATGAAATTAAGTCAAAGCGAAATAAAAAACAGAACAGAAAATGACTCCCCACCCACTTACCGGATATGTTGTAAGGCTTTGCCATGAGAATTCCAGATCGTGTATATCAGCGGGCACAGGTACAGTGAAGTGCATTGCGTATGTGTTTATGGCTCCCTCGTGGACGTAAAATAAATCGGCTTCCAAGCCTGTCGGGCGAGTAGTGAATGAATGATTTTCAGAGTAAAACATCAATTGAGTTATTGCGAACGCGAACAGATGGTTGAGACGTGTGGTGGGCCGATTGGTTGGTTGGTTGGCCAGTCAAAGCAGGGTGTAATGCATTTGAGCGTGAAAAACGATGAAGAAGAAAAGTACAAAAAGAAAGAAGAAAAAAATGAAAAACATAAGTAAAATGAGTAAAACTGGGAAAAAATAAATCGTTGTATTATATTGCAATTTGCTTTTGTATCAGTTTTCAAAAGGGATTCCAGGCGCATTTTGACGCTGCTGCTGCCACTGAAGCAGGGCAACTTGTATAGCGTATTAAATGTCTGTTTGACTGACTGTCTGCCTGTCTGTCCACTTGTCTATAATGCGCGTATAAAAGACTTAACACTGACATCCGATTTCTTCTTGGTATATCCAATATTCAAGAAAAAGAAAAACATCCATTTTATTCAATTCAATTTGAAGTGCGAACAAAGTAGTTCGTATCTCTTAGTTCTCTTAGTTCAAGATGTTTATTTATCGATTCTGCGTTTTAATAGTGTTTGTCTTCTTCTTCGACATACTGCTCCTTTGGCAAAGCTCAGATGACGGGATAAATTCGATAGAGCGAATTGTATAGGGCGTTGGGTTAAAATGAAACGAATGAAACTACAGGTATGCGGTATTAAGAAGCAACACTTGCATTCTCATTGTTTGTGTTCGATGAAGCAATTGATTACACAGGTAGATATGTAAGAGTTGTATGTAATGGCAGATGCAATAAAGTGAAAAATCTTTCGAAAAGGATTCAATATTGTTGGTAAACAATATTATGATGCTGATATCTTTATATTATTAATCAAAAGTCTGTTGAATGTTTATTCAGAATTAATGAGAAAACCTTAAATATTTGCTATTTTGGGAAACGTAGAATGCTTCGAAATACTAATCAATATTAGCATTAATCTATTTAATGTTGTTAAGCTGTGATGGTTACTCTCGATATTAGTAACGGATCAACTACTGGGCAACCGAAGTGGAAGTGGGTAAATCTTCGGTGTTACTAGAATTACCAATATCACAGTCGATTTGACCGTTTTTGTGGGTTGGTTAAATTTCAACCGTTCAAATTGTTGAAATTTTTTTTAAGAAAACGGGTCCAAACGAGTCCATAGAACTGGTAACTCTTCGAGGAGGGAGGGAGTCACAGGCAAGCAACACATTTGTTTCAGGGTGGGTCTGTTCAAGCGAAGTGATGTGACAAGTCGAATACTTTTTGGACTCGATTCTAGAATACTTTTCGCTCAAGTAAGAACTTGAATTGCGATCTCTTAACTCGCTATAAGAACAAAGGATATGCGTGCGACTAGTTGAAACTCTAACTCACAAGCCATAGCAAACGAGTTTAAAAAAAAACCCGCCTAATTTATTTTCCACAATTTTGAGTAGATTTGCCGAGTTAATTTCAAACTCCAGTAGAATTGAAAAGTCGCTCGATTTGTTACATCACTAGTCAACTAAGTACTTACTTTCATTAATTAACAAGATGCTAAACAGGGAAATGAGTTTGGAAAGTAAGAAACCTTGGGTCTTCAATTATCATAGGTTAAGTTCTTACGATTACCGAACATTGAACGTTAAAACGGTTTAGTAGGTTTTCTTTAACAGTTTTGAGGTCTATTTTGTAATTTTTCTATTATGGCGCGATTTCGACTCCATAGCCTACCCCAGTTACAACCGCATTTATTCGTACAGAATACTGAGGTTGCTTGTTCTCTTCGGTGCTATTTAGAATAAAGCTACTCAAAAAAAAAAAAAAAACAATATAAATCAAGAGACACGTTTCAAAAACGTCGTAGTTTATGGGATTCATTAGAACCTTCCTCTATATTCTAGTATAACAAATGATGTCCACGAGTAATGCCTGCATAAAATTGGTTCTCCTGTAGGACTCTGAAACCTGTCCAGTCCTTAATAAAATAACGAGCTTCAACACGAGGTGCCTTCGAAGCATTTAGCGAATATCCCGGCCACGACGTAGGTTCATATGTATGTATATCCAATGCTAGACTATTTTAACTTACAAAACAGGACAAGGCTTGGACACATCCCTTCAAAGCCGTCCGATGAAATGTACCATACAGCCCTCCAAAGACAGGAGGAACATAAGAAGACTTTGGAGAAGAACTATAGTAAATGAAGCCTGAAAACCCTTAAATGAACTTAGATTTTTGTCCTCAAATTTTGGTGACTCAGGAGCATCTCTAATTATGAACTGCTAATAGGTATACACCCGTTTCTCCGACTCCGTTTTTCCGACGGCATATTTTCCGAACGACAATAATTTCGATCGCCAAAATTTCCGACTACATTTTTCCAATGACCAATCTTCCGCGTCCGTTTTTCCGATTCCATTTTTTCCGACCGGACATTTTTCCGATTCCTTTTTTCCCAGATCATAATTAATTTATTATTATAATTATTAATTCTTTACTATTTATTTATTATGAATTATACAAAAAAAGTAGGCAGACACCGAAATAATGGTAACTGAACTGTCTCTTGGGCGAAGAGTAAAAGCAGCACCAAAACAAAAGTGGATCGACCTTCACAATAGACTGCAAAAAATTGCAGAGGATTATGAAATGTACAAAAGAAGAGGAGAGAAAATTCAGTATATGCGTTCTATTGCTGCGAATCTGTCCATATAACATGTCACACAACTATTTCGACGACCAATAAAAACTCAGACATTAACACGTGTACCATAATTTATTGAAATTGTTAGCGGAAGTTGTCCTTTCGGAAATTTGGCAGCCGGAAAAATGGATTCGGATATGTGTTTTTCGGAATTTCGGTGCTGTCGGAATATTGGTTGATCGGAGAATTGACCGTGAATCCTGCTTTTAAGATGCTAAATGGAAGCTTTTTGTTACAAACGGTGAGTCGGACGATTACAAATGTTAGAGAATACCAAGTACTATAAATAATATTGATTTGCATTAACGAAAAAGTAACCATTCGGGAAATATTCCTAAAAAACGCAAAAAGTCGAAAAATTAGATTTTCTCGATTATTTCCAAAACAATTACATTTTCGTAACTTTAAATCCATATAATTTATAGAACTTGTAATTCTCCACCATTTTTATCAAAAAGCTTTTGAAATGAAAATTCATTGAAACCACACGAAGTGCGGAACAGGCCTGATAGATAATATTTTACTAGATGGCGCTTTAAAAATCATTTAAAGCATTAAATTAGATTATAATAAATTTTTACACATTTTTCTTTAGTTTTAGACATTTTTGGTTATTGGAATTTGTTGTAGAATACTTGAACACATTATATCCCAGTTTTTGTATGTACAAAAGGGTCGAAAAAACACACAAAAAAAGAAGGTAAAAATGCTAAAGAAACCTTAAAATCTTGCTGCGTAATTTCATTATGACCTTTACTCCAGCAGTTACAATCACATGCAGCTAGTAATATATTATAATGAGGGTATTCCTTAAAATGTGCAAATGCTTCGAAAAACTCGTAACTTTTGACAACTATAATCGAGTTGAAGAGGTTTTCGAGGCATTAACCATTTTTCATAATACCCTTAATGAACTCGAAAGTGCATTAAATGTGTTTGTTACCAAAATAGTCGGTTTTTCACTTTTTACTTGATTTTCGATTCTCTTAAAGAATTTCGGTTTTATTTACATACACTTACTTGAGATTAAAAACACATTGCCACAAATCACAAATTTACACATTCAATCACTTTAAAAATTCCTGAAACTGAGCAAGATGAATACACAAAGTTATCGCTTAATTTGCGTCGACTTTTAACACTACCAGTCTTGTATTCCCATGAAAATCTCATAATTTGAAATTGAAAAATGTATTTCCCCCATTTATGTACAAACATTTTTGTTGCTTTTGTTTTTTTTGACGCTTTTGTTTACTGACGTTTCATTAAAATGTCATACACTTAAGCGTTTCATAAATCAGGGCTGCAACAATTTATTTCGCTTTTATTTGGCTGGTTAAATTGTGTGGGGTGGAGGTGGGGGTTGGAAGCTGAGGTTTAAAGTGGCTCTCGACCCAATAATCTTGAAGTAAAATGGTGCGAGAATAAAATGGTTATTTAAAAGATGAAAGTAAAATTTTTATGTCACTCCACTACAACTTGACAATTGACATTTAAGGGTGCTCGATTGTCGGTTGTTGTTGTTGTTGCTTCTAGTCTTGTGATATGTTCGCTCGTTTTAGTAACAGGGACGGAGTGTCGCATTGTGTAGGAGTGACATCGACAGTTGCATGGGAGAGGGGAGTGGGGCGTCTGTTGTTACTTCTTTCAATGCTACTTCACTGCGTGCGTTGTTTCAAATTGTAAAAAATTTTATTTTTATTTGTAAATTTTATTATTTCGTTTTTTTTATTTTCTTTATTTTTGGTATCGAGTTTAGCGAATGACATTTGAATCCTGCGTCATTGTTATTGTTGTTGTTGTTGTCGTCGTCAATGAAGGATGCTGCTTCTTCGTCTATTTTTTGTACTATTTTGTTCCCCTTCGTATGCTTTTACCATGCCTGATATCCTTTACTGTGAGTCGTCGTCAGTCGTAAGTGAATTACGGAATCTTCTTTGTAAAACTGAGCGAACGAAAGACGAGATCCTTTCAGAATGAAAGACATGAAATTAAATTTTTTACTGCATTATTTACTCATTGGGATCATTGCTAATCCTTCGTTTTCGCATTGGCAACAACACACAGGAAACATCCTGTTTTTTTGTTTTTTTTTTTAATAAAAAGATACAACATTACATGTCGAGTGTTGCCACTTTTAATTATTATCTGTGTGACAGTTATTCAATGGACTCGTAAACTCTCCGACTGATTGCACAGTGTGTTGATATCGATTGAACAGTCTTACTTACGAAAGAACTTACAGACCGTGTAGATAGTATTTTTCTACACAATAAAAATTTTAGTTTAATTTTGAAACCAAAAAGTATTTATGTAGAATAATGTCAAAAACAGTATTAATTTTATACTATTTTAGTATAAATTTTACACTTTTTTGGAATGAATTTCAAGCTTTTTGGAAAAAATCGGTATTTAATATAAAAAAAGTTTAAAATCAATACTAAAGGGAATCAAAAGTAAGATAATTAAACAATCATTTTTTAGTGTGTAAATATACAGCAGCTCCTCAAGCCATTCCTCCACCACGTAGAAGTTGCTGAGTTTTTACTTCACCTCTCGCTAAATAAAGAAGATATCGCTTTGCTTTAGGAGCCATGGGTCTTCAAAGATTTTTTCAGTGGCCTCTCTATCACAGGTGATATGTATATCCAAATGGTAGGGAACCAAAAAAACATGAATTGTCTAAAGCTAGGTGGTTTGCGATTTTGGCGTACTTGGCTGATGATCATGATTGATCAAGGGAGATCTTCAGCAAAATAATCTTTAATGGCGCTAATGTGTTACAAGTGTTGCACGGAAGGACTTAGAAAAGTAAGCACAATTTTTCTGAGAAAAATTTGAACCCATGTTGAGTCAGATAAGGCCTCTGTGCTATTATAAGAGAGTGATTTATGAGGGACTGACGAATTTGTTCAAATACTAACTAAGGCACCTAAATCGGCTTTGGACGAAGCATCACCTCAAACGTTACCCATAGCAAGACCATAGGGTACAGCAAAGTTTCACTGGTGGTGTTCCGAACTATCAAAAACACTCTAATCTATATGGGGTATTATTCGTCAGATTTGCGCTGCAAAAATTAATTTTAATTTTATAATTTTTTCATGATTCTCTGTTGAAAATGATCGAGCACGTATTTTTTAATTTTTCGTTTTGGTGAAAATTAACAAAGTTACGATTTTTTCAAGTTTCCGGGTAGTTAGTAGTCAAGGTTTTGTATGTTCCACTTTTACAAGAATCAGGGCTTTACATGTTTATTTTTGGCTATGGGTCAGTTTTTAATGAAAATACCGACTCAAAATTGATGACCACTGATCTTTTCTACTATTTCCGGATAATTTTTTCAGTATACTTTTACATTAAGTTTTTACGGAATAGTACAATTTTCTACCAACTGGCAACTCTGCAATATGTTCTCTTCTCTGCTGTACGTATTTCACTACCATACGTGAGTTAGAGTGAGACAACACTTAGATGAGTAAAAAAGTGGGTGACACGAAAGAAAGAAACCCAGTGAATACACAGCGATAAATACTGTTTGTTGCGTTTCCATCAGCAAGACCAAAAGCAGCAAAGTAAAGGCAATAATGGATGGATGCTTGAATGCGGAAGGGAGGGATAGAGCAGTTAAGGGCTAAAAGATTCTTAAATGGAACAAAGCGAACGTTTTTGAAACAAATTTAAATCCAATTATGGAACAGGAAAAAGCATTCCAGCCAGCTTTCATCTTGTCACATTCATTTACGTTCCATTCTTTATTTCTGTGTTTTTTTTTTTCTACCGTTTTCATCCATTCGATGAAGGGGGTTAGATAGATATCCTGATGCAATCATATCAACAAAAAAAGCACTCAACATCCGTTCGAAGCATGTTACATTTTGTGCGTTTTTTAACCAGAATTTCGAAATTTCAATTTTACAATGCTTAGAAAAGATTGTGATGGACATCGGGGTAGATAGAGGTCAAAATTAATAATAAAAACTTGTAATAAAGTTTTTTTTCTTTATTCTATGTTAAGTGGCAGCTTAAAGTTGGGTCAAGTGGATAAAGTTGCACTGTGCCCTGCATACGCGTTATTGGCAAATAAAATTTTTAGAAATCGATGTTGCTCTTTGGAATTTGAGTAATATCGTTGGCTTACGAAGGGCTAATGCGACAATCTGTGTCAGCAGCATGATGTTTCAAGAATACGCTATAAAAAGTGGTTTTCAACGTCTTTTATTGAAATCGAAAAGACAGACAATTTTTTGAATAGTTCTGTTTTTGATGGGAAAGCCTTAAATTGTTGACTTTGAAAATGAAAAGTAAGAATATTTTGGAAAAATTTTACATAATATTTTCTTTAAAACTCTTTGAGCGCAACCTAGAACTCCAATCAGAAGTCCTCTACGTCAAAATTTTTATTTTCGGATACTTAGAAAAAACCCAAAATTTTTTTGGATTTTCGATTAAAATGAAAAGTACAAATATTTCGGAAAAATGTCACCAGGATTTTCTTTAGAACTCTTCGAGCACTATCCAGATCTGTAATCATAACTTTTTTTTTTGTTAGAAACTTTTTTTCTGGAAAATTTATTCACAAAAAAAAAAAAAAATTATAAAAAAATTTAAAAAAAAGTATAAAGAACTGCAGAAATCTTTTTTGTGAACTCAAAAATGTTTAATTTCTCACAACTTTTTCGAATTTTGTGAAAGAACTCCAGAAATATTCCAAACGGACCCAAAACTCTAAAAAAATTTTCGGTTTTCGAAAATCACGGAGCAACTTCATATGAGTGGTATCAAGTACTTGGAATATAAGGACTTAAGGCATACATCGAATTTTATACTAAATTTCCACTGAATATTACTAACGGCCGACAGAAAATGTCATAAGCCAAAATCGAATGCCCTGTTGAGATTTATACGCAGATTAAAAATAAATAATAAATAGATTTATTTTTGTATGGCAAATCACGTGACTTACGCCGAGATTCAGTGCTTAATCTCAAAACAGCCGTAACTCATCTCATAAATCTCCGTTGGAAACCTCATAGTATTGCTGTTCTTTAAATGGATTGGTATTTGTTAATTTCTCCCTCAAAAATGGCTTAAATTACTCATAGTGCAAGGGCATAAAATATCAAATTAATATTCAGCTGCCTCTGAACAATCAAATTCGGAAATTTATACCTTCCAAAAAACATTAATTTTTCAATACATCGATGTTTCACAAACAAAAGAATTTTTTATTAATGAATTCCTCAAAATAGCGTACTTTTCTGCTTTTCAAATTTTGTATTGCACATGCAGTCGAAGGATATTACGGATTGATATGTCTTTCCAACTAGGTTCGTACATTCATTTATCCCTTCTTTTTTTTTCGAAATATAACTTAAGTTTGTGTGCAAAGGATAAACGGTATATTCGGGTGCTTTAAGCTTTGCTAATAACTATAAAACGCCAACTAAAGTGTCACGTGATTTAGGGGGTAATCCGTGCGTGCGTTTTCTGCTATCGTTCTATATGTGGTGGTCGGACTGTCGTCGTGTGTGTTAGTTTAGTTGTTTTTTTGGTTGTAGTCGTAAAGTGTGAAAGCGTCGCCAATGAAGTGTTGGTTGGTGTCGTATAATTCCTGCCATCACTGTAGAGATCTTTGTATTGGTTGGTGGAATGAAAAAGTTGAAAAAGTTCGTTCCCAAGTTAATTACGCTAATTATCTGTTTAAAAAGTTGATGCGATGCGATAATTTCGCGTTTTTGGCTGCGCGTGCACATTTTCAGGAGCCGCCGAGTTTTTATGCTGAGTCACGTAAGCGTCGCGAGGCGAAGAGAAGATGAAAGCGAAGTAAATGGAAAGAGAAAAGAAATCAAATCGAGAAAACTAACGAGCGAACAAACGAATGAAGTTTTATGAGGTTTTTTAGCGCTCATGCCCAAAAGAAGCAGATTATGTTAATGCAGCTGTGACGCGATTCATACGCAAGCGAATGCTGTGCACAGGTTGCATGTAAAATCTGGAGGAATTATTGCAGTGCTGGATTATATTTATCGCATAAGCTCATGCTCGATACCACGTTTTTTGCACAAATTTCATATGCGACGGGAACTAAGTCTTTAAGAGGTAGTATTAAATCAAATGAGAGTTCTACTTGTAATTATGAACAACGGTAAAGTGGCAAAAGGCAACAATAACACTTAAATTCTGGTTCAGAAACAAAAACGCAAAGTTCTAACTACACGGAGAGAATTTTGAGCTGAAAACAATCCCAAACCAATCACTTTTGGGTTTGATTTTCAGCTTGTCCATAATTTTCTTGATATCAAGTAATAATGTGATTGTTTATCAAAAAAATGGATATGCCTATTTGAGCTCAATTCAATTCAATTTGGGATTGTTCATCAAAAATTTATTAAACTCATTTGTGCTTAAACTCAGCCCTTTTGTACTTATTTATAAAAAAAAAAAAAATATTCCCATTTGTTCTTAATAATTTCTTATTTATCAAAATATGAATATGACCATTTTTGCCAAATGCAAGAAATATCATTTCATTTTCAAAAATCAATGTACCAAAATGTCCAGAGACACTTCAGTACATCGTAGCATCCCATTATGGGACGTCAGTGGTGTTTACTCTATTATAAATACCCAATTCGACTGTCGAGCAGGAATTATTTAAGCAGTAGATGACATAGTCATATTGAGAATCATAAACACACAGAATAAACACAAATGAAAATTTATTTTTTGATAAACAATCACAAAAGAGCGTGAATTAAGCAAAAAATGGGCTTATTTTTTTTTTTTTGATAAACAAGTACAAAATGGCATGCATTGAGTACAATTGGTCTTAATTATCAAAATTTATATTATGCCCAAATTTGAGCTTGAATTGCGAACAAGTTGGGCGTATTTTAGGATGATTTTATGCCATTTTGGGCTTAATTCTGAATATTTAATTTAAGAACGATTTGAGCTAGATTTTAGAACATTTTTTCTCTCCGTGTACATAATTTCAACAGTGAAACAAAGATTCTGATTGATTTTAGAATAACTGGGATCATAAAAATATAAATAGAACGGATCCAAACAGACGACCTGGCAGCACTGGAACGAGGCTTGAACGAAACAAACTTGATGAAAATATTTTGAATAAACGAACAAACGACAGTTGAACTCGGTAGAAGTTGAATTTGGGAGTTGAAGAAGACTGTTGTCTGCGGACTAGACAAGAAGTAATGTAAAGAAGTGAAACTAAAGACAATGAAAAGAACAGAATTAATAGTTAAAGGATGTAAAAAAAAAACTGAAATAGAAAGAACTTAGATAGTAATAAGTATTTAAAATAAAACTGTAAATAAAACTGTAATTAGAAACTGGAAAGTGTTGTGGTGTGGGTTTTTTTTGATTAATAATAAGAAAGCCTAAAAATACTACATATAAAAAAACGGGGATTGTAAGGGACGTGAAAATGGTAATTGATATACTCAACTATTAGCTAATGCGAGAAGGCGCAAAAATTTTGGAGAAAACGGCTATATATGGTAATGTGGTTAGGCAATCCAATACTTGTCTATTGCTCTAGGAAATACAGTTGATAAAGGGCTGTCACAATCTATTGTAAGTCGTTATCGCTCATGGTAATGTGGCCAAGCGAACTTCAGTCCACCTTTCAAGGTGAACTCTTCTTGAAGAGAAAACTTGAATTCGATAAGTGTTTGGATTCAGTCGCCAAATGTCACCGAAGCTTATAAAGTCTATTGTGCTAACCCTGATAATAAGTAATAAGAAGTTTGTACACAAGCGCATGGCGTTAATGAATATTAGTATGTCCCTTGAGGATAATGCGCCCAATTCAGTAGTAGAGGGGTATGGGAAAGAAAAGTTACGAAATCTATGTTTTGTTAGTTTGTCACATTTACGTTCTGCTGTTTCCTCTTCTTCATTACAGAATCTACAGATTCATCCTGGACTAATCCTATGTTGAAAATATGTTTCCTAACTGGGCAGTGTCGTGTGAGAAATTCTCCAACATTCAGTATACTTTTCCTGTGCATCATAAAAAACGGTTTTGTTTTTAGTTTGGATACTATTGGTATGAATGATTTTACTTGTCTGTTGCCGCCCAGGATGTTGTTCCAATCTTCCTGAACTTTTCTTTAAATCCAATTGCTAAGGTTTAATTTCATAAAACTCCAAGACGAGCCGCAGAATGAAGTAGGTACAACAAGTTGAGTTCGACAATCCTGGGTAAATCGCGTAAAAGGGTGAACAGTGAACTCATACCGAAGATTTTTTTTTGCTGTCCGCAAATTATTCCAGATTGCTGGGTTTTCCGAACTGAGAAAAGTTGAGTTGATCCTTCGGTTAAATTCTTTTTGGCTGTTTGGACTTAAACTACGTGTACAGCGCTAGCTCGATTTGGAGTTGTAATGCAATTGGGTGTCGTGTTCCAGACGATGATAGAGGATAGGACATACCCTTCACCATTTATTTAGGAAATTGTAACCATCGGGGCATAGTTATCACTCTGAGTCTTTCGCCAGCCGTTATTATACTGGACCATATGCGAAGAACACCGTGAAATCATTCAAAAACTGGAAAGCGCTCACGTTAACCCGATCAGAAACTTTACAAACTAAAAGACGTCTTTCTTCAACTCAGTAGCTCAAACCTTCAGACTTTCAATTCAAGATAGGTAGCAAGATTTCCAGTTTTTTTTCTTAGAAGTTTAGAAGCAGGACAATTAACAGATGACCAGCTAATTTGCTGAAGACCATGAAATGTCAACCGCTGAATTTATGTACCAGCTGTGCCAGAACTACAGATGTATTTCCATTCAAACGGCCGAAAGAGATCTTTTTTAACCAAAGTCAGTAAGAAACTTGGAGTCCTTATTTTTAAAGGGCCACATTTGTTTTTTACTTTTTGCTACACAGTAAACATTTTAATTTAATTTTAAAACCAAAATTATGTAGAACAATGGCAAAAAAAGTATTAATTTTAAACTATTTTGGAATAAATTTCATACATTTCTGGTATAAATTTCAAACTTCAAACTGCCGACTTTCTGCAAGAGTGGGCATCCACTCAAAGATCTCAAAAGTCGCATTTGATATATTGAACAATACATACAGGTAATTTCTACCAAAAGTGACTTGGAACTTTAGCTGGAATACAACTTGAAATGTCAATTCTTTAAGCCTCAAAAGTTGAAAAAAAAATTAACTTAATTTTTCAGAAAAATTATACCAAAACGATCATTCGTTTATTGAAAAACCATAAAACTTTTCCTGAAAAAATATTGCACCAAAGTATCACGATTTGTATTGTATTCTCCACTCAACCATTTTCTTTGCAAAGAAAGCGCATTTTCATCAAAATGCACACAAAGGACTATTTAATGGCCAAATTATAATGAGAGAACATTTTCATTCTTCCCAGTATGTTATTCAGCGTTAGTTTATTAAGATGAGGAAAAAAAGAACTATGTTCATTTTCCAGCCTTCGACGCCTCTGTCCCGAAAGTGTTGCTCATGCAAACTTATGAGATTATCGCGAAGTTGCATTCAGCTCAATTTACGTTGAGTTGCTCGACGTGTAGGTTGGACCATAATGTCGAATGGCATAAATATTAAGTGGCCTGAACTAGTTGGTTATAATGTGAGTATGCTCAATGTGTACGTTTGTATGTAAGCATGTGTGTGCGTTTGTTTGTCTGCTGCTGCCATTAACTAATTGGAATTACGTGATTCGGCTATGTAGTCGTCGTCGTCCTTAACATGAAAGACGCTTGTTGAGCCGTTTCCCGCAATTATTGTTGCCAAATGACAGGAAATACCGAGTACGACACGACGCTGAGTATTATGAAAGTAGGACAACAACAACAACAATTTAGTTTCGACACTTGCACCATTAATCAATTTTGGAATCATAGAGCCTTAGAGTTTGAACACGGCACACGAGTCAGATACTCGTCACCGCTTCGATTGAGTGGAATTTTGTGACTTCGCCTACAACTTTAATTGTAGGACATTAAGAGTTTTTTTGATTTAGATTTTTTGGAAGCCTTACAAGGACGAAGCAAGTGAAGTCAAATAATGGCAGCTGCCAAAACAACAATGAAAGGACATTAATATCCAGTTTTTGTTGTTATTTCTTGGCAGCTTTGTGTATTTTTCTGATTGAGTTTTGCATTATTTTTTTTGTATTTCTACTGCTAATGCTCCACTGCTGTTGCTACTTTTGCTGAGATTGTGTTGTTACAACAGTGGAAGAGGCGGAAATCGATTTTGTCTTCCGTTTGTAGTGTTTTTTTTAAACGCTCTATACTCCTATAAGTAGGCAACAATAACACAAGAACCACAACAGCAACAACTTTCCTACTTCTGTCTCTCGTAAGGAAGTTTCACTGGTAGTAATTTGTTTTGACAGAATTAGTCTCTCGGCAATAGGAATATGTTGAGCGATTAACTTACGCCATCAGTTTGAATTTCTGTTTTCTTTTTCTTTTTCTGCCATATAAATACATTCATATGCAGGATAAATGACGTGTGTGCTGAGTTAGAAATTAGGAATTTTCTTGGGATTAAGTGTTGTTGAGTTGATTTGAATTATCCAAGGCTTTTGGTCAAGTAGGGTGGCTTAAGTACTTCTTATGGGGGATTTAGTTTTTGAGGCATTTCGTAAATTAAATTTGCCTTCATGTAACATTTGAAGATGATCATTTATTGAATAGGGTATGCATAATTCTTTTCCATTGGATCAACTAAAATAGATACAATCCAGAGCGCTAACATTGACACAAGAATCCATGTCAGGGAAAAGCCAATTATACAAAGGGGTTGTATTACTTTCTGATGGTGTTTTAGTTGAAATATGAAGTTTGACAATGCATAGTAAATAGATATTTTCTCCGAATTTCAATCTGTCCAAATTTTAACAAAAAAATGTACCAAAACATGCCATTTTTGTCCCCACCTATTTTTTTATGACTTGAAGGTATAAAATATGATAACTTGAGCCTCTGGAACGTTTTCAATAAATTAATGTTGAATACTGGTGTGCTTTGACCTTAATCATATCAAAAGTACACGTATAAACACCTCCTAATATTAGTTAAAACCCAATGGGGAATGGAGCGCATCAATAGCGCTTCTGAAGTTCTCTAAAGCGGCAGTGAAGCGCATCTCTCTCGTTTCCAAAAGCGATGAAATTAACATTGGCATGTCATTGGAAAGAAGCGCTCCGTTCTCGCTACCAGAAATGCTCTTTGGAAGCGCATCGCTCTCGCATTCAGAAATGCTCTTTGGATGCTTTTTGGATGATAATAAAAATATTTAAAAAATTAATTTTTAATTGAAATTTTTTTTACGTCTTTCGCCACAAAGACTCATCAGACTATTATTTTTTTCGATTAATTATAATTATTTTTATTTTACTGAATTAATTATAATTGAAAAATTGCAAGTTGAAAAACTTTTGTGTTAGGTCTGGGCCGGAGTCGAACCGAGGACCTCACGGTTGCTACAACTCTCAATCGCAGTGCCAGTCGCTAGACCACTACTCCATCCTTGCGCTCTTACGAAGCTGACTTATTGACTTATTTTGTTTTGTGCGTAAATACGTGACCGAAAGTGCTTCGTTCTCGTTACCAGAAATGCTCTTTGGATGCGCTTCGCTTTCGCTACCTATAGCGCAGAAAATATGCGCATACAAATCAGCTCTTTAGATACGAGAAGGACGCGCATCGCTATTGCATCTTGGGGATGCGCATCGAAATTTTCTGTTGGGAAAGTAAGCAACGCTGTTTATTAGTACTTAAGAAATATGTACATATACAAACTACTGCTCAATAAAGCATTCTCTCTCTTTTGTCTTAATCATCTCGAGTACACTTCAATTAATATGAGCTTTCAGGGTTGCCATGTTTTTTTTTAGGTTTCGCCTAATTAATAAAATTTTAGTCTCAAAACGCTAAAATAAACTTCAGAAAAATCCAACCTAAATTTTTAGGGTTGCCAGATGGTTGCTTTCGAAAATTAATTTTAAATCTTCCTATTTTTACGTTCGCCATTATAATTACATACTAAAAAATAATAGTTTAAATCGTTAGAAGCTCATCGTACCGAAATTTGGTTTAAATAAAACTTACAAAAAAAAAACCGGGTGGGAACCCTGAAATTTTTTGTACAATTTCAGAAAAGTTTATCTGAGCGGTTCTGAAACCAAAAATTTCTATTTAGTCAAAAAAAGTAAGAAATATATGAGATTTTCAAAAACAAGCAGGTGGCAACCCTAAAAGTTTATGTTGGAT
The DNA here is from genome assembly GCA_951812925.1 of Calliopum simillimum. NCBI lineage: Eukaryota > Metazoa > Arthropoda > Insecta > Diptera > Lauxaniidae > Calliopum > Calliopum simillimum. Next base: position 104,119,801 of record OX638370.1, read on the forward strand.
TTTTGAAAAGTTTGTTTAAGTGTTTTAGGACTAAATTTTAGTTTTTATTTTTTAAATAAATAGTTAAAGCAAAACTAACAAAAAAACAAAATCAGGTGGAGGGTTATTAAACAGAGAATGATAAAATATTGTAAAAAATCGATGGAGAATGATGAAAGGGAGAATGATGAAATTTTGCAAAAACAGTAATATTAAAATGAAAATAGCAATTTTTTTTTTAAAATGTTGAAACTGGTGGATAGCCCGGTGGCCGTGTAGCAACACCGAAAGAAAAGTAAAATTTTAAAAAATGTTAATCTGAGCGTTTCTAAAACCCAAAATTTCAATTTAATCAAAAAAAGAAAGAATTATATAAAATTTTCGAAAGTAACCAGGTGGCAACCCTAAAAATTTATGTTGGATTTTAAAAAGTTTTTTTAAGTGTTTTAAGACTAAACTTGAATTTTTATTTTGTAAATAAATAGTTGAAACAAAACTAACAGAAAACACTAGGTATAGTGTTACTAAACGGAGAATGACGAAAAGTTTCAAAAATAGTAAAATTTCAATAAAAATAGCAATTTTTTTTAAATTTTGCCTGAAAGTGTGTCGGCACAAACGATATCTTAAAATGTGACGGCAAAAACGGTGTCTCAAATTGTGACGGCAAAAACAATGTCTCAAAATTTGACGTGAAGAACAGTATCTCAAAATGTGTGTGCAGTAATGGGACGGCAAAAACTGAGTCTCGAAAAGTGATAGCAAAAACAATGTCTTAAAATGTGATGGCAAGAATAGTGTCTCAAATGTGTCGGCAAAAACGATATCTTTAAATGTAATGGGAAAAACATTGTCTCAAAATGTGACGGCAGAAATTTGTCTAAAAATGTGATGCTAAAAAGATCTCTTAATATGTGTCTCAAAATGTGATGTCAATGACAGTGTCTCAAAATGTGACGAAAAAAAAGTGTCGCGACTTTGAAATTTTATCCCTAAAGTTGCCATAGTAGCTTCACTTCAAAGAAGTAAATTTCGAAAATCTCTTCCATGGAGGTTCTACAGTGCACTGTACGAGTACGTACTTTCAAACAATTTGTAGAATTGTTTGCTTTCAATTAAATTATTTATTTTATTTCTCTGGTAATTTATTTATGTATTATTCTTGCGTTTTCCGCCATGGCCAACTACGTTGCCACCACCCAACGCCCAACGTTTCTAACAATACGAATGTGAATAGGGCAAATCATCTCGCTTGCAACGCATTCCTGCACAACGAACGCGCGCGCCATGTAACACGCGTAAGGTTTCCTTACGTTAAACGTAAGGTTTTGTTAAAGCATCGACAGCAGAGCGTAAAATCAAACAATTTTTTTTTTTTTTTTTCATTTTTTCATTTTCTCATTTCTCATTTACCCCACCCACACACACACACATATACAACACGCTTGATGTCGTTGCTTTGGAAAAAAATTTCCCAAGTGGAAAATGCGTAAACTGCTGCGATTCGCATTTTTCAAATGGCTCAACTTGGCGTTGTTACCAGCGACAAACGTGATTTGAGGCATTCTCAGTTAGACGTCCCCTGCCCCCTTCCCTGCCACATGTTTCTCAACACAAATGCGTTGTACTGTCGCACGTTCGTTTAAGTAAACAAAATTAAATGATTGCATTGCAATTATTTACCAATCGTCAACTTTTTACGACGACTCCATATCGAAGGACACGCAGGAGAAAAACGTCCCTATTAAATCGAATGAATGAATTTTGACTAAATCAGGGTGCGGAAAATATTTGAAATTGCTTTGAAGTTTTCGACAGTGTTATTTCTTAGAGGGTTTCTTTTACAATATTAGGAAAAAAATGAATTTTCTTGTAAATTAGTGAAGTTTTCCTTTTTTCATGATTTTATCAAAATCAAAATGAAAAAAAAAAAAAGTTAAAAAATTTTTAATTTTGTTTACTAAGCTGATAAGAATCACAAAGTAACATTTCTGCTTTTGAAAATGGTGACATAAATATGTCCACGCTGATTGTTGGTTTTGATGATTGAATGAAAAGCTTGCCATTGTATGTAATTTCTATTTGCTAAATTAATTGGGTTTCGGAGAATTTAGTAAGAGCTATTTTACCTCAAGCGCTTCAAAATTTTGAAATTTACGGGCTCGAGAATTTGGGCAATTTAATGAATTAAGTTTCTTGGTTAAAAATAAAAAAAAAAATATTTCCAAAATTTCTTTGCAAAAATGTTTCGGATGCGATGGTGTTTGGTAGACTTTTTTTTCTGGTAAGGTCTAGACAGTTCTAATGGAATAATCGAAATACTTCCTTAGTAAAAGTTTAATGATTTTTTACGTGCTTTAATTTTTTGACATTAGAGTGGTACATTAGGTTGCTAGGAACTAAGATCTGGTAGGAAAGTACCTGAACGAGTCTTTTGATGTCAATGAACTTTGGAGAAAAAAAGAGACATAAATATTGGTGTATCATACTTCCGAAGATATGATGAAAAATGTTAATGAGGGAACCCTACATTCGGTTAAAAAAAAATTTCCGAATTTTTTTGCCGAAATGTATCGTTTTCGAGGGTATTTGGCGGACTGTTTTTTTTTTTTTTTTTTGGTGATACGATCTAATATACTTACGTTCATGCTTCATGTTTCATAACTGCTATAGGTGGAAATGTCAGATTTTTTTTGTATGCAAGGTGTCATTCCTTTCTATTTTTGTTTGGTCCTTTTTAAGATTTTTGAAATTAATTTTTTGTATGAGATTTTGAAGTTTTCTGCTTTTTTTTGTAAAAAAATTTAGATGGAGACTGCATTTCAAAAAGCCAGAAACTTTTGCTTGTACGGAAGGTGAAAAAACTCTCTCGTCCGAACTCGCCTAGTTTTTTTCCATAGATTGTATTAACTGTCATTAGTATCTGAGTGAAATTTGGTTGGATTATAACAAAAAATATTTTGAAACTTTTAGTTTTATGGCAGGTGCCACGCCATCTTGTCCAAATTCGCCTAGTCTTTGCTCAGAGCTTGTTCTTATTGTCTCAAATAATTATTTGTATTTTGGTTGCTCTACCGCCAATAATGCTCTAAATACTGCGTTTTGAATATATTTTTTTATCGGCGGTAGGCGTGTCCGTTGACCGATTTTGCTCATTTTCAATCCCACGAGCTAACTTTGACTACGGAAGCAGCATACCAAATTTTATTGAATTATCTTGCTTATTTTTTTCGCGTGAAAAATATTTCCACGCACAGTCACCCAGACTGACGAACATGGCTATATTGACTCAAGATGTGACGCTGATCAAGAATATATGTTCATTGCTATACCTGCCACGCCTCCTTCTCTGCGTTAAAAACGGAAAGACAAAGTGAATATACCCTGGGTGTAGGGTGTAAAAATTTAATGAACTTTAATTTTGTGTATGTTGCCTTATGTACTTTTCCATGTTGAACCAGTCTGCATCCTTAGAATTGTTAAAATGAGTAATTTAATTTGCTAAATACATTCGCCACTTGTCATTTGGGCAATTGTTTGTATTAAACTATTTCATAAGTAACTGATGTATTATTATTTTTTAACTATTGTATTTTGAATTAAGTTGGTTATGAAATAAAGCAATAATAACACAGTACGACACATGAAAAGTGAACTGAAATCCGTTATAAGGGTCGAAAGTACTCGCCGAAACAAGTAATTCTGCCAGAGCGTTTTGCAAAGTTGGATCATATAAGGATTTTATGGTCATTTTTGCGATTTTAAGGCACTAGATGAATTTTTTTCGGTTAAGTTTGTTCGGCATTTTTTAGCTTCTATTCAATAGCTACAACATTGCTGAAGTCATCAAAACAATATTTTCGGCTCGTTACCGAGATATAGCTATATGAAAAAATCGAAATGCAATTTTCAGCTGGATAATTATAATTACCCAGCTGAAAATTGCAACTTTTTGCCTCAAATTGGATTTTGAGCGATTTTTCGATTTTTTCATATGGCTATATCTCGGTAACGAGCCGAAAATATTGCTTTGATGACTTCAGCAATGTTGTAGCTATTGAACAGAAGAAAAAAATACCGAACAAACTTAACCGAAAAAAATTCATCTAGTGCCTTAAAATCGCAAAAATGACCATAAAATCCTTATATGATCCAACTTTGCAAAACGCTCTGGCAGAATTACTTGTTTCGGCGAGTACTTTCGACCCTTATAACGGATTTTAGTTCACCGTCAATGACTTGAAAAATGTTGCACTGTGTAATAATATGGTAAACAGATTTTGAGATATCTTTGCATGATGTTGGAGAAAACGTTTTTTTCTAGGGTTATGGCGTAGCTACAATAAAATGTGAAACATTATTTTTGTAATGGTTTTGGATAGATAGCACCACTCGTTCTTATCAAACTACACTTTTTAATTTTTCCAATAGGACTCCTACTTTCTGCGTTAGAATCCTTTGAAAAGAAGTAAGAAAGGTCCTATTGGAAAATGATCTAAGGCATATTTTGATAAGGAAGAGTGTGGCTATTCGATGCCATTGAAAAAAAACTTTAGCTACGCCATAAGCCCTGAAACCGCGTTTTCTCCAACTTCAACTAAGAATATCTCAAAATATTACAAATTTATTAAAGTTTCTGAATATAAGACTGCATATTCGTAAGAAATAAAAAATTCATTCCATTTTTTTTCCTAATGCCTACGTTACTTATTGCACTGAAAACTTCATAAAAATTTAAACTTTTTAAATAAAGTGTTATTCAAAGGGACTGGAAAACTTTATGATTTTGATTGAATGACAATTATGAGATTGAACTTTTTAACGGGCAAACGGACTAGTTCAAGTGTAGTTCATTAACTAGTCCTCAACCAACCAGTACTACTCCGTCTTCAATCAATCAATGCATACAAACAACTGTTCTTTTTTTTGTGTTGATGTCCTACGAAATTTCAATTATCCATCACGTTTACACCAGTCAAGATCTAGATGTGATTTGAAGTAGTCTTTTAATAACTAGTCTTCAACCAGTGGTTTGGTATGTAGTCAACCAATAGTAAAATTTTTTTTTTTTTTTTTTGATTTGAGTTCATATATTCTTAAATGTAAATAAATTAAACAAAGTTAAACAACATTCAAAACAACATTAACAAAAATGAATTCATTAATTTAATTTTTTTCACAATTTATTTTGACACAAAACACAAATTATTTCAAAAGCAAAAACGAATATTGCGTTTTGTTTTCGTTACGATTCAAATTTACTTGCCAATACAAACTACAAACTGCCCAATGTGCACAAAAACGGATGAGGATCCGTTTCGAATCCATTACGAGTTCATAAAGGTATAAAAAACGTAATCCGCGGTAACGGATCCAATTCGAACCCGTAACGTACATCAAAAACGAATTCAAAACGCTTTGTTTAGATAAAAAAAAAAAAAGATTTTGAAGCGCTTATTAGCGAATAAAAAAAAATTAAGTTCCGCAGTGCGGGCCCGTTTCGAATCCGAAACTTATGTAAAAACGAATTCAAAACGGATTTGCTTTTAAATATGTTAATGCTGTATATTTACAGAAAAAAACCGTTTTGATGCGCCTATTAGCAATTAAAAAATAATAAAAAGAAAAAAAGGAAGAAAAATAAAGGGTAAAAATCCACCTCTGGTAGGATTCGAACCTGGGCAAATCCGTTTCGATTCCGTAAATACTTCAAATACGAACTCAAAACGGATTTGCTTTATTTAATTTTTATGATAAAAAAAAATATTTTTGATTTGTTTTTTTTTTTCTTTTTATTTTATTGCGTATGATTTTTTGTAAACTTTTCAAACTCTGTTTGAAAAAATGTTTTTGATTCCAAATTTGAGTATATAACATTTTTTATCAAAAGAAGGGAAGAAAAAAAACACAGAATACTTATAAAAAAACAACAGAAATTTGTTTAATATACAAACTTTAAATCTCAACATCAAATAAATCTACATCAGTTAAGTAAACATCATATCGGCCAATAGCCTAGTTGTCTAACGTCTCGTGTATGAAAGAGTAATACCCCGGGAGCCAGAGTTCGACTCCCGGCCGGGCTAGTAATTTTTTTTTTTTTTTTTATTTTGTTTTTTTTTAATTAAAAATAAGCGCTTCACCCTGTTTTCGTTTTTTTTTTATAAGCAGCATTAACATTATTAAAAGCGAATCCGTTTTGAATTAGTTTTTGATGTACGTTACAGGTTCGAAACGGATCCATAAAAGAAGAAAAAACTATTCGTTTTTTTTTTTGGAATCCTTCCCGCAAACGGATCAGTAACGGATACGTGACGGATTCCGTAACGGATAAAAAGAACGAAAATATGAACCCGTTACGGATCCGAAACGAGTCCGTTTGGCACACTGGGTGATATCAAACTGACCCCCATTGGATCCCTTTTCTACTAATTTCGGGCTAGTACTATCCGTGAACCAGCGTTTTTGGTAGATTTTCTCATTTTTTTACTGCAGGAAAGCTATTTCGTTCCAATGCTTTTAAAATTTTGTTGAGTTTAAACAAACTGTTAAATTTTTAACATTTCTATGTAAAGAGTATAGACCGGCAGAGATTCAGGATTTTCATCTCTGTAAAGATGACTTATTGTACAACTGACTGTTCTGTTTCTTATTTAAGACATTTTTAGAAATGAATTTGTCATCATAGATAATTACTTCTTTGAAATACTTATTCAAAGCCATTGAGCTTTTCCAGCAATTTATTATTTTTTTTTATATTTTCCAACCAAACTCCTGCTTCTTTCTAGAGTACAAAACCCACACTTATGGCGCTTATTTTCAAGTTATATGAAAACTAATTAACGTACTTTATTTCAGCTTCACTACCCACCCCCTTATGAACTTATCATAAATACTTGCAGCATCATCTTGCTTCTCTAATTGTCCCATATTGAATAATTGGAATTTTCGCATATCTAGCCACAAAGATTAATTACGTCAGATAAAGTGCGGCAAATGACACAATTTAATGTCCTTCTCAAGCTTAATCCTCTACCTCAGCTAATTTATTTCCGCTTATGCACGAATGCATCTCGTAGGTAAAACTTTGTGTGCCGCATAAAATGAACTGCAATTCATTTGCAAAATTATTATCACACCGCAGCGAATTACTTCCGCCTATAGTTTTGATGGGTTGCTTAACAGGAACGTATGTATGGCTGGGACATATACTTAATTAAGGATTTGCTTATTGCGAGCTGAGAGCAGCAAACACTTACCCATTAGTTTCATGACCTCCTTGTGGCTAATGAACACATTTAGATAACCGTTGGCCATGAGTGGATACCACGCTACCATGGTACCCCAGAAGTAAATCCAAAATTTCGTCATAATGTATGGAGGGAGGCTGTTATTGGTGTTGTTGTTGGTCTTGTTGTTGGACAGCACAATAGAGCAAAGTGTGACAACAAATAGAAAAATGGCAAACTCCACTTGTCTGACTTATGAGTTCAGCGTCCGCAGCAGACACGAGAAACTCGCGGCCACAGTCTGCTGCGTTTTTTTTTAGTAGGGATTTTTATATTTTTTATTTTACTTTTATGAACCGGCTTTTTGTTAAAATTTTTTATTTATGTATTTTTTCTGTTTTAAAATTTTTCAGCCGTAAATTCATGTACAACACCAGAAGCCAATTTAAAAATGTGTTCCTTTCTTAAGGCGTAACTCGAGCAATTCCAGCTTGCGCTGTTTGAGGTTGCCCATTGAGTGTGAGGGCTTAAAAGCTGGATTCAATTCAGTCTCGTCTGGCTCTAACTGGCTGTCTCGCCTGGCTTAGACCAGCTCGTATCTCGTATCTATCACCCTATTGATGTTCTGGCTTGTTTTGGGGAGACCAACGATGACCACACGGCGACAGCAGCAACACATCAGCTGCTTTTTGACCCTTTTTTTGATTATTTTTCGGACTGTGACTGTGATTTGAATTGCGTTCTGTGTTTTTTTTTTATTTAAGGATGCTGGACAAAGTTGTCCTCAGCAAGTGGTTGTTGATACGAAACAACAACAGCAACAAGCGTTGCTTAGTTATAAAATACCTGCCGCCTCAACTTGTATTCGGTTGGATTCGTTTCGTTGCGCATTCCCTGAATGACTGACAAGTTGTTGTTGTTGGTGATGAACATGACAGGATTCAGAGCATACAGAGGACTTAGAAAAGCTGTCATCGTCATTTGCTTGGAATTTTTGTTTCGTTTGTCCTGCGGTGTGATGGTGTTGTTGTTTTACTTTCGAATTTATCAAGAGATTCACGTATCTTTGCCAGCCTGAAAGAAAGAAAAAAAAAAAAAAAAAAAATTAATAAAAAGTTAAAAGTTGTAAAACTTTTTGTTGCTGTGAGTCTTCTGTTTAAGGTAAATGTTTTTTTGGTCCTTTTATTTGTATTCTTGTATCTATGAGATGAAAAAAAATTAACAAGTGCATTATGATTGGATCCTGCTTCATTAAAGGACTCTAATGAACATTTTGTAGTTAATAAATCTTTGGCAAAACATAAAAACTGCTTAAGTCAACATAAGAAATATTTAATTAAGCTCAATTTTCCATTATTTATAGAATAAATAACATGTCCTTTTTGAGCATTTTTAGTGCTAATTTTGAAATTAATTGAATACGCTCATTTTTTAGTCAGTCTACAGCATTCATATACGGTACCTACCTAGTAAATTTAATGAAATTGCTTGTTTAGTTTGCGAGATGTAACGGAATCTAACGAAAAGTGTCGAAAAATGTGTTACGGCCTTTAAATTTTGCATATAGCGTGGCAACAGAACAGTCACTTCATAAATTTGAATACGATTTGTTTCCAGATAAAGTTGCGAACACCTGTGTCAAATAGTTTCAGAGTTATGTCAAATTTTTTTTTTTTAAGAATTAGGGGGTGTGGTCCCGTTAATTTTTTTTTTGAAAATGTTTTTCCCAGTGCCAATTACATATGTACCGAATCTCATTACCCTAAGTCCAATATTTCCAGAGATACGAAGAACTACGGGTGGAAAGGGCATGGCATTGGCCATTTTTTTATGGGATGCAATTTACACAAACATTGTTCATATACATACCAAATATTATTTACTTATGTTAAATAGTTTCATAGATAGGACTGATTCTTTCGATTAAAGTCCCATTTTTTCATATAAATAGCGTTTTTCAACGGCCTGGGGCACGGTCAAATATTTTCCCATCGAGACCAAAATTTTTATTCTTGATACTAACACCAATTGGAAACTTTTAAATCCCTAGGAGCAAGGTTTTTCTCGTTTTTATTATTTGCGATAGGTCTAATGTATCACGTATTCTTAATCAGCGTCAACTCTTGAGTCAATATAGCGATGTTCGTCTGGTTGGGTGTCTTTGGAAATATTTTAAGCTAGATAATTCGATAAAATTTGGTGCAGTGCCTTCGTCATCAAAGCTAGCTAGTGGGATTGAAAATGAGCGAAATCGGTAAATGGACACGCCCACCGCCTATACAAAAACAGTATTCAAAACACAATATTAAAAGCATTATCAGCGATAAAATTACCAAAATACATATAAATACTAGGAATAGTAAAAACTAGCTTTGAGCAAAAACTAGGTGAGCTCGGAAAAGAAGGCGTGGTACCTCTGATATAAACAAAAATTTCGAAATGCTATAGTGCAATCGTTTTTTCAAAGACAGTAAGGATAAGGAATGTAACCTCTGAATAGAAACTTGTCTAATTTGGACAAGAGGGCATGGCACCCCACTCAAAATTTTCAAAATGGTGTATAGTCTGTATAGTTGATTAGGTCATTTTAAAAAGAAGAAAGACGTTTACGGGTACTTCGATATTTTTTTCGAAAATTTTTTGTAGAGAATTGAATTTGCCATCGAAACAGTTTATTCAGAGGTATTAAAAAAAAATTGCTTATACCAAAAATTTTGAAACAAAAAATTTTTTTTTTAAAATGGTTTATTTAAAAATTTCTTATGTCAAAAAATTACCGGAATATGGCCACTCAAATATAGAAATTTTGTTTATGCGGTCAAAAAATGGTTTTTATCCAAAACTAAGGCATCTTACGAAAAAAGTGTAAAAGGCAAAAAATGCTAAGAGTTCAATTATAAAAAATCAGTTTAATGCGTCGTGGAGTCGGTCATTTGAATTTGTGTCTTTGAAACACCGTTTTTTAAAAAGAAACGTCTAGATCTCGTGAAGAGGCAGAATTTTTGGCATTTCCACCACAGCATTCAAAGATCTCACTCAAATTTGATAGCTCTAGGATCTAAGACTTAGTATCATCATGCTATCATATTCACTTTCCGTGTGGCTGCCCTTCTTTCTTTTAATTTATTTATTTATTAGTGACATTCCTACACTTAGAAGTAGGTTTTTTTTACAAACAAATATTTTCGTTCAAGAGCTCTGTTTACCGACCTCTAATATTTTCCCATCTTCAACATTATTTTTCTACATATCTTCCATCTAACTTCACTTCTTAGAGGGACTAGCATACAAAATTTTTCCCAAATGTGTTAAGCCAACTTTGCTAACTTTATGTTAAATGATCGAGTACTAAAATTTTTATAAGATTCATTATTTCTAGATCAAAAAATAGTAATTTCGCTACAAAAATTAAAGAGTTTCTAAATTGCGTAAGCAGAGTTTTTTTAAGCATGTAACCTATGTTAACTCAGATTCCCGACGCTAAATTTTGACTTTGAAAACGAATATGAATAATGCATAAAGTCCTACAAAGGATTTCATTCGAAAATTAAAAAATACTTGCAAACCCATGAAAAGAGTTAAGCAATTTTCTTGCTGAATGATATATTTTCTGTTTAATTTATTTGCTGTTAAACCTAACTATTACTTTGTTACACAAGCTATTGATTTAGTCAAATCTTTTTGGAAAACCTCAAGTAATTTATTAAGGATTTCAATATTACGTTGCCTAATTGATGCTGTAACTTTTACAAGTGTATCACTTTTTATTTAGCCATTCCCACTATCATTCTGATATTCAATTCAAGATTTTCATAATTTTTAAATGTTTCTATCTCTGTTCATTGCTTTTTCTAATTTTTTATTTTTTTTTTTAATCTATTACCATTATTTATTTTAAAATTTATTCAAAGTTACGGAAATTTTTGTAAAAGTTTTGCAGCCGCAGTAGAAAATTGTACAAGTAGATTACCATAGCAACGTGAGACCAAATGAGTTCTGGCAACTTAATTTTATTCAGTTTTCATTCAAGTTTTCTTTATTTTATTCTCTGCTGCTGCTGCTTCTGCTGTTTCTGTTGCTGTGGTTCCAAGTATGAAAAACACAAAAATTTTATTTTCCTGCCACAATTTCACAGAAATTTGCTTTTATACTCCGTATAACTTGATCAAAAAGTTTATTTTTGAAAAAACCCACAAAAGTGTTCAAAATCACATACAGAGCCACAAGTACAAAGGCGCACACATCTCCACACACATTGAAATGAACGTATGCAGAAACGGAAATACACACAAGCATACAGCAATTTGCACACACACACGCACGCACACACACAGTATTATAAACAAAGAAAAACAGATGAAAAAAGACATCAAACTGAAATAAGAACAGCCAGAGCAACAACAACAACAACAAATATAACAAATATGGGTTGAAGAAAACAAGAAAACAGCAACCACAAACAGAAAATGAAAAAAAAAAAAAACAAATCGAGAAAAAGAAATCCTAGAAAATAATAAAAAAAAAACACCTTAAAGGGGGACCAAAACTTCGAACACGCGCTACTATGAGTAGGGGAGCTATGGGGGCTTGTTAATCTTTTCAACTTTTTAATTACTTTTTCAAGAAGTTTAAGTCATTCATAAATTGTTTAGACGTTGGTAGCGTTATTCATTGTTGTTGTTGTTGGTGTAATTGTTTTTGTTGTAAGTGACATATGCCTTGCAAAAACACGCACACACACAGTTTTATATGGGTACCCTGTAGGAATTGTCTTTCCAGGTGTTGCCAAAACTGTAGATCGGGCCGATCTTGTTCAAGTTAACATAAAATGTGTAATTTTATTTGTTTTTTTTGGAACAGAAAACTGTTAACATTGTTTGCTACCAAACAAGCATGTATCAGAAGAATTTGTCAGTTTGAGCTTACTATTCGATGTTTTTATGTAAAACATCAATAAAATCACAAAAACAAGGAAAAATTCATATAAGAAAAACCAAAAATTTATTGGAATGCTTGCTTACTAATTTCGGGTCCCACCATAGGTCATCCTTATCAGACGCGTTTGCCGACATACAGAAGTACTTTTAAGCATACTACATTTAACTTTTAGCATAGATTTGTTGCGAATCATAGCAAAAAGAAACTTGTAATGGTGTTACCTTTAGCAAAACATTAAATACCATACACTACAGTATTTTGAAAATTTGGCTTGTACAGGAGGTGCCATGACCTCTTCTCCGAATAAACATAGCTTTTGCTCAGATCTTTCACTTACTATTTTCAGTGTCTGAGTGTAATTTAGTTGGATTATCTAGAAAAACGCTTTGTGTATAGCATTTTGAAAATTTTGCTTATATGTATGGGAGGTGCCACGCCCTCTGGTCCGAGTTCATTTTGTTTTTGCTCAGAGCTTGCACTTACCATCCTTAGTATCTAAAGTTGTATTTTGAATATATTTTTTGTATAGGCGATGGGCGTGTCCGTTGACCGATTTAATAAGTCAAGCTAACTTTGACGACGGAGACAGTGCTTTAAATTTCAACGAATTGTCTTGCTCCCAAAAACTATTAAAATGATTTCAACGGACAGATAGACATCCAGACAGACAGATGAACATGGCTATACCGAGTCAGGAGGTTACGCTGATCAAGAATTTATAAACTTTTCCATACCTTCCATGCCTCCTTCTGCACGTTACAAACGGAAGTACAAAGTGAATATAAATACCATTTATGCATTTATATATAGCATATATAAGGGTGTCCGTTATTTACAAAGCTTCAAGAAGGGACCCCTCACAATGACGAACTAATGGCCAGTAATAAGATAACAAAAGGAAAATTTTAAAAGCTTCCGGATTTGAAATTACTTTTTTCATACAAAAATGTATTGGGAAAAGTCTTCACTCGGTATTTTCCATCATATTAAAGTCCAAGAATTTAAATGAAAATCAAGGAGATGTTACTCCTGGAAACAAGGATTTATATGTGATATGCCGTTATATTGGGAAAACTCACAGAAGGGTGTGGCACCCCCCACAAAAACATAATACGCTATAAAAAGAAAACTACTTAAGCAATCTCTCTGAATTTAAGAGTATTGCGCCTACTTGCTATTAGGCATCTACGAACTGAAATTGGGTGAAATATTGCCGGTGGGCGTGGAACCTCCCTTACAAGTAAAACATTAAAATGTTACTTAAATGTTATTGCTTGCAAATGGTACAAGGTATTATACGATTAAGTGCCACGCCCCCTTTTTAATTATTGAAAATTTTGATTTAATATTACTCGAAAACGACTCCAACAATTTTAATGAAAATTTAAGAGATTGTACCCTTAACCCTTTCGACCCGGCTGGGACAATATATCCCAATTTACATGTATATATTGTCCCAGCCAGGTCGAAAGGGTTAAAAACAAGTATTAATATGTGGTATGACCTTATATTGGGAAGCTCGTTGAAGGGCGTGGCACCACCCACAAAAATAAAATACGCTATAAAAAGAAAACTACTAAAGCAGTCTTTTTGAATTTAACTGTAAGGAGTCTACTTGCTATTAGATACCCACGACCTGAAAGTGGGCAAAATATCGCCGGTGGGTGTGGAACCTCCCATAAGTAAAACACATTAAATGTTATTTCTCGCAAATAGTACAACATATTTTGATGAAATTTGGTACGAGGGTTTGGATCATGAGTATCTAAATTATAACAAAAAGTGTGAGTTGTTCAATAATTGCCACGCCCACTTTTTATCAAAATCAAAATTTTGGTTAATAATTCAGCCACAAAAAAATGGAATGAACTTTTCAATTCTTACATGCAGTCTTATGCACTTTTTGACGCTGAATCTGTTTTCATCAGCAGAACTGTCATTAAACCTGCAGGATTTTTAAATATCCTTGCTTGAAGTTAAAGTTTTCAGGCTTTCAGCGTAGCTACATGAAAAGGTGCAATTCTTTTTTATTAATGGCAACGAATAGCCACACTCTTCCTTATCAAAATATCCTTTAGGATTTTTCCAATACGTCTCTAACTTTCCGCGTTTATCATTTTGAAAGCATGAAAATTGGAAGCAAAAAGATACGAATTTCATCACAAAAAATAGCTATGAATAAATAAAATAAAATAATAAGACCAGATTGTTGACCGAACAAGGATCCAGGTAGTATATATTTTTTGGGTGCCCTTTATCAAAATCCATTTTATTATTTTTTTTTTTGTGTTTAATTAAAAATTTATACTCAGAATCCACATGACCATAAATTTGATTATAAGATGACTTATTATTTCAAAAGTATTAATTCAATAGTACATCCGATCAAAAATCACAAAGGCACGCACTAGAGGGTGTCCGCGTAGAACAAAATTAAGCCAATTTTGGCTCGCCTGCATGTAAATACAGTCTGAAACTAACTTTACCTATGAAAAATGTTAAAAATTTCGTCGAAAAACTTTAAAAAACGAGGAGGCTCGCTCTGAAATGGGTCTCTGAGCTCCGTCTTTAATGCGGCACGGACAATCATAAATACAGAGGATGATGCCATCAAAGTAATTAAATTAAAATGTTATTTTTAACCAGAATCTCGAAATGTTCCTTTGTTCTTCAAATAAAATTGAAATAAGCAAACCTTAACTAGAACAGAAAAATTGTATACTTTCTGTTAAAAATTTGTTATTTTCACATTTCAGTATTTGATGAAAATCCTAGAAATCATCACAGAGCCAATTGTCAAAATTCAAGTAAAGTCTTGGCAAACATGTTAAAAGCAACTCAACATGTTTTTAGCAATTCATTATTAAATTATTTACAAAGTTCGCTCTCGAAAATCAACAACAAGCTGGCTGGCTGTTTGCATAGCAGCGTACACGCCCCCTCCAGCCCGTTGAAGCACTGCACGAACTCTTATTGACTCAATAATGCCTCCTTCCAATCGTTGTGTGTATCTTGAGTTTACACAAACAACTGAAAATTGATTCTGAAACTGAAGTGCTTCCGCTTCCTTTGACTCGCGGCAAAATCCATTTTAATTTCCATACCCCGGCTGGAACGCCGCCGCCCTTAACCCACATCAACAACATCAATAAGCGTTGGCTTTAATTCGCCTAAAATTCATCCGGTTGCGTTGCCGGTTTCCATCGGTGTGCAAATAATGGACAAGGATATTTCTATGATTTGTTTGCATTTTGCTCATTTCTATTGCTACGACGACGTTTTACGACCGGAAATAATTTTCAATGTTGGCCAAATTATTAGCAATATTGGCAATTGGTGAAATTGGTTACTTGGTTGGCTGGCAACCATGGGATGTGTAATTTTTATTCATTAGCTCGAGGATGATGGCAACTTTGAATGTGTGCCAGGATATCTTTGCAATTAATTGCAAAGTAACTCCCCAGTGCTGTCAATGCATATCATTAAGCGCGTATCCTTGACAGGATGTGAGTGTGTGTGTGTGTGTGTGTGCGTTCTGAATGAATGACTAATGTGTACTCGTAATTCGACATTCATTGCCAGCTGATGTTCCCTAACCCAGTTGTGTCGTAGTTGTTGTCATTTCATTTCAATTGCCAAACAAATTTCGTAGTCCAAAGACGACAAGAATGACATTGCAAGAGTTCGTTCGGCACTACCATAGGGTTGCTGCTGCTGTTCGATTGCTTTGTGGCTCCGTTAAAAGCATCCCCAATGTTCTCGCATCAACATCATCACTGATGGCTGTTCAATTTGTCTTTTGAATTATTAATGAACCTCTGTGTGGGAAATTCCAGCAATCTTCGCAGGATGATGATGATGGTTGGAGCGACTGAGTGGACGACAACGATGATCGATCTAATCATTGGAATTTCCTATGACACAAAAATTCAACTCCAATCTTTTCTTTTTATTCTCTTTCTTCTGATGTTTTGCAGTAAAAGTTGCAAAGTTCTTTTTATCACCAATGTCATCGTCGTCGCCGGCTGTCATCCCCCCTCCCATACCTTCCATTTCCATTTAGAAAATTAAGTAAAGTTTTCCCAACGTTTAGTGATGATGCTGCTTGTACTGGGAAAATATGTTACTGTTGCTGTTGTTGTTGTTGTTAATATGTACACATCAAACAGAGAGCAACGAACGAATTCTTTTAAAAATGACAAATTATCCCATAAGAACATGAAGGGCGGGTGTTCCAGCCCAGTCAGGCAACTTCAATCTGGCTTCGATCACAAAGATTATGCAAATCATGTTGGGGAATTGGTACGCAAGCAGAGCTTTAATGGTCTGCTGAATGAAACGTAATGAAAATATGATTTTGTAAAGTTTTCGTTAAGGACTCTCCCGTTGAGGGATATGCAAATCACTTTAAGTTGTTGTGCTCTTATTAGCCAAGCCGCCTTAAAAGCAGCTTATTGTTGTAGGCCAACAACTGTAGAGTAGCCAGTGCTTTAAAATCCATTAATCAATATTTTTCTATTTAAGTGAAGTATTCGGAAAGTGCACAAACATCCTTCACATCCGACTGTTGCCATAATACTTATTTGTGATGTATTTTCAAATTGATGTCTTATTTTTATCCGGTCAAGAGATATGTATGACATTATTTAGAGTTCATTGTACATAAGAGTATTTGCAGTATGAGTTTTGAGTTAATAGTTGTGGAGTGTCGATGTAGTGAAACTAATTTTCCCAACTGAAAGAGAAATTTCCTCGATATCTGAGTTATTAACTGAAAATTCTTTTATAAAAAATAAGAAAAATTTTAATATTAATACATAGTACAGAAAAACGTAAAACAATCCAAAAAGTATTGAAAAACATCGAGGAAACATTGAAAATAGACGAAAAAAGTGGGAAAATGATGGTAAATTTTGAAAAATATGTACAAGAAATCAACAAACAGTTTCGAAATTATAAGAAAAACAAACGTTGAATTCCGAAATTCTTGGGTGATTCTCCGAAAAATGTACCATTCAATGTTCCAGGGGTCAAAAAAATTTTTAAATTTAAAATTTGATGTTTTAACTATTTAAAACAGATACTTAACCAGAGCTTCTATAGGAATTGCTTGAAAAAAAAAAGAAAAAAAAAATTTTAATATTTTACTATGAAAATATAACCTAAAGAGTTAAAAAGTCATTCTCCGTCCTGTCCCTAACCGCTTTTTAGTGCATTGTGGATTTCATTGTGATGTTACTCTTTTTGCAACATTTTGTCATTTTCCGTCGCTTTTTTGCAATATTTTATCATTCTCCGTTTAGCAAAAAAATAAGTCATCGCGTCACCGACCCAAAACTTTGGAGGCCTCTTAGAAACTTAATCTGCATCATTTTTTTTTTATTCGAATAAAAACCAATGAAGGAGTGCTTCTGATTGTACTGAAGACCCATTTTGGCAAAAAAAACCGGTTTTTTGCAAATAGGTTTTTTTCTTTACGAAATTGTTTCAGAAACAGAGATAACCTATGTACTTGCAAAAATTTTGGAGTTGAAAAATTATACACTTTTTTTTTGCAAGTAAGTATGTAGTATAGATAATATTTGGTTTCGAATATCGATTTTTTACAGTTTTCAATTACGCGGTCGGAAACCCGATTTCTTTTTTAAGAACAAAGCATGAAGTGAAAGTGTAAAAGGCAAAAAATCGTCCAAAAATAGGAAAAACCAACCCTGATACGAAATTTACAAATAGAACCTAATAATTGGTTCCAGATATAGTTTCAAAAGAATACATTTTGTTTACAGCGCCACACAGTAAAAATTTCAGTTTAATTAAAACCAAAAATTATTTGGGTAGAATAATGCCAAAAAAAAGTATTAATTTTAAACTATTTTGGAATAAATTTCATACTTTTTTGGAATAAATTTCTACTATTTTGGAAAAAAATCTGAATATAATAGTTTAAAAACAATACTTAAGGGAATCAAATATGGATGTGAAGGGTGCACTTCGTCGTCCCGAGTGGTAAAAGAACGCTTTTGGGAGGCGGAAAAAAGTTATTTTTTATTGTGCTTATCAACGTTTTTGAGTGAAATTTTTATTTATATATTATGCTTTTCTTTTAAATTCTTTAAATTCCATGGAAGAATCCACTCGTTCGTGTAAGTTTGTGGAATAGAACAAAATCGACTTCATTTTCATCTTCAAAGTAGTAAAAACTTTTAGATGTTTTAGATGCAACGTATGAAAGAAATCAACATTTTGAAGGATGAACTTCATTAAAATATTAAAATTCATGAAAAAGAAAAAACCTTGCTCTAAAAATTACAGTATTTTTGGTTTCATTAATCCTGCCAAAGGATGTACACTTTTTAATTTATAGTTTTTGTTATTTTTACGTTGATATCCGTGTTGCTTTTATTATATTTTGTATCTCGTACGTCATATCATACACATAATGAAGTAGGATTACATTATAACCCAACAGTAACGTGCTGGCATAAGACAGCAACTTCATTTGTTCTTCCCCCGTTTGCTGTGTTGTGTCAGCAACATCTCATCAACAAGCAAATTTTGGGTGCGAAGGAGTATTCGTCTCTCACGCCACATGGCACCACCATCTTCTCTTTTTGCTTTTTTTTAATTTCTCTATCTACTCGTAACTACAAGTAAGTAGTAGTAAGGATACAACACTCTGTTGCAGCAAAAACAAAAAGAATTGCAATAAAACATTCTGGCAGTTGCTTTTGTAGAGGATAAGCGGAAACAACTTCTGTCCCGGAATGAATTAATTTAAATTTTTCGAGACGATACACTGGTGTCACAACAACACAGACTCCTCACATGAGCATCAGTCGTCGTAGTCGTCGCCGCTGATGTCTTCTTTGTTTCGCTATTGCTTTCTTTGTCTGCCTGTTTGTCTGCTTTCTCTATCTACAATCTTTGAAAGTGGCAACAACGCGTTGAATGCTGTTGCTGCTGCTACTGCTGCCTGTCGTTATGAACTCCGAGTCGGAGACAATTTGTCGTCGGGTAACTACATCCGCGTTAGCGCGGGCAACCGTGAGTCGTTACAGGGACACAAATGCGAAATACTCCAATTTCACCTCGTTGACTGCCTGTTTGGTGGTGTTGGTAGTATAATCATCATTGTCATCATTACCAGCAGAGTGATGAAGTAAAGAGTCGTAAGTCTGAGTTCTTTTTCCTTTTTTTCTGAAACGGAAACGGAAGAAGCGCAGACAGCAAAACAAACGTCGCTCTTTCTTGCGCGGTTTTTATTTGTTTCTTTAAAATTGTGAACTTTGTAAGAAAGAAATCGTAGTCTTCGTGCGCAAAACGTAACTTTTCTGCCTGCCAAGCTGATTGTTTGCAAAGCACAAAAAAACCGACAGAAAACACAGTTCACAGACAAAAAAATAAACCCGACCGGTAGGTGGAGCGGAAACTGTTAAGCAAACACCAAACTGAAAGATAATAAGTTTTCAAGTTTCCGATGTAGTGCTGGAAAGAAATCCCTTTGAGTATCGCAATTTTAATTAGTTTCACTTTTCGAGGTCGCCAGAGATGAAGTCATGGGTACCAAATTGTTTTCACACACAAAAGGCACTGTAGGTAGTTGGCTGGAAGATAAAGGAAGGAAATGGCATAACAACAAATTGATTCCGATTTGGTGAAGAATGTGGTTGGGTCTTTGAGTTGTTGAGAAGATTTATATATTTTTCATAAATTTCTTTAAATTTTTGAAACTCATGCCTACCTACCTATAACCTTTTCAGAAATCACTCAAACAATTTAGTTTTAATTTACACTAAAACATGGCAATATTATTAGCTTTGAAGGCGTTCCACCGTTTTCCTAAAATCATGAGATAACTAGAAACTAGCTCATTAAACATTACCTTTCAACTTTTTGGATCGGATTCTTTGTTTTCTAGTTAAGGTACTCGTATATTAACCAATTACAGTAAAATATATTTCAATGCACCCTGTTACTTCGAATCAAATGCACATACCGCACGGTGAAAGGGGTTTACACCAACATGATCGGTCTCTCCAAAATTCTTGTGGGGTTCAAATGTTTAGTGCTTGGACATTATTTTAAGAGCAAAATAAAAAAAAAAAATTCAAGTGGCGCTTTTTAAAAAGTTTAATTTTAAAAATTGCAAGGGAATAGTGTCGGGTGTGGGCACCTTTTTGTTTTCGACTCATAACTTTTGACCAAATGTATATTATACAGACATATAAGTATCAATGGAAAGCTAGAGACCTTAGCTGAGTAATGGTGAAGAAAGTATATTGATTTCGTCAGTTGGAAAAATTATATAAAAAAAAATTGTGAAGTGATAATTTTTGACAAAAAAAAAATGTTTGGTTCGGTTGTGGGCACCCT
This sequence comes from Calliopum simillimum, assembly GCA_951812925.1. NCBI lineage: Eukaryota > Metazoa > Arthropoda > Insecta > Diptera > Lauxaniidae > Calliopum > Calliopum simillimum. The sequence goes on from OX638370.1 coordinate 104,140,320, forward strand.
TAGAAAATCGGCTTAAAATGGGAAAATATAAAGTAAAACGCAATCAAAAAGAGAAGAAAGCAAAATTAATTAATTTTGAAAGCATTGCCTCACACAAATTCAACAAATTCATCTCAACGGCTTTAACAAAATCAGCGTCACTGAAAACGTCTGGATCGAATGGAATCATGCCTGTTGCCCTGAAACCAGACTTGATTGTCTTCTACCGGCTAAGTGACGCAATTTCTAGCCCTTGTTTATATCACTCTTTTGCCAAGCATGAATTTTTTGTACCAATCCATGCCCACCATCTGCTCCTCGGTTCACTCGTCAGAAAACTCAATACCGAGATTTTTTGCAAAGTGGTATGCTACCTTACCACCCACACTTAATGAAAACAACTTTTTTCTGCGATATCTTTAAAGGGCCTATTAGTTCTTTCCATTCCACTAAAAAAGTGTAAAAGGGCATAAGAACACCATTGAAATTTGTAATGTTGGCATCCACGACGATATTTTAGTAAAACAAACGCTTTAAATAAAAAAGAGGGGTGCCCACACCCGAACCAATTCGGGGCCCACTCTCGACTTTGAATGCCACTTTGAAAAGCAATAAGCACATTGTGTTGTGTGAACATTTTGGTTGCATTCGGTTTTGAATCATAAAATAAAATAAATATACTGCATAAATATAGATTGCATTCAGCTTTTCCATTGATTCACTTCGATGTATCGCACTTAGAAAATGATTGAAAAAAACTTTTGTGTTGACTTTCACTTATTCAAAAATTATTTTCTCCTTAGCACAAAGCAAATGCGTTTGTTTGCTCCGGTGAATGTAAAAGAACTTCGTGCTGTCATATCACGCGCTTAACATTTGTCAGAACAGCCGCATTTGTTTTCTGTAAAAAGTTACCCGATCCATGCCCGCAGGCGGCATTCTTCCCATTCTGCCTGAATTTTCTTAAAAATTTCAAAAAAATTGCAACTTAAAATTGTTAAAATAAACTTGAAATACTTTACTTGATACGTTTCTGATAATCTGAGTTCGGCCAACATTTTAAAAAGTTGAGCAAAATTCACTTTTTATCAAATATGACGTTATTTAAAGCTTATCAGGTTATATCTCACGAAAATTTTAAGCATCTTCTAGTAAAGTTTCCAGAGATCCTATCATGTATCCTTCTATTTACTGTTTCGATTTTGAGTACTCGAAATATAGAACACCTTAAAGGTATCAATGTGTTCATGTGAACCATCATATCTTAAACCCACTTTGTTTGATAGTGAATACTGGTAAACAAAGAAGCAAACAAACAAAATTTATAACTGGGTAAAGATCAATATCTAATATGTATTGTTGTTGTTGTTTTGTTGCAATACACCTACATACCTACTTTGTTGTTTATTGCTTAATTATAATTAATTTGAATAATTTATAATCGAGCTAGGAATATACAGAGTGCGCACAAGGACAAACACACACAAATATGCACACACATGCATATATATATCTGCATACCAACAAACAGGTGTATCCGGCAACGGATGTCACCTGATCATAAATTTGAACTACCAGCCACTTAAAGCTTCAACTGACAGCTAATGAGTTCAGGAACTGGCAACTGGGTTGTGTGTGTCGTACGGAATGCAGCAGGATATTTTGGATTTGGGTGGGAGATGTAGAATATTGGTGACCATTAGCCCCAACTGATTTACGCAAATATTATGTCATAAATATTTCACAATAAATTAAAAATAACGAGCCATTGCAAATTTTTCGGTTTCCGGGATACTCACACTGGAAGACTCATGGTCTCCTCTACCTCAAAATTATGTAATGTAATGTTATCGTTATCATAGCGGCATTTTTTGTTGCTCTGTCTTTCTCTGGTGAATATTATTCCATTACCAATGACCCAAACCAACACTGTGAAATTCAAGTGCGGAAATGAAAGCACAATTTGAAGGATGGGGAGAGGGTGATGTAATGTGGGCAGCGCCATTCGTAATGGCTTTTGAAGTACTCGCGTTCAACAAATTGATATTAAAATGTTTTAAATTATACTGGTCATATAATGCAGTAGCTCCCAAATGTGGGCAGAAAATTTTTAAAAAGTTTATGTCATGACATAAAGCTAAAAATCGAGAAATGAAATTTAAAATAAATTAAATAGTTATTATTTTTTACATTTATCAATTTCGTTCTTCTTTCTTTTAAAGTTAATCAATCTAAGTAACTTCTAATTCTGTTCTTTTCAATGTCTTTTTTATACTACACTTCTTCTTTTGTACGCAGACAACCGTCTTCTTCCTTCGACTCTTCAACAACAACTAAGTTCAACTGTCGTTTGTTCGTTGACTCAAAACCTTTGCGTCATATTTGTTTCGTCCAAGTCTCGTTCGTATTGTCAGTGCTGCCAGGTCGTCCGTTAAGCTCCGTGCCCACATAAATGCTTTTTGTAAGTAGTCCATAATGGACTTCACCTAAAACTAGAATAAATTCACTCAAATTATCAATTGTATCAAAACTATAATGCAAGGTCGGTCAATTGTATCAAAACTGGTCCAAATGTAATGCATAATCCATCATTAGTACGAAAAGTATTCCAACTGTGTATCGATTGTGTCAGTGAAATTATTACGTTACTGACTACGTAATGTTTGGCTGTACGCCGACTGTGAAGAGAGCAAACGATAGTATATCGGTCTAGTGACTTGCGCTGCGTGGAGAGGCCCTGGTTCAAATCCTCCATTCGGTGATTTTCAATTCCAATTTTCCAATTACTATTAATTTGTACACAATTTGTCATAAGAGTCTTCGCAGCAGAAAATATGTTTCATTCTAGCATAGCCAAGGTATACAATAATAAAAAATTAATAAAAAAATTTTGACTGAGGTTCGAACCCGCAACACATTGGTCAGAAATATATAACAAACTCTTTAGCATATTCGTCCATAAAACCTTTTGAAATTTTTGTGTAAAATTTGAAATTCAAATTAAATTTGTTAAAATTTATAATTAAAATGAGTCTTTGTGGCGAAAGACGAAACATATGTCACTATAGCCGTGTTTTTAATCCGTTCCTTGATTTGTCATAATTATGTGTTAGAAAAATGCATTGATAGATTTATATGTAAATCGATCTTTGCAAATATATGACTAAAAGTTCAATTAAAATAAAATCAATTTTCAATATAAAATGTCATTAAGTAACACACTTAAAAATTCTTAAAGTTATTTGGGAGAACACGCCCTGATAAGGTGGAAACACCTGCAATCGGTATTGAATTTGTTCCAAAGGAACAACTATACCAAATATCAATAAATAACACAAAACAACAATTATGATATATCAATACGTATTAACACACAAATAAAACTGGCCGGGCAAGGCTGGTGCAGTGGTAACGACTTCTGCTACCAACCTGGAGATCCTTGGTTCGTCTCCCGCCCAGACCAAAAACACAAAAAGTTTTCAAACTTGCAATTTTTCAATAATAATTAATTTAGTAAAATAAATATAATTATAATTACAACAAAAATAGTCTGATGAGTCTTTGTGGCGAAAGACGAAACATATGTCACTATAGCCGTGTTTTTAATCCGTTCCTTGATTTGTCATAATTATGTGTTAGAAAAATGCATTAATAGATTTATATGTAAATCGATCTTTGCAAATATATGACTAAAAGTTCAATTAAAATAAAATCAATAATTAAAATAAAAATAAATTGGCCTGTTTCTGGTCCGAATATAGTAGATAAGGAGACAATTGACCTTTTTTTGGTCCGATTTTAGTGCATAAGGAGACAATTGGTTACACCCAATGACAAACAAAGTAAAACTTAAATAGAACTTTATATGTGATGGGACCCGAATTTGGACTAGTCGGTTTCTTCTATGGAGTAGTTTGCAAACTAGTTTTGGAATAGTCCGTGGTCCTGCAGGGGATATTTGAATTTTAAGAAATCATTTTTTTTTGTGTATAGAAATTGTTGTTGTGGTTTTTTTTTCATGATGAAAAAAAAATTGGCCTTTTTCTGGTCCAAATGTAGTGCATAAGAAGACCATTGATCATTTTCTGGTACGATTGTAATGCATAAGGAGACAATTGCTTGAGTCCAATGACAAACAAAGTAAAACGTAAATAGAACTTTATATGTGATGGGACCATAATTTCTTCTAAATTTTCTACTACAAACTCTTTTTATTTTTATAAAATTCAACATTTGAGTCGCTCAGATTGCCAATCCGATTAAGTCTAAAAACATAAGTTGAGAAAATTTGTGTTTAATAAGGTATACCTAATTATTTTTAAAATTATAAACATAACCAGAAGTAATAAAAAAGGTGCTGTTTGGCCTAGAAAAAGTGAAGAAATGAGTAAATCCTTTAATAAAAAAGAAGAATATTATTTATTTTACTAAAATTTGCTTAAATCAGAATTTATCAAAGAATGAACTGTACCGCGTTGGCATCAGGGCGACTCATTTAGTTTCTAAAATTTCATGCGATATTTCTTCGAATTTTTCCAATTAGATTCTAAGATAGACCCACCATTGAATCTAAATGTCTGCTTATAAATATCAATTCGCATATGCGAACCTTGCCCTACTGTCAAAGGTCAAATGCAAAAAGCTTAAATTTTATTGGACTTTTATTACCTACATACATACCACTACCGAGAATATGAAAAACATATTTTAGCCAAGTTATTAGAAATTATGCACGTATTTCGCATCACAATACCGCGCGCGCTCTGTTTTCGACCCCGAAACAGCAGATTTCTATTACAAGTAACCGCGATTTTTTCCACACTCTCCAATAATGCCGTTAATCTCTATTTCTGCCGCTATTAGATTGTGAAGTGCTGTTGCGCTGTGTTGTTGTTGTTGCCCTTGTTGTTTTTGTAGTAGTAGTCCGTAACAGCCAACAATAACCAACAACAATACCGCACTTCGGCCCCATCTCAATTGGGGTAATAATTTTTTATTTTATTTTTATATGCGGTCTCGAATAGCATCACATTCCGCCAGCATCCCAACATCATTCCCCCTCCCACCAGCACCACAACATCCCTTCCCCGCACAAGCAAGCACAGTCACTCCCGATAACGTCAGTTCATTCGTCGCGTTTGAGTTGTTATAGGAGCCGAATCGATTCAAAAACATTGTATACCAACGTACTGTATTGTTGTGTCTGTTGTTGTAACGTTCGTTGTTTGTTGGTATCAGTGTCGATGGCATTGCCGGTGTTTTTGTGTATTCGTGTGTGTTCCCTATGTCTGTTTATCCGACCAGAGGTGATGACATCGCCACATATTATTTTTTTACAGGTTGTTTTTTGTTTGGTATCTGTGTTTGTGTGAACAATACAATGGCATGGCATCCCCTACGTGTTGGTCCTAGGTTGAATCAGAGGCTGGGGTTTTTTGGGGGCGGCTTGCGGCAATGCCACAATACGGTATGCAATAACGTTTGATTTATGGCGCTTTGTTATTAAAATGAAATTTAAGGTTTCGAAAAAGAAGAAGCGAAAAAGAAAAAAGGCGCCAAAGAAGTTGAAAAAGATGGCAAACTGGCGGGCGGGCGTCTATGTGAGTATGTAGGTTCTATACCGAGTTTCGGGTAACAATGTTGTAACGTGAGATTTTATTAATAGCAAGGGTAGAATGTTAAGGGCCAGATATTCTAAAGAGATGGCGGGTGTGTGTGGCAAGAGAGGGGAGGGAAAGACGTGTATGTATGTTGCGATTTTTATGTTTATTTAAAATTCCCTTAACGCAGTTTCGCAATTCATAGCCACCTTTGTTGTTGTTGTTGTTGGTATTGTTGTTGTTATTATTATTGTTGTAGTTGCTGCTGTTGTTGTTGTTACTGGTGGTTTTGTTTTCTTAAAGAAAATTTATTTTGAAGAGGGGTTGACATAAATTGAGTCCGGTCGCATTTCTGTGTTTACAGTTTTCTCTCTTCTCCTTTTTTTTAGTATTTTGCATCGTGTGAGGTATCGGTAAGTCCTTCCTATACGCTACTAGAGCGTCCTTTTGGCAAACAATAAAGTGAAAGTTAAATTATATTTATTTGTGTGCTTGACTGGGAGGGAGGGCTGTGCTGATGAAGGCCTACATTTGCACCACTCATAACTTTCTGGGAAATTAAATACAAAAAATATTTCTGTGATTAATGTGAATAACTGAAGAGCATAAATTTATGTATTTAAGCAAAAGGAAATATTATCACTTTGCATCAAACCTATGTCAGTAGGTTTACATATGCAATTTTTTCAGCTCATGATAAAATCACTGTTCATTTTTATTTATACTTCAAAGTGAGCAATATGATGTGATTAATTCAAAGATTACAATTTTAATTTTGCAAGATAGTCTGAAGAGCTTTATCAGGGATAAAACTTTTATTTATCGTAAGGCAATCAGTCAAATCAACCAACAAATAAGAGTTTTGGTAAAGCAATTTAGTATCTTCTCTGACTTATGTAGTCATATATATTTCACAAAAGAAAATCCAAGCTTATGAACTTCTTAATTTAAGCACTAATCATGCTTTCACTCCAACTAAATTGAAATATTTTCTATAGTTTAGAATGTTTGATGTTTCAATGGCATCTGCAAAATTTTGCTTAAATCAATCTGTTTATTTCCTGAATAACTAAGAACTAAGTCGTAAAGGTGTTATCTTGTTTGAAGAATCGATTACCTAATAATATCACTAAGTTTCAACTTACTTAAAATTTAGAAAAACCTTTTAATGTTTTATTGGTTCAACATTTCAACTCATTCAGTCATTAAAATTAACAAATCTTATAAATGAAAAAATTGTTGTCTTAAATAATTAATCGATTTGAATGTCACTGTTTCTTTCTAATCCTTTCCCCACTCATTCTTTTCACCTACCTTGTTGGAAATTTATTTCTCAAAAAAAGTATTTTATTTGAGCTGTTCGATGATAAATTACCCAAAGAATGATACGAAAACATTTTTAACTTTTATTCTCCTAAAAAGATAGGTAGTAAGATTGAGCATTCTCGAAACCACAGATTAAAAAATAAAATCTGACTCATAGTAATAATGATTTCCAATCGGAATAGGTATATGTGTAGGGTAAGGGAGGGAAATATGGACCACCAATCTTTCTTTGTTAAATAAAACTCAAAAAACATAAAATAAAACAATTAATTTTATGCCATTCACTAAAGGAAACAATTTACTTTTATTCTGATTCACTTTAAGATAAATATCTCAGCAGGATAAAGAAAAAAAATTAAAAAACTAAAAATACTCAAAATAAAGATTTTAAAAAAGTGTAGTGTTATATGGACTATATAGTCCATATTGCCCCACATGTTTATTTGGTACAGAAGTTGCATATAAAAATGTCACTTTTACATCCGGCACATTTTTTATAACTCCAAGAACGTAAGTTTACACATTCAACCCAAAATTCGCCACGGCGATCTTCTGAGTAAAGGGTATTACATTATATGCATTTTGCATCTGTTTTTCCTTTGTAGTAACCGAATTACAAATAATGACCATCAGAATCGTCATGAAATCTGCAGCTAGATTCCCCATCTGAAAAAGATGATAAATACATTTGTTTTTGAGGTATTTTTCTTTGGTGGTCCATATTACCCACAGCACGTGTTGGTGAAATAAGTTGTTTTTTATCAAAAAGTCTTGTGGTTAATGAACTAATTTGTGCTCATAAATAATAAATAGTATTCACTGACTTTATATAATTAACCATTATCACTGATCTTTTTTTTTAGCAAAAACAACTCCACAGCAACATGCGACTTCACTGAACGCTAAAATCGCACTATTAACCGCTTTAGGTATTATCGTAAAGTTTGAACATGAATAACGGTAAATCCTTTGTACGCAGTGGAAAATAACCGTGTGGTCCATATTACCCACATAGTCCATATTTCCCTCCCTTACCCTACTAAATAGGGTAGAAATTTAGATTCATCCCGAAACTGACTCATAAGTTACAAGGACTTTTAAAAACGATATCTTCAACCTTGTGTTTTTTGTTCCGAGAAAAACCAATGGAGCACTTTTGATTCTACTGATGGCTCATTTTGACTAAAAAAACATGTTTTTTGATCATACATTTTTTTTTTTCATTACAAAATGGATACACGAGGGTGCGTTTAAAAATTATACATTTTTTTTTTTGGAGGTATAGATAATGTTTGCGTCCCAAAATTGATTTTTAATGTTTTTCAATTACGCGCCCGGAAAACCGATTTTTACTCAAAAGCAAGGCATCTAACGAAAAAAGTGAATAAGGCAAAAAATGCTTAGAATTGTTCAAAAAATACGTGAGATTTTTTTCAGAATTTTTTGAGACTTTTAATAATTTTTCAAAACTTGGTCAAATAAATAAAAATATAAAAAAAAAAAATAAAAAAATTCTGAAAAAATTCAGCTTAACAGCTGAAAACTCTCAATTTGATAAATTTTTGAAAAATTATAAAATATCTCAAAAAATTCTGAAAAAATTCATACGTATTTTTTGGATAATTCTGAGCAATTTTTGCCTTATACTTTTTTTTTCGTAAGATGCCTTGATTTCAATAATTATTCGTGATCGTAGCATCCTTTCAAAAATGTTCTGATAAACTGACGAACAACTGTTGTGAAATTTTGTTCCGGGTTACGAATGTGATTTTAAATAAAAAATTGTGCCCCAAAAAAAAATGACGCCCCAAAATTTTTCACCAGAGTGAAAGAATTTTGTGAAGAGAAAAACAATATACCGAAGAACATATATGTTAGTTTTAAACCGAAAAATTATTTTGGCGACCCACATTTCTAATATCTGCTAAGCATAATACTGAAATACGTATAAAATAGGGAAAAACTTTGTTTTGCTCTTCTTTAACCCATATCGACCGTTGAAATTTTCTTGTGAATTTTAGAACACAGTCTAATTTGGGCCTAATCAAGAAAAATTCGTTGGAATTTTTTGGATATCTCAAACAGTTTTCGAGTTACGGTTGGGGTAGTTTATTACTCCTTGGCCCAATACATATACTTAATTTGGAACAAAACTGGTTTTTGTAATGTTCTTGCAAGTTTATTTGAAAAAATTGTAAAGTTTCATTGATATGTCGTTTTAAATGTGAAAAAATTGCTGTTTTGAGGCATGTTTGAAGAAGTATAACACTCACAGCAAACAATTTAATTAATTTTTGTTAACATCATCAAAAAGTCATAACCTTCTTCAATAAACCATACATTTTAACTTTTCCAATTAGATGCTAACTTTCCAAATTATCGCCCATCTCAATTCCAAGCAAACGAAACCGCTATTTTTGCTCTTTCGAGCAAGGATTTCTGGAGAACTTGAGGCAATCTAGACAAACAAACCATACTTTAAGTATTTAATAACCTCAATGAATCTGGATTAACTTAAAAAACTAAGGCCGCACAAAAAAAAAAAAAAATTGTCCTTTGTATGGAGTTAAAATACCATTATTTCAATGGTTGATTACTCGGAAAGTAAGGTTCTAATCGGAAAATTTAATAGCTAGGGCTGAATTCGGAAGGTTACAACTATTAGATAGCAAAAACTTATTACACTGTCTACTGTAAGTGTTATGCTACTTCAAATATACCTCAAAACAAATATTTTGCACTTTTAAACAAGGATATCTGGAGAACTAAAGCCAATTCGGTGAATCTGATATTATTTTCGTATTTAGTAAGTCATGATTACTTGAAATTGACTGAGAAACCCTTTGCCGCAAAATCAGTGTTGCCCTGTGTAATCATTGGAACCCACTCCCTTATAACTACTCAATTCAATTAGCGCACAGTCATATTTCAGTGGCCAGTTACCACACGACCAAGTGACCACATTGGGTCATCAGTATATACATAGAGTCCATATTTCCAAAGATAAAATTCTGATTTTAGGAAGAATTGACTACTCAAAACCGATATATCGTTTCAAACGCTATATTATATTCTATGGATCCCATTGCGCTTCATTAGAATCTATTCATGTTCCAGTGGTCCATTACCAGGTGACCAAGTGGCCATATTGGGTTCTTAGTATGATAAGTCTTTATTTTCAAGGATAAATTTCTGGCAATAGGAAAAAGGAACTACACTAAACTTATATATTCTTTCAAACACTTTTTTTCTATTGATCTCTTTGGTTTCATCTGGATCTATTCATGTTCCAGTCGTCCATGACCAGGTGACTTCAAAGCTAAGTGCTCAAAACACAGCTACTTTTTACTTTATAACAAAATTATCAAATAAATTGGTTACGGCATTGGTTTTCAAAATACGGAAACAGAATATGTTATATTGCTCACAAAATATGGCGTCGCTTTCAAAAAACCTCAAAATTATCCAAAAAGTATATACACATTGGCCCAAGGGGTAGAAAACTACCACAGTAATTTTAACATCGGATATCTCAGACATGGCAATACCAATTTAAATTTTTTTTTTCATATGCTGAAACTACCATTATTTGGCAAGATGAAACAAGTACTGATGTTATTATTTTAAATATCAAAATATTTTTAGTTTTTTTTTTTGAAAAATGGTTTTTTTGGAGACTTTTGGTTAATGTGAGGGGCGGTGTGGCCGTGGGGAATTCAAGAACATCGTGATACATAAATGATAGCCAACATTCCAAAGATCAGATATGTATCAACAAATAAGTTCTAGAGTTTCTAGTTTCATAAAAATCCCTATTTTAGTTTAGGGGTAGATAAGTTAAGGAAAGTTTTTTGAATGTCGTACTTTGTCAATTGTTGATTTTGAACTTAAGGCAAAATTGAGATTCGTCCCGAAAGTCTGTAGGTGCTAAAATGATCTTGCTTATTCGAATTGTGGGAGATTTTTACTTTTCACAATTTTCCATTATGCCTTTTTATGACAAAATTTTTCGTGTAACAGTCTGGACTGCTAACTTTTCCGGACTCATGTAATTTAAAACTGTTGTTTTTAATATTTTTTAAAACAAATATCTCTGTATGAAAAAAAAAAAAAAAAACAAAACAGTTGCCATGAAAAATGTCCATCAAAATGAACATTAAATACGATGATGTACATTGAGGATTTTGCTTAATTGAAAGGTGAATAATCCAAGATAAACTGTGGGCTTACTGTTGTAATGTTCATATGCGGAAATGACGATGTGTTGTTGTATGAAATTGATATTGCAATGATGGAAGTTTTCAAGGATGAGTCAAGTGTATAGATTTTCCATTAGGGATATGTCGCATTTAAATTGAATTTTATTCGCATAAAATTCGTAAAACAAAATTTAATCAAATAAAATGGAAATTTAATTTTGTTTTATGCCAAATGCAGCAGATCTATTTGTTTTGCAGCGCAATGCTTTTGATGAATATTGATTTATCCATGTCAATTATGAATTTCAACAACTTATGAGCGTGTGTGTGTGTGTGTGCGTAAGGACAATAAATTAAACTTGAATAAATTATATTATATTTGTCAACTTAATGAGACTTTCGAATTGATGCATTTAATGAGTACTCGTATTTCTATGCTTGCACTATGTTTGTGTGTGTGTCCTTTTGGTATGTAAATATTCAAAAAGGACACTGTGAAAATTAAAAAAAAAAGTTAACGCAAAAATGCATTTCAATTAGCAGCATACCACAGACAGAAACACACAAAAACACGCATATACGCTGATATGATAAATATGCATTAAATGGATCACATGATGATGTCCTTTTTAGTGGTTATCAACAACTCATACGTCACTGGTCACGCAACGTAGTCAAATGTTAAAAACAGTGGAGGACAAATAAAAAAATGAGTTCTGCCTTTTTTGTTAAGTGGTAATTTTTTTGGGGATTTCTTAGTCTTTTAAATGCTACTCGTATGTATGTGCTAAAGTGTGTCCTTGTTTATGAAAAAAAAAATATATAAAAACACATTAAATCCTTACGCCTATCAGTATGCAATCGGCTTAAATGATGACGTTGCGGTCCGTTGGCCAATGGGCAATATGAAAAACTTGAAGTGAATGATATCCTTTTTATCCTTTTTCCAGTGAAATTCGACACGCACGCAGTTACTCACTTAGTACTTTTATTGTTGTTGTTGTTATCCTTGCGATTATTCGAAAATCGTTTTTTTTGGTTTCACTACGTTTTCGATTTTTTTCTTTTTTTTGGCTGCTTGGACGCCGATAAGCGTACGCCTTCGTGTGTCGCCTGTCGTGCTTTGATTAAAATAACAAAAAGACCGTCGTTGTACTATAACGGCACCAACACACACAGACAAGAGCACAAAAATAAAACACTTTTTCTTATGATTTTGCACTTTGAACGTGTCAGGCACAGGACAGACAGGATAAAATTTCACTATAAATGAGTTGTTATTGTTGTTGTTGTTGTTGTTGCTAGGAACAAAAGGACACACGCACAGCTTCGTTGGCAAAGGAAACACACAAATATCAAAAGGACAATGTTAAATATGATCCTTTTTTTCTTGCTTGCTGCTGTCCCAATGAAAGACGCAAGGCGTTTTAACACTTTAATCCTTTGAACTTGATAGTCATCGTTGTTTGTTTGTTTGTTTGTTGTTATTAGTGACAACAGCAAATCCTTGTTGTTTGATAACAGCGCCACTTATGTGCGTTAATGAGGCGCACAAGGACACGCAAGTCCTTTGATTAATAGTAACACGACATTTGAAATGACAACGCGCGACATGTCAAAGCACTGACTACCGGGTAGAGTGTTAAAAGGACGACGCACTTCGCACTGTCTTACAAATTAAAATCATTTAAAGGATAATTCAAGAAATCTCAGAAACGTCAAAGAGAGAGACAGCGAGAGCGCGAGTATAACGATATAGGCAAACGAATAATGTTCGAACGAGCGAGCAAGCGGACAAGTACCGGAAATTAAAATTCTAGTCGAGTGTTGTAGTAGTAGTTAGTAGTGTGTGTATGTGTGTATATAGTGGTAGTAGGAAAAGAACTGCGCGCGATTGACGCGACTCCGTTTGTTAGCGGCGACAACCGTTAGCTCTAGAGTTTAGCGACGAACTGAATTTTGTTTTATCGTTGACATTGCGACGAAGTTGGCCCGGTTACAGAGCAGTGAAATATTGAAATCAACACAAAAGGATGTGGCCATCGAGCAATGAAATGTGCGTCTGCTGTCTTATGAAAAACTTTACTGTTTTTAATTTATGTTGATTTCTTCTTTATTGGGTTTGGGCTATATATATTTGATGTACCAATAGAGATAAAATACTAATCTGAATTAAGGGAGTTATGGAAAGCATATGAACAAATTCTTTTTGGATTATATTGTCTTTTGTCTTGTTTGCTGGTACAGGTTTTCCACTCCAAGTTTAGCCATCTCTTGGTTCAATTGGGTTTTGTTTTAAAGGTGTTAATTTTTTTTTGGATAAATTTTATTTTGATTTGTAAAAGGCTTAATTTGCCAAAGATTAATTTCTGCAAAAAGTTGAATTTGAATTGTAAATGTGTTACAAAAGTTTTAAATTGAATTGGAAAAATTTTAAATTGTTTAGAAAAAAGATCAATATGATGTGCAAAAGTTTTAAATTGGAGTGGTAAATCTGTATGACGAACAGGAGTTTAAATACATATTTCTCATTTCATTTAAAATTTTGTGATAAATATTTATGGGTGACTTCTCTAGAAGGAAGGATTTACATTATCTTCGATAGCATTTTTTTTTACATTAGAGCTCAGACCTAAAACTAGCCTGCCAAAAAATAAGATTCACGAATCTTATTGCCTTTTTAAAAAAACTAAAGTTCTCGTTGTGGCCGAAATTCGACCTTTTCAATTTGATTTAAAGAGACTTCGCAACTGCGAACTAAATAAAACAAACTTCCATTAGCAACCATGTCCACATATTTCTTGTAGGGGCGTGGCATCGCCCACTAAAAAATATAATGGTAATAATATCGCTCCTTAGTATTAACCCTATCTACATACCAAATTTCATAAAAATCGATGCAGCGGCTTAGCCGTGAGAACATTTTTTCATTGAGGGGCGTGGCACCACCCACTTTTAAGAAAAGGAAAATTTTGTGTACTTCTCCTCCTCACCACCTTCCCAATAAAATAAATCAAACGAATATGTTGAGATTAAGGTATAGAAATAGTGTCTGAACCGATTTCGCTTGCCTATTTATTTAATGACATGGTTAATTTGTACGTATATGTATGAAAAATCCTTGGGATCGAGCTAATTTACACTGTCATACTAGAAAAAATTTAGATGTTTAGTTTTGTTTCTAAATCAGTGCATTATATTTAGAAAAAATATACAAAATAAGGTCACATATTTATTGAATCTTTTGTGTCTGCTGTTTCACATTTTACTACTTAATAAAAGCGAATTCCATTATTTGTTACTAACAAGCATGGATCAGATGATATTGTTGGTTTGAGCTAACTGTTCATTGTGTCTTACATCACCAACCAAAATTACAATAACAAGACAAAATGCATAAGTGAATAAGAAAAAATTTGTATTGGAAGTCTGGTTTTTGTTACGTTTCCATGCCTACTACAAGTCATATCATTAGACGAATATGCCGACATCCAGAAGAACTCACAAGCATGCCAAGGGGATTCCTTTAATCTCGAAAACTCGTAAGCCATGAAAAACTTGAAAATTTACTAGCTTGTTTTCCGGAAGTCATATTTCAATTCAAAATCAATTTTTAAAACAAAAAATATTTTTTCAATTCGAAGCTGTTTACGCATTGAATTTGCCTCAAAAGTTTTCGGGGTCTACAAAAACTTTGTTTCATACAATTTTTTTAAATTTTGTTTACGAGGCTCGAAAGTTTTCGAGGTTTATGTGCTTTTCGAGGCTTTTGTGATTACGGCAATACTGTACGAGCGAAATAAATTATTTGCGCAGCAGGTTCCAACTAAACTAAATAAGTTTGAATCGCCCGATTCGTAAAAACATTTTTTTGAAATATGATAACCAATTTAATTAGGTAATTTTAAAATAAATCTGTCAGACGTTTTAATAAAAAACAAGCAGTTAAAATTTAACGTTTTTATTTTTTTCGACCATTTTTTATTTATTCTTAGGTCCGGGTTTAATTCACTTAAAAATACATTTGCTCACTGATTTCGAAATATTTTAGAGTTCTATCGCAAACTAATTGTATATTTTCATGTCGGACGTTTCAAACAGTGGAACAAAACATTACGCCATCATTGACAGCGACAATGCAGAAGTTGAAAATATAAAGAAAAAAAAAAAACGTTTTTTAAATTTTCAATTCAATTTCAATTTCAATTTCAATTCCAATTCCAATTCCAATTTTAATTTCAATTTCAATTTCAATTTCAATTTCGATTTCAATTTGAATTTTAATTCAATTCAATTTCAATTTATAAAAAGAAAAATTTTGTCACGATGTTAATACTACTGCAAAGTCCTTTGTTTACATAACAACCCAACCGCAGAGGTCACATGCGCAGTAGCAATTAAAACCAGCGCATGCCGGTCGCTTGCTACTGGTGAGCATAATATTTCTATCTCTCTCTCGGGAGAGTGTATACCAACGGGATGTTGCCAACTGTAATGACAAACAAGAGTGCGGCAGTATGTCTGAAGGAATTTTGCATAAGAATGCGACAACGACATACAAATGATGGCAACTCTGGCCTCACTGATTGCTCGCATTGTCAAAATAAATACGGAACTTTGTTGTTATTTTTATGTTTTTGCAAAAGATGCAACGATATTTGTGCGAGGACCGAAGAGGACCCAGAGCAACTGTTGCGCATTTTTTTCCTTTAGGTGAGAATTTTATTGTATGGCCGCAAATGGAGCACAGGATGTACTGAGGATGAATAAACGTAAAATTCTCACCATTTCATATGGGAGGGGAGGAATTGAGCGGGCGTTGATGATGGTGTTGGAGTTATCGTCGAAAAGGTGAAGCAGTTGAGTAGAGTGAATGTTTTTGAAGTGGCGCTGAGCACGTCGTCGTCGTCGTCCTTAATGTGAAATAAACAAAAATGTTTGCGCTTCAAATTATGAACACCATTTGTGCGAAATTTACACTTGAGCAGAGGATCAACGAGGACGAGTCGCAGGGTTTGTTTTTTGTTATTTTTTTTATTTTCAACCAACTCTAATGCGTAGTGAATTTTTGCTAAAGTGCGCCAACATTTTCAGAAAAATGGTATAAAAACCACATGCAACAACTACAACAGCAACAGAACTTTCACCTTATTGATGCGGAAATTTAGAACGAAAAAAAAGGAAGAATTTAAAACTCCACCCACACTCAAGTTAAAAGGAAAAAAGGAAGCATTCATCGTTTCACCAAAGTCCATTAAAAGTCTTTTGTAATTTAATTACCTCTACTTGAAAAAAGCCCCAATGGTATAAAAGAGGACAAACTGCACAAATGAAGAACTAAAATGAGACAAAGAAGCGAGACTGCAGAGGCGGAAGAACGTTTAATTCAATGTCGAGGCAATTTCCGGGAAAAAGGGACTAAATTTCATTAACCCTCAATGTACGACACATAATGACCAATTATAATGATTGGTGTGACAAATTGTGTAGCAGCAGCAGGATATTCGGATATTCCTGTTCCTAATTTCTGCGCAAATACAAAAAACATGCTGTCAATTGAAAATTTTTTTAATTAAATAAGTTTGGAGAAACCTTTTTTTTTTTTTTTTTTTGGAGCACCAAAGTCAATTTTTATGTTGATTCTTTTTTCTGATGGACAAGTACCCACCATAAGCTTGGTATGTGAGGCAAAAAATTGATAGAAAACTTTGATTAATTTGCGTATGCCCTGACGACATTGTAAATTGAAATGTGCTATGCTTTTTGAATAACTAAAACGGTATATGTTACAGGGTGTCGTTGTTATTAAAACACATTTAGAGAGATTAAGTGACAAGTTCTTGGCCATAATCGATGACAGAAAATTGCTATCCTCAGATGGAAATTTGTATGGTTACGCAGTATTTCAAAGCCAAAAAGTATTTCTATCGAACAATCCCAAAGAAAAGTATTAATTTTAAACTATTTTGGTATAAATTTCATACTTTTTTAGAATAAACTTCAAACTTTTTTGGAAAATACCAATACTTAAGGGAATCAAAAGTAAGAATAGTAGACTATAATTTTTAAGTGTGTAGAAAAATGTTGGGATTCCAATGCATTACATTCTCTGACGGCTTTCCAAAACCGTTCTTAGCTTGAAACGCAGTATTCTCCGATGTGTAATCGATCACCATGAGTCTTTCTGATTCCCAAAAAACGATAGTTAACTTTTCTTAGTATTTATTCCTTTAGTATTGATTTTAAACTTTTTTGGTATTAAATTTCGATTTTATTCCAAAGAGTTTGAAATTTATTACAGAAAAGTATGATATTTATTCCAAAGTTGTGTAAAATTAATATTTTTTTTCGGCATTGTTACATATAAATACTTTTTGGTTTTAAAATTAAATTAAAATTTTTACTGTGTGGCTATGTGCCTTTTTGGGCCACTGCATAGACTCCTGTTTGGACTCAGGTTCATAATGATGAGCCCAAGTTTCGTCCACAGTAACAATATGAGCCTATACTAAGGAGTGAGATCGAAAAAATCTTAGCACACGTTTTACCTAATAATTTTTTTTGGATGTAAAATTTAAAAATTGCTTTGATCTAGTTATCTTTGAAAAATATGTCAGTTATTATTTTTAGTGACAAACATGTTGATTTGTTGTGAGTTTGATCAAAATGAGTGAAGAAAAAGAAGTACGTCTTAAAATTAATAAAAATTTTCAAAAAAATCCAAATTAGTCCTACTAAAAATTGGCCGAAGAGTAGAAGGTTTGCGGTCAAACTGTTTCCAATGTTATTAAACAGTTTCAGGAGAATTGGATCATTGATAGGAAATCTGGTTCGGGAAGAAAACAAGAATTGAAAGTATATGGAAAATATCTCCAAGCACATCTGCTAGAAAAGCTGCCCGGTTAGCCTAGTGCGCTGACTATTTGGTGCGAAAAGTTAAAGCTAATGCAGGTTTGAAAACATACAAAGTCCAAAATGTTCCAGACAGGAATGCTGCAAAAAATTTTGACGCCAAAAGTAGGGCTCGGAAATTAAAATCGAATTTCATACAAAAATATTTATGTTGTATAATGGACGACGAAACGTATGTACTGGCAGATTTTACGCAGCTTCCGGGTCAACATTTTTATGTGTTGCTGATGCTCGAAGAAATATCGAAGAACAATTTAGAATCCAAAAGCAGACAAAATTTCCTAAAAAATTCCTTGTATGGCAAGCTATATGCAGTTGCGGCAAAAGAAGCAAGTCATTTGTTACAGTGGGCTCTATAAATACCGAAATATACATCAAAGAATGTTTGAAAAAAAGACTTCTTCCTTTTATGTCACTAAGGCAAGAAAGCTGTGGAGTGGTACCAAAGTAATAACATAGTTTTTGTACCAAGAGAGGCCAATCCGCCAAATTGTCCGGAGCTAAGACCAGTGGAGAGATATTGGTCTGTTGTGAAAAGAAACTTAAAGACCACAAAAAAGATGTCCCAAAATATTGAAGATTTTAAAAGGAGATGGGCAAACTGTTCCAAAAAGGTGTCTGAAACAACTATCAAATCTCTAATCGAAGGCTTACCAATAAAGGTCCACGAGTTCATAAATAGTGGCTAGTACAATAAAAATTATATTTTTCTGTAATTTGTAAAATATTATCAATTAAATTAAAAAAAAATCAAGACTCTAAGATCACTCTTTACAACTCTGTCTTCACAAACGGGGTTCAAAATTTCGTAAGAGTAATTCATACGCTATTTTTTTTTAAGGCTTCGTAAGCATTCTCGCTACCCATTTTGTGCAGAATTTACTCATGTCAAGGTTATCATGAAGAATTTTAAAAATAATACAGTCATTTCTGCAAGCTGTGTCTGCTTTCTTTACTGAATGATTTCCGATGTGGTCACCACGATCGGCCGTCATGGTCGTGGGTCGTTTTCAAGTAGGTCCCTGCCTTGCTTAAAGAGGTTATACTACTTGAGACCATAGTTTTACTTCTTGCTTGATAAGGAAATTTATAACAGTGCGGTACACGATTGGTTTCGTACATGAGATTTTATTTATGATTGACTTGTTTGGTCGACGATAGTTCAAAGACTAATGACCCGAAAAATTAAATGAAAAGCTTACATAGTTCTCTAAGTTACCATCATTTGAAGGACTAAATTATATTTGTAGCAGAAAACCAATTTATGACTAAGAACCACCTATATTTTGTTCAGAGTATGAAATTCTTATGTTCGTACAATTCAAATGACTTATAATAAAAAATTTATGATGCCCTGTATCCTAACATAAACAAATTTAAAAACAAATTAACTAAGAAGTAACTTAAGTACCTACTCGTCGTTTAATGCATAAAAGGTTTAAAAATCTTTTCAAATTTTGATGTCTTTTGTCTCTCCATAATTTGAAGCAGCGAATGAACCTTTTTAAGAGAAAAAATGTAAATTCTATAAGCTTATTTTTCACACCATTCATATACACACAACACGCACACAAAGTGTGAAGACGACCCTTTTAAGTGTCATCCATTTGTACATATAATGCCAATAATATTCCATACCCATCCATCCATTTGCACACGGGAATAACTCAAAATTAATTGGTGGAGCACAACAACAAATTTCTATAAAATTAAAAATGTCACTTTCAGCTCAGAACATGCTTGGTGTTGGTAGCGGTGGTGTGGGGCGAAAAAATGGAAATGGTGTAAATCTCTCAAATGCACAAACCGAGATTAAAAGACCCTTCAGAGAGTTGAGGGTAGATTGGCCATAGACCATAGATAGACTACATAAGAGGCTTGTAACGTTTATGTTTACAAAATATGTAGACACGTGTTAACCACTCAAAGGATAAAGCGGACGAAAGCATTAAGAACTAAGAAACTCTGGCTATGAAAGTATGTACTCTCAGACGAAAGGTAATGAAAAAAAAAATTTACTGTGCAGTGAGTGCACTGATTTGTTGTACTACTTAAACGCCCCCTCGAAATGCGAAGTGTTAAAAGCCGCATCTCATCATATTTAAGCTCTCGATGCATTGAGAGAAATATCTTGTAAGTATCGTTTATGTATACTTAATCAGTACCCCTTCTTTTATTTATGCCATTAAATTAACGTGATGTTACCATTCCAAAAATTGCTTTACTGCTTGACTATTGGCTTATTAGGATAATACCATTAATTCAACAGTATATTTAAAAAAAAAACACTAAAAAATTAATTCGAAGATAAGAGATATGTGCGTTAATCTCCAATAAAAGTAACAAAACATGTCTTTTTTGCTCCACCTATTTCATTTAATTTTTTTATTACTTAAAGGTATAGAATATGATGACCTGAGCTTCTGGAGCATTTCTAAAAATGAACATAAGCTTTCAGGGCTGCCGAATGTTTTTTTTTTAAGTTTCGCTTAAGCAATATGTTTAAAAATTAAAATAAAGTTTTAGTCTACAAACGCTTAAGAAAAATCCAACAAAAATTTTTAGGGTTGCCAGATGGTTGCTTTCAAAAATTTATATTGAATCTGTTTTTTACGTTTGCCATTATAATTTCACACTAAAAAATAATAGTTTAAATCGTTAAAAATTTATCGACGCTAAAATCGTTTAAAACACATCGAACCTAAATTTGACTTAAACAATTCTAATAAAAAAAAGGGTGGCAACCCTGAACATTTTTGTATAGTTTCAGAAAAGTTTATCTGAGCGGCTCTGATACCAAAAATTAAAATTTAGTCAAAACAGTAAGATTTACATAAGATTTCCGAATATAACCTTATGGCAACCCTAAAAATTTATGTTGGATTTTTGAAAAGTTTATTTAGCGTCTTAAGAGTAATTTTTAACTTTTATTTTAAAATTATTAGTTCAAGTAAAACTAACAACAAAAAAAAAAACCAGGTGGAGGGTTACTAAAAGAACGTTGAAAAGCTGCAAAAAAACGACGGAGAATGATGAAACGGAGAATGATGAAATGTTGCGAAAACAGTAATATCACAATGAAAATTGCAATTTTTTTAAAAAAAGCTTTAAACTGGTTGTATTGTTTATTGATTTAATTCTATAAAGGTAAAATAATATGTTTAGTAATATAAAAAAAACTAGTGATGAGCAAACCAAGACCAAGACCAAGGCCGTAGCAGTCTTGGTCTTGGTCTTGTTCTTGCACAATGAGTTTTGGTCTTGGTCTTGATCTTGTTCATTAAGTCTTGGTCTTGGACTTGAAAAATTTTTCAGAGATATTGAGTATTCAAAATTGCAAAACCATATTTTTCCAAAGCAGTTGGGTTTTTAAGATGCCAAAATTCAAATTGAGAGATGATTGTATCTTCAAAACGGGCGTGAAACAAATTTTAGCTATAAATTAGCAAGACTGAAAAGCAGTCTTGGTGTTGGTCTTGCAAAAATATCAGCATCTTGGTCTTGGTCTCGCAAAATTAGCAAGACCAAGAACAAGAATAATTTTGCTCATCACTAAAAAAAACTTACGCGGAGAATGATTTACACTTGCGTTCTTTACAAAATTTTTAAACTTTTTTAAGAAAAAAACACACGAACACTTACTGTCGGAAAACAAAAACTGACTGAGCTGAAAATAAACTAAGTCTTCTCTTTCTCTTCACTTTCAGTTCTCTATTAACTTGATACAATATTTTAAAAATGTACAGTGAGAATAAGAAAAACCGCGCAGGTATAGTCTTAAATGAGGGACCAATTCTATATAAACAAATTTTTCTATGAGTTAACAAGGAAAAACAGTAGTTAAAATATTTATACAGACGGTGTCATCTAACTTTTTTTAGAAAATAAAGTAATATGCGAAACGGGCAAATTAAGTGCACTAAGAAGTGGTTAGGGATAGAACGGAGAATGAGTTTTTAACACTTTATAATTTCAAAGCAAAATATTACAATTTTTTTTTTTCCAAGCAATTCGTATAGAAGTCCTCGTTAGGTATCTGTATTAAATAGTTAAAATATCAAATTTTAAATTTAAACATATTTTTGAGCCCCAAGACATTGAATGGTGCATTTTTTGCAGACTCACCCATATAGCAGTTAGAAGTTAAGTTTGTTTACTTAAGATTACCAAATATTTTAATTTTTTGTCTCTCATAACTCAAAAAGCTTTGATGAATGAATGAATTCAATGAATTTCAAAAACTTTTTCCCCGTGTCAACATAAAACTTAAAAAAATTTCATCATCACCAGAACGAAAATATTGCAAATGTAAGAAAACGAAAACAAAAATCCAAGAAAAAAAGGCAACAACAAGCGACCGAGTGCATTATTCTGTGATTACGAGCCACTAATCCACCCTAAATTCACTCAAACGCATTCTTATCTGCAACGCAAACATGCAGCGCACCCACTTAATGAGCGGCGGAATCCACATTTACCGCCACACAGGCAGACAGACAGACAGCCACCCCTTTGCCACTGTGAGTTGCATAAGAAAAGGAAATGAAAAACACACACAAAAAATCCTATACACAAACATACGCGTGCCATTATACGTACGAGAGTACACGGTGTATACATATGTGTGCAGCAGCGGTAGCAAATCCACCGGAAAAGGAAGACGACGACAAAGTGCGAAATTTCACACCAACTCCTTCCCTCCCCGCCCCGATAAGCAAATAAAAGAAATTAAAGCATTCGCCGCCGACGCATAGCAGAAAAAAGGATACAACGAATGTGGCAACAAAAGCAACAACAACAACAAAAACAACAACTACAATCAATTCGCAATCGCAATCAAATGAAATCCTTCAATGCGAAATGTAAACAAAACAAGCACGTGACTATATCCATAGACAGCGTCGTGCAAGGAAGCAAGCAGCCAGTGCTGAACCAGAGAAGGAGGGCAGCGGTCGAGGAGCAGACACATTATATCGACCAAGCGAAGGACAAAGCTTCGCTTGTGTGTGTGTGTGCGCAATGCTTCCTTATCGTTGTATGTAACCCCTTTGTGTAAATGCAACCATAAAACGAATTGCACAACAAGTGCGCGCCATCTTCTAAGGAGAACAAAAAACAGCTGTGGACAGACATAATTCTCAAATATGGATTCTTGGACATGACAGGCCAAGAATAAAGATAACAAGGAAAAATAATCTCGACCTCAGCGGTGGGGCTCAAGTGATCTAAGTTATTTCAATTGCACTGTTACGCATGTTTGTTGGAGTAGTTGTTAAGATAAAAAAGGAACTAAACTTAATGTTGGTGAGAAGAAGTTAGCATGAAAGTGGCGTTTGTGGAAAATAGTACTTTTTGTTTTTAATGGTAACCCAGTTGCTTAATATGGGAGAAACTGGTAAATACATTAGTTTTGTGCTATGTAGGTGATTGTTTTCGAAATTATATTTTTGCTTTTATTTTTCAACACATAAATACATGAAAGTTGTCCTTTTTGACATGAACAATTTAGCGAGTGCTTATCCTTCTTTTGTTGGGCCTTAAGAATACCTAGTAGACTGATTCAAAAAACAAAAATATGTAATTGGAATTTCCATGATTACGCCTAAAAATCTAAAAAAGGATGTCAAAGGACTGAGCTGCGATTTTTAAAATTTTTTCGAAAGTCATTCAGAGGTCGCTCAACGTCGATTTATGCTAAATCTCAGCTTGATGCAGTTTCTATTTTAAAACGATGTCAATTATGCTCCAAAAGAGTTGCACGATATGTCAAAAATTTCGCCTTAAATCAATGCATGGGTGAGTCTCAAAAGAAATGTACCATTCAATGTCTCGGAGCTCAAAACCATGTTTGAATTTAAAATTTAATATTTCAACTATTTAATAAAGATACTTAACCATAGTTTCTATACGAATTGCTAAAAAAAATTAATTTTTAATATTTCACTATAAAATTATAGCATAAAGTGTTAAAAACTCATTCTCCGTCCAGTTTCTAACTACTTCTTAGTGCAATAAATTTGCCAGTTTCGCATATTACACTATTTTCTAATAAAAACTTAGACGACATTGTCTGTGTAAATATTTCAGCTACTGTTTTTCTGTGTAAATTCTTCGAAAAATTTTTCAATATAGAATTGACAACCATGGCAGTTGTCCCCTCAATTTGGACTTTCTCCGTTCCGTTTTTCTTATTCTTAGTGTAAATTTTTTAAATATTGAGTTTGTTGAGAACTTAAAGTGAAGAGAAAGAGAAGATTCTTGTATTTTCAACTCAGTCAGTTTTGGTTTTTCGACAGTAAGTGTTCGTGTGTTTTTTTTTTTCAAAAAGTTTGAAAATTTTGTAAAGAACGCAAGCGTGTATCATTCTCCGCGTAAGTTTTTTTATATTATATATATTATTTTATCTTTATAAACAATAAACAATTATGGGGGCTATCCACCAGTTTCAACTTTATTGCAACAAATTGCAATTTTCTGTTTTTGCAGCATTTTGTCATTCTCCGTTTAATCATTCTCCGTCGGTTTTTGCAACATTTCATCACTCTCCGTTTAGTACCCCCCACCTGTTTTATTTTTTTATTTTTGCGTAAATTATGTATTGAAAAATAAAAATTAAAATTTAGTCTTAAGACGCTTAAATAAACTTTTCAAGAATTCAACATATATTTTTAGGGTTGCCACCTGGTTATTCTAGAAAATCTTATATAATTCTTACTTGTCTTAGACTAAATTGAAATTTTTGGTTTCAGAACCGCTCAGATAAACTTTTTGGAAGCTACAAAAATTTTCAGGGCTGCCACCCGGTTTTTTTGTTGTTAGTTTTGCTTAAACTAAATTTTGGTTTGCTGAGTTTTTAACGATTTAAGCGTCGATCAATTTTTAACGACTTAAGCTATTATTTTCTAGTGTGTAACTATGATGTGGAACGTAAAAAAAGGAAGATTTGAAGATATGGCAACCCTAAAAATTTATGTTGGGTTTTTTTTGCTCAGTTCTTAGTGTCTTAGTGAAATTCGGTGGATTATTTCAAACAAAGTTTTCATAAAGCGTTTTGCTTATATTGGAACTGCCACGCCCCACAATGGTATGTATGGAACGGCGGTCATATATAGTAATAAAAGAGCTAGGCTATTAAAATTTGGTACAGATGTTTTTCACATTAAAATAATAAAAATCTCTGAATATGAACAAAATCCGCCGACGGACACGCCTACCTCCCATACAAAGTTGGGGCGTTGTCCGAATTTTTTTCAATATGGGTATCAATTTCCAATAACTTGACACCGCTGATTTCGAAAATGTTAAAAATTCTGAGCTATTTTTTATAGTTTTTAAGTTATGAGAAATAAACGAAAATCTACATTATAAAAACTAGATTTTGTTTGTTTGTCCCTTATTGACTCGGAAACTAACTAACCGTTTTTAAAGAAGTTATTACATTGTGTTAGTACAAAAAAAAGCTAAGTTATATGCTAAGAAAGTAGGCGGTGCCACGCCCCCTCAAAAAATAAACTCATCATATCTCCGAAACCCTTCGACTCAGATAAATGAGATTTAGTAAATATGTAAAACTCATCAGGACAAATAAAGTTCACCAAAAAATGGGCGGTGCCACTCCCTCAAAAATGTAAATTCATTATTTCTCTGACAATATTTGATGCATTTAGATATGATTGGGTACAAATGCCAAGACAATTAGAACAAATATTTCTCTTTAGAAAAGTGGGTTCCAGATGTTCAGGTCATCATATTCTATACCTGTAAGCATTAAAAAAATAAAAAAAAATAAAAATAGTTCCAAGTTGAGATAGGGGCAGCTAGGAGGTTTACCACTACCGACGAGAGTTTCATCACTGAAATAAGAGTGAGTTTAATTTTAATTAGAAAACTGAGTGAGTTGTAAATGTTACAAATATATTCTATTCTAAGCGCCAATTTAAACAATGCTAGGAATCATGCACTCATATCATCTCATATTTCATTTATGTCGACTTCAACTAAGTAATTTAATTTGTTGCCACAGATAACCATAATCCTTGATGCAACACTATTTATTTTGCCCATTCGGTAAGGCACTCCTCGAACAGCACTCACAATTTATGTAAATCTGAACTCCAACGCCATTGTCACCACGTACTGTGCGACAATATGTTGCACATTGCACATTTGTTACGATAATCAGTGCCATTTCCAATAATTGTTGGTTCCCCGAGGTGGAATTTAATTTTTGTTATTAATATCACTGATAATTTCCAATTACAATCACAAAGTCGGTAAATTAGTAGTGGAACAAACCGACGATATCAATGTGGCACGTTCACATTGTTCTGCGCCAACGCTAAGTGTTGTCTGTTTTTCATTATGTTTTCATTCTAACCAACATCATACCCATTGTTTTTGCCAATGGCCTATTGCTACTGAATCTGAATGCATGAAGGAGGTCTAGCCCAGATCAAGCGGCGCTTTTAATGTGGCTCATACACTCGACGTCGCGTCGTGCTGTTCAACCAAATCATATAATAACCATAATAATGTCTGCATGAAAATGATTTTGTTATTTTATTTCATATTATGAATTTCATTCAGCTTTGCACAAACATTCAGATTCTCCTTCACTGACCCCTCCTGGTGCCAGTGACTTTTGGTATTCCGCCTACTGTTGCCATCCTGTCATTTTGAACCACACTTGTACTACGACGACGGAATCGTTCACATTGCGAATGCAATTTTCATTCCATTTCGATTCAGAGATTCAAAATCAGAAATTTTGTGCCGAGTTCACGTTTTTTGTTTGTAATTGCAAGGCCCTGCTGCCGCTGTTTCCATTTTAACTCGTATTCCACAGCGAAGTTTTGAGGCGAAATAAACTTGAACCACGTGACGTACATTATGAACTTTGTGTCTACTTCTTTTTCTTCTTTTTAGTCTCCTTTTTTCCGAAAACTAACGGGTTATTATGTCCGTACAAATATGAAGATGGCAAGTATGGGGATTTTTTTCATGTTGACTTTTTAAAATAAGCACATCAGGGCGGAGCAGTGTGATCACTATCAGCAAATTGACTCATGCACATGCAATGGAACGAACAAAAAAAAAAAAAAACATTTTTGGAACTGCTCCAGAAATGAAAGAGCATAGTTATAGTAGCGCGGAGATAGGTATTATACTCGTATGTAGTGTTTCTGTAAAACCCGTTGAACATTTAATGGGACACTGAAAAAAAAAACTAAGTGTATACTTTGAGCATTTGGTGTATTAGTAAGGCATTTTGAAAGGAACTAGTAATGTTTTTTTTTTTTTTGTTTTTTGAAAAATGTAAGATTCCTGGGATTATTCTGAACAACATTTTCTTCGAAATCGGCAAAACCAACGCAAATGTAATGCCATAATATGAATTGGCTGACATATCGTTAGAAATAAAATTAAATAAAACTTTGTTTTCTCGAAAAGTTTAACTTATAGTGCAAATTTGATGGCAAATGATATCGCCCAAATACCTGATTATTATGGAACAAAATGTGTATGACACTACTATTGCCCCTCTACCAACTTTAAATTCAAATGAATCGTTTATTTTAAATGTGGGGTAAGACTATAAAGAGGCAAAACAGAAGCTTATTAAACTATTTGCTGTATAGCTTTGATTTCACTCAAAAATATTGAAAAAAAAACATCCAAAAAGATATCCGAAAAAAAAACATCCAACAGAACGCATCCTAAAAAATCATTAAAAATGAAAACATGCAAAAAGAAAAACATCCAAAAACAAAAAACATCCACAAAAAAACATCCAACAATAAAAACATCTAAAAATAAAGACATCCACACATAAAAACACCCAAAAATAAAGACATCCAAAAATAAAAACATCCAAAAACAAAAAACATCCACAAAAAAACATCCAAAAATAAAAATATCTAAAGTTAAAAACATCCAAAGTTAAAAACATCAAAAAAAAAAAAAAAATCCAAAAATTAAAACATCCAAAAACAAAAAACATCCACAGGAAAACATCCAAAAATAAAAACAACCAAAAAAAACATCCAAAAAAAAAACATCCAAAAATAAAAACATCCAAAAATAAAGACATTAAAAAAAACATCGAAAAATAAAGACATTAAAAAAAACATCCAAAACCTAACCTAACCTAACCTAACCTAACCTAACCTAACCTAACCTAACCTAACCTAACCTAACCTAACCTAACCTAACCTAACCTAACCTAACCTAACCTAACCTAACCTAACCTAACCTAACCTAACCTAACCTAACCTAACCTAACCTAACCTAACCTAACCTAACCTAACCTAACCTAACCTAACCTAACCTAACCTAACCTAACCTAACCTAACCTAACCTAACCTAACCTAACCTAACCTAACCTAACCTAACCTAACCTAACCTAACCTAACCTAACCTAACCTAACCTAACCTAACCTAACCTAACCTAACCTAACCTAACCTAACCTAACCTAACCTAACCTAACCTAACCTAACCTAACCTAACCTAACCTAACCTAACCTAACCTAACCTAACCTAATGCCGTGCTTACTTTTCAGACAAAAGTATTGGCTGTAACTCATGCACTAGTTGTACAGGTTTTACTTTTTCGTGTGCGCTATCTCTCAGTTCTGCCTGCCAGATGTAAAAATTTAAGATGAAGCAACATTTAATTATCAACACCTTTTCTTTCAGTGTTCTGCTTGTACTGCTGAAAAAGTCAAAAGTCAAAAATGGAGTTCCCTTGAAAAATGTGCACTTTTTACATTTGACTTTTTTTTTGTGTGCGGGAGGGAGCACGAAAGACAGTAGACCCCGCGGGAAGTAGCGCGAAAGGAGGACATGCTTCTTCGCATTCATTTTTATGGGTGGAATTATGAAGTTGCAAAGATAATAATGCGCCAACACTTTATTTTTGGCATCAATTCAGATCTTGACAAGAGCAACAACAGCAACAACGATAACAATAAGAGTGTGTTTGCCAAATGCGATGCGATGCCATGTGACGCCGCTCATTGTTAAATAAGTTTATTAAAGCACATCCGCATTAAGTGCTTCGCCATTGCTTCATCTTCAACTTCATTTTTTGGATGATGTTTCGAATCGGTGCCATTATCAGCGTTAGAGATGTCATAAAAATCACATTTGGTTATTATTGCGAAGCTGTGATGCTACGAGAACGACGCCAACCAAATTGTTTTGCACAGGACACCAACGACGTCGCACAAACCAATGAATTTTCGAATGAACCAACAAAACCACATAGAGGGTGTCAACCGACACGAGCGACGGCAAAACTTTCAAGTTTCCCAAAAAAAAAAAAAAAAAAACTTTCCGCCCAATATGAACAATTTCAAAGTCATGTCATGATGAAAGTTGGTGCTTTCGAGCGACAACGGAGGAAGGGTACATGAATAGGGAACAATCGAGAGATGAGGAATAAACTAAAACGCTGCATCAGTGATGATGCTTGTTGACACCCAGTTGTTGTTACTTTTGCTTAAATTTGCATTGAAATGGTTCGACAAATGAAAGAAAGAAAGAAGAAAAAGGATACGGTTGGGTCTTTTTTTTGCGAGACTAAAGTCGACTTCATCATCATTGCTCTGCTGGAGTAGACGTCGTCGTATGCGCAGCTGTAAAGTAAATGAAGCGTGACGCTTTGTTTTCTTTTGATTTAGTTTTATGAGTCTACATCGGATGTAATTGAATTATGCGGAGTTGGCGCCAAACAACAACAATAACAATAGCGAAAACTTGCCTCAGACGACTTTATTAGCATTCGATCATACTTGCAAAATATCCTGTTTGAGTTACTCGGCATATCATTCTCCCACACTCACACATATCCAGCGCGGATGAAGGACATGGATACGCTTTTTAATAATGACATGTGAATTTTAGTTGCCTCATAAGTTGGGGGAAATGAGTTGGAAAATATGTTCTTTTGGGTTTATTTTTTCTTTTCTTCTCCGCATGTGGGATTAAATGGAAACATGAATACATATGTGGTGCGGTATGTCTAGTGAGGAACATGGAATATTTTTTTTTTTACTTTTCATAATGTTTTACCAATATGAAGTCTGGCAATAACCCTAATTTTGGTTTGAATATTTGGCGTGCAGTTTGATGGCATCTTATTTTGACTTTTAGTCCCTCTGGTATTCAGAAATATTTAAAATAAAAACTTTTGTAAAACAATATTGGATTATTGGATTTATTTTGTGATATTGATTGCAGGCACACTCTGAAAAAAATGTCATATCTCTGTAACTATTTAACACACATATGTACATAATGAAATTTGGTGCGTAGTTAAATTGCATTGGGATAGTTTAAATTCTTTGGTTCTCTGTATAAAAGAAGGTTTAGAAATGCACAACGTGAAATGCTAGTTTGTCTACAATATATCCGTGGACTAAAAGTTTATTTTACACACAGTAATAATTTTAGTTTAATTTTAAAACCAAAAAATATTTATATAAATATAAGTTTTAAACTATTTTGGAATAAATTTCATACTTTTCTGGAATAAATTTTAAACTTTTGGAAAAAATCGGAATTTAATACCAAAAAAGTTTTAATTCAATACCTGCTAGAAGAAATTGAAACTAAGAAAAGAAAATTTTAGTTTTTTAGTGTGCAATAATGATTTATTAAATGGATTTTCTTCAAAAATCTCAAAAAAAAGACATGAATTTCAGCTTAAGGCAACATTATCCAACATTCAATAAGAGTTAAGTCCCAAACGAAACCATGTCAAACACCAACATGATTTGTACTCTCATTAATGTACTTTCACTACTTATTTTCACTATCATTAACACTTCTCTAACTCATATTTGCTTTCAAGCATATCCTCAAGGGAGTGCATCAGAGAATCCATTCATCACACCGACGAACACCAAACTTTAATTTCATGTAGATACGTTGGAAAATGCATGGGCTGACAAAAGGGGGCTGACGAAAATTTGTTGCCTTTTTTGTATTCAATAGATCAATGAATTGACAAGTAACGATGACGCCTTAAATATCCGGACACCGGTACACACTTGCAAAAGCAAATTGCATGGATTTACTAATCGAATTCTTGACATTGAACAACAACCAACAGACACAGTGACGTTACTTGTTACCCAATATTATTTGCCAATAATTTCTTGGTATTCCAATATGAATGAATGCTTATAAGTTTAGCAAAAGGGGGTGATAAAAAAAAATTAGGGTGAGTGACAGTAGTCGGCCGTCAAAACCCCTTGTTACACCCAATCGTATAATTGACACTAACATACAGTCATTCAAGCACGCGTTCAATTACTGCATAGCAACTGTGAGTCAGTCAGTCAGTTAGCCAAAAAAGCCGTACAAAAATGAGGCAGCATTTTGACAAACACGAACGGCGAGCTTACTTGAGTGATACTGAAATCATCAGGAAATTGCGTCGAGTAATAAGAGTCCGATGAAACACTTTTGCAATGTGTGTAAATGCATAAAGACCATACAGACCATTCACTCAACTCATTCAAAGCAGTCGAAAAAATAAGTCTCAGGCAAACAATTCAAATAATCAAGCTTAAAGCTTCAAAGTATATACATGAATGAACCTACAAATTAAATCCAATCAAATTGTATGCCAGAAACATAGTTACCATTTATATGATGGAGTTGGAGTGTATGGAACTCTATATTTGTTTATATTCTCTATTTTTGGATAACAGCAGTACAGCAGTATCGATGAAACGAACTCGAGAAACGCATTAATACACTTAGCAATCAGTAATCCCATCCTAGATACGATACGATAGACAAATAAGTAATAGAGACAACGATGCTGCCAAAAAAGAGACTATTTGCACTGAGTGGTTCGAAAAGTTTTCGGTTTTATGTTTTGTTTTGCCTAACTTAACCTAAACCTAACCTAAGCCTAACCTTAACCTAACCCAAACCTTACCCAAACCAAACCAAATCAAACCAAACCAAACCAAACCAAACCAAACCAAACCAAACCAAACCAAACCAAACCAAACCAAACCAAACCAAACCAAACCAAACCAAACCAAACCAAACCAAACCAAACCAAACCAAACCAAACCAAACCAAACCAAACCAAACCAAACCAAACCAAACCAAACCAAACCAAACCAAACCAAACCAAACCAAACCAAACCAAACCAAACCAAACCAAACCAAACCAAACCAAACCAAACCAAACCAAACCAAACCAAACCAAACCAAACCAAACCAAACCAAACCAAACCAGACCAAACCAAACCAAACCAAACCAAACCAAACCAAGCCAAACCAAACCAAACCAAACCAAACCAAACCAAACCAAACCAAACCAAACCAAACCAACCAAACAAAACAAAACAAAACCAAACCAGGCCAGTGTGTAAGAGAAAGACGATGGTAAGTGGTTGATAGCACAAAAGGTAGATATATTTAAAATTTTGTATTTAGTGAATAAAGTTCATATTGCTGATTTCTCTTGAAAATGCCGTTTTTGACGTATAAAGATTTTTGAGTATTTTTATTATTCGAGAAACATTATTTTTTCGCGGACAGACTTTACTTGCAATATGGCAAAAAATTTGTAAAAATAAATCTCTTTTCGCACAAAAACTCCACTTGTGACCTATGTGAGAAAAGGGTTGAATTTTTTTAAAAAATTCCTCTGATAACTTTTGCTGCAAATTAACAAATTCGTACTTTTTTTTATTGATACACCCTATTATTATGTACAACTATTGCCTGCCTTCTTTTGTCTGCGAGTGTGGATACTCAGCGCAACATGAGCCGCATATAAATTGGATAACTGACCATTGGGTTGTCAAACGAAAGTGCGTATGAGTGAAAACCCCATGTGAAGCATGGTACCCAAAGAGGAAGCCTGCCTCCATTGCTGACAAGGTATCAATGAATTTTTAGCTCAAATTTTCCAGTCCGATGGAATTCACAAAAAATTCTCACGTTTGATGTACGTGATCAAAGTTCGCTAACTTGTAAGTTAAACAGCAGCAAAATGGGCAACTGGGCTTTGAAGAGGACCCAAAAAAAAAAAAAAAAAAACTGCAAGTAACACTAAATAGAGTAGGGTATGAAAAACGATTTTAAGTTGCTGTGTGTGTGTATGTCAGAGTGATAGCTTATAAAGTTCACAGCGCAAAAAGTTTTTACTCCCGAAAAAAAAAGAAACGCAAAAAAATTCGAATGTGAATTTGAATTACAGCAGGAAGGAAGGAAGCAACCAACATCCCATCCCATTCAGCAACAGCAACAGAGCATCATCGCCAGGATCTAGCAATGTGGACACATAATGAATGATGAAAAAGTGAAATGGTGCCACACCGGTGTGTAGCACTAAAAAATATTAAATTGTTACAAAAGTTGAACGTGCGGATATTTTAGCCTTCAGACTTTTGCATCAGTTCACGTTACGTTGGTTCGTTGTTGGTACTACGTATGACCAGTAGTGCCGGAGACAAAGTTCATTTTACCAACGTTCAACGTTTTTACGTAACATGGATTGGTCGGTCTATCAGCAGCGTAGTCTGTTCATGGAATGGATTACGAAATGGAACTATAAATAGCTTGGTGTGCAAGTAGTACATTCAAGCTGTAGCTATCAGGTCAAGTGCGCAATATGGTGATGGTGCCACCTCGTTTGAAATTCATATGCAAACGACGTTTTAAATTTTTTTTTTCTTTTTTACTTTATATAATTCAGAAAACCTTAGCTTCCCTTTCCTGTGGCATTCGAAATACGAGTGATCAACACTAAGACAGTTTTTTTAGTCTTGGCTTCTTTGGCATTTCTTGTCTAAAATATCAGTCTTTAGACTGATGGGACCCATTGAGCTATACCTTTGTTAAAACCTGGTAGTTTTCATCATGAAAAAAAAGCACAATAACAATTTACATTAAAGAAAAAAAAAAATGATTTTTTAAAATTCAAATATCTCTAAATTTTAAAAACTGACTAATGGGAAAATTCTTAACTTATAAAGAGAACTCAACAAAAAAATTCAAATAAAAGGACAAAGTGCTTTAAAGTGAACAGGATTCGAACCTACGCGTCCATTGTTTATATGGGTGAGTCTCCATAAAATGTACCATTCAATGTCCCGGGGCTCAAAACCATGTTTTAATTTATAATTTGATATTTTAACTATTCGATACAGATACTTAACCAGAGCTTCTATTCGAAATGCTTGAAAAAAATAAAATTTGATATTTTGCTATGAAATTATAACATAAAGTGTTGAAAAGTCATTCTCCGTCTTGTCACTAACCGCATCTTAGAGCATTTAATTTGTCCCTTTGGCATATAACGTTATTTTAAAAAAAAAACTTATACGACATATTTCAGCTACTATTTTTCTGTGTTAACTCTTCGAAAATTTTTTTTATATAAAATTGACAACCATGGAAGTTGGTCCCTCAATTTAGACTACCTTCGTTCAGTTTTTCTTATTCTAACTGTAAATTTTTTAAATATTGAGTAAATGGAAATCTGAAAGTGAAGAGAAAGTGTTGAGTGTGAGTGTTCGTGTGTTTTTTTTAAAAAAAGTTTAAAAATTTTGTAAAGAAAGAAAGTGTGCATCATTCTCTGCAAACTTTCCACCAATTTCAACTTTTTTTTAAAAAAAATTACTATTTTCATTATTATACTGTTGTTGCAACATTTCGTCATTCTCCGTTTCATCATTCTCCGCCGGCCCTTTGCAGCATTTCATCATTCTCCATTTAGTAACCCTCCGTATGGTTTTCTTTGTTGTTAGTTTTGCTTAAACTATTTATTTGAAAAATTAAAATTTAGTCTTAAAAAACTTAAATAAACTTTTCAAACATATCAAAACTTTTAGGGTTTCCTTCCAACTGTATTTTCGAAAATTTTTTATAATTCTTACATTTTTTTTTGACTAAAGTAAAATTTTTGGTTTCAGAACAGCTCAGATAAACTTTTCTGAAATTGTACAAAAGTTTTCAGGGTCGCCACCTTGTTGTTTTTTTTTTGTTAGTTTTGTTTAAACCAAATTTCTGTCGATGAGTTTTTAACCGATTTAAACTATTACTTTTTAGTGTGTTAAGTAAAACAAAAGAAAGATTTAAAATAAGGTTTTGAAAGCAACCATGTGGCAACCCTAAAAATTTATGTTGGATTTTTCAAAAGTTTAATTAAGCGTTTTGAGAATAAAGTTTTATTTTATTTTTTTAAATAAATTGTTTAAGCGAAACTTGAAAAAAAAACATATGGCAACCCTGAAAGCTTATGTTCATTTTTAAAAAATGTTCCAGAGGTTCAGATTCCATAACTTTAAATGATAAAAAAAAATAAATGGGGACAAAAAAACGCATGTTTTGGTGCATTTTTCGGAGATTTACCCATTTACAGCATGGTACTATTGTTCTGTATTTGCTGTAAGGTTCAATAATTTACATACGACCACTGTGCCCTGAGAGTATACCTTTAAAAAGTTAAATGGCTTATAGTCACAGCTTTATAACCAGCGTTCATATAATTCATTCCATTTAGTTAATTTGGAAAAGTCATATCTTTTTCTCTGGAAAGAGACTTTTTTCAGAAGCAGCATGACTCTTTGTTTTTGTAAAGAATCCAACTTTTTAAAAATATATGAGTACAGTGAGGCCTTTTATTTTTAATAACATATTAGCACTATAGACATTAGTTCAATGATATCATTTACAAAATAAAAATGTGTCATATGCATGTAAGGATTTGTTGTCACGTTGATAGAAATGCAGCAAACATTATTTAAGCAACTACCAAATGGATACTATGAAGAAAAAAATTGCAGGCAGAGCGGCCAAAATGATAGAAAAACGTTGAAAATTCTTAGGCTTATTTTCAAAAATGTTTAATATAATCGATTTGAATTACAACCATAATACTAAATTGCTTACGACGATCGTATTATAAAGTTATGAATCTTATAAAACTAATCTTGCTCTGCTTGAGTTTAGTTTCCAATAATGTTGTTTGGTTGCAAATTCGACGTGTGCTATTAGCATTTAGTGGCATCAAAATACAACCCATAATTTTTTTTTTGTCTGATCTATGTGATTCGTAGTATTTCGACCTATAAATGTGCGTATGTAATGCACTGTAAGAAATACACATACATAATAAAAAATATCATTAATGAACTACTTAGCATTGAGCAGAGAGTAAAAAATATCACAGTTTATTTACCTGCATTCACTTTATATATAATATTCTTTGAATTCTTTTACTATGGATATCAATCATATCAACTGTGTGTGTTCAGTTGCCAGCGTAATCTTAATATTTCATTCTGTAGCAAAATTGCAAATGCCAGACATTCTAAAGAGATCAGTGATTTATATAAAAAATATTAAAGAAACTTTACCAATACTGCATGATGTGCAGCAAAAAATTTGGAAAACTTTTTCATGGTTTTACTCTTGACAACATTAACAATTATCGGTAGTGTTTCCAATCTATATCAGTTTGAAGTTTTAATTACATCTACAAAGTGTCACGGTTTTGATAATACTACTCCGAAAATGCTTATATTGCTTAGATCACTTTTGGCTCAAATTGCTACACCTTGGTTAAATGTTTATATGATAGCATTTCTGAATGACATGATGGAAAGTGAAATCTCACTAATGACAGATAACATCATATTGGCTTTTCTAAGGCGAAATCGATTACTTTCGCACAAGGGTAGGGGTCGTTCGCATCAAAAGGTTGAACTGTTTCTTATTTGGAATAAACTAATCCCAAATGACTTTTGGATGCATAAGTTTGTTAAGTGGAATCGTCATTTTGCCTTGGTTTTTGTGATGACCTGTCTTTTATATACTTTTTCTAGCTTGCAATATCATCTATCTCTACTAAAGATGGTAGTTTTTTTAGAAATTTAATAAAAAAACTTAATAAAACTTGATATTGTTGTGATGTTTTAATAATATATTTATCATTCTTTACTAAAAAAGTAAAGTAAAGTTGGTTATAATAACGGTGATCTGTTCTTATACGAGATGTTTACATATGAAGCACTCCATGCCAAGTGTACCAGCTCAAAATTTTTTGTTCTCCAATTTCGCTCAAATTTGGCAATATGGTAGATCCGGTGTGCAAGAACAACAATCCGGGAGGATTTGGTCCTAGTACCATTTGATGTTAAAATACAGGGTGTTGAAGTTGGCGTTTTTTGGCATTTTCATGAAAAGGGTGTTTTGATAAAACTAAGTTAATGATCCTATTCATTTAAAAGTGTTCTTTTTATAAAAAAATATTTCTTGGTGAAAAAAAATTTTTTACACTTAAAAATTTTTTTTTAAAAAAAGCCCCCTTCGTTTTTTTTTTAAAAGTACTTTAAATTAAAGCATAATTTATAAGCTTAAAATGATGTATGACTCAAGATGGGAGTTTTTGGCTTTTGAACGCCAGCGGAAGGCAAAAATCTTTTCTTACTCAAGAGGAAAGCATCTTACGAAAAAAGTGTACAAGGCATAAAATACTTAAAATCGTCCAAGCAATACGTGAGATTTTTTTTGGATGTTTTTTTTGGAAACTTTTTTTTTTTGAATAATTTTAGAAATTTTTTTTTCAAATTTTTTAAAAAATTACTCAAAAAAAAAAAAAAAAATTTTATTTTAACTTTCCAAAAAATTTCACACTTATTTCCTTGATGTTTCTAAGCATTTTATGCCTAGTACACTTTTTTCGTAAGATGCTTTCCTCTTGAGTAAAAAAAGATTTTTGCCTTCCGCGGGCGTTCAAAAGCCAAAAACTCCCTGTATTTTAACAACAAATGGTGCTAGGACCAAATCCTCCCGGATTGTTGTTCTTGCACATCGGATCTACCGTATTGCCAAATTTGACCGAAATCGGAGAAAAAAAAATTTTGAGCTGGTACACTTGGCATGGAGTGTTTATAAGCCTGTACATTTCTGACCAAACTTTTTCTCGAAAACGACAAAAGCAATCACAATAAAGCTTGAGCTAATTATGATATAAGCATGGAATGAAGAATGAGCTGTTTTTTGGCTTTATATATAGGGGAATAGTGTTGCCTACGGGCATGGGCCAGGTGTGGACACCCCCCATTACTTTTGACAGAAAAAAAAATACGGCTGTTCTGACAAATGTTAAGAGCGTGTTATGACAGCACAAAGTTTTTGTGCATATACCAGAGCAAACAGACTTATTTACTTTGTGCTGAGAAGAAAACAATTTTTGAATAAGTGAAAGTCAACACAAAAGTTTTTTTCAATAATTTTCCAAGTGCGATAAATCAAAGTGAATCAATCGAAAAGCTGAATGCAATCTATATTTATGCAGTAAATTTATTATGTTTTGTGATTCAAAACCGAATCTAACGAAAATGTTCACAAAACAGAGTTTGCTTATTGATTTTCAAAGTAGCTGCCAAGGTCGGTTGTGGGCACACCTCTTTTTTATTTAATGCGTGTGATTTACTGAAATGTCGTCGTGGATGTTTAAAGATATCACAAAAAAAAGTTGATTTCATTAAGTGTGGGTGGTAAGGTGGCATACCACTTTGTAAGAAATCTCGGTTTCGAATTTCCAGACAAGTAGACCGAAGAGAAGATGGCGCTAATAGATTGGTACAAAAAAATCATGCTTGGCAAAAGAGTAATGTCAACAAGGGCTAGAAATTACATCACTTAGCCGGCTAAGTCTGCAAAACACTTGATCTGGCATTGACGCCGAAGACAATCAAGTCTGGTTTCAGGGCAACAGGCATGATGCCATTTCATCCAGACGTTTTCAGTGTCGCTGATTTTGTTGAAGCCGTTGAGAGAATTTGTTGAATTTTTGTGAGTAAATAGTTGCAAAATAAATAAATTTTGCTTTCTTCTCCATTTGATTGCGTTTTGCTTCATATTTTCCTATTTTTAGCCGCTTTCCTAAGGGTGCCTACAACCGAACCAAACATTTTTTTACCTCAAAATTGATCAATTCACTATTTATTTTATATAATTTTACCAACTGACGAAATCAATATACTTTCTTCACCAGTAGGTAGCTAAGGTCTCTAGTTTTCGATTGTTACTTACATATCTGCATAATATACATTTGGGGAAAAGTTATGAGTCGAAAACAAAAAGGTGCCCACATCCGGCACTCTTCCACTAAATTTTTCTGTTCTATGAAAAAAAAAAAAAAAAAAACCAATACAATTTACTAACATTTTTCCTTTGGCCTTACCGTGGGCATGAGGAATCGATACTAAATAAATTCAATGCTGTCATTTCACGTTCCACGGCTATTAGAACCGCTTGCTTCCTCGCTCGTTTACTCCGTCTCGCTGTCGTGGCGCACTTCTGACACTAATGGATTTCTTAATGGATCATTAGGTCAGTGAAGTGGAGACGGAGTGAGTCAATGCGTGTGTGTGTGTGCGTTATTGTCCCAAATATGGACAAATCCAATGGAAAGTAATCTTAACCCAGTCAACGTGCTGCGTGGTCAGTGTTAATTATGCGCGTTTTAATGCGGTCGCAACGATTGTTTGGCAGCGAGCTCCGCCACCAGAACACGCCCAATACATTTCAATACAAATTGCACACTAAACGGATCTAAAATGGACTGAACGAACTGAATTGGATGGGTCTTTAATTTGTAGTTTTATAGCGTTGTTTTGTCTGTCCGTACATTTGTTTGTTTTTTCCTTCACTTTCGCTATTTAAGTGTCTGATGTTGTTGTTGCTAAAACTGGTTAAATTGTTGCTATTTAAAGGAATATTACGGATTTACACGTGTCGGCCATAAATAACAAACTACAAAAGCAACCGACCATCGTGGAACTCATCGTCGTTGTGTAGCAATGGAGATGGTGGTCATCGGAATGCAAAGACAGCGCATATTTTCGCCATGTTTACATTTAGTGGCAGTTAGTTACTTAGTTGTCTACTGCCTTGCCCAACTCAATCCAAATGATGAGCCGCCAACTCCCATATTTTGCACTGAAGAATGCACAAGGAAGGAACCTCTTAGACGGGTCGGCTCGGGAAATGAGGTTGCGTTATCTGTTTGCATTTCTTTGGCCGTAAATTAGCTGGACTGTGTCTTTACTTACAGTTGATATGCTTGCGGGTGGTGGTGGCTTGGTTCAACCTACCGCACTCAAAGTTCGCTGGAATTCCATATCGTAAATATTGACCCAAATATTTTTGTTGGATATCGCTTAAGATTTACGACAAGAAATTTTGTTTTGTGTTTTTTTTTTTATTTTTTTTCATCATCCCACTTTCTTCTTCTTTCGCTGTTCTTCTTCTTGGGCGTTTTCGAAGCAAACCACCTTCATTCCTGACTAATTGAAATTTATTCACTGGCCTGTCTACCAACTCCTCCTGCTTAATCCTGGCCCGACTGCTCTTGGCTGTTAGTTCAATATTGAAACTCTAATACTTTATAATTAAATTTCGCAAGATACACGCAGACATGGACACACTGACACTAGCACTAACACAGTGAAACAAGTACTGCTAAATGTTAAGCAGCTAAGGCCTATTGCGGAGGCGTTGCATGGCTGGCCGGGCATCTTCTTGCCTGAGGCCGATAGCTGGCAAAAGCGTTCAATGTAAACTTCAATTGGGTTTTGGTTTCTTCAGCTTTTTCCGGTCACGTTCTTCTTGTTTTTAATTAAAATTTAAAACTTTTCTAACAACAGCAACACCAACAACAGCAACAGCAATACAAATAAAAAACAACAATTGAAAGAAAAAGGAAGAAAAAATCCAATTACGACACCCAAAGAAAATCAGAAAAATAAAAATCCTGTTGCGTATCTTTTTGTCACTTTTTTATTGGGAATTGTTATATTTCTTTCCCCCTTTCCCTTCGTGCACTGCCAATCATTTCAATTAAGCGACAACAACGCACATCGTAACGACGGGTAAAAGCTTTTCATGCGGTGCGTGCGATGGATTTTCCTGTACAACAAACTGAGCCATTGGATCAGTTTAAGATCTTGTGTTTTTTCTTTGGGAATTACTGCAAATTAAATGTTTTGCTCCATTTCACTTAGATTTCAATTTATTCTTCTTCTTTAATTTTACTATGCCCCATACAAGTTTTTCGTAGGAAATACATGTACAGATAATGCAGATTGGATTCACTTCGAACCTCATACATACATATGAACTGCTATAAAATGTATAGGGTGTATTTCATAAGTTTGCGAAGCTTCTAGGAGGTGATAGATGAGGCCTAGACTATGAAAAGATTACACCTGAGGGGTCTAAATTGTACTCCTGGAGAGTGAAACTGACTTTATGACTTGTTTTAGAAAAACATTTTTCTTGGGTCTCCCTAGCGTTTTAGAGAAACTATTTTTTGTACAAAACTTTTAGCTAATTGTATGAGCTTTCTAAAAGTGTATTTGGTTTATAGGATTACGTAATGTTTTAA
The DNA here is from genome assembly GCA_951812925.1 of Calliopum simillimum. NCBI lineage: Eukaryota > Metazoa > Arthropoda > Insecta > Diptera > Lauxaniidae > Calliopum > Calliopum simillimum. Next base: position 104,181,768 of record OX638370.1, read on the forward strand.
ACCTTTAAACTGATATTTTAATTTTTTCCCCCTATTTTTTGACTTCGACGGCCATTTTAATTTGGCCAAACATTAAATACCCTACACTGCAGTATTTTTAAAATTTTGCTCATATGGGAGGTGCTATGCCCTCTTGTCCGAGTTCACCCAGTTTTTGTTTAGAGCTTGCATTTATAGTTTTTAGTGTCTGAGTGAAAAACTTTTTCAGTATAGCGTTTTGAAGCTTTTGCTTATATAGGAGGAGCCACGCCCTTTTGTCCGTGTTCGTCTAGTTTTAGCTTAGAGCGTGCATTTATTGTATTTAGTATTTGAGTGAAGTTTGGTTGGCGGTAGGCGTGTCCGTTGACCGATTTCGCTCATTTTCAATCCCCCGAGCTAACTTTGACGACGGAGGCAGAGTACCAAATTTCATTGAATTATCTTGCTCAGTTTTTCCAAAAAGTGTATTTCAACACACAGCCAGCCAGCCAGCCAGCCAGACAGACGGACATGGCTATATCGACTCAGGAGGTGACGCTGATCAAGAATATATACACTTTTCTATATCTGCCACGCCTCCTTCTCTGCATTACAAACGGAAGGACAAAGTGAATATACCCTGGGTGTAGGGTATATAAAGGTTTTACCATCTGTTTTTATACCCTACACCCAGGGTATATTCACTTTGTCCTTCCGTTTGTAACGCAGAGAAGACGGCGTGGCAGATATAGAAAAGTATATATATTCTTGATCAGCGTCACCTTCTGAGTCGATATAGCCATGTCCGTCTGTCTGGCTGGCTGGCTGGCTGGCTGGCTGGGTGTGTGTGGAAATACATTTTTTGGGAAAACTGAGCAACATAATTCAATGAATTTTGATGCACAGCCTCCGTCGTTAAAGTTAGCTCGTGGGATTGAAACTGAGCAAAATCGGTCAACGGCCACGCCTACCGCCCATACGAAAAATATATTCAAAATGCAATAATAACAGCATTATTCGCAATAACAGAAGCAAAATACACATAAATACTAGGAAAAGTAAATATAAGCTCTGAGCAAAAACAAGGCGAATTCGGACTAGAGGGCGTGGCACCTCCCATACAAACAAAAGTTTCAAAATGTTATACGGAAAGCATTTTTTGAGATAACCCAACCAAATTACACTCAAACACTCGGATCTATAAATGCATGCTATACGCAAGATCTAGGTAAACTCAGACAAGAGGGCGTGGCACCTCCCATATAAGCAAATGTTTCAAAATTATATAATGAAAGTGTTTTTGGAGATAATCCAACTAAATTTCACTCAAACACGAAGAACATTAATTGCAAACTCTGAGCTTAAAGTAGGTGAAGTAGGATTAGAGGGCGTGGCACCTCCCATATAAGCGGAAGTCTCAAAATGCTATACTGAAAGATTTTTTAAAGAAAACCTAACCGAATTTTACTCAAACACTCAGAACAGTAAATGCAAGCTCTACGCAAAATCAAGGTAAGCTCGGAGGTAAGGGCGTGGCACTTCCCATATAAGCAATTTGTTCTTATACTCTCCTAATAATATACTTGAAATGCAGTGTAAGGTATTTAGTTTTTGGCCAGGCCAAAGATACCACCCTTACTAGTTATATTTTTTTTGGAATCCTTGCTAAATTTCCTTTAATTTGGGTGCATTTAGTAAACCAATTTATTAATTTGAGGTCAGAAAAAAATATTTTTCAAGAACATTCCGAAAGCTCCAGTAGATAAAAAGCAGCGTATGCAGCGCAACGCATACGAGTAACCCGTGCGTTACATAGAAAAGTATTTTTTCTGACCTCACATTATAAAATTGGTATGATAAATGTTATGTGTACTATTTCAGAGAAAATTAATACGGATTTAAAAAAAAAAATATAAAAAAAAGTTAATGGAATCTTTTTTATACGAAAATGGCCACTAAAGTTAAAAAATTGGAAAAAAATTGAAAGAATCAAATTTAAAGTCCAGAACTATTATTTATATAATTTTCCATTGAATACTCTTCTGGAACACATTGACACCTAAAGGCTCAGGCTACAAAAAAGACGTCAAAAAGACCCATAATAACAGAAGTTCTAAAAAATTTTCCTTGTGTGATTTCATTACGAATTTCAGAGGATAAGAGTCAAATTTCGAAAATAAGAAACTTTTGGTAATTCAAACTAAAAACTAGTAATAGTGTAACCTTTGGCCTGGCCAAACATTAAGTACCCTACACTGCAGTATTTTTGAAATTTTGATATATGATGCCACGCCCTCTTTTCCGAGTTCTCTCGGTTTTCGCGCAGAGCTTTCATTTATAGTTCTTAGTGTCTAATTGAAATTTGGTTGAATTATCTCAAAAAACGCTTTTAGTACAGCGTTTTGAAGCTTTTTTTTATATGGAAAGTGACACGCCCTCTTGGGTGAATTCGCCCAGTTTTTTTTTTCAAAGCTTGCGCTTACAATTCGAGGTGTTTATGTGTATTTGGTTGCATTGTCGTGAAAAATACTCCTAAAGTTGCATTTTGAATATATTTTTTGTATGGGCGGTGGGGGTGTCCGTTGACCGATTTCGATCATTTTCAATTCCACGAGTTATCATGCATTTCCACGCACAGCCAGCCAGCCAGACAAACGGACATGGTTATATCAACTCAAAAGGTGGCGCTGATCAAGAATTTACACATATACTTTTCAATATCTGTCCATTACAAAACGCCAGAGACCAAGAAACAATCAAGATAGTGGATTTCTTTGATAGGAAATGCACCAAAAAAGGCTAAGGTGCCAATCAACAAGATCATGTTCACTGTTTTTTGGAAAGCACGCGGTATCATTCAAATTGATAAGCTTGAAAGGGATAGAACGATCTCCGCTGAATATTATTCCGCGCTTTAGAATAGATATATGGGTGATTCTCAGATAACTGTACTTTTTGTGTCCTCTGGCGATTTCACCTATACAGTAGGCTTTTTTATCACAAAAAATGACGCTATAAGTTAGAAACTATGCTTTTCTAATAGAGCGTATCAATTTTACCACCAAATAATTATTGGTCTACTGTGAAAGTTTGCAAATATACCCCAAATGTCACAAACGTGGCATGTCCTACCCCTACTTTTTATACATAAAACGATGAAAAACTACCAAAAAACGGAAATGGAACAGAAAACAAGTTACTACACATATTAAGTAAATACTTAAGGTTACATTATTCTGAGCTCATCTGCAGTTTTAAATAATTTTTAGAGGGCACAATTTCGAATTGAAAACTGTCCCCTAGTTTTGGAAAAAAAAAATTTCTTGAAAGCATTATGCTACTACTGCATGGTACTACTGTTTCAGTCAATAGATTGCGATACATATGCATTAATTCTGATCACTATCTATCAACCAAAGGTTATCATGTCCAGACGCGTCCAAAAAAAATCTGTTTGTGTTTTATAGGGCAGTTTATAAACAAAAACAGTTTTTTTAAAAAATTATGGTCACAAACGTGGCACTCGGCACTCCCAGGTCGTACATTTTATTTTATGCATGAAACAATTTTTTTGTAGGATTTGCAGACATGACCCCAAATTCTTTCGGAAAAATCTTGAACTCAAAGGCGTGCTTTACAATGAGCGATAAACTACAAAAATGTCACAAACGTGGCGCATCAAAAATGTCACAAACGTGGCACTTTTTGTCAGTCTTCGAAAAACATATTTCGATATAAAGTTTGAGTATACAGATGTTAAGTTGAAGGCTATTAGTTATGTTTTTAATACAAAAATGTTTCTACACCATCAGAATCTTGAGTTATCCTTGCTCAAAAGTGAAAAAATCACTGTTTTGACATCTATTTAAAGCTATACAACAAAAACAACAACAAGTAAAATTAATTTCTGTCAATAGATTCAGACAGCCAAATTTATTGTCAACAAGACATAATTTACCGTTTTTCAATTGGATTCCCAGCTTCCGAGTTATAAGCGTTTAAAGTAAGGACATCTTTCGATAACATACAAAGGATTTTTCGAGACCGAAAAGTTACAAAAAATCAAGTCTTATTATTTTTATCAAAAAAATATTTAATTATAAAAATTTCGTGACCTCGCAGACCATAATCGCATGAAAAATGACAGTTCTATGCTAGATTTAGTGAATGACCCTACTAAACTATTGCTTTGCAAATTAACAGAATTAAAATTTCATCTGCTCATTCACTAAATCTACAATAGAGCCTTATTTTTTCATCCGATTTTAGTCTGCAAGGGCTTAAAATTTTTGTGATAAATTATATTTTTGATAAAAATAATAAAACATACCATTTTTGTTAATTTTTCGGTCCAGAAAATCCTTTGTGTGTTATTGAGAGGTATCCTTTTTTTAAAGGCTTATAACTCGGAAACTAGGAATCCAATTGAAAAACGGTAAAATATATCTTGTGGACAATAAATTTGGCTATCTGAATCCATTGACAGAAATTAATTTTACTTCTTGCTGTTTTAGTTAAGTAGATGTCAAAACTGTGATTTTTTCACTTTTGAGCAAGGATAACTAAGGATACTAGTGTAATAGAAAAAAATCAAGATCAGATTCGTATTTAGGAGATCCTAATCCATCATAAACGGCTATAAAAACAGAGGACAGGGAACCATAGTTGATCTTTAGGGCGTTAGGGTATAAAAAAAAAATGGACCACCGGAGACATGACACGGTTGCAAAATTAGTCATGAAGTGTAAATTTGTCATTATATGCAATATATCTCTCATCAAAACGCTTCAAAACCATAATTTTTCCATACTGTGGCTAAAATGTCACAAACGTGGCAATTTGGTCACAAACGTGGCAGCAAAATTTCTTAATTTCGACCTCAAAGCCGTAAATTCACACTTGTTGTTGATCTACTTAAAAGGTGAGTTTTAAGAGTGTGTTTACACAAGATAGCATGAAAAAACTTGCAAAAATCCAAAAAAAAAATCTGCCAATTTTACAACTCGAAAAAGCACAGTTATCTAAGAATCACCCATATATTTGAAGCAGAAACGACCGCATTATGCGAAAAAAACAGTGCTGTTTGATGAAGACAATGTACGTGTTGAGTCACCATGGCAAAAACTCATAAGTTGGGCTACGAACTGCTTTATATAATATTCTCTCCAGATTTAGAACCCTGAAGTCACAGGGTCACATTTTCCTGTAGTCAGACCTAAAGAAATAGCTTTTATTCAAAAAATCTTTAACTTATCAAGCCTCCATCGTATTTTGAGAACTACATAGCGAAATAGACTATCGATTTTGTACAGGAACTCTCATGGATCAACGAGTAGATTGAGTTGAGTAAATCTACTATACAAACATCAAACAGAAGGATGAAAAACTCTGTTTCAAAGTGTTTTTCGAGTAGTTGCTTAGTCTCGACGTTCACAATCAAATTAGCATTCGACGATACATCATTAAGTTATTATTATTATTCTTATATTCTTTTAAAACTGTTACACATTCTAGTCTTTCCCGCTTTATTCTGTAAGTCGAAACAAGTGATTAATTGATTTTCAGCTGCGGCTTAAAACCTTAGAAGTTAAGACATAAATTGGAAGGTTTGACAGAAACAAAAAAACTGAAGCCAGTTCTTGATGAAAATCTAAAATCCGATGTTATTTTTGAGTAATTTTAAGTCACTCCCTCGTTTCAAGAAACAGCACAAGGGGATTTGTCTTCAACAATAAATGTTAGTCTTGGTCTTGATATCATATCACCATCTTGGTCGGAGTTTTTCGAACATCGTCATTTTTGGGATCTTCCATTTACCTTAATTTAGATTATAAATCGATTTTTTTTTTGGTTGTATTTGATTTTATCATCATGATGATTTCTGGAAATATTGTTTAAGTGCAAAAAAACAGCATTTTGTGAGAAACCTATATCTGAAAACATAATTTTTGATACCAAATTTTGGAAATATTATCATTTTATTCAGTTTTGTTTTACTTTTACCTTGAAAATTTTCAAATATAAGTACAAAATAAACTATGTACTAGTTGTCTACAAATGTGAAGCAAAATATTAATTTTTTTAAAAATGCCTACTTTTATTACATGAATTTAATAAAAATACAAATCTTGTACAAATCCATAAACTATTAAGATAATAAAAATTCCTTAAGTCGATAATTTTTAGCACACTCAAAAATGTTACTTCTAATAGTTTTGCTTTTAAATTACATCACATTCAAATTTACATTTAATTGAGTAATAAAATGTTATTTTCTATAATTAATTAAACTAAATTGACAAAATGATTAATTAAGCAGTGATGATACATTAAGAATACGACGTATATCCTTTGGAATTGAGTGTTACAAACATTGCAATTCCTTTGTTCAAAATTATCGTATAAACACAAACATACAATGAATGAATAGCATACCATAGATTAATTACATGTACCCAATAAATTCCCTACTTACAAACAGCCTCTCTCTCTCTCTTTCTGTGGCATCTGGCATTAAATTTTCCAGGACGCATGATGTCATACAGATACAATGTCAATGTTGTATTTTATCCAAACTTAGCAAGAGTCTTAGCCTGGCTGGCTGTGTTTTGTGTTTGACTTGGCCAGAGCATGCACTTTGGGCCACGACAATTTGAACTATAAAATGTTTCCCAATTTAATGGACTTCAAATGACGAAGTTTATTCGACTTCACTTAGATGTGCAATAAAAGTTTATGTGGCCCATTAGCACAACGGCATAAACAAAGCGGCGTTTACGATGTTCAAGTTATGACGACTATGTGGCACTAAGTTTATTGATGGCGGCGGTGGTGTGACCCCCCTTAAGGCACTGGCCCTTGACTGCATGTTCCATTTGGCTGCAGTTGTTGCGTGCTCCAATTAGACGTAAACGTTCTAACATCTATGTACTCGTAGTATAAATAATCGTAAATATTTTAGCTGCAATTAATTTAATTCAACTGATTTAATTAAATGACTTTAATTATTAGAAGTCTTTTATGGAAGATAAACAAAAACAAACACAAACACATACACGCATTTATAATTATGCTATAAACTCATACATATGTAGATACGTAGAAAGGAGATTTTACATTTCGTTTAAATCTGTATGTTTGTTATCTTAAAAGAATGAAATAAAAGTATAATTAATTTAAAAAAAAAGTTACCAAGAATAGGGAACTTCAAAATCCTTTGTTTTCAGAGGCAATGCTCTCGTACTTATCCAAATCCTGTCTCTTTTTTGTCCGAAATTAACTTTTGTCATATGGTGAACTTTTTTCGACCAACTTTGCAATGGATTGGAAACGTTCGTGAATTATGAGTATATTATATTAAAAAGTGAACAATATTTAGAGATATCAGGAACTTACTCCTTACTACTACTTACTTCATAAGTCTTTTCACTATTTTACACGACCTATTTACCTATTTTTGCAACGAATCTTTTATTGAAGTGAAACTTCTTTTCAAGCATTAGGAGTGAAATTTCATGGCCGCTAATTTTTTTCAACACTTTCAAGACCGCGATAGTTTTTCGTCGACATATTTTTTGGCAACACATCATTCGATATATTTTTTGACAAATCTCTCGAAATATTTTTTTCGACACACATTTTGCGACTTATTTTCGGCGACTCTTTGTTTAGCGACACATCTTTTGGCACTCTTTTGGAAGATACAATTTTCGACAGATTTTTGGCATACATTTTTCCTGCCAATACATTTTAAGACAGTTTTTTGGAATCACTATTTTTGACTACTCAATTTCAATTCTTTTTTTAGCGACACTTTTTGGAGACACTTTTCTGAGAAACAATTTTTTGGTAACACATTTTTCGACACAATTTTTTGTGCCACATTTTCGCCTTTTTTTCGCGACACATTTTTCGAACCTTTTTTTGCGACACATTTTTTGATGCATTTTTTAGAGACACATTTTTCGAGATACATTTCGGACACTTTTTCTGAGCCACTATCATTGACTTCTCATTTTTCGGCACTTTTTTTTAGAAACTTTTTGGTGATACATTTTGTGACACTATTTTTTGGAACATTTTTTCGGTACTTTTGTTGGCGACACATTTTTCGACACTTTTTTGGAGAGTCATTTTGCTACGTTTTTTTGGCAGTACATTTTTCGACCGTTTTCTGGCGACACATTTTTTGACACTTTTTTGGTGAGATACTTTTCGACGCTTTTTTTAGTGACACATTTTGCGACACTTTTTCCGAAATACATTTTAGACACTTTTATGGAGACAGTATCTTTGAATACACCTTTTTCGACACTTTTTTTGGCACTTTTTGGTGATACATTTTGTGACACTTTTTCTAGGAACACATTTTCGCGACTTTTCTTGGCGACACATTTTTTGACACTTTTTTGGCGTCACATTTTTTTCCACTTTTTTGGAGATACACTTTTAGACAATTTCTTTAGCGACACATTTTTCGAGACTTATTTTTCGACACATTTTTTTGTGATAAATTTGTATGCACTTTTGTGGAGACACTTTCTTTGACTACATATTTTCCACACATTTTGTGACACTTTTAGGAAACACTTTATTCAGCAGCGATGATTTTTTTGGCAACACATTTTTCGACACTTTTTTGGCGATACAATTTGCGACACTATCTTTTGGGACACATTTTGCTACTTTTTTTGGCGACTCATTTTTCGACACAGTTCTGGCGACACATTTGTCGGCACTTTTAGGACGACACATTTTCGCGACTTTTCTTGGCGACACATTTTTCGACACTTTTTCGGAGATACACTTTTAGACAATTTTTTTGGCGACACATTTTTCGAAAGTTCTTTTAGAGACTTATTTTTCGAAATTTTTTTTGGCGACACATTTTTCGACACTTTTTTCGCGATACATTTTGCGACACATTTTCCGACACTTTTTTTGCAATTATTTTCTCCACACTTTTCTTAGAGACTTATTTTCCGACATTTTTTTGGTGACACATTTTTCGAAAGTATTTTTTGGAACATTGCTTGGGCACTTTTTTGACACTTTTCTGGCGACACATTTTTCGAAATATTTTTGGCGATATATTTTCGACACTTTTTTGTCGACACATTTTTTAACAATTTTTTGGCGACACATTTCGGCGCTTTCGTCACTTAATATGGAGATATAGATACAGAGATACTATTTTGTAGAGACCATCGACATTTTTTGCCGATACATTTTGCGACACTTTTTGGAGGCACTTTTTAAGCAGGGACAATTTTTTTCCGATACATTTTTTAAACACATTTCTTAAAGACTTATTTTTCGGCATTTTTTTAGTGACTCATTTTTTACGGACACATTTTCGACATTTTTTTTTTGGAGATACACTTTTAAGCAATTTTTTTTGGCAATACATTTTCGAAACTTTTTTTAGAGACTTATTTTTCGACACTTTTTGGTGACATATTTTTCGGCATTTTACGTTACATCTCGTTATCTCTCACAAACTAAACGAGCTATTTTGAAGAAATGTGGTATATGTATAGGTTCCGAATCTAAATAGCCTACATGCACTGGATGAAAGTGAGCTTAGTTAAATTAATTAAACGCCCACTTTTTACTTAGTTGTACGCTCTTCACTATTGCTTTTCCCCGAAATTCATACGGTAAAAGAATGTCCCTTTGTTTATTGGAAATTTGTGTTTTTTGAAAACCTATCATTAATATGTTTTTATTGTAAATTTCACAAAAGTATATAAACTTCAAGTCAAAATTGACACGGGAATTGCCGTAAGCAACTTCCAACCAGCAGAGACTTTCTTTAGGCCAACAACGCAAAACTTGGCCACATAACACTTTGCTCCTGCCATATGTACAGAGTGCAGTCCGGTATAAAACCCTAAGCCGATTGTGTTTAGTTTACAGTTGTTAACTGCTGTTGTAATGCTGGCCAGGACGACGATATTTGTTTCTTTTGATTCTTTGCAAGTCCTTGTCGTACAATGTACATTTGTGTTTGTGCACCCACTACATACAAACATGTATGAGAGCTTGTGTTGTATGTATGTGTGTATGTTGCTTGTATTGTGTTGCATTAGCGTTGGTGTTGATGTTTCTGTAAATTTATGGTCACTTATAAACAGCAAGGATAAATGTATGGGTTTGGCTAGCTGTTCTGAATTGGAGGAAACATACACACACACACACTCAATTGAGCGACATGTAATCTTTTTCATACATTTATCCCTCGTCATAGTCGTGTCGTATTCGTTTTTGTTGTTGGGGCCGGAATTTCTCATTGTGTCAACAATAGATCTGGGTTTATAACGTCCATTTTAGTTTCAAGTCAAAAGTAACAACAACGAAAACAAAGATTTGTGATTGTATATGTATGTGTGTGTCAGGCGATAGTTTATGTGTTTGCAGACATTAAAAGAAACAAAAATTTTAAGATTTCGTTAATGTTGGCGAAGAGTTATGTACGAGCTGATTTGATGTCTAAAGAAGATAAATTAAAGATCTAAAACTTAAAATTTTCACTTAAAACCAAAAGATATTTAATAAAGGATATTGAATAAACAAACAAAGAAATATGAGTTCTATTCTGACACAGCTATATAGTTTTTGTTAAAGTATTGGAATACAGTTATTTTTTTTTTTTTTGGTTTTCAAACTGTCAGTGAAGCAGTATTTGCCAAAAAGTCATAACTTATAAAAATAAGATGCCTTTCCACATTACCCAACTTTACTCTTGTATCGGTAGCTTCAAGCTATTTGTGAAAAATGGGCATGACCGGTTCAAAAACACGCCCACCTTTTATATGGCTCAAAATTTTAAACCTCCATAACATCGTGAATACACGCATCACAAAAAATTGTCTGACATTCAGCGACCTCAAAAACTCTCCTATACACAATTTTGTAGTGAAATAATCATTTTTTTTTTGAGAAAATTGTCCGCCATTTTGATTTTTTAACAATGGTTTCCAGCTTTGAAATCAGCGACTTCAAATTAATGTTTTTGATGATATTTTTTCATTAAAAATAACCAGGAAAAACCAGTTGGAATCGCATTCTAGAGTCTAGAATCTAGAACAATGTGCGACATAGAATATCTTTTGCTTCAAAACAATATTCTGACAAGGTTCTGCGGAACTTGTCCAGCTTACGGTGTAAGGCACTCTCACTAGTTTGAATTCAATAGTTTTGATATAACAGTTTTGATATATCACACTTTAGTTAAAATCAAAATCGGTTCATAAATTTCTTACTTCTTTTCTTTTTTTTTTTTGCTATTTTCACTTCCATAAAAAAATGCACCTCAGGATATTGTTATCGCGTGTATTTAAGGAAAAACCTCTTCACACGCCATTCAAAAAAAAGTTGAGCCGGAATCAACAGAACATTAATGACTTAATTTCGTATGTTATTTCACAATTTCCATATGTTTCGTAACGTGTTACGTGTCCAATTGGTATGTTAAGGCTATAATTGGTGTTGTTGCTTTTGTTGTTGTTGTTGCTTTTGAATTATACTCAGTATTTCTAATTTGAGCCTTGGCTTCGTATAAACATTTTAATTTGCGCTGTTTTTTTTTTTTGCAAATGTCGCCATGGTGGTATCGAAAATGCCACAATAAAGTAAAAAACAAAATGTTAAAAAAAATATTACAAAAATAATGAGTATGGCAACAACAAACGTAAAATGGCATAAAGAAAATTTTAATGAAAAGCCAACGAAAGCGATTTCACCGATAATTAACCATCTACATACGTTCAATTAGAGCCAACTAAACGTTAACGCTGCCGCACGCACGACAGCGCAACAATAAAGAAACCGATGTCGATAGCTTGTATTGCACAGTGGGACAAAGCGAGTATAATTTTTGAATAAAATGCTTTCGGTTTTACGTAGAGAAGTGCTTTACGGAGAGCTTATGTGTAGTAGGGTGGCCGTCAAATGGTTTTTTGTCAATGATGCTTAGTGATAAATCGGCTGCAAATGTCGGTAGAAATGACCCTCTATAAGTAGAAGGTACCCCTGCTAAAATAATAGTTTTATGAAATTGTTTGCCCCGCTTCACACTAAGGGGCGCTCCCCTGCATAAATGGCGTTTTTATGAAATAGACTTGTCCACTGCGATTTTTTCCCCTCTAAACATTTTCCCCGAACATACTTACCCTTAATCTTCAAGCCTAGGAGGGGCTCCCTTCTAAAACTTAGGTTTTATGAAACTGATTCCCCCATTTCATTAGGCCGAGTCGATGAAAAAATAATTGGCACAACCGCTCCTTATTTGAAAGCTTACCTAGAGAATATCTAGGAAACAAAAAATTTTCTTTTTTTGATAACTCTAAAAACAGCCAAAATTTTTCCATAACTTCGGCAGGTGACCTTCCAAGCTTAAAAATTATATATCGTTGAAAAGGACTTATTTAGGCCTAAATTTTTTCCTCATGTTATTTAGAACTCTGTGGTTATATATGACTAGCTTATGACCTAGTTTCTCAGTATTCGTCAACAAATGCTTAAGGCGTATACTAAAGGTTTGGTGGCCTCGCACTATATCAAATGCCAAGCTATATCACAAATGCAATCAGAGGACTATAGCACACGAGGGCAAGCTGCGTAAATGGAGATGGATTGGTCACACTCTCCGGTAACCAAAGTCATCGCAAGGGATCGCAACAAATGGAGATGTTACATATGGGCTCCTCTTAGGAGTTAAAGGAGAATGCATACATAGTTTCTCATCTTCAAAAATATATTTACATTTTACCCAAAAAATTCTAGCTAAGGCCGAATTAAGCCCTTTACAACGTTATATAATTTTTACTTTTCGGACTGAAGTTATGGAAAAAATACCGATTTGACTGTTTTTTGAGTGGTTTTGTTTTCTAGATACTCTCAAGGCAAGCTTTCAAATAAGGGGCGGTTTTTCCAATTTTTTTTCTCCACAGTGCTTTTCTTTTCATTATGTTACATGGCAAAAATTTTAAATAATTTGAAATACCTTGCTCCCAGGTGCTAAAAAGTTGCAATTATCAAGCAAAAAAATTTTGGCCCCGATGGGAAAATATTTTACCGTGCCCCCAGGCCGTTGAAAGTTGGAAAAACGCTATTTATTCAAAAATATGCGGCTTTAAGCGAAGGAATAAGTCCTATCTTTGAAACTATTTGAGGCAGGTGAACGATATTTGGTATGTTTATGAACAATACCTTCTTAAATAAATAGTATCCAATAAAAAAAAATAGCGGCCAAAAAAAAGGGGCCAAAGAAAAAAAGGGGCCAAATACAAAAAGGGGCCAAAAAATAGCGGCCAACAAAAACGGGCCAAAAAATAGCGGCCAAAAAAAAGCGGCCAAAGGATAAAAGAGGCCAAAAATGGTTAAAGTGTTAAATTATCATTATTTTATTAAAAATCAAAGACATTAGGTAAAATAGTAAAGTAAATTGACAAATTGTGTAAATAATACATGGAAAAAGTTAGTTAAGAAGTACAATGAAGTTAATTATAGTGAATGTGATTGCTGACATTAGTTAAGTATTATTATTTTTGGCCTCTTTTTTCCTTTGGCCGCTTTTTGTGGGCCGCTATTTTTTGGCCCCTTTTTTTTGGCCGCTATTTTTTGGCCCCTTTTTTTTGGCCGCTATTTTTTGGCCCCTTTCTGTTGGCCGCTATTTTTTGGCCCCTTTCTGTTGGCCGCTATTTTTTGGCCGCTATTTTTTTGGCCGCTTTTGAGTGCCACCAAAAAAATGGGCAAAGCCACTCCCCCTACACCCCAAATTCGCTGTGTCTCTGATAAATATTTAATTCAGGTGAATGAGATTTGGTACATAAGTACGTATGTTATTGGCACTGGGTAAAAAATTTTCAATAAAAAGTGGGCGGAGCCACGCCTCCTCATTATAAAAAAACCAAACTTGTCATATCTCTGAAACTATTTGTTAAAGATGAATAAGATTTGATTTCAGGTAAAGCGAAGCGAACAGGATTCAAATCTTATTAAATTGTGTCAAATAGTTTTAGACATATGACACATTTTACTCCCACCTGGAAGTGGACGGAGTCAATTTAATAAAAACGAATTTGGTGTGGATTTGGATTCATTCCAATTTGGTTTGAATTTTACACCCAAACTATTTGCGGTGTATTTAAATCGTGTCCGGAGCATAGTAAAGAAACCCCTTTGACTGTTATCCCCATCGAAAACTTAGCACTTAAAAGACAATTTTTTCATACGTCACGCACCACAGTGCACTGGGTCGAAAGCTTTGCTTCGATGTCTTAATTAACCAATAACGCTGGCTGGAAAATAGGGGTACCAGAAATTTGATTCGGATCTACAGTTTAAGGCAGAAAGCGCGAACGACTAAAAATGGCTGCGTGTTTGGTTTTTCTCGCGAACACGAACGATACATGTGAAATTTCAACACCCTTTGCTTGTATGCGCGTTTCCTGTGTTTTGATGGCTGAGTGCGCGCGTCGTATGTGTGTGCCTGTGTGGCTTAAGTGACGATGTTGTAAATAAAAAGCAAATGCAATTACATGTTTGCTACGCAGCAACACCAACAAGAATAACAACAACAGCAGCAACAACAGCAACTTAACTACTTAAAGGCCCAAAACACGAACACTCAACTCAGCAAATTATGGGGCACCAAGTGCAGGCGGGGCGCCATTTTGGGGGACATAGAGCTGTTGCTGTTTTCGCTTTTTTTTCTTCTCCCGTTTGATGGAGACAAAAGGCTCACTCAAAAGCTCACTGGCGCCAGACTAAAACAGCGCTCATGTTTGTTCGTTGCTCAGCAGGCGACGTTGTGGGGAGGGGAGCTAAGGGTTAAAGGACGACAACAACAAGCAGATGCTTCGTCCTCCAGCGAGGTTTACATGTCACATGGCCATAAAATGTGTTTGCCTCTGACATGAACCAAAAACAATTTGCATAATTTTCTACTGGATTACGACAACTTAATTTGGACGACGAATTCATGGAGAGTTTGTTGCATGAAAAAAGGCGTCTACGCGGGGAGAATGATGCGAGGAATGGGAGTAGCGCACATGAAAAAAAAAACAACGTAATTTTAAGTTGTGCATCTTGAAGTAGATGAATTAGAGAGTTGCTGAAAATTTTAACGGTAAATTAAGCAAGATCGAAACTTATGCGATATGAACTTCTCCTAAGTTGGCTTGTAGTGGAGCAAGTGTATTCATGCGCCCAAAAGATTGAATTTTGCAATGATTATTTGCCAACTCATCGGAAAGAAATATTCAATGCATATGGTACAAATTCTGGAAGTAAAATGTACCCAAATTTGGTGTTGAGATCCGTGTTTTTGCAAGTGGTTTTAAGATAATACATTGAAAAACGTATCGCGCCCCTTTTAAGCAGGATATGAAGTTCCTGAAACCTTTGATGTGACATGCGATATCATTCAAGGTTATACTCTATACTGTAACCTCTTCAATTCGATATGGAGATTTTCTTCAGGTAAGCATAGGTGCATAGTAAAAATGTTTGTTTAATTTTAAAACCAAAAAGAATTTATTTAGACCAACGCCAAAAAAAGTATTATTTTTAAACTATTTTTGAATAAATTTCATATTTTTTTGAAATAAATTTCAAACTTTTTTAGAATAAATTCGGAATTCAATACCAAAAAAGTTAAATATCAAAACTAAAGGGAATCAAAAGTAAGAGAAGTAAACTATCATTTTTAGGTGTGTAGATCTATCGGATGAGGTTTTGACAATCAAGTAATTTCCGGGATTTTATGAAAAATCTGACTCCATAGCGTTTACTGGCTTGGAAGAATCAATATTCGTCGAGTATGAAGACGAGAAGTATCTGTACAAGAAATCTTATATTTATGTGGTTACCCAAAAATGACATGCATCGGAAATTTGGTGCACGACTGCAAAAGACTAAAGCATCTTGAACGCTCTTGAAGATGTTTGCGAAATGCTAGAACATCTAAGTATGTTCTTGACAATAGTATCGCATTTATTGAAATTCAGACTCAAAAAAATTTGTGAGATTTTTCATGATGAGCCATGTAGTTAAAATTCACTTTCATTACTTATTTTCAAATTTTAAGGACGTGCCTTTTGTGAAGTTTACGAAAAATAGTGCGATACACAAAAAAATAAATATATAAAGTGGCCTATATGACACATCTATCCATATTTATTTTGGTTAGCTGGATCCGAATCAGAACTCTCATACATCCACAAAACTACGAGATATACTTTCTTGAAGTTGCATAAAGCGCTGATTTTAGGCAGTTCCAGGAAAGGATATAGTTCCATTTTTTCCATGGCATCGAATAGCCAAAATCTTCCTTTCCAAATTATACCTTTAAATTATACCTTTCCAACCATACCTTCGAGCTATCTACCTTTGACATAATTGGATATAATTTTTTTGTGTTAAATCGGTTTTACGCCACTAACATAATGTAGTCTTTTGTATGGGGGTTGAGATGCATTCACTTCAATATGTGATATCTCGAAAAGTAAGAGTTCAGTGGAAAATGTTTTAAGGTATGGTTTGATAAGGAAGATTATGGCTATTCAAAGCCATTTAAAAAAATGGAATTTCACCTTTTCCTGGAAAAACTCCATAGCCCTGAAAACAGCTTTTTCTGCAACTTTAAGCAAGAATATCTCGAAATTTTTATGGTATATGACCGATTCTGACTATGGATTCGACGCACCAAAATACATCTGGATAGATGTGTCTGGTCAAATGTACAGGCCTCTTTGATATTTTGTGTGCCGGTGTAATTAGTGTGAATAATTTACACATTACATAGCCACCACTGTGTAAAAAGCAAAATGATTTGGGCCTAAAAGCAGGCAATGGATTTTTTGGTATAACTACCATGATCTACCACAAACAGTGGCGTAACTATAGGGTGGGCAAAATAACACGGGCTCCCGGCCGGATGGGGCCTGCAGTGCTAGAGAGCCGCGAGCATAAAAAAAAAAATTATTGTGATTTGAACGAGGAAAAAGTGGCGCAGCAACAATACTGCCGAATATATATAGAAGATACTTATGATCTGTCCAGTGGAGTAACTTTCGGTGTTCCTTGGAACAAGAGATAGGAGCAAACGAAAAAAAAACATTTTTTTCATATTTTCTACTTGTTTGGTTTAAATTTAGATTTTTATAAGAAATTTGGTTTAAAATTTATACAATTTTGGTATAAAAAAAATTTTATGTGTGAAATTGGAATGCATAATAACAAATGTTAATAAAATTCATGATAAAATTATGAATCGAAATACTCGGAAATAATTGTAAAAAATTTAATAAAATGATCCAAATTAAAAAGGTTTTCTTAACATTTTCATCACAAAAAATGGTAACAGTGCCTAATTTCAGGACGAAATTTTAAACTTTGCCATGTAGTAAAATGGCAAAACAAAAGAGATGTGCAACTTCAAAATTGAATTGGATTTCGCTAAACCATTATGGCATGGTTGAGCAGCATATCGTTGAGTGGAGAAGTAGAAAATGTGTGTTAACCCTATCGCCAGAGATGCCATTGTACAGCTAGCAGGCAGCGTCAGGCATATCAATCCTGTTCTAACGTAACGAAATTACGAGACAAGTGCGCATATTTAATTTGCTTAAAAGCAAAGGTTTTTTTTTTTTTTGCTGCTGGGTTGTTAAACGAACGAATTCAGGGTGGCCCAAGAATCTGCTATCGGATGTAGCGGCTACATTTTTGCCACTTCCTGCCGCCTTGTTACCGTGTGCGGTGTGAAACATCATAATTCATTTTAATGCGCGTGTAAAACAAATGTCGTTGTAGTTGTAGTTGCTTGCCACTGCAGACATTTTTTTAGAGAGCGTTTCAAAGAAACCCTTTCTTCTCACACTTGCGTTCACCATATTAAATGTGTCAAAATAAAGTTTATGACCAACGCTAACGCTATAGCTCGTTGAGTTTTTTTTTTCACCAATGTTGCACGCAGCATTGCATGCGCAAAGAACAAGCGACCAAAAAAGTAAAAGTCACAAATCGCTTAAGTTGTCTCCAACTCCTTTAGCAGTTTTCGCCTGCATCACCATCTATATTGTTGCCACACACTGCAAACTGCAACATTTTCTATACAATGGGGAATTTTTCTTCCCCAACCCAAGCCAACTTCTACTACTTCTACTGCATGAAATGCAATTTATTTTCTGTCTTGCACAAAAAGGTTGCTTGCGGTGGCGTCACTTCGCGTCGCGTCGTCTTTTGATGACTGATGCCAACGCCATCATCGTCTTTGTTGCTGCTGCAACATTTCCATTTCATCATGCATCATGCTACCTATAGTACATACCTTCCATGCCAAGTCAGGCCACTTTTGACTTGACTATAATTTTTCACCTCGTTTTTATGCGCACAAAGCCAAGAGGTGAAGGGTATTTAATAAAAATATTAAGATGTTTTTCTATTCCATTAAATATTTGCAAAGTTTTCACGAGAAGGAAAACTAGAAACGGAAGGTGAAGTTGTTTAATATGTAGGCCGCAAGTAGCAAGTGCATTTCTTGGGTTTGCTTAAGCTTATAAAAAAGATATGAAATGATGTCATCTCAGAAGATTACCTTATTTACTGTGATAATCTGAGTTTTGAGTTGATACTTTGCATATCATCCAAGTCAAATTTTGATTTTGTTGTTGAATTATTCAGTAAGACTGGCCTAAAAAAGCAAGAGAACATTTTAAAATGGGATCGAATACAGTACCGAAGGTAATACGTCCAACAAATAAATTAAAGATATGGAATTAATTAGTGGAATAATTTACTACCATTACCTTTAACGCTCTGAAATCAGTTCCAAGAACCGAAACCAGCGGGAAAAACGTCAAACTTCAAAAAGAAATCTAAGCATGTCTAGTTCTCAAAGCTCGAGGTATAAACCAGGGGTTCTCAAGCCTTTGAAAGCAGAATTTATTTTATCTTATTTTATCCCGATTTTCTTATTTTGAAGTTTTGAATAGTTCTATAAACGTTAAATACAGCCACGCTCTCAATTATCCAATTCTCTTCGGAATCGGAATTTAATCAACTTATGGTGATCCGCATTTCGCTTTATACTTAAGATGGAATTGGATTGTATTCCAACAAAGCAAATTCGCTATCGTCTCCATTTTGTTTAGCTGAAAAATGATTTAGAATCGATGACATTGCAACAAATTGATACAAAACAATTTTTATTGAAATCTCGATAGCTTTTTTTTATTAATTTTTGGTAGCTGATTCCGAATTTGGCAACGGTTTTTCCATCTTCGTTTAAAAATTTTTTTTTTTTTACAAACATATGGCGCATATCCAGCTAGTAGTGAAGTTCATTTTTGTCAATGGCACCGGATAGCCATGACCTTCCTTACAAAACCCTACCTTTTTCCTTTCTAAATTGGATCATTACTTTCCGAGTTATGATCCATTGATAAGGTGTCTTTTTCCACACAAATCTGATTTTGTCATTGACATAGATACATAAAATGGTTGCCATACGGGCATTTCTCAAGTGACGAACGTGGTCTTCATATACATATAAAGTGCAAAAAAAGTGGAAGTTAAACATATTTTTATTTTAGTTTTTACTTTACATTGTAGCTCTTAGGTAGCACTATATTTAGTGCTAATGTTAATAGCAGGCGAAGTCCTGGTTCCAAGATACACGCAAAAAAAGACACAAAACGAACGTGACCAAAATAGATGTCGTTTTCGTGCCTATTAAAATAAAGTCAAAATTCAGCGAACAAGTCAGAATTTTTAAGTGCGACTAATTTTAAAATCTTGCTAATGTATAATGTATTTTATTTGATTCAAATATCCTCTGTAATTGTCTTTGTTTTGATCATAATGTAAATCGCTACGGGACAATATGAACGTGACACTTTTTCCCATCAAACAATTTTTAAACTGATAATCTTTCAAAAAATCAGGATTTCCCAGTGAAAGTTGACGTGGCATCAACAATTTTTCCAAAGGATGTCATTTGTCCCAAACCATTTTATATGTGTACCAAATCTGATAAATTATGAAGTTTTTTTTTTTTTACGGGCATGGCATCGCCCATTACTGTACACATGTACCAAATGATGATGATTACAATTTTTGGCTCACAATTTACCTTTCTGTGGAAATGCCGATATACAGATTCAGCAACCGCAAATTAACAAAAAAAAAGTTATCAAGACCTTGTAATTTTTATAATATTAATCCTTAGTCATTTTTGAATAAGAAGTTAATTTTGATGTAAAAAATGGAAAAATATATATGGGTATTTTCATGGTGTCGCACGTGGCCGTCGAACACATTAGAAGTAAACAAAAAGTCAAAATAAACGGATATTTTTTTGACAATTGGCTTAACATATAGCTCTTAATTTGCCCCATATTTGGTGCTAAGTTTGATTTTCGGTAATTTTTAATTTTCAAGATAGTTGCAAAAAACCAAGGCGCTTGCACGGGACAAAAACAGAAGTGGTTTTCGTGGCCAACAATTCAAACGACGATTTCATTGAAACCTGAGGCAATATTTCAATGTGGCTAGTTTTAAAATGTTGTGCATTGATGCCTCTTAAAAATTGTCTCGAAATGATTTATGCTTTTTTTTAATTTTATTTTAATCAAGGCCGCATGGGACGTGTCGCACGGGACATTTTTTTCCACCATACAAATTTTAAATTGAAAATCTTTCAAAAAACCAGGATTTCCCAGTGAATGTTGGTTCACCTTATCTTGTTAAGTTGACGTGGCATTACCTATTTTTCAAATGGATGTTATTTGTTCGTATCCATTTTACATGTTTACCAAATCTCATAAATTATGAATTTTTTTTTAAGGGCGCCTATTTTCTATTATTTGTCCTGACGCTCTGTACAGTGTACACATGTATCAAATCTCATTCTTGTGCGTTAAATATTTTCAGAAATATGATAAAGTGATTTTTGCGGGGGCGTGTTAACCCCGTTTTTCTCAGCACACATTAGTTTTCTTGGTGCTTGTTACATATGTACAAATCTCATCAGTGTAAGCTAAATAGTTTCAGAGACATGATGATTTAAATTTCTGGCTCACGGCTTATCTTTCTGTGGAAATGCCGGTATATACTTATATATTTTTTTTCTTTTCTGAGACGTTTTATAATTTTTCAAAAGAAAGTATAAGTACTTAGCATTATACATGTGTGGCTTACTTGTTATCCTCCATATTTTTGTCAAATTCACTGGAACCGTTTTTGATCAATATTGAGACAAATTATTCAGTTGCCAAAAAGTTGGCAAAAAACTATTTTTATAACATGTCATGCAGTTCGCGAGATATAACATTTTAAGTGTTTAGTCGTAAGAAAAGTGCCATGGCCACTTGAGATTTCTCGCACACTTTTTATTCAGAAATACTTAGTTGACCCCGTATATATTAAAGTTCAGAAAAATTGCTCTTTGGTTGTCTAAGTGAGCGAGCATAAATAACGTAACACGTTTAGAGCGGGAAGGGGTCATAACATTCTTACGCTAAAGAGTAAAAAAAAACCATCACAAAATTTTCAATTTTTAAAAAGTGGGCATGGCACTTCGGCTATGCTGCCCACTATTTTGTATAATAAACTTTCCAAAAATACTAATCAATTACAGATTATAGTGGAAATCCTGAAAACAAACGCTTTTTCTCATTATTTTGCATACAACTTTTGTAATAAACAAAATGAAAGCTGTCTTTATTATTAATTTTCTATAAGTTTACTTCTTGAAGTATCCTTTTAGTGATTAATCTAATGCTACTTCGAAGGCTTTCTTTATCAAGCACTCATTTAATTTGCTTGAAATGTCCTTACTGATTCGATTGCAGGTAAATTTGATGAGTTTTAAAACATTCTATGTACCTTAATGAACTTGGTCCGACTAAAGTGCGTTTTGAATCGCATCAACGTAGTCAGCAGTCATTTATTTTATACTCTGCAAAGATTGTGTTCTCGCTTTAAGTGCTTTTATCATTTCGAGCATTTCCATTTCATCCTCTTGGTTTGCTTTTTATGCACGCAAAACTGCAAAGAAAACTATGCTAAAATAAAAAGAAGAAAAGTTGCCGATGAAGAAAAACTGCAAGACGCAGTCCGTCCATCTTCATCGTTTTGTACATCAGTCGTTAAGTCAAGGATCTGCGGTTTCATGATGCTCGCACGGCACTAAAGTGGATTTATGGCGATTGTCCTTGATAACAAAGAAAACTAATGATAGACTGGATGTCTCAAAGTGGGTTGTGGGAGGAGTCCGCAAAAAATGCAACAGTCATGTAAATTATGATTGCAAGCAGAAGAATGAGTGACGGCTCTGATGGATAGATTTAAATTATGAAAAAGTGCAACTTTATCAACTTCTTCTTGCGACTGGTGGCGATTATAATAAATTCTGTTCTGCAGCAGGACTCAAACTCTTTTCGCTTGGACTTTGATACCGCGACTTGGACTTGCGAAAATTATTGCGCTTAATTTTGCTGACTTCCAATTTAACGTGTTAAACAAAGCGAACACAGCGCGCGTATACGCTCCACTAGCCGCGAATTTTTTGTCGTCTTCATCGAAGCTGTAAGTTACGTGGCAAACGAAGCGTTTTTCAATTTTCATTTAGCAAGAAATTACCAAAGGATACGCTTAAGATGAGAACGAAAAGGGAAATGGTTCACCCCCCTTTTGAACAGCATTGCCCACAACGGCACCATCACATAATTAGCATAATCAAGTCAAAATGACGACAACTCAAACCGTATTCTACACCCACCCCATCCCACTCCAGACCTCAACACGCAATACAAATTATTAACACTTTCATTTAGTAACGTTGGTTGTGCTGCTTTGAAGAAAAACTTCAACGCACCGTCTCACTGACGATGCCCCGACAAAGGGGCTTCAATTTTGAAGACTTTAATTGAAACATTTGCGTTGTCGTGTATGAAATTGCACTCACTTGCGGAAGAACTGAAAATGAAACATTAAACCAAAAAGATGATGAGTCTGTACCGCAAGCAAGCAGGCTGACGCAGACAGCAAGAGGAATAGCAATGGCAACACTGAAAGTGTTGAAACTTAATTTCATTCCACTGGTATATTTTATATTTTACAATACTTCAAGTGAGAAATTAATTTCCTTACCACATTAAGGTGGTGATGCTCGAATTTGAATTGTTGGGGGGAATATCAGTGTACCGGTAAGAGAAGGGTTGCATGAAATTATGACAGTTTTCAAAAGAAATAAAAAGGAATACACTTTTAAAAATCGCTGTATTTCTCTAAATCATTAATTCGAGTCAAATACCATTGCATAAACGTAAGAAGCAATTAACAGTTTCATGGCAAAAATTATAGAAATTCAATTTCGATGCACCCTGTGCCACTAATTAAAGCATATGCGCGAACAAAACAGTATGAGGTGAGATTTGCATGTGATGAAACAGCCTCTTCAGGAAACATGGATTAAATTCTATGTCTGCCAAATAACTGGTTATCTATTTGAAAAGTCTAACGATATTGAAATATTGTTGAAAGCTCTTTAAGCTTCTATACGACACATCGGAGTTTTGGCTTAAAAAAAAGCAATTTTTCGACCACTTAATTGGGTCAATCATTACGTAATCGATTAAGATTTGAGTTGACATCTCTGATTTATATGAAAATTGGTGAATATATAGTATTTGACATACTGTGTAACTGTGGTAAAATGATTTTTCAAAATTCCGAAAAAATCCAAGATGGGGCCGTATGAAGCCCGATCCAACTTTTAGATACTCACATGTTTGAAAATTCATAGCTCCTCGGATTTTGATCTGATTTTAATGAAATTTTCAGGATTAGTGCAAAAAAATATGAGCTTTCGAAAAAACATTACACTGAAAAAAATAAAATTTATTTTAAATGAAAAAAAAGCTCTTTTTCTTTTTCAAATCTAATTTGGGGCTTGGTGCACCCTTTTTATTTTTTTAAAATATTTTTATTTAAAAGTAAATTGTATTATAATTATGCGGCTGATTTCAAAATTGTGGTATCTTTTACGGTTATCAAGTTATGCTTTTTTAAAGTTGTTTAATGTTGTGTTTATCTTGAGTCGTTGGTGCACGTGAGCTACCATATAGGGTTGCCACCGTTGGACGGTATTTTTTTTTTGGGTGGACTCTATGTAGTAAAATTCATTTAGAATATTTTTGGAGAATATTTTAACGCATTTCAAACAAGTTTTTAGAAAAAGGGTCTAAAAGACCTGTTTCGTCTGTTTCTCATTAAAAAAGTGAAAAATTATTTTTTTTCCCACATAAGCCCCTTTTCATAGACCAGGTCACATTTGCACATATTCTTCATTGGGTAGGGTACCAACAAATTTTCTCCATGATTCCAGTTAATGATGTATCAACATTGGCAAAACCTACCTTATACTTTTCAGTTTTAGAAGATGATTCGATTAGTAGCACAGGGTGCATTCAAATTTATTTTACTATAATCGTGAAAGTTCTAACATCAGCTAGAGATGGCGAAAGATCCACATCCTTAATTTCTTGTTATACTTTCAGCTCAGTGTATTCCAATTTAATTATTCGTTATAATTTTTGTTGGTGCGTTATTTTGAATTTATATTACAATATGATTGTTTTCATTCAAATGAATCGCTTTATGTACCATTTGTTTAATGTTACCAATTTTTGATATTTTTTCTGTGTACAATGTTTTAGGTACCACGCTGGTAGAATTTATTGCTATAACTTTAGAAAGTATTCCACTAAGCTGTCCGTACCTTGAACACCTCATATAGCTTTAGCCTAATCAAATTCAATCCATACCTACCTTATTAAGTCCGTAATCCTGGTCAAGTAATTGTAAACATATAAAAGTTTTTCTTTACAAATAACATAAGCTCACATAAAGCGTAGTAATCACTTTATGGCTTGAGTTCAAAACAAAAGTTAAACATAACGTCTGCAGGAAGTATGTACTAAGCACTTTTCCATTCACCTCCTGGTCACTTAACGCAAATCTTTAGAATCCAAAATGTAATTGTAATTCTCGCCAAAAAACAAAGCAAACGACGAATCCCTTTGATGCAAACAGAAGGAAAAAACAAGAAAAGAAAAGAAACGAGAAACCAGGCGAAACTTATTTTGTATAACAGTAATTTAAATTTTTCTCAAAAAGTTTTACCATCAAAGGACCAAAGGCGACGACAACGGCGACGATGGCTCCCACCACATCCAAGTGCTGCCGCTGCTGATCAAAGGGAAACTCAACGCAAAGCGACGACATAAGTAACTCGGTAAAAAGGTTTGCGTTACGCCAAAGTCAAAGTGGAAAATTTGTGCTGCTGCACGCAAGCAGAGCTGTGAGAAAATTAAATTCACTTGGCGCCATGTTGTGCGTTCGCTTTTGGTTATTACTGTTACTCGTATTTCTTGAATGAATGGGAAGGAGGGGGATATATGAACGTTATTTGATACTTTTAGTATGGACTCGATACAATGAGTGCGTTTATTTTCTTTATATATCTAAGCCCAAAATCTTTGCTTCATCTTTTCGTATTCGCCAAATCTCATCTGTCTGCGTTCAATAGTTTCGGATATAAGAACATTTTTTTTTAAGGATGGGCGTGGCATCGCCTGTTTAATTAAAGTACCCAAGAAGAAAAATTTCTAGCACTTCTGATCCAAGCACTTCAAAAGCGCTTGTCCCCATAGAAATTTAGAAGCACTTTCACAATGATTTTTTATATGGCTGCTTTTTTTTTGCTTTTTTTTTTTATTAAAATATATTTTATTCAACATTTTTTTATTTCAACTTTCTATGGTATTTTCTCTTATTTATTTACTTTTATTTAATAGAATTGAAACTAATAACACAATGATTCGATGTAAGGCTGTAGGAGTATTCGTATGTCAAATTCTGTTTGGACAACATTTGCTTAATATAACGAGTTAGTAAATGTAAGTAAAAATAATCTTTTCTATCTATCACACGGACTGTCGTGGATTCACATCCTTATTGGTGAAAAAGATGCACTTACGAAGGGTTTTTGAAGCACTACTTTTCCCCTTGGGTATGTTCTTTTCCATAATACCCTTTACATATTTATGAAATTTCATCAAAAATTTATAAGGAAAAGGACGGACTCTTGGCTTAAATTCAAAGAGAAGGGTTAGAGCTTTAATTCTTTATTTAATTTTTATTGCCTTTGGTTTTCTCTTGCTTAAAAATAAGAAAAAAACACGTTTCGCTTCTCTCCACCACTCTCTGCTTCTACGAGTCGTTCTCTCTGCTAACAGCCTTAGTCTAGTATAGTGTAGAAGTAGTTTCGCCTACAGCGAAAAAATTCATGTCACAGACTAAATGCGTTCTCTCGAAAATAATGTGCTTTCCTTCGTATGTCCATCATCGGGTTTGCGCGTTAGTCAGTTTTCACTACTTAACGTTAGCCGTGAACAAATGATCCATCATCGGGCTACTCTCGTCTAGTGCAGTGGTTCGTTCTCCTCTCCTCCTTAAGTTCTTTTTTCCCTGCGCTATGCCTGTCTCATTAGCCCTTAATAGAGAGAGAACACACTTACACGTTAATCGTGAGCAACTAATACGTTATCGGGTTACTCACGTTTAATGAGATGGCTCTCTTTACCACCCTTCGTTTATTTTTCTGCGATCTATGTATGTCTATCTTGCACAACTTAATACTTTCCCCGCTCTACGAAAAATAGGTTCAAAATTATGTCGCTTCTACGAATAACTGCTTGATTATCGGACTGCGGTGTGTCTAAGTTTATGCTATGTTTCTTTAACATCTAACAATTCGAATGACAGCTACATGTCAAAAACAGCTGTCATTCAATCACTTTTAGTGATGTGGTGGGGACTTTACCCTAAACTAAATGTATTTAAGCTTGTATTTTTTTCGGAAACGCTCTAACGAATTTTGCCTAGTTGAACGCATGTAAGCTTTTCAGAATTCAATACGTTTTCATAATTTCAAAGTATTTCGTTTGGGTCAAGTACTCAAGAAACGTACCGTGAGTCTAGGGCCAGCCTAGCTCGTGAATCAATGGCAAACATATGGAAACTCGTCAAATGTGAGAAATTTAGACTCTTTGGCTTTAAACAAATTTAAATAGCATTCAACTGCCAAAAACTTTGAGCTGAAATGAAAAGATATTAGCATCGATACTCTACGCTCAGTACCAGAAAAACAAAACCCTTTCCCAGACTGACTTGTTTGACTCACAAGAATTGTTGAGAAGTTGACGACAACTTGTGCTTTGTGGCCAAGCGACGCGAATGGCAATTGGAACAAGTTGCAGTTTCCGCTTGTTTTAACTTTGATTCGAATGCACTACCCACAGAGGGCGCGCGTTGTAGTGCGGTAAAAAATGCAAGAAACTTTCAACTGCTGCTGCTGTTGCTGATACTGCCGCCGCTCCGAATTCCACAGTTGCAGAATTTCTTTGCTGCTGGTCGTCTCTTCTTCATCTGTTGGTTTGCAGTTTATTATTGGGAAAAGCAGAAAAAAAAAGAAACAACAACGCAGCAATTGAATGCCGCTGTCGCTGCTACTCACAAACTGACAGCTGCTGCTGCAACAACACCAGCAACAACGACGACGCAGTGTTTGTTGAATGTTCGCGTAATTGTTTTAATAGAAATTGCGAATTGCGAAAAAGTTCATTTAAAGTTCGAGGCAAAAGAATTTTTAAGTTTTTCTTTGAATTCTCCAACGTCAACAAGACTCGAAATGGCAATAAGGCGTGCGACAGAGTCAGTGGAATTAAGAGTGGTCCGTCCGTCATCACTCTCTTAGTTCATTGAAGGGAAAATATTTTCAAATTGATTGCAATTGACTTTTTATTGCATTTTTGAAATTCGTAAATAGCAAGGATAATCGCAAAAGTTCGTCAAAAGGAAAGTGTCTATTTTAAATTTATATATGGGACATCCTTAGTGAAACCGAACCGTCTCCCTCTGTTCATATGTGTATTCTAAGGATCAATCGACTTTATATGTGGTATTTGATTATATCGTAGGGTTAATACTAAAATTAGAGATCTACATTTTTGATGTTTCGAATTAAGTTCAAATAAACATGATGAAAAGTAGCTCTACATCACAGTCTAGTCTATGTTTTGAATGTAGTCGGGTGAGTCTCCGAAAAATGTACCATTCAATGTCCCAGGGCTCAAAACCATGTTTAAAGTTAAAATTTGATATTTTAACTATTTGATACAAATACCTAACCAGAGCTTCTATACGAATAGCTTGGAAAAAAAATATTTTTTAAAATTTTATTTTGAAATTATAATGCAAAAAGTTAAAAACTCATTCACCGTCCTATCCCTAACGGTTTCTTAGTGCATTTGATTTGCCCGTTTCGCATTATACGACATTGTTTGCATATATATTTCAGCTTTTGTTTTTCTGTGTTAACTCTTCGAAAATTTTTTTTTTATATAAGTAGAATGACATACAAAGAAATTGGTCCCCCATTTTAGACTATATTCGATCAGATTTTTCTTATTCTTTCTGTAAATTTTTTAAATATTGAGTAAATAGAGAACTGAAAGTGAAGAGAAAGAGGAGATTTCAGCTCAGTCAACTTTGGTTTTTCGATAGTGAGTGTTCGTGTTTTTTTTTTTAAAAAAAGTTTAAAATTTTTTAAAGAACGGAAGTGTGCATCATTCTTCGCTTAAGTTAATTTCCATAACTAAACATATTATTTTATCTTTATATAAGTAAATCAATAAACAATAAGAAGGGCTATCCACCAGTTTCAACTTTTTTTAAAAAAATTGCGATTTTCATTGTGATATTACTGTTTTCGAAACATTTCGTCATTCTCCGTTTTATCATTCTGCGTCGTTTTTTGCAACATTTCATCATTCTCCGTTTAGTAACCCTCCTGGTGCCCCACCTGGAATTTTTTCGTGTTAGTTTTGCTTAAACTATTTATTTAAAAAATAAAAATTAAAATTTAGTTTTTTTACATAAACTTTTTAAAAATCCAACATTAATTTTTAGGGTTGCCACCTGGTTATTTTCGAAAATCTTATATAATTCTTACTTTTTTTTTGACTAACTTGAAATTTTTGGTTTCAGGATCGCTCAGTTAAACTTTTTTAAAATTTTACAAAACTTTCGGTGTTGCCACCCGGTTTTTTTTAACGGTTTAAACTATCGTTTTTTAGTGTGTAATTATAATGGCGAATGTTGTGAAGTAAAATGCATTTTACGTTTATTTTTGATACTTAAAATAAAAAAAATTATAAAAAACAAACAACAGAAATAGGTGTCAGCACCAAAAGTTTTTCCTCTATTTTTAAAAAGTTGAATTAAGTGTTTTAAGACAAAATTTTTATTTTTTTCTTATGAATATATGATTTAAGCAAAACTTAAAAAACAAGCGTATGGTAACCCTGAAAATTTTTGTACAGTTTCAAAAAGATTTATCTGTGGGTTTCAAAAATTTAAATTTAGTCAAAAAAATAAGAAAGATTTGAAATAAATTTTCGAAAACAACCATGTGGCAACCCTAAATAATTATGTAGAATTTTTCAAAAGTTCATTTAAGCGTTTTGAGACTAATATTTTATTTTAGTTGTTTAAATATATTGTTAAGGCGAAACTTTTTAAAAAAATATATGGCAACCCTAAAAGTTTGTCTTAATTTTCTAAAAATGTTTCAGAAGTTAAAGTCATCATATTCTATACCTTCAAGTAATAAACAAATAAAAGTAATAGGTGGGGACAAAAAAAGGCATGTTTTAGTACATTTTTCGGGGACTTGTCCATATAAGTAACTTTTCTCGATACTTCTGGCAACTCTTTATAGGGTGTGGCTGTAAAAAAGCTTCATATAATGAAAATGTGTTTGCAGCCATAAACCTGGTCTTTTGTTAATTCCTATTTCCTTTGGTATATTTGCTCTTCGCATTCATGTTGGAAAAACATCTGCAATGAGCTGACACCCCAACATTTTCGACTTTTCTCAATACTTCTGTGGTGAAAATTAAGTTCTGCTGCGGTGAATAACGCAAATATGCGATGTGTAATATCAGGTATGTGTTTACCACCTCATTTACCATTGTGTCTAGTAGCTTTTTTATACCACATTTGTATGAGATTATATTCTTAAAACACTTAGCTATAGATGGCGCTGATGTTCTGTCAATTAACTGCAAATATATTATCCTTTTGTTATTTTATTCTTATTTTTCAATCTAAGTATGTTACATTATTTTGCATTTATGCCACAATATCAAACATTGTACGTACATTGTATAGTATGTTTGCATGTAGGTATGCACATTGAATGTACATAATTGAAAAATATTTTTGCTCTGTATGATGCGACAATTTTTCGTCGTATTTTTACAATTTTTCTTTACAAAAAAATTGCAATTCATTTCTATGAAAAAGTTTTTCCATTTTTTTTCCTCTCATTTTGCCAATTTTTGTTATGTGAATTTTTCCTACTAATATGAACATAATAATTTTCATTTGCGTTGTACCCGCACCCCCCTTTTTCCACTGTTGGCATAAAGTGCTTTTTGTTGCCATGACGCGTTAATAGCAAAATTTTGTGTTTATTTCGATGAAGTGCGCTTGAGACGGTTTTGGGTAGAATATTGAAAAACAGGATAATGTTTAATATTGCCACTTATGTTTCGTCCTTAGCTCATCTCTGCGTAACAATTTAGCAAACTGGCTTTCCTTTCCGTTCGTATGTACGTCTGTTTTATTATCTGTCTGTCTTGTCTGTCTCACCGAATAAATGCAGAAGTACCAAATTTT
Source organism: Calliopum simillimum (assembly GCA_951812925.1). Taxonomy (NCBI): domain Eukaryota; kingdom Metazoa; phylum Arthropoda; class Insecta; order Diptera; family Lauxaniidae; genus Calliopum; species Calliopum simillimum. The sequence goes on from OX638370.1 coordinate 104,212,539, forward strand.
ACGCAATAAACGAAGAGTTGCTGTGGTAACCCTTCTTCAATTTCGACATTCCGAAAAGTAAAATTCACTCATGCACATGCACACACCGCCCAAATGACTGACATGACTGACTGACTGACTAAACGCACTCAGTCCAAATTCATATGGCTCTGTGGATCTATTGCAACAGCAAGAGAAGAAGGTTGATTGAGGAAGTCAGAGTTGTAAAAGAGTACAAACTTTAAATGTTTCTTTTGTTGTATTGAATGCAATTGAAATTTTGTGCTCAAAAGGACCGACTAAGTCTATATTAGAGATTTCCAATGCCAATGCCAATGCCAATGCCAATGCCAATGCCAATGCCAATGCCAATGCCAATGCCAATGCCAATGCCAATGCCAATGCCAATGCCAATGCCAATGCCAATGCCAATGCCAATGCCAATGCCAATGCCAATGCCAATGCCAATGCCAATGCCAATGCCAATGCCAATGCCAATGCCAATGCCAATGCCAATGCCAATGCCAATGCCAATGCCAATGCCAATGCCAATGCCAATGCCAATGCCAATGCTAATGCCAATGCCAATGCCAATGCCAATGCCAATGCCAATGCCAATGCCAATGCCAATGCCAATGCCAATGCCAATGCCAATGCCAATGCCAATGCCAATGCCAATGCCAATGCCAATGCCAATGCCAATGCCAATGCCAATGCCAATGCCAATGCCAATGCCAATGCCAATGCCAATGCCAATGCCAATGCCAATGCCAATGCCAATGCCAATGCCAATGCCAATGCCAATGCCAATGCCAATGCCAATGCCAATGCCAATGCCAATGCCAATGCCAATGCCAATGCCAATGCCAATGCTAATACTTCAGTTCATACTAAACTTTCAATTAAAAGGACATGATTGCAGGAATTTCGTGCTAAAAAGAAGGCTAAATTGGGTTTCTTACCTATAAGATTTATTTCTTGTAATTAAAACTCTCCGAACAAAGCTTAGTTAGTCCTTTTTGTGAATTTCTATCTCATATCTAGCAAACAATATCATCCGATTACACATGCTTACAGCTCTGTTTCCAATTTGGAGATGGAAGGCTTTTTCGGGAGTGTTGCCTACACAACCTCAATGACTGTCGACGCCGATTTAGTCGCCACCACCTGAAGGAGTTGTTGTGAGTCGTCCTTGTTGCGCTGCTGCTGTTGCTGACATGCTGCTTAAAGTGTATGAAATTGAATTCAAGTGGGTTATACAGGGTGCTACACTCATGTACACACACACATATTGTGGAGGAATGCATGCAGGAGTCAGCACTCACTCACTTCACTCTTGTTGTTGTTGTTTTAGAACTCATGGTGATGATGACGATGATCGAGGTGGTGCTGACAACGTCATTTCTATTGCGTTTTTTTGTTTTTGTATGTTATTGTTGTTGTTGTTCTTGTTATAGTTGTTTATTAGTTTGTTTGTTTGGCTGGTTGCTTGTAATGAATAATTACAACGTTAAGGATTCTGTACGAAATCCAAAAGGATAACACAGCGCAATGAAGTTTGTTTTTGACGGTTCGTTCGTCGCTCCTTCGTTGGTTCGCTGACTGAAGTGAAACAAAGTCGGGGGTACGAAGGATTATTGCTTTTGGTAGTTGAACAAAAACAGCGGCAGCGTATGCGTTCGTTGTTGCCAGCGATCACTTTGCTGTTAATGAATTCCAAACGATGCGGTTGCATTTGTTAATTCATTGTTTGGACTGGAAATTAGAAATTCTGCAGCTGTTGGCTAAGTAGCAGTAGCAGCAGAACAGGCAGGCAGAAGGACTTTAAGGTATAATTTTTAAAAAGTTGCATTTTCAGCTTGACAGCTTTAATATGGCATGAAGTGAAATTGTTGTTGAGGATGCATTCGATTGTTTGTGGATTTTCGGTTTCTATTAGGAAATGTGCAAGGAGTGCATACAATTTTATGGCTTCTGAAATAAAGAGTGTCCCATAATTCACGCAAGTTTTGAGTTAAACACTAAGTTCACACATTTTGCACTAAAGTATTTCATCCAAAAAATTCAAGATTCAAATCTTCAATGTACACTGATTTACTTAATTTGACATTGAAGTATACTTTCTTGTTTTATCATTGTCAAAAAAAACCTGATTCTAGCAAATACATCAGTGTACTGTTTTTTATACAAACAAATACTTCAGGTCAGTTTAACACGTCGGAGTAGAAAAACTATAGTAAAATTTACGATATGGTAACACTTGCAAGTTGCAACGTAATGGTACCCAAGATTGTAGTACCTTTCATGCATTTTTGCGAGAGAGAAAGAGCGTAAACAAGAAGAGGCCACAATAAAAGAGTGTACACTACAGCTACAGCCTATGCACTGAACCAAAGCTAATCAAACAAGATATGTCTGTAAAGTACTTGTTAAGTATACCCTACACTTAGGGTATATTCACTTTGCCCTTCCATTTGTAACGCAGAGAAGGAGGCATGGCAGATATAGAAAAGTATATATTCTTGATCAGCGTCACCTCCTGAGTCGATATAGCTATGTCCGTCTGTCTGGCTGGCTGGGTGTGCGTGGAAATATATTTTTTGGGAAAACTGAGCATGATAATTCAATGAAATTTGGTACCCTGCCTCCGTCGTCAAAGCTTGGGGTTGAAAATGAGTGAAATCAGTCAACGGACACGCCTACCGCCCATACAAAAAATTTATTCAAAATGCAACTTTAGGAGTATTTTTCACGAGAATGCAACCAAAATACACATAAATACTAGGAATGGTTAGCGCAAGCTTTGAGCAAAAATTAGGCAAATTCAGACAAGAGGGCGTGGCATCTCCCATATAAGAAAAAGCTTCAAAACGCTATACTGAAAGCGTTTTTTGAGATAATCGAACAAATTTTACTCAAGAACTAAAAACTATAAGTGCAAGCTCTCAGCAAAAACTGGGTGAAATCGGACAATCACTCAGACACTAAGAACTATAAATGCAAGCTCTGAGCAAAAACTGGGTGAACTACAAGGAAAATTTTCAAAATACTGCAGTGTAGGGTATTTAATGTTTAGCCAGGCCAAAGGTTACACCCTTACTATGTATTTTGTTTTTTTGTTTCATATTCGAGTACTGTCAAAATATTTGCACGCCACACTGAACTGAAGTACATATTTGATAAACAAAAAGCGGTTACAAGATATAAAGTATCTTGAAACGAAATGTTTTAAAATTCTAACAAGACGTCTTGCTTAGACTCATATTTCCCACGGCCAAGAACCCAAAAGAAGTGATGTCGTCTTCATTCTTTAATAAACTTTTAGTTCAGGCTTAAGGATGAAAGAGATTCCCAAAGAAAATAGGAAACGAAAAAAAAAACCAGATATGAAACCAAAAAAACGACATCATCACACTTTGTGTTTTATGTCCTTTGAGGGCAATCTTCTCGTGATTACAACATTTTAGAACTTGAAATCTGGGCATATTAAGCGCCAATTGCGTACTTAATGTACCACTTAACGTACACATACATGCTCGCGTGCGTGTATACCCAAGAGGAAAAATTTCTAGCGCTTCTGATCCAAGCACTTCAAAAGTGCTTGTCCACATAGAAATTTAGAAGCACTATCACAATGATTTTTTATAAGGCTGCAGTAAGAACAACGTGAGTTCGAACCCAGCCCGGGAGATTTTATGTTTACTTTTTTTTGCTTTTTTTTTTTTTAATTAAATATTTTTTATTCAACATCTTTTATTTCACTTTTCTATTTTCCTTTCTCTTATTAATTTACTTTTGTTTAACCGAATTGAAATTTATTACACAATGATTCCATATAAGGCTGCAGTAAGAACAACGTGAGTTCGAACCCAGCCCGGGTGATTTTTTTTTTTCCGTTTTTTTATTTGTTTTTGCTTCATTTTTTTTTTTTTTTATTAAAATATTTTTTATTCAACCTTTTTTATTTCACTTTTCTATTTTAATTTCTCATTTTTATTTACTTTTGCTAACTTGAATTGAAACTGATTGCACAATGATTCTATGTAATGCTGCAGGACAACCTTTGCTTAATATACAAATTTAATACATCTTCATATCATCGGGCGTTGGTGGAGCGGTCTAAAGGGTTGGTAAATGTAAGAAAAAAATATCTAGCACGCGGAGGGTCGTGGATTCAAATCCTGGCGAGGCCAGTTTTTTTTTTTTTTTCTTTTTTTTTAATTTTATTGAAAAAACGCTTACCGCAGCATTACAAATAAGCACTTTAAAAACTCTTTTTTGGTAAGGCTGCGGTAAGATTTTGCTCGCTTACATCCTATGACATGCAATGTTAAAAAGATAGTATTGTTCTTACGGAGCGGAAGCGCTTATTGGTGAAAAGGAAGCACTTCAGAAGGGTTTTTGAAGCACTTCTTTTCCCCTTGGGTAGATGCATCTATTAGATGTGTGATCCGCAAGCAACCACAATAAATACTTTTCAAAGTCAAAACAGAACGCTTAACCGCGCTGTTACCAAAAACGTTGCCATTTGCAATGCCATGAGTTTTGGAATTGAAAGCTTTGCCGGAGAATGAATTCACAAAAGTTTTATTTCATTTTTTCCATTTCAAAAAAACAAAGACTGCCAGTCAGACAAACAGACAGTGTGTCAATGAGTGTATGTGAGATGCGCTAATGTGTGTTTGCTGTGTTCGAGTGTGTGTTTGTGCATATCGACACATAAAGTGCCAAAAATCTAATTTTCACACAAAAGAAATTAATTTCATGCACCGCAGAACTTAAATTGAAAATGATTGTTTGAAAAGTTTAACGCGGCGGCACCTCTCGCTTTTATCCCGGACAGATAAATAGAATATTGGCATCCTTCGCACAAAACTTTCTAATAAAATTAAAAACAATTTACAAAGTGTAGGTGCACAAAAGTCTTCTCAGAGTTTTTCTGCAATTTTTTCCTTTTATTTTCATTTATTTCTAAATGAATGCGCTACAATTCGTAATGATATTATTTAATTTAAAAATTCGAACAAGCTCCCTAGTACCCACTAACAATTTGAAATGTTAGTGGACAATACATACAACTTTTTTCCCTTCAATCCAGCCAGACAGCACAACTCGTAAATCGTTTGAGCGGTAGTCGAAGCTGAATTGTCTGTAGAAGTTGTCAATTTTCTTCGTTTTATACCCTACACCCAGGGTATATTCACTTTGTCCTTCCGTTTGTAACGCAGAGAAGGAGGCGTGGCAGGTATGAAAAATATATATATTCTTGATCAGCGTCACCTCCTGAGTCGATATCGCCATGTCCGTCTGTCTGGCTGGCTGGGTGTGTGTGGAAATACTGAGCAACATAATTCAATGAAATTTGGTATTCTGCCTCCGTCGTTAAAGTTAGCTCGATGGATTGAAAATGTGCGAAATCGGTCAACGGACACGCCTACCGCCCATACAAAAAATATATTCAAAATGCAATAATAAGAGCATTATTTGCAATAACAGGAGCAAAATACACATCAATACTAGGAAAAGTAAGTATCAGCTCTGAGCAAAAACTAGGCGAATTCGGACTAGAGGGAGTGGCACCTCCCATATAAACAAAAGTTTCAATATGTTATATGGAAAGCGTTTTTTGAGATAACCCAACCAAATTTCACTCAAACACTCGGATCTATAAATGCAAGCTATACGCAAGATCTAGATAGAGGGCGTGGCACCTCCCATATAAGCAAAAGTTTCAAAATTATATAATGAAAGTGTTTTTTTGAGATAATCCAACCAAACTTCACTCAAATACGACGAAAATTAATTGTAAACTCTGAGCTTAAAGTAGGCAAAGTAGGATTAGAGGGCGTGGCGAAAGTTTCAAAATGCTATGCTGAAAGATTTTTTTAAGAAAGCCGAACCGAATTTTACTCAAACACTCAGAACAGTAAATGCAAGCTCTACGCAAAATCGTGGCACTTCCCATATAAGCAATTTGTTTTTATAATCTCCTAATAATATACTTGAAATACAGTGTAGGGTATTTAGTTTTTGGCCAGACAAAAGACACCACCCTTACTAGTTTTTTTGTCACACTGAATGCAACATGACGAAAACTCTCCTTTCTGTCACTTTTAATGAGAATTCCTGTCAATTGCAAAATTTTACAATTTGAAGAAATTACCAGGATAAGCAAATAGCCGGTTGTCATTTTATTTCAGTTTCCGCTCGTTAATTAAATTTGACTAGTACATAATAGTATTAGAGTTAGTAAAATTTACAAGTCAACTCTTTGCTTAACTTCCTTTGTAAGGAAGTTTCCGAAAAATGTACCAAAACATGCCTTGTTCTGTCCCCACCTATTTTTTTTATTTTGTTATTACTTGAAGGTATAAAATATGATGACCTTAACTTCTGAAATATTTTTAAAAAATGAACTTAAACTTTCAGGGTTGACATTTGTTTTTTTTTTAAGTTTCGCTTTAGCAATATATTTTAAAAATTTGAATAAAATTTTAGTCTCAAAATGCTTAAATAAACTTTAGATAAATCCAACATAAATTTTTAAGGTTGCCAGATGTTTGCTTTTGAAAATTCATTTCAACCCTTTCACGACTAAAGGCAAGTATGTTTGCCAGAACCCCATTTGCGTGGATGAAAGTTTTATTAACCCCCATTACTTTGATTTTGTCGTATTTTTATTTTTAAATTTTTTCGCGCACTTAGATCTGCTCGTTAAAGGGTTAAATCTTCCTGTTTTACATTCGCTATTATAATTGCACACTAAAAAAAAATAGTTTAAATCATTAAAAATTGATCGACGCTAAAATCGTTAAAAACTCATCGGATCGAAATTTGGTTCAAACAACACGAGCATATAAAAAAAAAAAAAAATGGCAGCCCTGAAAATTTTGTGCGCAATTTCAGAAAAGTTTATCTGAGCGGTTCTTAAACCAAAAATTTCAATTTAGTCAAAAAAAGTAAGAATTACTTGATATTTTCGAAAATAACCAGGTGGCAACCCTAAAAATGTATAATGGATTTTTAAAAAGTTTATTTAAGTGTTTTAAGGCAAAATTTAAATTTTTATTTTTCAAATAAATATTTATAAATAAAAAAAAAAAAAAAAAAAAAAACCATGTGGAAGGCTACTAAACGGAGAATGATTGAATGTTTCAAAAACGACGGAGAATGACGAAATGTTGCAAAAACAGTAAAATCACAGTGAAAATAGCAATTTTTGTTTTTTAAGTTGAAACTGGTGGATAGCTCCTGTGATTGTTTATTGTTTTACTTATATAAAGATAAAATAATATGTTTAATAATATAAAAAAACTTGCGCGAAGAATGATGTACACTTCCGTTCTTTAAAAAATTTTACAAAATTCCAAACACTCACTGTCGAAAAACTAAAACTGACTTAGCTGAAAATGTACAGAACTTACAGTTAGAATAAGAAAAACTGAGTGTAGATAGCCTAAAATTAGGGGCCAACTCCCGTGTAAATAATAAAATAAAAAAAATTTTTTCGAAGAGTTAACACAAAAAAACAGTAGCCGAAATATATATACAATCAATGTCGTATAAGTTTTTTTTTTAGAAAATAACGTAATATGCGAAACGCGCAAATTAAGTGCACTAAGAAACGGTTAGGGACAGGATGGAGAATGACTTTTTAACACTTTATGTTATAATTTCATAGTGAAATACTAAAAATTATTTTTGTTTTCAAAAATCTGACACCATGCAACTAATAGCTCTAAGGCCTCTTTTAATTACACATTCTTTGTAAGAATCATAACTTTAACAACAAAAGCTTAATTTAAACCAAATTAGGTTTTGGGTCCTAAGGAGAAGTTTAGTCTGAAGAACCTCAAACACAAAGATTTTGTTCAAAAAATTAAATTTATGGTATAGAAGCTCTTGTTAAGTATCAAATTTTAAATTTAAACATGGTTTTGAGCCCCGAGACATTGAATGTTACAATTTTGGAGACTCACCCGTATATATATAAAAAAAAAAAATAATTGGATTTTATAACGACATTTTGTTTTTGAAGCAAAAATACATTAAAAAACGTTTTTTCCAAATTTCACCTTTGTAGAACTTTTTATTAACCCATTATAATCCAGTTTTTTTGTTTTTTTTTTTTTGAAAAGTGGGTCAAAAAAACCCATAGAAACAGCATATAATGGGATTAGATATTCTTGAAAATTGTTCCTTACGTGATTCTATGGTGACTTTGAATTTGCAAAAAAGTTTATTAAGGGTATTTTAGCTAATGTCGTTGGTTTTAGGTTCCAATTTGTTTGTATACTTATGCCTTGATTCAAGTCGTAAAATATGATATATCGTGCGGCCCAATTTAAGCATTTTTGAGATCGTAATAAAATAAAATCCGCATCAAGCCGAGATTTTGCATAAATCGGCCATGCGTCACTACTAAATGGGCTTCAGAAAAATTTTAAAAAATCTCGGCTCTCGTTTTTGACACCCTCTTTCAGATTTTTGGGCGTAATCGTGGAAATTAAAAAAAAAAATTTGTTTTGTGCATCAGTCTACTAAGTACATATCGACGCATGATACGAAAAGTAGGATGATTCAATTCTCCTACGAAAAGTAGGTTGTTTTATATTCTTGGAAGAAAAGTAGGACGTTTCAGAATTTTTAACAAAAAGTATGATGTTTCATATTTTTTTATGAAAAATAGGATGTTTTCTTGGACGAAAAGTAGGACGTTTCAAACTTTTTTACGAAAAGTAGTATGTTTCATAATTTGTTACGAAAAGTAGGTTGTGTTAAACTTTTAGACGAAATATAGGATGTTTCATATTGAACGACAAAAAAAAAGGGTGAATCATATCATAAGCGCATATAAAAATTTGTTAACTTATTTTATGTATTTAAATTAACCTTAACCTTCCCTGTGAGCTTTTTTTAGTTTATGCATGACATAAAATGCTAGTTTCATCAACAAATCTGCTTAAATTTTTATTGTTTTAATACTCGAATTAAAGATACATTAGCAATGATGGCTAAAATAAAACGTGGATTAGCCTAAACAAAACTACAGATGAATATGATTAAATTCAGAATGTTTTCAAAAATGATTATCCGTAAAGTATAACCCTATTTCTATCCTTGGATACTTGTTGTGTTTATAGCAAACCGTCTAAAAGAGCCAAAAAACGCATGGCACCGCGTATCTAAAACATTATGGTTATCGTTCCTAAGTGCTAACCCTATTTCCATACCAAATTTTATAAAAATCAATGCGGTGGCTTAGCCGTGAGAGGGTTTTTTGTATTTAGGAGCGTGGTACCGCCCACTTAAAAAAAAAATATATCCTATGCACTGTTACTCTTCATAGCCTTTCCAGCAAAAAAAAAAAATCAAGTGAATATGTTGAAATTTAGGTATAGAAAGGGACTGAACAGATATCGTTTACCTCTTTATATATAGATATGTTATGTTTTATCATCGTTCTTTCGCTTTATAACTTATACCTGATACTAATATTTCATTTACATTAAGAAATTGATGTAACAAATAAGAAACACCCTATTTTTTGCCAAAAATACGCTGCAAGAATCAACGTCAACTTAGTTTTCGTGCAAGGCATCGAAACGTCCTTGTTTTCGTCCAAAATGTTCAGACATCCTATTTTTCGACATAAAAACTTTAACGTCCTACTTTTATACACAAAACTTCGAAGAAACCTAGTTTTCGTCATATATAATGAAACAACATAGTTTTCGCCCAAATAAGTTTGAAACGTCCTACTTTTCGTCCAAGAATTTTTGAAAACCTACTTTTCGCAGAAGAATTGAATCATCCTACTTTTCGTATCATGCGTCGATATGTAGTATTGGAGTTGGAAAGTAAGAAGTGTCAAATTGTAGATATTGTTAATTGTTTTCTTGAAAGTGTTCAAAAAAATAAAATTTTCCTTTTTCGAATTTTTAGAAAAATTTTAATTTTTTTCTAAAGGATCAGTTGAAATCCAATTTGCATCTGGTAGCCCTTAATAAAACTGGCGCTAGTTCTTGCTTAAAATGATTCTGGAATATGGCGAACATAATGTTTATCTTAAATAAATAAGCATTTTTATCACTTTTCTATTCGATATTTCATTTAGTATATTTATTTTCGTTCTTATAGTTGTGAAATTCTTTAGCTGTAAAAATGTTGTAGCCAAATTGTATAGAACGTAAGCTGTATAAGAAAAATTTTCCGATTAATAGAAACAACACTTGACAAAAAAGAAACCAGAGTAGATAGAGTAATGACAGTGATAAACACAAATGAAATGGCAATTCGTGTTTTCTATAGATTACTAGAGAACATTATCTACCTGAAAAAAGTGACTTTCTGTTTTCCTTTTCTTATAACTCTCCACTGAAGTTTTACTGAAATGCAGCAGATTTTTAGCTTTCAACTTCATACCAAAAACACAAAGAAGTAAAACTCTACTGTGCATAACAACATTACAGGGATTACCTCTTATCTTGGTGCGAGAGTTATTGCCAAGAATGTCACAGGTGGCCATTTTACGAGCGTTTTTGCTCGCATTCAAATTGGACAGAAACAATTGGGTGACCAACGACCGACCGACCAATGCGCCGTCGAAAGACAAACGAACACAAATAAGGATGGGAAGGTAATAATTCTTTTAAAAATAACGATAGCACCGACAATAAAGGATAAACCACTAAATCAGAGACACGACGATAAAAGCAGCAACAAAAAGTAAAGAGAGAAAACATAGGAGCTGTTTTATGGCTAAATCTCTGTAATTTAATTTAAAATTTTTCACTTCATGTTGAATTCACAGTTTTGTTCCTCTGTGTGTCCGCAACATTTTTATTAAATTTCGTTAATCCTTGCATTGTTGAGAACTTTATTTCATTACATACATATGTAATATGTGTGTAGATCCAGTACCATGTAACAAATCATTTTCAATTCGCGTATTAGGTCCATTTCATTTCACAAACACAAAAACAACGTGAAGCGAATGACATAGCGCAGTTCCTGAGTTCCTTTAACGTTTTTGTGTTGGCACGTCCTCTTTTTGTCTGCACATCTGTGCGTTTCCCACATGTATCGCGCACAACGCCAGCGAATCTTGTCCGCTCTAGTTGCGGTTATTCAGCACAATCCTTCAATTCATTCACTCCAATCGATTTTTGTTGAATGCCACAACAAATAACGCCGCTACCTCCCTCTCTTTCCAACGTAATGCTGTGCAACTTATAATTCGTCCATTGAAGGAGAGTCCGCTTCCATTTCCGCCGTGCGTCTTTTGGTACCCCGTCATGTCAGTGAGTCTCCCGGTTTGATTTCTCAGGTGGTCGGTTTCGCACATGAATTTACATCACAAATTTAATCGATGCGCGAACGAACAATTTTCTTCGTTCCCGTTCAATAAACCATAACAGCAAAATGTTGCCATTGTAGTCGTCTCAACTCCAACCTCAACTTCAACTTTGGTTAAAAAAGAATTTGTAATCCTCCATACTTAGGGGGTATTTTTCGCATTGTCATATTGGCGTGTTTAATAATTCATGCAGGCGTGGGTGTTTCTGGTGAAAATTATTGGTGGTAAGTCAATTTAAAAGAAGTTGTAGAGTCATGTTGGTATTTTCGCTCAAGAAAGAGGCGTTGAAAAAATGAGTTGAGCACAACAAATACTTGAAGTACCTGACAGTTGCATTGTGATGCAAAAGTTAAGTAAAATATTTTGTATAAGAATTCATCCTTACTACAAAAATATTGAAAGAAAAACTATTCAAAGACATTATATGTAGTAAAAAGGCAGCATAAGGACTGATATATGTGGGTGAGTCTCCAAAGAATGTAAGAATCAATGTCCCGGGGCTCAAAACCATGTTTCAATTTAAAATTTAATATTTTAACTATTTAATACAGATACTTAACCAGAGCTTCTACAAGAATTGTTTGAAAAAAAAAAAAAAAAAAAATTTTAATATTTTACTATGAAATTCTAGCATAATGTGTTAAAATGTCATTCTCCGTCCTGTCCATTAGCTCTTCTTAGCGCACTTAATTTCCAGTTTTATTTTCTAAAAAAAAACTTATACGAAATTGTTTGTATTTATATTTCAGCTACTGTTTTTCTGTGTTAACTCTTCGAAAAATTTTTTTTTATATAGAAATGATAACCGTAAATTTTTAAAGTATTGAGTAAATAGAGAACTGAAAGTGAAGAGAAAGACAAGATTCAGTGTATTTTCAGCTCAGACAGTTTTGGGTTTTTTGACATGAGAGTTCGTGTGTTTTTTTAAGTTTAAATATTTTGTAAAGAACGCAAGTGTGCATCATCCTCCACTTTAGTTTTTTTATATTACTAAACATATTATTTTATCTTTATATAATTTAATCAATAAACAATTACAGGCGCTATCTACCAGTTTCAACTTTTTTAAAAAAATTGCGTTTTTTCATTTTTTCAGTACTGTTTTGCAACATTTCATCATTCTCCGTTTCATCATTCTCCATCATTTTTTTTTGCAACATTTCATCATTTATTAACCCTCCATCTGGTTTTTTTTAAGTTTTGCTTGAAAACTAAAAAACTAAAATTTTGTCTTAAAACACTAAAATGAACTTTTAAAATTCCGACATAAGTTTTTAAGGTTGCCACCCGGTTATTTTCAAAAATCTTATATAATTATCTTATTAGCTACCAACAATGAAAATACATTGATGGTCGGAGCTTACTGTTTAGTGTTTTTTGAGTAAAACAACAATATACATATATAATTATAATTCTTACTTTTTTGACTAAATTGAAATTTTTTGGGTTCAGAAACGCTCAGATAATTTTTTTTTAAATTTCTCAAAACTTTCAATGTTGCCACCCGGTTTTTTTTATTTTTGCTTAAACCATTTTTTAAGAAAAAAAATTTTAATTTAGTCTTAAGACGCTTAAATAAACTTTTCAAAAATCCAACATAAGTTTATATTGTTACCACCTGGTTATTATAAAAATCTGATATAATTCATAGGGTAAGAGAGGGAAATATGGATCATCAATTTTTTCTTTTTAAATAAAACTCAAAAAACATAATACAAAACAATTAATTTTATGATTACATTATATGCATTTTTCATCTTTCTTTCCTTTGTAGCTTACGAATTACAAATAACGACCATCAGGCTCGTCATGAAAACTGCAGCTAGATTCCCAACCTGAAGAAGATGATAGATACATTTGGTTTTGAGGCTTTTTTCTTTGGTGGTCCATATTACCCGCAGCACGTGTTGGTGAAATAAATGGGTTTTATCAATAACTCTTGTGGTTAATGAACTAGTTTGTGCTTATAAATTATAAATGGTATTCACTAACTTTATATCATTAATGATTTATTAAAAAACATGATGTCTTTTTAGTGAAATAATGAAATTTACTCTCTACAAAAAATGAATCACTAAAATTTTTTTTAGAAAAAACAACTTTACAGCAACATGCGACTTAACCGAAAGCTAAAATCGCACTATTATAAGCTTTTGGTATTAGCGTAAAGTTTGAACATGAATAACGGTAAGTTCTATGTATGCAGTGGGAAATAACCGTTTGGTCCTATTACCCACGTAGTTCATATTTCCCTCCCTTATCCCACTAATTTTTTTTGAAAAAATATAAATTTTTGGTTTCAGAAACGCTCAGATGACCTTTTCTAAAATTTTTCAAAACTTTCGATGGTGCAACTAGTTTTTTTTTAGTTCCGCTTAAACTATTTATTAAAAAATAAAGAAAATTGATTTTATTTAATTGAACTTTTAGTCATATATTTGCAAAGATCGATTTACATATAAATCTATCAATGCATTTTTCTAACACATAATTATGACAAATCAAGGAACGGATTAAAAACACGGCTATAGTGACATAAGTATGTTTCGTCTTTCGCCACAAAGACTCATCAGACTATTTTTGTTGGAATTATAATTATATTTATTTTACTAAATTAATTATAATTGAAAAATTGCAAGTTTGAAAACTTATTGTGTTTTTGGTCTGGGCGGGAGACGAACCAAGGATCTCCATGTTGGTAGCAGAAGTCGTTACCACTGCACCAGCCTTGCCCGGCTGCGAAGCCGACTTTTTGCCAGTTTTATTTGTGTGTTAATACGTATTGATATATCATAATTGTTGTTTTGTGTTATTTATTGATATTTGGTATAGTTGTTCCTTTGGAACAAATTCAATACCGATTGCAGGTGTCTCCACCTTATCAGGGCGTGTTCTCCCAAATAACACAAAACAACAATTATGATATATCAATACGTATTAACACACAAATAAAACTGGCAAAAAGTCGGCTTCGCAGCCGGGCAAGGCTGGTGCAGTGGTAACGACTTCTGCTACCAACCTGGAGATCCTTGGTTCGTCTCCCGCCCAGACCAAAAACACAAAAAGTTTTCAAACTTGCAATTTTTCAATTATAATTAATTTAGTAAAATAAATATAATTATAATTCCAACAAAAATAGTCTGATGAGTCTTTGTGGCGAAAGACGAAACATATGTCACTATAGCCGTGTTTTTAATCCGTTCCTTGATTTGTCATAATTATGTGTTAGAAAAATGCATTGATAGATTTATATGTAAATCGATCTTTGCAAATATATGACTAAAAGTTCAATTAAATAAAATCAATTTTCAATATAAAATGTCATTAAGTAACACACTTAAAAAATAAAGTTTAAATTAAGTCTTAAAATAGTTCTAAAATATAGTTATCAAAATACATGATTCAAGCAAAACTTTAAAAACAAGTATATGGCAACCCTGAAAATTTTTAAAAGTTTATCTGTGTGTTTCTGAAACCAAAAACTTAAGTTTAGACGAAAACGTATGATTTAAAATTAATTTGCGAAAACAACCATTTAGCAACCCTAAAAATGTATGTTGTAATTTTCTTAAAGTTTATTGAGCGTTTTGAGACTAAAATTTTATTTTAATTTTTCAAATATATTGCTTAAGCGAAACATATGGCAACCCTGAAAGTTAATGCTCATTTTTTAAAAATGTTCCAGGACACAAAAAAGGTATGTTTTGGTACATTTTTCGGAGATTTACCCAAGTCCTTTTTTCTATCGATTACCTGTCACTTTACAACCAACATTTTCCTTCGCAGACGACACCAATATTTATCAATCCTTTTACTTCAAAAAGCTTCCAAGCTCTGTGGAAATTGAGACCTCAAAACAATCTCCGATGTCAAGACCCATGTTTTCTCACAGATGAATGGCATAAACATTAAGAGTTCAGAAACTTTGGACATACTGGGCTTATCGAACTCATCTTAATTGCGTTACAATGGTGTTTACTAGAACATCGCACTATCGGGATGATTTGTCTTTGGTCGCAGTATACCAAATATTTCAAAACTTAATTAAAATTTGTATTTTTTTTTCTGCATTACTTCTCTAACACAAGCGCGTGCTCTTTAATAAATCCTAATCCCATAAAACACAATGAGCCACAATTTGGATTTAGCAATTTAGAAACCATCTTTCTTTGTTTTCCATTCTTTTTTTTTTCTTTTCTTTTGACGTCTTTACCATGTCATCTTAAAGACGTTCATCTTCTTTCGCAAAGAAAAAACCGCATTATTCTAATGCGTTTGCTTTATGCCACACAGCAAAAAGTAAAAAAGCGGGGCAAAAGAAAAGACAAAAAAAACTAATCTCTTCCAAACTAAAAAATTCACTTTGACGGAATCAATGCTGGAGCAGCTAGCACACCAGCAGTTGTCGTAGTCGTAGGAGTCATCACTCACTCCAACACGCCTACCGCCGCGCCGTTCTCATATGATATTGTCAGAGTTAAGTGGCAGCGCCGCCAAAGTAGCAAAGCACGCTTTGGGGATTTTGTAACCCACCAACTTCTTACCAGCGACACCACATTCGTCTTTGTCATTTAATGGAGTTGCAAGTGCCACCAACTCCAACTCTCTAAATATTCTTCGCTACTTCCGCTTGTTAGTTGTCCTTTTGCCTTTGTGTGTTGTTATCGTTGTTTTTATTGTAGGTCTTCTTTTGCTCAGTCCTCGTTTTTTTTTTGAGCTTTTGAACAGATTTTTATGATATTGCAGCGCATAAAATTTTATGAGCTGAAGAATCACTTTGCATTGTATGTGTGTGTGGGATCTGCTCGTTTTCTTCAAGGCTAGCTAAATTTGGCACAGTGGTGCTGAAGTGAGTATTTCACTTTTCTCTTATTGAAAAGTTATAGTCAACTATTTAAGTCCAAATAGAGACTTTTCATCGGAATGGTTTTATTTCAGAGAAACCGTAAAATTTTTGTTGATGCTTTTACAATTCGCGACTTTTTCATGTCATCTTTATGTTCTTTACGGCTCGGCCCAAAGTTTAAATCGTTAAAAATTGATTGACCCTTAAATCGTTAAAAACTCATCGATCCGAAATTTGTTTTAAGCAAAACTAACAACAACAAAAAAAAAAAAAAAAAAAAGAAACCGAGTGGCAACCCTGAAAATTTTTGTACAATTTCAGAAAAGTTCTTCAGAGCGGTTCTGAAAACAAAAATTTCAATTTAGTCAAAAAGATAAGAATTATATAAGATTTTCGAAAATAGCTAGGTGGCAACCCTAAGAATTTATGTTGGATTTTTATAAAGTTTATTTAAGTGTGACTAAATTTTAATTTTAACTTTTTTAAATAAATAGCTTAGGCAAAACTAACAACAAAAAAACCAGGTGAGGAGTTACTAAAGGGAGAATGATGAAATGTTAAAAAAAAAATGGCGGAGAATGATGAAACGGAGAATGACAAAATGTTGCAAACACAGTAATATCACAATGAAAATAACTTTTTTTTTTTAAAAAGTAAAAACTGGTGGATAGCCCCTGTGATAGTTTATTGTTTTACTTATATAAAGATAAATAAATATGTTTAGTAACATAAAAAGAATTTACGCGGAGAATGAGGCACACTTGCGTTCATTACAAAATTTTTAAACTTTTTTTAAAAAAAACTCACGAACACTCGCTGTCGAAAATCAAAATTAATTGGGATTAAAATACGCTGAATATCCTCTTTCTCTTCTCTATTTACTATTTAAAAAATGAACAGTTAAAATAAGAAAAACTGAGTGGAGATAGTCTAAATTGAGGGACCAACTTCCATGTTGCTACAATGTCATATAAGTCTTTTTTAGAAAATAATGTAATATGCGAAACGGGTAAATTAAGTGCACTAAGAAGCGATTAGAGACAGGACGGAGAATTAGTTTGAACCACTTTATGTTATAATTTCGTAATAAAATATTAAAAACCAATTTTTTTCAAACAATTCGTATAGAATTTTTCATAAGTATCTGTATTAAATAGTTATATCAAATTTTAAATTTGAACATGGATTTTGAATGGTACATTTTTTTGGACTCACCTTAATATACCCTGGGTGTAGCGTTTTAAAATTTTATATCCTACACGAAAATGGCTAAAACTATGGACAATCTATGCAACAAACTTAAGCCCAATTAAAAATAATTTTCATGAAAATGTGTAACGAAACGGTTCCAGCTATTTTATAGTTTCAAAATCTATTCCGAATGAAATTCTAGATGATCGTTTTTAAAATGAGGTCGCAAAACGGCATATTTAAAAAAAAAAAAACAAAACAAACGAAAACCAAAATAATCGTTTTCGATATATTTGTCGGTGCTAAATCCGAATCCAGTCTTGGAATCGCCTTACCATGCATGGTTTTTTGAAATATTCTAAACTAAAAGTTCAAACACATGATTTTGAGCGATTCCGAGAATGGATTCGGATTCATTATATCCATTTTAGCTAAATGATTAAACGTTAGATTGCTACTCTGGACGCGTGGGTTCGAATCCCATCAAAGTATATTAATATTTGTTTTTTCAAGTAATTATAAGTACTAGAATCGCCCAATAATCAAAATACGACCACAAATGTATTAAAAAATTTTGTAACTTTTTGGACAGTTTTAGTACTTTTTTTGCTATTTGGTTCAAAATAGAAAAGCTCATTTATCATCCCAGAAAAGAAAACAAAAAACATGAAGTCAGTGTCAGTCAGCTTTTTGTCTTTCTCTTTGTGCTGTATCGTTTTTTCAGCTCTGTGTGACCGCGTATTTTGTTGTTGTTAATATTGAAAAATTTGTATTTAATTTTACGTGGCTTAAACTTAAAGTATCAACATAATTTTAACTTTTTGCACATCTACGCACAAGTATCTTTCTTATGGCGTATAATTCAAAGTGGTACGCCATTTCCAACATAGTAAAAAAGGTAGGACAGATTTTATCTCGCGTATTAATATATAGATTTCATTCGTATAAATGCTATGTAGAGTTTAACTTCAAACAGTAGCAACTTTCGCTCTTATATCCTATGTACTTTCCATTCCAATTTTTTACATTTCAAGACCATTGTACAGCTTGTTATACCATTGTAACCCCAAAATCCCCCATTCCATTAATGCAATTTGCGCCAGCCACGACGATTGCACTCTATTTCAATAAAAGTAATAATATTCTTGTTGTTGTTGTGTCGCGTCGGTCGTTCCTCGATTTAAACTCGTTGTGCCGCGTGCTTCCTTTTTTTGTGCGGAGCGGCGCGTCCCTTTCGTCCTTTTTGCAATTTTGTCGTTTTTTGTTTTGTTTTCTTCTCGTTTGTCTTTTGCTTTTTGTTTTTGTTTGTCTAATTTATTGGATTATTTTTTTTATGTTTTTTTATTTTATTTCTGATTTCTCTATTTTGCTCCGATCTCTTCAGTTTTTTTCTTTTTTTTCATTTTGGTTGAACCATTTTTGGCGGTTTGGTGATGAAAAAGAACAAGGATGATGAGGACACATGGCATGGCGCGTATGTTTTATTCAGTAACATTTTCTATGATAATAGGATTAATAGCGACAGCAACAACAACAACAACAATGTCTTCCTGTTTTCTTTTTGCAGCCAGTGTTGTCACTTTGCCGCGCTGCTCCTTGTATTTACATTTAATTCGCTGACACTCAAAGGGTCTTTTGCTAATTTTCTGACTCATTTCCGTTTAGCGACACAGCGTTACAAATTCAAGCCCTAAACAGCAAAAGGATTAGTGAAAAGTTGCAGGATTTTTTTAAATTTTTGGTTTGATATTTTGCGCTAAAGCTCTGACGACAAACGGGCGTTGTATTTGATTTCAATTTAATCTTGACATTTTGGGTTTTGCCCGAAAAGTTTTTTTTTTATTTTCCTGGAAAAAAGTAATAAAACAATAAAAGTAAAATAATAAAATATGTTAATTTATGAAGCAACTTTTGTGTCGCCGACATTGTGTATGTGCGATATAAACTGAAAGTAGCCAGTAACCACAGTTGGCAGTCTGGTCCGGTTTCAAGTCATACACACAAAGACTTTTCGTCCCTTTATTGGCCATCGATATGCATGTGAGGGTGTTTGGCATTAGTAAACGGTACTCTATATGTTCATATGTGGGTGTATGTATTTTTGACGAGGGTGTTTGATGTCACACAGTCGAGGGTTAAAATATGCGAAATGAAATCTCCCTAATTTTGGTAAAACTCAAACAAAACCGTGTGCCATAGTGACTCAAAACAATTAAAATAACAACAACAACAATAATAACAAAAACGACAGCCTAGCAAAATTGAAAGCACTTTTTAAATGTTTTACAAACAAACATACATGATACACTCAATAGAAAATGTTAATTCAAAACTTTTAGAATTAAAATCAAAATCAGTTGACGTGATTTTGCAAAAATGGAAAAAACCCATATATTTTGAAAATATGGCTAAAAATAATTTATATGTGCCTTCCGGATTTTCTGGATCAAGTCGAAATTTTTTTTAATCGGTCTTCTGCACATATGTTGAGTCGACACACAAAATTTTACGTTCGTTACATCTGAGGTTTATTATGTCTTCTGAAGGCTTATGGAAGATGCTAAGTGAAATATTTTTGAAAAAAACTTTAACCCTCTACACCCTCCACAAATGGGTAAATTTTGACCATTTCTCAAAAATGTATAAAAATTATCCCTAAAACGGGGAATAACAGTAGGTACAATTTGTAACACAGAAATATTTTTAATAAAATTATACTAGTGGTTGCCGAACTGGAGTCGAAAATTCGACGCGATGGCCAAAAAATCGTCAATATCAATAAAGACCTCACACATTTCATGGTAAATAAATTATTCTTAAGTTTCAAGCATTTCTTGACTTTGTTGACCCCCAATGAAATTTTCCTTGAAATATTTTTTGTAATATTTTAACCCATTGTAACCAGTTTTTTTTTTTTTTTTTTGGAAAAGGTGTCAAATTTACCCGCAAAGACAGGATATAATGGGTTGATGTGTTTTAAAAACTGTTCCTTATTTGATTTTGTTATGGCCTTGGGACAAAAACTTTACTGTGGGGTAAAATTTCGAAAATACGTTTCTTGTGCTTATTTTAGCTAAAAAAACAATATATTACTAAGGATAAATATCAGATATTATTTTCTTTTACACCTTGACTCCAGATGAAAATTTTGAGATGTCACACGCTTCATTCCGATTATTTTTTGTTGGTTTGGGATATAGAATACTTGCTCTCCCTGTCCGCTTCGCTTGGCATATGTTTGTTTTTATTTTTTTATTTGCTACAACTTTTCCCAAGAAACCGCCACAAAACTTCCAATAGTTTCGAAGATGTAGGTAAAAACGTTAATTTACGCCCCCTGCTAAGCCAATTAAAAAAAATGTATGTATCCATTTTAAAGCTAATTTTATTTCACACAATTAAGGCTTGTTGATAGTCCGCCATAGATATTTTTCGTTTTGACTATCCTTCGGGACCTGCGGCTATCCCAGAAAACTATCAGTTAAAGCTTGTTGATAGCACTAGTTTACAGCCAAAATTCCCAGCGAATGCCGTTGCTCATTTTATATGGAAAATGGGCTGCTGATTCCGAAAATTGCATTTTTTTTTTTTTTATTTCGTGTCGTTTTCGAGATATCGGTCATTTTCGGTTTTTGGACCAAAAAAAAAAAGATAGTTCCATTAAAATACAAATATCTCAAGAACCAATGTTTGTATTTCTACAAATAATATGTCATATTAAAGGTAATTAAATTACCTACAAATGATATCCACATCACTTTTTGGTTGGTTCCTTAGTTTCGGTGAAATAAATTGATTTCTAAAAAAAAAAAAATTTTTTTTTCGAAAAAATTAACAAAAAATCAAATTCTACTTCAAATTTATACAAGAAGACATAACTTTTTTATAATTTTTTTTTTTTTGTATCATAGACTATATATTTGTGAAGAAAATAAGATATCATTTAAGAAAATCGATGGAAAAATGCAAAAGTTGTATACAATTCATTGATAAGTTACCAAAATGCGTTTTTCCCTATTTTTCCGTTTTTTTGTAATAAACTGTTCGAAAATTTGAAACTTTTTGTAAAAGAAATTAGAAAATCCAAAAAATTCTTAAAGAAGGTATTAAAAGGAAATACCCGTGCCTCGCCGTTTTTCTCTAACACGTCAGATTTTTTTTTAATCGATTTTTGAAGTTTTTTAATCCACTGTACATGAAAAAACAGAAATAACGCATTCTTGTGTTAAATCGATGACTTCAACTATATAATCCTTACATCTGAGGTGTATTATATGTTCAGTAAACTTATGCAGGATACTGCGAGGAATATTTTTGTAGAAAATTTTAACCCTCTAAAACCCTCACATGTGGGTCATTTTGACCCCCACATGAAGGTCAAATCCGCCCTTGTAGGTTTTAATTGTAGCTAGCGTAGCATGTCTCAAAACCAGAGTGTGTTACCAACTAACAATTTGGCAATTTTTCACAACAGACGGCGCTAGTGAGCCTTATGAGTTATGCATAATGGCGATCCTGCTCAGAGAGTTTACTCGTGGCCTATAGCACAATCGCTTAAGCACCGCGTTCTCTTTCATTAGAAAACCGGAGTCACGGGTTCGAGTACCGTTTCTGGCAAGATTTAACTAAAACTGATCTGATGAGGCTATATACATGTTTATATATGAAAATATATAAATATGTATGTGGAAGTAGCCGAAACATATGTAATCAATTTCCATGTTAACACTTGCTTTCGTCTGTTGTTGAAAAATTGCAAAAATGACTGTTTAATTAGTTCAATATAAAATTATCATACTTCAATTTAGAAAAAGCGCGTTGGTACTTTCATTAGTACTATACAAGCAATAAAAAACAGTCAATAAACTAACTTCATAATTTATCTAGGGGAACCTGCCTATCTATCATTAAAATTCTCGTAATTTCGAGAGCCTGCATTGTATGTGGAAAACAAATCCGCCCTTGTAGGTTTTAATTGTAGCTAGCGTAGCATGTCTCAAAACCAGAGTGTGTTACCAACTAACAATTTGGCAATTTTTCACAACAGACGGCGCTAGTGAGCCTTATGAGTTATGCATAATGGCGATCCTGCTCAGAGAGTTTACTCGTGGCCTATAGCACAATCGCTTAAGCACCGCGTTCTCTTTCATTAGAAAACCGGAGTCACGGGTTCGAGTACCGTTTCTGGCAAGATTTAACTAAAACTGATCTGATGAGGCTATATACATGTTTATATATGAAAATATATAAATATGTATGTGGAAGTAGCCGAAACATATGTAATCAATTTCCATGTTAACACTTGCTTTCGTCTGTTGTTGAAAAATTGCAAAAATGACTGTTTAATTAGTTCAATATAAAATTATCATACTTTCTTAAATAGTATTTTATTTGCCTAACAAATTTATAGACTATGATATAAAAATACAAAATGATTTTTAAATTTTTTTTTTCTTGTAAAAATCTGCAGTTGATTTAGACATTTTTGTAATTTTTTCGGAAAAATATACTCTTTTTTTCAGAAATCAATTTATTTCATCGAAACTAACAAACCAGCCAAAAAGTGATGTGAGTATTATTTGTAGGTAATTTAATTACCTTTAATATGACATATTATTTGTTTGAATACAAACATTGGTTCTTGAGATATTTGTATTTAAATGGAACTATCTTTTTTTTTTGGTCCAAAAACCGAAAATGACCGATATCTCGAAAACGACACGAAATAAAAAAAAAAAAATGCGATTTTCGGAATCAACAGCCCATTTTCCATATAAAATGAGTAACGGCATTCGCTGGGAAAAAAAATTTTAATCATTTGTAAACTAGTGTAGTCCGCCACAAATGTTTTCGCTCTAGTATACCCAGATATTCTTTGTTTTGACCACGAAGCCTTTGGCAACCTTCGAGTATGCCAGAAAACTATTAACTAAAGCTTGTTGATGGGCCTTTACAGATATTTTCCCTCTAGTATACCTAGATATTCTTTGTTTTGTCAATGAACCCTTCGGATGACCTTCAAATATTCCAGAAGGATATCTTGATATTCTTCGTTTTGACTATGAAACCTTCGGCTGACCTTGGGAAACCTTCGTGTATAGCATTTAAAACTTTCCATACTTGAGCTTACCTTACTGCCAAATATTCAGCTCCATTGGCCAAACAGTTTCAGACATACACACAATGATTGATTCCCCCTTCAAATCTATATCCCCTTTTCCACCATCTAAGGGAATGGTTTCAGAGATAAAAACATTTTATGTTCTTCTTTGGGTCTTAGACTATCTCAATGCCAAATTTCATCTAAGTCGGTACAGCGGCTTAGCCGTGAGAAGGTAACAGACAGTTACTTTCGCATTTAAAGTATTAACTAATACTAGTACTAGTACGGATAACGGTCTTAACTCCTGAGATAGGTTAAAACAACACCAGATTTTAGCATATTTTGAAAAAATTACCAATGTGAAAAAAATGTTATAGTTCTGTATTAAATAGTTAAAAAATCTAGTTTAAACTGTAAAAATGGTTTTGAACCCTCCGGGACATTGGAATGGTACATTTTTCGGAGAATTACTTTCAGTTCACTTCTGAGCCATGTTGGTGTGTTTCGAGAAAATCGGAAATGTAAGTTTGAACCTCAAAAAAACAAAATTGGTACAATAGTCCATCGTAATTTTAACTAAAGAGTTTGTTGATAAGTTGGCAGTGCTTAATTTCGAAAATGGAACTAAAGTACTTTTCGAGATATTTGATATTTTATCAGATAAGTCAAGTGAAGTGTCTATGTATACATTACATACTGGTGAATGACATGAATATACGATCTGTGTGGCCGACCGCTTTCTATAAAACTGTTCTGAAAGGGAAAGAGGCTGCACAAAAGATCTTTCAGGTCGCAGTGCATTCCAGAGCCTTTGAATAATAATAATAATAATAAACTTTAACAGTTAGTATCGATCAGGGAAAGATACACATGTAGCAAAATGTATAAAACAAAATAAGTAGAGTCCGACCGATTAATTGGCTTCGGCTTCGGCCAGATTCGGCCAAAAAAACGCCTTCGGCCTTCGGCCTAAAATAAGCCGAAGGTTTGGCCGAAGCCGAATGTTTGTAACTTTAATTAAAAAAGAAATTATTTCTTCTTAAACAAAAATGTTAAAAAATCAAAATACTACTAAGACAGAAATTTTGAAATTTCTGCATCAAAATTATGCTGAAAAAAATATAACAGATAATATGTTTATCGAAATTGAAGGATCTACACCTTCCTGTTCAAATTCAGCCGCTTCAAATGGAAACCAATACCCAAAAGATGATCTGTGGGACTCGCTCGATAAAATGCCTTTGACTGGGACCTAGGAAGCAGCTTCTGACCACGTTCGTTTGCCTTTTGAGGAACAATTAGCTTGTTATTTAAAGGAACCTTTGCAGTTGAGGACCACGAATATATATCATTATTGGACCTGCAGTCCATATATTCATTTACGACCAGTATCCCAAAAATTTTTGTCAGCTCCTCCAAGTGTCCCAAGTGAACAATTGTTCAGTGCTGCGGGTCAAATATATGCTGACCGAAGAGCCAATCTACATGGAGAAAATGCAGAAAAAATGCTGTTTTTAGCTTACAACATTAGGTTATTTAATTTTGATTATTAACTATTTATTTTTATTTAAGAACTAATAAAAAAAAGTGGTACAAAAAATAAGTGTTACAAATATAATGGAACCTTCGGCTTCGGCCGAAGTTTATAAAAAAACCGATTAATCGGCTTCGGCTTCGGCCAAAAAGTCACCTTCGGTCGGACACTAAAAATAAGTATAAGACAAAAAATTCAATATAACTGAAACTTAAGCATATACATGGATGCATTCTGTGAACAGAATTATAAAGATCATGTTTCCAAACCTTAGGAACAAGTCTAAGTCAAAATGTCAAAAAGTATCGATGGGTCGAAAGAGAACTCAGGCGATGAAATGTTGAATTTTCTCCTTTTTAAGAACTTTTTAACACAATATAAAATGACTAGCTGTCTTACCCGGCGTTGCACGGGTTTTAATAAAAAGCCAGATTGCACTAAAAAGCTAATAACGAAAATTTTTTTTATTTTTTAAAACAACGTGCCACAAACAGATGCTCCGAAAAATGTCGAAAAACATCCTAAAATCGGTAAAAGTCCAAAAGTATTGGAAAACATCGAAGAAATAATAATAATAATACTTGATTGTTATTACTATGAATAACTGGCATGTTAAAGACTAAGTTCTTCTATGCGAACGATTCAAATCAATAAATACTATATATAAAAAAATCAGTAAAAGTCCAAATAAAGCGAAAAAGATCCAATAAATCGAAAATGGTCCAAAAGTTTCGAAAAACATTGAAACACATCGAAGAAATCGGATAAAGTCCAAGTTTATCAAAAAACATCCTATATATCGGTAACAGTTCAAATGCATATATCGAAAAACATCCAGTACATATATCGAAAGAAGTTGAAAAGTTTCGAAAAATAGTGAAATAAAAAAAAATTCCCGAAAAACCTACAAAATATCGGTAAAAGTCCAAAAATGTCGAAAAACATCCTACATATCAGTAAACGCCCAAAATTATTGGAAAACATTGAAGAAATCGGTGAAAGTTCAAATACATATATCGAAAAATATTCAGTGTATCGAAAAGGGTCCAAAAGTTTCGGAAACTATTGAAACACAACGAAGAAATCGGTAAAGTCCGAGTTTATAGAAAAACATCCAAAATATCCGTTAAAGTCCAAAAATGTCGAAAAACATCCTATATATCGGTAAAAGTCCAAAGTTTTGAAAAATATTGAAACACTCAAAGAAATCGGCAAAAGTCTAAGTTTATCGAAAAACATCCAAAATATCGGTAAAATTACAAAAAAGAAATCGAAAAACATCCTATATATCGGTAAAAGCCCAAAAGTTTTGAAAAATATTGAAACACATTGAAGAAATCGGTAAAAGTCTAAAAACAAAACATCCAATAAATCGAAACAAAATCAAAAGTTTCGAAAAATAGTGAAATATGTAAATCGAAGAAATCGGTCAAAGTCCAAGTGTTTCGAAAACCATCCAAAATATCGAAAAAAGTCAAAAAGAATTGAAAAATATTGAAAAACATGTAAAACATCGTTAAAAGTCCCAAAATATTAAAAATATTAAGTTGGCATCACTGACGAAATCACTCTCATTTTTGCTCTCATCAACAAAACAACATCAAAAATAAAAAAAAAACAATAAATGAAAGAGACGGAAAAGACAACAACAACACATAACTCATGGCGCAGCAAGCTATAGCGACTGAAATGCAAGCGATTATTTTTATGCAAGCATTGAATTTTTTTTTTTCAACAACTTCATACTAAAAAAAAAGGTTTATCTTATCAAAACCAAAAAATAAGTATACAATCCTGTTCCTTACCACACGTAGAACGTTTTAAAAAAAAATTATTAAAATCGGTTCGGTTAATTTTGCACCAAATCGTTACATAGGGTTTTTATATAAGCAATTTCATATAAATAGTATAGATATTTGAAATGATTTAAAAATTCATTCAAAAATGCAAATTTTACACAATGACATCTAGAAGCACTGTAGCCTTATGTGCTAAAGAGCTTGTGTTCCGAGTTCAAATCCCAATGCGGATAAAAATTTCATTTTTTTTTTAATTAAATTTCTTTGGTTTTTATTAAGAGAACGCTTACTGAGGCGTTAAAAGTCCTTAAAGAAAATGCTTTTTGCTGTAAAAGAAACGCTATTGAGCCTTCTGAGGTGCTCCCTCTTCCCATGGGTAGAACTTTTCGATACTTTTTTCGATAATACACTGCACTTTAAAAAAAAAAAAAATCCATAGATATAAACTTGTAGTAAGATTTTTTCATTTGCGTATACAAGCGAATATTATTAGAATACGTACAAGTAAAAGTTTGTGATGCAAAGGATAAAGGGCGTCAACGGTCCCGAGGTTAACTGACAACATTTTAATTTCCGTCAACTGTTACCAGACGAAGAGTTCGTTCGTTTGTTCGCTTTGACATTGCATGTAAAATTGTAGAATGGGTTCGGTTACAAATAAACAAAAAAAAAATAAAAGGGACTAACAAAATGTTTATGACCCAAATGGTCGAATAGCAATAACAACAACAAAAACAATAATAAAAACTAAATAAAACCAAAAAAGCCTAAAATGAATGAACTGTGAATTTAAATCCTTATCACAACACATTGCCACATAATAATGTGCACAGGCTCAAACACATGCATGCGTACATACATAAAATAAACGTATGTATATTTTACATACCTACACACGTGTCGTTCTAAAAAAGTTTTAATATAAAATTGTGGAAAAATGCATTTTGTTTTTATTCAGCCCCTGATCAAATAAAAATAACAAAAATTAAATTTGCAACATTTTCACATGCATACTTTAGGGCGCATTAGCAATGTTGTGGCCTTTTGGAGCTTAAACAGCACCGTGCAATCGCACCACACACCCATGAAAAGCACTCGGATGCAATTATGCATTTGTGTGTGTATATGTGGTTTGTGTGTGCCTGTGTATATTGCATGCATGTTGCTGACCCTTTTGATTTATCAAATGAAATTGTTAATTTGCAATCAAAGCCAATTTAAGTTGTGTAAAGTTGTCTGCCTTTAGTGTGTGTGTGAGTGAGTGAGTGAATGCGTGTGGTTTTGTTGCCGCTTTAACTTTCCTCTCTCTGTTTCTCTTGTTCCAATGCTATGATACCACCACTCCTTATTGCCTCACACACCCACCCTTCATCCGATTAAATTGTTAATTGAGTGGATGGATGAATTTTCAAATTTAATTTCGCTGAAAATGCATTCAAAGTCAATGGCATTGTCCAGATATTATTACAACAACAGCAACAACAAATTAACGCATGGTCTTGCAATGCGTTCTCAATTGATTCACTTCAACGTTACTTTGTTTCATTTTTCTTATCACTCGAATGAAATGTGCTGCCAGAAAATTTTAAAGAAATCACTCGCTTTTTAAATAAAAATAAGTAGATACTATTTTTTTTTTTGCCAAAATACTTCTAATGACTTGTTTACATTTTCATGGTTAACCACGTCAAAGCTTAAAGCTCAGCGTTTTTACTGGATTGTTTGGCTTAGTCTCTGACAGTTGGTTTTGTGAACAAACAAAGCACATCCTTATACAGTTTAACTCATATACTATTTTAATTTTTTTGGATGCAATTTATTTGTTTCCTCCGGGGGAGTTTTTCATTCAGGGTTGCATTGACTCAAATACCGTTTATTTGTTGAAACCAAGTAAGACTTCTCATATGTATCACTTTGGGTATTTCTGAAAAAGTTATGCCTTGTTCCCCTCACCTTGGTTTAATCAAACCGCAATAAGAAAAAAACCAAGCATAAAACTCAGCGTTCTCACTCTGTAGCTTGGTTTTGCCTGTAACAGTTTTTTATCGTTAATTAAATGACAACACTGTTCGCATATTTTTAAACTATATCTTCGAATAATTTATTAAAGTCCCTAAAACTGTCACCCTTTTAAATTTAGGTTTAATCCAGTGGTACCCAAGCTCAATACTATCGTATTTTGTCAATGTATAAAAGCTCATTGAAAGCTTTTATATTTTGCGTAAGCTGCAATCAGGTGACGTAGATCTGCACAACTACTGACACAGTTAAACGCTTATCTGTGAGTGAATACGTATACGGAAATTTTTTAAGCACAAAAGCTCACATGCCTGCGGACATAGCTTTGGATTTCACTGGTTTAATCAGTTTACAACGTAAGTTGGTTGGTGGGCCTTCATAAAACTAATTAAAAGTTCTAATACAAATTGAAAAATTCTTTTTTAATTGGTAAAATAACTTAGTTTGCACAAAACTAATCATAAACTAACTAAATTGACTTAACAAAGTAATTAAAGTGGAAATATATAGGTGGGTAATCTCCAAAAAATAAACCATTCAATGCCAGAAACTATTTTAAAATTTAAAATTTGATATTCTAAATACTTGATAAAGATACTTAACCAGAGCTTTTATACGAGTTGCTTAAAAAAAAAAAAAAAAAATAATAATAATAATTTTTAATATTTTACTATGAAATTGTAACATAAATGTTAAAAACTCATTCTCCGTCCTGTCCCTAACCGCTTTTTAGTGCACTCAATTTGCCCGTTTCGCATAATACGTTATTTTCTAAAAACAGAACTTACACGACATTGTGTGTTTAAATATTTAAGCTACTATTTTTCTGTGTTAACTCTTCGAAATAATTTTTTTGTATAGAATTGACAACCATGGAAATTGGTCTCTCAATTTAGACTATCTCCGCTCAGTTTTTCTTATTCTAACTGTTAATTTTTTAAATATTGAGTAAATACAGAACTGTGAAGTGAAGAGAAAGAGGAGATTCAGTGTATTTTCAGCTCAGTCGGTTTTAGTTTTTCGATAGTGTGTGTTTGCGTGTTTTTTGTTTTTTTTTTTAAAAGTTTAAAAATTTTTTTAGGAACGCAAGTGTGCATCATTCTCCGCGTAAGTTTTTTTTATATTACTAAACATATTATTTTATCTTTATGTAAGTAAAACAATAAACAATTACATGGCCTATACACCAGTTTCTACTTCAAAAAAAAAAAATTGCTATTTTCATTGTGATACTACTGTTTTTGCAACATTTTGTCATTCTTCGTTTCATCATTCTCCGTCGTTTTTTGCAAATTTTCATCTCTCTTCGTTTAGTAACCCTCAACCCAGCTTAAACTATTTATTTAAAAATTTAAAATTAAGTCTTAAGACGCTTAAATAAGATTTTAAAAAAATCAACATAAATATATAGGGTTACCACCTGCTTATTTTCGAAAATCTTATATAATTCCCAGTTTTTTGACTTAACTGAAATTTTTGGTTTCAGAAACGATCAGATAAACTTTTCTGAAGTTTTATAAACATTTTCATGGTTGCCACCCGTTTTGTTTTTTTTTTTTTGCTAATTTTGCCAATTTCGGTTCGATGAATTTTTATCGATTTAAGCGTAAATCAGTTTTTAACGATTTAAACTTTTATTTTTGAGTGTGTAGTTATAATGGCGAACGAAAAAAAAATGAAGATTTAAAATGAATTTTCGAAAGTAACCATCTGGTAACCCTAAAATTTTTTTTTTGTATATTTCTAAAGTTTATTTAAGCGTTTTGAGACAAAAATTTTTTAAACATATTGCTTAAACAAAACATATGGCAACCCTGAAAGTTTATGTTCATTTTTAAAAATGTTCCAGAGGTTCAGGTTATCACATTCTATTCAAGTTATAAAAAAATAAAAAAATTGGTGGGGAAAAAAAAGGTATGTTTCGGTACATTTTTCGGAGACTTGCCCATCGAAAATCCTCAATTGAATGTTTCTTGGGACACTCGAAGATTTCCAAAGGTCACCCAAAAGATTAATAGTCAAAACGAAGAATATCTAAGTATACAAGAGGAAAAACATATATGGCGGTCTATCATCAAGCCTTAATTGTTTCATTTTCTGTGGCAACAAAATGTTCCCGAAGGTTTCATGGTCAAAACGAAGAATACGTGTATATAAATGTCTACTTTTCAAATATAAGTTTCACTTCCATAACGTGTACTGAGTTGCACGAGAATTTTTTTTAGGTTTTTTTCAACACATATTTTCAACACTTAAATATAATTTTATTATTTTTGCTTGTTATATTTTAAAATAACTACCCTTAAAAACCTTTAATTATTCCTTTTAATAGAAAGCAAGACCAATTTGCATTCTTTTCCTCTCAACATTTTGCCCGAACAAACTTTACAGCCTATCCACACACCTCAGGGGCGCTCTCCTGAAAAAATTTCGTTCTTATGAAATAGACTTCACCCACTTCCATTATCTCTAGCAATATTAGACTGGGCTTGTTAGACCGCGAAACTGTATTTCAAAATGCAGACTATATATGAAAATATTTAGATTCGATACACTAAAAAACAAAGAAATTTTTTTGTGTGTCATTCCATGCATACATTCTCAAATATACAAATTGGTGTATCAATAATGATCTGGCAACTGTGCCACGTCTTTATGTATTGCAATTGTTTTATATTTTCCCTCGCACATTTTTTTTTTTTTTTATTGTTGCTTGATATCTTATCTACACCACGAGTCAGTCTCCTTAAATTTTCTTTTTTTCCTTATCGTCCTTTATTTTATTTTATGATTCATTGAAAAGTTTCTTCTAAATTAGTTTTGTTTTCCAATTCACTGCATTTTTACGTTCATGTAACTTTGGGTGTGGGTGAGTGCACCCACATACGTACATATTTTTTTATATACATACGAACATTCATACTTACATACATACATAGCTATGAGATTGTATCAATGAGTGTCATCTATAAAACAATTTCATTAATTTGAATTCTTTTCTTAAATTGAGTGTCTCCTTCTGTGATGATTTTTCAGGAATAAGCAGAATTCTTTGTCTTCATGTCATTCATAATTGCACCAAATTGTATTGGGGTCCACGGTAAAATTCATCCCCATAAGGAACGAAACTGCATATATAACATAGTAGCAGTCAAAATTTCTTCATTTTTTAAAGCAATTCAAAAAAATTCTTTACTTTATTACCTACACATACTTAAAAAAAAGTACGCGTGTAATTCAATACATCTGAAGGAAGTAAAACTTCCCTGCAGAACCACGGACTATTCCAAAACTAGTTTGCAAACTACTCCATGGGAGAAGCAGACTAGTCCAAATTCTGATCTTTTTTTATTAATTTTTTATTATTTTATACCTCGGCATAAGTTTCATTTTAGTTACAAAATAACTAGACCAAAGATGGGACTATTGAGACAATTGTCTCCGCCGGTCCTACAGGGATTATATTTAAAAGTAAGCATGGCATCAATTGAATATCTTTATTTTTTCCGATATGATGGGATGTAACGAAAAGTGTCGCCAAAGATGACTTGCGGTCTTGAAAGTTTACTTCTAACTGCGGCCAAAGATGTTTCACTACAGAAAATAAAAATTACAAATACACATGCATTAATTCGTTTTTTGAAGTGATACTCTTTAGCCACGTTAGCGGTGAAAAGCCAAGGTCACGACACTTTTCGTTACATATTGTTATAACTTTCAAGCTAAACCAGTTAATTTGATGAAAGTTGGTAAGCTGATGCCGAATTTAAATCGGTGTTTATCTATTAAATTTCATCAACACAACATTAATAATTTGTTTAATATATGTCACGGCCTTGTAATTTGACCCCTAGCGCGGCTAAGGAGTTTTCACTACAAAAAAAAAAATTGAACACCTTGTCGCTAATACAGTATTAGACAAAACCTTCTGTAGTTCCGTGCTCATAACTCGCTGTAAAAATTTGTAGGAGGAAAAACTCTCGAAAGATTTGTATACCTTTTTAAAAGAATCTGCAAATTTTGAAAAATTTGTGATAAAATCGAATGTTTTTTTTTTTCTTTAAAAAATTATTCATGCTTTGTAGTCAACATCACTTTTTTTTCGACAAAACCCAATGTATCTTATCAATACTGCCAAACCAAATGCAAAACCCTTGCATCTGTCGCCTAAAATCAAAAATTATGAGGCAGACGACGACATTGTGTGTATTTGTTTACATTTGCCATTTGAGCCTTCCTTGTATTTGTGTCCCTCAACCAATATTCGGTTTTTCATGTTCAAGTGCGACGAGTATCCTTATGCCGCATGCCTTATGCTCCACGTTTTGCACACAAAGTGAAGCGAATTTCAATGGCCAGGAGCCTAAGAAATCAACTTCAATATTGTCCTAAATTAAATTTGCAAACATGGCCAATAGCCAACGGGCGCTCGACTTTTGCTTTGAAACGCGTCTGTAGGGGGGATGTTTACCACCGTCCACCTGTCTGTTGATTAGATACCCCCTAACTCTTATGTTGCAGGCTGTTGTTGGCCAAGAGTGTTTTGGAATTTGCTTCGTTGATCTTGTTCGACCAGATGGTGTTTTATTTGTTGTTGTTCCTGCTGCTGCTGCTGTTGCTCCTGTCTATGCCTCAATGCGGTTTTTACCCTAAAAATATGTTTGCATTTATTTGCTTGACAAAAAGCTGGCTGGCATCCATGTACGTACATATAGTTTGGTGTATGAATCTTAAATGGTCACTCCGGATATGAAAAATTGATTAGAAGCAGAACAACAACAAGTTTGGTGATTGCTAAAATCACAACACTGGCAACATCCCCCCCAAACTGTCTGTGCACATAATTTTCATTTGCCAAAAAAGGGATACGCTGCATGTTGTCACTGGGATATTAACCAAAACCACAAAACGTTTAAAAGGAAAACGTATAAGAAATTGAGCATTTCCACAAATGACAAGCGACATTTCAACGACTTGACTAATGATCGGCAGATATTTTTGATTTATTGATGATTCCCTTTGACTTTTGACTCTTCAGTTTTGGTGCTACAAAGCTAAACATTTATCAAAAATGTTTTTTCCTATCTGACAGGAAAGCAATAATATGATGCTTTGAGTCGTGTCACGCTGAAACCTTCTTTGATGAAACATTTAATGATTCTAAATTTTGTCCCACATGAAGCGCAGGTTTTAATGAATAAATTTTTATGTCAAACGGATAGGACACTAATGTATATTTACATTAAAAAAAGTATTTTCTGCTTACGAATGAAATATATGTCGTTTATTATAACATTGACGTAAGTCCATTCTTCAAGGTGCAAAAGTAATGTCATAATATGAACAGACTTACATTTTGTTAAAAATTAATAAAATTGGACTATGTTCTCACATGAAGTTTTCTTGATAGCGTAGACTTGATGGTATTAAGATTAAAAAATTATATCAGTCAAATGATCGATTGTTATAGAATATAAATGTCTTTTGCCACCTTTTGAACTTGCGACACTATATTATTAAACCATATTTCAACAAATATTCAAGCTCTATATTGAGAAAAGAGTATGTTTTCCTTACAGAAATATTTTTAATAGAACATTTTAAAAAATATTTGATAGTAATTAACAAATAAATTTATGCTTTTAATTGGACCTTGAAATATTGTTGATTGGGCTAAAAATCATACCTGTTTGATGTTTCTTTTTTTAAGTATTTTATTTTATTGAATTTGCTTTGATTAACTTTATGATTCGAAAGAACTTTTTTAGATTGCAATTCAAATAATTATATAGAACATCTCTTCACATAATATCGTTCCGATCGTTAGATTCAGTAATTTACATTCGGTCATTGCGTCCAAAGGTTTAAAGAATTCATACGCGCGGCATAGTTCCAATTCGCTATACATGGATTCCCTCTTACGATTGCAATGAACCAAGGTTACAAATGTAGCTGGTAAATATATGGTATTATTTAACAAAGAACAAAACGCCCTGGAGGAATGAGTTCGATCCCCACACAGACAAGATTTTTTTTTTTTTTTGCTAATTTGGCATGTGCATCTAAATTTCAGTTTTTTTTAATTCATAACAAATATTGCCATGTTAGTTCCTAATTAATAACTAGTAAGGGAGTAACCTTTGGCCTAGTCAAACATTAAATACCCTACACTGCAGTATTTTGAAAATTTTGCTTTTATGGGAAGTGCCACGCACTTTTGTCCGAGTTCACCCTGTTTTTGCTCTGAGCGTGCATTTAAAGTTCTTAGTGTCTGAGTGAAATTCGGTTGGATTATCTCAAAAAATGATTTAGTATAGCGTTTTGAAGCTTTTTCTTATTAGGGAGGCGCCACGCCCTCTTTTCCGAGTTTGTCTAGTTTTAGCTCAGAACATGCATTTATAGTCTTTAGTATTTGAGTGAAATTTATTTGGATTATCACAAAAAACTCTTTCAGTATACGTTTTGAAGCTTTTGCTTATATGGGAGGTGCCACGCCTCTTGTCCGATTTCACCCAGTTTTTGTTGAGAGCTAGCATTTATAGTTGCTAGTGTCTAAGTGAAATTTAGTTAGATTATCCCAAAAAACTCTTTCACCGATTTCACCCCAATTTTGCTCAGAGTTTGCACTAATAATTCGTAGTATTTCAGTATATTTCGGTTGAATTGTCGTGAAAAATACTCCTAAAGTTGCATTTTGAATATATTTTTTGTATGGGCGGTATTCGTGTCCGTTGACCGATTTTACTCATTTTCAATCCCACGAGCTATCTTTTACGACAATGCCAACATACCAAATTTCATTGCATTATCATGGATAGTTATTGTCTCTTTTATTTGAAATAGTCCAAGGTACACTTGCATTGTGTACCTTGGACCGTTTGAGATTGCAACGGAAAAAGTAATATTTCAAATCAATGGTAAGACATAGAAATATCATTGTCACGTCATTTGATGCTGCAAGCATTGAAGAAATATAACTTAGTCAGAAAACTAAAGAAACTTTTTTGGAAAATTCAGTACATTGAAAAATTGAAAAGCGGACAAGGTGCACACATCTCCCCTACATATAAATTTAATAATTAATTTTTAATTGAAATTTATCAATGCAATTTCTAACACATAATTATGACAAATTAAGGTAACGGATTAAAAACACGGCTAAAGTGACATATGTTTCGTCTTTCGCCACAAAGACTCATCAGACTATTTTTGTTGTAATTATAAATAAATTTATTATTTAAAAAAATTTCAAATAGCAATTTCTCAAATTCCATAATTTTCACATTCGTGACTCTGGCCTAAGAGTGACGATATAATGTTTAATAAAACATATCTTGCCTAGAACTTAAGCATTTAATATAGTTTTCTTCAATATGAACTTAGAAGCTCTTTTATTGTATGAACTTATGTGTATAAAAGCTTCTATATTCAATACCGAAACCTTTTCGTGCTTTTTAAGCTTTATACCATATTTATAAAAGCTTTTTGGAAGGCCACACACAGAATTATTTTCATGCAGAAAGTATAAAAAACTAACCCCCATATCCTGCATCTTCATACTTTTATCTCATTTTCTTCTGAAATTTACGCTAATACTAAATTCGAATTAAGTGATTTTTCAGGACAAAATCGTTGAACACTTTTTTCTAAAGACCAAAACCTTGAAAGCAAATGCGTTTTCCCGATCAATTATTATCAAGAACATAAAATTGTAATGACCGGAGTAAAAGTTATAAGTTTTTGAAAATAAGTGTGTTTTTTTTTTCTTCTTTGAGAGATTTAAAATACCTTATAATAAACTGCAGATGTAAAAAATTCCACTACAAAATTGAATTGAATTAAAACTATTTAATGCTTTCTTTAGGTAAAACTTAAAAATAAATTACTTTTAATATTTGGCAATATGTTTCTCCCAATGAAATTGGTCCATCAAATGCAACAAAAACCAGCAAATGTGGTTGGTTGAGCCTCATTAACTTCATTTACCAGTGGTTACAGCATCCACCACTGTCTTTGTTGATATGTGGTTAGTGTAAGTTTCTTAAGCATTTTCAAAAATGTCAGTCCAGCAGCCGCCGCTACAATTACGATCGTATCTGAATCTGCACGGATGGTGCGAGCTCCACCTCGACCAATGTTACAAAGTGACTTTTCACAACACGAAGTGCAGGCATAAAGCTTTGTACGTTCGCCAATAATAATACAACCCGCCTCACAATTGACAGCACAGCGACGCGCCAAAGACCACATTTTTGGTGAACTGGTTGAGTTTTCCGTACTGGTGGTATAGGAGAAACGTTTAACCTAAGAGAAGAATAGGGAAAGTGGAATGGTCAGAATTAAGAATACGATTTAAAAGCCCCACACTTACCATACAAATGAATTCCTCACCGGTACACTTTTTGATGTGTGTCGTTGTATTGCGCGCCACAACTTCTACGCAAGACTCACCATCGTCCATAGTATCGCAGCCATAACACCACAAATCATTTACGCGCTCTGTGGCGGCCTGTGTCCGATGAATGGCATTGGTTAGTGATTGACCACTAGCTGTATAAAAGTAGGACAGGAAAAAAAAAACAATGCATTTTATTGATTTTCCTCAAATGGAAGGCGGGCTCCTGCAGGAACTATCAAATAAACTTACATGTTGGCGTACATTTGCTCAAGAAGATCAAACAAACGGGAACAATGAATAGAAGACACATCACTTAAAATTTTCATGAATGTCCTTAATAAAGGACAAAAAAGGAATTTCCAGAGCACGCGCTCAGTTTTTGTTTACTGACGATATCAGAAAATGTCGATGGAATGAGGAGTGAAAGCATAAGGATGTCAACAGCATGCAAGCTGTCAAAAGCAGCTGTCATGACGCGCAATTCAGTACAACAACCGGAAGGAGCAAGGATAACGTTTTATAATGAATTTGTGCAGAGACTGCTAAGCGGGGACACGAAGCATTTGCGGCAAATTCATCGAGACTTTGAAGCGAAAGTTTTAATATGGAATGTCTAAAGACCAAACAGTGCAAAATTTGATAAACTCAATGGGACAAACAAAAAATTATTCTTTTTGCCATAGACTTATGAGACATAAAATTTAATTTGTCTGTCTGTCTGGATGTCTATCCGTCCATTGAAATCATTTTAATATTTTTTGGGAGCAAGATAATTCGATGAAATTTCATAGGGTGCTTCTGTCGTCAAAGTTAGCTCGACTTGTTGAGAACGAGCGCAATCGCTCAATGGACACGCCTACCATACATACAAAAAATATCTTCAATATGCAGTATATATTTTACAATGCAACCAAAATACACATTAATATTAGGTACGATAAGCGCAAGTTCTGAGCAAAGCCTAGTCGAACTCAGGCAAGAGAGCGTGGCATCTCCGATATAAGCACAATTTTCAAAATGCAATACTGAAAATGGTTTTTGAGATAATCCAACAAGACTTCACTCAAATACTAAAAACTCTCCAAATGCAAGCTCTGAGCAAAAACAAGGGAAACTCGGACGAGGGGTCGTGGCACCTCCCAAATCAGGAAAAGATCCAAAATGATATACTGAAAGTTTTTTTTTCAGATAATCCAACCAAATTTCACTCAATTACTGAGAACAGTAAGTGCAAGATCTGAGCAACAGCTATGTGAATTTGGATAAGAGGTCGTGGCACTTCCCGTACAAGCAAAATTTTCAAAATACTGCAGTGTAGGGTATTTAATGTTTGGCCAGGCCAAAGGTAACACCCTTACTAGTTTTATTTTCACAACAATGGAAAAAAGAATTTCGAGTGTTGATGAGACATTGCTTTTTCATGGGAAAAAACACTGTTGAAACAAAAACTTGGCTTGGTGAGTGTTATACGGACTCTGCAACAAGAAAATTTATCTTTGTTGACAATAAAATATTTAAAAAAATTTGCAAGCTTTGGAAGACCGAAAAGTGATAATTCGTGAAACAGCTGACATCTTAAAGATTTGACCATTTGAAAGTTATTTTCGAAGTGGGTGCCACATTTACTGTTTTTAAAGACAATTTATTATCGGCTGTGGTGCCAGGATTCCTTGAAAAAAATGTATATTTTTGTAGGCATCTTAGAAAGAAATCAGACCTCAAGGCTTAAGTAAAACAACAGCAGTTTCCTTTCGAGAACGTTATCATTTCTTTATTGATTTCTATCATCGCTTATTAAACTATCCTTAATTATATCAAAATGGCGTCATAATTGTTATCGGCACGCGTTGCGATTCTTCCCCGTATACAGGAAAGGGACGCCTAAATCTCTTGCTCACTGACTGGTGGCACGTCAGCGTTGCCTATAGAAAATACGACCGTTCTAGTGATGAGCAAAATTAGTCTTGGTCTTGAGTCTTGTTCTTGGTCTTGCTAATTTTGCGAGACCAAGACCAAGATGCTGATATTTCTGCAAGACCAAGACCAAGACTGATATGGTCTTGGTCTTGCTCACGATAATTGTCAAGACCAAGACTGCTGAAAATTTTTTCAAGACCAAGACTTAATGAGCAAGATCAAGACCAAGACCAAGACTCAATATCAAAACCAAGACCAAGACCAAGACTCAATGTGCAAAAACAAGACCAAGACCAAGACCAAGACTGCTATGGTCTGGGTCTTGGTCTTGGTTTGCTCATCACTAGACCGTTCTCTCCCGTAACTAGACCTGCTCTTGCACCTATTCACACAACTTCCTGCGTTGCCGGGTAAAAGCGTCAGTTTTCCTTTCTTTCCTGTTTTTTATCACTATCCCCCTCTTTCTTACGATCGTCCCCTGGTTCTACCACTCCCGGCGTTGCCTATAGGAATTGTATTACCAGACCACAATCGTCCAACTACACTACTGCCTAGTACTTTATTTTCACTAATCCTGTCCTACTCACGATCACCCCTTGGTCCTACCACTCCCAGCGTTGCCAACTACGCTACCGCATAATACCTATTGCTAGCTCGCTGTATCTAACTGGCCATTCCCGGCATTGTATATAGGAATAATCCCAAAATTACAGCTTCAATACTCTTAGTCTTATGACCAACTCCGGAAGCGGAATTATTTTCTAAATCTACTTCTAATACCACTAGCTAACTACTGCGCTGACTCACCGTGCTAAGTGCTGGCTGCCGACTGACTCCTGAAACCTGATCACCAACTCATTCGAACAGATGGTTCAGAAACAGCTGATAGCTGTCAACTAGTAGTGTTGGCAGCCCTAAATTTTTCTAACAATTTAATTTTAACCACTTAACTTTCATCCAATATTTAACGATTCCGGAGTTTTCTCTTACTTTAATAACTCATTGTTGTTTTAACTCATATTTCACTTAATATTTATAAAAATAATAATATAATTGGTGCAAAATTCAATAATACATTTCAATATACTAAAAATAAACTCAAATTCAGTTCTTTGTTGTTGAGCCCGCGACTTATAGCGACTATTAGTCATGGTCTTGGTCGTGATAATTTTTCAAGAAGAGTGCTTTGATCTCGGTCTTGGCCACGTTGTTCATCAAGATCAATATTGCTTTTCAATGCTGCTTCAATGGCGCCATTACCTCTGCATAATATAAATAAATTTTAATTTAAAGAAAATGTTCTCTATATAAGATGAAAAAATAATTTTAAGTAATATTTTAATCATAAGCTGCAGTAAAAAGTGTAAATGAAAAAAGAAATGTAGTTTTGAAGGAAATCAAACTCACGTATTGCTGAAATGCTGACATCTTGTTCACTCTTGTAACTCAACTATTGAGAATTTATGTAGCAGAGTAATTTAATCTTTTAAAACTTAAACTTTAAACAAATTACGTGCAGTGTTATTAAATACTCTAATGTATCCTTTAAAGGACACTATGATTGCATTTAAATTTCCGCTTCTGATGTCGTCGTATTGAACTTTCCGTATGTCCGTCCACACATGGCAAAGTTAATGAAGCATCGCTGTGTGACACTGGCGCGTGCTTTCGACAGTTTGTCATTTATCAACTTGGTCGCTAGATAGATATCCATAGGATGGATGGCACAACTATGTGTGAGCAAAAAATTTCGAAAGTCATAATGAAGGTGTTTTTGCTTAGCACATTGGCCACGACGACGACAAAGTTGGTGTATCACAATGTAATTTAAGTTAGTTAGCGAGAAGTTCTGCTTTAAAGTTTTCATTATGCTGCAGCAAAAAAACAAAATGTGAATTTTTTTTTAAGGTTAATTACATATTTAATTACAAAGTCAGACATTTTTCATAACTCTGCTGAGCTTTAATCCGTAAAGATAAAAAGAGATTTAATTAAGAAATATTCAGGGTATTCCTTAAAACATGATAAACTAGTACACAGTAAAAAATTATGGTTTTCTTTTCTTACTTTTGATTCCCTTTTGTATTGATTTTAAACTTTTTTGATATTAAACGGCGATTTTTTTCCAAAAAAGTTTTAAATTTATTCCAAAAAAAGTATGAAATTTATTCCAAAATAGTTTAAAATCAATACTTTTTTGGCATTGTTCTATACATAAATACTTTTTGGTTTTAAAATTAAACTAAAATTTTTACTGTGTAATAGTTGTCAAAATCAAAACGAATTTTGACTGTTTTACGAGTTTACGAGGTTTTCGATGCATTAACACGTTTAAAGAAATACGTTTGTTATAATTGAATTTTTTACATTATTTTTTCATGCGATAATGCCCGTTTTCCCGTAGGTTCTTCTGGACAGATTTATTGTAAACCAGGGAATTGATGGTAAAATTTATTTTATTGGGGAGCTGTCACTATATTCGGTGAAATTATGAAAAGTTGGAAAATTATGAAACGTTCGATATGATGAAATACTCGGAAAATGATGAAAATTTGAAAAGTGATGAAAAATTAAAGAGGTGTTCGGAAAATTATGACAAATTCGATAAAATTATGAAAAGTTGGAAAACTATGAAAAGTTCGAAATGATGAAAAATTCGGAAAATGATAAAAATTTGAAAATTGATGAAAAATTAAAGGAGTGTTCGGAAAATGATGACAAATTCGATAAAATTATGAAATGTTCGAAATGTTAAAAATTCGGAAAATGATAAAAACTCGACAAGTGATTCAAGTGAAAGTGAAAAATTCAGGAAAAGGTTAAAAATTCCAATAAATATGTATAATAAGTGCAGGATATAATACAATTTCGAAAAATTACGATATATTCGGAAAATAATGAAAAATTATGAAAAGTTCGAAATATACAAAGGAATGTGCACTTTGGACCTTTTTTAGTAAAATTTTCAAACCCGAATATTTCGAAAACTAAATTTAATTAATTAGTTGTTCCAAAATTCATTTATTTCTCAATATGTATGTAGATGCAAAAAAATGTTTTTTCAGAATATACTGTTCTATGCAGTGATTGTTGAAAAATACATCAATTATTTCAATTGAAAAACTCCA
Organism: Calliopum simillimum; assembly: GCA_951812925.1. Taxonomy (NCBI): domain Eukaryota; kingdom Metazoa; phylum Arthropoda; class Insecta; order Diptera; family Lauxaniidae; genus Calliopum; species Calliopum simillimum. Next base: position 104,254,812 of record OX638370.1, read on the forward strand.
ATTTTAAAGGTGGCTCAAGAAATAGCAATTTAATTTAATCGCGATTATCATGTGCCCTTTTTCAGCAAAAGCCCACTCTTATCTTTCTGGTCAATTTATTTAAATTGGTATCTTCATAATACAAACAATAGCACGTTACTTATACAGCAAGTTAACTCAATGTTTCACTTTAAATGAATTCATGAATTTAACATGGAATGCTAAAATCCTTCTCAGCGAATTCGTATGTTTTTCGTATAAATTTTATTTGCATTTTTTTTATTTTTATTTTTATTTCACGTTTTTGAGTTGGTTCACTCCCCATCTCAAGGCAAAAGTAAGGAAATATTCGATTTTAAATCACTGCAAGGACAAGCAGGATATAAAGACTGCGTGGCGGCATCAATGAAGCTGATCATAAAAACTACCAGTAGCTGCTTAATGTCGTAACGCAAATACACGCAACATTTACGAACCGGAAAAGACAAATTAAGTGAGTGACGGGGTGGTGACTTTTAACGAGCAATTTAACTATCGTAAAATGCGCTTAAAGAAAATGGATGCTGCCAACAAAGCATGAAAAAATGTTGCGGGTTTTTTTTTTTACATAATCACAGGAAAGAAGTAATTTTTTTTAAAAGTGGGAATTGCTTGTGGCTTCTTTGTTGAAGTATTTGTTATAAGAACTATTTTCAAAAATTTGTTCAAAATTGTATCAGAGATATTTTACTGAAAAATTCCATTCGTGAAGCAAAAGTTGTGCTCTAACATAGCATGAGAACCCATCATACAAAAATCTTTTTGTCGATCTTTCGTAGATGACAGGAGGACTGGTAAAATATCCCAATTTTGTATAGTCCCAGTCAATTAGTATCCAAAAAGTTTCATATTTAGTTCCATATAAACAAAACTTCGAAAAACTAATAATAAAACTAACGTAAAGTACTTGCACGTCAAAGGTAAAAGTTTCCTCAGTGTATCAATAGTAACTTTGACATTGTTTTCATGCATACATATATGTATGTAAGTGTGTGTATGTATGCCTTTGTGTATGTGTGCTTTTGCTCTGTTTATTTTGTGTTAAAGTTTTTTGCATCAGATTTGTGTAACTTTCAAATTAAATTACGAGTAAAATGTGTTTTTACTACTTAATGATGTATCACACATACACATTTCCGGTGTTGGCGCTGGGCGCCGTTGTTTCGCCAAGAGATACACATGAGGGACCATGAGAGGAAACGTCAGTGATTGACATGAATGATGTGAATTATGGTTAACAAGATTTCGTAATTAATAAATTGTTATGAATTTTTTTTTTTTTTTCCTTTTCTTAATTACTCTTCCATACGCAAACACGCCTACGTATTTACAGTGTGCACTCGATTACACTGATTCATATAAGTCATGCTTTCATTCCGAAATAACTAGTGCTATGACCTTAGTGTATGAGTAACAGAAAAGTCTTAAAAATGTTTCCATAAACATATTTTGCATTTATAATAAAATATAAGTTTTTGACTTTGAGAATAATGTCTTTTTATTCAAAGTATTTGGACCATTGGTTGTAGTAAAAATCATTACGGGCGGTGCCATTACCTCTTGCCAAAATTCACATAGTTTTTACTCAGAGCTTGCAATTACTGTTCTTAGTGTCTGAGTGAAATTCACTGCCATAAGGCAGTAGAAGACGTGGTGGAGCGACAACCACCTGATTTGAACTTCCTCCTTTTCAGTAACACTTAACATTTCACTTAACATTTTAAGATTTCGGCAACATTTTTTTATTTTTAAGGCGTTGTATGTTATTAAAATGGTTGTAGCCACATTTTGACTATTTTGTGACTTTCTGGAGACTTTTGGAATTTTAATGCTTCAGCAAAATTTTGTGACTTTCTGGGGATTTTTGCAATTTTAATATTTCAGCAACATTTTTTTGTTTTCAAGGCATTTAATGTTATTAAAAGAGCTGTAGCAACATTTTGTGACTTTCTAGCGACTTTTCGAATTTTAATATTTCAGCAACATTTTGTGACTTTCTGGCGATTTTGGGAATTTTGATGTTTCAGCAACATTTTGTGACTTCCTGGCGAATTTTGCAATTTTAATATTTCAGCAACATTTTTTTGTTTCCAAGGCATTTTATGTTATTAAAATGGTTGTAGCAACATTTTGTGACTTTCTAGCGACTTTTCGAATTTTAATATTTCAGCAACATTTTGTGACTTTTTTGGCGATTTTTGCAATTTTAACATTTCAGCAACATTTTTTTGTTTACAAGGCATTTTATGTTATTTAAATGGTTGTAGCAACATATTGTGACTTTCCAGCGACTTTTGGAATTTTTATGTTTTAGCAACATATTGGGACTTTCTGGCGATTTTTGCAGTTTAAATTGTTCAGCAACATTTTGTAGCTTTCTGCAGACTTTTGGAATTTTAATTTTTCAGCAACATTTTGTGACTTTCTGGCGAGTTTTGCAATTTTAACATTTCAGCAACATTTTTTTGTTTTCAAGGCATTTTATGTTATTAATGGTTGCAGCAACATTTTGTGACTTTCTAGCGACTTTTGGAATTTTTATGTTTCAGCAACATTTTGTGACTTTCTGGCGATTTTTGCGACTTTAATGTGTCAGCAACATTTTGTGGCTTTCTGTTGAATTTTGCAATTTTAACATTTCAGCGATTTTTGCAACTTTAATATTTCAGCAACAGTTTTTTGTTTTCAAGGCATTTTTTGTTATTAAAATGGTTGTAGCCACATTTTGAGAATTTCTGGAGACTTTTGGAATTGTACTGTATCAGCTACATTTTGTGACTTTCTGGCGAATTTCGCAATTTTAATATTTCAGCAACATTTTTTTGTTTTCAAGGCATTTTATGTTATTAAAATGGTTGTAGCAACATTTTGTGTCTTTCTAGCGACTTTTCGAATTTTAATATTTCAGCAACATTTTGTGACTTTCTGGAGACTTTTGGAATTTTTATGTTTCAGAAACATTATGTGACTTTCTGGCTAATTTCGCAATTTTAACATTTTAGCATTTTATGTTATTAAAATGGTTGTAGCAACATTTTTTGACTTTCTAGCGACTTTTGGAATTGTAATGTTTCATCAACATTCTGTGACTTTCTGGCGATTTTTGCGACTTTAATGTTGCTGCAACATTTTTTTTGTTTTCGAGGCAATTTATGTTATTTAAAAAACGATCAGTTAGGATTTTATTCGGAACATATTTCAAAAAACTATAACTGAAATATGATGTCCTGAACTGTTTCATAAGGCATTTCCATGAAACTTATTTTTGAATATAAGTATGTGGAGTAGGTGGGATAGGTGTGGGAAGTTCGACCTATTTTTTAAAAAAAGCTTTTAAAAACTTTTGTTTGTGAAAATTTTTGAATAAATTAAAAAAGTTTCTAGATCTATTCAAAATATTAATAGCATTCAAATTGAGCAATCTCGAGGAAGTACTTTACCCTGCAAGGTCAATGTAAATTACAAATCACTGATGAAACAAATTGAAACAATATTGAAAAACAAATACACACACACGAACACTAACACAATCAATTTGGTTCGATAAATTAAAGCGTTATTACAATGAAAATCAAATGAATTCAAGTGAAAACACAACAATAACAACAAAGGAAGATTCTACAGAACTTACCACAGACAACAAGTAGGCCAAGAACAAAAAACAAAACAACAACTAAAATACAACAAAGCACTTCAGATACAACAACGGTGCGGCGCGTCCAAGCAAAAAAGGATCATCAACATCAAAAATCCCGTGCATGAGAAACTTTTATACCTCTCTAAGGACAATCGTGCGTTCGTGCCAAACAATCAAAAGTGAAACCAAGCAGAAAGGCTTAAAAAAGAAAAACAATAAACCGAGGGGGAAACACACCAGAGTGGCGGCAGGACAACAAAACCAAACAACAAACAGAGAGATGGGGGGTAAATTACGCCAAAAACAAATTTAATGAAGCGACACGAAATTTAAAAAAAAAAAAACAAAAAAAAAATACAAAAGACAATCAAAACATAGCTTTTGTTTTGTTTTGTTTTGTTTTTAGCAAAAGTTCTCACACACACACATGACCTCGACAACGGGGCTCTCGTACACCAACAACTTGAAAAAAAGTTCGAGAAAACATTTCACTTATCCTTTTACTTGCATGACCAGCCGACACAAGAACGTGTTGGTTGAATCCTTTTCAGTAGCCCAGTGTGCCATTTGAACGAACCCCCGCCCCCTTACGTGTCGCATCCAGTATCTCGTTTCACATGTCAAGTGTTTAGTTGCTCGTAATGAAGCTAAAAAGAAAAAGAAGATGAAGCAGCAGGCGTGAAAGTGAAATCGAAGCTTAATTGTAAAAGTTGCTATTTGTCCAATTAGTCCTGCTGGTTGTCGATTGCTTGCTTGCCTGCTTCAGTCGCACGTACAGTTTTAGTCACGTGAAGGGTTACCAAGTGCTCTCTGTGATACTTCTTGGCCCCTGCTATGGATACTTAGCTGTTGTTGTATTTTGAAGAAGATTTCATTTCATTGTTGTGGTTAGCAATTGTAAAGTCAAAGATTTGCCGCGTAGAATGAACTATTTCTGGAAAAAATTTAAAGTACGAGGTAATTACACTCAGAAAACTGTGTAAAAAATGTTCAGCTGCCCCTATGGAAAAAAATAATGCATTATTTTTAAGCAGAAACTCTCACCTTTCTGACTAGAAATTAGATCATGTATTCTGGATCCACATGAGATATACCAAAAAACGGTCATCGAGTTTTTCGAAAAAAAAGTTTTACAAGGCTATTTATAATAACCTAAGGAACAAAATCACTGCAAGAGACAAAGATTGTCAGAAGTTTGACAATTTGTTTCGGGCTCACTGTGACAAAAGTCTTAAGTAGGTACACAGCAAAATGTGGGTGAGTCTCCAAAAAATGTACTATTCAATGTCCCGGGGCTCAAAACCATGGTTAAATTTAAAATTTGGTATTTTAACTATTCAATACAGATACTTAACCAGAGCTTCTACACGAATTGCTTGAAAATAAATTAAAATTTTTAATATTTTACAACGAAATTATAATATTATATAAAGTGTTAAAAACTCATTCTCCGTGCTGCCCTAACGGCACTTAATTTGCCCGTTTCGCATATTACGTTATTTTCTAAAAAAAAACTTAGAGAACATTGTCTGTATAAATATTTCAGCTACTGGGTTAACCCTTCGAAACATTTTTTTTTTTTAATATGAAATAGACAAACATGAAAGTTGGTCCCTCAATTTAGACTATCTCCGCTCAATTTTTCTTATTCTAACTGTAATTTTTTGAAATATTGAGTAAATAGAGAAGTCCAAGTGAAGAGAAAGAAGAGCTTAAGATTTTTTTCAGCTCAGTCAGTTTTGAATTTTTGACAGTGAGTGTCCATGTGTTTTTTTTTTTTTAAGTTTAAAAATTTAAAAATTTTGTGAAGAACGCAACTGTGCGATAGTTTTATTATGTTACTTAACATATTTTATCTCTATATAAGTAAATCAATAAACAATTACAGGAGCTATCCTTCATTGTGATATTACTGTTTTTGCAACATTTCGTTATTCTCCATTTCATCATTCTCCGTCGTTTTTTTTTTTACAACATTTCATCATTCTCCGTTTAGTTACCCTCCAACTGGTTTTTGTTTTGTTTGTTTTGCTTTAAAATTTAGTCTTAAGACCCTCAAAAAAACTCTTAAAAAATCCAACATAAATTTTTAGGGCTGCCACCTGGTTATTTTCGAAAATCTTACATAATTCGCCCTTTTTCGGACTAAATTGATATTTTCGGTTTCAGAAACGCTTAGATAAACTTTTTTAAAATTGTACAAAACTTTCGGTGTTGCCACCAAAGTAAATGATTTAAGCGAAACTAACAAAAAAAGCCGGGTGGCTTTCTGAAAGTTTTTTTGAAACCAAAAGTTTCAATTTAGTCAAAAAAAGTAAGAATTATGTAAGATTTTCAAAAATAACCTGAAATAACCCTAAAAATGTATATTGGATTTTCAAAAGTTTATTTAAGCGTTTTTTGATTTTTTATATATGAAGCACTCCATGTCAAGTGTACCAGGCTTAAATTTTTTTTTTCTCCGACTTCGCTCAAATTTGGCAGTGTGTTAGATCCGGTGTGCAAGAACAACAATCCGGGACAATTTGGTCCTAGTACCATTTGTTGTTAAAATACAGGGTGTTGAAGTTAGCTTTTTTAGTCATTTTCATGAAAAGGGTGTTTTTTCAATAATTTGTAATGTTTGTAAATTGATCAATCTAAGTTACTGGTCCTATTCACTTTGAATTGTTCTTTTAACAAAAAAATATTTCTTGGTGAAAAAAATTTTTTCACCAAAATTTTTTACACTTAAAAATACTTTTGAATTTTTTTTAAAAAAAGCCCCCTTCGATTTTGCCCTGTACACTTCTTTCGTAAGATGCTTTCCTCTTGAGTAAAAAAAGATTTTTGCCTTCCGCGGGCGTTCAAAAGCCAAAAACTCCCATTTATCGTCCGAATCCCACCTTGAGTTATACATCATTTTAAAGCTTACAAATTATTCTTTAATTTAAAGTACTTTTAAAAAAAATCGAAGGGGGCTTGTTTTAAAAAAAATTCAAAAGTATTTTTAAGTGTAAAAAATTTTGGTGAAAAAAAATTTTTTTCACCAAGAAATATTTTTTTGTTAAAAGAACACTTCAAAGTGAATAGGACCAGTAACTTAGATTAATCAATTTACAAACTTTAGTGTAAGCTACAAATTATTGAAAAAACACCCTTTTCATGAATATGACTAAAAAAGCTAACTTCAACACCCTGTATTTTAACAACAAATGGTACTAGGACTAAATTGTCCCGGATTGTTGTTCTTGCACACCGGATCTAACACACTGCCAAATTTGAGCGAAATTGGAGAAAAAAAAAATTTAAACCTGGTACACTTGGCATGGAGTGCTTTATATATTATTTAAACGAAACTTCCAAAAAAGAGAAAAAACATATGGCAACCCTGAAAGTTTGTGTCCATTTTCTAAAAATGTTCCAGAAGTTAAAGCCATCATATTCTATACCTTCAAGTAATAAAAAACTAAAAAAAAAAATTGGTGGAGACAAAAATAGGCATGTTTTGGTAAATTTTTCGGAGATTCACCCAGGCTTTTCAAAGTGGTTGAAACTTTTGTATTTTGATTGCAACACAATATGCTAAGTAAAATAGCTTTAAAGTAAAGTTGTAAAGGGATAGCAACAATTTGAAAGCTAATACAATTCCAAGGGAATAAAATCAAGCCTCTTTAAATCCTTCCTTTCCGTCCTGCCAGACTTTACGTACGTAATATTTGCTAAGTTGAAGACTCTCGAAACTATATAAGTATGCCATTCGTCTAAGTTTCTGCATAAAGGAAATGAAATCAACATGTGGTAACCTTATTAAAGCCTTAATGATGACGATAACTAAGAAATTGTTTCTAAGGTATTTGTATACATATGATGTATTCAATGCAAGTGAATGACATCAGCGCTTGAAGAATCATCAGAAGTGTTCTTGACAGTCGGTCGGGGTGCTACGCACTACGATGATTTGCAGCACAACATTTTAAGTAAAAAAAAAGTTCGCTTTCTATATTGCCATAAATCTGAATTCGCACCGACTTGTTAATATTTCTGTCATGGAAAGCGTGATAGCAAACAAACAGCACCACGTGATAAGATATATATATATCCTTTTATTCATTCACTATAAATAAATTTGCAGCATGGCGTATACTTAACAACAATATTCCTTGTGCCGCGCCACATAACGAACTCTGTCAGAAATGTGGGACTTTTCTCGCTTTTATTTTTTATTGCATTGCGGTTGCATGCAGCACTTTCAACTGCACCTGAATTTTGTTTTATTTTTCGTCTTCATTTTTTTTTTTCAATGTTTAGATTTAGTGACACATAAAAAATTGTATTGCGGAAAAAAAAAATCACAGTGGAGGGACTTATTTTTTTTTCAAATTAATTTGCTTTTGCTGTCCATGACACTGCATCCTGTGTGTACTGTCTGCATAATAGAATGACACCACTGTTGTCATATGCAAGTTGCGGCGGTAGGTAGGTAGGTAGAGCTCTGCTGAAACACGTGAGCTCGAATAACGTGACACAGTGGCGCGTTGCACCAAAAGAACTGCGGCATTTCAGGTAGCGCAACGTACTGAATGCTACATTTCGTAACAGTGATGACGGATGAAAGAGGTGATACAGTAGTGGGCATTTGACGTTGTGACGAAATACTTTGAAAGCTATTTAGGGATGTATTGGAAATAAGAAATAATCTTGGACTTCATTGCTTAAATAGCAATAAGAAAACGCTTTATCCTAGTGCTAAGGGAAATTCCCTCGGCTTGTTTGGGTCATGAGTTCAATTTGCGGGCAAGTTTTTATACATTCAGTGTATATTCACTTTGTCCTTTCGTTTGTAATGCAGAGAAGGAGGTGCGGCAGGTATAGAAAAGTATATATGGAGCATTACATATGTATGTATATTACCGGATAGCATTTGGCTTATGCATCTCCGATTTTTGAAACTTTTTCTTATATAGAACTAGTTGAGACTAGCATCCATGTTTTTTTTAAATTTTTTTTTATCAAGCCGTTTAAGAGATATATTTTTTTTTTTTAATGAAAAAGCTGCAAAAATGACATTAATTAGTTTTTTGAAATGCTCATAATTCCATATTTTAAATGATTTTCGTTATTTTTGGTCTTATACCGATATATTAGATGTTTTTCGATACCTTTGGACTTTTATCAATAGTTTATATGTTTTTTGATATTTTAGATTTTTTACGATATTTTTGGACTTTTACCGATATCACTGTGGAACAAAATTTGGTCGCCAAAAGTTTACTCGGATCTGACGCTGCGGGGTGAAAATAAAGGCCAAAATAAAAGTCCAATTGGCTCAGCTTTTTCAAGTTGGCTCTAGTTTTCGAGAAAAGGTCGTTTGAATTTTGCACCTTGAATTATGTGGTTTTTTCAATATAAAGCACTCCATGCCAAGTGTATCAGCTCAAAATTTTTTTTTCTCCGATTTCACTCAAATTTGGCAATATGGTAGGACAACAATTCGGGAGGATTTGGTCCTAGTACTATTTGTTGTTAAAATACAGGGTTTTGAAGTTGGCGTTTTTAGTCATTTTCATGAAAAGACTGTTTTTTCAAAAATTTATAGCTTACACTAAAGTTTGTAAAACGATAAATCGAAGTTACTGGAAAAAAAAAATTTGAGTTGGTACACTTGGCATCGAGTGCTTCATATATATCGTAAGTTAACTGAGTTTTATAGCATTTGGTGGTAAGACTTTGTTCGTCTCGTTCATATCTACTTTTTCATTACCAAATCAGTCCTTTTGGATGCATTTTTTGGCAAGTTAGAGCACAAAATTCCCAAAAAAGTGATATTTTTCGCCTTTTATGTTATTCGGCTCAATAGAAATTACCCGAATGGAGGACTTTTAACCTATAGCCAAGATCCATACGAACACTTTGATATAATATATGTGGCATATGGGCAAAAATTTCTCGAGTGAGCCATCTAAAAAATTAAACGTAAAAAAGGCTTTAACAAAATGATGTTTTATAACAACTAGTAAAGATTTGTAAAAATGTTTTTTTTAAGATATTAAGCATAGGTCGGGAAATAAAATGGTGTTTTTGTTTTGTAAAGAAATGTTTAATTTATTGTTGAAAATCCCTAATTTAAATAGGTACATGAAAATAATGCAACTTCTTCGCCTCTGAGAAAACTATAAAAAATATGTAGGCACTCTCCACTAGTCAAGAAACTATATTCCAGAAAAAAAAAAAAAAATGGGTTATTAACAATTGTTGTGAGTTTGCTAAGCACCTAATGCATCAGAACATTCTTTTGATTGCACATCGATTGATCGAGTTTCAGCTAAAAGCCAAACCGTGGGATACCAAAATGAAATGTATCCAACATCGTCAATCGTGTGATTTCAATTTTAACCAAAACAAATTAGAACACTAAATACACAAACAACATGCTTTTGCTATGGACACCTGAATGAAATATGTCCCGCAAAAGCATGGGAATCGGAAAACGCGTACGTGATAAATCGTGTGATTTCAATTTTAATCGAAGCAATTTAGACTACTAAATACACAAACAACACGCTTTTGCTATGGACACCTGAACGGAATGTGTCTAGCAAAAGCCTGAGAATCGGAAGTCGCGTACGTGATCGAACCAATTGGTGTTCAGCAAGGCAAACTCACAGCGTCTCCCGAAGGTTGAAACAAGCTCAGGTACGAAACGAGGTGAAAAGCTCGTTTCACGACACTTAGAGCTTTTTCCAGCGATCGGAAATTATCTAATAAAAAAACCGTTCGATTAAGGAACGGTCGCTTGTCTTGTTTTGTCTTGTCTTGTAAATTAACTAACTAGCGAGTAAGAATATTGCTGGAGCGCGGTGAAATAGCCGCTGTTTTAGAAATAATAAAAGTCAAAGTGAAATATTGAAAATAAAGTGTTTGATTCGAAATCTCACCGGAAGACCAAGACCACCTATGGAATAAATATAACAACTTGGCTACTACATATAACCCCTGGAAATTTTAACAACAACATTTGGCGCAGCCGGTATTCCGAGCCAGGAATACGCGAACAACAGGAAAAATTACCAACATTTGGCCAACATAAAAGCAGCAACAAGAGCAGTTTAATTGGTAAGTACGGTGTCACGAAAAGAGGAAGAATAGAAAATCCGTCGATAATTTGGTAGATGTAACATCTAACAAATTAGAATTAGTAAAGGAACGAATAAAACGTTTGATTTTCGATAGATGTAACATCTAGCGAAAAATTGAACAAGTTCCTATAGTAAAAACATAACTACAATAGGAGTTTAAAATTTTTTTTTTAATTTACCGGTAAACTGGCTTCCCCCACCCGTGGTAAGAAGTCAGTTGCGTGAAATCGGTCTGGGAAAAAATAAAGTAAAGGAAAATTGTGAAATTGAATTGTGAATTGGATTAAGTCCATTGCCCTAGGGAAAAATAACGGAAAATTTTAAATCGGCAATAGCTAATTCAAATTTGGTTTTAATAGTGGTCTCTGTGTAAGATTTCAGAAGTTCTTGGTAGAATTAATTACTAAGTATTTGGGAATCTTATGTGAAGGGCTATTAAAGGCAAATCTAAGGTGCTATCTTTGCCGAGGAAGAGCAATTCTTTTGTTTGAACAGTTTACAAATTTTAAAGCCACTTCATAAGGGGCTGAAGTTTGTAAAGTCTTCATTGAAGTCTTGTTCTCATAACCGGGAAATCTTGCTGGTTTAGTTTTGGGTTCTCAAGAATTATTTTCAAGTGATTCAAGAGTTCCGTATCGATCAGCAAGATTACGAAAAATTTTAAGTGCAAATAAAATTATTTGATAAAACTATTTCTGCCTTCACGGAGGAATTAGAATAAAATTCATTGCTACCGATCAGCAACTAAAAGCTTTTATGCATATCAAATTCAAGCAAGAATAACAAAAAGCGAAAAAGTAAAAATTTCATTTGGGTCATTAGCTTTGTTTTTATTTGCGTTCATATACCTAAAAGCTTTATATGCGGAATAATTTGGTTAATGTAATTTTGCGATAGGTCAGGAACAAGTAAAACAAAGAATAATACAAAGACTTTCAATGCAAGTTCATTGCACATAAAAAAGGGAAGTCAGCAGTTTTTACCGAAACTTCTTCATGGCTTTAATGCAAGTGTAACTTGAATCTTTTGTTTATAAATTGACAAGCAACAATAAGAATATTTTTTGCTGCAACAGTAGCAACGATAAATGAAAAATTTAATAAAATTTCGATTTGCATTAGCGTAACATAGAACTTTAGCTGGGACACTTGTATTTGTTTTGTTTGTTTTTTTTTTTCATTGCATCTTAACAGTGGGATCATTAAACAGTAAACTAAATAAAATTAACATATGGAATACTTGAAAGATTCAAATGTATAATACATTAATTTGCTTGCAGTTAATTGCTTTAGTGTAATTGTAATTGGAAGGTTTTGGTTGTTTACTGTCTATTACAGTGAAATAACATAAACAAATAACCAAATATTTTTCAATAAATTCGTGGTTCAATTGTTATGGAAAACAGATAAATAATGAATAATTATGGGCAAGGAACAAGTCTTTTAAGCGGGAGTCCCGTAGTCCGTGATGTCGTAAACGTCTTTTTTCAGCATTAGAGAAAATTAAGGCATCCTACGAAAAAAGTGTATATAGCATAAAATGCTTAGAATTATCTAAGGAATGCGTGTGAGTTTTTTTGGAACATAACAAATTTTTTTTTTCGGACCTTTTGAAAAATTACAAAATGTCTCAGAATATTCTGAAAAAATTCACACATATTCCTGAGATAATTCTAAGCATTTTATGCCATATACACTTTTTGTTGTTTTTCTCTAATGTTGAAAAAAGACTTGCACGACATCACTATATTGTTAATAACTTTTGAACCAATATCGATTACCCCAATTTTTTTTCTATGTGCCCACATATTTCACATATTTTTTATAGTTTTCTCAGAGGCGGAATAGTAGCTTTAGTTTTATGTAAATATTTGAAATAATGATTATCAATAATAAAATAAAAATTTTGGAACAAAAAAAAATGCCATTTTATTTCCCGACCTATGCTAAATATCTTTAAAAAAACATTTTTACATTAATAGTACAGGGTGGCTGATTCGAACTGTTACCAACTTCAGATAGACTTATCTGACAGATGGAACATGACAGCTGTCTAAAAATTGGCATGATGTTAGTTCATTCTATTGTCAACAAGTAACCAAAAGCATTTGCGCGTCAATTTATTGAAAATAAAAAATTTTCGAAATGGAATTCAAACGTAATAGTGTGATTGCTCTTTATTTGGCTGGAAAATCGCAACCAGCAATTGTTCGTGAGCTGAAACATTTAAAAGTGAATAAAATGTTTGTGTATCGGACCATAACACGTTACAATGGTACCGGCAGCGTTGCCAAACGACATGGCGGTGGTCGGAAAATAACTGCAACATCACCAGAAATGGTTCGAAAGGTGAAGGCCAGAATTGAGCGAAATCCGAGACGCAGTGGCAGACAAATGGCTGCCGAGCTGAAAATATCACGTGAACGAATGCAACGCATATTGTCAAACAAGCTCGGACTAAAGGTCCTCAAGTTCCAAAAGGCGCATAATCTCACTCCTGCTCAAAAAAAAGTTAGGCTCGATAGAGCCAAGGAGTTGTTGCGCTTGCACGCCGCCGGAAATCTGTCACAAATTGTCTTCTCTGATGAGAAAAATTACTGTATCCAGCAATATGTAAACAAACAAAATGATCGGGTTTACTTGACAGAGAAGTTCTACGAAAATTTGAATGTTCGTTTGGCCACCAGGACGCAGGCACCACCGCATGTGATGGTTTGGGCTGCAGTGACTGCTGATGGGCGCTCACCACTCGTTTTTTTGGCCGCTGGCGTCAAAGTAAACGCCCAGGTGTATCGTGAATCAGTGTTGGAGGGTGCTTTACTACCGTGGGCACGCAAACATTTCGGTCGCAAGCCATGGACACTCCAACAAGACTCGGCAGCGTCACACAAAGCTCGTGTGAATCAAGAATGGTTTGAAAAAACGTTCCTAGCTTCATTTCTGCTCAACAATGGCTCTCAATCTAGGGTATGTTGGACAAGAAGGTCTTGACTAAAAAATACCAGAGCGTTGATGCGCTAAAAGTGGCCCTTCAACGAGAATGGCGCAAACTTCCACAAAATCAAATTCGTGCAGCATGCGACTCGTTCTTCGACCGTCTACGGGCCATAGTTAAGGCCAAAGGTGGCCATATCAAAAATCTCAAGTAGATTCTTAAAATTTGAACATTTCTCAACAATAATAGCGTTTGATCAATAAAATCTGTGCATGGAAACTAAAAATATAGTCTTTTGAATTGGTAATACTTCGAATCAGCCACCCCGTAAGTATAAAACATCATTTTGTAAAAGACTTTTTTACGTTTAATTTCTTAGGTGGCTCACTTGAGATATTTTTGCCCATATGAAACATATATTATATCAAAGTGTTAGTATGGATCCCGGCTATAGGTTAAAAGGCATAAATCCACTACTCGGGTGATTTCTATTGAGCCTTGTGTCATAAAATGCGAAAAATATCACTTTTTTGAAATCTTGTGCCCTTACTTGCTTAAAATGCATCCAAAAGCATTGATTTGGGAGTGAAAGAGTAGATACGGACGAGACAAACAAAACCTCACCACCAAATGCAATAAAACTCAGTTAACTTACGTGATATATTGAAAAAACCACATAATTCAAGGTGCAAAATTCAAACGGCCTTTTCTCGAAAACTAGAGCCAACTTGAACAAACCGAGGCAAATGGTCTTTTATTTTGGCCTATATTTTCACATCGCAGCTTCAGATCCGAGTAAACTTTTGGCGACCAAATTTTGTTCCACAGTGTATTTTAGTTATTTTTCGACACGTTAGAAGTTTTACCGATATTTAAGATGTTTTTTGATATTTTTGGACTTTTATCGGTATTTAAGATGTTTTCGATATTTATGGACTCTAACCGATAATTTAGATGATTTTCGATATTTTTGGACTTTTACCGATATTTTAGATGTTTTTCGACAATTCAGAGGTTTTACCGATAATTTACATTTTTGTCGATATTTTTGGACTTTTGCCGATATTTAAGATGATTTTCGATATATTAGACAATTTTCGATATTTTTTGGACTTTAATGAATAGCACTGCAATACAAATAATGGAATTTTGATTGTTGCATGGAAGTAAATCGACCATAACTTTTAAAGCAAACGTCGTACGACACTTTTTAAGAGTTTATTTTGAAGAGAATTTGTTCAATCTACATTGCACCTCAAAAATATTTGTGTTTGTGGCTTCAACCTCAAATATCTCAAAATCTAGAGCTGATGGTCCAAGACTGAACTCGGATTTGGATTCTGCGCTAAAAATTCCTTCAAAAATCACCTTCAGCTGCTTTGCAACAAAATCATTGTTGCGCTGGTGCAATCTTTAGTATTTATTTTAAACTTTTTTAGTATCAAATTCCGATTTTTTCCCGAAAAAGTTTGAAATTTATTTCAAAAAAATATGAAATTTGTTCCAAAATAGTTTAAAATTAATACTTTTTTTGGCATTGTTATATACTTTTTGGTTTTAAAATTAAATTTAAACCGATTTCAACGCAAAAATATTCGATTCTGGATATTGAAATATACGATAGCAAAATCTCGATTCGATTTAGTTCGAATCGAAATCGAATTACATGATTGATAAGGGTACATAGTTTAAATATTAATACCCAGAGGGATAGATAAAATTTAGCTTTGGGTGTCGACAAGCTCTGAAAAAGTATGAAATAAAAGTTACTCCTACATTTTATTCTGCAAAGTAATTGCAAATTTTGGGGAATGTGACGGAACCACTTTTTCGTTAGTAAAAGGTCCACCAATGTTCGATGCTCCAGCTGCCTCTTTTAATTCACTTGACTTCTTTTAAATGATGAATAATGATGTAGCAGAGCTTTGGTAAAAGGCCATAATACCTTTGCGAATATTTTTTCTGGTTATTACCACGCATTTTAATAAACTTTTTAAAGTTCACTTCTAAGTAGTTTTAAAATATGTTAAGAAAACAAGAACTTTCGCTTAACAGGTTGCTGCACTCCAAACTTAAAAAAAGAAAACAGTAGTTACTTTCAAAAGCTTCCTCTTAATTTAGCTTAAGTTTTTAATGTTGCTACCACCAAAAAATATTCCCTTTCAACCAAACCTCATTCAACGCTAAGTGAGATATTTAACTTACTGCTATAACATAGAGACTGCAGATGTGACCCCCTTGAGCTAACAAAAGCAACTTTCAAAGGATTTCACTTTCTACCGTAGTGGTGCTGTGGAAGGACACGGTAGCAAATACATTGAACACACACAACCTCTTCAGGTGCTGCACGCACGATTGCCGAAAAGTGAAGTTGAAAAAGCCGCAACCAAAATGTTGCTGCTTTCCTACTTGCAGACGGACAGGACACAGGCAAAAAAAAAAAAAAAAAAAAAAAAAGAAACATCATGGTAAAAGGTCACGTTTAGACATTGACATATTTGTGGTAAACATCAACCAGGAGGCAACCAAAACGATTTAGAGTGGCTTGGCCTGACGCATAGTGATGTTGCTATTTGATGTTTCTTTTTTTTTTTTTCTTATTGAACTGGTTTTCTCAAAGCCGAGTTCTCGTTAACGTATGCAAAAGTTTATTTGGGTTAAGAGGTTCCATTTAAGTTAATGCTTACGTGTTTCACTCTGTCTCTTTTCATCATTGTTATGTTTTGCCTTTCATTATTGATGAGGCAGACGACGACGATGAATCGGTTTAAGCATCTTGATATGAAGCCATTGAGGCTAACGAAATGATTATTTGGCTAAAGCCACTAACTGTATTTACTTAAACTCTTAAGGATTAAATGGGAATTGTGGTAATACGATATCGACATGATATCTACTTTGGAGCGTGACGCTGCTGCCTCGTGCCAAAACACCCCAATGAGAAACAGTTTAATCGGATTATCAGATTACAGTTGAGCTGCTCGAAGCATGGCAATTGATATTAAATTTGACTTCTTTTGATCTCCAGAATCTAGCAGAAGATAAATGTTTAGTCGGGGACCAAATTTATAGTTTTCACTATGTATAAAACTTCATATGTATACCTTTAGTAAGACTCCGCTTCAGCTATTGCTGCTACAATGATTGTAGAGGCGCTCTTAGCCCGCTGGGCATACATATGATGGCAATGGAAAGCTTCTAGCGATTACCGTAAATCACCTCTTTAGACCAAGAGTCGCTGTACAAGACCTTGAGTCACCTTTGAAGGCACACAGTCGCCTTTTATGAGCTGGAATCGTTGCTGTCGGTGTCGATGACACTTCGAAAAAAAGCGATGAATTGTATTTGCTTATACGTGAGCAATTAAGAATTTTCCATAAATAAAGATAACCCAAAACACTTTACTTTTATTGAAATATAAACTTTATAAAATTAAAAAGGAAATTTAGAATTAAAAAGAGCTGCAGTTGCTTGCTGCGTGGTTAATTTTCAACGAGTGAAGTTTTTCCCAACATGAACTTTAGACTCGCTAAAACGTCAAGCTAAGAATTGTGCTGAGCAATTGTCAGCCATTTATGTTGTACACGAATGAGTGAGACGACAACACTCGCTAGTTCTAAAAAGCGGTATACATACTTATTTCAAGTTTTGATAGTTGATTGTAACAAGTAGTTAAAGATCGTGCGGATGGGTAGTAGTTGCCGTTCATCGAGTAATTACAATTATGTTTGGGGATTTAGAGCTTACGCATTTCAATATACAATACATTTATCGGACGGTTCTCTTGATGGAACAGCTTCTGAAAGTCAAGTTGTAAAGAAAGTATAGGAATGGGCTTATATGAATATCTCCACTTTTAATGTTTTGCACAATGATCTAATCGACTTTACAGCAGAAAATCCAAGAATTGTGAAAAATGTGCGGAAAAGTCAAAGAAAATTGCAATAGATTGCAATCGATGGAGACGATTTACATTGGTTACGGCCTCTACAGTTAGGTAACTGGTGGAAGAAAAACTTATTTGATAACATTGTTCGGCAGTAGATGATATTTGTGATGATTGGAGTAAATCAATCAATATGAACCATGTCTGCCAATTATTTCTTGTTGATTTTTAAAATGGCGGCTCTTCAAAAATGCAAAAAAGGAATTTGTTGTAGTTCTTATTTGATAACATCGTGTCTGGCACCTATTTCAAAAGATAGGGTAAGCTTCAAAAATTAGATAAATGCAAGCGACAGACACTTTTTCTTGCTGCTTTTTTGAGTTATTAATTTTTTACTCATTTTTTATGACATATAAAAATTATGTGATTTCATAGTCAAACAGATTACGTTTTTTGTAAAGATAACACCATAAGAAGTAACAAAACCCATGTCTGTCATTTCAATATTGCTGCAAAAAATAACTATGATATTAAAAAAATTTAAAAAATCACTAAATTAAAGCATATCATCGCGTCTGCTGTAAAGCGTCATAGTTCTCTCGAATGCCATGAGCTTAGAAATATAAGAGACAGACGCTTTGCATGCTGATTTTTTAAAGACAGACGCTTTTGATGACATGGGCATAGGCCGGAATATACTCTGCTATGGAAATGCGCTATACTAGGTTCGAATAAGGATATCTTCAAAACTATAAGTTGTATGAAAAAAACCTTCTTAACCTTTTTTGGAGGAAATTTTTAGTGCTATTTAGCGTAATTGAGATATTTGCAAAAACTATATTTTGTGTCTTTTGACCTCGAATGTCTTGACGTGGGAACACGATAGTATGTAGGTACATGTAGTTTCCTACCAAGCCTTTAAAATGTTAAAATGAAGTTCTGTGCAAAATTTCTATTTTCTAACTTTAATAGGGACGAAGAAACCTCCATTTTGCTTTATTTGCAAGGAACATTTTTATGGTTTTTAACCAAAATCAAAGGCCTTAATGTCTGCCGTCTTGTTTTTATCACTTTAGAGACCCTACGGAACAAAATAGAATCAATAATAATGTCTATAAAACTACATAAGAATTATAGCCTTTTTTTTGTATTTTCTTAATTGTATAATATACAAAAACAGCGTTCTGGACGTCTGCCGTCTCGAAATTATTTTTTGTTAGGAATAACTTCAATGCAATAAAGCAATGGCAGACATGACGTTGTGATATATGGTAGTATTTTTTTTTACAATTTCAAACTTCGATTAAAAAAAAAATTTGCGTGATATCAGGTAACCTTTTCTTAATCACAAGGATGGGAACAACATAGCATTTATGTATGAATGACGATTTAATCACATAACGAAAATATCATTGAATTTCATACATTGCGCTTAAAAATAATAAATTTTTCGCAACACTTTCTCACTGGGGTATTGTTTCATATACAATTAATTAAGGCATTTGCTTAAAGATTAAACCTTCTGCACTTTACTTACAAACAAAATCAGATATGATGGCATGAAAGATAGAGCAAAAAACGGATGCTCTTCTTTCGTTCCTTCTACCATTTTTTTCCACTCAATCCACAATCTTTGTTTTCATTCATTTGGCAGCTGCCTGCTTTCTCTCATAAGCTTCATAGATACATTTGTATCCACTTAAATTATATAAATTACCGTAATTTCCACTTTATTGCGCACAAACAAGCGCCAACACACACATACACACACATGCGTGCACGAGCACTCGAAAAATCATGCACGCACACATACAGAAGACACTCATAGAGCAAAAAATACCTAATCCCTTACAACTACTACTCGTAAGCGCATAGAAAACACCAAACCCCCAACATTCGACAAGTTTTGTGTCACGCCGCATCACTCACGTCTGTATGTGACAAACTCTCGTTGCAAATGCAGTCACTGCAACGCAACGCTGAAGTCTCCTCTGTCTCAGCAGCACCATCAACAAACCTCCCCTCCACCCATTGTTGCCCGCTGTCAGAATGCACTGTAAATAATGATGCTTGTGCTCTACTACGAGTATCTATGAAAGGTTACAAAAAATTATATAAAAAAAAATCTACCAATTTTTCATCATTCACGATATTTTTGCGTATTTTTTTCGACATTAATGATGTTCATCTAAAATGTGCTACTTTTTTCGCAGTCCAATATCATTTACTACTGTTGATATGTGAACAATTAAGTTGATGGCGGAACGAATGTGGTATCTGGTACAATAGAAAATGGAATTACACAAAAAAATGCCCATCATTTAAAACAAAGCCCTTTACAGTCTGTCAAATACAACACGACTTAAATGCCCTAAAGGTTTAAAAAAAAAATTTTCTATTCAAGATGTTGTTACTTTCACTAGAGTCATTGACTCCAGACATCTCTTTTTTTGAAAGGTGTTTTTCATCTCTTCACCACTCACGTCTGAATTAGTTTTTTTAAACTTTCCATTGTCAAAATCCATTGATTAATTTTTCCAAGAAAAAAATTTTTTTTTTCTTAAATTTTTTTTTTTCTTAAAATTTTTTTTTACGGTTATCATTTAAAAAACGAACGTTTTTCATCCACCTTTCAAAAGATTTCAGTAAAAAAATTTTAAGAAAAAAAAAATTTTCCAAAAATTAATTTTAGAGATTTTTCAAAACATGCCCGTCATTTCAAGCCAATATTCTTATGATTTGTATGGGAAATATTGGTTTTTTTGTATACTTTTTATTTTCTAAGCAATGGAAGTTACATAATTCTACTTTGATTTTTTTTTCTTGGCCACCTAGTGGGTGTAAATCAAAGCACAAAACAAAGTTAAAAAATTGTCACGTGACTTTTTAGAAAAAAAAAAGTTCCCGTGGCTCCCACAACCATTTAGCGCAAAACAAGTCTTCTACAAAACGTTTGCTTTTCATCCACCTTGCTGTAAAAAAAAAAAATTCAAAAAACAAAATATTATTTGGAGAAAATCAATTTTTGCAGATTTTTCAAAATATGGCCGCCATTTCGTAAAATTTCAAAATTTTCCAAATTTGAGAATGGAAATTGAAAAAACATTTAAAATGTTACAAGAATCCGGAAACAAAAATTAAAGAAATTTATTTTTGACAAAATGGGGGAACTTAAAATAAAAAAATTGCATCGATTTTTCATAAAAACACCACTTTGAAACTCAAAAGTTCCTCAAAACTAATAATGAGGAGTCTCCATACTGCAAATTTTCATAAAAATCTGAGAACCCAACTGCAAATTTCGAAAAAAATGAGCTGGAAAGCATCATTATAGAATGTCTCAATAGAACATGTCCGGCACTGATGTATGCTTTTTCGCGGAACTTCAAACGACGACTCTAAAATCGTTAAAATTGTTTTCAACATACTCAAATCTAGTCTGAAAATGTTTTCAAATTCTTTGGGCTCTGTTTAGGAAGAATGATGTGACTTCAACCTCGATAGCAAGCCACAGAAGACATGGATACAATGAAAGAATATGTTGCCTACCCAAAAAGGCAGAACTTAGAAATTTTATAGAGTAATTTTCTACTGCGGAGCGAGCAATTGTTTCAACTATTGGATGCCCGAGAAAGGCTCATTATATAACATATGATATTAAGTCTTGGTCTTGACAAAATTTTTAAAGATTGTTGAGCATTCTAAATTTCCAAACTGGATTTTTCCAAACTAGTGTGGTTTTTAAGATGCCAAATTTCAAATTCAGAGATGATTTTATGCTTGACACACCTATTAACTATAAATTACAAAGACTTAAAAGCAGTCATGGCAATCTTGGTCTTGGTCTTGAAATCATATCAACGTCTTGGTCTTAGTCTCGAAAAATTACCAACACCAAGACTCAAGACCAAAACTAATTTTGCTCGACACTAATAGAAATTGTAAAGATGCTGTTTCGAAAGTTCTATCTCGCATTCCCTTTTTGAATGCCCTGTGCTGGCAAAGCAATAGTTTATGCGTTTGGTTCCCACTTCCTCAACTCTCTGAGGATATCGCTCAAAAGAGTCCCAGAGTTTACAAAAAATTTAGGTATAAATTGTAAATGTACTCATGAGTCAGTTTTATAAGATGCTTATGGAATGGGTTATGTTGACGGCAGCCATCTTCTTCGCTTACCTAGTTTTGCCTTACCATATACAATCAGTGGATGTGTCCTACGTTTTAAAATAAACATATCTTTAAAAAGTGTAGGGTATAATAAATTATTAAATATAGTGCAGATATGTATCAACACAATGTTTCTCTTCCTTACAATCTTTCTGAATCTCACCATAAATACCTGCTACACCAAATACACGTACATATGTAAATGAATATTCATACTTAAAGGTGTCCCATAATTTACGCAAGATTTAAGTTAAATAAAAAACACATTTTTTTCAAATTAATTTCTTTTTATTAATTGAAGCATAAAGCACATAAAATATGTTTATCTATGGTATAGCATTTTGCTTAAAAATTTCTGAATTTCGTTGATGCAGCTTTTAATCTACTTTCTGAATGCAATTTTACTAACCGTAAACTGTCAGCTGTCAAACTGTTTGCTTCTGAATTTGGTTGGCAATACCACACAAACGAAGCCAAATTCAAATCTATCATGAATTATGGGACACCCTTTATATTAGCAGTTACATACACCGGTAATCTCACATAACATATAACGAAGTGTAAATGTTTTCGACATAACTTGGTGCAGGTATTTCTATTTGTTGTTACTTTTTATGTTGTCACTTTTTATGTTGTTGTTGCTGCTGCTGTATCTGTTTTTGTTTTTCTATTAGCATTTTCTTCTATTGTTGTTGGTTTTTTATTTATTTAGTTATTTTGTTCTATTTGCAGACGTGTTATTTTGTGTTCTTCATTTGCGCCACATGTGGAAACAACAAAAAATCATGATATTGGAAAAAAAAAAATTTATACACATACATTCACACAAAAAAAAAACAGGACTCTAAAGGATTGACACATAAAAATCCCACAAAATGTGACCTCAGTTCCAGTTCCTCACACCGCAAACGGTCACCGATGGATGTATGGATGGATGGATGCATCGCAACGGCACATCAGGCCAGGTAATTTAGAAAGAAAAATTTAATAATCCATGAGAGAATTCAATAGAAATGTGTCCGTATGTAGATATTAAAGTAACAAAGGAACACATTTTCTCCTCAAAAAAGAAACTTGTTTAAATTTTCTGAAAAGTATGCAACGAATTTATGCAAAATCATATTTGGTATAATGCAATGCATCTGAGGAAAGGAAAACAATCCATATGTAAAGCAGATTGAAAATTCAAACTTTGTGGTTGGAAAGCATCGCATTGTATTGAGAATTTATTCTTGAAACCTCATTCAACTTTGCCGGCAGCGTTGACTGGTTGGCTGAAACAATGGGTTTTTTCTTCTTCTTCATATTATTCCTGCTCGTCCTGCTTCCTTAAGTTATTGGTGTAGGATATTTTGTGGTGGTATGGCGTTGTCGAATATGTTACCATGTAGCCATTCGAGTGAATCGATTTTTATACTTTTTCTTTTTTTTTTTTTTTGCTTTATATTCTGATCACATTGTGCCATGTGCCACGTCGAATTGGTTCGAATGTGGATATGGAATGTGAGTTTTGAGTTGTTGACGTGCTTATGAAAATATTTTAAAGTACGATTTTACACTTAAAAAGTAATTCCTTTAAATTGAAACATCGCTTTTGAAACTTAAAGTGTTTTTGTTACTTTTCCAAAATGATAACAAGCCTGTCTGTATGCAAATTGGGGATCCATTCTATGATCATCTAAGGTATTCCCCCTTTTGCTTATTATGAGGCATTGCCAAAATAGATTTGTTTGTCTCGTAGTCATATTATTTAAAATGAAGAGGTAACTCCGTAAAGTATACTTTTCTATCTGTTTATTATCTGCACCTGTAGATTTAAATCAACATATCTCTTAAACTATTAAATGTACATTGATGAGATTTGGTATATGGGCATATCTGAAAATAATCTTCCTTATTTGACCCAGGCTTACAGAAAAAAATTCTTTCATATTCTACTACCTATACAGAACCAAATATGGTGGAATATATTTATAGACGTGTAAAATTAAATTCCGAATAGGTGAACAAGTAAATTTCGACATGAGGGGCTGTCAGGAGGTTGTTTTACCTGAAAATTTCGGGAAAATCGATATTTTCGATAAAAAATGGGAGATCGTTCATTACGGCCACATAACAGGTCTTAAAATTCTGAAAAAATTCAAGCGAATTTCTTGATGAAAAATAAATCGACGTTGTTCCTGATGTTTTTTATTTTAAGCCCCCTATGCTGAGTAAAAAACGAAAAACGGTTAATTTTCAAGTAAAGCGACCTTCTGATAGCTCTTTATGTCGAAATTTTCTTGTTCACCTATTGGAAATTTAATTTTACACGTCTATGAATCAATTTGTAAATTTGAACAATACCGTGAACTCTTTTCAATTAAGTTACAAATAAATGATTGATTTAAAATGTGTGAACTCAACTTAAGATGTTCATTTATTTGTAATTTAACGTCTATGAATATATTCAAAAACATTTGGTCATAGAATATGACAATAAATTATCTGGAAGCTGGGTCATATAGGGAAATATTATTTTTTTTGGATATGCTTGTATATGTAAAAAGTACCAAGACGAAAATTTATTCTTTATACATATCTATCAAAAATTGTTCACAGTGCATTAATCCATGCATGAAACATAGAAAAAGGTTCTTTTGCTTTTGTTTCGAAAAAGGGAAAAATTTTAATTTTATATCGCATACTTTTGTTGCTTTTTGCTGCTGTTTTTTCACTCGCATATTTCTGTTATGGCTTTGTGAAGGTTGACTCCAGTTGATTCGACAATAATTTTTACCTTTTTATGTCAAGTAGTTCCTTGGCTGGTTGGCATATGTTTGGCTTTGTTCTTGTGGTGATGAAGTTGAGGAGCTAAGTACTAGGGATGTCTTACCGGAATATCGGAAAACTACCATAAGTACATTCTTCAATAATCCAGGTTCCATTGCTGGCAGTCTCAATTTTTAAGCGTTTGACTAAAAAGTGGTTTGACTAAAAATGTAGAAATTTCAATATGAGTATTTAACAATTTTTTTTAGAAAATGTTTTCCCTCAAAATCAGCTCGAAATTCCTACGACAAAAGATATTGGCATCTTTTTCTATCGATTCGTCTAGTTTTAAAAATAAAGTAAGCCACAAAAAAATGTTTGCTGGGATTTTCCGGGAAAGTTTAGGACTTTACAGAAAACGCTTTACGTGTGTCAAAAGATTTTGTCACCTATCCTTCCCGTGGGTTCGTTTGGCGGGAAAATTTTCAGATTACATACACGTAAACTCATTTTAAACAATATTTGTTATTAAAATTTTTTTGGGATACATTGTCACAGCCGCACACTGGTTCAAAATCCCTAAAAGCTGGCCTAGAGTCAAAATCATTAATGTTTTGAGACGAAATTTTTTACCTAGGGGTTTTTGATGTCGCTGATTACGAATTTGATGTTAGATTCTTAAAAAAGAAAATGGCGGATTCAAAATGGTGGACGAATTGCATAAATATTCAACCAAATCCAAGAAAAAAAATTTACTCGGGGGTTTTTGGGGTCACTGATTACGAATCTGATGTTAAATTTTTTAAAAACAAAATCGCGGATTCGAAAAGGCAAAAAATAATCTGCACGAATTTTATATCTAATTTAAAAATTTATTTCAAAACTTTAACTTTGATAGAGTTGTGTGCAACGGTAAATTAATCTACATAAAAATAGGTTTTAGATTCCGTTATCACGGAGTATCAGCTATATAATAATATAAAAATTTTTCCATTTCAGGCGAGCAACACATATTGATACTTGGTAAGCAGTATGAGTTAAATATTCTTATGGGTGCTTCAGAAAAAATAGCGTCAAAGAAAAGGGGCAAAAAAAGGCACCTCAATTTTTTTATATGTGTTAGAATAAGTTTCAGTCTTCTTAAATGTAAAAAATCCTGGTGGTATGACGTGGTATAAATTAGTTCCGGGCTTTTTTCATAACAAATGCATACTGATTTTGTGAAATAATTTGATTTTAAGTTAATCATAATTACCGCAAAAGTATAAATTATTGCAAGTTTTGAATATAGAGGTTCGATAGTATTTTTTTTACGAAGAGATTCCATATTCAAACATTAAATTCGGTTCAGTTTTACAGTAACCACATAATTTTTACAGTGAACACTTAATTTTTATTTTTAACCCACAGAATTTTGTGTCTGAGAAGCGTACTTTTGGAGGGATCCCAAGAGCATTGTAGGAATACCTGGATATTTCTTACAAATTTTTTGAGGTCTATGAATATCTGTTAGACAATACGGTTCATAAAAAGTTAATTTAAAAAAACTTTTTTTTAGACTTTTGGCCAGCTTTTAAGGATTTTGAACCAGTGTGAGCCGGGTCGAAAGGGTTAAATTATTTTAATGGAAAATTAATGTTGGACATTTTTTATTGGATGTTTTTATTTTTGGATGTTTTTTTTTTTTTGATGGTTTTTTTTGTGATGTTTTTATTTTTGGATGTTTTTTTTTTTGATGGTTTTTTTTTAAATGTTTATATATTTGGATGCTTTATATTTTGATGTTTTTTTTTTTGGATGTTTTTTTTTTGGATGTTTGTATATTTGGAGGTTTTAATTTTTGGATGTTTTTATTTTTGGATGGTTATTTGGATGTTTTTGTTTTGGGTGCTTTTTTTGGATGTTTTTTTTAATGTTGTTTTTGGATGTTTTTATTTTTGGGTGTCTTTTTTTTTGGGTGCTTTTTTTAGTTTTTTTTTATGTTTTTGAACTTTTTTTATGTTTTTTTTTTGGATTATTCGCATCCCTAGTAGCTACATATTCGTGCGAATGCGTTCATGTGAAAAGAGTTTGTCAAAAAAAAATTGCGCAAAAAATGAACCAAAAAATAAATATTGACGCACGATGGAAAGAAATAAAGGATTTACTTAGTTCTTGTTGTTGTTTATTTTGCAATATAAATTATGTATTTTGCTTTGTTTTTGATTTCTATAATCGTTTTATCGCATTAGTCAGAGAGCGTAAAAGTAAAACTGCGAAATGTCAAATTCCCAAGATGAAATCTGAAGTGAATTTCCAACAATGTACGCAAAATAAACAGGTCGTCATCGAGCAGCGGCGCGTGTGTCGCCATCAAGTATGATAGCACTCATATGCCATCAAGTACTAAAAATCGATTTCATTGCCATTTTTCTTGCCAGACTCCATCATCTTGCCTGGCTCATGTCATCGTCGTCTAACAAAGTCGCTTGTATTTTATGTTCTCGGTACTTACAATGCTGCTGTTGCTGCTACTGCTGCTTTTGGGTCTTGTACGCTTGAAGCAACTCTTCTTGAATGTGCCTTCCTCTATTTCCTCTATCAATTACTTTGAGAAACATACTACCGTCAATCTATTTTGCTGCTACTTACTTTGCTGCTATTGGCAACAACAAAAGCTTGTGCAACAACAATAACAACAGCAACAATACAATTCACATCAGCAATGAAGAAAAACTATTGGTATTGCAAATAAATCAAAGACCCTTTTTTTAAGCTGCTTACAGCTGCTGCTACTGCTGTACTTACAATTCATCATAATTGTCATTATCAGCATCGTCATTATCATCTTCATCAGCATCATCATCATCATCATCGTCGTGATTGAAATTGGCATCAGCGTATCGATTGAGCAGCATGGAACAGTTAGCAACAGCAGTAGTAGCATCAGCATCAGCCGTTTCTAAGGAGCACGAAAGCTAAACAAATCCAGCACGAGTTTTGCGATTGTGCTGCTGTTGCTTCTCTAATGTTGTTATTTTTTGTTATTTCCGCTGCTGCATCTGCTGCTGCTGCTGTTGCATTGACAACAGCTGCTGCAGATGAGATTACCTGGATGTCGAGAGGTGAAATTTATTGAGATTTTATTGTTCTTTAAGCTGTTATTAAATGCATTTTACATCAAACAACTTTGATACTAAGGAGGCTCTTCTTTGCACAGTTTTGTGCTGAATTATATACTTTTGTACATCACAAAAATTGTACCAAATTGGTAGCATAGGTGGTCGTGTTTCATATCTGATTATACAACAGTTTTTTGGTATTAACGTGTGCTATCTACATGCTAACTTTCACTCCCTAAGCTACTTTAGTTAACGAGATACAGCGGCTTACAAATTGCCAAAATTCAACACTCTATCTCGTCTTATTACAAGATATGGCGGTTTAAAGTCGATTTCATACAAACATGCCAAAATTCACGAATACCATAAAGCTACGTTATATAGAAAGCTCTAAGTAAAACCATGGTGGATTTAGATAAAAAGGCGTAGTAACTCCTACAAAAAAAAAACCTTCAAAATGCCATACC
This sequence comes from Calliopum simillimum, assembly GCA_951812925.1. Taxonomy (NCBI): domain Eukaryota; kingdom Metazoa; phylum Arthropoda; class Insecta; order Diptera; family Lauxaniidae; genus Calliopum; species Calliopum simillimum. The sequence continues at coordinate 104,282,891 of OX638370.1, forward strand.
GAACGGTTACTTGAGCTAATGCAACGAAATTGCACTCAACCACTAGAAAAAGTTTGTGCAAGCTCTGAAAAAATACTTGTGGGCATGACACCTTCCATTAGGTATGTTACAGTTCCGGTTCCGAAAAGTCGGAAGTTCCAATTAATTTTGACCTCCGACTTGCTATGGTCTTGGTCTTGGTCTTGGTCTACAAAAATTACCAAGACTGTTTTTCGGTCTGGGCCATTTAAAGTTAAGACGGTTGTTGCGCTACTTTCGAACACAAAATCATTTCTCAATAGGAAATATGGCATCTATGTAAAAACCCAACTGCTTTGAAAGAATAAGGTTCAAAAATATTGCATACACATTTAAGAAATTTTTTTATGACCAAGACCAAGACCAAGACCAAGACCAAGACCAAGACCAAGACCAAGACCAAGACCAAGACCAAGACCAAGACCAAGACCAAGACCAAGACCAAGACCAAGCCCAAGACCCGAGACCAGCCCAAAGGAAGCACTCTTACAGTTTTTCAATCCGTTTGAGTAAGGAAGAAAAATTTATGCAAAACGACAGAAAAATCTGATATATCTCGTTAACTAGAAACGCTGAAGTGGTGAAATTTGGCATGATGGTAGGACACTTTACAGTGTGTATACAAATATCTATGGAGCACAAAATAATAACAAGAACAAGTAATGGCAACGAGAACAATAGTCCATGAAAAAAAATCAATTAATCGACAAAATTCAATTAACAATAAAATTTTGTGGAACAATAAAATAGAAACAGAGACCGAAAATATTGAATTTGGCTCATAAGACTTGTAAATTTACGTATGAACTCATATTAATGCGAATCTGTGCTGTGGGCATATATGTACATATGTAGGTAAATGTTCGTGCCTATACATACGTTCGTGTATATGTGTTTTTATGTTAGTATTACCCGTCATACATGTTTTTAACTGTAATAAGCGCCATATTGTTTTATCGCACTTCATCATTAAATCAGTTTTTTTATTTGTGCTTTCAGCAGTGGCGTCCAGATTCAGAGTTTTGTAAAGTTGAAAGCCTCGTGACATTTATTCACCAAGTTTTTGGGAGATGTACAGTGTTTGATATAAATGTGAGTGTTCTAAACTTAAGAAAAAATATGCAAAAAATATGGTCACTATGGCGAATTGGCCATGAATTGGTTTGAAGAGAATGGGGTCAATGTTGTACCGAAAAATGCAAATTCTCCGAATTTCCCAGATCTACTTATTTTTGAGTCGTTTTTGGGATGAATTTAATTTTCGACCCTAATCCAATGTTCATACATAGAGATGAAAGAGAAAGAAGGAAATCACAAAAATGAGCTTAATCTCTAGTTTAAACACAGATCTTTGTACGAAACGTTACATGAGATGTAAAGGAACTTGAAATTTTATTATAAATTGTATAATTCAAAAAGCACCCCGCCAACCCGAGTAAAAATAATAAAGGGCTGAACATGGGCTGAACGTGGGCTTTTTTTGCTTTTTTAAGGCCGTACGTGGTCTGTACAAAATTAAAAAAGCCCAAAAGGCTGTACACACGGCTGAACAAGGGCTGTACAAAACTAAAAAAGCCCAAAAGGCTGTACATGCGGCCGTACAAGGGCTGTACAAATGCACAAAAAAAAATTTGTGTAGAAAACAAATGGGCTGAACATGGGCTGTACATGGGCTGTACGTGGGCTGTACATGGGCTGTACATGGGCTGTACAATTGATTTTTTCATTTGAATTGGGCTGAACATGGGCTGTACAATTTATTTTTTCTATTGACGTCAAAATACAATTTTTTTTTCAGTTTCTTTTTATCATATAAAATTGAATGACTGAATAAATATGATATAATAAATTTTCAGCCAGCTACTCAATAATGATAGCTTTGGCTGAACTCGTTAACGTGCGTATCGCAGAACACTTGGGATTCCCAGGTTCAAATCCTGAAAGATAAGCCGAAAAAGAAAATTCTTTGAAATGCGAAGTTAAATTAAAAAGAAAAAAATGTTATTTCATTTTAAAAAAGAACAAGCATCAGGCCAATTTTGTATGGCAGAAAAAAAGAAATAAAAAATAACAAAAAAAAATTTTTCCGCCATCCTTGGGATTCGAACTCAGGCTATCAATGTTCTGAGTCGCACAGCTTAACGATGTCAGCCACACTTGAATTTTTTTCTCTTCGCCCAAAATCATATAAAATAAATTTCAATAGAAAATAAATTGTACGGCCGATGTACAGCCCAATTCAATAGTAAAATTCAATTGTACAGCCCACGTACAGCCCATGTACAGCCCATTTCAAAAATAAAAAATAAATTGTACGGCCGATGTACAGCCCATGTTCAGCCCAATTCAATAGTAAAATTCAATTGTACAGCCCATGTACGGCCCATGTACAGCCCACGTACAGCCCATGTTCAGCCCATATGAAGCATCGTGTACGGCCCAAATGTCCTGCAAAAACACCATGTTTGGCCCTTGTACAGCCCAAAAAAAGTAATGAAATTTGGCCCTTGTACAGCCTTTGTACAGCCGTAATTTAAAAATTGTTTTTTTTACTCGGGAACTTACGCACTACGGCCCTGACCATCATACGGGATTTTTGCGTACAAGCATATGAGTATGTGCGGGTGCGGAGTGTACTTGTGTTGATTTGTTTTTTGCCAAAAAAAATAAGCATTTGAATTTTATGGAATATATAAAATGCCGCGACACGCCGACCATGAAAATAAGTACGCATATAAGGACATTCTTTTACAAATTGTTCATCTAAGTGGACTAAATTGGATTTAATTTGTTTGTTTTGCTTTATTATTCCCTACATCCAGGGTATATTCACTTTTGAATTCTTTCCAGAAAAAATAATTTAGAAGATCTAAGAATTAGTTCATGGAGGGTTTTTTTTAAACCTAGTACTTCAAAAGTAGTTAAAATAGTACTTTTTGCCATATGGCATAAAACTTACTTTACGCTTATGTGTACCCTGATTCACTACCTTTTCAGAATAGGGCCAAAACATGAAAACTAGTTTTGAAATGTACTAGTCATGTACCATTTTTTGAATTTTGTGCATCAGTCAATATCATATTTCAGAAAGTTCAAAATATCAAAATATAAACTTTAAAACATACCATATTAATTTGGTTCATATTAAAGGTTCCTTTTTTCGCAAAATTATTTTGTGGGGTCATGAAGTGTTTTTTGTGATTTTAGTACTAAAATAGTACTAATTTGGTAATGTTTGCCAGATACATTTTTTAAAATTGGTCCAAGCATGAAAATCGGCTAAGAAATGTCCAAGCTATGGACAATTAAGTGAAGAAGTGTTTGTCATAATTTACCGATTTTCCAATTTTTGCGCCCCTGCCAAAATCCACAAGCAAAATTTTTTTAATGCTGTAGCGCAGTGCGGATAATATTTGATCAGGCAAATGTAGACACCCTTACTGGTTTTTATTTTGAAATACGAGTTTTTTATGCTTAAGATAGTTAGGGCTAAAATAGCATTGCCACACTGACAATTTATTTGGTTTTCCATCTAGTTCATTTGAAACTAACGAAAATTTACAAAACTCTTTATATGTCAATCTAACTCGGCTTACGCAAAACTAAGCAAAAACTGACTTAATCGCTATAACCAAGCACGTGAGAATGGAAAAGTGTCAGGAAAAGTTTAGTGTCATTCAATAAAAAAGAAAATTTTTTTCATGGTTTGTAAAAGAATGTTCCATTTGTGTAACAGTATGTGTATATTTGCAGACATCGCAAAAGCACACATACACATACTCTAATAAATGCATAAATTTGTTTATGTATGTGCGAGTACACAATTTCACAAAGTAGCAAAGCGAATGACAACCAAAAAACAAAATTTAATCGACGAAAAAAGACAACACTGAAATGCAAAAAAGCAGAGTAAAAAGCGGAAGTGGGCTGCAGTGCGTGTAACAGAGTTTAGACTTCACACAAATACTACTATACTACATGGAATATATCGTAGTGTGAGGAATTGAAAACACTTAAACTGTTGTTAGCAGATAATTTGAAAATTTCTACTTTGGCACAAAGGAAAATTCAGTAAAAAATTAAAACAAAAACAAAAGAAAAAGAATAGAAAGATAAGATAATCTATAATGACGAACAGGTCTTTCAACAAAAAAGGTTTCTTTTTGAATTTCGTGTCATTTTTCAACTGTCAATAGAAAACTTATGGTTGCATAACAATCACACAATGCACTGAATGGATTTTCGGGATCTACTTCGCACTTATTATCGATTGGAAAAATTTCCGAGATTTTGCAGAAATCGGCCTTGCGCCACCTCTAAATGACCTTCAAAATAATTTTAAAAAAAATCACAGCTCACATTTTTTGTCACCCTCTTTCCGGTTTTTGGGCGAAATCCTGGAAATTCAAAAAAGTTTTTTTTTGCATCAGTCTAGTGTACAGTGAATCCTGAATTTTACGGATCAAATACACCAGTTCAGTGAGTAAAATGTGGGAGTAATAAAAAGATTATTATATTTCAAGATGTCTTGTGCAAGCCCCTATTGAACAAAACTTGTTCCAATTTACTAAAATATTTTTACCCATTATATAGCGTTTTTATGGGTCGTTTCGGCTTCGTTTTTCAAAAACAGGGTTATAATGGGTTCAATAAATCATTGTAAAAAAATATTCTACGGAAAATTTCACTAGGAGTCACCAAAGACAAGAAATGCGTAAAACTAAATAATAATGCGCAAAAATGCTCTGTCGCTGCTCCCAACTCCCTCACGAATGACATATTCGGTTTTTAAAGGTCCAAAAGTGAGCAGTCCTGTCATTAAGCGAAAGAATAATCACACAATAGAAATTTTTGTTTAGTTTTAATACCAAAAAATATTTATTTAGAACAAAAAAGTATTAATTTTAAACTATTTTGGAATAAATTTCATACTTTTTTGGAATAAATTAAAAACTGTTTTGGAAAAAAATCTAAATTCATTGCCAAAAAAGTTTAAAATCAATATTAAAGGGAATCAAAAGTAAAAAAAGTAAACTAACATTTCTTAGTGCGCAAAATATACTAGATCTACTACTATCGCACGATAACGCAAACACTGTTAGCCCAAATGGTTATGCGTATGTGCTATTGAATTTATTGCGTGCGTGTTGTTACGCTCTTGTTGACGTCTTGTCTTCGCCAAGTTTTAACCTATTTTCGCTATCAGCTTCGCATACACCGCTTCGTCCTGCACCCTACGCTACGCACGACGGCACCGCCTACCACTTTAGCATTCATTACGTTACATGTGTGAAGATGAACAGTAGCAGAGATGAGATCATTAGCCATGAATTAGAGACGCCTGTTTTTTGTTCACCCTTGCCAGGCAATACGACGACAACGACAACGACGATGGCATGAACTGTAGGGGGCGCAGCAGGCCGGAAACAAATGAGCAACCGTTTTTATAAAGCGCGCGCCAATTCCTATCGCTGTCGTCGTTTGCGGCGTTTGTTCGTGTTACTTTTATGTTACACATTGTACGCATTACGTTGTATATTACGTTATCTTATGCGAAGGATCCTGAGGACTGACTGTGGGCAATTGGGAAGCATCACATCGATGTTATGCTATTTCTTGCGGCTGATTTGCTCAGCTGCGTCAGCTGAGTCCTCAGTCTGTCTGTCTGTTTGAGTTGCTTACGTTAGATGGCATCGTCATCACTGTTGTTGTCACGTTACGACGTTACGATGCGCTGCGTTGCGTTGCTCTGTATTGTGTTGTATAACATCGTGCAGCACGTTTATCTATTAATCATTATTTGATTGCGGTGAGTTGATATACCGGAAGTGTGGAGTTGAGGCGGCCTGCGGATACGGATACACGTAAATTGTTTTTATGATGCTTGCGCCCTAGTACCTCTGTTGATGATTTTATTTTTTTTTTTTTTTTTTTTGTTTCCATTTTTTTGTTTATTTTCTGTTACTGCGCTTGGGTTGTTGCCTTAAGAGCAGTAGTGTTTGTATGTGTGTTACTTTTAATTTTTTGTTTGTGTACGTGGAATATTTTGCCCAAGAGTATGTAGCCCCGTATACCTGCCAAAATGACACTCTACCTCCCTGACTGTCCGTCTGTCTGTCTGTCAGTTTTGTTGCCACTTGAATGATGAAGTTCAAGGACTTTTTATGTTTTTTTTTTTCTACCGACGACTGCTCAAAGACGGAAGACATGCAGTATGATAAATTAATTTTTCTTTCTAATTGAGCAGCTAAAATGTGACGAAAGTTATTAAGTTGTCCTTTTTTTTTACAAAAATTTTATATGTTGACTGATGTGACAGCTTCACTTCATATTGTGGTGAAGGAAGCGCAACCAACAAACCAACGGGTAAAGTGTGGAGTGAAGTAGCAGCTCAAAGCAATATTCACAACTTTCCGTCTTTATGTTTGCGCGTCTTATGAACAACCGCAACGCGTTATCCTGCCCTTATCACTTCCAGCTGATGAATTCGCCGCATCACACAGCAGCATCCGAGGATTTCATTTGAGAAAAAATGTTTCTTTTTTCACGCATGCGATTTTACTTCCCACAGCGTTTCCAGTGTAGACATTTAACAGTGAGAGTGAGCCGTTTTCTCTCAATCTCAACTGTTATACACTCATGTTGTTGCCTCACATGCTGTTTATTTACAGCTGTTAGTGCCACTTAACAGTGCTAGCTGTTGTTGTTGAAACTGTTAATGTTTAACAGTCGTTTTGTTTACATTTTTCACTTTAATTGATTTGTTGTCAATCACAATAAGCGCGCTTTTAAACTCTACTGGGCCAAATCGATGTCTTAATTGCGGAAAGCTTTTTTATTTAAAATAAATAAATAACACTGGTTTACAGCTAAAAAATACCAAAGTTGAAATTAATGTGGTTTAATAGTATGGGATTTTCTAAGGACAAAAATTTTTTTTTATTTTTTTACAGTTGTAAATTTTACATGGAGAACATTTTATGTTTTTCATGGTTTCACTGAAATCCTTATGAAATCCAAACAAAGAGTCTGTTCATTTATAGCTTAAAAGTTTCATAATTGAATACACTATGCAATTAAAATTAACATTCATGAAAAATAAAAATGAAAACGTTCCAAAAAAACAAAAAAAAAATTCGAATTCTTCAACTTTAAGGAGTCATAAATAAGCCATTTGTTGTCCGAACTGTAAAAAAAAAAAATTTGTTATTAGAAAACCACATTATTTTCATTCTGCGTACTTTCCCAAACTTGGATTTTGTAAACCAGCGTAATTTTATAGAAAAAAAGGCGTTAGGAAACAAACATTTTCATATAAATTTGGGCAATAATCATTTTGGAAATAACGCTCAAATTTGGGCTTTATTTCGTTTTTTTTGGGCGTTGTTTCTTTTTTTTTACTTTAAATTTTTGGGCGTTATTTCCAAAATGATTATCGCCCAAATTTATATGAAAATAATTTGGGCGTTTTTTCGTTTTTGTTTTTGGGTGTTATTTCCTAACGTCTATATGTACATCTTGAATTCACCCAGAAAAGCGGACCCCAGAAGAAGTTAAAGATGCAAAATATAAGGAAACCGCAATCTAAGCTCAGATTCTTATATGTAAGACCCCAAGCTACTAGTAAGTAGATGCTGCCAAGATCTGCAGTGGTCCATTTTTATATTACTCCTACCCCCGGTCCAGGCCTACCATGATTTTCCGTACTCGTTTTTTATAGCCGTTTATGATGGACCGGGATTTCTAAATTACGAATATGAACTCGGTTTTTTTTATCATATCCTGATCCTGAGTTATATTTGCTTAAAAATGCAAAAATCTCAGTTTTATGGTCTACTTAAAGCTACATAAAGAAAGCAGAAAACGGTAACATTAATTTTTGTCAATGGATTTGAATAGCCAAAATCATTCTCAACAAGCCATAACCACATAATTTTTCCGTCGAATTACTACTTTACCCTTTTTTGTAATGGCTATTAACATTACAAAAAAAGGGTTCTTGCAACGCCATACAAAGGATTAATGATTTCATGGTTTGGGATTTTAATACATATATGTATCTCAAAAGCAATACAGGATGTATCGCATAAGGTTACAAAGCTTCTGGGAAGTGATAGAAGAGGCCTAGACTAACAAAAAATTCCACTTGAGAGTGGGGTCTAAAATGTTAAAAGGTTTAAACTGATTTTCTGACCTGTTTTACAAAACAAATTTTTTGGGTCACGTTAGCATTTTAAGGAAAACTTTATTGTAAAAAATTTTAGTTAATCGTATGAGTTTTTCAAGAGTGTATTTGGTTTATAGAGTTTAAAAAGATTTCGCAAAGTTCTGGACCTTTAAGGTTGATATTTTGAATTTTTTCCCTAAATTTTGGCTTTAGCGGCCATTTTAGTATGAAATAGGTCCTATTATTATAAACTTTTATAATTTTTTTTCTGTCCTCGTTAAATTTTCTTTAATTCGATAGTACATTTATCATACCAATTTTTTAATTTGAGGTCAAAAAAAAATACTTTTCACGAACAATCCGTTTGAAGGCTACAGTAGATAAAGGAGAGCGCGTGTATCGCGGACATCATATGCAGCGCAACGCAAACGAGAACCCGTGCATTTTTTTCTGACCTCAAATTAAAAAATTGGTATAACAAATGTACTATCGAATTAAAGAAAGTTTAACGAGAATTAAAAAAAAAATATAAAAGCTTATATTAATAGGACCTTTTTCATACAAAAATGGCAGCCAAAGTTTAAAATTAGAAACAAAAATTTTAAATATCAATTTTGCAAATCCAAAACTTTACGAAATCCTTTTGAATCTTTCAAACCAAATACATTCTTACAAACTTCATACAATTAGCTTAAACTTTGCAACAAAAGTTTTTCCTAAAATGCTAGGGTGACCCAAGAAAATCAGTTTTAATCCCATAACTCCTCAGAAGTACATTTTAGAACCCCCACATCAGACACAATTTTGTTAGTCTTGGCCTCCTTTATCACCTCCCAGAAGCTTCGTAACTTTATGCGATACACCCTTTATATGCTATTTTGATGAAAATTGGTGGACGAACATATGTGATTATCACTTAATTTAGGTGCATTCTTCTTGTGCATCTTTCTCGACATTGGAGTACTGACAGGGACAGTAATGGCATATCTGCCTGTACATGTTCAGTTATTTATTTTCTAAAATTATTCTTTTTATGGCTTATTTTCAATGCGTTGGTTAGGTGGTAGGAAATAACCCTCAAAAAGAAAAATGATATTATTTTCATATCAATTTGGGCAATCATCATTTTGGAAATAACGCCCAAAATTTGAGCTTTGTTTCGTTAAAAATAGGGCGTTACTTCTTTTTTTGTTTAAAACTAAATAACGCCCAACTATTAAAATGTAACAACGCCCAAAGCCCAAAACGAAATAACGCCAAAATTATTTTCATATAAATGGTTAATTTTGGAAATAACGAACAAAATTTATTCATATGAAAATAATTTTAGAGTTATTTCGTTTTTTGTTTTTGGACGTTTTTTTAAATGAAATAACGCTCAATGTAAAACAAAATAACGCAAAAATTTTTACCAAAATAAAGCCCAAATTTTCGCTGTTTTTTTTTTCAAAATAATTATCGCCCAAATTATTTTAATATAAAATTATTTGGTTTTTGTTGTTTAGCACTAGCTTTGAGAAATATATAATACATTCCGAAACTACTTTCGAAACATATTTTTTGTCCAGAAACAAAACTGACCTCACCCACTTACAAAATCAAAATAAATATAAAGTTTGACAATTTATTCAACGTATCCATCCACCACACAAGTATTATCGTATCATTTGTTTAATCAATTTTTAAAATCAAACAATTTAAATAGTTTCACGAAAATTGCCAAAAAAAAAAAAGAATTTTTCTTCATAACCAACATCTATCTCCCTTATTGAATCGATCAATATATACGCAGATATTGCAGGGCCTGCCGACTCTGCATCGGATACAATGACCCAACATTGTACATGAGATCAACAACATGTGTTGGTCGTAACATACGCCACGGCATAAATTGCATCGTCTTCTTGTCACAATGCACATCCTGATCGATTTCGACTGGCAATGGTAACTCATTGAAAAGCATCTTTCCATCAACACTGCGTTGCAGGGTGCATGGCAGACCAATCTGATCTGCCAGTGCTTTAAAGAGTATCGCACGCTCAAATTGACAGCCACTACGTAATAAGCCCAGAGGTATAATATTACAATGCGTTTGACTGCCAAGCTCTTTGAGATGACACTGGACCTGATGTCGTGCACATTCTTCGGTAGAATTCAGATCAAGAATTTTCAGCTCTTCACCCAAAACTTCAGCTACCAAGGTTGCGATGATTTTTGCACGTTTAGCAAGGTTATCAAAATCAATGCAACGCTTCATTTTCGGTGGGTTTGCCACAAGATCTTGCTCCTGTTGAATGAAAGAAAAAACGAAATTAATAAATAAGAAAACAAGCAGTTTGGTTGTAGTGCAATGTAGTACAGTATTGTTTTGAGTGCAGTGTATTATGTATATCTAGATGTTTAATGTACTCCTGATTCAGTCTGAGTAGATATCTCAACCTCAATATTATAACTAGTAACTCCAATTTCCTAGTTTTGTGATAATTCAATTTTTAGATTTTTAAAAATTTGAATTTGCACTGATTTTCGACTTTTCTTGTTTTGTTTTTTTCTTATATTTTTGCGCCACTTTAGAGAGCTCTGTTTGGAGAGGATTGTGCGCAAAACTATGGAGAATATCATAGGCCACTTAGCCCAAGAATGCTAATTTAGGAGTTTCCCAGTTATAGCATTGAGGAGATATGAAAATTACCTCCAACTCCTCATTTAGCGCATCCAAGTAACTTGGCAAACGATCATCACCAGGACGTCGACAGTAAGACCAAGTTTGTTGCAAATTTTGATTTGAAAAACAGTATGATGGTACTTCAATCACAAGTTCGGAAGGATTTTTTAGTTTGTTAAAATTAACAACCAAAACTGGATCTAGAGGTGAAACTTCCTCCTTTAAAATCATTAAAAAGTCACGAAAATCTTCGAATTTTTTCTTCGAAACCATGAAATCACCAAGAGATGTAACGTCCGTAAAAGTTAGATGATTTCGAATGCAAAACTTTAAGCTGGGAACCTTAGAGAGTATAGCCTCAATTGCTGGACCCCAAGTAGGTACACAAAAGGCGTGTTTCTGGTGGAATATGAGTCTAAAGGAAAAAAACAAGCGCTAAGAATATAAGTACGTAATTGTTGTCATTAAAATGACTCACACTTCCAAAACACCTTCATCAACATACTCCGTGACAAAATCCATAAATCTGCTAGTCTGCATTATGAAATTCGTGACAGAAGTTTTCACCAAATTCGCCAACGACTTGAGGCCACGTTTCATCGATGTTGATATTTTGTAGGTAAGTAAACGGCTTCGAACTTCTTCCTCTTCGATTAGGGTGCATAAACAGCGGAAAATGTTATTAACCACAATGGCTGCGGAGAATGAATTCTACAAATGAATGAAATATGAAGTGACAGACACAATGATACAATTGAAATTTATATCCGTCTCTACCTTTAGCAAATTGGACATATGACGAATGAGCGACTTTGATTCCGCCACAGCTGCGCGATACTCGTTGTTCTGTGCCAGATTCTCTAGAATTGTTAGTAATAACAATATGAAATCAATCGATAGATTCGGCAGGCCATTTGAGAATATTTCGCCAATACTCTCTGGGAACTTTAATCTTAACAGTTCACCGGCTGTCTTGTGGAATGCATAAACCAGCAAATTGACAACAAGTTCTGCTGACTGCTCGCGCGTTTTAATTGCGACCGCTTTATCGCACATTATACCTGTAAAAATAAGTAATACAGTATTGGAAATATGGAGCTCAGTTTGGAATGTTTAGCTCTTAAAAAACAGCGATAGGAAACAATACCCAATGAAATAACCCCCAAAAAAAGTGAAACAACGCCCAAAAAAATAAACAAAATAACACCCAATAATTGAAATGAAATATCGGCCAAACAATGTGAAATAACCCCCAAAATTTTTTCATACAAATTTGGGTAATAATCACTTTGGCAATAACGCCCAAAAATTTGGGCTTTGTTACGTTAAAAATTTGGGAGTTTTCATTTCTGTTTTTGGCGTTAATTCACATTGTTAGGCCGATATTTTTTTTTTTTTTCAGTAAGTTTTTTTCCAAATCTTTAACGAAAAGCCCAAATTTTGGGCACTATTTCCAAAATGATTATCGCCCAAATTTATATGAAAATAAATAGAGCATTATTTTGAGTTGTTTTTGGGCTTTATTTCCTAACGCGAAAAAAAAAAAAATAATTTCTTTTTTTTTCCATCCCTAAAAATAAATCTAAAAACTAGTAAAGGTGTAACCTCTGGCCTGGCCAAACATCAAAAACCCTACACAGCAGTATTTTGAAGCTTTTGCTTAAATGGGAGGTGCCACGCCCTCTTGTCCGATTTCACCCAGTTTTTGCTCAGAGCTTGCGCTAATAATTCGTAGTACTTATGCGTATTTTGGTTAAATTATCGAGAAAAATACTCCCAAAGTTGCATTTTGAATATATTTTTTGTATGGGCGGTAGACGTGTCCGTTGACCAATTTCACCCATTTTCAATCCCACAAGCTTTCTTTGACGACAAAGGCAGTGTACTATATTTCATTTTATTATCTTGCTTAGTTTTCCCAGAAAATGTATTTCCACGCACACCCAGCCAGCCAGCCAGACAGACGGACATGGCTATATCGACTCAGCAGGTGACGCTGATCAAGAATATATATACTTTTCTTATCTGCCACGCCTCCTTGTCCGCGTTACAAACGGAAGGACAAAGTGAATATACACTGGGTGTAGGGTATAAAAATGAAGTGCAGCTCTCGAAATATGCTCTTTCGATATGACTGCACACTAATAAATGATAGTTTACTTTTTTTACTTTTGATAGCATTTGGTATTGATTTCAAACTTTTTTGGTATTAAATTCCGATTTTTTTCTAAAAAAGTTTAAAATTTATTCCAAAAAAGTATGAAATTTATTCCAAAATAGTTTAAAATTAAACCTTTTTGGGATTGTTCTATAAAATACTTTTTGGTTTTGAAATTAAACAAAATTGTTTACTGTGTGTATAAGCGACCTTGACTATAGCAAAAGATTTAACTTACTTAGCAAAAACTTTTTGAAAATCTCAAAAGAAATATTTCCTTTATGTTGCATAGAATTCCCACAAGCGCTTAATAAATACTCGTAGAACAATAAATTCATTCACTTACTGCACAATTTAGTTACCACACCCAAATCAAAAGCATTAACAATGAAATTTGCAGCAGGGGGATATTTCATGAGACGATTCAAACCCATAACAACATGAGTTGAAGGTGCTGGTTCATTATGGAGCAGACAGTCAATAAAGAGGTTCGTTATATTCGCATCATGCACCCTATTCAGATAGTTGATGTACTTGGCGCATTCAGCGAATATCGATATAATTTTGCATTTGACATCCAACGTATACTCCGTGGCATTATTATCAACATCCTGCACTATTTTATCGAAAAGATTATTCTCAAAGAAAAGTTGTGTATTCTTCTCCGTACGCATTGCGGTGGCTAAAACCTCAATAATTTCAGAAGCATCTTCCGTTTTAGCGTTATTACAAAAAGCATCGGTCAATTGCTGTAGCACATATAGCAAACGTAAACCTTGGGCGAATGGACTTGTCTCACTCGTGTCCGTTATCAATAGTTTTACGTCTTTTAATGCAGCACTACGTATCTCGGGAAATTCATTGGTTAAATCACAAAGCAGACGATCCATTGGAAAGAGCGGATCATTAACAAACGCCTGCAAGTCTTCAGTGCTTAGCACTTGCATCATTTTGCGTATTATTTCATATGAATGTAGCAATAAATCGGGATTTTCAGTACTTGCTGTCAAGCCGAAGAACTTCTCTAGATATTCCTTATTTGCAACAGCCTCCACGGCTGCCTGCGGATCATCCAGACACTTATTGGTGATAACGCTTAAGTATTCCAAGCAATAATTATCGGTTTCGACCAAATAAAATTCCAAGCAGAGCTTGAGTATAGCGCTCACCTTTTCCGTTTCCAAATCCAGCAAAGTGTTTGTACTCTCCAGTATGGCGGTGGCGATATACAGCGTGAAGCGCTTAATCAGCACATTTGTATTTTCCATAAAAAATTTCCTATTCATCAGCAGGTCAAGTAGGTTCTTCTCTTTAAACACGAGAATATTTTCATCTTGTTTACGCAGAAAGTCTGTCAAATGCTTGAAGAGATTGATTAACACTGGTTCCTCATTGCAACTGATTAATAGCAGTGCAGTGTCCATCATTTGAATTTTAAGTTCCAATTCAGCGAAGCTTTCTGTTTCCTCTTTTTTGCGATCTACAAAGTCAGTACGCGAAGTGTAGATGCTTTTATCCTTTTTAAGTTTGGCCGCCGCCGCCTTGTTTTGTTTGGACATGATTAATTGTTTGTGTATTTATTTACAATTTTTTTTATAAAAAAAAAAACAAATAAAAGTTTATGTACAATGATGTGACTTGAAAATCGTTTCCTAAAAAAATAAAAAAATCAGGTACGTGTATATAAATAATTAAAGGAGCTATCGCAGATATCAGAAGTAACAAATATCCGAGTACTGTATTCGATTTCGATTTTAAATTTGTCAAAAATTACGACTTCCTATAGGAATTTCAAGTTTTGTTATCCTTCAATATCTTCAAATAATATCTTTGAACCTATAAGTCACAATATTAGCGAGTCTCCAAACATAGGAACAATTACAGGAACTATCCACCAGTTTCAACTTTTTTAAAAAAATTATTTTCTTTGTGATATTACTGTTTTTGCAACATTTCGTCATTCTCCGTGTTATCATTCTCCGTCGTTTTTTTTTTTTTTTTTTTTTTTTGCAACATTTCATCATTCTCCGTAATTTTTTTGTTTAGGTTCGCTTTATTTATTCTGACTTTTTTTTGACTAAATTGAATTTTTTTGGTTTCAGAGCAGCTCAGATAAAGTTTTTTTGAAATTGTACAGAAATTTTCAGGGTTGTCAGCCGGTTTGTTTTTTTTTTAGTTTTGCTTAAACCAAATTTCGGTTCGATTAGTTTTTAACGATTTAAGCGTCGTTCAATTTTAAACTATTAGTTTTTAGTGAGTAATTATAATGGTGAACGTAAAAAAAGGGAGATTTCAAATAAAAAATAAATTTTCGAAAGCAACCATCTGGCAACCCTAAAATTTTATGTTGGATTTTTGCAAAGTTTATTTAAGCGTTTGGAGACTAAAATTTTATTTTAATTTTTTATGTATATTGCTTAAGCGAAATTTAAAAAAAAAACAAATGGCAACCCTGAAAGCTTATGTTCATTTTTTAAAAATGTTCCAGAGGTTCAGGTCATCATATTCTATACCTTCAAATTATAAAAAAATAAAAACTAGTAAGGGTATAACCTTTGGCCTGGCCAAACATTAAATACCCTACACTGCAGTATTTCGATAATATGGGAGGTATTTATGCGTATTTTGCTTGCATTGTAGTGAAAAATACTCTTAAAGTTGGATTTTGAATATATTTTTTGTATGGGCGGTAGGCGTGTTCGTTGACCGATTTTGCTCATTTTCAATCCCTCGAGCTAACTTTAACTACGGAGGCAGTGTATCAAATTTTATTGAATTATCTTGCTGAGTTTTCCCACAAAATGTATTTCCAAACACAGCCAGACAGACAGAGGGACATGTCTATATCGATTCAGGAGTGACGCTGATCAAAAATATAATATATTATATATATTATATACTATATATATATTATATATTATATACTTTTTCATACCAACTACGCCTCCTTCTCTGCGTTACAAGCGGAAGAACAAAGTGAATATACCCTGGGTGTAGGGTTTAAAATAGGTGGGGATAAAAAGTCATATTTTGGTGCAGCTAAACTACAAAATAATTAAAGCCAAAAAGTATGCAAAACTTTTTTTGTAAATATTAAGCAAAAGTGAACAAAATAAATTTCAGTGCACCCTGTGAAAGTGGTGGAAAGAAAAAACGAGAATAGCTGCTATGACTGAAAGCAACGAGTTTGCGAATTTGGCGTAAAAATTTAGGAGATAAGGCGGCTTCGAGATATAAAAGGTGCTGCGCAGGTAAGGCAGTAAAGTGTTAGGTTAGATACAGTGCAAAAGGTTGAAGCGGTAATAGTACAAAATCATATTTTGTTGGCTCTTTTACATTAGTCCGATACTTCCATAGTTCGACGTAACAATCGGTAACATAAGTTGATTCTGGAATTATGCCCAATAAAAGCTTTGAGGGCTATTTGCAGGAAATATAACATATCTATTCATTTAATCGGAAAACTTCGAAGCTAGAAAAATTTTAACAATTTTAGTGAAGAACCTTTTCGCCTTTTGGCACATTAAAATTGAAGAAAATTGAAATAAAAAGGCACAGATTTTACGCATTTCTGCTTCCTGCAACTTATTACAATACTTTTCAATATCAAGTGACCACATTTTGATGATACTCATTCGAAACAAATTATTTTCTATTACGACCAAGCGCCAAAAAAGCTTACACTGTTAACTAACAAATGACCAAAGCAGTTATAACATCCGCTCCCCACCTTTTGCAATAAATGGAACCAACATGATGCACCAAAAAGATAAAGTTTAAGCCCCGTCCCTACATTGGTATCTTCCTTGATACATTTTATTATTTTTATGTTCTCTGGCTACTCGCCCGTTATTCGCTTTCTATTTCGTAAATTCGTAAATTACGATGGGAAAAATAAAATAAAAGAAATAAACCTGCTCCACTTCAGCAGCGCCCTCATTTCCATTTCCATGACTTTGTCAGCGTTTTCTTGAATTGGTATCAAATTTTGATACTCGTGCTGCCGCCCTACGGCCAATTTGGATACGCTCCATTATGCTGTGCGTAGCCAAAGGTTCCTCTCGCCTAACAAACGGAATGGGAGAATCTTCAAGTGCGAGTGTTGCAAATGACAGTGACACAAGAAATAACAAAGGCAACAACAGCAACAACATCAACAACCAAAAGCAGATAGTGTGGAGCAGAGCAAGGACGTAGTAGATATGATATGTTTGTGGGCGGCACTGATAAGCACTCTCGTTCTTGTGAACATAACAAAATCAGGCAAGAATGTTGTACATTCTTCTTTTTGCAAGGTTATTAGAAAATTTATTTGGGGTCAGCGCCCCCTGAGTTTCCTCCATAAATATGCCCCTGTTGTGGAATTTTGGGGGAAGTAAGAAAAAAACAAAACTACTTGCATTAATAGAAATGAAGAAGGAAATTTCAATTTTAGTGAGAAAAACAAAACGCTACGCTTTGCTTCATCATTCGCAAGGAACATTCGTTAGTATGAACTTCTTTGCACTAAAATTGAATTCGGCACCCAAGAAGCTTACAGCATAATCCCCACTCGACTGAAGGTCAATTTAATGTTGGGAACTTCATGAGCTTAAAATTGAATGAATTAAGTATTTTTTTGGATTTTTCTTTTCTTTTTTTCTTACTACGCTTTCTTTCTGGCACAAAGTGCGTTTAGCCTAATTAAACGAAAATTTTGTCAAGAAATTAATGAATTTCCTTCGTAGATTTCAGACTGACTTCAAAGAAAAAAGTTTACGCTCTTGAATGGGGAAAAAAATCGATTTTCATTTTATAATATTTTTTTTGTTTTTTTTTTTTTTTGCAAAATTTGGCTTAACTTTTCTGAGAGGTGAAGGATGACTTTCTTCGTTCGTTTTGTTTTCATTCCATTTGCTCGCGTAATGATTTTTTAATGAAGTTTGGATTATGTTTAAAAGTTGCCACCACTTTGATAATGCGTACACAGTTGCCTAAGGGGGTAGTAGTCAGACAGATTTTTTCAATTTTTATACTTTAATGAATTCCTCACTCCTGTTTTTTTTATCAGCTAGAGGCTTTTGCCGAGAAATTCAATTTGTTTAAAACAACTTTTTTTTACCTTTTACTTTTATAACAATTAGAGCATATAATCTTATCAGCACTGTAGTTTAATAAAAAAACTAACTTTTATCTAGATCAAGGGTGTCAGCCTAGAACAAAAGTGAGCCAGTTTTGGCTCGCCTTTCAAAACAAGAATATTTCAATAATTTTTTAAATTTCTGAGAACTACAACACACACGAAAAATGTTTGTTGTTTTTTTTGAGCTCGACAAAATTCGCGGAATTAAAATATTTATGAAAAATTGTTTTTGTTGTTTCGCATAAAAAAAAACAACAACAAACATTTTTCGTGTGTGTTGTAGTTCTCAGAAATTTAAAAAATTATTGAAACATTGTTGTTGTTGCAAACGAGCCACCAAAAAACAACAAAAAATAAGTTTTGTCAGCGTTCGTTGGAATTTTCTCCACGATTCTCGCATTCTCTTATTAGTTGTGCCATTTTACTATTTATTTGTTTTGCTTATATTTCTTCTCATTGTACCTATACGGCTGAGTCTCAAAAAATTTTACCATTCAATGTCCCGGGGTTCATGACCATGTTTAAATTTAAAATTTGATATTTTAAGTATTTAATACAGATGCTTAATCAGAGCTTCAATACGAATTGCTTAGAAATAAAAATAGTTTTTAATATTTTACTATGAAATTATAACATAAAGTGTTAAAACTCAGTCTCCGTCGTGTCACTAACCGTTTCTTAGTGCACTTAATTTGCCCGTTTCGCATATTACGTTATTTTCTTAAAAAAAACTTATACGACATTGTTTCTCTTTATATTTCAGCTACAGTTTCTCTGTGTTAACTCTTCGAATAATTTTCTTCTATAGAATTGACATGCATAGAAGTTGGTCCCTTATTTTAGACTATCTCCGCTCAGGTTTCCTTAATCTAACTGTAAATTTTTTAAATATTTAGTGAATAGAGAACTGAAACTGAAGAGAAAGAGAAGTTTTATTGTATTTTCAGCTTAGTCAGTTTTAGTTTTTCAACAGTGAGTGTATGAGTGTTTTTTTTTTACAAAAAGTTTAAAAATTTTATAAAGAACGCAAGTGTGCATCATTCTCCACCTAAGTTTTTTTATATTACTAAACATGTTTTTTAATCTTTATATAAGTAAATCAATAAACAATTACAGAAGCTTCCAGCCTCAACTTTTTTTTTTTAAAAAAATTGCTATTTTCATTGTGATATTACTGTTGTTGCAACATTTCGTCATTCTCCGTTTCATCATTCTCCGTGGTTTTTTCTTTTTTTTTGCAACATTTCATCATTCTCCGTTTGGTAACCCTCCATCTGGTTTTTTTTTTTAATTTTGTTTAAAACTATTTATTTAAAAAATAAAAACTAAAATTTAGTTTTAAAACACTTACATAAACTTTTTCAAAATTCAACATAAATTTATAGGGTAGCCATCTAGCTATTTTCGAAAATCTCTTATAATTCATTCTTTGTTTTTGACTAAATTGAAATTTTTCGTGTCAGCAACGCTCAGATAAACTTTCGTTAAATTTTACAAAACTTTCGGTACTGCCACCTGGTTTTTTTTTTTGTTACTTTTGCTTAAACTATTTATTTAAAAAGTAAAAATTTCAATTTAATCTTAAAAAAACTAATTTACATTTATTAACTGAATTAGTTTTTCAGAACTAGAACTCCACAATGCAGCTACGTGACCTGCGCCCTCATGGAATTCTTAAAAATTTCTTAAATAAATTGTTATGATGAAATGCAACTTCCGTTTGTCATAATGCTCTCATGATGTTTATCCTTCAGAAGAAATTTAAAATTCATGAAAATAGAGATTTCGTTAAAACTTACAAACGTTGCTGGTGCTGCTTTTTGATGCATTTGATGATTGCATTGAGTCGATTTTGAATTTCCCAGTTGCATAATGTTTTTATTAGGACAGTGAAACAGAGAAAACAGATCCCAGTGCACATTTAGTTGATGCTCCTTACAGCCCATGTGACTGATATTAAAAAGATTTTTTATTATTTTAGTAAAATTAAATGATGCTGATTTTGGCCATGCCAAGCATTGCATGCCTTACACCGTATGCAGTAAAAAGTTCCGATTTACCTTGTGAGGTAATAAATTGTTTGCATAGAATGTTTCACGTTCTCTTCTTCGAATTTAACATAATTGATGATGCTCCATAGGAAAGGAGACCTTATCTGACAGAAATTCCATACTAAATTCTCAAGAAATGCATACATATGGTTTCACTTTTTACCGAGCTAAGATTCCATATTTTCTTAAAATTTTTGTTCGTAGTGACAAATTTATATGTACGTAGGATACTATTTACTATGTTTCGGGAACTGGCAACATTAACGTCAATCTGGCAACACCATAATAAAGTTTGACATTTTTTAGCATAAACGTACTCACAACGTTTTGATTTACAAGTTCTATTTGTTTTGCTTCAGTGAGTTAAAAAAATCAATTTGGCGAGCCTTTTTTTGAGCGATTGATAAATTATGGGGTATCCAACGAGAACAAATCTTTTTTATAACTAAGTGTTCATGCAAAATCGAATATATTCAAGTGAAACTAATTTGCAAGGATGCCTCTATCTTACAATATGTCACATGACGATCTTGCATTATCAATTAATGCACTGCATCGATGTTTTGTGACACAACAACCGATTTTGGACGACCTTCACGGAAATCGTCGGCGACTGAACTACGACCACGATTGAATTCACAACACCAGCGATATATTGTGGTTTTTGATGGTGCTTTATCGCCATAGAAAGATTGATTTTCTTAACTCACTGTACACTAAGCTGGGTCGATCCCCATACAAAAAAAAAATCGTTTTTTTCCCCACATCCTAATATGTTCTTTGGCTTATTGTTAGACTTCCCACAAAATATTTTGGCTCTGGTGAAAACTATGATGGTGCTAGAATTTTTTTTGGGCCAAAAACACAAAATTTGTATGGAAAACTTTTTTGTTTGGCTACATAGAGCAAAACAAAAATTTATAAAAATCTAGCATAAAAAATGGTTAAGTTATGCATCAAAAGTTTTTCGAAAATCGCGCTCTGTCTCAGGATATTGATTTTAGAAACAGTGAAAAATCTCTAATTTCAAACGAATCACCCGTTGAATATTTTGCCTGAAAATATGCTACGTTTTTTATTATTTCAAAAATGCTGTTTTTTATAATACTAGCATTTTTTTGAAATTTGTAATGAATTAATTTTCATTTTAATAAAGTCTTGACGTGATTTGAGTGTAGTGAATCGAGCTTTTTTATACGTTGCATACGATTGCAGCTCGTCAGTTGGTCGATTTCTATTTGTGTGTTTTGAGATATTCATTATTTTTTTAGCTCGTAAGTTTTGAACTGCTCGTTGGGTCGTCCACGTGTCCGTTGAATATCCGTACAATTGTAGTCAGAGTTGCAGGAATCGCGATAAAGTACCTGGAGACCGATCCCTGCTAGGTTGACAATCTGATCTTATTATTTTAGTCGCTGGTTTTTATTCATAGCTATTTTTTCAATTTTCATGCTTTCAAAATGATAAATTTACCGATGAGAATAAAATAAAAAAAAGCTCGGAAGCACCATCGAAGTTTTCACCAGAGCCAAAATATTTTGTGGGAAGTCCAACAATAAACCAAAGAACATATTAGGATGTGGAGATTTTGAATTTATTTTGGCGGCCCAGCTCACTGTACACTAAACAAATAACACTTGTACATCAAAACGTTGTGAGTACGTTTATGCTAAGAATGTCAAGCTTTATTATGGTGTTGCCAGATTTTAGCTTTTGACATAAGTGTTGCCAGTTCCCGAAATATAAATAGTACCCCTCGTACATTAAGACTCTTTTTAAAATTTTAACCATAATTTATCATTTTTTTATGAATATTTTTGAACTTTTTTGATCAATATAAATAAGTTGGCAAAAATAAAAATTAAGAACACATTGATTGTGTTACTTTTTTATGATTTGTTATTCTTTTTTATGTTACAACATTAAATTGTTACACGAAAAATTCTATTAAATAGACCATCACTACACATTGGCCGTATATCAATACCTGCTGAACAAATATTGAAATCATTCAGCAAAAATATTAAAAGTGAAATCATCAAATTGATTTTATTCCGCTTGAATTGCCATGTGAAAAATATGATTTTCTATTTTCCTATTTTCACTGCACCGCATGTGCCCACCGCATTGTCACGCCCCTACATGCCACATACAAACGCCCATTTTTTTTCAACTCAGTTGCATTGCCGATTAGCTTCCAATGAGATTTTGTGTGCGGCATAAATTATGTGATAAACTCGTTAATGCTGAATGGATGGGACAGGTAGCAGCAACCCAAGCAAACCATTGCAACATATGTCGGTTGCACTTGTGCCTTGTAAATGTGCACACTAAAAATGTTGATCCTTCACTGATGTGCAGAGCAATGCCAGATTTCTCGTATTCTGTTGTACGTTGCCACCGATAGTTGCAACTGCTGCACTTCATTGCATTGCGTTGCAATATTTATGAGTCCCCGCTTTAATGGTTGTGTTTCCGGCATCCGGCTTCATAACTGCTGGCTGCGGTCTGCTGCCATTTCAGTTCACCCGCATAAATGGCGCTGTGTTTCTTAAATGACTTTGGCTCGCGCGCGCTTTTAAACTTATTAAATTTTTTGGCGGTCAACAACGCGCTAAGTGGCTTTATGCGGGCTTGCGTGTGTGAATTGAATTGACGACCCCAGTAGGGAAGGTATGGCATATATGATAAATAATACAAGTCAACTATGTTATTTTTCGCATAAGGTTACTTTATTGCGCTCTTAGCAACAAATTATTTGCAGTAGCAATTCTCTTTGCCTTAAGTAAGCCAGTAACCATCGCGTCTGTAAGCGCGTGGCTCGCCCGCCTTAAATCTTAGCCATTTATTTAGTTTAAGGGCAAACAAAAGCGTTTAGGTCTGCTATTTTTTCTTGTTGCCGTTATAAATGGTGGCTAACAGCGTGCGTTAAGCAGCAGCCAACGCGCATATAAATCACCACAATTCGCAAAAATGTCGGAATACCATAAGCGTATAATTTCCTGGGGCCATTTACTGAAAATATGCGTTCGTTGCTGAATTTTGTTCTTGTTACAGTTGGTGTTGTTGTTGACGTCGCACTGTGGTCGGAAAATCAAAAAAGGTGGCCAAAAATTTGAAAAACAGAGTTGTTGTTTTTGCACTTTCAACTGTTGGTAATGGTAGTGTACGAGTATGATCCTCTTTATTCATTTCAGAGGTTGAAGTAATTTCAGATACGACAAATGTTAACGAACCCATCTAATTCCCAAACGAGTACATTTTTGTCGAAGAAGAAATTCTAAGAAATTTTGTAAAATTTTTCATATTCGTAATAAATGCTCCCGGAAAACACACTTTTCAAAAAAAAAATAAGCTTTGTCCGAAATTTTGGATGCGCCATTTTGAGTTACAAAAATTAATTTCATACTAGAATTACCCAATGGTCAAAACTTGATCACAAATGTCTTAAATAATTTTGGTACTTTTTGGACAGTTTTAGTACTTTTTTTTTGCTATTTGATACAAAATAGAAAAGCTCATTTATCATCAAATGTGAAATGAAAAGAATAGAAAAAACATGAAGTCAGTGTCAGTTAGCTTATTGTCTTTCGCTTTGCGTTGTATACGCTTTTCAGCTCTGTGTGACCGCGTATTTTGTCGCTGTTAATATTAAAAAAATTTTCTTTTAATTCTAACTGGTTTGATTAAAATAATTTTAACTTCGTGCACATTTACACATATACAATACCTTTCTAATGGTGTATAATTTAAAGCCGTGCTCCATTTCAAACATAGTAAAAAAGGTAGGACAAATTTTTGTCTTGCGTAGTAATATATAGATTCTTAGTTAGCGATCTCCAATATGCTGACGTCTTCTTGATTAATGTATTTTCGCACTAAGCGGTCTGTCATTGTAGATTCGCCATTTTTTAATTAGAAAAATGAATTTTAGATTCGTTATAAGCCACATCAGAAACTCACATATACCGACTTTGGTGAAAATAGATGTATTTTAGCAGTATTTAGTCCACCATTGCGGATCCGTGATTTTGTTTTTTGAAAAATGGATTTGAGATTCCTTAACACCGACTTTCAGAATTTCGGCCAGCTTTTTCGATTTTCCAACCACTGTGCGTCATTACACGACTTCAAATACATTTGGTTATGTTTCTTAACCTAAATTTATGTATTTTTTTCTTCATTTTAATAGGGCATCTTAAGGCAGTGAGACAATGGAAAAATGTTAATGTGAATGACGGTATATTACGACACTACATAGTCGCTATGACCGGCACTTAAGAGTTTTAGGTATTCAGTAATGTAAGATTCGAAAAAAACCGAGCAAATGCTTAAGTCAATAGACAGACGAAACATAGATGCCGGCAAACGATTCTGGAGGTGACATTGATCATGAAGATATGGATGAGTCTGAAAAAATGTACCATTTAATATCCCGGATCTCAAAACCATGTTTAAATTTAAAATTTGATATTTCAACCATTTAATACAGATACTTAACCAGAGTTGCTATACGAATTGCTTGAAAAAAAAAAAATAATTTTTAATATTTTACCATGAAATTATAACATAAAGTGTTAAAAACTCATTCTCCGTCCTGTCCCTAACCGCTTCTTAGTGCACTTAATTTACCCGACATTGTTCGTATATAATTTCAGCAACTGTTTTTCTGTGTTAACTCTTCGAAATTTTTTTTTTTATAAATTGTAGAATTGTTAACCATGGAAGTTGATCTTGGCGTAAGTTTTTTTTATATAACTTAAAATAAAATTTTATCTTCATATAAGTAAAACAATAAACAATTACAATGGTTTCAACTTTGACAAAAAAAAAATCTATTTTCATTGTGATGTTACTGTTTTTGCAACATTTCGTCATTCTCCGTCGTTTTTTTTGCAACGTTTCATCATTCTCCGTTTAGTAACTTACCTGGTTTTTTTGTTGTTGTTAGTTTTGCTTAAACTATTTATTTAAAAAATATATATTAAAATATTGTCTTAAAATACTTAAATAAACATTTTAAAAATCCAACATAAATTTTTAGGGTTGCCACCTGGTTATTTCCAAAAATCTTTTATAATTCTTTCTTTTTTTGACTTAATTGAAATTTTTGGTTTGAAAAACGCTCAGAGAAACTTTTTTTAAATTTTACAAAACTTTTGGAGTTGCCACCTAGTTCTTTTTTTTTTTGCTGTTACTTTTGCTTTAACCATTTTTTAAGAAATAAAAATTTAAATTTAGTCGCTTGGATGCTTGAAAAAACATTTTAAAAATCCAACATCAATTTTCGGGTTGCCACCTGGTTATTTTCGAAAATCCTAAAACCATAAAAATTTATGTTGGATTTTTCTAAAGTTTATTTAAGCATTTGGGACTAAAATTTTATTTTAATTTTTTAAATATATTGTATAAGCGAAACTTAAAAAAAACATTTGGCAAGCCTGATAGCTTATGTTAATTTTTTAAAAATGTTCCAGAGGTTCAGGTGATCATATTCAATATCTTCAAGTTATAAAAAAATAAAAAAAAAATAGGTGGGGACAGAAAAAGCATGTTTTGGTACATTTTTCGGATATTTACCCAAATATACTTTTCCAGACAGGCCGAATTTGCTGACTTGGTTTGCAATCAGTCAGTTTAAAAACATTTTTGTATTGAGCAGGTGAACTTAGAACTGACATTTCGTGTGAAAAATAACGCAGGCACACAAACAAAAAGTCATGTGCAAGAGTGGAAACCCATATTTGGGGCGCTGAATCTGTATGTAATGAATATCATAAGAAGTGAAAACCCTACAAATATGTAAACATTTTAATTTTCATAAAAAGGGGGCTTTCAACCCCACATGGCAGTTAACCCTTTAACGACCAGGTTTAAATACGCGAAAGAATTTCAAAATAAAAATACGACAAAATCGAAGTAATGGCGGTTAATAAAACTTTTATTGAAGCAAAAGGGATTTTGGCAAACATACTTGCCTTTAGTCGTTAAAGGGTTACAGAGGGTGTTAGTGGGTGAGTGGGTGATTTAAATAATTTTTTATCGGTTTCAGAGTACTGAAATATAAACACTTTTTCGAATGTTGATATCAAGTTGATATCAAGTAGGGGGTGCTAGAGAGGCAATGGGGTATCAGAGCTAATTTTTATCATCATATTCGGTTTCATCTCCCCAAAATACTTGGGAGTAGGGTAGACTCCCTTCTGCCACATGACCTTTTTTTGTTATGCCTCTGTTATTATTTAGTAAATATTGGCATATTTTAAGATTTATATGTTGGGGAAAATAGGCCTGAACGTCAAAATTTTTAAGATATGTCACACCCGCTTTTAAATTTGAGCTTTCGTTTTGTATACCTACAATACATATAAATGCTGATTTGTTATCTTTAGTACATATACGTAGCAATAAGTTCCAACAAAGAGAAGTCACTAAAAAGGACCAGTTGTTATTGATAAGCTGTCAACTCTGTGGCCACAAGTTCTATAAAGTTGTCACTAATGAGCAATAATCAAATTTTAAATAAGTAATAGGTAATAAAAAACTAATGAAAACTAATAGAAATTGCTATGTTATAGTTAAATTTTTCATATGCATATGATTGCGAAATTCTTATCAAAGCCAATAACTACAAAGTACTGCCGTCATTCCATATTTCTTTAAAACCCCAACATTTTATCATATTTCTTAAGCAAATACTCTTAACAAACAAATGGATTTCCCAGAAATTGGGTAGGGTAGACATACAATTTGGAATTTAAGAAAATGAAAATAGAGAAAAAAGCAACAAAAACAACGTCGAGATTTACAACAAAGAAAATGAAATAAGAAATCTTTTAAATTCCAGTATTCATTCATTTTTATTATATATTTCAATGTTAGACTCCGAGTAGGTAGTTAAAAAATTGTTGGTGCCCAACAACAACATGAAAGGATGGCAACGACAACAATATATCCCACACATTTATGAACATTTTTCATCAGTCCAATTTTTTGGCACTGACTTTGGTTGTCGCGAGACTCTTTATTTTTGTTTTTTTGCCTTAAATCAGCAAAATTCGTCTATGAAAAGGCAAAAACAACATAAAAACTTTGGCTGGCTATTGTTCGGTTCCACGTACTTACAGATGAGAAAATACAAAAGAGAAAAAGTTTGAATGAAATCATAAAAAACACAACAAATACAAATTTGCTTAGCAAATAATGATCCAAGTAACAACAACAGCAACAACAACAACAACACTACAACACATCAAAACAAAAATATACGAGTAAACAATAAAGTTTTCCTTCTTACCAAAGAAAATAAGTATTAAAGGAATTATGGTCGTGTGACCTTAAATCTGACCTTAAAATGAAATAAGACATCAAAACCACACTCTGGAATTCTATTAATGGATTTCAAAGGATTTGCTACATTTCAAATATTTAAATATTTTTGTTATTTTATCGTAAGAATAAAGAAAAAAGTTTGTAACAAATTTAAGTGAAACCCAAATCATGACGGTCAAAGAAATTTATTGAGCTTAAAATTTAGCCTGGAGAAAAAAGATATAATTGGACGTTTAAAACGCTTTTCTGTTTGTTTTGTTAAAAAAAAAAAAAAAGATTGTACAAGATATTTTTAAATTAACTTAACCTTATGTAAAGACTTTCAAGTCAAATTTTCGTGGAAAAGTACATTTTGTTTTTTTCAATATCTCATTTCAGCCAAATTTTGCAAGTTCGCTCTATGGCAAAGGGATGTTGCCAACGTAAAAAGATATTTCTTAAAAAATCTCAGAAAATAGTGATAAGATAAACTCACAATTCTTTATTCTACAAGAATTTGATAATCTTAATATGGCATTAATTAAATATTAAATCCGTACACTCAGGGATTCTGGACGCCTATAGAGCTGCTAACGACCCAACTTCACAAAATTCGTTCGTTATGTTCGAGCATTAAAAATATTTGGTTAATTGTGGAAGGAAAAGAATGCAAAATTGAGGGATTTTTGCCACAAAAAAAATGTCTCAAAACCTGTACAATAGTGATGAGCAAAGCACATTAAGTTTTGGTCTCGGTCTTGGTCTTGGTCTGGAAAAAATTACTATAGATTGTTGAGTATTCAAAATTTCCAAACTTTATTTTTACAAAGCAGTTGGGTTTTTAAGATCCCAAATTTCGAAATGAGATATGATTTTATGCTTAAAAGGGGCGTGAAACACCTATTACCCAGTTTTGGTTTTGGTGATCATCGGGAGACCAAGACCAAGACCATAGCAGTCTTGGTCTTGCAATGATATCAGCTTCTTGGTCTTGGTCTTGTTTTTGCAAAATTACCAAGACCAAGAATCAAGACCAAGACTAATTTTGCTCATCACTACTGTACAAGATACGCTTTTGAAATCTGCATAGTAAATAATTGCTGGAGTATGCTGAGAAGACATCACAAGCAAAAAAGGAAGATATCGTATAAAAAGTTTCAATTCTCAACGGTTTTTTCATAACAATCGTAACTTCGAAATTTGAACCATTAAAGCGCCGCTCATCGAACCAGTTTCGAGAAATCTGTTGATAGTGTTTTTTTTTTACTCATCAATGCAAATCGAAACTGCCTTATCAGAAACCATTCAAAAAAATTCTTTGCAGCTCGCTGTATTTCAGTTAATTGAATCGACCATTTCAAAAAACTTTTGAGTCAAGATTTTTCTGAACATACTTTGCTCTATCAAGCCTGGATTTTAGATGTCATAATCTAAAGGATAATGTTTTGCGCTATTTTTGAAGTTGTATAACAAGGGAAAATAATTTTCAGCAGCAAAATCTGTTAAAGAGTATGATACAGTAATTGTCTGAAAAATCCTAACCTAAAAGGTTAAAAAAGCAGTTTTCGTCTATAGTGTTTTCGAGAATACTGACTGAATTATATCGAACCGAAAACTATTGAAATATAAGCCAGCATCGAATAAAAAAATTTAGGGATGGTGTGTCTCTGTTTGTAACCACCCCCGTGACCGAGTTTTCTCTTCACGTCCCTGGTCACATCTCATATAAACATAGGAGGTTATCGTAAATAAATATTGCCAATAGAGAATTCAAGGCAGTCTGAGAAAGATTTATATATATTTACATAATTTTGATATCTAGTCTATCAGGCATGTTCTCAATTCCGACTTCGATCGGAATCGGAATGGAATCATTCTTAAAGTGCTCTGCGTTTCGAAAAACATAATGAATCGGATTTTTATTTCAATAAATGTAATTGGCTACTGGTTTCAATCCGATTTACTGAAACGCAACTCCGGTGTGGTGTTCAATAACGATGCATATAGTTTCGGAGATATGACGAATATGACGAATTTGTTTTTTGGGCGTGGCACCGCCCATTTTCACTTTGAGTTCATTTCATCGTAATTGATTTGATTGAATACATACAAATTTATTCATATATCACTCCTGCATTTAATGCGACTAACATTTTTAAACAGAAAAACCGTTTTTTTCAAAATTTATGAGATTTCGACCTCTGTCACTAATTTGTGGAGCAAATGCTAGAAAAAGCAGGCATCTTTTCAGATAGCTCAATGTATAATCTTTAATTTTGCATTTGATTTTTTTTAAAAAAAGGGTCCTTGTAATGAATTATTTTTGTGTGCACTTTTTAGTCCAAAAAAAACCATAGTGCGGCGTCTGTTCCTGCATCATTAGTTTTTTGGGTTTTTTTTTTGCACCTAAGGGTCCCCCTAGAAAGCCGGAACCAAAAATTTTTTTTTCTTTTTTTTTGTGTTTTCTACGCGTTTCATGACTTTTTACAACATTTTAGTATAAACAAAATTTTTTCACCCAAGGATCCCCCCTAAGATGTCGGAACCAAAAATTAAAAAAAAAAAATTTCGTTTTTTCTATGCGTTTCATGACTTTTTAAGACATTTTATTTGAAAAAACAATTTTTTTCACCCAAGGAACCCCTCTTAAATAATTCGTTTTTTTCGTGTTTCCAAAAAAATCATATCATATCGCTGAAAATATTTTGCGGATATGGATAAGATTTGGTATATATACAAAGAATTTCGGCATAAATAATGTCCAAGTGAAAAAATGGGCGGTACCACGCCCTTGAAACAATGTCATATCTCTGAAATTATTTAACCCACATACTTAGATAAAACAACTAACATTCTTTGGTATGTATAATTTAATTAGAGATGCCCTGCCCTTTGTACAAGAAAATTGTGTAGCAACTCCGGGAAATGCTAGTATGTATATAAAAACAAAATTTTGTTTGAGTGTGTACTTGCTCCTTATGGACTTGGAAAGTAACTGACCGGTTTTAATTAAAATTTCAGAAAATGCTATATCATATGGTGAAAAGTGGGTAACACGGATACCAGAAACTAATTCATCACATCTTTGAAACAACTTGACACAGATGGATGAAATTCAGGCCATATTTGTAATGTTCACTTTTCACATTTGTGAAATTTCAAAATCTTATAAATTTATAAGCTTCTTCACTGTAAATGAAGACATTTTAACTACAACTTATACATACTCGTATGTCCTTAGAAAAGGACATTCAGTTTACATAGGGAATAATGTTATCAATTGGTTTTGTTTTGACAGCGTTTAGTTAAATCTAAAAACACTTTACATCTACTCTTCAACTTTTACCATTTTCACTTAAGTTGATTTTTCATTTTAAAAGCAGACTGCGCTTTAGGCCACATTTGGTTGTTCGCTTGTTGGCTGGCGCACATTAAACTGAAGTCTCGAGCATACAAAGCACGTCTTTAAAAAACTTCATTTCACTCTGTTCTGTGCATGTTTGCACATTTTGTTGCAATTTTGCTTGATATCCTTGTATCATAGTATGGAACATTGTGAGCGCGTGGGATGGAGAGGGGAAGAGCAGCAAATAACTGCTTTATTAAAATTCGGCAGATTGCGAATGGCGCGCGGCATCCGTGGTACATCATCCATGTTGTATTACATATTTTGTACTATACATGCTACATACCAGACGCAATCTGCATCGTCGTCCTGCAGTCACCCGCCCCTTATGATGAATACATATATGAAAATTCTCTCAAAAGTAGTGGTATATACATATGTGGGTGTGTGTATGTATTGCTTATAAGGTCATCACATAAATGCACAACGGCAACAGTAACTTTGATTATGATGATTTTAATGATGATGATGATGATGCTGCTGCGGATGCGGATGTTGCCTACGTTGATGAGTTTTTGTTTGTCATCAGTGTCATGTTTCATCGGTCTGTTTGTCTGTCTGTCTGTCTGTGGTGTTGGCAACGAGCGCCATGACGATAATTATTTCTTAATGAAATTGACACTCAGAATGCTTTTGATAAAATTCACTTCAAGCGATACTCCGAAGGCCAGTTGGCAGACAAAAAGTCCCCGAAGCTCAGAAATTATCACATGCATATAATCGCATGTGTGTCTGTGTGCGTTTGAGTGTTGAATGTATTTCTTAAAGTCCCAATATGATCAAAAACTGATGCGAATCCGTTTCGAACTCGTTACGATGGTAAGGGATATAAATGTTAAGGGGGGACCCTTATGACTTTAAAGAAATTAAGGGGACTTAAAAAAATAACTAGTAAGGGTGCAAATTTTGCTTGTATGAACTCTCTTAGTTTTTGCTCAGAGTTTGCACTAACTATTCTAAGTTTCTGTTCAAAATTTTGTTGCATTACCTCAAACACCGCTTGCACTACTGCATTATGTAAATTTTTATTGTATGGGAGTTGCCACGCCCTCTTGTCTGAATCAACCTGCTTGCATTATGTGTATGTAGTGATTGAGTGAATTTTGGTTGGATTATCTTAAAAAAAGCTTTCACTTTAGCATTTTAAAACTTTTTCTAGTTTCTGCTCAAAGCTTGTACTTACTATCCCTTGTTTCTATGTATAATTTGGTTGCTTTAGAGCGAATTATGCTCTTAATATTGTGTTTTAAATTATTTTTTTTTTTTTTATTTTTTATTTTTTTTGTATGGTTGGTAGGCGTGTCTGTTGGCTGATTTCACTCATTTTCCATCCCAAAAGCTTACTTGAGTGACGGAGCCAGTGTATCAAATTTCACCGAATTATCTCGCTTCCAAAAAATATTAAAATGATTTCAACGCACAAACAAACAGACAGATGGACATGCCTATGTCGACTAAGAAGGTAACGCTGATCAAGAATATATTTAGTTTTCAAAATAACTTTTTGCCTCGAGAATTTGTTACATCCTTACAATTTTCTCTTTAAAGTTTATTTTAATTCATATTAGTTCTCTCTATTTTATTATATTCTAAACATAAATCCTCACGAATTACTGTAAAAATGTTACTGAATTAATAATCTTTTAGAAAATAAAGAAAATTATTATTATTATTATATTATTATTAGTTCTCTCAGTGTTATATTTTTATATTCCCTTATTTTATGAATTTTATCAATCAAGACTGGAATTAAATTGTTCCATTGTAGTTTACTCGTTGCTTTTGATGCACACGTTATTTCGTTAGAATTGCGCTAACGATCGTTAGGTGGCGTCATCATAAATACACTAGCCGCATATATTGCAGACAAACACCAAACGGGATACCGGAGTTTCGCACGAATAAAATTACGGGGTTTTGATATCCGGATCCCGGGATTTCTTCTTTATGAAATCGAATATAAAACAAATTTTATGATTGTCAATCATAGCAATTATACTACAATAGTTGTGTTTTAGATGGCAGCGTGTAAACATGTAACTATCATTTTTCTTCTAATACGAGTTTGTGTGCTATCTCCTTCTTCTTATTTAGTTTTACTTTATTCTTCTTTTTTTTTCACACCACTTCTCACCGCTTGCCAAGACAATCGGTAAAAATGTGGTGCCACTAGTTATTGCTTTCCCATACGTTTCTCAGAAAGTGCTTAATTAAAGACTGAAAACAGTCGTCTAAAACACAGCTATTAACTCTGGGAAAAATAGAGATATCCCAATAACTTAAATTATGTTTTAAATAAAATGCTAGTGCTCTCAACTACTAGAACAATGAGAGATATAGATATATGATGTCAGATTGCGTCCAAAAAGTTTCTGATCTGTGGAAATTTTTTTGAAAATTTTTTTTTCGTTCCGTTCGTTATTTGAAATTTTTTGGCATTGCTTTTTATTTTTATTCGTGTCGTTTGACATAAAATAAAATAAACAACGAATAGTTATTTCAAAAAGAAAATTTTTTTAAATTTAAAATTGAATAATTAATAAATTAAATTAAATATTAAAAAGCTTGAAGCCAAAACTTTTTCTAAGAATTCTAACAAGGGTGTAGAAGATGATTTGCACAAAATACTTGGTGCCTGCTTCAAAAATTGAGAACCCTCGCAAATTTATGGTATTTTAAACAACATTGGATCAATTATAATAACTGTGATATTGAATAAAATCCATATATGTATGTATATATTTTGTTTAATTGATTTAACTCTTCGCAGATTACACTAAAACATGGCGAAAAGATTATGCTAGCATATTGGGAAGAAATGACAACAGTCAATAAAATGAGAAGAAAATGCGTGTTCTTCTTCTTTAACAAAGGAGTTTCAAATTGGCAAAGAATATTTTGTTATTGATGTGCTTAAAACAAAATTAGGTCGGGCACGCCTCGAACAAACAAACCATAAAGTGCACAATTCTTCGACTATGCATCGGGCATTTGGTTTCTCACAGTGGGAGCAATTGAGAGATTTGCTTCACGCATGGAAAGATAGCTTGAATTCTGTGAGCGAGGGCTTGAGAAATGTTTCTATATCGCAATTGGAACTGACGCGCAGTCAAAAGCTGGAACATTAAATTTCGAAAATGTTTCATTTGATAAATAAAATCTACTAAATATCTACCAAGCAAAGGATTGTATTTCAACTAATTAAAATTTGAAAAATTACGCAAAATAAAGCATTCATTTTTTATTATCTTTGAACAAAAACGCTTTCAATTTACGTTTATTTTATTATGACATGTTGATGGTGTGGTGATGGGTTTTTTCCTTTATTTACGACTTTTGCAAGTACAAAGAAATTTTAATTTTTGTGTGTGAACGCAAAAGAAATTCACAAAAGAGAATAGACAAGAATTTTTTTCATAGAATTTCCTAGTATAAATGCGGACTTAAAAAAAACAAAGTTTAAAAAAAAAATTATCAAAATTGAAGCTGTAGGACTTTTTGACACGACTGTTTTTTGAGAAATTAACTGAAATTTCTATTAATAGCGACAGTTCAGCACATTTATTTATCAGTGGCAAATTAAGTTTAATTGTTGTTGCTTTCCCATACATTTCTCATATTTCTCATAGGGAGTTATCGCGAATCAAGATTACCGTGGAATTTTCTCAAACTGCTGTGCATTCTCAATTGCAGTTTAAGAAAATTTCCAGAATCAAGATTCCAGCGAAAATTTCCCGAATCAAGATTCCAGAGAATGCACAGCAGTTTTAGAAAATTACACGGGAATCTTAATTCACGATAACCCCCATAATGTGCCTACACAAGCACAGATAAACTAACGTCAAATACTTTTTTTAACGATTTAATATTAATTTTTAGTAGACTTTTTTTGTTAAAAAGAGTTGTCTTCATTTGGAAACAATTTTTAATAAATTTTATTGCATATTTATTTAATTTTTCTAATTTTGAAAAAGTCCCGGGAACCCGCGATGAAGATTTTAGATCCCGGGATTGCAAAAAAGATCCGGCAACTAGCATCAAAAAAAAAAAAAAGAAACAAACGTCAAAACTTCACTTTTGTTTTTAGAACTTTCCTCAACGAATTTAAATTTATTTTATTATTTCTCGCATAGAAAATATGTTAAATGTCAACAAAATAAGTTTGTACAATTTCAAGAAAATAATGAACGTTTCTTCCACCAGCAAAAAGCTTATGTGCTGAAATGATGAATTTATATGCTCATTTTTTTAGGACCATCGACATGCTGTCGAAGACCCAGCGCTAAACGCCCACAATTTTGTACAAAGGATTTTCTAAAGCTTGGTGATGTTCATCTATTCTATGATGCCGATCGTATGAATGTACTATGTGCAACTTTTTCCGCTACGTATCTGAATTGCGTGAGACTGGAAAATTTGGATGTTCATATATTGGTCCTGTAGCGTTTACGTATTACTAAACAGTGGTAGGAATTGCAAAAGCATTCCACTGACTTGATTGGTGCGGTTTTAATTGCTCACCAAGCCAAGTCTTTTAAAAATAGGACAAGAAAAATAATATTATCTTGTTGGTTTTATAGCTTGAACACAATTGTAGCGTACGACGGATTTCGCCGGACGAATATCTGCTGTCAAAATTAAAATACACAAGAGTATACTATAAAATTGAAAAAAATCGCACCGGTCGACGAAATTTGCCAGACGAATATACATTGCGATAGATCTAGTTCTAAAATTGTTTCCGGCGGCAGCGATTTTGAAATTGTCCTACTGGACAAAATATGTTTTGAATGTAAAATTTTAACACAACAATATGTCCAGCTGACAAAGCTGGATTTGCGTCGTGGCGTACGTGCTGTTAGCAGTATAACAGTTCATAAGAAACCGTTAAATAAGAAATCATCAGCTGCCATGAAGAAACAGTTGTTGCAAGTGATGGCCAATCGTGATATTTCAAAGAAGGTGACTTGTTCGGGTCTTTAGGTTGAAGCAAATCGATTCATTGGTACAAAAATGCCCAAACATTTGTTTGCTGGCAAGCGTGAAATAGGAAAAACGGACAGACGTAAATTAAACTATGTTTTTTTCTAATCAATTAACCCAACGGGAAGAAATGAAGCTGCTTTTAAGAAGAGCGCAACAGAAGCACATCTCTGGTAGCATAAAATATTTTTGAAATTCTGAATTTTTTTTTATTACTGTTAAAGTTTAATATATCTACCAAGTTACAGAAAAAAAGGTATTTTTTGTGAAATGACACATAAAATTTTGAAAAACTTCCACAAAAGCTTATTCCATATGTGCTTCCACGGAAGCGTATTTGAAACGTATTTCACGTGCTTCCGAAGATATGCATCTCCGCAATGACATGCTGTATATAAGCGTTGAGAATAGCACTGGAAGCAGCTTCTTGCTTCCCTAGAAGCGGAACTGAAGTCGTTTCAACGCGCTTCCGTTTCCCGTTCGGAACCTTTGTGCATTTAAATTTATAAATATATTACCGAAGCAAAAATATAATATACGTAGCATTTAAGCTAAAAAATTATAAATAAATTGTTATTAAAAATAATTTTTTAACAAAAATTATTGTACATTGATCTTTCACTAAAAAGGTTCGAATTCACAGTCATTAGTTAACTAATGACAAGAGTTTAACCAACAAACATTTTATTTTTAGTCATAAGTCAACCTTTAGTTAAACCTCCAAATTACATTGGCTGACCATTAGTTAAACGACTTTTTCGTTAATGCAAATCAGTATTATTTGTAGAACCTTTAATCCTCCACAAAAGATATTCTGATATTTTCTATCGTTCGACTCACCGTTTTGATCAAAAAGCCTCCTAAATGAAAATTAATTGAAATCACACGGATTACGGAACAGGTCCGATGATATTAAAAAGACTTATTCGACATATTTTCCTATATCCTCAATATACTAACCAATTTAATGTTATTTCTGAAATTTTCCAGATTTGTTATTAAATTATACTTAACTTTTCCTATATTTTTTTTTACAAATTCGAGCTTGAAAAATGCTTTAAATACCATATCATATAATCAGTTTATAGCCAGTTTCATTAACAATGCACTATAGACCACAACAAATGCTGCAGCTCATTTTGCTGTCACTTGGCATCTTAAATTATCGTGCTTCCGTTCTAGTGGAGGCGCTCAATTGCAGAAATGTTAGCGAACACGCGAATAAATTGCAATTCAGTCTTGTCAGACATTGTCAACGTTCGAAACAAAATGTAATTACACTGGAAAATACACAAAATCTGGATGAATGCTTTACGCTTGCCAAACGAATGAAGGGCTTAGCACTTAATTATGCGCCAGTATCAAGGCGCAATACTGAAAACCTATTCAACACCAATGTTAACAATGATAATGATAGAGGTGAGTACTTATGTAATATTGAATGCAGTGAATAGAATCTTGCAAAAACGATTAATTGGTATCAGTTTTCTATAGAAACTCGGCTCAACAACAAAGACGTCGACAACATTTCTGGCAACAGCCAGAGAAGTTCTTCAATTGTCACATTTTAGAATGTCCGGAAAATGCAACATTTAGAACGATGATTAATGATAGTCGTTTCGATTATTTCAGTTTATATGGCAGAGCACTAGGTAGGTTTTTAGAGAAGGAAATACTGTAACTCGGATCATATCGAACAGCTATATATTTAAAAAATATTGACTTTATATTTACATTATTCCAAAGTATCACAAAACTATTCCTGTATACCACAAGTGGGCATATTCCAACTGCATGTCAATGCACTGAATTACAAAAATGCCGTCAAAAGTTGTGCAACAAATTTTACTGGTGATTTGGCTCATGTCATCTCGGCAAATCGTACAAACTCGTTGGCCAAGTTGCTTGTTAAACATAATGAAAATCGTCGTTCTTCACAATATGACAGTGCTTCCCGAGGTCGTAGCATTAATTTGGCCTATGTGGGCTTACATTTTAATCTTTCATGGGTGCAATTTCCCACTGATTTTTTGACAACAACAAATGAGAGTTTAAAGTGTTTTCTCTATCGTGCTTGGGCACCTGGACATCCAAGAAGAAAGTATAATTTGTTCATGTTTTCTTTTAATTATTAGGTATTTTGTAATAATTAACTTTTATTTATTTCAAATTAAGTGGCATTCTAGCAAATTCTAGCTGTGTTGCCATTTCTACATCACAAGCATGGGTCACTGTAGACTGCGAGCGCCAATTACCATTTATTTGTGAACTTTATACTTCCAAACCAGTGGATGGTGACAATGAAGAAATAGAGTATCTGGAATTTGTCGATAAAAATTTATTTACTGAAAAATGCATTGTTAACTAGCTCCAAGCTTAAGCTTAATAATTTGAGTTTTCTTATATGAAATGTGCTATGAATTACTTTAACTTGACCCGACCTCTACTTAAAAAACCATCCATTTTTTATAATTTCTTAAAAATCATAAGTAGGTACACGTGCATTCTATTTCGATTTTTTTGCTTGTGAATTCATCGATAAGTAGGCCGCTCCAATGATGAAACTAAAAATGTATTCGTGGGCGATGTTACACACAGTTCCAACTGCCAACTCACCGCAATTACAAGAAAAAAATAGATTAGTTTCATCAAAAAATAAAGTTCAAAGTAAAGTTCAACAGTGGAAAAATTACAAGATTCCCGTATTGAAGCGATGGTTCGAAGTAGTCGTCCATTTCAATAGCCAAAATTCGGAGTACGACGAAATGGGTATTATATTATAATGGGTAATATGCCCAGCGGCGATCAAATATTTGACGAAGATGAAGAATTTGGAGAAATGGAATTATAATTAAGAACTTGATTTTATATCTCAAGACAATACATTCCATTAATTCAATACATAAAATTAAATATATTGATACTTCTTTTTCCCTCCGCTTGAAAAAAACTTATTTTTTGACAAAATTTTGAAGGAAAGTCTCCCTTTTTTTGGAAAATTGAGATGGGATGGTTAAGTACAGATAATATTTCGTTCCAAAAATCGCCTTTGGCCCTATGTTCCTCCTAGGAGTTAAAGGAGAATACATACATACATACAAAAATCGCCTTTTCGAAGTTTTTCAAATAAATGGTTGGAAAAACGTTTTTTACTTAAAAGCAAGGAAAACTAGTAAGTGTGGTACGTTTGGCCTGGGCAAAAACTAAATACCCTACACTGCATTTCAAGTACATATATTATAAAACACTTAGTTGGTAAATACTATTCTTGTACATATAAGTTTTTATTAAGAAAATTATTTTATTCTTCCGTAACTTCTAGGAGAGTATAAGAACAAATGGCTTATATGGGAAGTACCACGCCCTCCTCCGGTCTTACCTAGATTTTGCGTAGAGCTTGCATTTACTATTTTGAGTCTTTGAGTAAAATTCGACCAGGTTTTCTTATAAAAATCTTTCAGTATAGCATTTTTAAACTTTTGTTTATATGGGATGTGCCACGCCATCTAGTTCTACTTCGCCTACTTTTTGCTCAGAGTTTGCAATTAATGTTCTTAGCCTTTAGGTGAAATTTGGTTGGATTATCAGGAGGTGCCACGCCCTCAAACCCTACTTCGCCTACTTTTTGCTCAGAGTTTGCAAT
The DNA here is from genome assembly GCA_951812925.1 of Calliopum simillimum. Taxonomy (NCBI): domain Eukaryota; kingdom Metazoa; phylum Arthropoda; class Insecta; order Diptera; family Lauxaniidae; genus Calliopum; species Calliopum simillimum. The sequence goes on from OX638370.1 coordinate 104,322,415, forward strand.
TAATTTTCTTAGTGTTTGAGTGGAATTTAGTTGGATTATCTTAAAAAACACTTTCAGTATAACATTTTGAAACTTTTGCTTACATGGGAGGTGCCACGCCTTCTTGTCCGAATTCGCCTAGTTTTTGCTCAGAGCTTGTACTTACTATCCCTAGTATTTATGTGTATTTTGCTTATATTATTGCAAATAGTGCTTTTTTATTGTATTTCGAATATATTTTTGTATGGGCGGTAGGCGTATCCGTTGACCGATTTTGCTCATTTTCAATCCCCCGAGCTAACTTTGACGACGAAGGCAGAATACCAAATTTCATTGAATTATGTTGCTCAATATTGTCGCACACCCAGCCAGCCAGCCAGACAGACGGACATGGCTATATCGACTCAGGAGTTGACGCTGTTCAAGAATATAAATACTTTTCCATACCTGCCACGCCTCCTTCTCTGCGTTACAAACGGAAGGACAAAGTGAATATACCCTGGGTGTAGGGTATAATTACATAAAAAGTGTCTAATAGGCCAGACAGACGACAACTCTAATCTAGATTATAGACGCAATAATGTGAAACTTTTTATTGCATGGTTTTAGGCATTTTTTTATACAGATATTTCATAGACATCGGCTAAAAGAAAATTTCCCAATTCATGGGCCACAAAATTCGAAAACATCAAAAACAAGATTAATAGTGAGTTAAGCATCAGAAAAGCTAAATAGAATTTTTTGGACCCTGAATTGGGAAATTTTCTATTGGTCAATGTCTATAAAATATGTGTTTAAAAATGCCTAAACTCTATGCAATAAAAAGTTTCACATTATTGCGTCTATAATCTAGATTACAGCTGTCATCTGTATGGGGCATTACTCACTTTTTTCGTAAGATTTGAATTACTAAATGGAGGCCCAAATATTGGCGGTCGATGCATATTTTGGGTGTTTTAATACTTTCCCATTGACTTTGCATAATAAAGTCAGTATTTTAATAAAAAAAAAGCTGTATTTTTAAATCGCTATCCATCCTATCCTGTTAAAGAAACGTTTTTATTTATTTTATTAAGATGAAATTTATCTTCTGGAAATCTTCGAAATTGATAGGCAAAAAAATTTTACATAAAAGTTTAAGTATTCTTTATTATTAATGTATATCTGTAGTATGCTGGTTATATAACATTTTCTTTAAGCACCCCATGCATGACAACAACATTATCATATATGTATTTATGTAGATTATTATTAATTTTAAAGTTAAATATTAAAGTTTATTATATTTAATTATGTACGATATATTTATTCTGTCAATGCAACAAAAGTTGTAAAGCTCCAGTAAAGCATTTCAGACTTTCAAAGTCTTTACTAAGTGACGGCAGTGAGTTTAAGGGGATATTTAGGGAAATGTTAAGAAATGCTTATGTGAAGCAGTGCAACCTTGTTTACACAAAAATAAATATAAAAATTTAAAAAAAAAATACCTAATTAATATTTATAATATAAATATGATATTTTTCAAATTTGTTAAAAATATAAGGAAACTATTAAATTGCTTAAATGTATGTTTGAATTATGTTGTTTAAACGTATTTTATGACTTAAGTGGTTTGAATTAGAAGGCATTATGTAGTTTTTAATGCAAACTGTGCCATTACTATTTAGTTTTATATATGTAGTTTGAAAAACCTTTATAGAAACTTTGTATTAAACGGACGGATGTTACTTGCAAGGGTGTAAATATAATTTTATTTAGCTAGTTATTTAAGTTTATAATTCTTTTTTATTTAAAATACAATTATTTTAATATTGACGACACACGTACGTTTTTTTATAATATTTAGTGTTAAGGAGTTTAAAGTTTATATGACAAGATTTTTGTTAAAAAAAATAATAATTAAAATTTGCTAACTTTCTCACTACGCCCTAGTATTCTAACAAGAGTTGAAAAGGACAATATCTTAAGTCTGCTCAAAAAGACACCTAAAAATGCGCCTAGAATTGCGGTTTAACTAGTCAATGCAGTCAAGCACAATCAGAGCATTTTTCTGTAGCATATTTTTAGGCTTGCATCTATCATGTGCTACTGTACTAAAGGGTGTAGCTATGTTTTTAGGTTTTTAACAAACTTTGGCAGTTAAACAGTTTAAAATTAATAAAAAAAAAAACACAATACTTTACAGTTAACAGTTAAAAAAGTGCAGCATTAAATTAAAGAAAATTAAAGTTACAAATATCACCTGAGCCGGTCGGCTGTATTCGTTGTAAATGTTAAGAATTAAAAGGAAATGGTTTCTGCTAAGGGTGTTTTATCTTTTAAAAAACCGACCAATTAGTTACTATAAAATCAAAACATAGGGAAAGAAAGCCAACACCTACAGCTAAACCTAATTTGAACAAAGGTATTATTTTTTTCTACGCCAAGAAGCATGCAATCATAAATTTGCTTGCATATTTCTTAACGCTACTTAAACTTTTTCTTGTTAAGTAATTTTTTAGTTAAGTTGACATATGATTAACTGACGATTGTGGGAAATTTTGAGCTAAAAAGCTCACGTTTGTAGTGACACGCCATTTTATTAATATGCCTATATATATGCAGCAAGAATTTTTTTTTGTCGTATGCACTGCTTTTGCTCCTTTAGTGTTCATGCAAATTACATGCATAGCTACCTCTGCAATATTAGAACGCAATGTGTTTTATTGCGCAATAATATCTTTTAAAAGTTTAGTGTAGAGTTATATAATTAATATCTAAAAAGTGTGCCGTGTGCGTTTGAATGTTAGGGAGGAGTTGGTGCTATCTTAAATAACATATTTTGCATAATTCTAAAAGTTGTGGCTTTTTAGGCGTTACAAAAGAGGACTTTCAATTTTATGCATCCAATAGCTTTATAGGCTAGACAGACGACAGCTTAAATCCGAATTATAGACGTAATAATGCGAATCTTTTATTGCATGACTTTAGGCATTTTTCAAATATATATTTCATAGACATTGACTAAAAGAAAATTTGCCAATTCAGGGCCCAAAAAACTCTAATTAGCTTTGCTGATGCTTAACTCACTATCAATCTTGTTTTTGTAGTTTTAGAATTTTTTGGACTCTGATTTGGGAAATTTTCTTTGAGTCCAATGTCTATGAAATGTGTTTAAAAAATGCCTAAAATCATGCAATAAAAAGCTTCGAATTAAAACGTCTATAATCCGGATTTAAGCTGTCGTCTGTCTAGCCTATAACATAACAAAATCTTAAGGCAACTCAATATTTGTGAAAAAATGTAGCATAGTTTCAAGCGCTCATTTTATTACTGCCTGAAAACATTTGACGCCAGCATATTTATTACTTTTATGCAAAATACATTAGCATATTTTCAGGCATTAAAAAGTGAGCTGCTTTGTAAAAAATGTTTTAGTAGAAAGCCGCCTCTATGTATGCAATATGTTTTGCACAAAATTTTTCATAAGCCGCCATACTTTTGGCAGTTTTAAAAATAATGCACTTTTAACGCCATTTTATGTTGCCAAATTATGAAAATCCTCTCTCGTTATTCACGCTACTTAGCTTTTAAAATCTTATTCGAAAATTTTACAATTACTTTATGGAAGTTCCACTTTTTTTTTCGCTCAAAACATGCATCCAAAAATTGTTTTTAGACTTTATGTTCAACTTTAACTTAAACTACAGACGATGACTAAAAGCGCATGCGCAGCGGCAGCTTTTCACAATTTTTCCCTTATTTTTTTCATAGAGTTTTTCAACACTTTGAGTGTTTTTGTTTTTTAGTTTACGTTTTTAAGGATTAAACTTTTGGAAATAATAATAAAAATTTAACTGCTATGCGAGAAAGCGGTATTCGTATAAGGTCCACTATAAATTGAGCTGCCCGAATTTGAAACCGTCTTCGTGCTGCGTCGTGCCATAATGCATAGTACGGCGGCAACCACGGCCAACATGAGTATGAGACCAGCGATTGCTATGGCAATGGCAAAAGTGCGCTGTGAAACGCACAAAGCATCCTCGAGAGTCTGTAAAAAACAAATTTTTTTTATACAAAAACAATATAAATTTGAATTGATATCTCTTAACCAACCTTCTCTTTTAGTACGTTATCATCATCACCCTCGGTGATATCAACATTTTCATTAACATAGAGGCCCGAATACACTTCAATGGTGGCGGGTAGTCCCTCTTCGTCTTTGTTTTCGTTATTAGTTTGTCGTTTGGGTCGTTTACCAGTGCAAATTGGTGCCTAAAAGCGACAAAAAATATAACACAAGTTCGCTGCTTAAGTCTTTTATTTTCAAATTTTCACACACTCACCATTTGACACTCTGGATCTTGCAATGCACACAAACGCACATTACACTGATAGTACACAGATGTGGTGTAAGGGAACTTATGCGCCGGGAAGGTAACATTGGCTGCCAGCCGATCATCGGTATAGTTGAATTGTCCCATAATTTCATTATCCATTGGGCAACTAAGAGGAGATTACATACAATATATGTGCAATTTAAAATAAACTCTTTTTCCTTACCCATCTTCGCCCACTAAACGCTGCTCACCCCAACCTAAACCATCACGCACTATGCAATCGGTTACATGCAAACCATACAGCTCTTGCTTATCAATGCTTATCACTATGGTGAGGGGGTCACCGATTTTAACATCATCGGCAATTTTATGCTCCTCATTGTAGATTTTCATATGGCAACCAGGCATTGGCAATTCATTGGTCTCAGCAGCATCTTCATCATCGATTTGTTCTTCACCTAACAACAAATCATCCTCATTGAGCTCATCGTTACCACGATATTTATCCAGGGAACGTCCATAGTCACGACGATCACTGCCAGACGTTTGTTCTGCTTCAGAGCTACGATATGCTTGTGGCTTTTGCGCATATTTGCTTAGCTGTGAGCTGACTTTGCGCAGCTTATGCTGTTTCTTTTCGGCAGCAGCATCACGACTTTTGTACGCACAACGCACATGATAGCCACGACCCAAGTCGGTAATTAGTTTAAGATGTGGTTGCAGTACAATTGTATTGAAGAATTCAATACCGCCGTCGTCCTGTAAGAGAAAAGTAGATAATAAGTATATAGTGCATTATTAATTTGATAGATAACAGTGCTTAAAATCATTTTCAATATGCAAAGGGAAAATCTCAATGAAGAAAAAAGCACTTTTAAAAAAGGCTGCAACGTTTTTTTGAAAAACTATTTAGTTTTCGAGCGATTTTGATAAAAAGACGTAAAAGTGATATGAATAAGAAATTATTTTCCTGCAGGTGATAGAGGAGGCCTAGACTAACAAAAAATTGCAGCTTGTTGGAGTTTCTAAAATGCACCCCTAAATTATAGGGTTTAAGCTGATTTTCTGACTTGATTTACAAAAAAAAAAAATTCTTGGATCACACCAACGTTTTAGGGAAAACATTTCAATGCCAGAGTTTAGTTAATTGTATGAGCTTTCAAAAAGTGTATGTGGTTTATAGAGCTCAAAAGACTTTCGCATAGTTCTGGACCTTCAAAGTTGATATTTTAATTTTTTTTCCCCATTTCTTGACTTTAGCGGCCATTTTAGTATGAAAAAGGTACTATCATTAATATATCCTTTTATAATTTTATTTCAAATTCTCGTCATTTTCCTTTAATTTAATGGTACATTTATTACACCAATTTTTTTTAATTCAGGTAAGAAAAAATACTTTTTAGAACAACCCGTTTGAAGGCTCTAGTAGATAAAAGACAGCGCGTGTAGCGCGCTCATCATACATCAAGCATGCGAGTAACCCGTGTGTTACATAAAAAAGTATTTTTTTCCGCCCTCAAATTAAAAAGTTTGTATGAAAAATGTTGTACCAAATTAAAGGAAATTTAACAAGCATTTCAACAAAAATTATAAAGGGATATGTTAACAGGACCTTTTTTATACTAAAATAGTCAAAAAATAGGAAAAAAAATTAAAATATGAACTTTGAAAATTCAGAACTTTGCGAAATATTTTTAAACCTCATAAACCATATACACTATCTAAGAGCTCATACAATTAGCTAACACTTTGTCATAGAAACATTGGGATGATCCAAGAATTTTTTTTTTGTAAATTTGTAAAACAAGTCAGAAAATCAGTTTTAACCCTGTAACTCCTCAGGGGTATATTTTAGACCCCCTCCTCCCAAGTGTAAGTCTAGGCCTCGTCTATCACCTCCCAGAAGCTCCGCAACCTTATGCACCCTATATATTAAACAAAAGATTTAAGCAACAAACTTGCAAGGCTTTCTCACACAAAATTTGTGCTTAGCCAAAACAAGTTTATTGCTCAAGTCTTTTGTTAATTTCAATCAACACAACAGTGTTGTTCATTTCAATAATTATATGAATATTAACTTTTTCTTCTGCTTTCAAACGGTATTTTGAACTTTTATTTCTACGTTTTGTTAACTTTTGTTTCATTTAATTTCAACATTTCTCTTTCGATGCGATTCGCGCCACAGTTCATTAATAAATATTTGTTTAATCAATCAAAGTAGCCCGCAGCAACATAATTTTTTTGATTACATTTTAATGTGCCAAAACTTTGCTAAAATAAAATCAAATTTATTTCTTTCTCTTCACTTTGGATTCCTTTTATAGGGTTGGAAGTTTTGAGAAACTTTTACTACGAGTATTTTTAAATGTAGCGTAAAACTTGGCAGCAGTTGTGCAAACGCTTTTTATTTGGGAAAAAATTCAAACTTTGATTTTTCTACTTAGGAAACGCCAGCTGTGTGATTTTTTTACTTTGTAAATTAACTTCAAAGTGTCTAAGCTTTGGTTATTTAATTAATTGTATAACACAATTTTGCAATAATGAATGTGTTAAGTATCTCGCTCACCCACAGCTAAACTTGATGACCTAATCGTGACTGCTTTCTTCAGCGATTTTTTGTTTTTTTAAAATTGGAAAAAGTTTGCCATTTAGCGTTTTGTATGTTCAAAAAAGCATTTGAAATATATAAAAAATTTTTCATGAGATTTTTTATTCGCATAATTAATAATAAACTCAACACTTGGATCAGGTTTTAAATCAAAATTAATGATTGTTACCAGCCTTACTTCCTCAAAATTTTCTTCAATATATCTATTATATACTCATGGCGTTACAACAGTAAAATAAAGTTTAAATAATAACAGTATTACACTTGAAATAGTACAATTCTAACAATTCTAAGCCAAGTAAAAACAAAAGACTTAGGCAACGAACCTGTAAAGAAATAATACTGCTACTCTTGCAAATGCTGCATTCAAGAACAAAATCATACTTTATGCTAATTTATTATACATGCAAATGCATGCATATAACAGCATAAAAAGTAGCGAAACAACGGAAATGCATAATAATTACATGAACATAAAGAAGATGCAATCAAGGTACATTAAAAGTTATTTGAAAGGGAAGTTAAAAACTAACATTCATAGCGCCGATTATAATGCACAGAGCAAAAAGCTGCTTTTGTGCAAAAAGTTTGAAATAAAGTGTTTACACTCAAAGCTATAGAGTTCTAAAAATATATTATATAAAAATAGAAAAAAAGTAAAGAAAAACTACACAATTTATTGGCTCATTATGTATTTCTGCTTGGTTGACCATTTGAAAAACTGCGGCAGCAGAAAATTCTAAGCATTATAAGTTAATTTCAAAAGAAAATCAAATATTTTCAAGGAATCTTACTTAACCTTGAGGAAATAGCAAAATCAATGAAAATGTTAAAAATGTATATTTAAAATTATATTATCATACTTATTATTTAAAATTGAAAGGCGTCATGCTACAATTTGTTTTAATAATTTCTTAAATATTGCAAATTTCCTATATAATTTCGGAACAAATATATTTCTATAGCCCTAAAATTTATACCCAAGCTTTTTTACTTGAATATAAATGTTATTCTACATTTAAAACCCGACACTCAAAGCAAAACCTTCTCAAGTATAAAAATTGATGTCTATGAATATTTAGATAGGTACTTCCTAGAAAAACCCTATACAAAAGTGCAAATAATTCTCAAGGTAAGCACACAAGTTTTTCTTATCTACTTATAGGAAAGTGTGTGTGGTCACTATGCATGCTATGCTAAGTTTAAATGTCATGCTTAACAAAGTGTGACCATCATTTTTGTTTTATTCGTGTGCTTTCTCAGAGAAAGAAGCAACATAAAAAAGAATATAGCGCTGAAAAGTAACAGTGGCCTTAATATTTAGAACTTTATTTCTTATATGCATATAATTCAGCTACGCTGTAGTTAACAAGACACTTCGCACTATTGTTTTTTTAGTGAACGTTTCTGATGACGAGGATACCAGGAAATTAAAGAACTTTTTAATATTTTACAAAAATTAAGAGAAACCTAAAACATATATATATTTTGGTGGCATTGCTACACAGTAAAAACTTTAGTTTAATTTTAAAACCAAAAAGTATTTGTATAGAACTATGCTAAAAAAAAGTATTAATTTTAAACTATTTTGGAATAAATTTCATACTTTTTTGGAATAGATTTGAAATTTTTTTTAAATTTATATGAAAATTGCCGAAAAGTAAGTATTTGACACTCATATAACTGTTGTAAAATGATTTTTCGAAATTCCGAAAATTTCCAAGATGGCGGCCATAGAAAGTTTGATCCAACCTTTGTATACTCACGTATTTGAAAATTAATAGCTCCTCGGCTTTTTATCCGATTTTAATGAAATTTTAAGGGTTTGTGTAGAAAAGTACACTCAAAAAAAAAAAAAAATTGAATTTTATGTCGACAAAAACCTTTTTCTTTTTTCAAAACCATTCTGAAATATTTTTACCTAAAAGTAAATTTTATTACAATTAATTTCCGGACTTCAAAATTGTGGTATGTTTTACGGTTATCAAGCTATGAGTTTTTGAAATTGTATAATGTTGTGTTTATATGGGTCGTTGATGCGCGTTTGCTACTATATATTTTTTTTTTTTTTAGTTTTGCTAAAATAAATTATACTTTATCCTGGAAGTGCTCCATATAACAGTGTTATCTACATGGAGCACATAAGAGTTTTCAAACAAAAAACAGTATTTTCTATACGAAATTTGCTCCATTGACAGAAAAATGGAGTTTGAAGCAGACAAGAATAATAAAAGTTGAAAAACTTTATATCTCGAAAATGAAAACAGGTAGGGTGAAAAAGATAATTTCATATGAAAAAGCTAGTCTTGAAACCTACAAAAGCATTCTAAGGTCAAAAAGTGAAAAAATGTTGTTTTGAGCAACTCGTGCTTTGTTATTGTGCTTATTTTGATTTAATTTCTCATGTCATTTAACTTAATTTATTTTATTTTATTATGCAACAACGAAATGAATTTTTAATTTTTCTTTTTTCACATTCAACATTCATTAACAACACTAAGTCGCGTGTTAAAAGTGTTGTCTGCTTAACATTGGATAATGTAGCTTCGTTTGCTTTGGAAATATAACTGTTACGTGGTTTCTATAATGTGTGCTAATTCTTTTAAGGCAACAATTAATTAAGAACAACTACAACAAAATTGTGTTTTTGGATTTTTCTATCCACAGCGTCATTCCTGCTTAGGAGGCTTAAGAACGGAAACACAAAAGTGTTGAGAGTTCTTTTGAACGGAAATTCATAATTTGTCGGCAACATAAGATTAATGCTTCTCATGCTGAACACTTCAGCGATAAGATTTTATAATAAGCAGCTTTATAAAAATATAAGATTAATTTTTAAGATTTAAAAACGTACATAAAATTTCATTAATTGAAATTGTTCTAAATCAGGTACGTTGCTTAAGTCTTTTGTTTTTCTTAAGACAAACACACATATTTTGACAGCACTTCCGACAATCACTATTTTTGTATAAGACTAAATTAATTTCAAGAATATTAAGCATTTCATATTCTAAGAAAACTTGCTGATTACTTTTTAATTCACCGCAGCAGCCTTAGTAAAACAAAATTCTTAGCATTATCATACTAATCAAGTTTTAATGTGTCGCCACTACCATCATCATTGTTGCTGCGTCACATTGCCTTAAATTTCAAGTGGTCATTGTCAAGCTAATAAAATGCTGATGAGCTTCTTTTCATAACTGTAAATTCTTTTTTTTTTTTTTTTTTTGTCATTATAATTCTGCTACCAGCAGCGTTGCTTTGAAGGAACATAAATTTCTTTATATTTTTAAGAAAAAAAAAAAGACATGAAAAAATGCTGACATGTTCAAAATGATTTGTAGACAGAGTCTTTGCTTGCCATACATATCTATTTTTTACTATTTGTAAAAATTTAAGCTTTTAGCTGTTGATTTAAAGCTGACTGTTGAAGATGTTGTTAATGATGTCCAACAGTGCGTTATAATGAACATATAGCATTTTTATAATTATGAAGAATTGTTTTTTATTTTACAAATATTTAAAAAAATGTATTAAAACTTTTCCGATTAGCTTGCATCAAAGTTTTCTTTAATTCTAAGATATTTTTTTATTGTGGAATTTATACTGCATATTTAAGTATCAATATCATTTTTTAATTTCGAAATATTTATTTGAAAATTATGTAAAATATGTTTATGTAGCACAATATAAATTTTATATAAAATGGTTTAAAATACTTTCATATGAACTTCTATATAAAATTTATACAAAAATAGTATAAAAGATTTTTGCATGGTGATACTATTAAACCATATACAATTTACACTATTATTACTTTATTTTTATAAATTTTATACAAACAAATATAAACGTTTTGTATACTAAGTTGTAGCATAGATTTTATATCAAATTTGGTGTGGATTTATATTCATTCCAATTTGGTTTGTATTTTGCACCCAAACTATTTGTTGTGTGCTAATAGACAATTTTAGTGCTCAAATTTCTAGTCGTAAGGACAATATCGAACATGTCATGAGTAATCCAAATGAAAGGAAGGTGTTTTTAATAGAGATTTATACAACAACTAAAAATTAAAGTCTCATGATATTCACCAAGTAACGCAACAGCAATGATAAACAAATTTTTTAAATTTTTTGCTTCATTCTTGGACAACTCACTAAAATGCTGGAAAAAATTTAACATAACATTCAACATATTCTGATATATAATTATTCAATAAAATTTGTTGAGTCTTAATAAACTGAAACCATCAATGAAATGTGCTGCAGTGTGTTTCAAAGAGTTGAATTTGGCCTACAGTGGGCGGCTTCCTGATCAGTATTGATCCCTTATTGGATCGTGCAACATTGCTGAAAATATACTTAAGATAACACATTGGTTGATAAGTCCGTAGTCTAACACATAGAGAGTGTGACAAATACAAAATTGCAAAATGCGTATCACTTTTACAGTTTTTCCAAGACAATGCACCGTGTCAGGAGTCGATGAAAACAATGATTAAAATGAATGAATTCCACTTTGAATTGCTTCCCCATCTACCCTTTTCTATAGCTTTGTCTCCCAGTGAATTTTTCCTGTTTGGACACCTAAAAAAAATACTACCTGATCGCCAAGAAAAAACGCCTATTTTGATGCCAAATTTAAATCGATTTAGATGAAAGGTATTGAAATGTTAGGGAAACGCTGCACAGTGGGAGATTTCATAAGAAAAAAATAAAAGAAGTACTCATATGACTCCTCCGTTGTGTTAGCTACACTTAAGGACTGCCCCAGAAAAATTTGATACTTTTATTCCTTAAGATTGTGATTTACCTGATGATCGTGCAGGTCGAAATATGGGTGCTATTTTTTTCATATAACATGACAATTACAAAAATATATAACCCATGGTAAACAAACTTCAAACAATAAGGATGTCTAGCAATCAAGAAAAAAAGCGCAAACTCATTTTGTACACTCACCTGCAAAAAACAGAATTAAAATATTCAGCCATAACTAAAAAAACAGGTGCATCAAAAATCACTGTCCAAAGGATTATTTCGAATTATAAAAAGGGTCAACTTATTACGCGGGAAAAGGGTTCAGGTAGAAAAGTCAGTATAGACCCACAGTTGGTGAAAAAGGTGAAGCGTCTTTTTAAGCAGAATCCTTACACTTCAGAACGAGATATGGCTGCCAGCGCAGGAACCTCAAAATCTTCTATATACAGACTAAAGAAAAAACTTAAGCTAAAGACCTATAGAGTTGAAAAAGTAACAGACCGTTCCCATGAAAAGCAGTTAGAGGCTCAAAAGCGAGCTCGAAAGTTATATGTTGATTACCTGACTATATTTGACTGCTGCATAATGGACGATGAAACATACGTTAAGGTAGATTTTAAACAGCTACTATGACCCGAATTTTATACCTGTTCGGAGAAGGGGTACAAAACTTCCCAAGCAATATATGGTTTGGCAGGCCATATGCACTTGCGGTCTGAGAAGCAGTTTTTTTGTAACACAGGGCATAATTAACTCGAAAATTTATATTGATGAATGCCTTGAAAAACGTTGTTTGCCGTTAATTCGTGAGCACAGGGTTACTGTAATGCTCCGGCCTAGCTCTCACTACTCTAGAGCCACCATAGCATGGTACGATAGCAATAATGTAAATTTTGTACCCAAAAATGCGAATCTACCTAACTGCCCAGAGCTTCGACTTATTGAGAGATATTGGGCTCTAATGAAATCAGATCTTTGGAAGAATAAAAGTACTGCAAAAAATTTAAAAGATTTCAAAAATAAGTGGCGAAGGTGGTATGGTACTGTCGATGAAACAACTGTACAAAACTTAATGAAGGGTCTTAAGAAAATGTAAAATATTTTTATATAAAATACTATTAGTGTAAGGTTATTTATGATCGTTATACTACTCATTAATAAATAAAAAAAAACAATATTTAAAAAAAACTTATTACGCATTTTTTAATTGATGAAAAACAAAGAATCAAATTTTTCTGGGGCAGTTCTTATATGTATATATGTGTACCCCAGAAAAATCTAGAAAAACCGAAATTTATTTAGAATTTTAATTTTAAAATATGTTTTTAGACGCTCAATAGACCATTCTAAGTAAATACATAATCTTGTTTAGGAAAAGTTTAACTTGGAGTCAAAACCCTGTACTTATGAGAAACAATTTTCTTACAGTTTAACCAATATGGAAACTACATTTTTGAAAACTTTACAAAACATATATTTAAATCAAAATTCGTCTTTATGATTTATAGCAACATTTTTTGTTTGACTACTTAGTTAAGACTGCATAATATTTAAACAAATAAAGCTAACCTTCTATGCATGCTTTAAACTCTAATAGTAATGGCTTTTTATGTGTTAGCGAAGCTTGCATTTTTATGCAATTTTCCATTTAAATGTCATCTGTGCGTGTTTTTTTTATCTTTGTGCTAAAAATATATACGACTGAATACAGGTGCATAAGCCAAAATGAGCTCATCTTCAGTAAAATATGCAATTTTATTTTCAGCGCAATTTTTCTACACGTCAAAGTTCTGTGGTCATACAAACTTGAAAATGAATTGCAACATTTTGTAGCAATGATGTCATGCGCATTTTAAAAATATAATTTTTTTTTTAAATATGAGAAAAACTATACAAAAGTCATTATGAAAATAAACCAAATCAAATGACATACAAACAATAAATGAGCATTTTATTTTCAGAAATGTTTAAGCAAGTATATAAGCATTTCAAAGCATAAAATACTTTAAGGAAAAAATAATATTTAGAAATGAAATTTCACACAAACATGTCTAAAGCACTAAAAAACAATAAATTTTAATGAATTTGAATAAACTTGCCAGTTTACCCTCAGCTCTTAACAGCAGCAACGTACAAAAAAAAAAAAAGATTCCCAAGATAAATAACATTGCATGTTAGATGAACGAAGACTTAAGTTCATGGCTGTTGTTGCTGTAGTTTTTTTTTTAATTAAAGTATAATTACAGCACATAATAGAAAAAAAAAACAACACTTGCTAAAAAGAGACAAAATGTAATTAAAAAGATACAGCTTTTGTTGCTTCTGTTGATGACAAATGTTTTTTTTTTTTTTTTCTTTCAATTATGTTTTTCTCTTCCTTTTTTTTTTTTTGCTATAGAGTTTGGGCTGTTTACATGCAGCTATAAAATTCAATGTCACTGAAGGTCAAAGTCACTGGTTGCATCTTAGCAGGGTCGTTGCTTAAAGGTTCTTTAATTAAATTGCATGCTTGTAATGTCATTAGAATTTGCAATTATTTTTGACATTAAAACAAACAAAGAAAAGAAAAAATATAAAAAATGAAGTTCAAGTTCACGCTGTGAGTGCATAAGTTCGTTACTTAAGTCTTTTGATGGATAGCATGAATGAAATATGATTTTTTTTTTTTAGTTTTTAAATATATTTTATTAACAACTTAACAATAAAAATAATTTCAACTTATTTTTATATGAGTCGCAGAATGAGTTCGTGTCTTAAGTCTTTTGTTTTAATTTTGACATTGCGTTCATTTTCGCATACTACGCTTAGAATTTCGTTTGATTTTAAAGTTAAGTGTGATAACAGCGTTAACTGTTTCAGATTTGTGACTTTACAGCAGTTTAATTCGTTTTTAATTTCAACAAGTTCGTTGCTTAAGTCTTTCGTTTTGAAGTGCAATAGTTCAATTTTAATTTTATTTGTTCTTCAAAGTGCAGCATTTCAATTTATAAACTTGGTAGCTAATTTAGTAGCTAATTAAGTGCAGCTACAATGCACGTTTTTTCCTTCCATATTTCAAAGGTCAATTACACACAATACACATAAGATCACAACATAAACAGCAGCTTCAAAGTCAAAATGTTCTTTTTTTCAAATAGCTCAATTAACAATGCAGTTAACACAGTTTGTATATTGTTGTTGTTTTTCTTATAAATACCTCACACTACAACAAAGTTGTTAAACCTATATTTAGAATTTTTTATCTAAAGCTTCATTCATTTTGTAGAAATACAAAAAGAAAAAAAAATCAACAAACCAGCAATTTATAACAATTTTACTTTGAATGGTGGCAGTCACTCAATAACAAGCCTCATCAGTTGACCATGAAAATACCAAAAATAAGTAGTTGAATATATAGAAGAAAAAACGATAATGAAGGCTACTTTATTAACACCACCTACACACAATGACGAACCGTAGACGTTTTGAGTGTTGAGTCGGGACATTTAAAAGGTTTCATTCAAGTAAGTATATGCTGAAGAATGCACAAAATCCAACTTCAAAGTGCTGAAGGTTTGTACCTACTGCTCGCATAGAAGAAGATATATTGTGCCTTACATATTTAATGTTATGACAGTTTAGGTCACATTTATTGGCTTTATTTATAATGCTATTAAAATAATGATAAATCACTGTAGTTTATAACGTAAGCTGTCAATAGCCAACGTATGACACGCACGTACTCGGGTGTATGACATTTTTAAAGTCATCTCTTTATTTAACGAACCATTCAATACCGCGCTAGAGGTAATAAATTTTATGTTTAACGTTGAAAGCAAAATGAGTATTACGAGTTTTAAGTGTGCAGACTTGTGCTATGCAGTCAACTCTTTGAAAACTAGGTAAATAATTTTTGACAGCATATAATCATGCCACTCAATGGGCATTTAAAAACAGAGTATTACATACTGCGCAAGCATTTTGCCTTTACTGCATAGCATTTAATGCGTGAAGTGCTAATGCCACAGTACGTTTAACTAAGCGTTTAAATCGCTGATTAACTTAGCAAATGTTTCAATTTATTTTTGGTTTTTTCTTAAGTTTCATTCAGAAAAATAAAAAACATGAGTAGCCATCAAATGAATATCAGGCAGCAACATGATGAGCAATCGAATTTGTTACAAGGCAACATTCATAAAAAAATAAACAGCAATAGCGAATGCTTTGCTTTACGTATACTGCTGCTCTTTTTGTAAAACAAAATGAAGATGCTTCTTCGCCTTTAATAAATTACAAGCAAAAACCATTAATAAAATACCAACCTAAATTGCGTACAAAAACCATAGCTTATGACCACATAGCAGCTTCAGTTTTAATTTGAACGTTAATTTAAGCATAAAACCTAATTAGCTTTAACATTTTACTTATAAGCCCTAAATAAAGTTTATTTCTCAATAAAATTTTATATTCCTAGAGGAACAGCATGCGCAATGGCACACAACTATAAAGTTGGTCATAAGTCTTTCCGGGCAATTTTTAATAAAAAAAGATCAGCTTTTATGTTTTTGAGGTCGTTGATTTCAAATCTGGAAACCATTTTTTCAAAATCAAAATGGCGGAGAATATTCATAAAAAATGATTATATCACTATAAAATTGTGGATAGCGGGTTTTTAAAGGTCAAAATTCGGAATTGAAAACAACATTATATTGATTTTGATTTTGTTTTTAATTTTTTCGAAAAAAATAATTTTTTTTAGAAATCAATTTATTTCGAAGAAACTAACAAACCAACCAAAAAGTGTTGTGAATACTATATGGGTGATCCTTAGATAACTGTGCTTTTTCGAGTTGTAAAATTGGCAGATAATTTTTTTGGATTTTTGCAAGTTTCTTCATGCTATCTTATGTAAACACACTCTTAAAACTCACCTTTTAAGTAGATCAACTACAAGTGTGAATTTACGGGTTTGAGGTCGAAATTAAGAAATTTTGCTGCCACGTTTGTGACCAAATTGCCACGTTTGTGACATTTTAGCCACAGTATGGAAAAATTGTGGTTTTGAAGTGTTTTGATAAGAGATATATTGCATATAATGACAAATTTACACTTCAAGACTAATTTTGCAACAGTGTCATGTCTCCACTGGTCCATTTTTTTATACCCTATCGCCCTAAAGATCAACAATGGTTTTCTGGTCTCTGTTTTTATAGCCGTTTATGGTGGATTAGGATCTCCTAATTACGAATCTGATCTTGATTTTTTTCTATTACATCAGTATCCTTAGTTATCCTTGCTCAAAAGTGAAAAAATCACAGTTTTGACATCTACTTAATAAAAACAGCAACAAGTAAAATTAATTTTTGTCAATGGATTCAGACAGCCGAATTTATTGTCAACAAGACAAAATTTACCGTTTTTCAATTAGATTCCTAGTTTCCGAGTTATAAGCCTTTATAAAAAGGATATCTCTCAATAACACACAAAGGATTTTCTGGACCGAAAAATTAACAAAAGTGGTAAGTTTTATTATCTTTATCAAAAATGTATTTTATCACAA
This sequence comes from Calliopum simillimum, assembly GCA_951812925.1. Taxonomy (NCBI): domain Eukaryota; kingdom Metazoa; phylum Arthropoda; class Insecta; order Diptera; family Lauxaniidae; genus Calliopum; species Calliopum simillimum. Next base: position 104,339,623 of record OX638370.1, read on the forward strand.
AAATTTTAAGCCCTTGCAGACTAAAATCGGATGAATAAATATGGCTCTATTGTAGATTTAGTGAATGAACAGATGAAATTTTGATTCTGTTAATTTGCAAAGCAATAGTTTAGTAGGGTCATTCACTAAATCTAGCATAGAACTGTCATTTTTCATGCGATTATGGTCTGCAAGGTCACGAAATTTTTGTAATGAAATATGTAATTGATAAAAATAATAAAACTTGATTTTTTGTAACTTTTCGGTCTCGAAAAATCCTTTTTATGTTATCGAAAGATGTCCTTATTTAAACGCATATTACTCGGAAGCTGGGAATCAAACTGAAAAACGGTAAATTATGTCTTGTTATCAATAAATTTGGCTGTCTGAATCCATTGATAAAAATTAATTTTACTTGTTGTTGTTTTTGTTTTATAGCTTTAAGTACTTTAAAACTGTGATTTTTTCACTTATGAGCAAGGATAACTCAGGACTCTGATGGTGTAGAAAAATTTTTGTATTAAAAACATAATTAATAGCCTTCAACTTAACATCTGTATACTCAAACTTTATATCGAAATATGTTTTTTGCAGACTGATAAAAAGTGCCACGCTTGTGACATTTTTGATGTGCCACGTTTGTGACATTTTTGTAGTTTATCGCTCATGGTAAAGCACGCTTTTGAGTTCAAGATTTTTCCGAAAGAATTTGGGGTCATGTATGCAAATCCTACAAAAAAATTGTTTCATGCATAAAATAAAATGTACTTCCTGGGAGTGCCGAGTGCCACGTTTGTGACCATAATTTTTAAAAAAAACTGCTTTTGTTTATAAACTGCCCTATAAAACCCAAACAGATTTCTTTTTGGACTCGTCTTGACATGATGACCTTTGGGTGATGGATAGTGATCAGAACTAATGCATATGTATTGCAATCTATTGACTGAAACAGTAGTACCATGCAGTAGTAGCATAGTGCTTTGAAGAAATTTTTTTTTTCCAAAACTAGGGGACAGTTTTCAATTCGAAATTGTAACCTCTAAAAATTATTTAAAACAGCAGATGAGCTCAGAATATTGTAGCGTTAAGTATTTACTTAATATGTGTAGTAAATTGTTTTCTGTTCTATTTCCGTTTTTCGGTCGTTTTCCATCGTTTTGTGTATAAAAAGTAGGGGTAGGACATGCCACGTTTGTGACATTTGGGGTATATTTGCAAACTTTCAAAGTAGACCAATAAATATTTGGTGGTAAAATTGATACGCTCTATTAGAAAAACATAGTTTCTAACTTATAGCGTCATTTTTTATGAAAAAAAAGCCTACTGTATAGGTGAAATCGCTAGAGGACACAAAAAGTACAGTTATCTGAGAATCACCCATATGTATGTAGGTAATTAAATTACCTTTAATTTGACATATAGAGCGTTTAACCATAAACATTGGTTCTTGAGATATATATAATTAAGTGGAACTATCTTCTTTTTTTTTTTTTGGTTCAAAAACCGAAAATGAGCGATATCTCGAAAACGACGTGAAAGAAAAAATGTTTACATATAATATGAATAATGACATTCAATGGTGATTTTGGCTGTAAGCTATGTAAGTAGTATAATTTTTAAAAGCATAACTAGTCGTTAGCAAAGTTTTAATTGATGATGCTGTCAAAATAATTAAGGACTGCCCCAGAAAAATTTGATACTTTTATTCCTTAAGATTATGATTTACCTGTTGATCGTGCAGGTCGAAATATGGGTGCTATTTTTTCTATATTACATGACGATTACAAAAATATAAAGATGTCTAGCAATCAAGAAAAAAAACGCAAGCTCATTTTGTATCTACACTTACCTGCAAAAACCAGAATTGAAATATTCTGCCATAGCTAAAAAAAACAGGTGCATCAAAAATCACTGTCCATTCTATTCCAAATTATAGAGTTCAAAAAGTACCAGACCAAAAAGCTTGCTCGAAAGTTAGATGTCAATAACCTGACTAAATTTGACTGCTGCATAATGGACGATGAAACATACGTTAAGGAAGATTTTAAACAGCTACCAATACACGAATGTTATACCTGTTCGCAGAAGGAGCAGGTACAGAGCAAATTTAAAGAGAAGAAAATTACAAAATTTCCCAAGCAGTATATGGTTTGGCAGGCCATACGCACTTGCGGTCTGAAAAGCCGTTTTTCTTTGTAACACAGGGCACAATTAACTCGAAAATTTATATTGATGAATGCCTTCAAAAACGTCTTTTGCCATTTATTCGTGAGCACGGGGGTATTGTAATGTTCTGGCCTGATTTAGCAACCTCTCACTACTCTAGAGCCACCATAGAATGGTACAATAGCAATAATGTAAATTTTGTAACCAAAAATGCGAATCCACCTAACTGTCCAGAGCTTCGACCTATTGAGAGGTATTGGGCTCTAATGAAATCAGATCTTCGAAAGAGTAAAAGTACTGAAAAAAATTTAAAAGATTTCAAAAATAAGTGGCGAAGGTCGTACGGTACTGTCGACTAAACAGCTATGCAAAACTAAATGAAGGGTCTTAAGAAATAGTAAAATATGTTTATACAAAATAAATATTTGTTAATAGTGTAAAGTTACTTATGTTTGTTATACTACTCATTAATAAATAAAAAAAAACAATATTTAAAAAAAATTCATTACGTATTTTTTTATTGATGAAAAACAAAGTATCAAATTTTTCTGGGGCAGTTGTTATAAACTAAGTTTTAAGTTATCAATTATGTTTTATTTTCTTTTTTGGAATAAAAAATACATTTTTTATTTCTTTTTATTATTTTTATTTATTAATGACTAGGTAAATATATTCTCAATTTTGATCGTGTTGCTTTACATTACTTTGTATCCTTATTTCTTCATTTCTTCATTTCTTCATTTCTTCATTTCTTCATTTCTTCATTTCTTCATTTCTTCATTTCTTCATTTCTCCATTTCTTCATTTCTTCATTTCTTCATTTCTTCATTTCTTCATTTCTTCATTTCTTCATTTCTTCATATCTTTATTTCTTTATATCTTCATTCCTCTATCGCTACATTTTGCTATTTCTTCATTCTTTTTTTTAAATTTTGAATTTCAATCCAAGTTGGGTAAGCTTAGGTTCACGTTAACATAAATTCCATAAAGTTTCTTATAAATATATTAACACAAAAAGTAAATATAAGTAAATCAAAGATAATTCTAAGAAGTCCTTCAAATCAAATTAATGCAACAGCTCATCAACACGCACACATTGTTTATTCAAGACATACACAAAAGCCAAGCGTTTCTTTATTTAACTTCAACTTAACCCAGTGTGCCAGACGGTTCATATCTTCGCTTTTTTACCCGTTACGGATCCGTTACTGATCCGTTTGCGGGAGAAATTCCAAAAAAAAAAACGATTCGCCTTTTTTTTGGGAATCTCTCCCGCCAACGGATCAGTAACGGATCCGTAACGGATAAAAAGGCGAAGATTTGAACCGTCTGGCACACTGGGAAGGCATCAAATTCCGAGCACAATATTTGTTTTCACATGCAGTACAAAATTAACGCATGAATGAGTTAACAAAAAATCAATAAATTTTTTGTGCAAACAATACAAGACGATTTTACAAAGCAAAAATTTAATGTTAACAGAACCTTGACAGCGTTGAGTAAACTCAAAAAAAAAAAAAAAATAAAACATTAAAAGAGGTGTCTGAAGTAAACAAAACAGTCACTTTATGCAATTAAATCAGTGTAAAAATAAATTTTTTTTAAAAAAAAATAGTCTTAAACTGTCAAATATAACGCTGCTAGTCGTCCCATTATTTAAAATACACTCGTTGCCCCGAAATGAAAACTCAAAAACATAAAAGTATTTCCCTAAGTCATCAAGTTTATTACTTCAGTCTTTTGTATACTTCAAAATTTTCAAGCAATTAATCAGTGCTATCAAGCATAAGTCGAATATTGCCAAAAATGTAAAGCATAATCTGCCCCTTAATAATCATATGTTTGAAGAAAAAGTCAGTTCATTGACTGCCGCAAAGGTCAAACTAATCATCGGGCTATTATTTATAGAATATCTAATCGTGTTGTTGTACATATCTTGCAAATTCATTTTGCATGTATTCGACTTTAGATACAAGCAACATAATTAATATGCTTGTGGCAGCTGCAGAGGCGTCTTCAAATCAAAAAAAAAAAAAAAAAAAATAAACCGCAACATTAGAAGATTTCACAGGCACGCAAATTGCTCGCATGACTAATGATTTTTTTCTGGAAATTTGCACATCAAATGATGGCTAAGCCCACGCAAATTGACTTTAATTAATTAAATTGCCTTAATAGAACAAAATATACATAGAACTCTTTGTTTTATTTGCTTTGAATACCAAATTGTATGTTGCTTTTTAAGTTAAAGACATAAGTTTGTACTCAAAGTTCAAAATACAAGGAATTTTTGAGTTATTCTCAGTTATTGACCGTTGAATGTTCCAACTGAGAAATAAACACAAAATTCGCTTATAAAAGCTATTTTTTAGGAAGTTGTGGATCAGAAACAAGGCAATAAAACAAAGCAAAACTGCTTCACCTGTGGTGTTCTTCTATATACAAGCACCTCCTATTTGAGATAGATCAAACAAGTTTCATGCAGATCCCAGAAGAAGCTTGTGAAAAGTACAATATAAAATTATGAAAAAGGGAATAACATCCTATTCAAATATATATCACTTAAAAGTATATGGGTGGTTCCCCAAAAAATGTACTTTCATCATTGTCCGTTTCATCATTCTTCGTTTCATCATTCTCCGTCGATTTTTTGCAGCATTTCATCATTCTCCGTTTAGTAACCCTCCTATATAAGCGCTCAGATAACCTTTTGAAATTTTACAAAACTTTCGGTGTTGCCACCCTGTTTTTTTTGTTAGATAGTTTAAAAAAAAAAAGTTAAAATGTAGCCTTAAAACACTTAAATAAACATTTTAAAAATCCATCATAAATTTTTAGGATTGCCACCTGGTTATTTAACACCAACAGTTTTTGCTCTATTTTTTACAAGTTTAGTTAAGTGTTTTAAGACTAAATTTTTATATTTTCTTAAAATAAATGATTTAAGCAAAACTTAAAAAAACCAGCATATGGCAACCCTGAAATATTTTGTACAATTTTAAAACAGTTTATATGAGCGTTTCTGAAACCAAAAATTTCAATTAAGTCAAAAAAAGTAAGAATTTCGAAAATAACCAGGTGGCAACCATAAAAATTTATGTTGGATTTTTCTAAAGTATATTAAAGTGTTTTAAGACTAAAATTTAATTTTAATTTTTTATATATAAAATTGTTAAGCGATCTTCCAAAAAAAAAAAACATATGGCAACCCTGAAAGCTTGTGTTCATTATCTAGAAATGTTCCAGAAGTTAAAGTCATCATATTCTATACCTTTAAGTAATAAAAAAATACAAAAAATAGGTGGGGACAGAAATACGCATGTTTTGGTAAATTTTTTGGAGATTTACTCATATATGAGGGGTATAGAAGCAAAGGCGACAATCTCCATTTTTTTCTGAGCGTATCTCTTAGTGTTTGACCACAAAGCATCATCAAATGCAAGAAGATGGTACGATCAAAGAAGCACAGAATCAAAGACGATAGTCTCTTTTTTGATCATGGACATGTTTGATAGTGACATCTAGTTGCATTTGATGGTAGCTTGTGATCAAACAAGTTCATAAAAAAAATGGAGATTGTCGCCTTTCCTTCAATACCCCTCATATGTAAGTAGTTGTAGCTAAATTCAATTTTAGATAGATTGGAAAACAACCCTTTGCATATATTTATATATCATTTTATATATTACAATTTTACTTACCGTTTCTTGTGGCATCGTATTACAGCTACGCAATGGCAGCTTATAACGCAGTGGACCCTCATGATCCCTAAATATTAGAAAAACATTTTGGAAATTTTCCTTTTATTTAACAATATTTTACAAAGCTCGCTCACCTGTACTCCGTTAGGCATGTGGAATTCTTTGATAATCCTTTAGGATAAATCATGCCACTGAATTCGCCTGTCTCATGTATTGTAGGCGGATCTTTGATGGTTATCAGCATTGAACCGGAAAGACATTTTATTCGCACTGTTGGCTCAACACCGGGTTTTGCTGACGTGGAGGACGATGATTGCGCATCTGTGATTTCATCTTCTGAAAAGAAAAAAGAATTGTTTTAAAATTATGTAACAGTATTATTTACAACTAAAGTAGGTATTAAGTATATATAAAAATTCTCAGGCAAAAATTCTTAAGAAAGGCGACATCGAAAAAGTGTTACACATATTTTTCAATAATTGAACAAATTTTATTCAATATTGCTCCAAAATCGTTCCAGAGATATTGAAGCAGTGAATGAAATATCTCAAGTGATATTTTTTCCAGCATCAGTATGAGGTACAATAACACAGGAAAACAATAATTTTGCGACGTAGAGTTTTGAAGTCGATTGCGAGTAATCATTACCTATTGAATACGAAAATAATATCAGATCCATCAAATTGGCTTTAGTTCTCGCAATATCCTTGGCTAAAGATCCAAAAATAGCAGTTTCGAAGCATGTTGGCAGTTGTCTCACGCTAACATTAAACAGCGCAATAAATTTTTTCGATTGGACTGCCATTATCTTCCTCATCAAAGCTTCTAATTTTTCTAATTAGATCCTTACTTTCGGAGTTATCATTAATGGAAGTACAAAAGTTTCCAATTTTTTTTTTTTTTTTGGCTTTGTATGGAGTTGAAATACCTTTGCTTCAATGTATGATAACTTGGAAAATAAAGATCTAATCGGAAAGGTTAAAAGGTAAGGTTTGATGAAAAAGTTGGTGGCTATGCGATTCCTTTAACAAAAATTAAGTGGTTAAAGTGTTTACTATAAGTGTGATACAACTTCCAATATGCCCAAAAGGGCTATTTTCGAAAATTAAAGTAAGAACTAGAGTCAACTTAGACAAACAAATCATAAATTAAGTATTAAATGATCTTTGTGAATCTGGATTAACTCAAAAAACTAAAAAAACAGAAAAAAAAATTTTTTGTCGCCATGTGTAAACATACAACAGTGATAACCAAACTCAATTCTAGCACATTTTGTCAAAGTGCAGAAGCTCGTGGGCATAGACATCACTGTTGTACAAGCTTCTAAAAGGGTTTGGCCCCGCACACAAAACTTCAATGCTTCATAAGAGAAATAATAGAGCAATATTGCTGAAGCAAATATCGAAAGTGGGCGTGTCACCTTCCATACAAGTAAATAACGCTAAATGATATAAAAACGAAATTAGTTCAGTCCCATTTGCTATGCTTAAATCTCATAATATTCGTTTGATTTTTTCTGTTGGAAAGGTTGTTAGGAACAGTGCATAAGTAGGCGATGCCACGCCCATAAATGGAGAAAACGCTCTCACGGCAAAACCGTTTCATCGATTTTTATGAAATTTGGAAAGAAGATTAGGTTAACACTAAGGAACGATAGTGTCACCATTGTGTTTTAAGGAACGATGATAAAACCTTTATGTTTTTACATCGGCTTTGATACGACCCTTAAAAGACAATGCACTGACTTGGTTAATGATGAGAATTTGTTTGCTTAAGTTAATAGTTGGGTGGTCTTTTTAAAGTCAAAACGAAATTGTCGAATTTCGCCCACAAGGCAAACTCTAGTTTAGTGAAATTTTGAAACTTGATGTAAAAATGTCAGTTTCTAAAAATTGGAGTGACAGCTCTCTGAATTCTTAGAACATAACCTTAGCTCCTAAACTACAAAATCGATATTTGCAAATGGGTCGATTGCTTTGTATTGCTAAAGAAATTATTGTGAATGCATCAAATCGCCTCAAATTTTTTCATAGATGGCACTGTTGGCAAAAAAACTTTTTTATCAATATACTTGCAACCCATTATTATATTTTATAGAAATATCGTATCAAGATGGCTTTTGGTTTCGTAGGATTTCCTTGACTAATTGATACTTAAAAAAATAATCTATATCTATCGATTTTTTAGACTTTTTCGATACCTGTCGAATATTTTCGACTTTATACAATAATTTTTAAACTTTCGGCACACATAATACTTTTCATTGTTATTGAATATTTTTCGATACCTCACGATAATTTTGATGTTTCTTTTTTTTTTTTTTTTGATTTCTTTCTTACTTTTTTATATTTTTCCTATCTTTTCTTTTGATTTCTATAAAAACCAACAACTTAAATGATCAGATCAGTTTGTAGATCAATATTCAGGTACTAAATTTAATTAAATGAACATAAGCAAGTTTCCAAACAATTAACATCTTGGTATTTTTCCACAGAATAGTACAAATTGCAGCTGTCACATTTCGATAAGAATACGAAAAATAGACAAACAAATAAATAAAAAGATACAAACATGTTTTTGAACACTTTAGAAAAATAGCGCACTATCTACATATGAAACCCATTAAAATCATGTGTTACCACGAGGAAATTCGAGTGGCTATAAACAAAGTGACTTGCTAAACAACATGTAGATACTACTGATAACATAAAACAATACTAGATACTTACTACAAGTTACTACGGACGAGAGAGAACAAGCATATAAGATAACAAGATAATTAAAATTCAATAGGTTACAAATAAAAGATTATCGTAAATTGAGTGTGAGTGGCACTAAAGTGTGTAAACCTTGTACTGCAAAAATTGGAATCTGTTTTAGTTAAAAAAAAAATTTAAAAAAATGTGTTGCCAAAAAAAGTATCACGGACTTGAAGTTTTACCATTATCGATCAAAGAAGCTTAACAGTCACAGGAAGATTCTCACGACTGTGTTATATTCTGTTCAACACTGCATTGATCTTAAAAGCTAAAGCTGAGGAAAAACCCTTAATTTTATGGGAAAAATTCGAGCTGATTCTACCAACTGACATATTTTTGTAGAGGCATGAATTTACAAAGGGCTTCACACCCATTGTTACTCAAGAAAATCAATAAGCGATGTGATATCACAATCAATTGTTTGTTTCACCACATGTTAATGAACTTTATCTAGCAGATCTGCTTTTGAAGCCCCTGCCTGAGTGTTCGAATTGAACTCTAGCTTAAGTTTAATACACCCGTAAGTCAAGGAAACAGTTCGAAGATCAAGCAGCAATGAAGTACATACCTCCTTTGCTGTGTTTCATATATGGGTGAGTCTTCAAAAAATGTACCATTCAATGTCCCGGGGCTCAAAACCATGTTTATGTGAATTTAAAATTTGATATTTTAACTACATATTGAATACAGATACTTAACCAGAGCTTCCACACGAATTGCTTGAAAAAAATAATTTTAAATATTTTACTATGAAATTTTAACATAAAGTGTTAAAAACTCATTCTCCTGCTTCTTAGTGCAGTTAATTTGCCCGTTTCGAATATTACGTTATTTCTTAAAAAAAAAGACTTACACGAGATTATTTGTGTTTATATTTTAGCTACGCTTTTTCTGGGTTAACTCTTCGAAAATTTTTTTTATACAGAATGGAAGTTGGTCCCTCAATTCAGACTATCTCTGCTGAGTTTTTCTTATTCTAAATGTACATTTTTTAAATATTGAGTAAATGGAGATCTGAATGTGAAGAGAAAGAGGAGTTTCAGTGTATTTTTAGCTCAGTCAGTTTTGGTTTTTCGACGGTCAGTGTTTGTGTGTTACTTTTAAAAAAAGTTCAAAAATTTTGTAGGGAACGCAAGTGTGCATCATTCTCCGCGTAAGTTTTTTTATATAACAATACTAAACATATTATTTTATCTTTAGATATGTAAAACAATGAACAACTGCTGGGGCCATCCACCAGTTTTAACTTTTTTTTTAAAAACATGCTATTTTCATTGTGATATTACTACTTTTGCAACATTTCGTCATTCTCCGTGGTTTTTTTTTGTTTTTTTTTTTTGCAACGTTTTATCATTCTCCGTTAAGGAATCCTCCACCTCCAAGACGCGTGATTAAACTTTTCAAAAATCCAACATAAACTTTAAGGGTTGCCGCCTGAATATTTTTTCGAAAATCTTATATTGTTCTTACTTTTTTTGACTAAATTGATATTTTTGGTTTCAGAACCACTCAGATAAAGTTTTTTGAAATTGTACAAAAAATTTTTAGGGTTGCCATAAGGTTTTGTTTTTTTGTTAGTTCTATTTAAACGAAATTTTGTTTCGATGAGTTTTTAACGATTCAAACTATTATTTTTTAATGTGTAATTATAATGCCGAACGTAAAAAGGAAGATTTGAAATAAATTTTCGGAAGCAACCATCTGGCAGCCCTAAAAATTCATGTTGGATTTTTTTAAAGTTTATTTAAGCGTTCTGAGACTAAACTTTTATTTTATTTTTTTAAATATATTGTTTAAGCGAAACTTAAAAAAACATATGGCAACCCTGAAAGTTTATGTTAATTTTTTAAAAATGTTCCATCATCATCATGTCATCATTTTCTATACATTCAAGTTAATAAAAAAATTAAGTGGGGACAAAAAAAGGCATGTATTGATCATTTTTCGGATATTTACCCAAATACTGTACATAAAAGTGGTTCGATTTGTATGAAGCAAAAAAGTCTTCCCTACACCTCGGTGCACCGTTTCAAAAGTTAGAAGGACTCCTAAAAACGATATCTGCATATTATTTTTTGTCCTGAGAAAACCAGAGGAACACTTTTGATTCTTCTGAAGCCCCATTTGGGCAAAAAAAAAAAAACAACATGTTTTTTGCTCATAACTTTTTTTCTTCACAGAATGGATAACCAAATTTGATTAAAAATAAAGATTATGTTCTTGTTTTCAAATACGCGCACGGAATAAGGAATTTTTACTCAAATGCAAGGCATCTTACGAAGAAAGAAATGAGTAAAAATGCTTTTTTCCGACCGCTTAATGGAAAAACCGTATATTTTCTATACGTATACTACAAAAAACTGTACGATTTTTTAACGTCAGACTTTTTGCAAGAATATAAGCTTTGTTTTTCAAGTAACTTTGGATATCCATTCTGTGAAGAAAAAAAAGTTTTGAGGCCAAAAATGTTCCAAAAGTTTTGCTGGGAATGATAAAAAAATGTTATGCAGATATCGTTTTTAAGAGTCTTTCCAACTCTTAAGACAATATGGGGATTAATCTATTTGGACCGGCACACTTAATCCAAAGCCTTAGGAATACCAAGAGTGGCAAACATACCACCACCGAGAAGATAGATACAGTGATAACATCTTTCGGTGAGAATCATCTACAGAAACCATGCTGGTGATCACTGTATTATACGTTACGTTCCAGATGAAATTTCATTGGGTAAACTTTCCACAATTTAGTTCAAGATTAGGAAATTCTGTAAATAGTGCGAGTCAGGCTTGAGATAAAATTTCTCAATGCATGAGATAGTATGCCATCCGTCCTCTTACATGCAGCTAGAGGCTTAATAATCCAATTATCTACATATATGTTAATACCCAGGCAAACATTTGTCTTACATTCTTTAGTAAAGGGTGTTTTTTTTGGAGGTATAGAACTTCGAATTGAAATAAAACACAAGAAAATCGTTTAAATGTCCATTAATTTGGCTTTGTTGGAAGGATAATTTTATACCATTAATGTTTAAATATGATTTCGGGCATGTGGCCGCCGCGGCTGGCTCGAATAAAGCCAATTCTACAGGTCCAATTTTCAACCACTTTTTCGAGCATTTGGGGCCGTATGTCGGCAATAACGCCATGAATGTTGGCTTCCAAGTCCCCTAACGTTTCTGGTTTGTTGGCGTAGACGAGCGACTTCACATATCCCCAAAGAAAATAATCCAATGGTGTCAAATCACACGATCTTGGTGGCCAATTGACAGGTCCATTCCGCGAAATTATGCGCTCATCGAATGTTTCCTTCAATAAATCGATTGTGACGTGCGCTGTGTGGCATGTAGCGCCGTCTTGTTGGAACCACAATTCATCCACATTCATGCCATCCAATTCGGGAACAAAATAGTCGGTTATCATGGCTCTATACCGGTCTCCATTAACGGTAACTGACTCTCCAGCATTATTTCGGAAGAAGTATGGCCCAATGACTCCACCAGCCCATAGAGCACACCAAACAGTCAGTTTTTGTGGATGTAATGGCGTCTCAAGGGTCTCATGTGGATTCTCTTCACTCCAAATGCGGCAATTTTGCTTGTTGACGTAGCCATTCAACTAAAAATGAGCCTCATCACTGAACAAAATTTTGCGATGAAAATCAGCATCGAGATCAATCTCATTTTCGGCCCATACACCAAAATCACGACGCATTGCATGGTCTCGCGGCTTTAATTCTTGAACAAGCTGGATCTTGTAAGGTCGCAAGCCAAGATCTTTGCGCAAAATCTTCCATAAAGTTGATGGACAAAGCTCCAATTGCTGTGCACGGTGGCGAATCGATTCATTCGGGTCCTCTTCAACATTTTGCTCTACAGCGGCAATTGTTTCTTCGGTGCGCACTGTTCGACGTCTCTGCGGATGCATATTGTCACATAGAGTAAACGTAGTGCAAAAACGATCCATGGTTAACCGAATTAATTGCTCTGATGGACGATTATGTCGACCATAAAATGGACGGAGCATGCGGTAAACTTCGCGAACTGAACCATTATTTTCGAAATAAATTTGCACGATTTGCAAGCGTTGTTCTTTTGTCAACCTGTTCATGATGAAATGGCAAACCAAACTGAACATAAATGACATTAGAGTTGCCAGATTTGACCACAAAATGCCAGTTTTATCTCTATTCGAAAAACAAACCTCTAAACAAAACACCCTTTATGTTAAAAATGGATCACAACTTTGAATTATATACCATTAGAAAGGTATTTGTGTGTTGATGTGCACAAAACTAATATTATATTAATATTGTACCATTAAGCCAGTTAAAATAAAATGCGAATTTTTCAATATTAACAACGACAGAATACGCGGTCACACAGAGCTGAAAATAGGATACAGCACAAAGAGAAAGACATAAAGCTGACTGACACTGACATTATGTTTTTTGTTTTGTTTTCGTTTGACATTTGTCATTGTACCAGGATTGATAAATGAGCTTTTCTATTATGTACCAAATAGCAAAAAAAAAAAAAGTACTAAAAATGTGCAAAAAGTACCAAAATTATTTAATACATTTGGTGGTCAAATTTTGCCCATTGGCGATTCTAGTTGTAAACCGAAAAAAAAAAAACATGCGGATAAAACTTTCTCACAAATAAAAACATAAAATTTTTAAAGGAAAAATAAAATTTTTATTTAATTTTCTACATATTTTAATTTTTTTCATAAAAATTTAACAACCTGCTGCGTCGCAATCAGTTTGCGGAGTCTTCTCCAAAGGAACCAAAGAAACACCATTTTGCACCAAAATATTTTCAGCTGTGGTAATTGTAGCTGCAGATGGTATACGGTCACGTGTCAAAATCCAAGCAGTTGCTAAATTAGAGAATTTATTTTTCAGTTTTTATTAAATCAAATATAATTTTCACTCTCTGTTCAACTTACTTGAATGCAATACTGAGCTCACGGCTTGGCATGAGTAAACAACGGAGTAAGAAGTGTAATCGGTGCCCAATACCCAATAGTTGGAAGTAGCATTTATAGAGTTACTCACAGGGAAAACAACTTTCAGTTTAGCATTATCCACGACAAAGGCATAGCCTTCGATATCGGATAATTCACCAGTGCTAAGGAGAGTTTAATAGATATAAGTTGACACTTTGCATAATGAGCATCGTCTGTTTACTTACGTGATATCATTCAAAGTGTTGCGTACACCAACATTGCCATCATCTTGTAGTGTATAATAGGCTGTGTTGCATTTGCCATTTGGTTCAAAAAGAGTTGGATATTTCTCATATTCGTACCAGACGCCCAAATACTTAAATTTTAATATAAATATTTTATATGTAGTATTATTTTAATTTTGAAAATATATATTTTGACAAACATACTTTTGCTACATCATAGTTTGGTTGAACAGTGACATTATCTGGACAGCTACCGCTGCTAACAACATCAGCAGAAGCGCTGCCGAAAAGTGCCAGAGCAAATACAATGAACATTTTTAATGAAAACATTTTGGTCTTTCCTTGATATCTTGTCACTTCAAAGTTGTCTGAAGATGTGATGATTGACAGCATCGTTCCCATTGCATTTAAAGCAAAATATCACACGGTGAAAATGTCAAAAAATTTTTATCAAAACAATTAGATGTAGGGAAGTTGTAGAAATAAATATAAAAAAAAACAAACAAAACGATAACACCTGTTCGACAAATTGTACATACAAGAACATACGAGTGCCTTGCGCCATATTAACCAAATGATTTTTTTAAACGAAATGGGAAGAACACTTTTGTTGTTCATTTTTTATCACTTTATTTTGTATTATGCAAAAAATAAATAGATATCTGCAAACATTTGTTTTTAATCAGAAATTACGTACTTCTGAATGGAATTGAATTAAGAAGAATTCGAGTAAGAAAAAATCATAAAGTAGCTATTAAAATGAATTTGAAAAAATTCGTGGTCTTTTAAACTCAGAAATATCAACCTAACAAAAAATTTTATAAAAGCACTACCGAATTAAAGGAAATTTAACGGAGACCCCAAAGAAAATTATATAAGGATATGTTAATACTACGTTTTTCATACGAAAATTACCGCTAAAGGCAAGAAAAATGAAAAGAAATTAAAATATCAATTTTAAAGTTCCAGAACTTTGCAAAATTCTGTTAAACACTAGAAACTAGATGCTTTTTTGGAAAGCTCGTACAATAAGAAAAAAGTTTTCCATTAAAAAGTTTTTTCCAAAATGCTTGGGTGAACAAAGAATTTTTTTTTTTTTTTTTTGTAAAACAAGTCAGAAAATCAATTTTAACCATATAATTCCTCAGGGGTACATTATAGATCCTCCCCTCTGGTGCAATTTTTTGTTAGTCTAAGCCTCCTTTATCATCGCTCGGAAGCTTCAAACCTTCTAATACTAGTTGAGACTAGCATCCATGATATTTTTAAATTGTTTTTATCAAGCCATTCAAGAGATATAAACTACATTTATTAATTTTTTTAAAATGCCAATAGTCGGATAAATTTTTTTTTAGACGGAAATGTTAATTTTGTATGGGAAGTTCGTTAAGGAGTAGAAAAAAGGGTAACATGTTCATGAGAAATGTTGGGGTAGAAAAATTTAACTGTACAACAGAATAGCCAAATAAAAAAAACCAGTGGGGATTGGCGGCGTTTGGAAATAACGCCCAAAAAAAAAAACCGAAATAACGCCCAAAAAATAAAATGACGTAATAACGCCCAAAATAAAAACCGAAATAACGCCCAAATTATTTTCATATAAAATTGTGCGATAATCATTTTGAAAATAACGCCCAAAAATTTGGGCTTTATTACGTTTTTTTTTTGGGCGTTATTTCCCTTTTTTTAAAACGAAATAACGTCCAAAAACAAAAACGAAATGCCGTTTTTTTTTTGGGCGTTATTTCCTGACGCCCGGCTTGGCAAATTGTTTTACTGATTCGAGGTCGCTGAAATCGAATATGACGTTAGTTTTTTGGGTCACCCTAGGTTTTCTTACCACAGGGGCCCAGGTCAAATCCTACCCCCATTGTTAATTAAATCAATATTTCCACGTTTAGCAAGGGGCGGAGAGCGTTTAAATTATAGCCGATCCCCATTACTTTTCAAAGGGGAACAATTTTTCCCTTGGGGCTTAACCCTTCGAACCCCCCGCTAGGGGGCTTCCGTATATATTGAAAAAATATTCACATCATGTGTTTTTTTGGTGCTCCTAGAGGTTTTTAAAGAAAATTTAGAGCATCAGGCTATGTGGTGTTGTACCCCTCCACAAAAAAGCACAAAATAGGCACCACGCCTAACACACATATGGTGTGAATATGGTTATAATACGTATGGAAGCCCACCTAAGGAGGGGTCGGAGGGGCTAGCTCTCAAGGTGAAAATTTTCCGCTTCAAAAAGTTGTGGGGGTCGGTTATGCATTTTAACCCACTCCGCCCCTTTCTAAACGGGGAAATATTGATTTAATTAACAATGGGGGTTGGGTTTGACGTGAACCCCTGTGGTACGAAAACCTAGGGTTACCCGAAAAAACTGACTTCATATTCGGTTTCAGCGATCTCGAATTAGTAAAAAAAAGTCGTCAAATCCCACGGGTTTTTTTTGCTGTTGTACAGTGTTATTGGAGGTCGAGAAAATTTTTTTCCTCTTCCGGCAAAGAGGGATTTTTTAATATTTTTATCTAAATTTTGTATGGGAGCCCCTTTAAGGGGTGAAAAAAAGAGGTGCATAAAGTGGCACGGTGTGCCTTAACCCGTTCTAAATCGGACGTCGTAGCACATTTTTTTCTAGATTCTGTTTACTTATCGTTCAAATGATGTTTAAAAAAAATTTTCTTTCGTGACTCCTCGACTAAATTTTGAGATAATCGCTTTTCCAATTGGGGCATTTTTCCATACAAAAAGAACAAACAAATTTTTTTAACTGCATTAAACAAAAATTAAAATCGATGTGTTTTGCGATGCTAAACGCGAATCCAACCTCAGAATTGCTCTATCGTGTATAGTTTATGAGATATTGTAACCTAAAGACCAAAAAAAGTCGTTTTTTGCCATTTTTTGAAGCTCTATAACAATGTATTATTCGTCAAATGTGGCTTGGATACTTGAAAGCCCCAATCTTTTCCTTTAAAATCTAGTTTAAATTATATTTATATCTTCATGCTTCTAAGAGATATCGAAGACCGAAATATTGTCAAAACGGGTTTTTTGCACTTTTGTGTCTTTTTAGGTTAGGGTATCTTTGAGGAAAAAAAAGATATCAACATAATTTAAATCAGGTTTTAAAGGCAAAGGTAAGGACTTTAAAGTTGCTTTAACGAAATTAAAATTTCTTTTACATTTTAAACATGTTCACATTTTTATTTAATGTATTAAAAAAAATTATTTTTTTTTCTTTTTGTATGGGAAAATGCCCCAATTGGAAAAACGATTATCTCAAAATTTAGTCGAGGAGTCGAGTGAAAATTTTTTTATACATCATTTGAACGATAAGTAAACAGAATCTGGAAAAAAATTTGATGTGCTACGACGTCCGATTTAGAACCGTGGTGAGCTATGCAGGTGTGACGAATTTCGATGTTTTTTGTAATTTCGAGCTGTCTGGGAAATTTTCCATTTTCCGGAAAAGCGGAAAAACTGTTCTTTGAAATGAAGTGCGATAAATCTTTTAACGCAGGAACTTCGAGCTATTTTCGAGATAATTTTGATCTAAAATTATTTTCCGGAAAATTCCAAAAAAACTTTTTTATGGCTACCTTTATTTTTTTCAGCCAGACGAATCCGCGGGAATAGTAAGCGATGAAATCTTTTAACGCTACTTTTGAGCTGACCTTGAATGAAGTGTTTTCCTTAAATTTCCCCGGAAAATCCCAAAAAATTTAAAAAAAAAAATTTTTTCTCTATGTTATATCCGCAAATTATTTGGATTATGTCCGAAAGTTTTTCGCGGATCAGCCTATAATATGTCCTACACCTAGTTTGCTAGCCACAATAATTTTACATAAGAGTAGGGGTAAATGGGCGGCCTGCGGCCGCAGCTCATTATTTAAAACTCCCAAAAATCCAACACCGGCTTCGCGGCGGCCTTCGGCTGCGGATCAGTCGGTAATATCTCAAATAATTTGAGGACGTAACACCCATTTACGAAATGGGGATTATGTCCGTGGGGATTATGTCATGGCACCGCCATAAAAAAAGGTTTCTTGGGATTTTCCGGAAAAGTTTGTAGTTTTCCGGAAAACACTTTTCGTTTTTGATGAGCTCGAAACTAGCTCCAAATTCGTGTGTCAAATGATATGATCGCCAAATATTCTCATGTGTTCGTCTGGCTGAAAAAATAAAGTAAGCTCTTAAAAATTTTTTTGGGATTTTCCGAGGAAATTTAAGGAAAACACTTCATTCAAGGTCAGCTCGAAAGTATCGTTAAAAGATTTCATCGCTTACTATTCCCACGGATTCGTCTGGCTGAAAAAATAAACTCAGCTATGCAGAACAATTTCTCCGCTTTTCCGAAAAATGAAAAATTTCCCAGACAGCTCGAAATTACTGTTGAAAAGCTCGAAAATAGCTCGAAATTCCCAACAAAAAAATATCGAAACTCGTCACACTTGCAGAGCTCACTTTTTGGACCTGAAAAAAAGGAGTGAGTATATTTGAGAGAAAAAATTAGTGAAGGTCGGTGAACATTTTTTACCCACTCCCGCGAGGATTATTTAAGTGCTCGTTCACCCACTTTTTTGTTAATTACAAAAATTGATCCCATCCACTTGCCATTCTAAAAATAGTCATGAAATTTGTCAAAATTATTAATTTTTTTAGTTATTCTTTTTTTTAAATTCGAAGAGTATAATCATTGATAAAAATACCAATTTAGATTTAAAAGTTGAAAATTTAATAAAAAATAATTTAAAAAAAAGTGTTGTTTCTTTTATAAAAATTTACTTACAAAAACAAAACTCAAAAATAAAAAATTTCTTGATTTAGTTATCTATTGACGGTGTTATGAGTGTTTCAAAAAAATACTAAATGTTGTTTTTCTTAAATATTTTTGATGAAGTTTTTGCGTAGCAACATTTGTCACAAAACTCTACTTTCACTGCATATATGTCGTGATAAAAAATTAACAACAAAAGTTTTACCAATTTTATTTAAAAAAGCCATTTGCTTAATGTGTCATAATAGTCGTAGGTTCTTGTACAATTTGTAGAACAGGTTTTATGATATTATTTTGTTTTTGAGCAGTTTTACTACATGCAATTGTTTTGATAAAAATTTGTTGACATTTTCACCGTGCGATATTTTGCTTTAAATGCAATGAGAACGATGCTGTCAATCATCACAACTTCAGACAACTTTGAAGTGACAAGATATCAAGGAAAGACCAAAATGTTTTCATTAAAAATGTTCATTGTATTTGCTCTGGCACTTTTCGGCAGCGCTTCTGCTGATGTTGTTAGCACCGGTACCTGTCTAGATGCCGCTGTACAACCGGACTTTGATGTAGCACGAGTAAGACTTTTGAACTTTAAATTTAAGAAATTAAAGCTCTATTAAATTATAAAATATATTTGTTATAATTTAAGTACTTGGGCGTCTGGTACGAATATGAGAAATATCCAACTGTTTATGAACCAAATGGCAAATGCAACACAGCCAATTATACACTACAAGCTGATGGCAATGTTGGCGTATACAACACTTTGAATGATATCACGTAAGAGAGAAGAACCTACTCAACTTATATCCACTTAACTTTGTTATCTCTCTAGCACTGGTGAATTATCCACTATTAATGGCTATGCCTCTGTCGAGAGCAATGGTAAACTAAAAGTTGTTTTCCCTGTGACAAGCACTGTAAATGCTACCTCCAACTATTGGGTATTGGGCACCGATTACACTTCTTACTCCGCTGTTTACTCATGTAATTCAGTTAGCGCAACTTCAGTTTCAAGTAAGATAAACAGAAAGCAGGAAAATTATATTTGATTTAATAAAAATTAAATAAATAAAAATAATTTCTCTAATTTAGCAACTGCTTGGATCTTGACACGTGAGCGTATACCATCTGCAGCTACAATTGCCACAGCTGAAAATATTTTGGTGCAAAATTGTGTTTCTCTGCTTCCTATGGTGAAGACCGCGCAAACTGATTGCGCTGCTGTAGCTGATTGTTAAGTTTGGAAAAAAACAGCGATTGTGAAAAACTTTAAAATAAAATGTTTCATTAAAAAAAAAACAATACAATATTTTTGACTTTACCATTATTTTGAGCCTTTCATTTTTCAGCACTTTGAATACGAGCTTGTCGACATTTTGTGCCTTTTTAATATTTTACCACTACTTCACATTATATACAATTTGTAAATAGCTTAAAAATTTTTCAACATTTTGTGGTATTCCAATACTTTCCGACATTCCGCCTGGCTGACCCACGTCATAGTATCAAAGCTGAATTTTGTTGCGGGTGTTCTTCCTATAGTACGCGTAGATATAAACTTTTACTCTAGTCAGATCTTGAAAGGTGGTGCCTTCGTGAGATTTCGAGTGGTAAAGGTCGACAAAATCAGTTTTTTGCAAATATCTCCCTAAGGGTTATTTCTACAAAAAAAAAAAACAAAATAAAAATTACGACTTACAGTTTATGACTTAAAGTAATTCGAAAATCAACATTCCTATTGTTTTATGCGGCAAGTACCTTAAAAAAGGGTTTATATGTATATGGGAAATCTCAGGAAGTGTGACTTTATCGAAAAACAAAAGAAGTTATTTTTCAAACATGTGGCACCCTTTTTTGGACCGCGAATTATTAATTTTAGATACAGTAGAAGTATTTTACAGCCAGCGTTACTGACTTTTTTCTGTCGCCTCTCCCAATATCGTCAAAAATCTCGCGTCTCGGTGTTTTTGTTTGAACTCCTCTGAAACGGCTCGACCGATTTTTATGAAATTTTTTATATGTATTTGGTAGGTATGGAAATCAGTTATGAAGTATATTTCATACCGCAAGAGTGTATATTTAGGGTGGCCTTCATACAAAAATATTTTTTAAATCGGATTTTCTCACATTAATTCTACACCACGTGGCTTTTATATTAAGTTGCACAGCTTTTACCATAAAACTTTTATTTAGGGTGGCCCTCACACAATTTTTTAAATCGTATTTTTCGATTCACATGGAATTTGCATTTTATATTAAGAGGCAAAGCTTAGGTTGAAAAACTTTTATTAAGGGTGCATATTTAGGTATACGAGAGGGAAAAAATCTATGCGAACTATCAAAAAACTTTAACTTATAGTTTTTTGAAATACTCGAAGGTTCCTGAAGGTCACCCGAAGGCTTCATACTTAAAACAAAGAATACGAGAGTAAAAAAATATATGACGAACTATCAACAAACCTTAACTAAAAGTTTTCTGTGACACCCGAAGATTTCCGAAGGTAAAAAAAATTATACGATCGATAGATATGAAATATACTTTACGACCTTTTCTCACACCTACCCCCAGCAATGAATTTTTTTTCCTTCAATCCCATGTGAATCGAAAAAATTCGATTCAAAAAATATTTTTGTATACAGGCCACTCTAAATAAATCTTCTTTTTTTTTAGATGGCTTCCATTCAATCCTCCTCCACATTTAATTTCATGAAAATTGGCGCAGCAATATGACCTTGAAAAATTTTTTGTATGAGGGACACTCCAAACTTTGGGTGGCCCAGAAAATTATCAATTAAAACTTAATGAAAGTTTACCATAGATATTTTACCTCCAGTGTACTCAGATATTCTTCGTTTTGACTATGACGCCTTCGGAAACATTCGTGTATAGCATAAACACATTTTCATACCTGAGATACACTCATTTTTACATTTTTAGCTCAATTGGTTTAGAAGTTTCTGAGTGATAATGCTTCACACATTGTATATATAGATGAACCTTAAAAAATTGTACATATTAGCCATTGTTGAAGAATGTACTGAGGGGCGATTTTTATACATATTCATTGGCCCTAGATCCAATGATTTCGCAAGGTTTGAGACAATTTTGTGCCCCCGGATTGTTGTGCCCCTCGAAACACCATTTTTTTAAAACGTAATTTCGCATGAAAAATCGCCATTTGAGCATCTTCTCAAGTGTGTTACCACCGAACCAGAGGTGGCACACCCTTCTATCCGGCCATGTCTTTAGTCATAGCATTAAGAAATCATATTCCATGAGAAATAATGCGAAAAAATAATCGTCTCCAGAGCAGCATGTCAGAAACCGAAAATTACCAGATTTTGGGTAAAAACCATTCACACAACTTGGGAGACCCATATTTAGCGTCCTACCGGAGGCACATCAACGAGATGCAATTTTTGTACGTCAAAACATTTATGTTAAAGGTCCTGAAAGCCCCAAACGATTTGCTGAACCGCCTCAAAAGTTATAGCTCAATGACGGAAGCGGCTTATTCAATCCACACTCAAAATTTGTGGATTTTGCTCGAATTTCGGTAAAAAACGTCAACCAATAAGTGTCCCAGACATGTTGGAATGAATGAGAAATGCAACGCGTGGTCACTCGGTGAACCGAGACCTATTCACACTGAAAGTCACACTTGCAGAGATTTCCCCATATACGAAAACAACTTGCGCTACTTTTGTATGTAAAATTTTCTGAGCTACAAAATTGTGGAGCACTAATTTTTTGTAGAAACAACCGTTAGCGAGATACTGATAATCTCGACTTTTGAACCAGAATAACTTTGGGTGCGGCAGTGATCTCCATCTCGAATTTAAGTATCTACTTTAAAACTAAAATAAATACCGATAAGAAAACTATGGATCTAATTTGTTGGATCGGTAAGTTCAATTTCACTAAATTATATCTCTTTCTATAGGAAATTTTCTGAGCTAAAAATTTGTGGACTTAAATTCTTTTGTTGTAAAGATAACCCTTAACGAGATGTTTGTAGAAAAAAAACTGATTTTCTCGATCTTAAGCACCCGATATCTCACGGAAACGTCACATATCAAGATATTACTGGAACAAAATTTAAAGGAGAATAGATACATACAAAATTGTATGTGACTCAAGATGGCATTTAGTCGCTAAATGAAAATTTTTGGCTCAAGAGGAAGTCATCTTACGAAAAAAGTATACACGGCATGAAATTCTTTGAATCGTCCGAGGAATACATTTGAATTGTTTTGGAGTTTTTGGAAAGTTAATTTTTTCATATTTATTTTAAAAAAATTCCAAAAAAATTCACACGTATTCCTTGAACAATTCTAAGCATTTTATGCCATGTATACTAGATAGTATCGATCCCCATACAAAAAAAAAAAGTTCGCTGTAAGCCCCCCATTTTGAAAGCTTATCGGATTACAAAATATGAAAATAGCATGTTCTAAAACGAAACTCGCCCCCTAAAACTATGCAAAATTCTTTTTTTTAACATTTGGCATTTCAAACAGTACTAGGTGTACAAATATGAAACCGGTAATGACATCTAGCGGTCGATAGCCGTATATGTATGAGCTTCCGAACCGTACCAAATGTCTTAATTGTTCATTCGGTCATCTGTCAACAATATTCAGTTCACAATTTGTCAAGTTTCATACAACAACGCATTTTTTCCGCTCGTAAAGATGTCGAATTTTGTGCCTGAAAACTCTCATTTGCGGGAAGCATTGGCGTTGATTTGGATCGTTGGCCGGGGCTCAAATATGATTTTTTTCGTTTGGGATTGTTGAAATAAATCCACTTTTCATCGCCAGTGATGATTCGATGGAGAAAACCTTTTCTGTTTTGCCTGGCGAGCAGCAATTCACAAATGGTTTTTCGGTTTTCTTGCTGCCTGTCGATCAGTTCATGTGGCACCCATCTACCGACCTTTAAAATCCTTCCCATAGCCTTTAAACGCAAGAAAACGGTTTGTTGTGTCACATTAAGTTGTTCAGCAAGCTGTTGTTGCGTTTGATCATCATCTTCGTCCAATAATGTTTGCAATTCGGTGTCTTCGAACTTTTTCGGTGGCCGGCCGCGCTCTTCATTTATCACATCAAAATCACCACTTTTAAATTTATTGAACCACTCATTGCACTGTGTACGACCAAGAGCATGCTCGCCGTAAGCTTCGACAAGCATTCGATGCGATTCAAAAGCGTTTTTCTTTAAATGGAAACAGAAAATCAATGCTTCCCGCAAATGAGAGTTTTCAGGCACAAAATTCGACATCTTTACGAGCGGAAAAAATGCGTTGTTGTATGAAACTTGACAAATTGTGAACTGAATATTGTTGACAGATGACAGAATGAACAATTAAGACATTTGGTACGGTTCGGAAGCTCATACATATACGGCTATCGACCGCTAGATGTCATTACCGGTTTCATATTTGTACACCTAGTATGCAAAAAAAATGTTGCATAGTTTTAAGGGGCAATTTTCGTTTTTGAACATCCTGTTTTTCATATTTTGTACTAAAGTCTTATATTCGCTATTACTTCTTCAATTTCAACAATTTGAGGATACTTTGTAGAGATGAATTTTATGATTTTTTATGGACTTAAATTTTATGAAGTGTTCTTGACACCTTAGGGTGGTAGGAACTGAGATAATGAGTACAACTAGTCGAAAAAAACATTTGAGATAAATTACTTTTGCAAATGAAATATAGTCCATATCAAGACATTTACAACAATATGCCTTACTTGATGATCGGACGTCAAATGACGGAGCAATTAAATCAAATAGCGTAAAATTTTTCAAAAAAGTTTGAAATTTATTCCAAATTTATTCCAAAATAGTTTAAAATTAATACTTTTTTTTTGGAATTTTTCTATATAAATACTATTTGGTTTTAAAATTAAACTAAAATTTTTACTGCGCATTATTCGAAATTTATAAACTTTTCTGTCTTTATCAATATTTTTGCATCATTTTTATATTTTTTCATCATTTTCTTTTATCCGTCCTTATTTGAAATTTTCAAACCATTTGTGAATTTTCTAACAATTCTAAATTTTGTAAAAAAATTTTTAATTTGTAAGTATTTTTTTTCAATTTTTTCAAAAAATTTATATTTTTCCTATAACTGCTATATACTTTGTATGTAATTAGAACATTGTTATTTTAAGGTCACGATGTATCTAAACTTTTCTTCTCTGCTAATATTTTTTTAAGAATTATATGTAAGTTCAAATTATTGCTATATTGTGCTTTCCGATTAGCCGTTTAAACCATAAACCAGACTGAACAATACTCTGTAGAAGGTATGAGATGCGCTGTGTTCGAATTTCTTCTCAGAAGTGTTCAACCTATTTTAGTATTCGAGACATCCTAACATTAAGAGTATGAAACTATGATTATTTGCTTAATTTGCGTTTATCTTAATTCACACGTAAATTTTCCTCCATTTAAAAGTAACATTTCTTTTTAAAGTTAATTTTATATATCACGTATATCTTTCTTAATCTCCTAGAAATCATTCGTAGAGTTTGTTGATACATAGGATATTGCACTTATTTGGATAGTTTTCAAAATCTATACGATATTAAGCACTAATAATTATTATGACAAAATTTAATCTTTTTAATAGATCGATTTCTTTGCATAAATACCATCTGCGGCTATAATTGGAATATTCTCGATGGTTTTGGTATGAACCTTCTTATTGTTACTTTATGATATTGCATACTTTTAGGCGGCTCCTTGCGAAACAACTTAAATTCATGTTATATTTTTATGATGATGCTGCTGATGTTTGTTGTTTTGTACTTTGGTTCTTATCTCAATTTAGTGCTTACGTCACAGCACACATCACATTATGAAAATTATATTTCTTGATAAGAAAAATGACAAAAGGCAGCAGGCTGTCTTATGTGGATTTTTTTTTTTTTTTTATTAAGAAAACAAATTTTATGCTAAGATAACATATCACTTATAACAAACCTTTGCACCTATTAACAAAACCCAAACAAAGGAAAAAAAAATTACATTCGTACTGTTTAAATTTCATGATATATAATTTCACAATTTCCGCCAAAAGGTTTACCGAGAGCCAAAAATTTAAATCATCATATCTCTGAAACTATTAAGCGTACATGGATGATATTTGGTACTTTTGTAAAAAACACCAAAGCAAATAATATGTATATATGGGCAAAATGGGGGTATTAAACCCCCACAAAAATCACTTCATCATATCTCCGAAAATGTTTATCGCACATGAAATAGATTTGATACATGTATACAGAGCGCCAGGACAAATAATAAAATGGGCGATGCCACGCCCCTAAAAATGGAAATTCATAGTTTATGAGACTCAATTCAGATGTAAAATGAATAGGGACAAATGACATCCTTTGGAAAAATTGGTGATGCCACGTCAATTTAACAAGATAAGGTGATCCAACATTCACTGGGAAATCCTCGTTTTTTTTAAACATTTTTAAGTTAAAATTTGTATGGTGGAAAAAATGTCACGTTCATATTGTCACGTATCGATTCAGATTATGATTAAAACAAGGAAAATTACAGAAGATATATAAATCAAACAAAAAACATTATAAAGTAACATTATTGCTAAAGATTCTAAGATTAGTCGCAGTTTAAAGTTCTGACTTGTGTCGCTGAGTTCTGACTTTTTTCGAATAGGTACGAAAACTACTAAATTTTTTGTCACGTTCGTTTTGTGTCTTTTTTTGCGTGTATCTTTGCCTGCTATTAACGTTTGCACTAATTATAGTGCTACCTATGAGCTGTAATGTTAACTAAAAACTAAAATAAAAATATGTTTAACTTCCACTTTTTTTGCACTTTAAATGTGTACGATGGTCACGTTCGTCACTTGAGAAATGCCCATAATCATCAAATATCATATGAAGATGTAAAAATTTTTGACGGTTGAATGGTGTTAAAAAAGTAAATAGTTTAAGCTTATAAATGATACACTACATAGTAAACTGATAAGAAAATTATAGCAAAAACTTTAAAAAATCCTGCAGACATACTTTTTGTGTGCATATGTTAAGTGTTTCAAATTTATTGGTTGCTTAAGAGAGTTTCTTGCTAAAAATTGTTTGCATAACAAATTTATTTAATGATTTTATTGTCACAAAATCCAAACGCAGATTTTTTCTCTCAAATATTACGCATAAATTGTAGATATTCACTACGAGTTCAGCAGTTCTACGGACAGCAAGGAATTAGAAAAAAATTAAATTCGAAAATTATAAAAAAAAAATCTTATTTCAAAATGTTCATTTATAAGTTTATCACTATTCTCATATTTTGTCTTACGGGCTTTGTTAACGCTGGTTTTATAAGCAATGGGCCTTGTCCAAGTAATGTCACTGGCAAACCAAATTTTTATCTTAATCATGTTTGTTCAATAAAGTTTTTAATATGGAATGTAGTGTTTATGAACATGTTTTTTTTACCTAGGCATACTTAGGCATATGGTATGAATATTCAAAGTATGGTCAAGTAAATGGAAAATGTGCAAGTGTTGAATACACACAAATGAATGACGGCAGTATACGTGTTAAGAACACTGAGATGGACAGTAGGTATGTAAAATATATCTTTGTTAATGGAAAATTAAAAAGAAAGTATTTGATTCAAATGGAGCACTTTTGATTCTACTGAAGGCCCATTTTGGCTAAAAAAAAAATGTTTTTTGGTCATAGCTTTTTTTATTACAAAATAAATACCATAAGGTGCTTAAGAAATAAAGACCATATTGAAAAATTTTGGCGTTTAAAAATTATAAATTTTTTGTGGGGGTGTAAATAATATTCGCGTCCCAAAATCGATTATTTTACGTTTTTCCATTACGCGGTCGGAAAAACGATGTTTAACTCTAAAGCCAGGCATCTAACGAAAAAAGTGTAGAAGGCAAAAAAATGCTCAGAACTACTCAAAAAATACGTGTGAATTTATTCAGAATTTTTTGAGATATTTTACTATTTTTCAAAACTTGTTTAAAAAATAAAATGTTTCAAAAATTCTGAATAAACTCAAACATGTTCTTTAAAAGATTCTAAGCAATTTTGTCGTAGATGCCTTGGTTTTGAGTAAACCTGACGAATGTGAGCTTAACAGCTGGAAACTCTAAATTTTATAAATTTTTTAAAAATTATAAAATACCTCAAAAAATTCGGAAAAAATGCACACATATTTTTTGGACAATTTTAAGCATTTTTGCGGAAAACATTTTTTTCGTAGATGCCTTGCTTTTGAGTAAAAAATCGTTTTTTGACCGTGTTATTGAAAAACGTAAAAAAATCGATGTTGGCATACGAAAAAAAAATTTATAATTTTCAAACGCCAAAATTTTTCTAACATAGTCTTTATTTCTAAAACACCCTTGGGTATCCATTTTGCAATGAAAAAAAAGTTATGACCAAAAAACAACTTTTTTTCCCCCAAATGGGCCTTCATGCTCCATTGGTTTTTCTCGGAATGAAAAAAAAAAAAATGATGCAGATATCATTTTTAAGAGTCCTTCTAATATACCGGTCTATTACTCGTATATCTGTGGACTTTTGACAAAACAACCTAACTCGAAATTGGCAACTTTTCAGGAGAGCCTAAAAACTGATTAACTACTATTCAATAATGTGGCTCAATTTCGTTGATGCATCGTTGAATCTCTGCTTTTCATACATTTTTACTTATTTTAAAGTGTCAGCTGTCAAATTATTTTTTTTTTTTTGGTTCATTATACTCATTGCACAAATGGCGGCAAGTTTAAATCTTGCGTGAACTATGGGACACCCTTATATCTCTGCAAAAATAAATCATAGAGACATGGCGATTATACCAATAGAAGCATATATAAATTTTATATTTAGGACTAAAATCCTAGAGAATTGTTTTATCTCGACTTAGGCTGTTTTGTCAAAAGGCCACAGATATGTATAGTACCTGCATTATTACTACCGAACTTTATCTACTGCTTTGTACACGATATTTCTATATGGCTCCAGCAAGAGCTATACATAATATTTTGTCTACTAAGATATAGTTGGGTGAAACTTTTCGTCGTGTCCGATCACTGTTTTTCACCACAAACACATTTTAAATTCACCTCATGCTGTTTAGTTTATGCAATGAATTAAATTCAGTGGCACAGGGTGCACAATGTTTTTATTTTTTATCATTTTTTTTTTTTTTTTTTTTTTTTTTTCAGCACTGGTGAATATTATAATACAATCGGTTATGTTGAACCATTTGAAAATGGTACACTGAAAGTTACATATCCTTTGTTTTCAACCTTTAATGAACCCAGCAATCTCTTGATACTTGATACTGATTACACCACTTTT
The DNA here is from genome assembly GCA_951812925.1 of Calliopum simillimum. NCBI lineage: Eukaryota > Metazoa > Arthropoda > Insecta > Diptera > Lauxaniidae > Calliopum > Calliopum simillimum. The sequence continues at coordinate 104,368,582 of OX638370.1, forward strand.
AGTGTTGTCTACTCATGTCAGCCAATTAGTTCAAACATGCATTTAAGTAAGCAAAAAAAAATTAATTATCTTAAATATAAACACATAATCCTTAAGAAAATTTTTAGCAATGGTATGGATTTTAACGCGAATACGCATGGCTCCAACAGAAGCTCATATTGCAGGAGAAATGGTGCTGTTTGAAAAGGGTATTTCAGGTGGACCTCTTAAGCAAACTGATCAACTTAGTTGTGGATCATGTGAATGGAGAGTTTAAGTGTTATACTACTTACATGCAATTAAGTGATGTATTAAAGATTCTGTTCATGGTAACTTATTAAAATAAATTTTTCAAAATGCAACTTTATTTGAAATATACTCATCTTTCAAGATACTAGGAATATTAGTTTAGAAGTAGACAGTATGTAGTGTTTTATAGTTACGCTCATAGATCAAGCTCCTGTTGGAAAGCTCATGAAACATTCTTAGTTGATTTTTTTGTAGGTTTGTCTGTGCGTTTTTGGAATAATCTTCCGATTTTGAACGTATATCATAAAATTCGAGCTGAAGCAAAAGACGACTACGACTGAATTTGAAAAACCATCGAAGCAGAGTGGCCCTGAATGGTACTTCATCAGCAAAAGTTGCAGTAGATAGATCTGTTCTTGAGATAATCCACATCAAAATTCGGAAATTATCATGAAACGAAAATTATTATAAGTTCATTATCTGAATTCTTACTTCCCCTTCTAGAAGGAGTTCAGAGTTAAAAGAAATGATCTCCAGGTTATGCTTTGCGGTAAACTTGATTTCACTCAGCGATTTTTCTGAGTCTTGTGTTTCATTCTCAACTATCTTTTCATAGCAGGCTTTTGTTCTACCATGTCCAAGTCTGCCTTGTAGATGAACTCTACGACTTGACTAAATTTTTCAATGGACTAATTCTGGTGTGACCCACTTTGCGTAGAATGATCTTTTTTTATAAGCGAATGATTATATTTTAGCTGTATGTTGGAGTTTGTGATATAATTTTGCTTAACAGACTGTTTTTGGGTGTTAAAATAACCAGATTTGAACTTGACACCAAAGTTTAACTAAGTTATGACAGCCATTTTTGCTCAGTGTAAGCATCGCAAGGTACATCCATGCATATATATAGATAATTAAGATATATTTAATGCATTAGCTGATAACTTATTGCTTTTGGTTTCGTTTGTCAAATACTTTGATTTATAGCTGCTTAATGACCTAGAAAAATTACCAACTTTCTTAATACGAATTTTCAGAACTAAAAAATTTATATAACTAAGGCACATCGGCTATATATCAGCAATTCAGTTATATTTTTAAATCACACTTAAGTCATATTTTGAGTCAACGTTTTTTCTTTAAAATGCTCACATATAAAATTATTGTTATCCTTGCTGGCGCCTTTGTTCATTTTACCAATGGTGGTGTCATCAATAGTGGACTATGCCCGAGTGGCATCACAGTCAAGTCGAATTTCAATACAGAAGAAGTAAGTTTATTAAGAGGGAATTTTCAATTTTTATTCAAAAATTTGTCAGTTGTACATATCACATTTGAAAATATTGAACAGGGAAAAAAAAAACGTTTCAAAAAATTCTGAAATTTCCGTACCGAACTAATCAATCTAAGTCATTTCAGGATAGGAGCTGGAAAAATCCTAACCGCATTTGAGCTTTAATGCCCTCTAAAGTTTTATTAAAATAATTTGTGTGTTTCCTTTTTCAGTATGAAGGCATCTGGTATGAATATGAAAAATATCCAACTGCCTATTTTGACAATAATGGAAAATGTGTTAGCGCTCAGTACATTCTGCAAGATGATGGCACTGTTTGTGTGAAAAACCGTATGGTTAATGCAATGTATGTAAAACGTTTAATAACAAAGTTCAACAATTTTTTGCTGGGTATCATTCCTGAAATAATTTTCTGCACAATTGCCTATGTTAAAATTTTTTGAGGTATTCTATATTTTATACTCGAAAAAGGTTCTTCTTTTGAGAGTCCACAAATTATTTTTGCATTTCTTAATAAAAGCATCATTTAGTAATACTGTTTCTGGTTAAAATATTAAGATAGTAAGGGTATTAAGACTATAACTATTCAGACTTTTGATTTTATGATGTCATCTCATAAAATATCTTCAAATATCTCAAAATCCTGACGTGGATTTTGATTCTCTGTAGAAAATTACCTCAAAAATGATACCATTAACTGTTATTATAAAACTATAAAAGAATTGCACATCATCTTTCCAATTTATTGCTACTACTTTAGGACTGGCAAGGAATCATCGATATTTGGCTACGCTGTACAATTTGAAAATGCCAAATTCAACTTTACATTTCCAGGTTTTGATGTAAGCTCCAACTATTGGGTACTTGACACCGATTACAATACGTACAGTGTTGTCTATTCATGTGAACAACTCAATCCGCTTATGTATTCGAGTGAGTTGTAAATTATAATTTATTTTTAAGTGTATTCTATGCAACATTATAGTTTCTAACATATTTTTTGAATATTTATATTATAGCTAATGTCTGGATTTTAACACGCGAACGCATACCGTCGGTATTTACTGTACGTTTAGCTGAAAATGTTTTGCTACGAAATGCTATATCTCTACAACCTTTGGTGCAAAGTGTGCAGACGGGTTGTCGCGTTGAGTGTGGCACGAGAATTGAACAAGCAAAATGAATATTTTATGTTATTTCTGCAAAATTTTGTTGAAATAAATTGAATTTTGTTGCTTGAGTTATGTATTTTTTTCAGTTTTCACTAAATATGCTAAACATTTCTTTGCATAAAAGTTCTAGAAATTTCTTTATATACAATCTTTATGATTAGTTACGATATTATTAAGGTGCCGTATGCATTACTTTTTATGAGCAGATTTTAGTGCCTTGCGATTATATTTAGTTTGGTCAAAGGCCGCGCAAGAAATATGCGGCAATATTTATTTTTTAATATAACGACGTATGAGTAACATTTTATTTATATGACAAAAACAACATATCTTTTTTTAGTTTTAAAAACTTTCAGCTCCGATATCACTGAGGTCCCATACTTATTACTTTTTGTTGTGATATTTGTGTGCTTTACAATAATTTCAAATTTCACTTCTGGCTGCTCAAGCTTTCAGTGTATTTTTTGTACAAAGTTAAGCTAATTAAAAATACTAAGAAAACAGAAAAAAAAAAATTTTTACTGGTACGTTTCCTCCAACTGCATATTATTATCATAGAAAATTCAACTTTTTCAATTTAAAATTCTTCTAAATTGCTCCTTTGCACATGCTTAATCATGTGATCACTTAAATCAACTATTGCAACTGCATGCTTATGCAACATAACATTCAAAATATATACCCTTTGGTAACATCAATGAACCTGAACTAAAAAATGCAACTCGCAAGAAATTACCTCAAGAACGCATACCCGATCTTAATCAACATCATCACATTGTCGGCTGGCTGCTAGGGAACACCGTTATGTCATTTTAAATAATTTATTACAAATATAAATGCGCACACATATTAGTGAACCAGGAAGCAAAAACCTTAACAACGTTCCTCACAAAACTTGGTCTGACTCTCCCGCTAAAGTTGACGACGACCGCTGCCAACGCTGCCAACAAACTACAAACAATGTATGGAAGAAATCTACGAAACGTATTCCTGCCAACCGATCATATTATGCCATAATAAAAGAGAACCGTTAGCATAAATTATGGTAACTCTTTCATGAAACCCCTCTCCCCTCTACCATTGCAAACAGCAGCACCAACAGTGGGAAAACCTTAACTGTGAAGTCGACAATAAATAAATTCTATAGAAATATGATATTGAATAATATTGCCAACAGTAGCAGTAGCAGCAGCAGCACCGACGACTGTTGAAGTGCAACATTCTGGCAGTAGAAAGAATACGAAATTCAACTAACGAATTCAAAGAGAATCAAAGTTCAACAGCTGCTTTTGCTGTAGCATTTTTGTCATATTTTAATACCATTTATTACATTGACTCTCAAACATTTTCAGATGTATGACACAAGGCATTAAACAATTCCCAATTAAGAAATCCCTGAAATATTTTTGAAAAGAAGTTTGGTTTGTATAGCTTACAGTCTGTTTAAGATAAAAATTTCATTGAAAATCAAAATAAAAAAAAACGCGTGCAACAGTACCAAATTTCATCAATATAGCTTGTTTAACTTGCGAGATATTAGATGTTTGAATTTTCAATAGCTAGCTTTACTAGTGTATGGTACAGTACGTTGGGTACCTACCCACCAAATTTCATTAAAATAGCTGGTATGGCTTGCGAGATATAACAGAATGTAACAAAAAGTGTCGCAGAAATGACTCGCGGCCTTGAAATTTAAAAAGGAAAGCATGTGTAACTTGCGACAACGCTTTTGCTACGGCCGTGGTCTTAAATCGCCGGTAGCCAAGGTCCGCATCATAAAATATTTTTATTTTGGAGAAATGGTCAACAATTATAATTATTTCAGCTTAAATTGAATATAAACATCGGTTTTCGTTCTTTTATTTCCTTTATTTACAATTTTCTTACGATTACGATTCCTTATTTACATATTTTCGGGCGTTACAATTGATGCCGTGCTCCTTTTTCTCTTTGTGGCTCTACCCTACTGCCCATTACGGCTTCACTGTATCGGCATAGCTCAATACAGACGCATAAGCAATGACCAAGGTTTAGTGTTGTCTCTTTCGCACAAATGCCGAAGCACTAGCGAGAACGAGTTGCCATTATAGCTATCCCGACCATCAATCTATTCACTCTATGGTCCGTTCCGGCTCCGCAGTATCGGAATAGCTCAATACAAGCGAGTACACAACGAACAATGTTTAATGCCGTCCCTTTCGCACAAGTGCCGAAATACTAGCGAGAACGAGTCGCCAGTATAACTATCTCGACTATCGCCCTATCAGCTTTATTGCCCGTTCCGGCTTCGCAGTATCGGCATAGCTCAATACGAACAAATACACATCGACCAAAAGGGCTTTCTACTCTTCGTCCCGCCCTTACAGTATCGGATTGGCTCAATACCTTTCTAGCTAAATACCTCTACTACTATGCTTACCACTTTTACTCGCTGCAGGTCGCAACCGGAATGACAATATTTTCCCCCGACTCACCTCAGTGAACAGCTGATTGCTGTGACTGCTATTTACTGTTGCTGCCATGTTGTACTAATACTATTTTTCTTAATCTATTACACTATTGCCCAACTATTTTGTTGGTTGGCTTCAAATTTTTTATAATATCAATTTAAATTCAATAATCGATTTAAAATAAATATGTGGAGGCTTCAAACGAGCACCCAGTGACTCGTTATTATTTCAAGGTCGGCACCTACCGATCTAACAAATTTGATTAAAATAGCTCGTAATGCGTGCGAGACATAACAGAATGTAAAGAAAAGTGTCGAGAAATGTGTCGACAAAAATGTATCGGAAAATGTGTTGGCTACAAAGTGCCAAAAGTTGTAAAGGCAAAAACATGTCGAAAAATTTGGTGGCAAAAAAAGTGTCGAAAAATATTTTGACATAAAAAAAAAATATCAAAAAATGTGTCAATAAAAAAATCTGTAGAAAAATGTGTCGAAAATGTGACGCAAAAAAATTTCGAATAATGTATCGCCACAAAAGTGTCGAAAATGTGTCTCCAAAAAAGTGTCGAAAAACATACCGCCACAAATGTATCGCAAATATGTCGCACAAAAGCGTCAAAAAATAATATCGAAAAATGTGTCGCCAAAAAAAGTGTCCAAAAATATTTTGACAAAAACAGTATCAAAAAAGTTTTTAAAAATAAGTTGTCAAAAAAATGTGTAGAAAAATGTGCCGAAAATGTTTAGCAAAAAAAGTGTCGAAAAATGTGTCACGAGAAAAGAGTCGTAAAAAAGTGTCGAGAAATGTGTCCCAAAAAGTGACAAAAAATGGATACTCAAAAAAAAATGTCTAAAAATGTGGCGCCAAAAAAAAGGGTCCAAAAATATTTTGACAAAAAAAATATCAAAAAATGTGTCGAAAATGTGTTATCAAAATGTCAAAAAAAGTGTGCCGGAAATGTTTGGGAAAATAAGTGTCGCAAAATGTGGCCCAAAAAATTCTCAAAAAATGTGTACTCAAAAAACAATGTCTAAAAATGTGGCGCCAAAAAAAGGATCGAAAAATATTTTGACATAAAAGTATTAAAAAATGTGTTGCCGCAAAAGTGTTGAAAATTACTATATGTATATTACCAAAAAAAGTGTCGGGGCCTTAAAATTTTGCTGCTAACACGGCCAAAAAATGTATTACTCGAAAAATTATTTTCGAAACTTTATTATTTGAATATCTCTATCAAAATCGCACATTAAGACTTTGATTTTAATAACTGCAATTTGCGCGCTTTCATTTAAGAACCACTGCATTTTATACGTCAGCAAAAAAGAAGCAGCCCAAAAGGAAGCTAAAGAAAGCCAATTTAGCGGTTATACTATAAAAAAACAACAAAAATAAAAACAAATGCAGTTGTTGAAAAGTCACGTTAAGCTTGCATGGTATACAAAAAAAAAACAACAACAGCCAAATAACGACAATAACAATAACATGCGATCACGACGTTAATGACATTGAAAAATCGGTTAAAATCTGAAAGAATTCGGTAACTTTAGTTCAGAGCCTTCGCTGCTTGCGATGGCCCAAAGATACTACAAGTTGGCCATATTACGCGGCTGCAGAGTATTTTGTGTCAAGATTATTATTTTATCTATGTTGTTGTAAATTTTCCCAAACTGGATATATAACAATACAAAACACCTATTTGTTAAAGCTCCCAGAAGCACTGTTACATATCATTAAAATAAAGAACCTATCATGACCGCTGTTGACCGCGCGTTGAAAAGATTACAGATAAAATCTTATGATTATCATATCAAATATTTCAAACAAAAAAAACAACAAAACTCTTAACCCAGTATACACTGGAAATAAATTATTAAGTTTTGTTAGAATGAAAAATGTTCATAGCTTATCGTTGAAAGAAAATTTATCTTAACACTTTCGTTGAGGACCAACTGCTTTTGAAGTTTGGCCTATGCTTTCAACAAAATTCAGAAATTTTCTTTCCTTCAGTGTAAGCGTTGAAGAACATTTGTTGCATAATTAACTAAACGTTATGCTAGAAAAATTAACAAAAATCTTAGATTCTTAAATTTTTCATTTGAAGCACATAAAACAATGGGTTAAGTGGAGAATGTATGCCCATGTGAATTTTAAATAGTAGCAAGACCAATATCTATTCCACATCTTTTCAACTCTTTTTCTTTATAAATACATCTTTTTTTGTAGTATTTACCTTTTATGTGGGGACAACCAAGTTTCTTGAACTTTGTCAACAATAAAACACATGGAAGAGAGTGAGAGAACCTTAAGAAACAAGCTACAGAGCATATTTACTACACTCGTATATGGGTAATTCTATTCTAACGCGTCAAATCATGTAATCGTCCACTAAAACACCAATATGAGGTTCTAAAATTATAGCAAAATTTTTTTTATATATAAATATATATACATTTAAATAGCCTTTATAAGATCCACCACTTAGTATATCGCTTATTTTACATAGCTCTCGTGGAAAACCAAAAATATGAGTAAAAAAGTAACTCCCCTGGCTGTAATCATAAACAATTTTACTAACTTAACGTATATGATTACAGCCAGGGGAGTTACTTTTTTACTCATATTTTTGGTTTTCCACGAGAGCTATGTAAAATAAGCGATATACTAAGTGGTGGATCTTATAAAGGCTATTTAAATGTATATAAAAAAAATTTTGCTATAATTTTAGAACCTCATATTGGTGTTTTAGTGGACGATTACATGATTTGACGCGTTAGAATAGAATTACCCATATAGCGAGCATGTCACGTGATGGCAAACGTAGAAATTCAGAAAAGTTCTGTGGTAGTACAAAAACATGTTTTTGAGTCGAGACCAGCAATGTGATTTGAGCTGAGCCTGTTGTTGCCATTGAGGATGCTCTGTTGGTGTCTGCAAAAGATGCAACAGCTTTGGTAGTAACATCACCAGCAGCAACAAAGGTTCATGGTCTTTTGGCGGTTGTTGTTTGCAACCGCAGTATGCAATAACTTTTTATGTGCAATTTTTCTTTCTGCTTTTATTATCGCATGATATTCTTGGCTTTACAGTGCAAATATCTGATATGAATGCAAAAGTATGTATATTGGTTTTGTTGTCTTATTTTTATTTATTAGAGTGATTCAAAAAAAAAAAAAAAATAGCAAAAAAAAAATAATGAATTTTGCCGAGAAAGATTTTTGTGGAACATTTCAACCCATTAAAGTCCATTTTTTAAAAGAGGTTCAAAAAGACCCATAAGCACTAGATCTTTTTCAAACATGAAAATTTTAAGTTTTGCAGTATGGTGAAGACTCGAAAAAACATTTTTTGTAGTTGATTTTAGGTTACCATTTTTTTATACACATGGGTCTCCAAAAAATGTACCATTCAATGTCTCGGGGCACAAAACAACATTTAAATTTAAAATCTGATGTTTTAACTATTTATGTAATATAGATACTCTACCAGAGCTTCTACACGAATTACTTGAAAAAAATAGTTTTTAATATTTCACTATGAAATTATAACATAAAGTGTTAAAACGTCATTCTCCGTCCTATCACTAACCGCTTTTTAGTGCACTTAATTCGCCCTTTTCCCATATAACGTTATTTTCTAAAAAGAACTTATATGATATTGTTTGTACTTATAAATATTTTAGGCACTGTTTTTCTGTGTTAAGTCTAAGAAAAATTTTTTTCAGTTTTTCTTATTCTAACTATAACTTTTTGAAACACTGAAGTAAAAAGAGAACTGAAAAAGAAGAAAAAGAGGAGTTTCAGTGCATTTTCAGCTCAGTCAGTTTTGGTTTTTCGGCAGTGAGTGTTCGTGTGTTTTTTTTAATTTTGTAAAAAACTCAAGTTTTCATCATTCTCCACGTAAGTTTTTTTTTTTTTTTTTTGTATTACTAAACATATTATTTTATTTTTATATAAGTAAATCAATAAACAATTACAGGAGCTATCCACTAGTATCAACTTTTTATTTTAAAAAAGTTGCTATTTTCATTGTAATATTACTGTTTTTGCAACATTTCTTCATTCTCCGTTTCATCATTCTCCGTTGTTTATTTTACAAGATTTCATAATTCTCCTTCCACCTGGTTAATCGTGGTTGTTAGTTTTGCTAAAACTATTTGTATCGATTTGAGGCAAAAAATTCGGAGCATTTTTGAGATTTTGCATAAATCGACCTTTAAGAAAAATTTTTGCTCACTTTTTTGACACTTTCTTTTAGATTTTTGGGCGTAATCGAAGAATTTTCAATATATTTTTTTTTTTTTTTTTTTTTTTGAATCTGTCTAAGTAATACTTAGACAGTATGTATGTATGTTCATATTTTTATATAGATATCATGACTTTTTTGAGGTTAAAAATATAGTCAGAAATAATCAAAGGCCATATTTTCTATCATAAAAATTTATCACTATCAATCAAAATATATATTGATCGTTTATCGATTTATTGTATTTTTGCATACTACTCCTTAATTTGTTAATATTTCTTTGGTCGCACCTAGTGAACTATTCGTAAATTTTTTTAGAACCCAATAAAATCCACATTTTGATCTACGACCCATAAAATCGGCAAATAAGTTAAGATGTTCCAGGAGAATGAGAAACTTTCTGCGAAATAAGTAACATCTACAAAGAAATATTGGCCTTTAATTTTGCAGCTCAGAAAATAACCTATTAAAAAATATAAAAAGTGTTTTTGTACAACTTGTAGTTTAATGGCTGCGTTATACAAATGTTGATTTTCAAAGTGCTATAATTCAAGAACTTGAAGTAGTACGAATACTACCCTGACAGCATTCTTTAGAAGATTTTTTGAGACATAATATTGCTGACCAACATATTTTTGTGAAACTAACCGTAAGCGAGACATTTGCAAAAAAAACTAGTAAGGGTGTAAAATTTGGCCTGGCCAAACATTAAATACCCCACACTGCAGTATTTTTTAAATTTTGCTCATATGGGAGGTGCTACGCTCTCTTGTCCGAGTTTACCCAGTTTTTGTCCAGAGCTTGGATTTATAGTTTTTAGTGTCTGCGTGAAAAACGTTTTCAGTATAGCGTTTTGAAGCTTTTGCTTATATGGGAGGTGCCACGCCCTCTTGTCCGAATTCATTCAGTTTTTTTTCAGAGCTTGCGCTTACAATTCTTAGTATTTATGCGTATTTTGGTTGCATTGTCGTGAAAAATACTCCTTAAATTGCATTTTGAATATATTTTTTGTATGGGCGGTAGGCGTGTCCGTTGACCAATTTCGCTCATTTTCAATCCCCCGAGCTATCTTTGACGACGGAGGCAGTGTACCAAATTTCATTGAATTATCTTGCTCAGTTTTCCCAAAAAGTGTATTTCAACACACAGCCAGCCAGCCAGCCAGCCAGCCAGACAGACGGACATGGCTATATCGACTCAGGAGGTGACGCTGATCAAGAATATATATAGTTTTCTATACCTGCCACGCCTCATTCTCTGCGTTACAAACGGAAGGACAAAGTGAATATACCCTGGGTGTAGGGTATAAAAACTGATTTTTGCAATCTTTGTTCTGGAACAACTTTCAATGCTGGCACAATATCACACTGGACTTTTCAGACTTTAACTTTTCATGTAGTGACAAAGATTATTCCAGTAAGAGAAATTCACTTGGATTTATTTCACAAAAAAATCCTTATTTTCCTAGTCTTTATAAAATTCTATGTGAGTAAAATTATTTCGTTATTTTCGGGGATTAAACTATACTAAAAATATATGCTTTTTTTGGCAAAACTATCCGAACTTTACGATTTTCGCTAAAATTTCCTTCCATATAAATTGACCCATCTTAACCTAAGTACATTATATAATTGCTTTATAATTTTTAGTTATTTTTAAAGCCCGAAATACGCTCCAAGTAAAACATTACAAAACTGTTATGCCAAATCCCTTTTTTGTGCCAACTAAATAGATGTTTTTTTTTAATGTCAAAAAGATCTTTCACACCATATCATGTCTGTCTGCCTTAGAAACCAGGAAGTTGTTAACTTGATTGCTATGCCTGGAATAATAAATACAACAAGAATAACGCTAACAGCAATTACAATAACAACACGTAGTTATAACAACACTCCATGCTATTACTAGGTATGTCCATAAACAACAAAAAGTACTTTTAGAAGAAAAAAAAAAAATCGAAATCTTAAGACCAAATACCACTTGTTGGTTGGTCATCGTTAGTTGAAGAGAAAATCTCAAGAACCTCTTAGCACAGTAAATGAAGAGGAAAACGAAGAAGCTGAAAAGAAAAAAACTCGCCAAAGCAGGAAGTTGTCATGTGTAGAAGGAATTACGAATAAATAAAAAATAAATTTAAACTGCCTACAAAATTAATAAAAATAAATATTAAAATAAAACAAAATAGAAAAATGGTATGAAAAAAAAAACACAAAGAAGTGCTAAATTCCTAAGATAGTTAAGTCATCTGATCCATGCTTGTTGGTAGCAAATAATGTAAATCATTATCTGTTCCACAAAATAATTAAAATATAAGTGGTTGATTCTCCAAAAAATGTACCATGTACCCGGGACTCAAAAACATGTTTAAATTTAAAATTTGATATTTTAACTATATATTTAATACAGATACTTAACCAGAGCTTCCATACAAATTGCTTGAAAAAAAAAATAATTTTTAATATTTTGCTATGAAATTTTAACATAAAGTGTTAAAAACTCATTCTCCGTCCTGTCCCTAACCGCTTCTTAGTGCACTTAATTTGTCCGTTTCGCATTTGACGTTATTTTCTAAAAAAAAACTCATACGACATTGTTTGTATGTGTATTTCAGCTACTGTTTTTCTGTGTTACCTAATCAAAAAAAATTTTTATGTAGAATTGACATACATAGAAGTTGATCCCTCATTGAAGACTATCTCCGCTCAGTTTTTCTTATTTCAACTGTATATTTTTTGAATATTGAGTAAATAGAAGAGAAAGAGGAGATTCACTGTATTTGCAGCTCAGTCAGTTTTGGTTTTTCGACAGTAAGTGTTCGTGTTTTTTTTTTTAAAAAAAAGTTAAAAAATTTTGTAAAGAACGCAAATTTGCATCATTTTCCGCGTAACTTTTTTTATTTTACTAAACATATTACATATTTTAACTTTATTTAAGTAAAACAATACAAAATTACTGGGGCTATCCACTAGTTTCAACTTTTTAAAAAAAATTGCCATTTTCATTCTAATATTACTGTTTTTGCAACATTTTGTCATTCTCCGTTTCGTCATTCTCCGTCGATTTTTTTAACATTTCATCACTCTCCGTTTATTCACCCTTCACCTGGCTTTTTTGTTGTAAGATTTGCTTAAACTATTTATTTAAAAAATTAAAATTTAGTTTTAAAACATTTAAATAAATTTTTTAAAAATCCAACATAAATTTTTAGGGTTGCCACCTGGTTACTTTTGAAAATCTTATATATTTCTTACTTTTTTTGACTAAATTGAAATTTTTGATTTCAGAACCGCCAGATCAACTTTTCTGAAACTGTACGAAAATTTTCAAGGTTGCCGCCCGATTTTTTGTCTTATTAGTTTTTTTTAAACCAAATTTCGGTTCGATGAGTTTTCAACGATCCAAGCGTCGATCAATTTTTAACGATTTGAACTATTATTTTTAAGTGTGAACGTTAAAAAAAAGTAAGACTTAAAATAAATTTTCAAAAGCAACCATCTGGCAACCCTAAAAATTTACATAGGATTTTTCTAAAGTTTATTTAAGCGTTTTGAAACTAAAATTTTATTTTAATTTTTTAAATATATTGTTTAAGCGAAACTTAAAAAAAACATATGGCAACCCTGAAAGCTTAAGTTAATTTTTTAAAAATGTTCCAGAGGTTCAGGTCACCATATTCTATACCATCAAGTTACAAAAAAATAAAAATAAATAGGTGAGGACAGAAAAAGGCTTGTTCTGGTACACATAGTATGCTTGAAAGTTCTTCTGGAAATCGGAAAAGGCTTTTGATAAGAATGGCCTATGGTTAATCACAAAACTAGTAACGCGAACCAGCCTTTCAATAAGTTTTTTGTTTTTCGTTTATGCAATTTGCTTTGTTTTTGTGATTTTATTGGCGTTTTACATAAACGCATTGAACAGTAAGCTCAAACCAACAATGCCATCTGATCCATGCTTTTTTGGTAGTATAAAGTTAGTCATTTTCATCGAATACAATCCCTTGCAATGGCTTTAATCTTTCACCACAACTCAACTAAATCTTGTCTTTCCTACTCCAACGACCTTTTCCATATGACTTTTAGTCTAATTCACGTGACTTGTCGGCAATGGACTTATATTATCAGGTATTTATATTTCAAAAACCTTTGTCTTAAATTTCATAAAAGAAAATGAAAGCAAAACAAATACTTATGGGCAATTGCAGCATAACCCAATTACCTTTTTCTTCAAATCCCAAATGACCTACATCAATTATTTGCAAATAAAAACCTTTAGGTGGTACTCTTGCAAATTTTTATCGAAAACTCAATTGATTTTAAAATCAAAAAAATAAAAATTGTCATCTATTAACACTCCCACGACTGTTGATAATTTGGCAAAGAGACTAAAAAAACTAAAACTTAACATAATAAAACAACATACAACACAGCTGCTGTATATTAACAAGGGTAAAAAATTCAAAAATCAACAACATTGGCAAAAACCAGGAAAACAAACCTAACAAACACAATTGTTGCCAAAATGGAAAAAGTTCAAATAAATATTCACAATTCGATATACTTTTCATTGGCTTTACTTTTTTTTATCAAAGTTGTTGGTTTTATTAATATTGTTGTTTTGTTAATTTTTTTCCATAATAATTTCAAGCCACTCACTTTCATCTCTTGCCTTACTGCTAAGCCAGCCATACAATGACCATTGTTGACTTGGCACTTCCAAACTCCCCCACAAATGCCTTTTTTTCGCTGTTTTTTTGATTTGGAATATTGTCCATTGTTTTTATGACCTGTGCCAACAATTCCAGCTACCAAATGCTTCTTATGTAACATTTTACAAAAACACAACCCGCTGTACAAAATTGCATTGTAATTTCGTTTTTTCTACTCAAAAATGAAAAATGATCGTCAACGTTGGTTGACATGCTTTTAAATGGTTATACCGTGTCCAATTCATTAGCGAGCTACTGAAAAGTTGCTTTTGCTTTTTTTGCTGTTGTTGTTGTTGTTGTTCATTATGGTCATTTAGCGCACACAATTGGTTAATGTCTTAATGAAATCTATTGCTATTAATTGAATTTTGAATTTTTATAGTGAAAAGTGGATTAATCTGTTACTTCTTATATTAAAGCAAAACTTGAAAATGATTTAATATTTAGAAAATGTGTTTTACTTACTTGATGCTGTTGGAATCTGTGCACCGTATGTGGTTAATGTGACAATTGTCTGTAAGAAAAAATATTATCATTATTAGCTACATAATGAAATTTTTTTGAGCTTTTTACTAAAAAATAAACTGTATTGTCCTATTCCTTCACCTCTTGGCTAAAAAAAATGTATTACAAAGTCCAACCACGCGCACATTTTCTATTGTATTACGTAGGTTGCCTTTTATATTTCGGGATTGGGCAACACTAATGTCAATAGCTAAAATCTGGCAACACCATAATAAAGTTTGAAATTTTTAGCATCAACGTACTCACAACGTTTTGATGTACAAGTGCTATTTGTTTTGTTTACAGTGAGTTAAGAAAATCAATTTTTCCATTGATAATTTAAATTCTGGGTAAATTATAGGGTTTCCAACGAGAACCAACCTTTTTTACGGCCAGGTGTTCATGCAATATTGAATGTATGCTGGTCCCACTAATACCTAAGGTTGTCTCAATCTCACGATAGGTCACATGACGATCTTGCAATATCAGTTGACGCACAGCATCAATGGTTTCCGGTACAACAACTGATTTTTGACGACCTTCACGAAATTCGTCTTGGAGTGAACTACGACCTCGGTTGAATTCACCATACCATCGATAAACACTGGTCCTTGATGGAGTTTCATTGCCAAAAATTGAATTAAGTTCACCGATGCACTGTTGTTGAGTTAATCCACGTCGAAAGTTGTAAAAAATAATCGCACGAAAATTTTCACTACTTAATCCCATTTTTTGGGCGAGATGAATCTTTTAAGTTACTGTAAAAAACACAAATAGCGCTCGTATGTCAAAATGTTCTGAGTACGTATAACCTCAAAAATGTCAAACTTTACGATAAAGCTGGTAGTTTCCAGATTGCAACACTAGGGTTGCCCAATCCCGAAACATAAAAGGCAACCTACGTAGTTTCCGGGAACATTTCATAGTGAAAATCCATTTGACAGAAAATCTTATGTTTAGTCGGTTCCGAGAAATGAAAAGTTCATACGAAAAAGTTTTCTGCAAATATCTTACTAACGGCTATTTCAACAGAAAAGTGATTTTCAACAACTACTTATCTAGCTTAGGAAATTAACTACAATAAAGATTAAGGAGCTTTGAGATGATTAATTTGGGTTTTGTTAATTAAAAGTAGTAAGAAAAAGGCACAAGGCTTAGTTTCCTTAGCCTAATTTTAAAGAAAGTAACATTCTGTATTGTTCTCACTACAGTGGCTTAACTACATCGTTCGATGTCCATGGCAAATTTATCGCAATGAGCCCTCTCTCATAATACTTTGATATATGTAATTTAAAGAGCGATTTGGATTAAAATGATTACATTTTTAGTCACAACTTGCAGACATAAAATGGAGGCGAATTACATGCAAATGGCATTCTGAAAAGGAAATTTACGGCTGTTAGGCCAATATATGCTTGCGTTTTTAAATGTTCAAATTCTTTCATACGTTTTACAATTTTCTGATAAAAATTACTCAGATTTCTCACATTAAATTATTTTATACCAAAATTGTATAAATTTTAGTCCAAATTTCTTATAAAATAGTCCAGCTAAATTAGATTCGAGTACTGCAATTATTCCAAATTCATAAAACCTTTACCAATCGAGAGAGAATTTTGCCTTGAACAACATATCAAAATGGGTTCTCCCAATTTTTTCGGGAAACTATGTAAATTGGGGTTTTCCTGTGCTGTACTAGGTAAAAAATGTTTTTGATTTTAGTAATATTTGATTATTAAGACTGTACAATGAGCTGATCGAACCTTTTCGAACTTTCGCCACACACAACGAACCAAGATCGATCAGCTCAGCTTAATTCAGTTCATTGGTTCGATCAGACCGCGAGTTTTAAGTTGATTGTTTAATCGATCAGCTCATGTGCAAGATATATTTTTAGGGTTGCCATCTGGTTTTTTTCCGATATATTGTTAAAATCCTCACAAAATGACTAAGTTCAAATTTTTGAAGCGCTCAGATAAAGTTTTGCTAAATTGTACAAAAACTTTCAGGGTTGGCACCTTTTTTTTTTTTTTTTGTAAGTTTAGCTTAAACCATATGTTTCAAAAAAAAAAATATAAGTTTAAAGCAAAATTTACAAAAATAACCACGTGGCAACCCTGAAAGTTTTTGTAAAATTTTTAAAAAGCTTATCTGAGCGATTTCCAAACTTAAAATTTGAATTTAGTTACAAAAATAATGATTTTAACAAAATTTCAGAAAATAACCAGGTGGTAACCCTAAAAATATATATTGGATTTCTAAAAAGTTAATCTAAAATTATTTTTTTTTTTTTTTTAAATATATGTTTTAAGCAAAATTCACAAAAATAACCACGTGGCAACCCCGAAAGTTTTTGTACATTTTTAAAAAAGTTCATCTGAGCGTTTCTGAGCTGATCCATCAAACGATCAGCTCAAAACTTGCGATCTGATCGAACCAACGAACTGAGTTGCGCTGAGTTGAGCTGAGTCAGACGAACTCGGTTTGGTACTGAAATTGTGTGAAAAGCTCATGAGTTTTGAGTTTGATCGAACTAATTCGGCTCGTTGCACAGCCTTAATTTTTACTACCAAAAAAAAATTTGTTCTTTAAGTTTCCATGAAAATGAGGCCAGGAGACTGAGGTTTTTTACATTTTCAGTCAATAAATCGTCAATACAATGCTCAAGGACATAATTATGGAATTCTTTAATAAAATGCTATAGATTTATAACCTATACTATAAATGTAATAAAAATTTCCTACTAGTGTACATTTATTTTCAACGAAAACGCTTGCTTGAGAATTTGACTGACTGCAACACAATTTCACATACGAAAGTCGGCGTTTCGACTAAAATATCCACGATATGAGTTAAATGAAAGCGTTTCTAGAAGAACTTTACTTTCTTCGTTCGAATCAATAAAGCAGCAACGTTATAGTTATGCAAATTCATAAAAATTTGTAGATGTTTTAATGTGCCAGGAGGCTGAGGTAAGTTCAGAGTGACAATGTTCAATAACGTATTTTTTAATAAAACGTAATATCAATAGCAGAATTTGATAGTAACATTGAAACACTATTGAGAACACTTCCCATTTATAATGCAAAATATACGTGTGCACACTCGAAAATGAGTTTTATTTAACATTAAAACTACAATTCCGCAAGGGAGACATGCCAGGAGACTGAGCATTTGTCACCTTAAGTACGATTTTAATTCTGGGTTCAGTTTCCTTCACACTTACTAAAACTCTCATATAAATCGAAAGGCACTTTATATGGCAGACTAACACGGTTTGTGCATAACTAAACATAAACCACCTCAACCAAACAAGTGAGAATGGGCTATTATAACAATACGAAACTTACTAAAGTTACTAAACCAGAAATTTTAAGTAAAACTGCAACTAAATCAGCAACAAATAGCACACTAAGAATTTTTAAGTGAAAAAAAGACCAACAAAATCTAGAAAAATTCTCAATTTCACATGAAGCACGACTAGGTACCATGACAACTCAATTAAGCCGTCTGGTTGATAAATTGCATGCAAAGAGAAATTCTAAGGAAATTGAAAAAAAAAAACAGAAAAACGCCCAATAAAACTCCTCAAAAATTAAAATGCAATGGAAGCAACGAAAAGAAGTGGAAACAAATTTTGACAAGAAAATCAGGAAATTACATTCTCACGATTTTTTAAGCAGAATTAAAAGAAAAACTTTCCCCCAAAAATGCAAAGTCTAGAGAAAATTAATACATTTAATGAAGGCATTAGATACATGGCAAGAACAACAATAACAATGCAGACGGACAGACAGACAGACTGCCAGCCAACACATTTGGATTGCCAATAGCAAGAATATCAAACAATTCGTACCAATGAAGTATGCAACATATGATGATGATGACTTTGGCGATGAATTTGTTGCATGCAACACAAATATTGTTGTTAACATAAATTTGTGTTGTCTATTGCAGACTTTTATTACTTTTGATGTCCTACTTTTCTCTTACTCGTAAGTGATGGAAAATCATAGATATTCGTCTTATATTTTTCATGTGTACGGATTGATGTTGCTTTGATGAATTTTTGCAGTTATTTTTTTATTGTATTTTTATTTATTTTTTTTTTTTTTAGGTTAAAGTCATTGACATATTTTTTGCAAAACGGTCAAAGTATATTGATTTTTTTTATCAATTGAAAGTTGGCTTTAAAACTGACACAAACACATTGTCATTTTACAACATTGTAATGAAAACATAATATCGGGTAGAATAGTATAATTCTGAAACAAACATTAATTAATGGAATATACCAAAACCGATTTTATAAAACTTTTGATACTTTTCGCATTTTTTCGATATTAAGTACTTAATATATTTTGATTTTTATCGATTCTTACTATACATGTTTCTATAATATTCGATGCTTTTCAATTTTTTTAATATTTTTCCTACACTTTTTCTAGTTATGATGTCTAGTTTTTGAAGATCAAAATATGGTTTTTATTTTATTATGATCTCAAAAATGCTCAAAATGGGGAGCAAAATAAATCAAATTTTTCGGCTTGATTCAAAGTATATATGAAAAAATATTATGTCTCAAACTCCATATCAAAAATATAATGTTTTTTAAGCTAAGACCACCAAAAGCGTATTATCTAAGGGTATGCAAAGAGCTTTTCGAACCTGCTCGAGCATTACGTCATTGTATCGAACCTAAAACAAGCAGATCGTCCAGCTCGTTTGTTCGAGCGTTCGTAGCTTGCAACATGTTTGCCAACTGGTTTGATCTTGATGCATGTTGTTGCACGGGCTACTGTGTACGCACTTTTTCGTCGATTTACATAGAATTGACATTTAAAAGTTGTTTTCCAGCTGTTTTCTCGAAAAATTGTTTTCGCACGTAAGCCCCCATTTCATAGACCAGGTCCAATATAAAAAAAAATTAAATTTTAGTCTTAAAACGCTTAGATAAACTTTTTTAAAAATCCACCATATATTTTTATGGTTGCCTTCTGGTTATTTTTTGAAATTTTGTTAAAATCGCACTTTTTCTGACTAAATTAAAATTTTTGGTTTTAGAAACACTCAGATAAACTTATTTTTAATTTTAAAACTTTCAAGATTGCCACCTGCTTTTTTGTAAGTTTTGCTTAAGTCATATGTTCCAAAGAAATGATTTTAGCATAATTTCAAAAAAATAACCAGGTGGCAACCCTAAAAATATATGTTGGATTTTTAAAAAAGTTTATCTAAGCATTTTAAGATTAGAATTTTATTTTTTTTTACATATAGCAAAATTTACAGGTGGCAACTCCAAAATATGTGTTAAGTAGTTTTCGCTGCATTCCTTAAGCAATAAAAAAAATATTTCTTCTGGCGGACCCTCTTGGTCAATCTGTTAATCCAGCCGTGGTTATATGCAACAAAATGGAATTCAGCGCTCGAACGATACATACTGTTCAATCGCTCGATCTGCTCGATGTAATGATCGAACAGAAATTTCTGCTGAAATTGCTCGAACTGCGAGTTGGTTCGAGTGAACTGCGTGCTTTGCACAGTCTTGGAACGTTATTCTACTGGAAAATTTTGTCGCTACATTTTGGATAAGTCGTCTCGTCTGAGACGGAACATTTCAATGCAAAACCTTCTGTTTTATGGGTCTTTTTAGCGTTTTTTTTTTTTCAAAAACTTGCTTTTAATGGGCTAATGTGTTCAACAAAAATATTCTACGGAAAAGTTCTCTAGTGGTTACCAAACACAAAATAATACGCAAACTTCAAAAAATTCTCAGCTCACTTTCTAGATACCTTTTTTCGGATTGTTACGGGTCATTGCAGAATTTCCTTTCTTATGTTCACGGTGCTCTTGAACAGTCGATAGGTTTTTTGAATATGTGGAGAAAATCTGTGAATGGGGTTTCATTTGTATTAGTTTAGTGGTCTGAAAAATGCAAACCCCGAAATCGTAGCTGATCATCCCCGCGAAATATCGCAAAAATACATATCCCATATAAAATAAAAAAAATTCAGAAAAAAAAAACGCAACAAACAAATATAAAAATAGTTATTTTTAATGTATTTTGCAATGCTAAATCCGAATCCGGCCTTAGAATTGCTGTATCTTATACGGTTTTTGAGATATCTTAGCCTAAACAAGGAAAAAAAGCCGACGCTACGTTTTATTGTTGTGTTTTGGAGCTATATAACAGGACGTATATCGAAAACATTAATCAATCTTCTAAACCTAATTCAAATAATGTCGACATCTTTATTTTTTTTGGAGATATCCTAACCTAAAAAGTTAAAAAAGTGCAAAAAGTGTGTTTTGTCATTATTTCAGTATACGATATTTCAGAAAAAATTAAGCTATTGACATAATCTAAATGCGGTTTTAAAGAAAAAGATTGGAACTTTCAGATAATTTATAGAATTTTGCGTATGAATGTTCTATATTCTAGTTATATAGCTTCAAAATATAGCAAAAACTGTCTTTTTTCCTTGTTTAGGCTAAGATATCTCAAAAACCGTATGAGATATAGCAATTTTAAGGTCGGATTCAGACTCAACATTGCAAAATACATTAAATATAACTATTTTTATATTTGTTTATTGCGTTTTTTTTCCGATTTTTTTTTTTTTTTTTTTTATATGGGATATGTATTTTTGCGATATTTCGCGGGGATGATCAGCTACGATTTCGGGGTTTGCATTTTCCAGACCACTAAGCTAATACAAATGAAACCCCATTCACAGATTTTCTCCACATAGCCAAAAAACCTATCGACTGTTCAAGAGCACCGTGTGTTATACCATAAAGAACTAATGGGCTACTATCAACTCAAGTATATTTCATAACTAATTCCAAAGCTTAGGCAGGTAGGTACTATTTTCAATAGCACAATAAGCTAGAAAAATATTGAATTGTGTCCATCTTCTAGAATTTTATTAAGAAACAAACATCTGGCAAACTCTTTAATCAGGAAAGTTGGTAAATTGTACATATTATGTCAGGGGCTTGGATGCCCCAAGAATTATATATGCATTAAGATCAATACTTACGATGATTTGCAGCGCTGTGTAAAGTAGTTGTGCGAGTGACTTCATTTTAACTGAAATTAAAGAGAAAATCAAAATTTTATTATGGAAATTTTATTTTGAAACAGAAAATGGTTTACATTAAATGGTACAAGAAAGCATGGATTAGATTAAATTGAGTTTTCTGTTCAGTATGCTTATGTACTTAAAACAGCAACAATATTTAAAAAATAAACAAGGCAAAATACACAAAAAAAAAAACAAAAAAATTTATTATCAAAAAATTGGTGTGTCAAATGTGCTACCAAATTAAAGGAAATAAACGAGAATTTAAAAAAAAGGTACGTTAATGGAACCTTTTTCATACTAAAATTACCATCAAAATCCGAAAATAGGAATAAAAAATTCAAAATTTCTGAAATTTCTAATGTCTCTTTAAACCTATAAATCAAGTCCAACATAAGAAAGCTCATATATTGTAATTGGCTAAAAATTTCTCATAGAAAAGTTTTCTCTAAAATGTTAGGGTGAAGCAAGAAAATTTATTTTTTTCTTTCGTAAAATACGCCAGAAAATTATATTTTTCCCTATAACACCTCAGGGGTAGGTACATTTAGAACCCCTCACATAAAATTCTTTGTTAGTCTATAACTCCTCTATCACCTCGCAGAAGCTTCGTAAACTTAAAGTTTACACACTGTATATTAGATATCCTCAAACATTTAACACTACACTACTGGTTATTAAACAAAATCTAATGCAACACTCTTAAGTGTCATACTAAGCACATACTTCTTGGCTACGATTATCTAGTAGCAGCTAAACTGTCCAAAAGTCTGTCAAAGCTGTGCTTCTGACTAAATAGAATCCTAAACTTAAGCTGCACTGCAACAAATAAGAAACAACAACAAGTTAAAAATCAAAAATTGCCCAAAGTAAAGAGGTCAAACAACCAAAAATCGAAGGTCTAAAATGAGTACACAATGCATTGAATACAAATACAGCGCACACGAACAAAAATAAGGAAATATGCAAATCGCCAAAAAAAAGTCCAACCACTGTGAATACCCCCTGTTCTGCAGTGACTCAACCAAAACAAAAACAAATTCTGTGTCTTGCATTTTCTTATGCTGCTGTCGTTGGCTTATCATAAAGCAACAACACAGCGTACACAACAAAGAATCGTTCGCCAAACGTGAGCGCTGCCGCTATATTGCAACTCCAACTTGGTGGCTATTCAATTCCCAGTCTGTTAGGTTGGCCAACTTGAGCGATTTTGAAAATACCGTTACCTACGCTGATTTCATTTCAAATGCAAATGCAAAAAAAAAAAAAAAAAACAAAAAGACAAGACGTGACTTTTTTTCCAAATAACAATAGAGTTGGCCATATTGGTCTTAAGAATTGTGCTTTTTTTTTTTTTTGTTTTACTTTCTGCTGTCCAACCGTCAATGTGTGCACTTTAATTTATGTTAATCAGCAGCAGCAGCAGCAGCATAACAATGCAACGGCGTTGGGGTGGTCGTTTCAACGGTCATTATGGTCATCAATATGGAACATATTTGTGTTGACAACAACAACAATAATGCCAGCAGCAAAAATAATAACAATCGAAATATGTCAATTTACACAACATTACATGCAATTTGTACTCAATGGGCTATACAAATAGAGTTGCCAGAGGAACAAACTTCAAAAGCAAAAAAATTAAGATTTGCTTAATATGAAAAATTCCTTAAGATCAGTGTAAACACAGTTGAACAAAATTGACATCATCGTTCAGATCAAATAGCATACTTTCTTAAAGTCCCAAAATACATGCCAAAAAGGAACTAAGACGTTTGCAGATTTTTCAATTCAATTCAATTCAATTCAACTCAACTCAACTCAACTCAACTCAACTCAACTTAACTCAACTCAACTCAACTCAACTCAACTCAACTCAACTCAACTCAACTCAACTCAACTCAACTCAACTCAACTCAACTCAACTCAACTCAACTCAACTCAACTCAACTCAACTCAACTCAACTCAACTCAACTCAACTCAACTCAACTCAACTCAACTCAACTCAACTCAACTCAACTCAACTCAACTCAACTCAACTCAACTCAACTCAACTCAACTCAACTCAACTCAACTCAACTCAACTCAACTCAACTCAACTCAACTCAACTCAACTCAACTCAACTCAACTCAACTCAACTCAACTCAACTCAACTCAACTCAACTCAACTCAACTCAACTCAACTCAACTCAAATCAATTCAATTCAATTCAATTCAGTTCAATTCAATTCAATTCAATTCAATTCAATTCAATTCATTTCAATTCAATTCAATTCAATTCAACTCAACTCAACTCAACTCAACTCAACTCAATTCAATTCAATTCAATTCAATTCATTTCAATTCAATTCAATTCAATTCATTTGATTTCATTTCATTTCATTTCATTTGATTTCATTTCATTTCATTTCATTTCATTTCATTTCATTTCATTTCATTTCATTTCATTTGATTTCATTTCATTTCATTTCATTTCATTTCATTTGATTTCATTTCATTTCATTTCATTTCATTTCATTTCATTTCATTTCATTTCATTTCATTTCATTTCATTTCATTTCATTTCATTTCATTTCATTTCATTTCATTTCATTTCATTTCATTTCATTTCATTTCATTTCATTTCATTTCATTTCATTTCATTTCATTTCATTTCATTTCATTTCATTTCATTTCATTTGATTTGATTTGATTTGATTTGATTTGATTTGATTTGATTTGATTTGATTTGATTTGATTTGATTTGATTTGATTTGATTTGATTTGATTTGATTTGATTTGATTTGATTTGATTTGATTTGATTTGATTTGATTTGATTTGATTTGATTTGATTTGATTTGATTTGATTTGATTTGATTTGATTTGATTTGATTTGATTTGATTTGATTTGATTTGATTTGATTTGATTTGATTTGATTTGATTTGATTTGATTTGATTTGATTTGATTTGATTTGATTTGATTTGATTTGATTTGATTTGATTTGATTTGATTTGATTTGATTTGATTTGATTTGATTTCATTTCATTTCATTTCATTTCATTTCATTTCATTTCATTTCATTTCATTTCATTTCATTTCATTTCATTTCATTTCATTTCATTTCATTTCATTTCATTTCATTTCATTTCATTTCATTTTATTTCATTTCAATTCAATTCAATTCAATTCAATTCAATTCAATTCAATTCAATTTCAATTCAATTCAATTCAATTCAATTCATTTCATTTCATTTCATTTCATTTCAATTCATTTCAATTCATTTCAATTCAATTCGAATCAATTCAATATTCAATTCAATTCAATTCAATTCAAATCAATTTAATTCAGTTCAGTTCAATTCAATTCCATTAGGATTTTATTATCATTACAGAATTCGGAAGATGGGTCATTTAAGAAGAAAAAATCGCGGAGTGCTATTAAATTAGAGGGTGGAAATCGGAGAGGGGAGGGGAATGCACCCTTTACAATTTATTCAATAAATATATCTAGCGAACAAAATTTCGATATTTAAAATAATTTTAACACTGTGCACATTTACACTCAAAAACCTTTCTAATGGTGTATAATTCAAAGTCGTGCTCCATTTCTAACATAGTAGAAAAGGTAGGACAAATTTTTGTCTTAAGTATTAATACATAAGAAGATACATTTTTGCATTATTCAGCACCATGCTTAATGTTTTTTTCACCATCTGTCTTCCAACAAGTTACACCAAAAAACTGATCTTAAAATTTTCTGATATAATCTATCCACTGTCATCACCATAAATAAATAAATATCGATTGTATGGCAACTTTCAGTTCAGCATTACATCAAATATTTAGGTTAATTGTTTAGAAGTTTTTCTTAGTTCTTATGTCTTTGTTTTATTTCAGACACGTAACTTTAGATGCAATTTGACTTGTGTTGAAAAAATTCACAACTCTATGTGAAAGAATTTCCGCTGCATAACACAATTAGTCAATAAAGACCTGCAGATTTATAGTAGGACACATGTGTACGATTTAAAATTCAAAAAAAAATACAACTTGTGGATGACCGCACAATATCCCAAAACTAAAATACTAATGGTTAATTAATCATCAATTTACCATCAGCTTTAGGTTTGAACTCATTTTGTTCAACTACATAACATTGAATTTTACTAAATATTTATGTTTTCAAAAACTTAAGCCATAGAAGGAGGTTACACAAATACTTTGCGATATCTTAACAAGCGTAAAAAAACAACACTCATGGAAAGATGATTCAAACCATACTATTATATGGGGGAAAAAATAGAAAAAAAAAAAAACTTTTTCCAAAAGTAGCTAAAATCAATATAAGAAATTAGCAATTCAAAGTAAAGACATGCGAAAAGAAGAGCACAAACACACAAAAGTGGCGGAAAAAAATATCCCAAAGCGCTTTAAAATCCGGCTTGAGAAAAGCTACGAAACAAAAACCGCGCGGCATACACTTAACGTGTTACAAGTCATCGATAAAAGTAGCAACCGCAGCAATCGTTGCCCAAAGCGTTTGAGGGTGTAACCCGAGCGTGCGTGATGCAAACGATGTTTAGGCATGCGCAAATGTTTGAAATTGTTTGTATCCTAAAGAGTAAAGGGGTTCTAAAAAATATTCTTTGTGTGATTTCATTATGTGTATTATGTATATTAGGGTGGGCCAAATTGTATGGACGAAATATTATCGACCTCGGCTACCCCTCTATGTGAAAGTTCATTCAATTCTATGAATATTTTCGCAAGGAACCATACCTCTATGTTCAACTTTAATTCGGCGCATTTTCGACTAAAAATTTTACCTTACGTTTAATATTTATTTTTATGCTAAATTTTCAAAATTCTTGTAGATACAAAAGTAATGTCATGAAATGTTTTGGCTGGTATTCTGTCAGTAATCAATAAAATTGGGTTCTGTTTTTACGGAAAGTTTACATGATAGCGTGGAGTTGATGATATTTATTTAAAAAAATTATATCGGTCAAAGAACCGATTTCAAAATAAACGAGTCATATAAATTCAAGCTCTGGACTAAACAATAGGTGAACTCGGACGAGAGGGCGTGGCACCTCCCATATAAGAAAAGCTTCAAAATTATATACTGAAAATGTTTTTTGAGAAATTCTTCTAAATTTCACACAGCCACTAAGAACTATATAAGCAAGCCCTGAGCAAAAACTGGGTGAACTCGTACAAGAGGGCGTAGCACATCCCATATTATTATTAATGTTTTGCCAAGCCAAAGGTTACACCCATACCAGTTTTGACTTATGACAGCCTTGCAGCAAACGTGCGATTACATATTGCATGCGTTTAATTATGTAAAATTCTAAAAAAAACAGAATTTAAATTTTAATTCTAAACAATACTAAACAATAAATGAAATGTGCGGGATAGTGCACGACTTTGACCGCAAATGGCCTTTCTACATGTTTTCTTTTGTAACTTCCTCTTTCTCTTTGACTGACTAAGGCTGCTGCGGAGATCTTGTAATTTGAAATTCTTTTACCTTCAAAGAGAAATGCAAAAATCTTACGGTTGGTTTTGACTGCCAAAGCTGAAGCAAAACTTTGTATGTACCCGTTGTTGATGGCCTTTATAGCAGGGCATTTTTGTACGTATTTTGATTACATTTATTGTTGTTGTTGTAATCGCCAATGGCACAACATAAAACTGTCCCATTTTTTTCTATACAAAAAAATGCCTTGAAGCGGCATAAATGTAGAGATTCTTTTTTTGCCAGAAATAATACTTTTTGCCTGTTTTGCCTTTAGTTGACTATTTTCTGTTAATGGTTTTTTTATTTTCCCATTTGACTTTTTATTTTGTTTTTTCAATTTACCTTAAGTTATTGTGCATTTTAATGCATTTTACCAATGTTGGCAGCATTGTCGCATGCAAATTAGAATTCTGGTAGCTGCTACTTAAGCTGTTTGTTGTTTTGGTTTGTTTGGAGCTTCTTGCAAATTGTTCGTTCGTTTTCTTTTTTTTAGGTTAATGACTTTTTGTGCCAGTTCGTAGTACGGTTTTGTTTTTGTAATTTTGTAAAATTTTCATTATCATTTTTAAGTGGTGCCAGTTTTCTAGTACATGTTAAATGGGTTAGCTCTTCGATTTAAAGTTCACGGTTTTATTTTGTTAACAAGCACTAAAGTGCAGTTTATAAGTAGAAACTTATAAAAGGATTTGTTCGCTATAATGTCTTTTAACTCTTTGACCAAATTATTCCTTAGTTGGTTTTTGGGACAGATAATGATTTACATTATTAGCTACCAAACAAGCATGTATCAGAAGACATTGTTGGTTTGAGCTTACTGTTCAATGTGTTTTAGTTAAAAGAAACATCAACCTAATTACAAAAACAAGGCAAATTGTATTTAGAAAAAACAAAAAAAATAAAAAATTGTTGGAAGGCTGGTTTTCGATTCCACTCCAAAAATATCCAAAAAAAACATCCAATGAAAAACACCCAAAAATAAAAACATCCTTAAAAAAAACATAAAAAAAAACATCCAAAAATAAAAACATGCAAGCAAAGAACATCCAAAAAAACATACAATGAAAAACATCCAAAAATAAAAACATTCAAAAAAAAAACATGCAAAAAAAAAAACATCCAAAAATAAAAACATCCAAAAAAAACATCCAAAAAAAACATCCAAAAATAAAAACATCCACAAAAAACATCGAAAAATAAAAACATCCACAAGAAACATCCAAAAATAAAAACATCCACAAAAAACATCCAAAAATAAAAACATCCACAAAAAAACATCCAAAAATAAAAACATCAAAAAAGAAAGACATCCAAAAAACATCGAAAAATAAAAACATCCAAAAATAAAAACATCCAAAAAAAACATCCAAAAATAAGAACATCCACAAAAACATCCAAAAATAAAAACATCCAAAAAACATCAAGAAAGAAAGACATCCAAAAAACATCGAAAAATAAAAACATCCACAAAAAACATCCAAAAATAAAAACATCCACAAAAAACATCCAAAAATAAAAACATCAAAAAAACAACATTAAAAAATAAAAACAGCCAGAAAAAAAAACCAAAAATAAAAACATCCAAAAATTTTTAAACATTTTTTTAGTGAAATTTTTTTTTATTGGTTGTGTTGATTTTTTGATGTTTTTTTTTTTTGGATATTTTTATTGGATGTTTTTTTTTTATATTTTTGATGATCACACTGGTTTTCGTTACGTTTCATTGATCACCAGAATCAAATCATCAGAAGAATTTGCCGGCGTCCAAAAGAACTCGACAAGCATATTATATTTATTCCTTTGCATAGATTTGTTGCGAATCATAGCAAATAGTAAATACAGCGCATGCAAAAGTTCTTATTCCTTCGTTTTTCCCTGCTTTTTAATGTGCTGTATTTACTTTTTTGCTGCGATTCTCAACAAATCAATGCAAAAGGCTAAATATAGTATGCAAGTCGAGTTCATATGGATTATGATGATTTAGTTATGGAGATGAATGAAACATAAATCATTTTCATCAAATGATTCAGTTTTGGTGAATCTAGAATTACTTTCTTTTGTACAACAATTTTAAAATGCAAAAATTTAATAAATATTTAGAATTTTTTGGTGATCTAGAAGTTGTTTTCTTCAATGCAAAAAAAAAACGATCTTTATTTAAAGAAGATAAGAGCTCTTTTACTTTAACCAGCATATATTGTATATAAATTATCCAAATAGTAAAAAAAAATGGTATATTTAAGCTCACGGAAAATTAAATTAGTTCTGTGTCTCACTAATGCCACTAAAATATCAAAAGCAAATCATAAATTATAATGTGTCCACTACCTCAACTTTTAACATTATAAATCAGGTAATTATTATTGTTTTTTTTTTTTAACTATTTTGACAAACAACAAAGACCACAGCACAGTTCATTATTGCCTAATTTAATCTTTCACCAAGTCATCTTTAACTTCCTGCATGAACTTTTCAAACACGCTATTGAACTTTTGCTTCCTTTTTAAGCCGCAACAAATGATAATGATCATCGTCATAAAAAACATAAAAATTGTCTACAATCCACAGCGACAATACAAGAAGAAGGTCAACGTGCCACGCAGCCTTTACTCAAAATCATATAACAGTGGCACAAAATTCAAAAGAAAACCAGTGCAATACACAATGTGTACTTTCATGAGCTCTGCTGTCGTCCATTCAAAAGCAAATCATTTTTGGATTTTGCTGGAAATATAAAAATGTATGACCAAACACGCACTTCCCCTAAAAAAACGAAAAGTAAAAATGCACAATCACAACAAAACAACATAAAAAAGTTATATGTACATTAGATCGGTTCGATTTTGTATAACGACTATTAAAAACGATATCTGATTTTTTTGGGGGTATACAACAGATAATATTCGCATCCCAAAATCGATTTTTTTATGTGTTTCAATTACGCGATGCAAAAAATTATTTATTACTCAAAAGCAAGGCATCTAACGAAAAAAGTGTCTGTAACAAAAAATGCTTAGAATTATCCAAAGAATACTTGTGAATTTTTTCAGAATTTTTTTTATTATTTTTTTATTTTTTATTTTTTGACCAAGTTTTGAAAAATTATAAAATATCTCAAAAATTCTGAAAGAACTCACACGTATTTTTGGATAATTCTAAGCATTTTTTGCCGTATACACTTTATTCGTAAGATGCCTTGCTTCTGAGTTAAAAATCGCTTTTCCGACCTCCTTATTGAAAAACGTAAACAAAAAAAAAAATAAGTTAAGTTTAAAACGCCAAAATTTGTTCTAAGAGTATAGTCTTTATTTCTAAAACACCTCTGTGTTTCCATTATGTAATGAAAAAAAGGTTATGACCAAAAAACATGTTTTTTTTAGCCAAAATGGGTCTTCAGTAGAATCAAAAGTGCTCCATTGATTTTTCGCGGAATGAAAAAACAATATTGTGGCATCGTTTTTAAAATTCCTTCTAACTTTTGAGTCGGTTTCGGGATGATTTTTTTGCGTCATACAAAATTGAACCGGTCTAATGTACGTGCGAATGTTACACGGGCGTAGATAAAAATAAATTTTTGGGGGGGGTGTACACCGACAAGCTCAGTCGTTCTTGTGCACATATCAAAAAACCACAAATGAAATGTTGCTCATACTTCTTTCAGCAAGATTTTGCAAATTTCAAAGTGAGGGGCTTATGTCCCCTCCCTAAATACGCCACTGATATGAAAACAAAACCCAACATACATGATGATCTGTAAATGAGTTTAAAATTCATTGATCAAATTTTTTTTCGACTTAAAAAGAAAAAATAACCAAAACACTAAAAGCAACGTTTCCAACAAAAAAAAGATGCAGATGAATCCGTTCGTCAAAAAGTGTAACAGCAACAGATCAGTTAGCGAACAAACGATCCCACCTTAAGCGCTTAGCGGCATAACATGTTCATTGTATTTATTAGATAGATTGTGGGAATTATTTCATGATCACGTTACGATATCGATAATACAAAATGGAAATGGAGAGAGCGATAGAGATAGAGGCAGAGAGATAAGAGAAAAATATTACTCAATAAATAGTTGGGTTTTGCTCGAAAGTGTTACATCAAATGCTTTAGCTATTGTTGTTGCTATTGTTGTTGGTGTTGTTGCTGTCGTTGTTGTTGTTGTTTGTGTTGTTGTTGTTGTTATTTTCTATTGTTGCTGTAATTACTTGTATCGCTGTATTTTGCTGTTGTCATAATTGGGTGTAACGGTAGGCGTCTTGTTATCATTAGAATGCGATCAAGAAATTCTATACTTTGTTTTTGTTTTTCTACTTTTTTTTTCTCTCAAAATGGGTCAATTTAAATACAATCCAGTTGTTGTTGTGATAAACAATTGACGATCACGTATTGTGTTGTTGTATGAAAAGAGTTATAGGTCATAGATCGTTAAAAGATTATATTGTTAGAAATTAGTTGAATTTATGTGTAGTGATATTAAGGAAAAAGAAGTGAAGAAAATTGTTTATACAACAAGTTTGTGGCTGCAGTCTTTTGGAAAAGAACAAAAGCACTGTAACAATGAAATATGATTTTAAACAGAAGAGATGCATATCGTTTAATAAATGTGTAAATTTTATAATTACAATTTATTGCGAATGAAAAGTCTCTTATAAAACATTATAAACTATTCCAAGTTTGTCTTGAGTCTTTTGGAAAAACAATCATAAGTCAACCGATGAAATTTTCATCCATTAAAGTCACTAAATTTTTGATTTGTAAATAATATTCTGCTTAGTTCGTTAACTTCCAATATATTATCTACATATATTAGCATCTTCATCGTGTAAAAAATTCGTATCCTTTGTCTTTTCGAATAAAATGTTTGGTTAGTCGAATAGAAATTTGAACAATAAAATTCACTTAGGGGCTTATCGTGAATAAATATTCCCGGGGAATTATCTCAAACTGTTGTGCATTCCCTATTGCTGTTTAACAAAATTCCCCGGGAATCTTGATTCACGATAACCCCCTTAGTTTTCGGTTTATTTTTTTATAATAAACTTAATTAAAGTTCCTAACATATTTTCTACATTTTGCCATTTAACAGGTTTGTGTCCGAAGTCTTTTGGAAAACATCATAAATAGATGATTAAAAGTTTTCTATATAAGAATATTGTAGTCTTTTCTTTATTTTGTATGTATTACATTGGCTGACATGTCCATAGCTTTTTTTCGTAAGTTGTAAAAATTTCATATTTATCTGGCTTTTGTTTCAAAAGTAACAATGGTATCAGTGAAACAAGTTTTGTTATTTTCAAAACATGGAAAAAAAAATTTCGTGTGTTGATAAAACATTGTTTTTTGATGGGAAAGAACACCGTTGAACAAAATTTTCGCTTGACATGTGTAGTTCGAACTTTCCGCTAAAAAAATCGACCATTATTGACTGGCATGCTGAATTTAAATGCTATCAGACAGGCATTAATAATGCTGAACGCTCTCGCATAAAATTGGCAGTTGTTCCGAAAAACATAAAAAAGTCCACAAAATACTTTCATAAGGCCTTAAAGTGAAGTTGTGTGAGATAGCTGACAACTAAAGCAATTAGAAAGTGGTATGCTTACAATTTTACATGAAAAAGTCGATGAAAACGTTGATTAAAATGAATGAATTCCGTTTCGAATCGGTTCCTCACCCTATTCAACAGATTTGTCTTCCAGTGCCTTTTAACTAAGTATTTTCAGGCCTAAAAAAAATTCTCACTGGAAAGATATTTGGCTCAAATAAGGAGGTGATTGCCGAAAAAAATCCTATTTTGAGGCCAAATTTATATCGTTTTACAAAAAAAATATCAGTAAAAGTCGAAAAGTATCGAAAGGCATCTAAAATATTGGTAAAAATCCGATGGTATCGGAAAGCACCTAAAATATCGGTAAAAGCAAAAAGCATCATAAAGCATATAAAATAACGGATCGAAAAGTATCGGAAAAACTTTAAAATATCTGTTAAAGTAAAAAGTATCGAAAACATCTAAAATATCGGTAAAAGTCTAAAAATATTCAGAAACATTTAAAATATCGCTAAAATTTCAAAACTATCGAAAAACATCTAAAAATCGGTTAAAGTCAAAAAATATTGAAAATATTAGTATCGAAAACGTATCGAAAACATTGATGAAAGTCTAAAAGTATGGACAAATATTTAGGATAACAATAAAAGTCAAAAAGTATCGAAAAACATCTAAAATATCGGAAAAAATTCGATGGTATCGAAGAGTAAAAAGTACCATAAAACATCTTAAATAACGGTATAAGTCAAAAAGTATCGAAAAAAATCTTAAATATCTTTAAATGACAAAAGTATCGGAAAACTTCTAATATATCGGTAAAAACCAAAAAGTATCGAAAAACATCTAAAATATCTGCTAAAGTAAAAACTATCGAAAAACATCTAGAATATCGGTAAAAGTCGAAGAGTATCGGAAAAAAAATATCTGTTAAAATAAGAAGTATCGGAAAACATAATATATCGGTAGGAGTCAAAAAGTATCGAAAAATATCTAAAACATCTGTGAAAGTAAAAAGAATCGAAATACATCTAAAATATCGGTAAAAGTCTTAAAATATTAAGAAACATCTAATATATCGGTAAAAGTTCTAAACTATCGAAAAACATCTAAAAAATCGGTTAAAGTCCAAAAATATAGAAAAACATTGAAAATATCGGTAAAAGCCCGAAAAAATCAAAAAACATCGATAAAAGTCCAAAAGGATGGACAAATATTTTAGATATCCGTAAAAGTCAAAAGTATCGAAATATATCTAAAATATCGTGAAAAATTCGATGGTATCGAATCTGGTAATTTCAGCGACCTTCAAATGACATCTTTTTTAATTATTTTTACGACATAAATTTTTTTCATCAATGTTGGACCAAAAAAATGCTTTTGAACGGCCGATTTAAAATACTTTTATTTTTTTGGGACACCTTAATATACCTATCTAAAATGTTCGTTCACCAATTGCAAATGCAGGAACTTTCTCTTGAATATAAATCATACCGTTAGTTCATGCCTTAAGTCTGTTGAAAAATTCATATGAGGCGTTGAATTCCAAAACTCGAAGCTTGTATTTTGAAAAAATAATCATGAAAGTCAAAGTAAGGCTTAAAATTCTTTTCGTGCATTTCCAAGTGATAACAAAACTGTTTACTTGCATGGAACTTTGGATCCATACATACTATTTGTATAAAAACACTTTTAAATTGTGTTAGGTATTTCTTTTTTCAACTATATCATATACGTAACAAGTTCGTTTCCTAAGTCTTTTGGAAAAAATAATTTAACAGCTGATTTAAGAAAACACACAAATTAAATCTTTATCATACCTTGAGGTTTGGCAACTTTTCTTAAAAATTTCTTAGACCAATCTATAAAATCTCACTAGCGTTTAAACTTAAATAAAAAATAAAATAAGTAAATTTAACAAAACTTCACTTCGTAAGCAATAAAATTAAACTAAAT
This sequence comes from Calliopum simillimum, assembly GCA_951812925.1. Lineage (NCBI taxonomy): Eukaryota > Metazoa > Arthropoda > Insecta > Diptera > Lauxaniidae > Calliopum > Calliopum simillimum. The sequence continues at coordinate 104,403,274 of OX638370.1, forward strand.
AGTTATAGCTATAGTTAACATTTTTCGCTAAATCTCGCAAAAAATGCAAATTACCCGCTGCAATACACGTCATACTAAAACAAACTACATATGTACTATACATAAGTACATATATAAAATCAAACGTCCGGATAAACTAACTGACAGTTGGCTTCAAATCATTAGCCAAACGTCAGCGCTGCAAATAGCAAAGTATCTAAGCCAAAGCAAACAGATAGATGGATAGAAAAAAACCCAGTAGACAAACATTTAAATGAAAATTAAAAGAATAATGGAATAATGAGTATAAAAATAAAGCAAATTAAATGCAAATAACAAATTAACTGAAATTGAAATGACAATAACAACAACAACAAGAGTAAGAGCAATGACAAATACTTGTTGTACATGACGTAATCTTGAAACAAAGTATTTAGCTTTTAATGCAAAATGTTTTGCAAATACTTAAGTATGTAGGTGCTAAAAGTTTAAATTTCTATTGAAAAATTAAGTATTTTTTTATATTTTTGCGGCTTAATAAAAAATCTATAAAAAAAACCTGAAATTTATTGCACTTTAAAACATGTCAAATGGTTGGTATTTTCATGAAGACGTGCAGTTTGCGAAATATTTTTTTAAAATGTTCAAAGTTATGACTTTTGGGAGTTTACAGTCACTCCATGTTGCAATTAAAGTTGGTAGTATTCGTTAATTTGTTGCATATTCTTGGTATGCATGAATCTACAAGGCAAAAGGAATATCATAATGTAGTTTGATTCAGTGGCGGATCCAGCATAGTCAAGAGGGGAGCCGATTGACTACATTTCTAGATAATAATAATAATAATAATAATCATGAAGGCGTAAAAATGTAGACAGTACAACACTTTTCGAATTAAATTTTTTTTTATTTTACATACGAAAATTAAATCATTTCATATATTTTATCTATTCAATTTATAATGAAATATTGATAATGGTCAAATGAGAGGGGGGGTCGATCGCCTCCATCTTCCCCCCCCCCTTGGATCCGCCACTGGTTTGACTCTAATTTTGTTAGAAATGAAAAGAAAAACTGAGCTCGGAAGGTTTATTTTATTATTATTATTATTTAAAAGGCTCTGGATTGTACTGGGACCTGAAAGATATTTTGTACAGAGTCTTTCCCTATCAGAACAGTTCCAGACTATATATAAATTTACCATGGGATTATTTTTACCTAGATCATTTAGATCTAAAATTTCGGCACCTAGGTACTTAATTCTGCATCTAAACACAGCAGGGCAAGCGCATAGCACATGGTCTGCTGTTTTCGAATCATCTAAGCAGAGTCTACAGGAATTACACAGGTTTACAAAAAAAAATGTCATGGCGTTTTGACCAGACTATGTGTTTCCTAGGGACTTTGACGTCGTGAATCCGAATCCTGGGTCCGTTTTTTTTTTCAGAACGTCTGAGAAAAAAGATTTCAAGGTCAAAACGGGGTTCATGTGTCGTTTAGTGATAAATTCGCTAAAATTCTAAAACTAATTTTTAATCATTGAGCTCTTAGGTCTTAAAAAGAATATGTGATCAGAAAGGGTATTTCGGACCTAGTTTCGGAGATATAGCCATCGGAAGATCAGAATATATATCTTCTATGAAAACCACTATAAGTTAGGAACCCCTGGATGGATTTATAAAACATTGGTGTCATATGAAAGGTATTTTGGTGTTGTTGTTATTGTTGTTTTTTGTTGTTGTTGTCGCTGGTGCTGTTGATTTATTTGTTGTTGTAATTGAAAAATTTCACAAAATTTCAAAAAAGCTAATATCTCGAAAACTATGAATCCAATTGAAAATATGTTCTAAACATTTTTATAGGCTGTCAAAATACCTTTCATATGACACCAATATTTTAAAATCCATCCAGGGGTTTCCAACTTATAGCGGTTTTCGTAGAAGATATATCCGGATCTACCGATGGCTATATCTCCGAAACTAGGTCCGAGATACCCTTTTTGATCACATATTCTTTTTAAGGACTAAGAATTCAATGATAGAAAATTAGTTTCAGAATTTTAGCGAATTTATCACTAAACGACACATGACCTCCATATGACCTTGAAATATTTTTCTCAGACGTTCTGGAAAAAAACGAACCCGGGACTCGGATTCACGACGTCAAATTCCCTAGAAAACACATAGTCTGGTCAAAACGCCATGACATTTTTTTTTTTTTTTTTTGTGTTATCGTCTACCAAACCTATCTTTTTCATGTGATAATTGAGTTTACAGTGACCTGACATTATTTCACTGTAAGTTTTTATAACTTTTCTACTGATGTTTAAAGCAGCTTCTATCTTAACACGTTTTGGATTGATTAACCTTTATGCATGTCGTATGCTTTCTTGGGCTATCCAGTGGTCGATCTGGCTATTCTCTTTCCATTCCCGAACTGGTTCTGGACTTATAAAAGAATTATTGAGCGCCCATTTCTTTGCCAATTGGCCATTTTATTGCCTTTATGCCCCTCGTGCCCTGGTATCCACATTGAAGTAACATCGTTCCTCCTGAATAGGACTTGAAGAAGTTCAAAACGCTCCCAGTCAAGCTTTGAGTGTATTGAAAAAGCCATTAGTGATTTTAGAGTCGCTTGATAGTCCGAGTAAATGTATGTGTCTGTGCCGGAAGTGCCCCTCCTTAGACATACTTTGGCACACAATTCGAAAGCGTGGTCCTCCGCCTGAAAAATTGAAGATTTTTTTCCTATTGCAACTGCTTTTTGGAATCTTGATCACACGACTTCAGCTCCTGCGCTGCCATCTTCTATTTTGGACCCATCAGTGAAACATAATGGTGAGCCTTGTTTTACATTTATATCCTTCCTCCTACATTCGGCACGATCATTGATGACCACTTTGAATTTTGTAGAGAAAACAAACTTTTTGCATAACCTTTCGGAGACTGTTCGATATGGTGTATACCAGGACACATCCAGGATTTTGACATGTCCTGTTAGATTGCCTTCTTTAAGTGGTTGTAAATGAGGTTGTCTAACAGCCGCACAGGTTCCTTCCTACTTTACCATAAGATGAAGAGGAGTAAGTCCCGTAAGCATGCATAGATCTACTGTCGGGCACGTCCGTAGTGCGTCTGTGGCATCCAAGAGGTCATTCTGAAGATCCTATTTAGGTCCTTCTGAGCCTTTACTTGGTCTACCTTAGGCCACCATGCTAATGAAGCATAAGTGATCATTGCTACAGCGATGGTTTTGTAAGACCATGTCATCATTTCTGGCCGTAGTCCTCATATTTTACCAAACAGCCCTTGGCAAGCATATGTTACTCTTAAGGCTTTATTTATTATGTATCAGAGATGACTGTTCCAAGTTAGACTCTTATTTAGGGTTTGTGATCATCTAGAATTTCTAGTAATTCGTCAATGACAAGTATCCATAGAAACGGTGGCAGTACGCCTCCCTGGGGACAACCTTTAGTTGTCCTCACAGTTAGTCTTTCTGTACCCACTTCATAGATGACTGCCCTGTTTTTAAGCATGTTGAGGGCCTAAAAAAGACTTGCACGGCATCACTAAATTGTTAATAACTTTTGAACTGAGTAATATCGATTACCACAATTTTTTCTGCTATATAGTCCTTTGAACTAAAGAGATTGCTCAAATATTTTGATAATTTTCTCAGAGGCGGAGAGTCCGCTTGGATTTTAATAGAAATGCAAAAACCAGTTTTTGACTTTGTGAAGGTCACAAATGCTCATAAAATGCATACTATTTGTTAAACCTTTTTTACTTTTGTTACATTTTTTTATTAACTTCTTTTGCAATCAAATGATTTTTTTTTTTTTTCATTTTTTGATTGACCGACTGACTTTGTTTCAACAATTACAGTAATGGCAAACAACCAACCGCTTACAGGTAATCGGTATTACAACAAAAACAACAGTAATTAAAGAGTTGCAACTCGGTTTCATGCATAGCGATTATCTACATATTTGTTAAGTTGAGTTCGTTAGGCTGTTGATGGCTGGCTCATCTTGAATTTGTTTGGCCTCAATTTTTAAATTTTTCTATTTTGTTTCACTTCCTTTCTTCTCGTCTGCTGCCCCAATATGCTAACAAACAACTTAAAAAAAAGTGGCATGTTTCATTTCCTTCTTTTTGAAATATTTGCATGCCATTACTGCGCTTGGAGGTCACTCAGTTGCTACATAATACTCTTTACTTCATAACAAACGATGCAATATGTTAACGGCGGAAACTTATTGGAAATGCAGTAAATGCAAGTGTTAGGAGATGCACAAAACAGCTAAATATTTGTATGAAAAAGTTGTTCAGAATAGTAATCTTAGATTTTTCAGTGTTCTACCGATTTTTGTCAAGGATAACTCAGGCTCTACTTTCTTGTTATGTGGGGTCCTTCCCACAAAAATCTGAGCTTAGTTTTTGGTACTCGTATTTTGCATACTCAAGTCCGTCTAGCGCCTAGCATATCGTAAAGTTAATTCATTTCAAGTAAAAAAAAAGTTATGCAATTTTTCTATTCCAAGTCCAATGCCTTCTAAATTAGTAACTTTATTTTATTGAGGCTGGCCACCCTGTTCCAGCTGTAGTAATTCTACAACTTAATTAACCATAACCATTATTACTCAATGCCAAAAATGTAACTGATGTACATCACAGTGAAGTGAGCATCATAAATATTCAAGAGAAAAACAAAACATGCGAACTTTTGGATCCAATTGCAATCGCTTTTTTTTTTTTTTTTTGCATCTCCGCTTAGACTGGCCATTTAATGTAACTATGTTAATTGCCCATTGTTTTTTTACCATGGCTATTTGTTGTTGCATTGTGTTATCATTGCGTTGCTATTGGTCAGTGTAATAAAAATTGGCCTACAATTGTTGTTGATTTATTTTGATCCACGTAGATTTTATCGCAATTTTATTTAAAAAAAAAAGAGAGCTCACTCAATTTGTACTTACATTTATGTTTTAGTTATGGGGTTGCAACTTCTTAACTGCAAATAAAAAAGATGAAAAAAAGAAACATTAATAAAACTCTATTGTTGTTGTCGTATTTAAAAAATTAATACATAAAGCGCCAACAATTTGACATGGTTTAATGTAAAAGCGTTAACACAAATTATTGATAGCAAATTGACACAAGTGAACCGCATTCATTCAACTGTGTAACTGCGACGGCGCACCGCGCACGTTTGTAACAAAAGCGTGACACACATACGCCGCTTACGCGTTCGCTACAAAATCGTGCTGCCTGCCACCAGTGTTGTATAATGAATGTATTATTTAAATTTTTCTTTATTCTACTATTTAAATGTTTAAACAATTGCATTTAAATAAACATGAAAAATGTGTTCAACCAAATGCGAGGCAAAATAGCACGAAAAAATAACGTTGACCTCGTGCATTAAGCCAGAAAAACACGCATTTAGCAGTTTGATGAAAGCAATAAAAGCAAAAAAACAACAACATGTCGCTCAGCTGCAATTTATAGCAAACTTCACGCATGAGCTGCAATAATTTTCTGTAAAAATAGAAAATAAAGCGTCCCATAAAAAGTATTTTATTTTAAATAAATAATGTTGTTACTTCAAATTTCGAATTAATTTGGAGAAATATTCAAAAAATTAACAGTTTTGATCTAAATCTGGCTCGCATATGGAAATTTTTGTCAGTGGAGAGGGAGCCATAATCTCACGAAATAAATGTTACTTACACGTTTGTGCAAAGTAATTAGAAAATTTCCGTAGTGGTTCGGAGTGTCCAAAGATCACTCATAAATTCGCCCCCAGATCTAAACATGTGCCTACTTAATATAATTTTGGTGATTGTTTGGATAGCGTTAAAAGTATTCATACGTACACTCAGAAAAAAGATTGTTTGGAAATTATTTGCGCCAAGTTACCGAATATTTAATACAAACACTTATTATTTCAAGCAAACATTTATCTTTTGTCCCAAGTGATTAGTATTTACAGCAAACGCTAGGAAAAATATTTCACTAGATACAAATAAAAAATAAGTCATCCGATGCATCGGAAATATTTTTGTAAGTTCGAAGAACCACTTCATGAATTGTTGCATGCAAATCTTTTTATCGCTTGCTACAAATCATAAAAATATTTGGCCACCATGGGCGCGGGTTCAAATCCTACTGTGAGTAATTTTTTTTATATATTATTTTTTTCATTTTTTTTATTTTTTTATTTTACAGTTTTTTAGTTCACTTCCATATTTTCCTTTTTTTTAATATATTTACTTTTGTTTAATTAAATTGAAATTAAATACACAATGAAGCATTCGAATATCAAATTGTGTATACCTGTTTATATGATACGTCAGTGATCAGTGGTGTAGAGGTAAGGTTTCAGTCTATCAGTCGAAAGGTCCTGGATTCGAAACCTTGTGTGGTCATAGCATAACTTTTTTTTTTAATGTCAAACATTTGAATTGTTTGTTTCAAAAGATTATTATTATTTGCCGCAAGTGTTAAAGTAGTTTCATCTACATCACTTGTGGTAAGCAATTATTTTATTTTTTGAGTGTAAGAGACGCCCACAGACGGAGAGATTTGGTTCCGAATGTCAGACAAAAGCGGTGAAGTAGTAAGGACGGTGAAGGACTTTTCTGGAGTTAGTTATTTATTAATTGAAAAACAAAAAACTAATAAGGGTGTAACCTTTGGCCTGGACATAACTACCCTGCACTACAGATCTTCGAAAATTTTATTTGTACGGGAGGTGCCACGACCTTTTGTCCGAATTCACATAGTTTTTGATCAGATCTTGCACTTATTGCTCTTAGTGTCTGAGTGGAATTAAGTTGGATTATCTCAAAAAACTCTTTCAGCATAACATTTTGAAACTTTTTCTTATATGGGAGGTGCCACGCCCTCTTGTCCAAATTTTCCTAGTTTTTGCCCAGATCTTGCATTTTCTGTTTTTAGTGTCTTTAGAGTGAAATTTAGTTGAATTGTCACAAAAAACGTTTTCAGTATAGCATTTTGAAACTTTTTCTTATCTGAGAGGTGCCACGCCTTCTTGTCCGAGTTCGCCTTGTTTCTGCTCAGAGCTTGCATTTACCGTCCCTAGTGTTTATGTGTATTTTGATTGCTTTGTCGTAAAGAATATTCCTAAAGTTGCATTTTGAATACTATTTTTGTATGGGCGGTTGGCGTGTCCGTTGACCGATTTCGCTTATTTTCAATCCGACAAGCTAGCTTTTACGACAAAAGCAGTATACCAAATTTCATCGATTAATATTGCTCTGAAGAAATGAAAATAATTTCAACGGACAGACATCCAGATTGACAGACAGAGGGACATGACTCTAACGACTCAGAAGGTGACGCTGATCAAGAATATATATACTTTTCCATACCTGCCACGCCTCCACGTCACAAACGAAGGACAAAGTTAATATACCCTGGATGTAAGGGGAAAAAAATTTGCATATTCTTTGGTGGATGTTCTTAATGGAGGAGGGTACAGAGTTCAGACAAAATTAAACATTTTTGCTTCAGTAATCTATAGCAAAATAAAGTTAATGCAATATGTAAGTACGAGCAATTTGTCACACATAATTTTCGCCATCTTAGTATGTAACAAAAAAAAAACTACTAGAATCGTCGAGAAAATTCTACTGCTTTGCTAGAAGAGCTTAACCCTTCAGAGCATGTGCCTTGCAGAGTTGCAAGAGTGGTCGTGACGTCTCATATGCTAAAGACCACCGTTTCAAAGCCAGTTATAAGCAAAGAAGTCTGCAAATTTTGCTAGAAATATAAAATTTAGGCTTTGTTTTCATGAAAAGTTCACATGAAGGTGCAAAACTGAAAGTTGAGAAATTGATATCAGGGTGAGTAAAATGGTTCGGGTGAGTAAGAAGCGACGGGCGTATAGCAGAAAATTCTAAGATTCATCCCGAAACCAACACAAAAGTTAGAAAGACTCTTGAAAATGATATCTGCTTCATTTTGTATTTATTTTTTTTTTTTGATTGTACTGAATGAAGGCCTATTTTTGGCTAAAAAAAAAAAAACATGTTTTTTGGTCATATCATTTTTTTTTCGTTAGAATATAGATACCCAAAAGTGCTTTAGAAATAAAGATTATGTTTAAATTTATTTTTTTTTTTTTTTTTGAATAAATTTTTGAAAAATTTATATAATACGAGGGCTGCTAGATATATTTCTGGCCTAATAATGAAAATGCGAATATTTATCGTCAAAAATGGTTTTATTGTGTTTCAAAGTATTCTCCAGCATGATTTATACACTTTTGCATGCGCTCAAACCAATTTTCGAAGCACTTTTACTACTGCGATTGAGACACCTCCAAAACATGGTTTTTGAACGCTTCAGCAGCATATTCTGGCGACGAAAATCGTTGACCACGCATTTTTTTCTTTATGTGCGGGAATAAAAAGAAGTCATTGGGTACCAAATCAGGGCTGTACGGCGGATGACCCATCAATTCGACGTTTTGACCGGTCAAAAAGGCGCTGGTTTGAGCCGATGTGTGAGAGCTCGCATTGTCATGGTGAACAATGATTCGTCTTCTCTTGTTCGTTTTTCGAATCTCTCCGAAGATTTCAGGCAAACAAATTTGTGGTGTACCACTCAAAATTGACCGTCCTACGTTGTTCAAGCGGAACAGTCGCCACATTACCAGTTTTGCCGAAGAAACAGGCGACCATTTGCTTCGTAGTGCTTCTTCCACGAACAACTTTCGTTGGCTTTGGCTCGTCTTCGAAGACCCACATGGTCGATTGCTGTTTTGTTTCGGACTCATACGCATAGATCCATGATTCGTCACCTGTGACGATCTTATAAACGTCTTTTGAAGCACCGCGATCGTATTTTTTCAACATTTCTTTGCACCAATCGACACGAGCCTTTTTTTGAGCGATTGTCAAATTGTGCAGGATCCAACGAGAAAAAACCATTTTTACGGCCAGGTGTTCATGCAATATCGAATGTATTGGAATAAAACTAATGCCCAAAGATGCTTCTATCTCACGGTGTGTCACATGATGATCTTGCATTATCAGTTCACGCACGGCATCAATGTTCTCAGGCACAACGGCCGTTTTTGGACGACCTTCACGGAATTCGTCTTTGAGCGAGCGTCGGCCACGATTGAATTCATAAAACCAGTTTTTCACAGTGCTATAGGATAGTGCTTCATCGTCATACAAAGATTTAAGTTCATTGATGCACTCTTGTCGTGATAATCCACGTTGAAAGTTGTGAAAAATGATCGCACGAAAATGTTTACGAGTTAATTCCATTTTTTTGCAAAATTGATTTTTTCAAGTCACTGTAAACAACACAAATGATGGTCGTACGTTAAAACGTTCTGAGTACGTTTATGCTAAAAAATGTCAAACTTTCCAATGGCAATGTCAGATTGCACCTAGCAACACTTAGTGTTGCCTAGGCCAGAAATATATCTAGCAGCCTACGTAATATTGTTATTTGTCATATAAAATTTAGTTAGTGCTTATGTTAACCGAAGGGTTAAAGACTCTATTTGAAGATTCTAACTATAGCAACAAGCAAACCGATGTATATAGAAATGCCACTTGGTATTGATTTGATTGCAGTGTTGCTGAGAAAGTGATACAAAATAATTTTAACAAGGTGGGATAAAAGTAATATAACAATTTGAATAGGCTGCCGTTTTGTTAGGAATAAAAAACTGTGGTGTTTGTTTTAATGAAAAATTCACATTAAGGTGTAAAACTGAAGACATTAAGTTAAAAAAATAATATGGTGGGTCAAATTGTTCGGGTGAGAAATAAGCGAAGGACGTATAGCAACAAAACAAAATTCACGTAGAACTCTAAGAAAATTACGCTTTCAAACTAGGGTTTAGGGTTCTTAAATTTAAGTCTAGCTCTCGACGAGAGACATACAGATTAGAGTTTGAGGAATAGATATTTTTCAAATTTTCATGTCTCTCTGCGATAGCTACGTTTCAATTTTAGACCCATTGTTTCTTAGGAAACATTTCTTATAATGCTTCATAGATTTCATTTCGTCTATATGTCCTTTGACAAAAATACTTAATTGACCCACTCTAATGGTTTTAATGACCACCTTCTGAATTGATGCACGTGTTGCACGTATCATGGCATTTTGTTGCTAGATTTTTGCCAGCTAATTCCCTATCACTTAACGACTTTAACGTCAAAGCACCAAGATATTTGATGACATTTGCAAAAATTATGGCACATTCACATTATGACATTAATTCTGTGTTGTACAAAACAGTGTGAGAAAATTCTAAAATGACTACTTATTCTGAAGAAAGGTGAATTGCGTAGATTTTAATAAAACATAAGCTTAAATAAAAATATTTCAAAAAAATTGAAACTGTGATTGATCGATTGCATCACAATCCAAAAGTCGAACTTTAAAAAAGTGCTAGCGATAATTTAAAGTCTAAATTACGTAAAAATATCGTTTTCATGGAAGCTCATAATCTATACCAGTATTTCACGTTATTATTTTTTTTTATGATGTGGTGGACTTTTTAATTTTTTTTTATTATTTTTTTTTTCAAAAATTATTTATAGCCAGTCATGTATGACCCTACTAACGAAACATATCAATTTTTTTATAAATGAAAAAACAATGAATGTGCTATTGACTGCACTTAATGCGCTGGTGTTTCACAAGGTCACATTTTTTTTATCATCACTACCCTTTTATTGCTTGCGCTCTCATGTTAATTGCATTGCGTTATTTTTGTGTTTTTTTTTCTGTGTATGTAATTGTAATTGTAGTTGTTAATTGCAAAAACTTATTGCATTTGTTGTTATTTATATTGATAACATCATCACTATGTTTTGTGCAATAATTATAAAAAAAAATAAAGCTGACCAGCTGATGTTTATTTTTAATGTTGATTGCTGACCAACTGCAATTAACAGCAACATTATCGTGCATAACCAAAATTAGCGTTTGCAAAACGTTTGCGCATTTTTTTTATATTTTATTATTTTTAAAAATAAACATTTCACAAGGTCATTTTAATGACTAGACCCTTTTATAGTGATTGCACGCAGCTATAAATAAATGTAAAATAATTGATTTATATAATGATAAAAGTTTAGCTAAACAATTAGAGAGTACGCTAAAGAAACTTTGTAACAGTAAATTAAAAAAAAAAAATCAAGCAATTATTTTCGTTGTTTATTTTTTATTTCTCACAATAACCACTTAAACTTCAATTTAGAAAGGTTTGAGACAAACCCAAAATGTCACTTTGAAATTAAAGTTTGTGGCTTAAGTCTTTCGTTTTGCCTAATGTTTGATTGCACGCATATTATGTTGAATGAAAGCTTGTATTAAAATAAATATAATATCCATAAAATGTAATTTTTAAGCAACTTAATGCATGCTTTTAGCAAATAAAAGGGCGTGTTATTTAATGCAAATTGTATAGTCACGAGTGTAAATGAAAACATTAAAAATGGTGCGTTTGCAAATTTGAAAGTTATCTAAAAACTTAAGCATTCAATTATTTTGCTAGCGCTCTGCATAGTTCTGTAAAATTTTATTTAGTTATCATCAATCAATCATAACAAAAATATTTATTTGCAAATGTCTTAAGTCAGATGTATAGCACAAGTCACGCAATTTAATTGCATTCCAAAGCAAAGTTTGCAGACTTAAGTCTCTAGTGCTTTCAAACATTGCGCATGCACACAATCACTCATACACTCAGAAAAAAAGATTATTTGAAAAGTATTTGCGGCAAGTTACTGAATATTTAATACAAATACTTATTATTTAAAACAAACATTTATCTTTTGTCCCAAGCTGTTGGTATTTGCAGCAAACACTTGGAAAAATGCGTCACTTGATTCAAATAAAAAATGTGTCATCGCAAATATTTCTGAAAGTTCGACGAACCATTTCATAAATTGTTGCACACAAATCTTTTTATTGCTTGCAACAAATCATAAAAATATTTGGCAACAATTAGTGCGGGCTCGAATCCCAGTGTGAGTGATTTCTTTTTCGATATTTTTTATTTTACATTTTTTTAGTTCACTTTTGTATTTTCATTTTTTTTAATTGAAATTAAATATCAGTCGAAAGGTCTTAGGTTCGTTCCCAAGTGTGGACACTGGATTATTACTTTTTTTTTTTTAATTTCACAAACATTTAAATTGTCTGATTCCAAAGATTATTATTATTTGCCGTAAGTTTTAAAGTAATTTCATCCATATCACTTGTGGAAAACAATTATTTTTAGAGTATAGGTACCAAAGAATCAAAATGCATACGGTTCATGCAAATATCCATTTATATCCTCTCTGCCTATACTATATTCGTTTACTTCGCTTGTAGTGTGCAACATTTTTGAGTTCATCGAATCCAAACAACTTTATGAATGCTTTTTTGGAAAAGGGGATCAAAAAGACTCATAAAAATGGTATATAATGGGTTAAGATGTTCTAGAAAATTGTTCTTTGCTTGATTTCAAATTAGTCTTTCAAAACATCTGAACCCCTTATATCCCTTTATATGGGTCTTTTTGACCCCCTTTTCCAAAAACTTGGTTAAAATGGGTTAAAATATTTTACAAAAATATTGTGCGAAAAATTTTACAAAGAACCTCCGAAAAAAAAATTACCGGCCAGACGTTGGCAATCCTATATACCTAGAAGCGCACGTTAACCCAAGCCTCTTGATAAACACAACATTGAACAACTTCAAAAACTCATAACTTCATAACCGTAAAAGATACTTTAATTTTGAGGGTTGAAAAATAATTATCATAAGATTTACTTTTAAATAAAAATATTCATAAAATGATAAAAGGCTGCTCCAAGCACCAAAATGGCATTAAAAAAGAAAACCGTTTTTTTTTTTTCAACATACTTAAAACAAACATTTTTTTCTCAGTGTAATATTTTTTTTAAAAATTCATACATTTCTGCACTAACCGTGCACTTTACTAAAATTTGATAAAAAGCCGAGGAGCTATGAATTTTCAAATATGTGAGTATCTAAATGTTGAATCGAACTTTAAATTAATTTTCCAAAAAAAAATTTTTTTTTCCTAACATTTTTTTTACGAAAATCTTTTCAAAGGTGGATGAAAAACATTTTTTTTTTTCAAAAGATTTCAGTAAGAAAAATTTAAAAAAATTTTTTTTGGCAAAATTTATTTTTAAGATTTTCCAAAACATGGTCGTCATTTCGTCAATATTCTTTTGGTTTATATGAGAAATATTGGTTTTTTTCTACAACTTGTATTTTCTAAGCAACGGAACTTATATTCTTATACTTTGAATGTCGTTTTTTTGGCTACCTAGTAGGCGCAATTCAAAGCACAAAATAAAGTTAAAACTAGTGAGGGTGTTACCTTTGGCCTGGCCAAACATTAAATACCCTACACTGCAGTTTTTCAAAATATTTGCTTATTTGAAAGGTGCCACGCCCTCTTCTCCTAGTTCTCCCAGTTTTTGCTCAGAGCTTACATTTACAGTCCTTAGTGTTTGTGTGAAATTTAGTTGGATTATCTCAAAATATTCTTTCAGTATATCATTTTGAAGCTTTTGCTTATAAGGGAGGTGCCACGCCCTCTTCTTTGAATTCACCTAGTTTTTGCTCAGAGCTTGCGCTAACCTTTCCTAATATTTGCGTATATTTTGGTTGTATTGTCGTGAAAACTGCTCTTAAAGTTGCATTTTGAATATATTTATAGTATGGGCGGTAGGCGTTTTCGTTGACCACTTCCGCTCATTTTCAATCCCTCAAGCTAACTTTTACGGCAAAGCCACTGTTTTCCCGTAAAAAATATTTTCACAGACAGACAGACATGGCTATATCTACTCAGGAGATGACGCTGCTCAAGAATATACATACTTTTCTATATCTGCCACGCCTTCTTCTTTCCATTACAAACGGAAGGATAAAGTGAATATACTTTGGGTGTAGGGCAGTGATTCTCAACCTTTTTTTCGTCACGGCACATTTTTTATAATATCGAAATTTGGCGGCACACTAAGGTCAACACAAATTTGAAGAGAATTTTAATTGGTTTATTGATTTATGTAGGCTTATTTAGATAAAGTCCATGGAATGACAAAGAAATTCTAGGAAAACCATATGCATGTTCATCTACATACGAGTATACCATCATATAGATTTAAGACACAATTCAGATAGTGAGCCAAGCGGTTCAAAATTGAAATGACCAAAGAAATGAAGAACTGTATCTTACATATTAGTTTCTTTACAACTTCTACAAGTGTATGATTTTCTATGCCGCAGTTTCCAGTAATAGCACCAATTAAGTCATGCACATTGTTATAAAAAATGTAGATCAATTCATACTTAAGGAAGGCAAAATAAATTGATCTAATATGCTTTCAAGTTTGTAGACTTGACCATCTCGAATTAGCAAGCTGAATACATTTACTTTCGCAGATCCCTTGATGACGCTTATCTGTTTTCTTTTTCAAAGGTCAGCCAAAAGGATACGTATTCTGGTTTGATCCTTTCCTAGCAGTTCATAAGCAATTACTATGACCGGGAACCCAGCAAAGTGTCATACTGTAGTCGTTACTAATATCGCAAAAGATCCTTCTTAACAGCTTAATACCAGTTTTGAAGTAATGTGATTTGATGAAATTGCTTTGACGGCCACTTGGCTATCAAGGTTAATAAATAGCAACGCTTCCAAGAAATTGCGGCTTTGAGAACAGCATAAACCTCTGCCTAAAAGACACTACAGTCATTTGGCTGGCTGTACGATTTTGTTGGTTATACATACTCGGAAAAATTTTCTGATCCAGTAACTGTATCCAATTTTGACCCATCCGTGTATATTCTAAAGAACGTATTCAAAATAACCTAACTCTCCCTTTTAAGAAAAGAAGGTGAGGTACGAGATAGTCTGTAGGTTTTAATTTCCAGAAATCTTAAAAAATCATGTCGGCAAATTTGCTTTCTGGCAGTGGCGGCACACTTTAAAAATCTCACGGCACACAAAAGTGCCGCGGCACATAGGTTGAGAATCACTGGTGTAGGGTATAAAAACTGTCACGTGACTTTTTAGGAAAAAAATTCTCGTGA
Source organism: Calliopum simillimum (assembly GCA_951812925.1). Classification (NCBI taxonomy): domain Eukaryota; kingdom Metazoa; phylum Arthropoda; class Insecta; order Diptera; family Lauxaniidae; genus Calliopum; species Calliopum simillimum. The sequence continues at coordinate 104,418,369 of OX638370.1, forward strand.
CTCTCATAAGCATTTAGCGCGAAACAAGTCTTCCTTACAGCAAATAAAAATTTCAAAAAAAAATATTATTTCGAGAAAATCAACTTTTAAGATTTTTAAAAAAATGCCCGCCATTTACCATTTAAGTTTTTCTGATTTTAAAATAATGAACTTTTTTTGTAACACTCTGATTTCGAGCTTAAGTTTCATGCTACAATTTAAAGTGAATGTTCTTAACACAAATTTGTGTGCTAACAAACAAAATAAACAAATCACGTTTTCCCTTTTTTTATTAAATTCAACTTTATTTTTTCTATTCATTTACTTAAAGTGTTTGTGTTTTAATGTGATAAAATCTTTAATTTATTTAGTTGGTAAAGAAACTGTTACTTTTTCTGGGGCAAAAAGGCACAACATGGTTTGTGATTGTTGTTCAACAACTGTAAAGCGCAGAGACACGCCTTTAAGCTTTTTTTCCACACGAACTCTTTATGGATTTATTGTTAATTTTTTAAATTTAAAATTTTTTTTCGTAATTTTATTGACTGAATTCAACACTTTTGACCACATCTTGCAAAAATTTCATACAAAAAGGGGAAAAATCAACATTTTAAGTGGTGTCAACTGAGCTTTTTGTTTTTTTTTTCTTTCCAATGCATATCCATAAGCTTTGTTTTTCTATTTAGTAAAAGTTTTCGTCGTTGTTGGCGTTTCTTGTTGATTTTCCTTTTATAGCCAGAATTGCAAAATTGCAAAAAAAATGGAAAAAATTGGAGCAAATCAGTAAATTGAGCAAACGGCAACTGAATTCGATTAAATTGAATAATACATATTGCACAGTGTTGCATTGTTGGCTGTGTGGCATTTCATGTATGTGGCTCCTTTTATGTGAAATGGGTGTTGTTTTTACAGTTGTTGTTGTTTTTGCTGTTGTTGCTATTATGTTGCACTCATTACTACAGCTGGCTGTTGTTGGCCGTTGTTTTTTTGCACTTAAATGTTGCAGTTTACTTTTTTTCTTCTAATTGTAACATTTGTTTTATGTGCACTTAATTCAATATACAATTATAGAGCTATGTATTAATGTATTTAGTGCTTATGACATACATAGATATTAAAACTTGGAATTTAATGGCTTATGTAAGTGCTCCCATTATTGTGGGAATTTCACTAGTTACTAGTGGGGTAAGTCCATAAAAACGTTCACAAAAATTTCGGACCACCCAAGCTTAATACCAACCCTAGAAAACGTTCACTATGGAAAAATTTTAATTTAATTTTAAAACCAAAAAGTATTTATATAGAACAATGCCAAAACAAGCACTAATTTTTATACTATTTTGGAATAAATTTTATACTTTTCTGGAATAAATTTCAAACTTGTTTGGAAAAAAATTAGAACTTAATAGCAAAAAAGTTTTTAGTCCATCAAGGGAATCAAAACTAAGAAAAGTAAACTATAATTTTTTAGTGTGCATCATCTCTTTTATTTTTGAAGTGAAACCTTTTTGGCTGCATTAAGCGTAAAATTTCAAGGTCGCGACACATTTTTCGACACTTTTCGTTTCATCGTGTTATAGCACGAAAACTATACAAGCTATTTTCATCAAATTTGGTAGATAATTGCACCGCATGAATTATCTTACACAGGTCGAAAGTTAGGCGTAGTAAGATATGTGCCACGACTACTATTCAAACATAAGTTTCACTTCTTACAGGTGCACTGAATTGTGCGAGCCTTGATTTTTTTTTTTAGTTTTTTAACTATAAATAGAATGCACCTTCGAAAAAGTATAGCCCCCTCCTCCTTTCTTAACCACTTTTGCTTAATTTTATAAACACCTTCTCCTTCAGTTGCTTCTACCTTTTGTAGTTTAAAAAAATATGCAAAAGTGATTGATTCGAAATAACTGGAAAATTTTCAAAAACCATCAATAGAAAATATCGAAAAAAATCTAAACAATTTAAATGAAACAAGCTGTACCCTCGCAGTGATTGAAACAGCAATGTTATGGGTCAAAATATCTTCGCGTGTTCCAGAAAACTATTGATTAAAGCTTATTGATAGTTCGTCATAGATTTTTTCCCTCTAGTATATCTAGATATTCTTCGTTTTGACTATGTATTCTTCGGGTGTCAAAGAAAACTATCAATTCAATCTTGCTAATGGTGCACTATAGATGTTTTCGCTCTGATATATAGATATTCTTCGTTTTAACTATGAATCCTTCGAAAACCTTCATGTATAAGATAGAAACCTTCACATACCGAATAGTTTTTGAGTGATAATACTTACTTCAGAGACACAAAGTCATTTCCCATGTAAACTTTCAACCCCTTTTCGACACCGAAAGAGATGATTTGAAGCATAGAAACATATCCAAAGGTCTCGAACTATCTCCATACTACACAGCAAATAGTTTGGGTGTCAAATCCAAATGGGAACGAAAACAGATGCACATCAAACTTGGTAAAAAATCTATGCTTCAACTTGGTATACAAACCGTTTATGCTTGTTCGTATTAAAAGTATACACATAATAAAGTATTGACACAATTTAATCTATTTTGGTTTAAATTTCATAGTATTACCATATAAAAATCTTTTATACTTTTTTTGTATAAAATTTATATAGAAAATCATATAAAAGTATTTTTCAACCATTTTATATAAAATTCATATTATTCCCATATAAACCAATCTACTTACTTATAAAATTTCATTGTTATCGTAAAAATTAATTTAGGATTTAATTAAAAAAATATTGAAAAAGTACTTAAAATATTTAGCAAAATGAAAGTTTTATAAATAAAACTCTAAAAACCCAACCCAAAAGAAGCAATCGATAACATCTGAAGCGCCCTAATCAAAAAACCAAATATTTGCTGCGAAAGTTATTTGCAAAAGCAATAGACAAAAAAATTACGACACTTCACTGTCAAAACTAAAGAAATGAATGAATAATTAGCAATATGTTTTGGCAGCGTTGAAAAATGTGTCAAAAAATACACAAAGCACAACTATGTATGATGATAGATTATAGTGGACCCGACGACCATAGTCAAAAAAACAAAAAAAAAAAAACTTTAACAACATCAAAAAATGACGGCACTCAACATTACGAAAAATCTTGCTACATCAAATGATTGAGTACAATTTGAATATGAAATGGGAGCACACAAACAACAAAAAATTTGCACAAGAAACTGAACTGAAAACAAAATTAGATACAATAAATAAATGAGTTTGGAGAAGAAAGTAGGGAGCAGCAAAAATCGTTGTTTATTTTGTTGTAAATATATAATCAAAAATCTAGTAAGTATAACCTAATTTAGGTAGAGTTGTGAAAAAAGAACGTTTGGCAACAAATGAAATTCTTACTTTTGTGCAAGTTTGTTGCTTAAGTCTTTCGTTTCGTTTTAGCACATGTGCTGTTGCTTTAAAGTTCTTTATTCTTTTCTTTGCTTGCAGCTAAGCAATTTTTACAAATTAAGCGTATATGGCTTAACCACAATTAACTTTTTTCAGTTTTTTCTAGTGTTTTTGTTTTATATTGGTTTTGTGAAAGTATTGTGCTTTGATTTACGAGTATTTTGTAGATTTTTAGTTTTATTTCTGCTATTTGTTGTTTATTGTTTGCTCTTAATGATGGCAATTAAATAAAGTTTATGCTGTTGTGGCTTTAGGTCGGTTTATTTTTTCCTTGCTTTTTTTATTAAATGCACTCATGTGCTTTTGATTTAAATGTTAAATTTTTTGATTATTTTCTATATAAAAAAAAAAAACAAAGCGACGGTAAAGTAATCAAGCATGGCTTGGCTTGGCTTTTTTGTGAGATGTTGGCTTTTACTTTTAGTTCAGGAATTTAGGTTATTGGGTAAAAAGCTAGACCACAGCTGTGGCTGTTGAATGGAGCGCTTCAAACAGTAGGAATTCGGTGAAGAAATTAACATCATTCAGAATTGATGAATATGTAGTTGGAACCAATTTATAATTATGTGTGTATATGAGTGTTACCAATTTTTAATAAAGACGATTTCTTTTGGTCGAATGCAATTTTACAGCAAAATAAATCATCTTTATTTTAGTTAATCATATTATGTACTATATAAAATACAGTGTCTGTCTGTCTGTGTCTCCATAGCTCGAGAACCATTCATCCGATTTGTATATTTTTTTTTTGGTTTCGAAGACCAGGTAAAATCAGGTGAAATTCCAGGACAAACTCTAATTTGAAATACTCTCGGCATCGCCCGGAATCTGTCACAGTGAGAAATAACAATCGCTGGAAAAATTACCAATACGGCGATTTTAAAAAGACCTTCCGAGACTGTTTGACAGACATACAGTACATACATTTTTAAAGAGTATCGGGAATGGGTGAACGAAGTCGCTCCCCGGCAAATCTATGTATAGGCATTTCCGCCAAAAGGGACACCTTGAGCCAAAAAATTAAATCATCATATCTCTGAAACCATTTAACGTCCATGGATGAGATTTGGTACATATGTAAAAAGCTCTAAGGCAAATAATGTGTACTGAAAAAAATGTGGGTATCACGCCCCCACAAAAACCACTTCATCATATCTCCAAAAATATTTATCGCACATGAATGAGATTTGATACATGTATACGTCAGGACATGTTTACGTCAAGACAAACAATTTACCTTGAAAAATTGGGCGATTCCATGCCCCTAAAAAAAGAAATTCATAATTTATGAGATTTTGGTACACATGTCAAATGGATAGGGACAAATGACATCCTTTGGAAAAATTGGTGATGCCACGCCAACTTAACAAGGGAAATCACTGGGAAATCCTGATTTTTTGAAATACTTCCAATTTAAAATTTGTATGATGGAAAAAATGTCACGTGCATATTGTCATGTATCGATTCAGATTATGATTAAAATAAAGAAAAGTACAGAAAATATTTGAATCAAACAAAATGCATCATAAAGTAACATTATTGCATAAGATTCTTAGGTTAGTCGCACTAAAAAATTCTGACTTGTTTCACTGAATTCTGACTTTCTCTGCATAGGCACGAAAACTAATTCTTTTTTTGTCACGTTCGTTCTGCGTCTTTTTTTGCGAGTATCTTAGAACCGGGACTTCGCTTGCTATTACAATTGGTACTAATTATAGTGCTACCTAAGAGCTATAATGTAAAGTAAAAACTAAAATAGAAACATGTTTTACTTCCACTTTTTTGCACTTTAAATGTGTACGACGGCGACGTTCGTCACCTGGGAAATGCCTATATATAAAAATGATTGTTTGTATGTCTGTATGTTCCTTATAGATTCCCAAACGGCTGGACCGATCACCGTGAAAATTTATATTTACGAAAATAGATGCTGTTTGTCCGCTATTTTGTAAGCGCCATTTTGTGTTACAAAAAAAAAAAAAAAATTCATATTCATAATCAGCTACTTACTGACTTCTTGTTGTTTAATGTCCTTTTGCTTCGCCATATTGTATTTCGTATAATGGATTTCAGATTCGGTTTGGGCAACATCAGAAATTTCCATATGCCGTTCTTGCTGGGGATAGATGCAATTTAGCAGAATTCAATCCACCATTTTGGGTCCGCCAATTTGTTTTTTTTTTTTTTTTTTTTTTTTTTTTGAAAGTGGATTTTAGATTCGTAATCAGCATTATCAAAAAACAATTATTACCGACTTTCGTGAGAATATATGCAGTTAAGAACTTGTTTATCCACCATTGTGGATCCGCAATTTTGTTTTTTGAAAAATGGACTTAAAATTTGTAATCGACATCAGCAAAAACACTTTATTACTGACTTTCGGTAGTAGTATTTGACTCATTAACGACTAAGGCAAGTATGTTTGCCACAACCCCATTTGCTTGAATGAAAGTTTTATTGACCCCCATTACTTCGAATTTGTCGTATTTTTATTTTGAAATTCTTTCGCGTATTTAGATCTGGTCGTTAAAGGGTTAAAAGTGGGATATGAAATCGTTTGGAATACATACGGCACAACTATAAATGATCAAAAGCGAATAGCAGTCTTGTACTTCATGATTTTCGACTATGGACTTGGTCTAAGTCTAAAAATTATATCAAAAATTATCTTGAGACTCAAGACCAAGAAAGAACTGGCTTCAAAGATACACACTTTATATTTGCTCGACGACTGTCGTGAGCTAATTCTGTATTTTCATTATGGACGCTTCATTTCATCATAGTTTACCCATATTGTGCAAGAGCTATTGATTTTATGCTTTTCATAGTTCTTTGCTAGGATTTTGCACTTGACAAATGTAGCCAGAAAAAATTTTTAGATTTACAAATGTTTACTCCATGTTGATAGCTATCATTGATCAAGGAAAGAAAATATCAGAATAATCATTTGTATACCTTAAAAGTTATTTCTGGCTACAATTGTGAAATGCAAAATCAAAAGATCTAAGCAATAAACTCTAAAAAGCATAAAATCAATAGCTCTTAGTAAACAAAACATAGCTTTTATAAAACTATATCAAAAACACAAATTTTTCTACGCAATTTTGCTCCAACAGGTCAACTTAATCAATTTTACATAGTAATGGAAGAAACGGCATACAAATTGTTGACCTTGTTTATTTGTTTTTTGTTGAGCACTCCATCTCCATCAAATGACTTAATTTCATTAAATTTTCATGCCACTTTAATTTTTTTACGCATATCCAAATGGTATGCATTTTCATCTGTATATGATTACTTGAAGCTCGTGGTATTTCCCATTTATTTTTAACTGTCACTTGAAACTTTGACATCTAACAACGAGCACAACGAATTATATAATTGTTATTGTGATGTTGTTGATGTTGGTGCCACATCTCTTTTTCAAATCGCTGACCAATATTTTGTTTTTTTTATCTCATTACCACCGTCTACGCGTGTCAATTGTCACACAGGCCGATGGGTTAAAGAAAAAACCAAACACAAAACCAAAACAAAATCATAAAAAATATGTTATGCCACTCAATGTAGCAACAACAATAATAACGAAACCAAAACAAAACAAAAGCCTAAAGATGAGCCGTACTTGAACAATAACAGCACGCAAGTGACCAACGAAACCCAGCAAACGTTTGATTGAATGCATGCTCGGAAGATATGATGCAAGTTGATGTATGTAAAAAAGTGAGGGGATTTTTATGAAGTATTCAAAGCCAAAACTTTGGTTTTTTATAGTATATTAAGGTTACAAAAACACAATGTTTATGAAATTAAGTTATAAGAAAATAAACGTAAAAGCTTTGCTACAAACGAAAGACTTAAGCAACGAACTTGTAAAAATAATTGCATTGGTAATGCTTGCTGGTGCTTTCGAAGATAGAAAATACAAGTTTTATGCATTTATTTGCAATCGTGTGAGTCCTTTAAGACTTTTGCCGTCGCTAAGACTACAATTTAGAAACAAAAGATTTAAGCAACGAACCTACATTGCATATAGATTTATTTTTAATTAAAAGTAAACAAGTAAAATCTTATGCTGCCTAAAAAGTGTAAAACTAGTTCGTTGCAAACAAAACACAACAAACTTTTTTATTTTAAAATTTTTTTTTTTTTTTTTTTCACATCATCAAAAGCGCCTATAATCAACTTAACTTACCGCCTTCACAATCAACTGACAGTCAACGCTATTGGCTAACGTTATATCAAAATAAACGTGTCCAAAAACGCATGCTAACTACATACACTTTTTGTAAAAAACTGACAAAAAAAACACAAAAAAAAATTATGGACTACTGTATGTCTGTCTCCGCTGCCAGTCATGCTGTCTTATTGCAAATACCCCACTACACCGACTTAACTTTTCGTGAAACTGCCTTAGAAGCTAAGCTTGTTTTAAAGTAAAAAAGAAAAACCTTATCAGTAGCAGCAACAATTGCAACAAACAGCTTCAGGGACATTTTAGAGCGTGCGTTCGTTCGTTCAAATGCATTTGTTTCTGTCGTTGTGTCGCACTGCGTTTTATAGCCGGCTACAAAATTTATGAGAGCGCAAATAAAATTGAGAAAAAAATAAAATTAGATTTAAGTTAGACAACAATAGCGACAACAACAACATCAATAGTTTTTTTTTATTTTGCACGACCTGACGACGGCTTACGAGTTGTTGGTTTGACTTAACTTGACTTGGCCTAACATTTGGCCATTTGCGCTTTTTGGGGAGAGACTTTTTTTTGTTGTTGTTGTTGAAGTTCGTAATAATCGCTTTGGTTGTTGTTGTTGTTTTTTTTTTTTTTTTTTTCATTGTTATAGTTAACCACGCCAAACATGTTTAATTTTCTTATTGTCGTCGTTATATTGTTTTGTTAACATTATTTGGTTCCGTCTTTTATTTATGTTGCCTTCATATGAAAATTTATTATGGTGATACACTGCGAGAAAGAATCAACGAAAATTGAAAGTTTTTTTTTAATAAAGTTTATTTTGATTTTAAAACATTTGAAGAACTCATTGAAAGAGTAAAGCAGATGGCCGAATTCGGACAAAAGATAGATAGATACACTTTTTCCAAGCGGCGTTTTGTATATTAGTTTGTATATTAGAAAGCCAGATTAAAATATCTAATCATAGTATCCTTTTTTCGATGTAGAAAAAGCATCCTTAAAAGAGTGAAAATCATTCTCATTTCATATCGTTAAGTGTCCAAAAGTATCGGAAGACATCTAAAATATCGCCAAAAGCCCGAATATATCGAAAAATATCGATACAAGTCCAAAAGTATGGAAAAATATTTTAGATATCAGTAAAAGTCCATAAGTACCGAAAAACATCTAAAATATCGATAAAAATCCGATGGCAGCGAAGAGCACCTAAAATATCGGTAAAAGTATAAAGTATCATAAAACATCTAAAATATCAAAAAGTATCGAAAAATATCTTAAATGTGTGTTAAAGTAAAAAGTATCGAAAAACTTCTAAAAAAAATATCTTAAGTATCTGTTAAAGTAAAAAATATGAAAAAACCTAAAATATCGGTAAAAATCGAAAAATAGCGAAAAACATCTAAAATTTCTGTTAAAGTAAAAAGTATCGAAAAATATCTAAAATATCAGTAAAAGTGCTGAAAAACATCTAAAATATCGGTAAAAATCCGATGGTATCGACGGCACCCAAAATAACGGTAAAAGTAATAAGTATCATAAAACATCTAAAATATCGGTTTAAGTAAAAAGTATCGAAAAAAATCGAAAATATCGTTAAATGTCCAAAAGTATCGAAAAACATCTAATTTATCGGTAAAAAATCGAAAAACATCTCATATATGTGTTAAAGTAAAAAGTGCAGAAATATCGGTAAAAGTCAAAAAGTATCGAATATCGGTAAAAGTATTAAAAACTATCTAAAATATCGGTTAAAGTCCAAAAAAATTCAAAAATATTGAAAATATCAGTAAAAGTATCATAACATATCCAAAATATCAGTTAAAGCCTGAATATATTGAAAAACATGGAAAAATTATTTTTGATATCAGTAAAAAGCCAAAATTTTAATTAAAATTTTGTTAAGTAGCTAAAATTTGCATTGCTCATACATCTACAAATATTGATTTTGTTTATTATCGATTTCAAAAAAAAAAAATTGATTTCTTTCAGTGTCCTGTATATTTTGTTTGCTAACCAACTTAGCAGCAAATTTTTTGCCTTTGATTCTTTTTCATGATTTTTTCGCAGACCTTTAGTAATGTTTTATTAGTTTTTAAGATCATATGGTAGACAAATTTGCATCTCGGATAGGTACTCTAAATTGGTTCAAAATTTCGCATTCACTTACCACGCCTCTAATCGAGTTATGTTTTTCTCATAGACAAATAAATGATTTTCTGGTCAAAAACTTTAATGCCATTTAGGATTTACTTTGAAAGAAAAAAATGCATATGGCAAAACTATGCACATTTTATAATACTAGTGCAATGAATGTAAGTGTATATATGTGAAGTATAAAAGTCGTTATTTTTCTCATGTTTTTTTTTTCTTATCTACAATCGTTTTTGCTTTTGCATGACTCATATGGAAGTTAGCACTCTTAAACAGCGGGACACTCCTTTAAAAAAAAAAAATTTTAAATAAAAGAAACTTTTAATTTTTTAAAATGCAAATGACGTTTACGCTTGGAAAAAAGTAAACAATTTTTTCTTAGTAACACACACGCAAGACACTGTAAGTACAACTATTTGTCTTTAAGGAAAGCCCACAATAGCATTGAAAAGTTGTGTTACAAATATGCAGGTTTGACTGCTTGTCTACATACAAATCTGTTGTAAGTTAAGCTTATCTTACTAAGCATGATTAATGATGGAACAAATTCAATTGAATAACTTTTATACATGGGGCGTTCTTTTTCAAGCGATCGCCTTCCATATCTGGGTTTGCTCTGCAGAGTTCTGTTTCAGTTTAAAATTTAAGAAAATATAGCTCTTTTACAATGTTGAGTGGTCGAAAAGGCCAATAAATGCTTTACAGTAAACATATTTGCCTATGTTTTGAGCTGAATTAGAATTTAGAATTCTGTAACGCAAACCAAATGTTGTAGACAAGTGGTGACCCTTTAATAAAGAACGCCTCCATACAGTGCTGGATTACCCATTAGGCCAGACTAGGCCATGGCCTAAGCCCCCCGACGAGCAGGGGCCCCCACGAAAGTTACATGTCAAATTGTACAGGAGGTTATAGCCGCGCGATATTTTAGTCTTTCAGTCGATTCAACTCCAGATATCACTCACGTTGATCAACTCAGTATAGTTGTCCGATATGTTGCTAAGCATGAAAAGCCTGCTGAAAGATTTTTAACATATTTAAGCTTTGATGGTCATATAGGTGTTGAGATAGCTGAACATGTGTTAGAATTTCTTGATTTTAAATACTGCAGGGTCAATCATATGATTGTCCGGTATTTACTCAGGTATTCAAGCGATCTTGTTAAATCTCAACAAATGCGCGATTTATTTACCATGCGCAGCGCATTCGCTTAACCTTAGTGGTTAGGGGGACCGCAGTGAAGTGCTGCTTGTTCTCAGTGAATTTTTTTTTCTATCGTACAATTATTGTACACTTTTTTCTCAAGCTATCGGAAACAAAAAGGTTCTCAAATCGTTATCCGAAACTAGTTGGGAAGCACATGCGAATGCCACTGAGGCAGCTCTCAAATCTTTGAACGAAATCGTAGCAGCATTATAAGAAATTGCTGATGATTTGTCACAAAAAACACGAAGCTGAAAGTATATCGGATAAAATGCAAACCTTTGAATTCGTTTTTATGCTTGTTTTGTGGAGCGCTATTTTGAATAACGTTCGGGCAACGAGCAAAGGATTGCAGTCTGAAGAGATTGATCTGGACACCTGCACGTTGATGTGCTCGTCAGTAGAAAATTTGTAAGATAGGATGAGAGATAAATTCGTGGTGTTTGAAAACAAAGCCAAAACAAATTTACATGAGACGGATTATGCCAATGTTGCATCGCGATTTCGACAAAGAACAAGACACCCAAACGATGGCAATGCTTCAGAAGTTGTATTAAATGTGCGAGAGTATTTTCGTGTCAACGGTTTTCTTGTAATTATCGATACCCTCAAGATCGAAATTAACAGCCGAAGCCAAGTTTACTTAGAGGTTTCGAAGAGATTTTAATTTTTGGCTGTCTTTAGTTTGATAGAAAATGAGTACCGCGAAAAACTTGCCTTATGATTACAAATTGTACAACAGACCGCTCTTTTTCAAAGTTGAAACTCATAAAAAACGAGCAAAAAAGTGTTATGGGTTAAGAACGATTGGATATGCTAAGTCTGATGTCCATTGAATCAGATGTTCTTCGTCAAATTGATTTTGAGGATGTCATTAATGATTATAGTGATCTGAAATGTAGGAGAAAAGTTTTTTAAAGATGAACGTCGTTTTAATATGTAAAAGAGATGTCCAAAGATTATTTTATAAATTACTATACTGTAAATTATGTAAATCAAAAAAAAAAAAAATTGGCAGAAAAAAAAAACTATTTTGATTGTTTTATTTTTTTAAATTCTATAAATGCATAAGCAACGATTAATTTTACAATTATAAAAAGAGAGGGCCCCAAAATTTTAATGGCATAGGGCCCCCATTTGGCTTAATCTGACACTGCCTCCATATATGTCTAAGTTATGCAATTGAATTGTATGAACAAAAATTATTATTATTATAAAATTTATAGCAATATAAATGTCAAGCATTTTAGATTTCACAGTAAAAGTAAGAATAAAAATCAAACAAGTTCGTTACTTAAGTCTTTTGTTTTGACAACCTCTTATTGCTACAGGTATATGTGAGACAAACGTAATGTGAATCATTTTTTCAACTTAATATAATTAATTTAACATTTTTAAGTCAACTCCTCGTAAAAACAAAACTTATTTTTTCCTTTCTAACTAAACGGCAGCCAATTCAAATTATGATATTATTTTTGCTCCAACTTGTAATAGAACAAAAATTCTTTAGTTCAAAAGTTTCAGCATTTAAACAATTTTTGCAAATAAAAATAACTAAAAATTATGCAAAACTCTATAAAAATCAAATTAGAGTTATACATTATAAGTGTTTTAGGTAAAAAATTTATCAATAAACAGTACTTTTAATTTAAAAAAAAAGAACTACATCATCTTGTTAAGTAATTTGTCAATTGAACCCAGTTATTTGATAAAAGCTTTACTTAATAATAAGCTCTTCTTACACCGTTATGTGTACTTATAACATTTACCAATAACTGCTGGCAGTGGCAATCTTTTCTCGCAATTCTATATCAATAATAAACCAATCAAGTTTTTAATTAAACTAACTGTAAATATAATTATTTGCCAAGAAAAAAATTCTTTACGAAAATATACAATTATATATAATTGCCATAAAATAAGTAAACTGAAAAATATTTTAAAGTGGTCAGCAAAAATTGGCTACTTTAAGCGGTTGAATGAACCTAAAGTTGGCTAAGACTGAACTTTATCTAAGTATCATTGCGATTCAGCGCAGTTTTGCTAAATTTTTTATTAAAATTGTAAATCTGTGGACTTTTCACAGTTTATTTTTCACGCATTAATAAAGATATTGCCGCTGAAAAAACTCACTTGCAAATATTTGGCAGGGGCTACTTATGTCGTTGGACAATACTTTAATGGCCGTAGTTACTTATGTAACCTATAGAAAACTTTAGTTAGTAAGGAATTATACCATTTAAAAGTCAAGCTCGGCACATCTGTACGTAAGTGGAACGCAAAAATGCGGCTTTTTTCTGAAATTGCACGCATCAATTCTGAAGAATACTTTGAGTGCCAACAATTCTGCACCATTATATTTTTTGTTGCAATCAACATAAGCACAAGATTCCTCGAAGTCTAAATTCTTTTCATATAAGTAATACTAAGAGCCAAAAGCGAACAATGCTTGGATTAAAAATTAAAAACTAAATTAATTAATTTCAAAGAATTTACATAGTGAAAGTTGTAACAGTAAAATACGCGTATGTTAATAACAAAAGAATCTCTATAGATTTCTAATTAGAGTTTCAATAATAACCAGCATAACAGAGCAGCAGCAGCTGGACTTGCCTCAGGTTCTTTATTATTTTTTTTTTAAGAAAGCTTATTTTTCTGATGATTATGGAATAAACCAAACCATTAATTATAAATTTCAAAGCGCAGCAAAAAAATAGAAAACGTTTGTATAACCAAAATACCATATTCAAAATAACAAAATAAGAAAAGCTTTCCAAGCCATGCTTCAATGTGAGAAAACTCATTCTCAAAATTATACACCAAACATATGCTATTCGAAAGAAAATCAACAAAAATAGGCGTTAACTAATTAGCAAGAGTTACAAAAAAAAAAAAAAACAGAAAATCCCTTCAAAGCTCATTAGAAGGTAAAGACCAAAATAACTGTAATAATTTGAATGGAAAAAAAAGTGAAAATACAAATTACTGTTGCGGTCCGTTGCAGGCCTCTGATTTTACTTTAAAGTTGTTGTTTTGATTTATGCTTCTTTGTAAGTGGAAGACTTACAAAATAATTTGTGCTAAGCGTATGCATTGTGAACCAAAGAACCAAAAAACGAAATTGTAGAAAGAAAGAATGAAATCAAAGAAAGATTCTTCTTCTTTATAATAAGACCATAGCATAAGCAGCTCATTATAAATTGAGTCTTGAAACTTTTGTAACTTCCCAGAGGCAAGAACCCTTTAATTAACATTACAGGGCGGCAACAGAAGCGTAAACAAGTGCGCTTGAAATTTTTTTTGAAGATTCATTTGTTTACACTTGAAAAAAAAAAATGATTGTTAAAAATATTTTGTAACATTTCCGATATTCGAGTAAATGCAAAAAAAAATTTATACAAGTTTGTAACTTAAGTCTTTTGTTTCGAACAACATTTTATTGTATAGATGAAGCAAAAGTTATGTTATCATGTGAATGTGCCACAATTTTCGCAAATGGCGTCAAATGTTATTGTGCTTCGACATTTATTTTGTAGACAGATATGGGCATTTCCATAGTGTCGAACGTGACATTCGAACACATTTCAAATAAAAAAAAAACATTTTTATTTTGACAATAGGCTTAACTTATAGCTTTTAATTAGCCCTAAATTTGGTACTAAAGTTGATTTAGGCCATTTTTTGTTTTCAAGATAATTGCGAAACCTTCAAAGCGTTCGCACGGGACAAAAACAGAAGTGGCAAAAATAGTTTATATTTTTTTTTAATCTATTTTTAATTGTAGTTGCACGAGGCGTGTTGATTGGGACATTTCATTTCATCATGCAAATTTTTAATTGAAACTCTTACAAATAATTAGGATTTACCGGCGAACGTTGCTTCACCTTATGTTGTGAAGTTGACGTGAAATCACCAATATTTCCAAAGGATGTTATTTGTCCCGACGCATTTTACATACGTATGCACCAAATCTCATTTGTGAAGTTTTTTGTGAACATTATTTGTCTCGGCGCGCTGTGCACATTTATCAGATCTCAGAGAATGATGATTAGGTGCACATAAGATCGATACAGTTTTATCAGGTTGATATCATCAGTTTAGTAACTTCGAATAAACTTTCTTTGAAAACAGAGTGCAATATTTTTAATTTCTAACAGAATGATAACCAATTAAAATTATAACATTAATTTTGCCTCACTTAACTAAATTAAGAACTCTTTTTGGTACTAAAGGGAAAAAAGTAATATCACTGCCTTTTGTAAACTCTTTTTTTTTCGGTGTAGAATATATATTTTGTAGTTCGAACAACAATTTTGTAACAATGATGCAATGCTTTCGCTTAAAGAATAATCATCTTTTCTCACTTATAACACATACATTTGGTACTTTGGAAACATCTCCGGAACTTATATTCTTGAGATTTTTATGATGTACAAGAATATACATAATTAAGCAGATTGATTAATGGTTATATTTTTTTTGTTCAAAAATTATTTTTAAAACGACCGACCCTTTTGTAAGCTTTCCATTTGACCATTGTGTTTTTAAGTTCTATTTGGCTTAAATTTTGACTAATCGTCAATTGAAACGTCAATTTCTTTTTGATGAAGTATCCAATCAAAGCATTGCTAATTACATTAAAAATTGTTGTTGTTCTCATTGTATTATTTTGAATAAAAATACTGAAATAATGTACTTTTGTTTGTTTGGTATATGCCTTAAAACAAACACGCATTTTGTTACCGCGAGAAATTAATACTTTTGTTCTAAGTGCGTATCATAAAAGCAAGTAAGACATTCACGGGTTTTTAATACAGAAATCGGTCAATTGGTCATTTAAGATGAAAAAACCGCGGAGTACTATTAAATTAGAGGATGGAAATCGGGTGGAGAGAGGGAAATGCACGCTTTACGGTTTTTTTCAAATATGAAGGAGCAAAACTTCGATATTTTTGATAGAAAACTTTTTGTAGAGAATTAAATTTGTCATCGAAATAGCTTATTCGAAAAATTAAAAAAAAAATTTCTTATACCAAAAATTTTGAAACAAAAAAGAAAACAAGCAAAAAAACGAATTCTTGTGTTTTTTACCTTCTGCCTAAAATTTTTCTAAGATCATAGATAGGTAAAGACATTGCGCAATGTTAAAAAAGATAGATAAAATGTCCTTTAAAATGGTTTATTTAAAAATTTCTTATGTCAAAATTTTACCGAAATATAGGCACTCAAACAAAGAAATGTTGTTCTTACGATTAGAAAAACGGTTTTTATTCAAAACCAAGGCGTCTTCCAAAAAAAAGTGTAAAATATAACGCAAAAAATGCTTAGAGTCATTCAAGGAATACATATGGTCAAAATCACAAAAAAGTAAACCAGGGAAAATTTTTTTTTCAAGTTTTTAAAAATTTTTTTTGCATGCGTCGAAAGATCGTGTTTTTTTACTATCTAGCGTTAGGAGGTATTTCTATATATGTAGAATAAAGTGGCACTTCCACTGATTTTTCCAAGTGAACAAAATATAAAAAAAAAATATAAAAAATTCAGAGCTCTGGAAAAAAGGTAAGAACCGCTAAATTCAATTCACGTGGTGTTTTATTGTAGCTAGTTATGTGAAATAATACCCTTATATAAATAAATAAATAATAAAATGCAAAACAAATGTTTTGGTAAGCAGATTTTAAGGGAATGAAAACAGCCGCAATTTAAAGGTATCGTGGCAGATACAAAAAAGGGAAAAGTTTTTAAGATCTAACGGCAATTGCATTTCTGACGAACAGACTATGGATACACACTTAAGTTTTAGCAATTTTTAGAAGCCTTCTTTCTCTAAAAGACCATAATGTATGTGTAACGTGGCAGAGATTTGTCACAGTAAATTTTATATTTCGTTTTTTGATTTCAATCGCCAATTTGTCGCACAGAATCGCCTCACCCAGGCCAAAATGAACAAAGATTACACCGAAAAGCTCAAAAAAGTTGTAACATTTGAGCAATACAAGAAGAAAAGTGCCGCTGCCATGCGATTGCATAACTTAATAAGTGAAAAAGTGGGCGTGGCACTTACTTAATTTCATATTTTTTTACACCCACCGTATAGTATTTATGTTCGCCATCTTTCCATTAATTTTCATCAAAATCGCTTGCATAGTTTGTGAGATATGTATTAAAATTTAAAACCATGTAATCATTAATCCTTTATATGGCGTTGAAAAAACCCTTTTTTGTAATGACCTATATCTCGTAAAAAAGTAATACAATCTAAAAATAGCGTCAGTATGGCTTCTTGTAAATACAGTTGGCTATCCAAATCCATTGAAAAAAATCAATGATACCCTTTTCTGCTTTTGTAATGTAGCTTTAAGTGGAACCCAAAACAGTGAATTTTTCATTTTTAAGCAAGGATAACTCAGGATCCAGACGTGATAAAAAAACAAAACTCAGATTTGTAATAAGCAGATCTAAGTCCATCATAAACGGCTATAAAAAAACTAGGACGGAAAAGCATGGTAGGCCTGGATGGGGGGTACGGGATTTAAAAAAAATGGACCGTCGCAGTTTCTGACATCATCCTATTTTTAGTAACTTGGGTACCAATAAGAATCTAGGCTCAGATTGCGGCTCTCATATTTTTTATACTCAAGTCCGTCTGGCGCCTAACCTAATGAGAAACTTGGGTAAAATGAAGCTTAAGGGAGGTTTAACGAAGTAGGCATACATGATTTATTGCTCTTTTTCATTCTGTTTGTTGTTACGAACATTCACAAGGGTATGAATACATTTTTTTATACAATTTTTCAGACGGTGTAGCGTGGCAGATTTTGTATGTCACGTGGCAGAGACAATGTTTTTGCTCTTAAATTATTTCTTCATAAGCTTAAAAGACCATCATGAATGCAGTTCTCTTAATTCATCTTTCATTTCTAATACATAAAAATTTGTGATCGATAGAAGCGCAGAATTTTCGATGAATGTACCTCAAAAATGACTTCCAAATTTGTGTCACGTGGCAGAGAAGTTTGACTGCTAACAACGCGAAAGCCACACAATTTATAATAATTCTTTGTTCGAAGGAAATGTGTATCTCAAGAAGCTTAATAATATAAAATTCTTAAATCATGAACATTTCACTTATTTAACATAGATATGACCAAAAAACAGCGTACAAATGTCACGTGGCAGATTTTGAGATTGACCATATGATCTCTTTACCTATTTCTGAACCAAAAAAGTTATATGCTAAAGAGTAAAAAGCACAAAAATTCGTTTTATTGCCTTTTTTTCTTTTTTGTTTTAAAATTTTTGGCATAAAAAATTTTTTTTAAAATTTTTTGAATTTCAATGGAAAATTTAATTCTCTACAAAAAGTTTTCCACCCTCTAATTTAATAGCACTAGGCGGTTTTTTCATCTTTAATGAACAATTGACCGATTTCTGTCACAAAAACACGTAAACGTCTTACTTCCGTTTTAGCATGTTTTTTACGACCTAATCATTAGACATAATATTCCTTAAAAAATAAAAATTCTAGCACAAAGTTTTAATTAACTAAAAAATTTAAGTTTTCTCACTCTTTAACTGTGAATAAAATTACTTAAGTATACAAAATCTCAAGGTTATTAAAATCAAAAAAAAATAAAAAATAAAATAAAAATATCCCAAATACGGAACAGCCAACAATGAATGACCAAAACTGTAACAGTTATTGTTGCTTTGTTATTTGTTGTTGTAATTAACTGCTTTACAAAATGCGAACGTTGATGATGATGATGCAAGCGTCTGGCTATAATTTTATATGACAATTTATATATTGCATGAGCGATATATACAGATGGTTTCCAGACCATTTTAGTAAGTGAACCACATATGAGAAGAAAAATGTTAACCTTGAAAAACAGGCTTGCAACGGCAACGGCGACACTGAATTGCAAGACACAAAAAAAAAGAAATGATGTAGCTTTGCAAGGCAGATACATATGTGTGATAACTACCCAGATAGATCCAGTAAAACAGGCTGCAAATGTAAAATTCAAGAAAATAATGAATTTTCATTTAGCAGCTACTTCATTTTTCTTTTAAGTTATGGAAACTATAATTTCATTTACATTATACAAAGATTTTTTTATTTTCTAAAAAAACCGTTCAGTATATAGGATGATTTAGTTTCTTTTTTTTTTCATTTTTGCTATTTTTTTATGGCCAACTTGTTTAAATAAGATTTTGCATAGTTATACAACAACTCATTACCGACACAGCATTTCTCAGTCAGCATCTGTTGCAGAGTTTCGTCGTGAAATCATCATCGACATCTAAGAGCCCACGAAATTGTTTGAAAAATTGGATTTTGCAGTTTTGGTTGTGTTTTGTTTTAATTTTTGGCAACATTTTATTGGGTGTCATTGTGTTATAAAGATTTTTTTTCTTTAAATCTTACATCATAAGTGAAGTGTACTCGTATTAAAGATATCATCGCGCGATTTTGAAATCAAGTTATTATCTGCTATTAGTCTGGAGATTTTCGGGATTAGCTTAAGAAAAATATGATTTATATGAAAATATCAATAATTTGATATATGAAAAACTCAAACAGGAAAATTTTAATGCGTTCAGAATATTTTTTCTTAAAATATTCTTACTAAAAAAAAAGACAAAGAAATAACTACAATTTAGATGCAAAACTTATTGAATGATTAAATTAACATTAAATAATTGATCAAGGAAACTTAAAACCAAAGTAAATCAAAATTCAAAACATTTGTTATTATTGATAAAAAATAAATAAATATCAAAATTAACGTTTACTTTTGTATGAGAAAAATAAAAATCAAAACAAATCAAGATTTTATTTTGAATGAACTGAAAACTAGTGATCAAATAGTCGGATAGTTAATTTATACATATGTTAGACGAATAAATATTTTATGAATTCGACTATTGAACAAAATCAAGAACACTGTTCTAAGGTAAAAAGTATCTCAGTTCGGACTATGTAATTATTATTCCTTGCTATTGACATAATAGGACTTTTTTCTATAATTTTGACACCGTTAAATAAATCTATATATGAAGCACTCCATGCCAAGTGTACCAGCTCAAATTTGGAAATATGGTAGATCCGGTGTGCAAGAACAACAATTCGGGAGGATTTGGTCCTAGTACCATTTGTTGTTAAAATACAGGGTGCTGAAGTTGGCGTTTTTAGTCATTTTCATGAAAAGGGTGTTTTTTCAAAAATTTATAGCTTACACTAAAGCTTGTAAATTGATGAATCTAAGTTACTGGTCTAATTAATTTTGAAGCGTTCTTTTTATAAAAAAAAATATTTCTTGGTGAAAAAAATTTTTTTCCCTTAAAAATACTTTTGAATTTTTTTTTTAAAAAAAACCCCCTTCTATTTTTTTTAAAGTACTTTAAATTAAAGCATAATTGATGAGTTTTAAAATGATGTATGATTCAAAGTGGGATTCGGACGCTAATTGGGGGTTTTTTGCTTTTGAACGCCCGTGGAATGCAAAAATCTTTTTTACTCAAGAGGAAAGCATCTTACGAAAAAAGTGTACAAGGCAAAAAATGCTTAGAATCATCAAGGAAATAAGTGTGAAGTTTTATATTTATAGGTTTTTGGGTATGGCGCGTGTCTCTGCATCATTAGTTTTTTTCGGTTTTTTTTTACCCAAGGGTCTCCAATAGGATGCAAGAATAGGATGTTTTCTACGCGTTTCTTGACTTTTTATTTCCCGACCTACGCTAAATATCTCTAAAAAAAACATTTTTTGCAAAATCTTTCTTAGTTGTCAGAAAACATCATTTTGTTAAAGCGTTTTTTACGTTTAATTTCTTAGGTGGATCACTTGAGAAATTCTTGCCCATATGCCACATGTGTATGGATCTCAGCTATAGGTTAAAAGGCATAAATCCACCACTCGGGTGATTACTATGGAGCCAAATGTCATAAAAGGCGAAAAATATCACTTTTTTGGGAATTTTGTGCTCTAACTTGCCGGAAATGCATTTTAAAGGACCAATTTGTCGGTAAAAGTTGTAGACGAGACGAACAAAACCCCATCATCAGATGCAATAAAACTTAATTTGCTTAAGAGATATATCGAAAAAACCACATAGTTCAAGGTCCAAAATTCAAACGGCCTTTTCTCGAAAACTAGAGCCAACTTGAACAAAATGGGCCAAATGGTCTTTTTTTTACCTATATTTTCACCCCGCAGCGTCAGATCGGAGTTAACTTTTTTCGACCAAATTTTGTTCCACAGTGTTATTGAAAAAATATTGTATAAAAATATTACGAAAAGCATTTTCCAAATATTTTTCATAAGCTTACTATGAAGTGTTCAATTTCGATTATTAAACAATATAAAATCAACAATTTCCAAACATTTTGTAAATTAATTTTCTATCAAAAGGTTTACTAAAATAAGCTTATAATAAATTATTTTCCAAATGTTTTTATTTGTTAACTCCTTGAATATTAATGTGTTTACACAAATTCACTTCCTATTTGACCATTTGTATGATTTGCTTTTAACTTGCAAATGCATTTTCTGCAACTAAAAGTTTTTTCGTGTCAAGACCAGTTTTTCCACAATTAAAAGCCAAATGAAAAAAAAAACAACAATGATAACAAACAAAAACAAAAAAAAAAAGTAACATTGTGACCGCGCACATCTTCCATGTCAATACATTCGTGACTACCATTGGTATCTTCCCAATAAAAAATAAAAATTGTTGAAAAAATAACTTAAGGACGCTTACGGCAGTGTCGTCGTTGACTATGCCATTTACGTCATTTGCACGTTGCACATGCGCATTCACAAGTTGTCAATACTAAAATCATGGAATTTTTAAGCTGCTGCTGTTAATGTTGTTGTTGTTGTTACGGAGAAGACGACGACGACAAACAAACAACATGCCGCCGACGGACATCCGTTCGTAAGTTTGAGCGGATAAATGCATACAACGTGTATTGCATATTTTACTATTAAATTAATTGAATTAAAAAGTAAAATTTAAGTTAAATTCATTTATTTTTTATTATTTCTAAAAAGACTTTAAAGACCTGTTGCGCAGCCTTTTTCTCTACTGAAGCAGTTCTAGTCTAAGTATTTTTAAATCTCTTTAACATTAGATATGGTCATCATTTTTGGTCGCATTCTACTTAAACCTGTAAACCGAAAGTAAATTTCTGACTCAGTAGCTTAAATTTCTACATTTTTTCTTATTGTTCTTTTTACAAAATCAATTAATATTGAAATCAAATAAATTTAACAAAAAACAAAAATACCGGTTTCAAACGAAAGTTCGTTGCTTAAGTCTTTTGTTTAGACAAACGAAACAAATTGAACGGTAGATATTATAATTTTGGAATAAATATTTATTAAAAGTGAATCTATTAGAGCAGTTTTATGTATTAAAACTATTTCATTGACATTTTTATTGTATTTATAATTTATTTAAACTTCGAGCAAAGTTCGTTGCTTAAGTCTTTCGTTCCATAGTCTGATTTTCTGTTAAAAAAAGTTTGTTTATATTGATTGCAAGTGTATAAACTTTTGTACTTTTAACATTAAAGTAATAAAAATAAAGCAACAACTTTTATTTTTATTAATATTTTTTTTTTTTAGCAACAATTTCAAGGTCGATTGTTAAAGTAAAAAAGTAAATAAACAAAAACGGTTATGCTGAAAATTTAAATTATTTATTTGTCATGTGACTGTATGGAAGTGTTATAATGAAATGTATGCATGATTTCGTATATGAGTATTTGTAACAATACATTAATTTTTTTGTGCATGTGTTAGTATTAGCGTATTGTAGCGCTAGTGCAGAATGTTTTTTTTTTTATTCATTATGTTTTTAAGTTTTTTTTTCATTTAACTTAATTTGCTGGCAATTTAATTTTTCTTCTTTTAACGAAATGCAGACATTACAACAGCTTCGTTTGAAGAAATAACACAAAAATGCTACAATTAAAGATACAATTTTGCTCGTGTAGGCGTATGAATAGGCAACGCGTGTATTGCCATTCGAATTTGCGAGGGTTTTTATAACAATAATTAAGTAAAGCTGTTACTATTCAGTTTATTATCTTTATTTTTAAATGATATTTTTTATAGTTCGAGTTCAAGGTATTTGATAAAATAAAATATTATTTTTTAAATGAAAAAGAATGAAGTATATACAGGGTGTACTGCATAAAATTACGATACTTCTGGGAGCTGAGAGAGTATGAGGGGGATTAAAAATACTTCTGAGGAGTTACAGTGTTAAGACAGATTTTCTGATAGTTGAAGAAAAAAAAATTTCATGGGTCACCCGAGCATTCTAGAGAAAACTTTTTTAGAGAATTGTATGAGCTTTCTAAGACTGTATTTGGTTTATTGGGGTTAAAAGGATTTCGCAAAGATCTAGAACTTTAAAGTTGATATTTTAAGTTTTTTCCCCTATTTTTTGACTTTGGCGGCCATTTTAGAACTAAAAGGGTGCTACATTTGTTACAGCAATTTTTTGGTTTGAGATCAGAAAATGTTGACAACTTAGCCAAATCGATGGTTTGATAAAAAATTAATAACTGTCAAATCTTTACACGCATGCGCGCAGCGGTGACTAAAATAACAAGTAATTTTGCGTTGAACGCTCTCAAGGTCATGTGAATATATGAATGCAAGAAAGCTGTTTTTAATTATAAGACAAACATTTATTTTATTTAAAAAAAAAAACTTACCTCTATAAAATAAACGGCTTTTTTTTTGATGTGGCTGCTTTTTTGACTGTCCAGCAGTGCTTTAAGGTTTGCTATAATTATACGTATGTGAATTAATGCAAAAAACGTAGCACGTTATTTAAATTAATACGAGATTTTAAACAAATTTGAAAAATTAAATTATAAAAAATTTTAAATTTTTTTGAAAAACTTGAACTCTCAACACTGCGCTTGCGTTTTTTGCCAAAAGAAAAAAATTACACACACACAAATGCGCACGCTTAGATATTAATATTGGTACTTTAAATATATTTTTTTTTTCTGCAAATAAAAAAATTTATGATTTTAATTTGGTTTAATGATTTTTTTCACAATTTCCACTTTTTTTATCTAACGTGCTCAACTTTAAAGATTTTTGTTAATTTAATTGCTGTCGGCGGTAGAGGGAGGTGGGGAAGAAATCATTATAGCAAAAATAAACAAAAATTAATTAAAGTTGAGTTTTTTCTTTAATTTCAAATTAAAACACATCAAGTTGTATGTAGTCATCATTTGCGCACAGTTTTTACTCGATTTTTCATATTTTTTTTTTTTTCTTTTGACTGATATTTCGTTTTAATTTTTACGCATTAACTCCGTGCTGTGTTTCTGTTGTTGCCTTAAGTTTGTTGTTGTTGTTGTTTTTATTGTTTTCATAACCGTGGCCAATTTTATCTTTTGCTACGTGCACATCTTCATAAGCAACAGCTTCAGTTATGAAATGTTTAATTTTTCCCCAACGTAATTTGTAGCGCGCAGACTTTTGCAAAACAAAAGATTTAAGACACGAACTTGTTATGAAGTGAACTTGCCGTTTGCCAAAACAAGTTTTTTATTTTCATAAAAATTTATATATTTTTTACTAAACAAGAGGTTTAAACATTTATTTAAGTATTTTATTTTTTGCGTGACGCATGCGCAACGAAAGTGACACTTGGAATTAATAGTTATTTTAAATTGATTTTTTGGGTTGGCCTAGATACAAAATTTAATGAATGATTTTTCTCAATATCTAACCTTTAATATGTATGTATGTATTGTATAAATGTGACAAAGCTGCAACGAAAGTGACGTTTATTAGAAAACGATATGCTTAATTTTCCGAGTTGGGTTAAGTTTAATAACTTTCTTTACAAAAATCTAGCGACTTGATTTTTTCATTATATATCGTCACAAACGTTGCATATTCGTCACGAAAAAATCATGTCGCTAGTTTTGTGAAAAATTTTTCAAAAATCCACAGAACTTATAAAAAGCATTAATAAATGAACTAAGCATGACAAGAGCTAAAGTATTTAAGTGACGGTATTGCAACGAAAGTGATGGTTATTATAAACGATATATGAAGAACAAAACAAAAATTGCATTAATTTTTTTTTTAAAATTATGTCATCAAGAAAAATTTTCGTCACGAATCTGCAACGAAAGTGACGTTTTTTAGAAAACGATATGCTTGATTTTCCGAGTGGAAGTTATGTTTAATAAATTTCTTTACAAAAATCTAGCGACTTGATTTGTTCATGATGTATCGTCACAAGCGTTGCATATTTGTCACAAAAAAATCATTTCATTATTTTTGGGTAAAATTTGTCAAAAATCCACAGAATTTATAAAAATCATTAAATAAATCAATTAAGCATGACAAGAGCTAAAGTATTTAAGTGACGATATTGCAACGAAAGTGATAACCATTCAAAATAATACATGAAATCTATATGTATAAAAATTAATGTTTGTATTTCTGCATGTTTCTTATAGACTCCCAACCGGCTGGACCGATAACCGATCTAAATCATTAGTTTCTTCGGTTTTTTTTTTAGCCCTGAAGTCCCCCTAGGATGCCGAAACCAAAATTTTTTTTTTTCTTGACGTTTAGAGAATGAAGCCTTTTAAAATATTGAAGCCGTATTATTTACTTAATCAAACTCTGTATCAAAAATCAAAGTTATTTTGATGAAGTTACAGCGAAACTTATGAGCTTTTAATAAAAAACATGCGGTAAGTATAAACGGCAATATTGAAGAAAAATTAATTTTTATTTAACTTGAACAATATTCAATAAAACCACATTTTAAAAAAAAAAAATGTTATAAGACAAAATTTGTTTAATTTAATGTCTTAAGGCACAAGCTCGTTTTAAGTTAATTTACTTTAAAAACCGTATCAATCATACCCATCAAGTTATTTTAATGTTTTTGCTTCAAAAAAGTCTTGAATACAACGAATATAATGAGTTAGATGAATAAATGCTCAAAATAAAACTGTATCAAACATATATTTAGCTTTGTTTCTGATGATATTAACTTAAAATGCAGCAATATTTAAAAAACATATCAATAGAAGTGCTTTATTTCATCCTCATTATCACACAATAATCCTAAAATAACAAAATTTTAATAAAAAAAACAGTAATTTCCTTCAAATTGAGTTATCAATGTCTGCAGTTAACTGTTTCATAAACATTTTCCAACACTATGTAGTAAGCTTGCAACACTGACAATTTTTGTAGTTGCTCAAATTGTTGCTCTTGCATTGACCGCATGGGAAAGTACGTTGCTTAAGTCTTTTGTTTGCCAAAGTAGATCAAAGTACATATACTTATCTCCGTGTAGATATTTGAATAATGTATTTTAAAAGTTAAAATAAGTTTTTTGAAAACGTCGAGTTCGTTGCTTAAGTCTTTTGTTTTGAAACCAAAATTTCCATTACTAATAGCAATTGATTTATACAATTTTTTTAGCAAAATTAAAGTATTTTAAAGCAAAAACAACGCTTCGCTCACTGTGACATCATCGAAGAAAATAAATAGCAAATGCGCGTATAAGAAACATGTGGTAAAAACCAGCAGCAGACGACAACCAGCGGCTGAATACCAAAAAAAAAAAAGCACATGCACAAGGCCAGTGCGCTTGCTAAAAGCGACTTTAACACTTTTACGGCTGCGAGCGAGCACAAACTTTACACAACAACAAAAACAACAGACATTTCCTTGCGCGTTGACAAATTCTTGCGATTTCCTGTGACAGTGCAATTATTTTTTGTTTTATTTCAATTATTTTTCGCTTTAATTTGTTGATTTAATTCAAATTCTGTTTAGAATTTGTTTAAATTCTTTTCTTTTTATTTCATACCACAAATGTTACAAAATTTAAAATCCAAAAAAAAAAAGAATAAAAATTCTTGACAACACAATAAAACGAAAAACCGACGACGTACGACAACGCTCAAATGTTGCGAGCAACACTGCAACCAGTTAAAGACTGAAAAATTCAGCGCAACTCATTTGAGCCACAACTATCAAAAAGACGTTCGCGCTCTGTGCTTAAGACAACCTATAGAAACAACAACAACAATACAATACAAACAACTACAACACTAATATCATTGTAAGACGCCATTAAGCTGTGGCTATAGCTGTATCTGTGCAACAGGTTGTGAGCGCCAGCTGAGCATAATGCTGTAGATGAAATTGCTTGCGGTTTTGCTTTTAACTCGAAAACCAGTCTTACCAAGTTTCAGAGAATTTGCGCACCTAAATCGCGCTGAGCTAAAAAAATATGAGAAAAAAAAAACGCAGTTTGCCGCTAAGCTGCGAGCGAGTGTTGATAACTTAAAGTTGTGCTGTCGCCTTTGCCATCACCGTCACTTCGTGTTTCTTCGTTATGCTTCGTTTGCTACAACATCGTTGTTGTAGTTGTGTGAATGTGTTAGCTTTGGGATGAGCTCAGTTTTCAGTTTTGTTTTTGTTTTTTAAGCTGATTTTTTATGATTTTCTTGTTGTTGTTGTGTTGTTTTTTTTGCATGCTGCTTGACTTAGGAAATGGACACTGGTTGCACTTGGGCTACGAGGTGGGAAGTCATGCTTGGTTGACGCTGATAGGCATGAGTTTGCTCAAAGTCGTCTTCTTCTTATTTATTTTGTATGTAGGTAAGGTATGTCGATAACAAGTAAATATTTCAAGTAAATTGTTTATTGCGTAATTTTTAGATATTTTTCAATTCTTCTAAAAAAAGTCATTTTCGAAGAGGTTCTCTATTTTTATTTTAGAAAAAAAAAACACTAAAAAATTTAAGTAAGGACTTGTTTACATATTTAGAAAAGTCATGGAACTTTTACGCTCCTTTTTTCTCTGCTTATGCTCTACTCTTTTGACACTATTTACACGTAAATCTCAAAGTCATATTTCACTCACTGACAGTGAATATGATTTTGCTAATTGTGACTTTCTATGTAAACTGAAGCTAACTATACTTACATTTAAAAAGGTTTGACTCTTTGATTGACTCTAATCTACTGGCTTTTCCGGCACAAAAAAAGCAATAAATTTTATTATTGACCCGTTGAACGTCGCCTCACTTTTGTCTTGGTGCCATTTGCATATGGACATTTAACAGGTGTCGAACGTGACCGTCGAAAACATTTAAAGTGCAAAAAAAGTGAAAGTTATAGCACCTAGGTAGCACTATAATAAGTGCCAACGTTAATATCAGGCAAAGTTTTGGTTCCAAGATAAATGCAAAAAAAGACACAAAACGAACGTGACAAAAATAAAAGTAGTTTTCGTGCCTATTCAAAGAAAGTCAGAATTCAGCGAAACAAGTCAGAATTTTAAAGTGCGACTAATTTTAGAATCTTACGCAATAATTTTGCTTTATAATGTATTTTGTGCAATTCAAATATCTTTCGTACTTTTCTTTATTTTGATCATACAAATTTTAAATTGAAAATCTTTCAAAAAACCAGGATTTCCCACTTAATGTTGGATAACCTTATATTGTTAAGTTGAGGTGACATCACCAATTTTTCAAAAGGATTTCATTTTACATGTGTACCAAATCTCATTTTTTTTCTTTTAGGGGCATGGTACCGCCCATTTTCCCAGGGAACATTATTTATCCTGACGCTCTGTCTACATGTATCAAATCTCATTTATATGCAATAAACATTTTCGGAGATATGATGAAGTGATTTTTGTGAGGGCGTGATACCGCCATTTTTCCCAGTACACATTATTTGTCTTGGTGTTTTTTACATAAGTACCAAATCTCATCTATGTACGCTAAATAGTTTCAGAGATATGATGATTTAAATTTTAAGCTCAAGGTGGACCTTTTTGCGAAAATGTCGATACATACCAAACCTGATTCATCTGCGTCAAGTGATTTCATAGCTATGATAAATTTTTTGCAGGGTGTGTTGTCACTCATTAGACGCAATTATGTCGACATAAAAAAGAACATTTTACAATAGCTTACTAAGTAGAATAAAGGCACAAGGCGAAATAAAGTAACATTAAAAAATACAAATTGTATATGGTGTGATTCTTAAGCCTTTGATAGTCTAAAGTCTAATTATTTGGTAAAATGATATGTTCAACCTAAGCCAAAATATGCTTCAATAAAAAATCCATTTAAATCAATGTTAATCTCAACAAGTTCGTTGCTTTAGTCTTTCGTTTCAACCATAGGGGAATTACAATAGAACACAGATTTTGTTTTACTTAATTTTCAATATTTTTTATTTGTTATTTTAAATGAAAATTCAATTAAAATTATAAAAATTGAATAGGTTTTAAAGAACTAAAAAATTTAAGCTCAACGTTAATCATTTGGCTATAAGCAAACCAGCAGCAAAAAATCACAGCTACAGCCAAACTTGACTTGAAATGTTGGTTGATAACTTCCGGGTTCTTAAGTTTTTCTAACACACATACAAGCATAATAAAATTCAATTACATATTTTGTATCAAAGCGAGTGTGATTTGTTTCTTTAACTCTCTTTTTTCTATTTTTCTCAAACTCTTAAACTTGCTGGTGCTGCTGGTGGCCATTACTCTTTTGTTTTATTTGTGAAAACTCCAACCGCTCTTTTGTGCAAAAACTTGGCAACTTTGTGTGTTTATGTTGTTTGTGTCTTTTGCTCAATTAAACCTGTTTTTTTAGCGAAACTTGGCTTAAAGCAACTAAGCAGCCTAAGATATTAAATAATTGTATGTAGTCAGCAGGGCTAGTTTAAATCAAAGTAAATCAAGTTATGGATAATTTCAGAGAGCGCAGCATAGACTTGCTCTCTCTTGAATTAAATAATAAAAATAGAGTGATTTTCGTTTTACATTTTGCAGAATATTTTTTTGGGAGAAAAAATACCCAGCTATGAGCTCATTGTTTTGAGACTTCTTGTATTATTTTATTAACTTTTTAAAACTTTAGTCTGTGTATCTTCAAGTATTTTAAGCATTTGATTATTTTTATTTTTAGTTTTTATTTGCGTCGGCTATGCTGACTGATTACTAAAGTACATGTACAACAATAACATCGTTATTGAGCAGTCTATACAAAAAATGAAGACGTAAAGAAAAATGAGTTTGTCGTGGGGGTACAACCAGAATACCTTGGGTATCACGGATAAAGAATGAAACAAGTTGACACGTATTGCAAAACTTTGCTTGACAATGTTGTTATTTTTTGTTGTTTTTGTTTTTATAAAAACTGCTCATTGGGTGGATATTAATTTAATATTAAAATGATGTTAAAGCGGGTTTTCTTGCTATTTATAAAACTGATTAATGGGTCGATTTGCTTGAAAATTAAAATTAGCAGCTGTTCAATTTATTGAATGAAAATTTCATTCATAGGTATTTCGATTTTTTTATGTATATGTATATATAAATTTCACATATTTGTACATATGTTAGTATAATTATGATTTTATGAATAACAAAACATCATAAATTAAGAAGGATTTGTAAGTATAGTTGTGTAAAAAGAGTAACATTTTGTTACATGTGCATTTCCCAATTGACGAACGTGACCGTCGCACACATTTAAAGTGTCAAAAAAAGTGGAAGTAAAACATATTTTTATTTTAGTTTTTACTTTACATCACAGCTATTAGGTAGCACTATAATTAGTGCCAACGTTAATAGCAAGTGAAGTCCTGGTTCCAAGATACACGCAAAAAAAACAAAACGAACGTGACAAAAATAGAAGTAGTTTTCATGCCTATACAAAGAAAGTCAGAAACAAGTCAGAATTTTATAGTGCGACTAATTTTAGAATCTTACGCAATAATTTTACTTTATAATGTATTTTGTTTGATTCAAATATCTTCTGTACTTTTCTTTGTTTTGGTCATAATCTGAATCGATACGTGACAATATGAACTCGACATTTTTTCCACCATACAAATTTTAAATTGAAAATTTTTCAAAACCCAAGATTAATGTTGGATCACCTTATCTTGTTAAGTCGATGTGGTATCACCAATTTTTCCAAAGGATGTCATTTGTCCCTATACATTTTACATGTGAACCAAATCTCATAAATTATAGATTTCTTTTTTTAGAGGCATGGCATCACCCATTTTCTCAAGGAACATTATTTTTCCTGGCGCTCTGTATACATGTATCAAATCTCATTTCTGTGCGATAAATATTTTCGGAGATATGATGAAGTGATTTTTGTGGGGACGTGATAGCCCCATTTTTTCCAGTACACGTTATTTGACTTGGTACTAAGTATTTACATATGTACCAAATTTCATCCATGTACCTTAAATAGTTTCAGAGATATGATGATTTAATTTTTTGGCTCATGGTGGACCTTTTGGCGGAAATGCCGATATGTGTTTTCATATTTTAAAATCTTGTGTTATGTCTTACCTTTATGACATTTCAAAATTCTATTTAAACAATTGACATAAATCAAATACCAAACTGTTGAAAGGATCTGGTGAATGCCTAATAACCCAAAGAGAGGGACGATCACTGTCAATGAAAAAAATAAACGAAAACACAACATCACGTACAATGTTGCTGTTAATATTCACTTTCAGTATTGTTATTTTTAAAAAAATTGGAAATTATTAAAGCAAACATGACTGGCGTGACTTCAAAGCAGCAAACCAACTAGACAAGATAGTCAACAAGACAGGCCAACCAGTGGACAACCCCTAGCAATGTTGCAGAGATTATGAGACATGCATGTACAAACCGAAAAGAACAAAAAAAAAAGACAACTTCATACCAACTGGAGAAGAGAAGCCTTTAGAACAAGAATCTAAAAATAAAAACGTCAAATAAGTAATAGGAAACACAAACAATAAAAAAGTAACAAAACCAACAAAATAAAAAAAAAAAATTCTTTACACATCCCCGTAAGGATTTACTTTAATTCATACGTTAAAGCCTGCACTTAGCTGAGCCAAGATATCAAAACAAAAGCCACAGCGAAAATGCGTGCACTCAGCGTGCCATTCATTCTATATTTAGTGGCTAAGATTGGCTATATGTAACAGGTAAAATAGAAAAGACAACTAACACAATACAAGAATGTGCCCTATGGGGAGAAACTTACGCGCTAGAGTGGTGCAAAAAATTATTTCATAGCAATAGTTTAAACTTAAACAAAATTTAAAGAAAAAAAAATCTTTGAAGGAAAGAGGTCTTATCTTCTACGGGAGAGCTAAAATATGAGATGAGGAACATTTTACCAGTTGTGAAGTTAAGGTTGAATTCACTGCTTGGTCATGCTCCGAATATATAGGGTGTATCGTATAAGGTTACGAAGCTTCTGGGAGATGATAGAGGAGGCCCAGACTAACAAAAAATTGCACCTCGTGGGGGGAGGGCTAAAATGTACCCCTGAGGAGTTATAGGGTTAAATCTGATTTACTGACTTGTTTTACAAAAAAAAAAAAATTTCTTGGATCACCCCAACGTTTTAGAGAAAACATTTCTAAAACAAAGTCTTAGCTATTTGTTTGAGCTTTTAATTAGTCTATATGGTTTATAAGGTCTAAAAGAATTTCACAAAGTTCTGGACCTTTAACATTGATATATTAATTTTTTTTTTTTTCTATTTTTTGACTTTGGCGACCATTTTAGTATGAA
Source organism: Calliopum simillimum (assembly GCA_951812925.1). Classification (NCBI taxonomy): domain Eukaryota; kingdom Metazoa; phylum Arthropoda; class Insecta; order Diptera; family Lauxaniidae; genus Calliopum; species Calliopum simillimum. The sequence goes on from OX638370.1 coordinate 104,450,974, forward strand.
AAAGGTCTTATTAATATATTCTTTTATAATTTTTTTTGAGATCCTTGTTTATTTTCCTTTAATTTGGTAGCACATTTGTCTTACAGATTTGTTAATTTGAGGTCAGAAAAAAATAAATTTCAAAAACAATCCGTTTGAAGGCTCCAGTTGATAAAGGGCAAGACAAATGTGCTACCAAGTTAAAGGAAATTGAACGAGAATTTAAAAAAAAAATTATAAGGGGATATGTTAATAGGACTTTTTTCATACTAAAATGGTCACCAAAGTAAAATATAACTTTGCTAAACCTATTTAAACCCTATAAACTATATACACTACCTTAAAGCTAAAACAATTAACTAAAACTTTGCTGCAAAAATGTTTCCTCTAAAACGTTAGGGTGATCCAAGAAATTTTTTTTTGTTAAACAAGTCAGAATATTAGTTTTAGCCTTATAACAGGGGTACATTTAAGACCCCCTCAGGTGCAATTATTTATTAGTCTAGGCCTCCTCTATCGCCTCCCAGAAGTTTCATTACCTTATACGATACAACCTGTATATGGGTGATTCTTAGATAACTGTGCTTTTTGGAGTTGTAAAATTGGCAGATAATTTTTTTGGATTTTTGCAAGATTCTTCATGCTATCTTGTGTAAACACACTCTTAAAACTCACCTTTTAAGTAGATCAACAACAAGTGTGAATTTACGGCTTTGAGGTCGAAATTAAGAAATTTTGCTGCCACGTTTGTGACCAAATTGCCACGTTTGTGACATTTTAGCCACAGTATGGAAAAATTATGGTTTTGAAGCATTTTGATGAGAGATATATTGCATATGATGACAAATTTACACTTCAAGACTAATTTTGCAACGGTGTCATTTTTTTTATACCCTACCGCCCTAAAGATCAACTACGGTTCCCTGTCCTCTGTTTTAATAGCCGTTTATGATGGATTAGGATCTCCTAATTACGAATCTGATCTTGATTTTTTTCTATTACAACAATATCCTTAGTTATCCTTGCTCAAAAGTGAAAAAATCACAGATTTGACATCTACTTAACTAAAACAGCAACAAGTAAAATTAATTTTTGTCAATGGATTCAGACAGCCGAATTTATTATCAACAAGACAAAATTTACCATTTTACAATTGGATTCCCAGTTTCCGAGTTATAAGCCTTTAAAAAAAGGATACCTCTCAATAACACGCAAAGGACCGAAAAATTAACAAAAATGGTAAGTTTTATTATTTTTACCAGAAATATATTTTATAACGAAAATTTTAAGCCCTTGCAGACTAAAATCGGATGAAAAAATAAGGCTCTATTGTAGATTTAGTGAATGAACAGATGAAAGTTTGATTCTGTGAATTTGCAAAGTAGTAGTTTAGTAGGCTTATTCACTAAATCTAGAATAGAGCTGTCATTTTTCATGCGATTATGGTCTGCAAGGTCACGAAATTTGTGTTATTAAATATGTTATTGATAAAAATAATAAAACTTGATTTTTTGTAACTTTTCGGTCTCAAAAAATCCTTTGTATGTTATCACAAAATGTCCTTACTTTAAACGCTTATAAATCGGAAGTTGGGAATCCAATTGAAAAACGGTAAATTATGTCTTATTGACAATAAATTTGGCTGTCTGAATCCATTGACAAAAAATATTTTTACTTGTTTTTGTTTTTGCTCTATAGCTTTAAGTAGATGTCAAAACAGTGATTTTTTCACTTTTGAGCAAGGATAACTCAGGATTCTGATGGTGTAGAAAAATGTTTGTATTAAAAACATAATTAATAGCCTTCAACTAAACATCTGTAAACTCAAACTTTATATGAAATATGTTTTTTTGCAGACTGATAAAAAGTGCCACGTTTGTGACATTTTTGATGCGCCACGTTTTTTCAGTTTATCGCTCATTGTAAAGCACGCTTTTGAGTTCAAGATTTTTCCGAAACAATTTGGGGTCATGTCTGCAAATCCTACAAAAAAATTGTTTCATGCATAAAATAAAATGTCCTACCTGGGAGTGCCGAGTGCCACGTTTGTGACCATAATTTTTAGAAAAAACTGTTTTTGTTTATAAAATGCCCTATAAAACGCAAACAGATTTCTTTTTGGACGCGTTCGGACATGATGACCTTTGGGTGATGGATAGTGATCAGAATTAATGCATGTGTATTGCAATTTATTGACTGAAACAGTAGCACCATGCAGTAGTAGCATAATGCTTTTAAGAAATTTTTTTTTTCCAAAACTAGGGGACAGTTTTCAATTCGAAATTGTGCCCTCTAAAAATTATTTAAAACTGCAGATGAGCTCAGAATATTGTAGCCTTAAGTATTTACTTAATATGTGTAGTAACTTGTTTTCTGTTCCATTTCCGTTTTTGGGTCGTTTTTCATCGTTTTATGTATAAAAAGTAGGGGTAGGACATGCCACGTTTGTGACATTTGGGGTATATTTGCAAACTTTCAAAGTAGACCAATAAATATTTGGTGGTAAAATTGATCCGCTCTATTAGAAAAACATAGTTTCTAACTTATAGCGTAATTTTTTGTGAAAAAAAAGCCTACTGTATAGGTGAAATCGCCAGAGGACACAAAAAGTACAGTTATCTGAGAATCACCCATATATATGTACTTCTGACAAAACAACCTTGCTCGAGATAACTCAATTTTCCAGAACTTGAGTCATAAATATTAAATTTATATACACTTCTTTTGGTGTAAGCGTCATAATTCTTGGTTTCAGAGATATAAGGGTGTCTTATATGGTAAAGAATTGTCGACCAATAAAACAACAGTTTGACAGCTGACAGTTTATTGTTGGTAGAATTGCATTGTAGGAGGAGGTTTAACGCTGCATCGAGGAAATTCAGATACATTATTGAAAAGTTTTTAGCTCTCCTGAAAAGTGGTCAATTTCTAGTTGAGTTGTTTTGTCAAGATGCCCAAGCTATTATGATGAAATTTGGAAGGTAGGTGCCGACTATGAATGCCATAAACTGGTCGAAAAAAGGAATATGTTTTTGGTGCTTAGTTTGTATCTCATATCTGAGGAAAACTCCGTTATAAATGACAATCTTTGAACTGCGATATCTAATTACATACTTGAGTTTTTCATTTTAAAATACTATGACTCAATACCTTTCTTTAAATTTTCCGGTGTTCGAGGTGTTCTTATATCCCAAGTATAGTACTTAATATACATATATTTATAGAAAACGCAAAATAAAAACCGGATTTTGAGTTTTAGAAGATAAGGTCCGTTTTCTTGTGTGGAATCATTTAAATTCGAATACCATAAAAATTTAGGTGCATTTATTTTTTGACAGGGATGGCAATAACAACCTTTAAAAAGAATACTCTAACCCACAATACATTTTTTTTTTTTTTTTTTTGTATTACTCTAAAATTATTTGCAAATATAATGAGGCATCGATCGCTAACAGCAACCATTAATAAAACATGAACTATAAAGCAACAAGCGCAGATTAAGAAGAACTCTTCTATGGGTGAAGAAAACCATCAGAGTGTGGATAATTCGTAAAAGATTCCACTGATTAACTACAAGCAAAAAACTAGAGCTGTCATAATATTGTATGTAATTTGTGTTGTGTGAGAAATGAGTTATGGTTTCGATTTTTTTATTCCCCTTGTCATTAAGCACGTCGAACCACGCACTAGACATTGCTAAGAAAACAAGTTAAGGTTTTGCTAAAATTAGAACCAATGGATGGCGTAGCCAAGTTTCAGAGATTTTTTTTTTATGATTTTCTCAATAATTTTGAGCATAACCAACACACGACTCCGCCTGATCAACTTAATGGTATGAACACTTCACTGGCACACTAGATCTTGCAAACAATAACTATGAAGAATTCTTCATTTTGCGGTATTTGTAATTTAAAAGGACATGACAACTATCAAGAATAAGTATATCTTATCATCATAATTACTGATATTTACGTTACAAACGAAAGGACATTGTGATAGATTATATTGCACTAAGTACCGCCGCTGGGCCTTCGTGTGAATTCACAAGGCAGTAGAGGACGTGATAGACCAATAACCACCTTGAAAAGGTCGCTGGGTAAGGAAATAAATTCAAGAATCGGGAACGTGGTGGCAAGTGGTAAAAATCATCGCAAAGGATCGTTATAAATGGAGACGTTTCATGTTGGCCCTATGCTACTTCTAGGAGTTACAGAAGAATATAACAGGTCATTCAATAAGTCCGTAGAATAAGTAAGAAAAACACAAAATTTTGACCGAACTCGATATTATTATTCAACATAGTTGCCTTGGAGGGCGATACAACGAGTATAGCGATTTTCCAACTTTTCGATACCACTTTTATAGTACGATTTCTCTTTTTCGTCAAAATAGGCCTCAGCTGACTGTCTTTTGGATTCAGGTGTGTAAAAGTGAAGCCATGTTTCATTGATTGTCACATATCGACGATAGAATTCGATTTTATTGCGGTTTAACAGCGCCAAACACTCCTCTGAAGCATCAATTCGTTTTTGTTTTGGTCGACTGTGAGCTCACGCGGTAGCCACTTTGCAAAGAGCTTTTGCATACCCAAATGTTCGTGAAAAATGGTAAAAACACTACTATTTGATATCTTTACAATGTCAGCTAGCTCGAGCTTCTTCAATTTGCAATCGTTTATAACAAATTTGTGAATTTTTTTTATGTTTTCTGGAATAACGGCTTAATTTGGGAGTCCACAGCGCTCTGCATCATTTGTGCTGGTACGACCATGTTTAAATTTAGCAATCCATTTGTATCGATGGAGCAGAGTTTGGATAATGTTTATATCAAGACATTGTTTGGTTTCCACTGTATTTTTTCATCAAAAAGCAATGCTTTATCAAAACTCGAAGTTCATTTTTTTTTTTACTAACAAAAGTTGCTTCACACTTAATGCTATAACTCACGAATCAATAGTTCGATTGCTGTCAAATTTATACACGTAACGTTTGAAAGTTAGTACTAAATAAAAATCATAGTAATGCCATCTATATGTCATCCTACGAACTTATTGAATGACCTGCTATACATGCAAGTACTATATAGTACTTATATGAATGTATAGCTATCTAAGAAAAACAATCATACTTTCTGTAAAAGTTTGTTGCTCTATTAGCAGATATAAGAAATACTCGTAAATCAGCCTACACATTTTCTATTGCATAAATTTGACTATGATAATCTGATGTCACATAAATAGCTTTTGGGATTAAAATAATTTGTAATTTGTTATATAATGAATCAGAATAAATTTAAACTTAAACCGTTTGAGCAGCATTGCGTCATCATTTCTTAAAATATATACATGCTGCAAGCGTTTTATGTTCAAAAATTGATTTGATTTTTCATTTCCAAAAAAAAATGTTGCAACCTAAAGAGGCAAACATTCTGGAACTAAAACTTTCATAAAAGTTTCTTAATCAGATATACACTAGATTGGGTCGATTTTGTATGAATCAAAATGAAATCATTCCGATACCGGCATAAAAGTAAGAGAGACATTTAAAAGCGATACCTGCATTATTTTTCTTTTTTTCATTCATTATCCATTTTGTATAAGAAACTTGTTTTTTGGTCATAACTTTTTTTTCATTACAAAATGGATACCCAAGGGTACTTTAGAAATAAAAACTATATTCTTAGAAAAATTTTGGCGTTTAAAAATTATAAATTTTTTTGAGGATATAGATAATATTTGCATCCCAAAATCGATTTTTTTACGTTTTTCAATTACGCGGTCAAAAAACGATTTTTAACTCAGGAGCAAGCCATCTAACGAAAAAAGTGTATGTGGCAAAAAATACTTGAAATTATCCAAAGGATACGTGTGAATTTTTTCAGAATTTTTAGAATTTTTTTTTTAAATTTTTTAAAAAAATTTATGAAATTGAGTTTTCAGCTCACGATTGTCAGCAAATTGCTAGGTTCACTGAAAACGAAGGCAGCTACGAAAAAATTTTGTATGACGTAAAATGCTCAAAATCCTTCAAAGAATTGATGTGAATTTGGTCGGAATTTTTGGAATTTTTTTATTTTTTATACCCTACACCCAGAGAATATTCACTTTGTCCTTCCGTTTGTAACGCAGAGAAGGAGGCGTGGCAGATATAGAAAAGTATATATATTCTTGATCAGCGTCACCTCCTGAGTCGATATAGCCATGTCCGTCTATCTGTCTGGCTGGCTGGGTGTGGAAATACATTTTTTGGGAAAACTAAGCAAGATAATTCAATGAACTTTGGTGCACAGCCTTCGGCGTCAAAGTTAGCTCGGGGGATTGAAAATGAGCGAAATCGGTCAACGGACACGCCTACCGCTCATACAAAAAATATATTCAAAATGCAACTTTTTGAGTTTTTTCACGATAATGCAACCAAAATACACATAAATACTACGAATTGTAAGCACAAGCTCTAAACAAAAACCAGGAGAATTCGGACAAGAGGGCGTGGCACCTCCCATATAAGCAAAAGGTTCAAAACGCTATACTGAAAACATTTTTTGAGATAATCCAACCAAATTTCACTCAAATGCTAAGAACTATAAGTTCAAACTCTGAGAAAAACTGGGTGAATTTGGACAAGAAGGCGTGGCACCTTCCATATAAGCAAAACTTTCAAAACACTGCTGTGTAGGGTATTTAATGTTTGGCCAAGCCAAAGGTAACACCCTTACTAGTTTTTTTTTTTTTTTGACAAAGTTTTGAAAAATTACAAAATATCTCAAAAAATTCTGAAAAAATTTACACGTATTTTTTGAACAATTCTAAGCATTTTTGTATACACTTTTTTCGTTAGATGCTTTGCTTCTGAGTAAAAAATCGTTTTTCCGAACCGAATAAATAAATAAATTTTTAAACGGAACATAATCTTTATTTCTAAAGCACTCTTGGGTATCCATATTCTAATGGAAAAAAAAAGTTATGACCAAAATAGCCAAAATAGGCCTTCAGTAGAGTCAAAAGTGCTCCATTGGTTTTTCTCAAAATGAAAAAAAAGTTTGCAGATATCGTTTCGGGATGAATTTAAATTTGGACCCGGTCTAACAGACACACTTCTACTTGTGCTGCATATAATCTTAGAAGTGATCAGACATCTACGTGTCACCTAACAGTTATTATGAGATACAATAAACTTGGCGTCATACTCAATTTATTACTCATTGTAGCTGTTATTATTATGTAGATATGTATATGCCGAACAGCAAAAGGAAACTTATCTAATCAAATTTGTCACTCATGCTGGATTATCTATTACCGGTTTATTTTGTCCATTTAATTAATTGTCTTGCATTATACGACTACATGACTTCAACCCCAGCAACCTTTTCTCGCGTACTTTTATTTTTGCCATTTTCTTTTGAATCTGCCACAATATTGACGACTTTAAACGGATTTTTCTGCTTTAATTTGTATTTCTGTTCTGTTTATTTTTGCTAACCAGTTTAATTGCCAATCATTCAGTACAGGGCGTTGCTTCTAACGTTTCAACTTTTAAACTTTGAAAGCATTAATGTCTTGGCACAGCAACTTCCAACTTGTTCACTGTTAATTCTCTTGGACGTGGGTGGTTCCGTTCTTATGGTCTGTTTTTTTTTTTTTCTCTCTCTTTTTTTTGCCAACATCTCAAGGTTATTGCGTCATTAAAGTTCAGTTTGAATATGCTCGCATGTGTTGGGGCTCTTTAATTTTGTTGATTTAATGGTAGCACTACTTGACAGCTACTCGATGTTTAAGCTTCTTTTGTATGTAGCGGCACACGTTATTGTGGCCTGAAAGTTTTTTTGAAATTTTTTATTTTTCTTATTCACTTTGAAATCTGAAGGGTGTGTACTTTTTCGTATTTCGAAATTACACTGTAATTTTTGTAGTGTTTTCTTAAAATGTCTATAAGTCGACTGTAGGTTAGCGGTATTAAGCTTGTGGCAATTTAAATTTTTTCAATGTTAAGCGTTAAAAATTTTTTGTTTGGAAAAAGCATAAAAAAATTTTTTTTTTTTTCTGGTATTAATAAATGTTCACAATTAGTGAGAAAATCAAAATGAAAAAATCTCTAAAAATTGGCTACGCATCCATTTGGTTCTAATTTTAGCAAAACATTAACTTGTTTTCTTACCAATGCACATAAGGACAAACTACTAGTTTTCTGTGCGAAAATAATAAAAGCTACAGTTTAATATTATTTTACTAATACTTGTAGGAAAAGGATAAGCAAGAATAATTTTAAAAATAAAAACTTCAAAAAAATTAACCCATGCGTGAACATTAACCCTTTCGAGGTAAAAAATAAATTGTGAAGGGTGAGTCTTGAAATTTTTTTTTTTTTTTTTTTTTTCAGTGAATATTATTTGTCCCGTTGCCCTTTACATGTATACCTAATTTCACGCACCTGCGTCGAATGGTTTCAGAGATACAAATAGTTTAGTTTTTAAGGGGTGTGATTCCGCCCATTTTTTCAGTGGATGTCAAGTAATTGTACTGGTTTCTTTCATATTTGTATCAAATCTGATTAAACTGGCTTAAATAGTTTCAGAGTTATGACGATAAGGTTTAAGCAAAAAAATAATATAGCAGTACTTGCGAAATTTGAATTTTGCCGTTTGACTTAATGTGCGATGTCGTTTATATGTTGTATATATGTATGTACTTGGATGTTCTTATAGAAAAGAGTAATAAAAAAATCGAAGCCACAATTCATTTCTCACACAACATAAACTACATACAATATTCTGACAGCTCCAGTTTGTTTTTGTTTTTTTTTTTTTTTTGTGGTTAATCAGTGGAATCTTCTATGAGTTATCCACACTCATACAATAGTTCTTCTTGATCTGCGCTTGTTGCTTTATAGTACATGTTTTATTAATGATTGCTGTTAGCAATCGACGCCTCATTATATTTGCAAACAATTTTAGAGTTATACAAAAAAAAAACAATATATGGGTGAAAGTCACAAAATGCCGAAGAACACCTGTCCCACGGGTGTATTGCGCGATTGAAGCAAAGTTTCGACCATCCCACCATGACATTTTTTCAAAATTAACATTTTTACAATAGTAATGTACATATTTACATCCCGGAATCAAAAGGAAGTCCTGATAAAGTTCAATTGCATGAAAACTACCGAAAATGTCCCCTTTGACATGGTACTTCTGCCAATCAAGCCTTTTCCATGCTCGATTTAGCGAAATACAATATTCCACTGATGTTTTGCGTGTGAACATATTTAAGTTCCATAAGTACAGATGCTTTTTTCATGACGCAAGCCCAATTCTGACCCTCCAATGATCGCTGGTGGCATTTTCACTATTGTCCCACGTATTTTTCAAATTCTAAATCACCGCAGTTATTCCGCCGCGTTAGAGATGGAGGGCTTCCGCGCCGTGTTTTTTTTTTTTTTTTCAAGTCCATCAACACAGAAACTAAGCCCAACAGAGGAATTCCCTCCAAATGTTCCCATGTATTTGCTGCGGTCGAAACAAAATGATATAACTACGGGAAAAAAATCGATATCTCCTCCGTCATGGTCAAAATATTGGTGAGAAGTGGAATTTTTTTGTTGCATCATCATTGCGGAATGAAGAGTCTGTCAAACTTAGTCAATTGTGCCCGGTAGCAAGAGTTGGCGATTTGTTTTGTGTGCGTAATGACCAATTATTCATGAAATGTCCCCTTCGTCATGAGTCCTCTCCGTCATGATCTTGCGTTATTTTTATTTCTAGTGTTGGAAATAACGAAGTAGTATGCAACTACTAGTCGTATAGCAGATATACTTATTTTATCAATAATATCATGTTTTTAACAAAACCCAACATGGCCGTTCCAATATGGCGGTCAAAAATTCAATAGGGTGAACTTTAATTAAAAATAAACTAACTTGAACCAAGTTTCGTGAATGAAGGTTTTTTTGGTCGGTTATCACGAATCCGACCGATTTACAAAATTCAAAATGGCGTACAAAATTTTCAAAAATCAACCGATTTTTTTTGAAATTTGGTGTATGGGGGTTTTTGAGGTCGCTGATTACGAATCTGAAGTCGGATTGACGAAATTCAAGATGGAGAATATAAAATGACGGACAAAATTTTCAAAAATTAACCGTCAGATATCTTGGTTCCGCCATTTTGAATTTTCTGAAATCCGGATTCGTGATCAGCGACCCCAAAAACCCCCATATACCAAATTTCAGGGAAATCGGTTGATGTTTGAAAATTTTTTCCGCCATCTTGGATCCGCCATTTTGAATTTTGTAAGTCCGGAATCGTGATTAGTGACCCAAAAAACTTCCATGCACGAAATTTTTGTTCACATTAGTTTATTTTTTAATAAAGTCCACTATATTGATTTTTTGACCGCCATATTGGTGTATTGAGTATGGGAGGCGCCGTGTCTATTTCAGGGATTTTTCGGATTTATTATGATCTAGACGATGGAATCTACCGGTTAGTGGACCATTTCAACAACTTTTCAAATTCGAATTTTCATATCCCGAAATTACGGTATTTTGTGACATTCACCCATATATATATTTTTCTGTACCCTATTTCTGCATTGCAAACGGAAGAACAAAGTAAATATACCCTGGGTGTACTATAAATTTATGAGAAATTTTTGTGTAGATGTCCTCAAAAAGATATCACAACCATTTTAAGTTGTTACAGTTTGAGTAGTTTTTTTGAAAATTTACTCAATATATTCATTTCTAAAATGGATTTATAACTCAATCAAAAATAGGAACCTGAGCGCATAATTAAGCCATTTATGCTTTTACGTACTTTATTCCCATGTTAAATAGCAATTTTGACAAGACTTTACACCTTTAGTGTACTCGTAATTAATAATAAAAATTGCATTACAAGTACTAATGGTGACATAGACATAAAAAATATTTTTAAATTCATCAAAAAGGTAATAACCCAAACAATATACCATTATCCACCACCGCAACAAAGCATGGCAATGATAAAATATAGCAACGACAACTGATAATCGATGATGGACTGAATTACACCAAAACACCCCTGTACTTTAATAAACAAAGTAACCAAAAACGAGCGCCTGGTAACCAACACATCCCCACTTAACCGAAAGAAAGCAAACACCAGCAACAACAAATAACAACTTTGCACCAAAAGATTTGTCAAGTGAAATTCATCATCACCGGAACAAAAAAGAATCAAAGTTTTCAATGCGAATTTTATCAATCAAAATCAAAAAACTTAAAATTGGCTTTCATCGAAAATTAAATGTTAAAAAATTTTGATTTTCATACAAAATTTCTGTATTTTTGAATTCTTGTATTAGAAAATAAAAAAATTCCAGTCAAAAATCGGTTCTAGAGGAACAACATTGAACGATTGATAGTTAAATCGAATACCAATAAATAAATATTGAAGAAGAAGTAGACCAAGAATATGACTGAATTACTATCGCGTGAAAAGGAATTTATAAAACTTAATGAACAATTGGACAAATTGGCGAGCGTGGATGCACAACAGCAGCAGCAGCAACAAACTGCGCCGTCAGCTGGTGGTGGTGGTGGTAAAGGCGGCGAGACGAAATTTCTTACATACACCAAAGTGAAGGCACCAAATGCAACGCTTAAGAAACGTGGTGCTGGCGATGGTGATGATGTGCTGGTGTCTTCCTATAAATCAACAAATGGCGGCAACAACTCTGTGCGCACAGCACGTGGTGGTGGTGGCAACAAACATGCGCCACATACGACCGGTACCACTTCAACTGTAGGCAGCAGCGTTGTTACACCTTTAACAATTGAGGAGACTTTAATAACAGCAGTAGCCGCTGCCACTAATGGTGAAAATATACGTAAAGAAACGTTGTCGAATTGCACTACAACAACAAATGCCAGTAGCTCAGCTGGTGGTGGTGGTAGTGTCGGTGCCCGGCAAGGTAAATATAACACGAAGCCACCGGATGCAACTTCGCGCACTTTTACTCGTCCGAGTAATCAACGCATGCCGCCATCGACTAATGCAACATTTACGGTGAAGTATCGTAATCCGAAATTTGTGGAAAGTCCTTCGTTGGAGGTGCTTGTTAAAGATGAAAGCGCTACGATACGTTCAAGACCATCGTCACTGGGTGATGGTTCACATCATGATGTGGAAAGCGTTTGTTCTTACACAGGTTCAAATACTAAGCGTACACAGGGTAGCAGTCGGAAACACTTTAGCACCGATGGATTAATAAAGTGAGTAAAGAAGGATTTATAACTAAGGGAGGGAGGGCGGTTGTTTGAGATCGAAATTTAAGTTTGCAGAAAAGTCTAAAAGCAAAAGCCAACAGGATTTAGTTATATTTAGTCATTAACAGCCCTGTTTCGTAGTCTAAGTGGTTTCAATTACTTTTCATTTCAAAAACTTTTGGATGAAAACGGTGAGTCGCACGATTAAAAATATTAAGATCTCTTTTGTGGAGAATCTAGACTCTACAAATTATATTGATTTATACGAAAAATTACTGTTACGGAAATATTCCTAAAAAAACTCAAAATATCAAAAAAAAATCGCATTATTTAGCTACCAACGAGCATGTATCAGTTGACATCTTGGGTTGAGCTTACTGTTCAGTGTTCGTTTTTGTTGAATATCTCCTAAACGGTTACTTTTTTCGTCTTAAAATACGATTATTAATACTTTTTATTGTGCGACTCATCAAAAAACGAAATGAATGAATAGACGTGAAAGTTTAGGAAGCCATATTTTACCTTGAACTTAAAATTTTAAACATTTTCACATATTTTAAAGCCGAATTTTGATACTAAATGACTGGTTTAAAGTTTTATGACAAAGAAAAGTTGTTTAGAATTTCGCTCCCACGGTATCAAAATGTTCTCTTTGATGTAAATAAGCACCATGTCAAATTTGATCCATTTCAGAGAACAATTGATGCATCCCGTACTATTTGAAAAGCCGAAAAGTGTTCTTGAATATGGAAAAAATATTTGTTGAGGAGAAATAAAATGCGCAACTGAACAATTTAGTTTTTGAAACAGAAATTTTTTCAAATTCAGGGATCACTTTACTTTGATTTGAGATGCATCAAATATTCTGTGAAATGGACCAAATTTAACATGGTGCTTCCTATATTCACATCAAAGAAAACATTATGGCGCAGTGGGTGCGCAATTCCAACCAATTTTAAATTTTTTAACCACCATACAGAATATAGAAAATTCTAAAAAGAGCACTTAGAACGAAATAATTACCTACACAGGCACATCAAAAAAAAAAATTTATACATTTTTTATTTCACATATGCAGTCTTATGTACTTTATGACGCTGAATCCGAATCCATCATTCGAATTTTTAATAAGCCTGCAGAATTTCAAGATATCCTTGGTTGAAGTTGGAGAAAACGCTGTTTTCATGCTTATAGCGTAGCTACAGGAATAGGTGAATCCACACTCGTGCTTTGAAGAAAATGTATTTCAGCCCCCATACAAATTTTAAAATTATATTAGTATCGAAAAACAATAGAATGAAGGCCCTGGATAAAAAAAATGGGCGATTTCACGCCCCCAAAATATTTCGTCTTTTATATGTTGCTGAAATACCTTCTCTTCAAAGGATCATAACTGGAAAAGTTCGATAACAAAGAAAGTAGCTATTCGATGCCATCCAAATAAAGAATTTTACTATTTCCTGTAGCAACGCCATAAGCCTGATAACAGCATTTTCTCCAACTTCAAGCGAGGATATCTCGAAAGCCTACAATTACATTTATTAACAATTCTGACGACGGATTCGGATTCAGCGTCGAAAATGAGATAACGCAACCAAATTTCGTCCAGACACTTAAAATAGTGGAATCAACCTCAGATTGAAAACTAGCTGAACTCGGAAAAAAGTGCAAGCAGGCAAAGCAAGTTTCTTAAATTTAGTTCATGCGTTATAAATATAATATAATACAACCATATTCTGTACAGACACTTAAAAAAGTGGAAAAAGGGTGAAAAATAGCTGAACTCGGACGAAAATGCGTACCTCCTATAAAAGCAATTTTTTCAAAATACCGTAGTTCATACGTTCCCTGCAGGACAACGGACTATTCCAAAACTGGTTTGCATGGGAGAAACCGACTAGTCCAAATTCTGGTCCCATAACATATACAGTTCTATTTACGTTATACATTGTATGTCATTGGGCGTAACCAATTGTCTCCCCATGCATTACAATCGGACCAGAAAAAGGCCAATTGCCTCCTTATGCATTACATTTGAACCAGGAAAAAGCCATTTTTTTTTTATTTTATTTATAACTTTCAACAAATTTAATTTGAAATTCAAATTTTACACAAATATATCAAAATGTTTCGAGCCGAATGTGCAAAGAGTTTGTTATATATTTTAGAGCAATGTGTTCCGGGTTTGAATCTCAATGTGGATGAACATTTTTTATTCATTTTTTATTATTTTATACCTCGGCTATGTTGTGCATATGTATGTTTCATTTTCCGCTCCGAAGACTCATCAGACAAGTTGTGTACAAATTAATAGAAATTTAAAAATTGGAATTGAAAATCAACGTGTGGAGGATTTGAACCCGGGCCTCTCCACGCAGCGCCAGTTATTAGGCCGATACACTGTCGTTTGTTTTTCTTCACTTAGTCAGTAATGTTGAGTTTAATTGATAAACAATTGGACCATTTTGGGTACAAATGACGGATTATGCATTACACTCAGACCATTTTTGATAAAATTGACCGACTTAGCATTGCACTTGGACCATTTTTGATACAATTGATAATTTAAGTGAATTTATTCTAGTTTTAGGTGTAGTCCATTATGGATTACTTACAAAAAAACTAGACCAAAGATTTGACTATTGAGACAATTGACTCCGTCGGTCCTGCAGAGTTATATGAGATAATGCAACCAAATTTCGTAGACACTCAAAATAGTCGAAACAAGCTCAGGGTGAAAACTATGTGAGTTTGGACAAGAGGGCGTTGCACCTCTTTAAAATATTACGGTGTAGCGTATTTCATTTTTGGCGCCACGCTAAATATAGTACTCTTTCTAGTTTCTTTTGAATTTGGAATCTTTTTTAATTTAGTGTCCTTAAATTTTGCACAAGATCTCAAGATGCTATTTTATTTTGAATTTATTTTTAAGGGATCTTTAATCTCTGCTTTTAATTCAACCCTATGCATTTAAACTATTTTCAACCCCCAACTAAAAGAACACAAATTTCTAATTAAACAAAGATCGCACTCTCTTCCTTCTCAGATTTCTCAAATCCAAAATTGTCATACTCGAAGAAGATCACGATCGCATCTCACAAGAAATGACACAACAAAAGGAGTTGCTCGAAAAAACCTTAGAGCGCCAAAAAAAGGTCGAACTACAACGCGATCAAGCGTACGCAAAACACAATGCACTAACCGAGCAATTGACAAAGGTCGAATGTCAGCTGGACGAAGCAAATCGACGCGTAAAAGAACGCGTTGTCGAACAATCGTCACAGCAAAAGGAGCTCGAGCTGGTAAAACGCGAAATAAAGCAGCTAACACAGACCAACACCAACTTGGAAAAACGTCTGTATCGGGCAAACGAAGAATTGGAAACTGCGAAAAACGCACTAACCGTAATGAAGAATGCCGACCGCGAACTGCGCGAAACGATGCGTGTCGAATCCGAGGGAAAAGATAAGCAAATCAAAAGTTTAAAGAAGCAGCGTGCCGATCTATTGAATGCCTACAAGAAGCAACTCTTTTTAATTGATAATTTAAAGCGTCAAAATATCTGTATGGAACAATCGAAGATGATTGGTTTTTCAGAGAAGGAATTCACCAAAGTTTTGGAATGGAATACGAAAACCTAATTAATGGCAATGAAATGGATGTGGCAGCGAAGGATGTGTCTGTCTAAAATAAGTTTTAATTTTTAAGTTCGTTTTTTTTTTCTTCTTTTTTGTGTATTTTTGTGAGGTTTTTGTGTAAAATTTTTATGTATTTCTTTTTTCTCTCTCTCATAAATATATGAAGAAGTTTAAGTTTTGACTCATTGAATTGTGAAAGGAAATGAAATGGTAATACAGGGTGTAACCATATATATGTATGTATGTGTTGAATAAATTCAATATTATTAAATAAGAAATCATTATGTTCTTCAATTTCAAAAGCTTGGTTTCAACACAACACAACCCTTAAATCAATTGTGCTGCACACAAGCGCTTGAAAAAATTAATTAAAATCCAATATTGTGGCACAACTCCCAAGTGCATTTATGATTGAATTTCATCATCAACACCATGTAAAGCCCAATAATACAATTACTGCAGGCATATGCCAATGCTTGCATTCTTTGGGATGCCGTATTTTCGTTTTCAGCTGCTATAAATGCTCTACAAAATTCAACATTCTATATCAGTTTCATCACAGCATTCCAGCAGTAGACATCAGTTGTAGCAAACTTTTCTAGTAAAATGGCAACAATTCGCTTTTTAACCAACAGCATCGTTTTGGTCGCTTTCATAATTGCCATCGCTGTGTTAAATACTAGCGATGCAGCATATAGGAAACCACCATTTAATGGCAGCATTTTTGGCAAACGCAATAGTGTCGGTAAGTACCAGAACGTTATTGTTGATATTAAAGTGTTTAATTGCTTCCTTTTTCCAAGAATACGATAACGCAAAAGCCATCACAGCAATGTGTGAAATAGCCATGGAGGCATGTCAGTCTTGGTTTCCACAAGCTGAAAGCAAGTAGGAGTGGCAGCAGAAAATTTGTTTATATTGGCGGAACTAACGATGGCAAAAAATCTTCAAATCCCGGGCAATGGTTTAATAAAAGTGTTCAAGCAATTATTGCTAATAAATATGTATGCAATTTTTTCTTTTTTTTTTTTCCATAATCTTGCAAAATTAAAGTAAAATATTTATTTGTTGTTTTAAGTACTACTTAGTATGTGTAGTTCCTATTGTATATAAATTAACCGTAGAATAAAACATATGTTATGCTAATAATGGCCATACAAATTTAATAAACGCAAATTTAACGAAATATTCAACGCATTGCATTAATTTTTTTTAGGACAAATTGTAAGGAAGCATAGAGTTTAAGTAACTTAAGTAACACTAACAGTTTAGCTAAGTAAGCAGAACTTGGCATAATTACAAATAATCACCTTCATCGTCATTATTGTATTTCGATTGTCTTATCCCCCAGACAGACAGCAGCTCTAATGCACATTACAGATGCAATAATGTGAAACTTTTTATTGCATGATTTTAGGCATCTTTTAAACACATATTTCATAGACATTGACTAAAAGAAAGTTTCCCAATTCAGAGTCCAAAAAATTCTAATTAGCTTTTCTGTTGTTTAACTCACTATTAATCTTGTTTTTGATGTTTTAGAATTTTTTGGCCCTGAATTGGGAAATTTTCTTTTAGTCAATGTCTATGAAATATGTATTTAAAAATGCCCAAAATCAAGCAATAAAAAGATTCGCATTATTACGTCTATAATCTAGATTTAAGCTGCGGTCTGTCTGGGTCATCAGACCTTGAAACCTTAATTGAAAAAGATTTACAAAACTTTTTATGTAAAAAAGATTTTATAGAAAAGATTTTTTCAACTTTTATTCCAAAAAATTCAAAGAAACTAAAGAGAAATCTTTTAAGAATAAAAGTAAAAAAAAAATCAGTTTTTTCAAAAAGTTTTTATTTTTACTTTTATTTTAAAGTTTCTTTTTATGCATAAAAAATAAAATTTGTTTCATAGTATTATTTTTTAAAAATGTCACATACAAGATTTTCGTTGAATAAAAGCAGCATTATCCCAAAGTAATAAATGTGACAAATTTTTTTAAGAAAACCTTGAACAAAATAAAAGCCTTACTGCCATACCTAAATTGGAGCGTCAGCGTTATTTTATTGTCAAAAATTTCTCATGACATACAATTTGTATGGCACATACCGAAATTGCCAACGCTCAACGCCCAGCTATTCGAATTTCCAATTTTGACAAAGCGTTATGGAGTGAAGTTAGCTGCAGAAAAGTAAAAAAAGAAACACTAATATGAAATTGACAAACAAATGACTTCAGAGCAACGCTCTTTATTTCGGTATGGCGCTTGACACTTTTGTGTAACGTTAAATAACGCAACGCCTGACGCTCCAATTTAGGTATGGCAGTTAAAAGTAAAAGTTGAAAAAGCTTTTTCAGGGAACTTTTTACAATAAATGTCGAAAGTAACTTCAAAAAATTTAATTGTTTTCAAATTTTATATTTCACTAGTCGCCCCGGAAGCGAATTTGTTCGCCCGTTTCCGATGTCCTTAAAAAATGCATGCATCTTATCTCATTCAAAAATAATGTCGGTTATAATGTTCATGACTGTAAAAAAGTCACGTCAATCGGTTGAATGGTTCTAGAGTTATGGACTTTTTTAATAACCAGAGCGAATTCGACCGAATTTCAAATAAGTTTTTTTTCTGGAACTTTACCGGGTAAAATGTCTTTGAAAGAAACTAATTATGCAAATCGGATAATTGGTTTTCGAGCTATGTGATTTTCCAAGAAATAAAATATATCCTAAAAATCGGAAAATGGTTCTCGAGTTATGGAAACACGGACAGACAGACAGGTGTTATATTTTATATGTGTCGTTAAATATCAAAACTGCCTAAGTCCCTCTATGATATGCTTACAAAATAAATATAATAATATAATAAATAAATTATAACCATTTAATGAAATTTATTTTATTTTGCCTTCATATCGGAGAGGGAAGAAGGCAGTTTTGATATTTAAAGAAACATATAGTAGCATGAAAAAGTTTTTTAAAGCTTTTTGAAATATAAGTCAAGAAAAACTTTCAAATTTTATTTCCCAAAAAAAAATGTTAAACTTTTATTTCGATAGCTTCCCTGCAGGCAAACGGACTAGTGTAAGTGTAGTTCATTAACTAGTTCTTTATTAACCAGTACTAGTCCGAGTTCAACCCCTTTTACATATAAGCAACTGTTCTTTTTTGTGTTTTGATGACCTACGAAATTTCAATTGACCCCTTTTGCACTGCTTTTACACCAGTCCAGGGCTAGTTGTGATGCGAAGTAGTCTTTTAACAACTAGTCTTCAACCAGTGGTTTAGTAATATTTTTTGTTTTTTGTTTTTTTTTTTTTTTTTTTTGATAGTCGCATAGATGTTTTTCATCAAGTATACTTAAGACATTCTTCGTTTTGACAATAATGCCTTCGGGTGACCTTCGGCTGCCCAACGAAGCATTCAATTAGGGCTTGTTGATAGTCCGGCATAGATGCTTTCCCTCTAGTATTCTACATTTTGCGTGTTCTTTCAAGAATTTTTTGTTACAAGTTACTAGCATACGCCCTTTCTATACTAAGCTAATGTTTTAATTGATTTAAAAGTTTCAAATCTGGCTTAACTTTAAAAAACAAAACTTTTTAAAAGGTTTGTTTCAAGGTCTGCTTTTAATAAACGGTTGCTTATTTAAAAACTTTATAAAAAAAAAATTATTTTAAGTCATCAAATATTCTTTAGAAAAATCTTTATTATATTACAATTTCTTTATACGTTAAACTAATTAAAAGACATAGAAAAACAAAAAACTTTGTTAGCACAAACTTACATACCACATATACATATACATAGGTAATTTAATTGAGTCTATAAATATATAGTTAATATATAATTAATAATTTTAGAAATTCTAGAATTAATACAAAAAGATCATAGTAGCTTTAGTAATATGCAAAAATAAATTTAAAGCTCTGTGCATTAATATATTTACTCAAAAAAAAATCAAGTCATACTTTCTACAAACCGTTTCATTTCAAAAAATAATAATTCTAAACATTTTAAATGGGTAATATGATTTGTGACGACGTGATAGAAACGTAAAATATGAAACTATCTTTTATACTTATTCAATGCATTACGTTATTTAAAAATACTTGTTTATTTTTTCGTATTTTTTTCTTTTTCTTAAAATTAATTCCTAGGCACTTTGTTGTATCTGCGCTGTTGACGTAATTCATTAACATATTTGCGCATATTAGACATATAGTCGGTCATAAAGGTGGATAAGGCCTATAAACAGAATTTTAAATAAGTTTAAAAAGATTTTACGATATTAAAGCACAAACTTACAGTATCAAGCACATAGCGAGGTATGTAACCTTTTAAATCTAAACAGAGCAGCCACTCAAATATGCAAGCATCCTTTTTACCATCAATTTCACGCATTGCAAAGCCAGAGATAAGATTTTGACCTCTATTGAGAAACAAGAAAATGAAAATTTTCAAAAACAAACAATGAAATATTATATTCACTTAATATTCACCTTATGTATTTTGGATTTATTGGCGCCTTAGGAAACTCGATACTTAAAGCAGCACTTATCCACATAATATCATTTTGTAATTTCAATGATGCTGGCGCACTTACAGCGCTTACTGGAATTTGTCCTTGGTGCTGTTGATCATCCAAGTTATCCTTAGCATCTTCAAACTCATCATCTAGTGGTGGCGGTTCTTCGGGATCAATTTGCAAAGTCGTTGCATTGAAACCTTTTGCTCCTAAACTGTTACTTAATGTCTGAAAAACTTTTGTGTTTTTCGCAGCGTCAGCATCAACATCAGTTAAACGAGCTGCACTACTGCGACTACTCTCCACACTACTTGGTAATGGTGGTGTCGATTCACCACATTCGGATAAAACGCTGGATACAACGCTGCCTTCACAAGAGCGATTTAAAATATTTTCTTCATCACTTGTTACATTGTCGTACGCATCAGCGTTACCTTCCACAAGTTTGCCGTTGCGAAATTGTCGCCAACAACGCAAATTAACGAAATCGCGGCATTTTACAATGCCACCACCGCCACCAACGGATGCTTGGTACGTGATATCCGTATATGAGTTTATTTTCTTTGGTAATGGAAATAACAAAGTATAGTGAGAAATTTTTACAAAATCTATAACCAGTGATTTATCAAATGAAAATTCTTCGTACAGCTTTTTAAGTTTAGGGTTGCAATGGTTAAAAAAACTGCCATACTGATAATTAATTTGGAAAACTATCCAATTTCTAATATAAATCAAAAAGCTCTTTACATGGTAAACTAGCTTGGTAACGTAAACAAACTAAATAACCTAAACCAAGCAAGTGAGAATGGGCTATTAGATAAAAGTTGTAGAATAAGAGATTGTAAATAAGATAAGATTAAGACAATCAGGCCTGTTTTACAAACAAAATTTTTATTTTTTTAAGGAAACTTTTACCTAGTGGTATGAGCTTTATAAGAAAGTATTTGGTTTATAGGGCTTAAAAAAATTTCGCAAAGTTCTGGACTTTTAAAGTTGATATTATAAATTTTTTGTTTCTATTTTTTACTTTGGCGGCCATTTTGGTATGAAAAAGGTCCTATTAATATAACTTTTTATGTTTTTTTTTTTTTTTTTTTTTGAATTCTCGTTAAATTTCTTTTAATTCGGTAGTATATTTGTCATTCCAGTTTTTTAATTTGAGGTCAGTAAAACAAGTCAGAAAATCAGTTTTAACCCTTTAACTCCTCAGGGGTGCATTTTAGACCCAAATCAGGTGGAACTTTTTTGTTAGTCTAGGGTTCTTCTATCCCAGAAGCTTCGTAACCTTATCGGTTACATTCAGTGGCGGATCCAAGGGGGGGCGATGGGGCCGATCGGCCCCGCCTCTCAAGCCAAGTGATTACATTTTTTTTTAAATTAAATATAAAGATTTAAAAAACATTCTGTTATTATCTAGAAATGTAGTCAATCGTCCCCCCCTCTTGACAATGCTAGATCCGCCACTGGTTACATTCAGTATAAGTAAGCAAACGATCTCAACATATTCACTTAATTTTTTTGTTGCACAAAAGTTTCCTTTTTTTAAGTGAGCGGGGCCACGCCCCTAAATAGAAAAAAACGATCTCACGGCTAAACCGCTGAATCGATTTTTATGGAATTTGGCACGGAAATAGGGTTAACATTAATTTATATTTTTAAGTGGATGGATGCTCTCACTGCATACCGGTGAATCGATTTTAATAAAATTCGGCAAGAAGATAGGCTTTATACTAAGGAACGATAATATGACTTCTATGTTTAAAATGGAAATGCGCAGACATAGTAATTTATAAGAGTTTTTTTGCTTAAGTTAACAGCTGCGTGATCTTTTTAAAGTCAAATCAAAACGGTCGAATTTCGGCTACGAGGCAAACTCTGTGTATTTGTTAATGATTCTTTCATTTTAATGGTTCAAGGCAAAAATGGACAAAGGCAAAAGTAACGCATAATATGAATTGACTGGAATTTTGTTAAAAATTTATAAAATTGGGCTCCGTTGTCCCGAAAATTTTACTTAATGGAATTGATGACATTTAGTTGAAAAATAATTTTTTTCATAGCCGATTTTGAAATAATTAAACGGTTTACTTACATGTATAATTTTTGATTCCAAAAGCGTTGGATTCCATTTAGGTATTTCATCAACTTTGTAAAAAAGTTCTTCCATTAGCGCTTTAGCGGGATACTTAATACGCGCCTAAAGCAAAAGGAAATACATAATTTTTAGAAATTTTTACCATCAAATAAAGTAAAGTTAATCATTTCCTTACAGTTAAACGATAAATTTTTCCTAACTTTTCACGATGTGTACTTTTTATTGTATCGCCTTTTGTATTAACTTTTTCTACTTTCCACTCCGAAGACTCAAGAAGCTCATAAGCTTTGCGTAAGCAATCTAAGCCCATTTGACGATATTCTTCATCCTTAAAAAGATAATGAGAGTAATTTTAATATTAAAAAATAAAAAAAAATAAAATTTAAGTTCTAAGTTCTATCGTTAAAAGGAACAACTTTATTGGAGTAATGTAATACTACCATTGTAATCTTTTAGCAAACTAACATAAAGTCTTTGAAAAATTTTATTGCAATAAAAACTTTATACAACTCAACGTTCTTATATAAAATTGACTACATTTGAATTTCAATTGCTTTTGCGTTTTACATTTCCGTTTAAAATATACAAACATCAAATTGCGTTGACAAATAAATGCATAAATTAAACTTAAGAATTTCAAATCGGATTCTGACGAAATAATAAGATTCTTTTTTGCTTTAAGGATACGAAAAAAATGTATTAAAAAAACATATAAATTACCTGCTCATCTTCATTGTCACTATTTGGCGCTGAGTCTAGTGGTGAATAAAAATTTAATGCACTCCCGGGCACAGTTTGAGCAGGTTGTGAAGCTAAAAATGGCGCCATCAAGGGTGAACGATCTGATGTTGTTGATAAAGCTGTTAAGAAATACAAAGTAGGTCGCAACATTATGATAAGTCATCTTAAAATCATTTTTTTAAATTTAACAAAGTATTAATAAGATAGCCCGCAAAATAATTATCTGATATAGTGCCGGCATTAGTATAGATAACCTCCGTCAATTTATCATGGGTCATTAGTGCGATAGGAGACTACTCTAGATCTTCTCAGATATTATTAAGCATAAGTAGCCACTGACGATTAAACATGAGCCCGTGAATTTCGGTACTAACCCGTTATATTATGTTAAATTTTGAAAACCACAGTTTTGCTTCAAGCCGAAACATAGTTTTTCCTAGAATTTCCTTGGAACAAAATTAATTTTGCAGCTCAACATGAAATGAAGCTAGCTGAAACTTATTATTAGAATGATGAAATGAACACTAAATACCCTTGCCCTTTCTGGATTCTTTCATAAAAATAACGGTCAATCTAATAAAGTCTACCTGAATTCGGAGAGCATGGGCAGGCGTTAGGAAATAACGCCCAGTGAAATAATGTCCAAAAATAAAAACGAAATAGTGCCCAAATTATTTTCATATAAATTTGGGCGATAATCATTTCGGAAATAACGCCCAAAAAATTTAGGCTTTATATTGTTTTTTTGGGCATTGTTCTTTTAGTACGAGATCCGGCAGTAAAAAAACGTATCGATCGAGTTTTTAGTTAAAATCTAGTTTTTACATATACAGTAGGAAGCAAAACTGTCAACATGTTTGCTATTTTTGACTTAGTACTGCTATAGTGTCCGTTCTGATTACATGATCAACAAGAAATATGAACCAAACTGAAGCTTAACCTATTCTCTATTAAAATATGTGAGCAATTTTACCGAACTTCAAACCATAAAAAAATAATGAACACAAAACCATTCCGAAAACATGTTGACAGTTTTGCACCACTTTAAGGGATGTGCGTGCAAACCTGGAACGTGAATTTTTCCAAGTTTAAAAGAACGATTCAAATAGATTCTGTTGTGCTGATTCCAAAACTGGCCACAGAATCCCTCTACCTCGTCAGAATTTCGAGGTATCCTAAACTTAAAGTGCAAAAAACGACGTTTTTTGCTGTTTTTCAAATTAGGTTCAAGGTCGCAAGGATTTTTTCTGCTCTATTCCGTGAAATAAACTAGAACATCTTGCTTTTTCCCTTTCCAAAAAAGTGATGAATAGTCATCTGCGATTTTTTTTTGCAAAGTTATTGCCAATCTCAGATAATATCATGAAATCTTATAAAACGGATATGGCCAAAAAAATACCCAAATTGCTCTTAGTATGAATTTTGGGTATTTCATGATGTCATCTTAGAGTGGGCATAACTTTGCGAAAAAAAATCGTCGATGACCATTCACTACTTTTTTAGAAAGGAAAAAAGCAAGATGTTCAAGTTTTTCTTACGGAATGGAGCAGAAAAAATCCTTGTATTTAGGAGTGGGAGAATATATTTTTGCTGGGTTGCCTCTCAAAGTATTATCAAATTGCGATAACTTATGAACCGTGAGTCTCACGAGAAAAAGTGCCCAGATCTTTTTTATGGAGAGTCATATGCTCTACAAGTAATTTTCATTATATGTAAAAAAAAATTTACCGTTTAGGAGTTATTTATTAAAAACCGATTTTTTTTTCGTTTATTGTTTATTGCGTAAAAAGAGACTCACGGTTCGTAAGTTATCGCAATTTGATAATACTTGCGGCCACATTTTGAGAGGCAACCCGCCAAAAATATATTCCCCCCCCCCCCCCCCCATTCATAAATATATGTAAAAACTAGATTTTAACTAAAAACTCGATCGATACGTTTTTTTACTGCCGGATGTTAGGCTATTTGTTTTTTTAAACAAAATAGCTCCCAAAAAAAACGAAATAACGCCCAAAAAATTTAAATAAAGCCCAAAAACAGAAATTAAATAACGCCCAAACTTATTTTCATATAAATTTGGGCTATAATCATTTTGGAAATATCAATATTTTCTGAAGATCAGCCAGAACTATCCTTTCTGCATTTTTTTAATTTTTTGAAATTTAGATCCATTGGAGCCCACTGTTCAGAGTCATAAAAAAAGAACGAGACCAACTATGACTTTAAATTCAACGAAATTTTATAATGCATGAATTACTAAAACAACCTCATTTTTAGAATTTTCTATAATTTAATAAAATTTTAATATGATGGAAAACACCGAGTGAAGCCTTTTCCCATACATTTTTGTATGAAAAAAGTAATTTCTAAAGCGCCACACTAATATAATATAAATATATATGGAAGCTTTTGAAATTTTTTTTTATCGTATTACTGGCCATTAAGCCCGTCATTTTAAGGGGTCCTTTATTGAAAACAATGAACTTGGTAAATAACGGACTCTCTAAATGTAAATGGACATTTTCTCTAAGAAATGTTTCGCATGACAAGAATTGAGTTATTTACTTTAACTTACCTGAAAAATAACGTCTTGCATGACGCTCTTGTGGTATTACACGACAATCGAAAAACCATGCCTCACCCCAAGCTAATACAAATGAAGTTATTATGAGTATTACCTCGAAAACTTGTTGGCTGGAATTAACCCACTGTTGAAATTAAATAAATCAGTTCAATAAATAAATAAAAATGTATGTATGCATTAAAACAAGAAACTTACATCAAATAAAAAAACTTTTGAGATTAAAAACAGACAAGATAAACTAGTAGAGAGCTGAAAGAAATGATTTTTTAGTTAACAAAAATAAAATTTAATAGATATTAATTAAGTACTTACAGCTATAATTAACCAATGATTTATATACATTACTGCATAGAAACATATTAAAACTAAAAATCGGCAAATGGCTGCAGCGACAACATCAAAAAGTGATGTATATACCGTGTAGTGCATGATTTGTTTTTGAAATGCTTGGAAAATATTATCGCCAGTTATCTAAAGCAAGTAGAAAAATTTGATATTAACTTAAGCATAATATTTAATTTTGTCAGAAATCACAAACTTTACCATAATACATATTAACCAAAGCAGCGATACAAAAAACAAATCAAATGTAACAAAGAGGCAGAAGAAACGTCGCACCACTGACATTCGTCCATCTTGCATGTAACCGGCAATAAAATCTTCGCTTATTAAATTTATGGAATGTGTACGCGCTGCAAAAAAAGTTATGTGAAATGTTTATATTTCTAAGGAACGTTGTTTATAAAAAAAACTCACTCATATCAAATCCGGGTTGGAAATGACTCCCACCAGCACCACCTCCACCACTGCGAAAATTCATTGAACGTGTCTGATTGAGTAGTGATTCGGCAGCACTGCGTATTTCATCGGAATCATTATGTGACATGATACACAAAAATGGCAACACCAGCAGTAGCTGACTTAGCACATATTTAGTATAAACAAAATATCGTTATATGCCTAAAGTAAAAAATAGGAAGAAAAAATCAAAGATTCAATGAAATAGTGCATTACAAAATATTTATAGTAATAAATTGCAAGTCTTATCAATTAAATGCAACAAAAGATGATTGTAATGTACAAACATACATATATATATTCAATGCACTTACTCTAATTATACTATATTAACTAACAAAACAGTGTCATAGTTTTTATTGTATGAATCAATTTGCTATCAATTTTTACTTGGGAATTAAATTTCAATTTAATTATTTATTTATTTTATATTGCATAACCAGTGTGACCATCAGTCACATTTACACAGGACATGTCCTCGAATCGTAGACTAACCTAACCTAACTTTGGGACAAAAAGTTGTATCCAAATTAAGTTTTGAAGACTTACAGGGAGAGACTAAGTGAGCGACTAGCTTGGCGGCGAAACTAATAAATTAAAAGAAAAGTAAAAAGTTCTACAAATTCAAGCGATGAACAAAATACTGTCTCTCAACAGAGTATGAAAAAACACCCGTTGAAGTTTATTTGTATTATCATTGCCACTAAGGTTTCATTATTGGTTTTTTTAATCATTTTTCGCTGGTTGCATTGAATTGTCTGTTACTATTCTTTTTGGAAAGAAAACTCATGATCAATTCAACTCTTAGCGATAATGCTGACACAAATTGAAACAAAAGCAAAACTATTTTGAAGTAAATAGAGTAGTTTATATAAATTAGAGTTGGTAGCTTGATCGCAGGTACTCGTTACCACCGGGTACCCGTTTTCCTTTGAAAACAGGTATGGGAAACGCCCGGCTATTCAATTTTCTAATTTTGATAAAGCGTTATTAAATGAAGTGTGCTTCGGAAATGTAAATCAAACATCAACAATATGATTTTGACAAGCAAATGACTTGAAAACAACGATCTATATTTCAATATGGCTATTGACGCTTTTAGCGAAATGAGGTTAGGCGTCTCATAAACTTAACTTTTTTATCCGCTGCAGAAAACGTTGAAATTTTGTAAGAACAATTTTGAAAATCATTATAATCAGGCCTATGACTGAATCCATCGCAGAGACGAATTTCGTAAGAACTACGAAAGTGCTATCATTAAATTCGAGTCGCTACGAACATGAATTCAAAATTCGTAGATTGGCATCACTTATTCCATCCGAAACTTAAGTTTTTTTTAAATTTGGCTATCGGAGAAGTAACATAATTTTATTTACTTCTAACTCTACGAATTTCGAATTCATGTTCGTAACGATTTGAATTCAATAATAGCATGTTCGTAGATCTTACGAAATTCGTATCTACGATCGATTCAGCGATAGGCCTTAATAACTTAATTGATAAAAAATTATTATATAGCTATGAAATTGATTTTAGGAACAACGTTCTTTTGTTTTGTATCATATGGTCGTGGAGCATTTTTTGAATGAAAGATTTTATATGGGTAAAATTATTTCTATACATTTTATCCAAGCATATAGAGTAGAAGGTCTATGCACTCATTAGCATCTTTATTTTTTTTTTTTTTTTTTTTTTTTTTTGGATTTAAGTTACTCTGAAGTATCTTCGTTTATCGGTTTAGACTTTACAAAATGCAAGTTGTACAGGTTTTGCACCGAACATGTGATATATTCTTGTCAATCATTGTTAAATATAGTTGATGTTTGACTAAAATGTCGCTTAACATTTATTTAGTGATGTTGTAATTTAATTAAGGGTATTTAGAAAACAAATAACAAAATTATTTTATAATATTCTCTTTGAGATGAATTATAAGCAGTCTTTTGACTCTTCTTGTTATTTTCTGCTTTTATTGCTGAAGGCAATTCATTCAACAATTTGAGGCCACTATAATTTAATTGATTTTGAGTTCTGGAGTCTCTATATTGCTGAAGTCTAAAATCAGAGTTTGATCTCAAAGTGTACGGCTGGGAGTCAATGGTAATCATGCTCGAGCACCATGTTGACTCAAATTAAGATGTTTAAATCTATAATCGTTAAAATGTGGTAATGATTTTGATTACACAAAATTTTCCATACAAAATTTTAAAGCTAATTTGTAGAAGTTATTTTCTACTCATTTTCGTAACTAACCCGGTACACGGAAATCTCAATAACAAAAACCGCAAAGCTATCAACAAAAGCTGAGAAGGAAACTAAAATTCGAAAGGTAACGCAATTTTAAGAATTTCGTCAAATTTATAATTGGCTGATAAACATTGCGATTTATTAAATTTTTTTTTTTTCTCTTTGTTTATAGTTTTAATGTAGATAAGAAATGAGTTTATCACAATGTCGTTTTGCTTTGTGTTGTTTTTGTAATATTTGTTTATGGTTAATATTGTATATCAAATGCGTTTAGAGTGGGTTGAGTCAGCTTGGGCGAATTTAATCAAACAAATTTCCCAAAAGTGACTAATGTGAGCAGTTTCAAGTGTCCTTTGCATACGACAAAAGAAGTAACTATTAATATAAAATTAATAAATTAATCAAAAGAAATGCATTTAATAACTTAAACTTACCTTTAATTACTTGAAGTTAAAACTCCCAATGACGCGCGCACCCTTGGAATTCGTATATGTATCTATATTTGGTATTCCTGCTGATTTTAATAGTACTATGCCCTTATAATTGTAATTGATGTAAATTAATTGATATTGATCACTTTAACTATTAAGCATAAAACAATTTTACTATCTGCCTTGGCTATGAACTCTTATAGTTTTGGTATAGTCAGCTTCTTTTGTTTCAATGCATATATTGAATGCATTTATTTTTTTTTTTTTTTTTTTATTTATGGAAATTTTTTTTGCAAGCTTTTTGTTTTCTGTGATCCTTGAAAAACGAATTACATTTTTCCACTTTGCGTTAGCTTTTTATACTCAATACATTTTTCTTTGATTCCTGTTAAAACACTACCAATAGTTTTACTAAAACGAAATGGATATTTTTAATATATGTATTTATTTTTTCTAATCTAATAAACCAACTTGATGTAAAACTTTTCCGAATCTAATGATGACATTCGTTACAGTTTGACAGTTGACAGTTTTAACGCTTTCCGTTGACAGTTCTTCATTTTTGTTGTCTTCCTTCATATGGTACGTTCAGTGTCTGAAATACAGTGGTTATTGCAATTAAAATCATGGTAGAATAATTATCATTATAAACTGTGTTTTTGCCTACAGTTTATATGTGCTTATCCTAAGCACTTTTATTTATCAGTGTTAAGAGCTGGCTTACACGACAGACAAATCAGGCTGGCGATAGTTCTATTCTCCATTCTATTCTCCATTGAACACACGAGCGATTTGCTATCGTGCAGTAATTAAAAAATCTCATTCCGACTGATACCCTATTCTTACTTATCTGATTTTGCAGACGAATGCTGATTAAGCACTGACCAGGATAGTTTTCCATATAAAAAGCTTTTTGATATGTATGGAAAAGATTAGCAAGTTGTTAAAACTAAGATAGTTAACCCAAAAAATCGGCAAGTGGCATCTCCAAATTCAAAAAATTGCGGAGAAATTATGAATTTTTTTTTTTTTTTGACAAATGTAAAATGTAAACAAATAAAAAAATTATTAAGGGTATTCACGATCAGGAGTAACGTCGTGAGTAACAGAGTAACAGGGTAACGGTGCATAATTCCAACAACAAAATGTACATAAGTTACTCTGTTACTCTTTTGCCCTTTTAGTCAAGCTGTTTTCTAGTAGAGGTATTCACGATCTAGAGTAACGTCCTGAGTAACAGAGTAACAGGGTAACTGTGCACAACCACAACAACAAAATATACGTAAGTTACTCTGTTACTCTTTTACCCTTTTAGTCAAGCTATTTTCTAGTGTAAAATAATCTTACACTTTTGCCTTTTTTTTACTATTTCTATTTCTATAGAAACGTTTGAATTTGTTTATGATTGAGAGGCAATTTTCGTTCATCAAAAATAAAAATTTGAATGGGAGAAAAATATTCATTTAAAAATTTTTTTTTTTTTGTTGTCAGCTAAGATTATTTTGAGAAACAAAAAGCAAATATACGTGCAAAGTATTGAGTATGCTCACTATTCAGAGTAACTGAGTGCACTTTTACCCTGTTACTCAGCTCGTTACTCTAGATCGTGAATAACTCTAATATATATATATACATAATATACGTGCAAAAGTATTGAGTATGCTCACAATTCAGAGTAACCGATTGCACTTTTACCCTGTAACTCAGCTCGTTACTCCAGATAGTGAATAACTCTATTGTAAAAAGCAACTTCCCAATAAACAATTTTATAATCTTTTTAATGCTTGGAAAAAGTTGATTTCCAATTTTCAAACGTTTGGAAAATGTTATTTTTTTAGAATTTTTACAATTGTTTTGCAAGGTTAAAATCAACAATGAGAAAAATGTTTATTTCCAAAAGTTTTTATAATCGTTTTCAAAACTTTCGAAACACCAATAATAATAAAATCCCTCAAGGGGTTCCGAACTTACATCGATTTTTATATGTATATTTTCCGATTGCTACATACATCTCCGCTCGTTTGGCGAACTTCGAAAAATGGAACTAAGAAAAGTTGTTCAGAATAATGCCATGAATCTTACATTATCCGGTGTTCTACCGATTCCCGCCAGTATATGGTGGTATGCTATGTATCGATACAGCTGGTGCTGATTGACTTTTCTTCGAAAATGCTTTCATGCTTCACAGATCTTTTGACATGTCGTTTTCTTAGCATATGCCGGTTTATTTGCACATGCTCCCATGAATCATTGACAGTGGCCATGGTCATATACTGGCCAGCCTGTTGAACGCATGTGACATGAAAGGCAACTTTACAACTATTACGATGACACTGAATGTAAGCTCCCTTTTCACAACAATCATTGCAGTTGAAACGTTGACGCGCCTGGGGAATCTCAATTGAATATGTTGTGAGAAAATTAAAACAAAAAAGCAATCTCCACATAAGAAAAAACAGAAGTTTCGTTAAGTTTATATATGGGTTCCAAAAGTACTGTATAAGGGAAATGCACTTCTGGTATCCAAAGAGGGATTAAATCCCTCCTTTAGCTTGCAAAACAGAATTTGTTTTTTGTTGACATATTTTTTTTGTGTTTTTTAATTTTTTTGAAAATTGAAAACTGACAAAAAAAATATAATAAAATATTTTCTACATAACACAAACAATAACCAATTTACAATTGTAAAAATTTGGTAGACCAAGGAAGTTTTCAAAAAAAAGGTCGTTGAGCTTGTGGGAGAAAAACGAAAAGCAAAATTTGCCTACACTTAACTAATTTGTTAAAAAATTGGATATTGCAAGCTGCCAAAAAGTTTTTGAAATTACTATGTCAAATCGTACTGGAACGTAGCCGAACCGATTTTCAAGTTTATCGTTTGCTGCAGGTTCTGGGTTTTGCGATTTTTGCACATCTCAACTGTGCTGTCGAATTGACAGCATAAATTAAAAAGAAGAAGAATTAAACAATAAATATGAGTGAAATTTCTTCCATTTTTTCAAAGTCTGTAAATTGTTTACCAGTTTTGGGTAAAACAAATAAATGCACTAAGCCAAGCAGTGAAGATATTAACATATTAAAAGAAAATTACCATCAACTTGGAATTAACGAAGCAGTACATGAAGCAGTCATTTTAGAAATCAAGTCTCAACTAAATCACAATGCAGTTCCGAATTTCTGGAAAGCACTCCAAACACAAGCAAGTATTGTTTATGAAACAAGTGAGAATAAGATCCTCACAGATGATGATGCCGCTAAGCTATCGGAAAGGGGCAACATGCGACTGCATTACACATTCCTTAAAAAATTCCTCGATGCTGTTAAAATGTTCAGTACGGATTGCCAAAATTTGCGCGAGATGTTCCAGCATGCACACTTTTTCAAAACCAGTTCAAATAAAACACCTTTCAATGAAATAATGCGTAGTTCACTATTGTCCCAGATGCCTTCTAATTTGGTTAAAATTGTTGATATTCTTTACAATGTTTCCTTCGACATATTTGTAAACAAATACAATGGAGAGCAAAAAGAAGCTGATGACCATGTTACAGAATTTCCGGATATCATATGCAAAGTGTGTGAATCAGAAGTAAACGTATGCCAGTGTGATGAACTGATCGATATTTTCAATGAAATAAATGCACTGTTAAAAAGTATGGAATTGCTGGATCGTATTGCAGGACGTTCACTAACCACGTTAATGAAAAAAATCATATCAACACATGTTCGCGATAGCAGTCAAGGTATTTTCAGTCGAAGTCATATTAATGGACTCAAAAAATGGCTCAATGATATTGTACTCAACTGGTTGACACGAATTTATAACAATGGCAACGTAGAAATACAAGAGGGTGATACCGCCACTTTTGACATTATACAGGATTTCAAAGTTAAACTTACCTACTTTCTATATGAAACCTATTCAAGTATTTTAATTGAACAATTTTTCAATATTATAATTGATTTCCCTGATTCTACACCGGCCATAGATGATCTAAAGATTTGTTTGGAAATGATAGACTTGCGTAAACATTTGATTAGTAGTTTGAAAAAATCTTTAGAAGCGAGAATATTGCACGCTGGTGTTAACACCATGGACATACTAACTGGTTATGTTGCCGCTATTAAAGCTATTCGTTATTTGGACAGTAGCGGCATTGTACTGGAAGCTGTTATGAATCCAATTAAAGAGTACTTACGAAATCGTTTTGATACTGTGCGTAAAGTTGTCACTGGTTTGACTGAAGATGGTCCAACCGATCTAGCAGATGAACTCGCTAAAGGTGAGGCATTTAAAGACAGCACTCCTTCGCAGGGATATGAAATGATTAGTAACTGGGAGAATTGGCAGCCAGATCCCATTGATACATGTATTAAAAATCCATCAACAACAACACAAAATCGTTCCGCCGATATTATATCTATGGTTGTTAATATATACGGTAGCAAAGATCTCTTTGTTAATGAGTACAGAAATTTATTGGCTGACCGTTTGTTAACACAACTTGATTTTGTTTACGAAAAAGAAATACGAAATATGGAGTTACTGAAACTGCGTTTTGGTGAAACACTGTTGCACAGTTGTGAAGTTATGCTTAAAGATATAAGTGATTCCAAACGCATAAACAGTCACATACAAAGTGATATTAATTTTAAAAATGACAAGTTATTTGACATATCTTCACTCATAATCTCATCACAATTTTGGCCTGCATTTAATAAGGAGACACTTGAGTTACCCAAAGAGATAGCTGATCAGTTTGAGATGTACACAAAATCGTATGAAGCCTACAAAGGAAACCGTACACTAAACTGGAGGTATGTGACAGGTCGTGTAAATATTGAGATTGAATTTACTGATCGTACACTCGAAATGACCGTTTCACCGACCCAAGCTGTTATACTTTATCATTTTCAAAATAAACCTAAATGGACATTGGAGGATCTAAGCAATCTCATAAAAGTACCACCATCGGTTTTGAGACGAAAAATTGGATTTTGGCAAACACATGGTATTATTCGAGAGTTGGAAACAGATGTTTATCAAATCGTAGAAAGTACAGATTCTAGAAATGCTGGTTCACATAAATTGCAAGTTTCTGAAATGGGTGAAGACGAAAATGCACTTGCTTCAGCTAGTGATCAACGTCAAGAGGAATTACAAGTATTCTGGTCATACATAGTAGGGATGCTTACGAATCTGGATTCTTTATCAATTGAACGTATTCATCAAATGTTGAAAATTTTTGCTTCCCATGGCCCTGGAATAGAATTATCACGCGAAGAACTGAAACATTTTCTACAAACAAAAGTTCGTGAACATAAATTGATTTTTTCTGGCGGAGTATATCAATTGCCGAAGTAAATTAATGTTAAAATTAGAATTTTCTTAAATAAAAACTTTATTAAATTATTTATTTTCTGTCTTCTATTATATTAAAATGAGATTTTGTTTGTTTGTGTATTTGTTCTTCATTTCTTCAATGAAACAGTAGAATGAAAGTTCTAAGCCTCCAAAAAAAAAAAAAAAAAAATGATTCATCTTATGTCTGAAACTAATAAAGATTGCTGTATTGCTAGTGTTTCGCGTTTGTTTTTGATATATTTCGGTTTTTGTAAGTATTTGCTCACTATTCCCTTTAGATTTAAGAATAAATCTTCGAAAAAATAGCCATGTAAATGGTGTCTCAAAATTAGCGCATGATTTGAATCAATTTTTTTTTTTTTTTTTTGAAACATGAAGTACATAGAAAATAGAGTCATGTATGGAATAGCACTCTTGTTGAAAGTTTCTACGCATTTATTAAATGATGCGAACTGTAGCAGCCAAACCTTCATTATTTTTGAAATATCGCTCAACCCTAAACTGTCAGCTGTCAAATTTGGTAAAATTTTTTTGATTGGCAACACTTCAACGCACAAATGGCGAAAAATCTTGCGTGAATTATGAGACACTCTGTCATGATTTTTTGGCGTAAAACAAGACTTTATTTTTTTATCAACTTACACAATTTGCCTAGTTACTTAAGTAGATGGAAATGATTTTAATATCATCATACGGCTTATCAGTTTTTGGATTTGTTTTAGAATTGCATATATTCTGAACAACTTCCATGCCACGAAATATACGTCCAAAAACGGTATGTTTATTATCCAACCATGGCTGAAATTAGAACAAAATTTGAAAAAAAAAATAAATACCGTTTATTGCTTTTGATTGCATACCGTTGGCAACACTGTAATAAAAAATTGACTGCCATTTGTGTTC
This sequence comes from Calliopum simillimum, assembly GCA_951812925.1. Lineage (NCBI taxonomy): Eukaryota > Metazoa > Arthropoda > Insecta > Diptera > Lauxaniidae > Calliopum > Calliopum simillimum. The sequence goes on from OX638370.1 coordinate 104,486,517, forward strand.
GGTCCAGCATTAGCCATACTAACAGTATACGGCCGATCATGTTTGAGACTGGGGACAAATTCATCTTTGAAATCACTACCCCATATTGATTTACCACCTGTTCCTGTACCAGTGGGATCACCAGTTTGTACCATGAAACCTTTGATGACGCGATGGAAAATGTGCCCATTGTAATAACTGCAAATACATATAAAAATACACTTCAAAAAAACATATCCAAAAACATTAATAATATGTTAGCTACCCATTTTTCGCATGCACACAAAAATTTTCAACACTCTTTGGGCATTCCTTGTAAAACAGTTTCATATGTATATCGCCCATAGTTGTGTGTATAACGGCATTTTCGCAAATACGTTGAATACCTAAAATAGAATTATGTTAGAGTTTTTTTATACTCCTTGTAAAGGTATAGTAAAAATTTATATAGACCTTCTTCTAAAATTTGCATGGCATGAAAAAATTTAAGTTTTTTTTAATGAGAACTTATACTGAAGTTTTAAGTTTTTTTTTAACCAACCTTGTCCTTCTGGTACTGCGATAATGTCTTCTTTTGATGGCTTCTCATTAAATATATCCCGATCAACATCTTGCAAATCTGACGGCAGACGTCGGCTATACAAATAAAAGCGTGGTTTTCTACAAAACAAATTTATATTGAAATAACATATGCCAATGATTAATAAAAAAAAATGCTGTATACATACTTATAAGCTGTACAAAATAAAGTCGGATCATTTGCCAGTGATGCTAAACAGGGATTTTCGCTCGCTTCCTGTTCCAAAGTAAGAGCTGCTTTTGTTTTCTTTGCTTTGCCCTAAAGAGTATAAAGTTTTATAAAATTGAAGTATGTAATTTGGTTTATATTTATTTTGTAGTTACCTGAAACAGTGCTATTTGCAATGGACGTATATTATCCGTTTTTCCCAATATTGTAATGCAGCGATTGGTTTCGATATTAATCATTTTAATGCCCAACATTGTGGGATACATTAAAAAGTGTCCACTACAATCGAAAATAATATTACTGCTCATAATATATTCCGATTTTTCTAAATCACGTTCCGAAGCCATTCTTTAAGAAAAATTAAAATATATTAGAAAAAAGCACGAATTGAGGAGCGACAAAACAAAAAACAATTACTTCGTTTTAAGTTTGGTCCTTTATAGTAAAGCATATTTTCTTACCTTCTGCCGAATTCCATGTTTGGCAAAGCATGCGGTGTTTGTTGCATTTGTGTGTATGTTGTAAGCGCTTCGTCATAGACACGTATCAGTTTTCCAGAATTAAATTGAAATAGACGGACTTTGCGATCAGTGGAAATTGCTGCAAAACGCTTACCATCTTGAGAAACTGCCAGGCCAGTAACAATTGTTTTATTTTTAACGAATTCAAAGAGGCCTAAGGAATAAAAACTTTTAGTAGAATTATTTCTTCAACTTAATGAATAGGTTTTGTAATTCTGGCAAAAATGTCTTGCAAAAAGGTTTACGTGTTAATAAGCGGTAACAGAAAAGAAAACAATTTAGTAAATAGAAAATGAATTGAAAACAATTTTGTTGTTAGAATGAATTTTAAAATATCGCCAAAAATACGTAGAGTCTAAGAACTTAAATAATTAGAAAAGCGTTGGGACCCAGTCGCAAAATGCCACCGCAGCCTACAAGGCCTATTGTGCTTAAATAAACTCAGTCAACAAATTATAATTCATCTTACTCGTATCCAATTTCGAATCAAAAGTGACTAATTTCTGTGGAAACTTGTAGTCATATTTTGAGTTTTGCCAATACTCCAAAATGCCTTTCTTATCTATTGAAATAACTGTTTCCATTGCAACATTGTAACGCAGGGCAATAATTGGTGCAGAATGTAATTTATCCAGAGTATGCAATATTTCGCCATTTCCTTGACCATCGTATATGTAAATGCTGTTAGAATCCTTATCGGAGCTGAAATTTGTAATAACAAAAATAAATACTCATACAAATATTAACACAATTTTTAAAAACTAACATGGCTAAACTGTGTATAGCATCACCAGGTGAATGAATCCATTCAGTACAGAGCGGCGTAAAACCAAGTTTAAGTATATTTATCATATCAAAATTGATGACATCGAACACTTTGGCACATTTGTCAGCAGATGCAGAACATAGCAATGTACCACTAGCATTTGTGGTAAGCGAGTGGAGAGGCACTAAAACAAAAACGTGACATTATTACGCAAATGAACAAATAAAAAAAGTTTTCTACTTACGCAAATGACTACGGAAATGTTTAACAAATTCAATACCCTCTTCCATTTTCTTCCAAAACTTAATGTGACCATCTAAGCTTCCTGTTATAATGAAATCGGTTTTAGTGCAAACCAGATGCGTTATGACGTCACGATGCATGTAACTTTTTTCATAACTTTCGGAATTTGGAAGGTTCTCCAAAAAAACGTGTTCATAAGGCAGCACTGGTGAAAATAGATTCATTTATGTATTTGAAATTTAAGAAATGCATAAGTTAGCATTTTAAATTAAAATACTTACCTTTTTTCTTTTTGGGTTTCGGTGCCACTATTTGCTCCGAAGGCATTGGTCCAATACAACCATCATCATCATCTGAATCTTCCACCGGTTTCTCAGTTTCATCTGCAGCGCGTTTTAAATTGTTATCGTCCGATTTGTCTGACATTTCAATGCTTGATTTATTTTATTTATAAAATTCTTCGAAATTTTCTGAAACTGTAAACAAAATGGGCTGTCAAAACAAATAACAGCTGTTCGACAAAAGATGGCATTTGGTCGATTAAGAAAGTCAAGGTGGGTCACTGAACAATTTTCGCTTCTCTAGGCGTTTTTCGTTCAGAAAAACGCTTATGGCATTATAGCCTGTTTCCACCTCGAATTTAAAAGATGATTTAATGCAGTTTCTGGACTTAGCGCTAAGTCTGGGCGTTGATCCCAGGATTTACCATACAAAAATATATCTGAGATTTAACCTTAATCTCAGCAAGGCTACCGATTATGTCAATTTTTGATCTAGCGACATCCCTGGAACTTTAACAATTTGCATAAATGCAAAGCAAAGAGGAGATAAATATTAAGAAGAAAATGAAATACAAGTTTAATTTTACTGCTTCTGACAGACATAAATCTATTTCAACCGGTGGAAACTGGTAGGATTTAGCAATATGATTTACGAATCTAAGCAGAGCTAAATCTTTGGTGGAAACAGGCTATTACAATGGTTGAATTACCCTGATTGCAGCGATAACAAATTTTCTGGTCTTTTGACAGATAGGAAGGCAAGATCAGGGTTCCATTTTCGTTTATTTTGACAGCTTGCCATAACCATTGTTTTTGAATCATGGCTATTACTATCTAAAATTCTTAACTTTCGTAAATAGTTTTTGCATTTTTTTTCAAATAAAAGAGTTTTAGAAGATTGTTTTTTTAATTAATATAAATTTAAACGTATTAACTTATAAATCTAAATAAAAATACATACAAGCAAAACCAAAAAAAATTTAAAATCGAAAAATCGTTTAAGATAATGAAATCAAAGAAAAAGTGGCGTTCCATGAAAAAAGATAGCATGTCATGTATCTCTTTTCATGGAACGCCACTTTTTCTTTGATTTCATTTTCGTAAAAAGTAAAGCTTTTTTAAATATTTTTGTTAAACAATCAATTTTCTGGAAACTACTTGGAAACTACTTCGTTCTTTACATTCAGATTTTTAACATCTTTTAAACCCAAAATACTATTACTAACAGAAAGCGCGTTTTGGAAAAAGGTAAATCAATCAATCTTTATTGGGTTAAACAATTGATGGTTTCAGTTTTTTGAAATTTGGATCATTTTTTGAAATTTGGAGCCGATTTACGAGCATCCATCAATGAATATTTTTGTACGATGCACGACGATCCCTTGCGATGACTTTGATCTCTTGCCACGATTTTCCCGATTCTTGGATTTCCTTTACCAGCGACCTCTTCCAGTTGGGTTTGGATCTACCACGTGCTCTACTCAAGAGCCTGGCGACAAACTTCGCTATGTGGTTTCCGGAGAGTGTGACCAATCCATCCCCATTTGCGCAGCTTGATCTCGTTTGCTATAGCCTTCTGTTTGCATTTTTGATGTAGCTCGGCATTTGATATAGTGCGAGGCCACCAAACCTTTAGTATACGCCTTAAGCATTTGTTGACGAATACTTGCAGCTTGTTTGTTAGTTGTTCAGTAACAAGCCATGTTTCGCACCCATATAACAAAACCGATTTCACATTCGAATCAAAAATGCGCACTCTCGTTTTGGTGGATATAACGGATGAAGACCATATTTTGTTCAGTTGAGCAAACGCGCCTTTTGCTTTTGCTATTCTTGAGTTGATATCCTCTTTTGCTCCACCATCCATGGAGATAATGCTGCCTAAATACGTGAAGCTATCGACGTTTCCGATGTCATCACTGCCAGCTTTAAACGTGATGTCATTGCTTGCGTTTAGCTTCATGCTTTTAGTCTTGGATACGTTGATTTTTAGGTCGGCCTTTTGTGATTCCAAGACAAGGTCTTCAATTTTGCTTTGCATATCTGAATGTTTGGACGATAAGAGGCAGATGTCGTCAGTGTAGTCTAGATCTTCTAGATGTTCGGTAAAGTTCCATTGAGTACCCCTTTTGGCCTTATTAAGAGCTTTATCTAGGGTATCATCAAGAACGATAAGGAAGAGTGATGGTGATAGTAGACATGTTGGATTTTTCTAAAGTTTATTTAAGTTGTTGAGACTTAAATATTATTCTGATTTTTTACACATATTGTTAAGCAGAACCAACAACCAAAAAACACTTAACGGAGAATGATAAAATGATAAAATATTGCAAAAAAAGAAAGCTTATGTTTAGTTTTTTAAAAATGTTACAGAGGTTCATATCCTTCAGGTAATAAAAAAATAAAAAAATAGTCAACGAAGACAAGTTGAAGTGCAGCACGCCACTCGTCAAAATTTTCTAGTTTGACAGTTAGCAAAAATGCAACCAAGGAGGAGCGTAATTGGTAAAACAAGAAAAACAAAAAAAGCTGCGCAAAGTGAAATAAGAATTTGAAAGAAACGAAGAAGAATCAGCTAATTATAAAATTTATTATAATTTGCAAATTCGTATAAGAAAATTGTGAAATTTTAAAAGTTATCTACAGTAAACTTTTTAATGGCGGCATCAGCGGCAACAATAGTAGCTCCAGATACAGATTTAGGAGACGATGGAAAAATCGTTATAAACGCGCCTACAGATCACCCGCGAATCCGGATCAATAAATGGCGGGTACGCGAGGGTTATCCGGTGAGCAATTCGCAAGTGATTTTGCTTTATAACTTACCGGACGAGGATGCAGACAAAGAAGTGCGGAAATTAAAGGCAACTCGAGTTGGTGTTGTGAAGAAGCGTCTGTACAAAGATGGCGCTATAGTGGAGCAGGGGTGAGCTTGTTAATAATAAAGGGAGGGGGATATGCAAATAGTAGATTCTTAATTTGATATATGCTGTTTTTTCTATTAATTCCCTAATAAAACCCACAAAATTTTAAAACTACATTATTTCTTATGTTATAGTGCCCCAATTTTGGAACTTTCTGAGTGTGTCCATACTACGGTTATCAAAGATATGTGTGCTGATTGTGGTGCGGATTTGCGCCAAAACGAAAATGTAAGCAAAACACAAAAAAAAAGAAATAATAAATAAACAAAAAAAGATAGTGTTAATGAATGTGTTATGGTGGGCAGTAGCTGAAAGCAAAACAAATATAAACTTTCGGCCAGCTATAAGTATTTGCCATTAATTTATGTATAACATAATCTGGCGGGAATACATAAGCACTAGAACTATGAAGTGAATAATTTATAATTGATTTGTTCACAAAACATCTTGGTTTACTGTAAACAAATATTTCTTTGAACTTAGAACTGAAATATATATGTAATGCGTCGCGAGAAAATGGACCTTATCTTGTCAGAGATCAAATTTGATTTGATAAAAATCTGAAGAGAACGCAGAAATAATCACTCAAAAATGTCTTAAATTGGCGAAGTTATGGCGTTTTGAATTTCATAGTTCAAAAATGAAAGTTTTGATATGTATTCTCCTATAACTTCTAGGAGGAGCATAGGAAGGAGCATTTGAGCTGTACTGAAAATTTTACTCTGGCAAGATAAGGTCTCTTTCTCGCGACGCATCACATTGGTTTCGGACTAAAGATGAAAGTGAAATTTGAACTTTTCTCCCCATTTCTGCCTATAATTAAAATATATGAACGGATTCATCGATTAATAGATTTAATAACCATAAAAAATCATAGCGTAGCACGACTAAGCGATCCATATCCAGTGTCGGTTCGAAGCTTTCATGTTTTTTTTTTTATTCAATTTTGTAGAAAAATAGAATTTCTAATTAGTTTCCCATAGTTTTTGAGAAATAAACATTTCATTTCACATGAAGAAATTGTTGACAGTCTATAATATATCCTTTTAGTAAACTGAAAACATAGTTATATACGTATAAAATGTGGAATTTAATTGCATTTAACGATTTAAAATATCGGTATTTACATTAGCATCGCGAAAGTTTTAATAAATTTATGTAGGTATTTATTTTATTATTTAATCATTTTCAAACCTACGCCCAATGAAATAACGCCCAAAAACAAAAACGAAATAACGTGCAAATTATTTTCATATAAATATGGGCGATAATCGTTTTTGTTTTAGGCGTTATTTCATATTTTTTGGGCGTTATTTTGTTTTTATTTTGGGCGTTATTTCCTAACGGATATATATGGATATATGGATATATAGGATCTTAAGAATTTTTTGCTATTTTGATAACGTATAATTTTTTTTAAGGGCAATACTTCTGAAGCCTCAGTGCCCATGGTGCATTCCATTCCAGATCTCAAGGTTACACAAAAATTGGCACAAAAACTTGGCCATGACGATACGCGTCGATTATTGCAAGATCGCAAACTTGTGTTACTCGTCGATTTGGATCAGACAGTGATTCATACTACAAATGATAATGTACCCAACAACATAAAAGGTATATATCATTTCCAATTGTATGGTCCACACTCACCTTGGTACCATACGCGCTTACGACCGGGCACGCCAGCGTTTTTAGAAAAGATGTCACAATATTATGAACTACACATTTGCACATTTGGAGCACGCAACTATGCACACATGATTGCCCAATTATTGGATCCTGATGGCAAATTCTTTTCACATCGTATTCTGTCACGTGACGAATGTTTTAATGCAACTAGTAAAACCGATAATTTAAGGTAGGAACAGCTGAATTGTTTGAATTTCGACTATCTATATGGCATTTAATTTAGAGCACTATTTCCTAATGGTGATTCAATGGTTTGTATTATCGACGACCGTGAGGATGTGTGGAATATGGCATCAAATTTAATACAAGTGAAGCCTTATCATTTCTTTCAACACACCGGAGATATTAATGCACCCCCTGGTTTATCGAAACATGAATTAGACGGCGAAGGCGTGGATTTTAAAGGTTAAATGTTGCATTAGGATCTAAGCGCAAATATTAAATTGATTTTTCTTCCTAACAGATTTAAAAAATTTGGCTACAGAAAAAGAAGAACTTGATAGTAAGAAATTATTAGAAAGCGAGGAAATTGATGCATCGTCAGAAGTAACTGAAACTGATACAAGCAATAATACTGATGATACAACAACAGTAACGAGTGGTAAGACGCCACTGAAAGATATGACTGAGCTTTTGGATGATGATGATGAGAAACTAAAGGATGTCACAGTTCAAAATTCAAACGATACTTCAGTCACCGATGTCATCGAGAAAGCTGTCTCGAGTGATGAAACCCCACAAGTAACGAGCACAACTGAAGAGGTAACAGTTACAGCAAGTGAAACTGAAGCCTCAACACAAAAAGTCGATACAATTCTCGATATTGTTGTCGATGCGGCTGCTGAGCCTGATACAAACGCCGAGGCTGAAGCTGATGCTGACGTCGATACTGTGACTGACGCCAACATAGCCACAACATCCGCTTCAACTAGCACTTTAGGTATTTCACCTACAATAAAAGTGCCCGCAGATCCACAAAAACAAATTGAAATTGAAGATCCTGATGATTATTTGATGTATCTGGATGTTATATTAAAAACAATACATGCTCGTTTCTATGACATTTACGACAGCACGCAAGAAATTCCAGATTTAAAGATTATCGTACCGAAAATACGTTCCGAAGTGTTACGCGATACTAATTTAGTATTTTCTGGCTTAGTACCAACTAATATGAAATTGGAGCAATCACGCGCATATTTCATAGCTAAGAGTTTAGGTGCAAATGTTTCGCAAAGTTTTGGGCCAGGCAAGTAACCGGATAAGAACTCTCAATCTTTGTTCTTTTTTATTATTTTTTTTTTTTTTTTGTGTTTTTGTAGATACGACACACTTGGTTGCCGTTACCTCAGGTACATTTAAAGTAAATGCAGCAAAAAAGAATCCCAATATAAAAATTGTAAACGCCAATTGGCTTTGGTCATGTGCTGAACGTTGGGAACGCGTCGAAGAGAGACTATATCCGCTTGATCGTAAAACAAAAGGTAAACAAAGGCAACCACCAGCACATTGCCATAGCCCGGAACATGTTGTTAACTATAGTGATAAATCGGAGATATCATCATCGAGCAGTGCACAGCAACAAAATGCCACTGAACCGGAAAAATTTATTGACACTATAAATCCTTTATTGTCTTTCTCAAATGCTGATTTAGCTGATATGAATAAGGAATTTCATCAGTTCTTTGAATCAGACTCATCAAGTGAAGATGAACATATAAATATTGGTAAGTATAAAAGAAACGATAGAAAAGATTTTTTATTACATCGGATTTGAGCTATGAATTTGAAAAATTAAGATATTTATTTTTAATCAGTGGTTATAATAGCAACCGTAACCGCTAACCAAAATAACTGATAGGATTTTCCAACCGAAATTATGAATTTATCAAAAATCGATCCGTTTCGCTTATAATCCCTGCTACGTAATATCAGTTAAAAATTACTCATACGCCACGTTTTCCAAAATTTACTTCTAGTGTTCTCTCTATTATAGAGTCTAAAATGAAACTTAATTTGTTGTCTATATTTTCTCTTAAGTTTGAGGCATATTTTGTAAACATACATATTTTTTTATTTCTATTCAATTGTGTTCTTAAGAAAATCCACCAGTCGATAAGACTTTACGTAAACGAAAACGTGAAGAGAAAGAACAAGAACGCACCCGAGACTTTTTTACTCGCTCAACAGATGGGAACCTAACACTGGAAACCAATGAGGCAGATGCAGAAAAAAGCTCGAATGAAGAGGAATATGATGATGATGACGAAATACCAAGCGCTAAATTTGGAAGAAGTAACAATAATAATATTTTAATAGGGTTTTTTTTTAATTAAATACACGTTTTCATATGTCTATGTAGGTGAAGAGTTACCATCTGATTTGGAAATTGGTTCAGACTCAAATAATAGCAATGAAAACCCAGATACTGAAGATGATGGTGATTGGAATATGATGGGTGCAGCATTAGAGCGTGAATTTCTTGGGCTTGAAGATTAAAAGTGAATTTAATTTTAATAACATGAAAGCAACTTATTTAAAATGTGTTAATACATATAAAAGTTATTTGTATGAAGTAAGCTTTTTATAAATTGTTTTAATATATACATAAAAATATATATATATTTGCTTTACAAAAACAAATCCATTATAAAATTTACATGCATAAATCGTTGTAAATTACTATAGACAGAACAAAGAAGCACATTTTAAAAATAAAAAGATAAATTTTCAAATTGAATTCGTTGTATTGTATTACTAATTTTTTCAAAAATATTCAAAGAAGGTAAAGAAAAATTTACTTTGTTTAAAAAAAATTACATTCGTCCATGTCTTTCCAACAAAAATCAAGTCAATGTGTTGTTTCAAAGGCAGTTGAAATGGCACCACACTATTTTTCACTTAATTTTCTTTGATAAGTTGTATAAGATTCTCAAACTGAATAATTTAAAAAGATCTAGTACGTGTGTTAACTTAAGCCTGGTCAAAAATTAAGTACTCTAAACTACAGCATTTTGAAAATTATGTTTGTATGGGAGGTTCCACGACCTCTTGTCTGAGTTCGCATAGTTTTTATTCAGAGCTTCCACTAACTATTCTTAGTACCTGTGCGAAATTTTGTTAAATTATTTCTAATATCGCTTGCACTACAGCATTTTGGAAACCAAGTGTATGGGAGGTGCAACGCCCTCCGTATGAACCAAGTTTCTAATCAGAGTTAAAATTTACAATTTCTAGCATCTGAGTAAAATTTCTTTTGGATTATCTCTTAAAACACTTTCAATAGAACATTTTGAAACTTTTACTTACAGTGCTGTGCATAACATTTGCAACCTAAAACACTTGAAACTAAATCACCAATTTTCGGCCACTAAAACAGATGCAAATAAAATACTTGGTATGAGATTTTATGTCACTTGTATTGTTGTTTATAAAACAAAAACAAAAAGTCCATACATCACTAATACAAAACTAAAACTTAAGTGCAATATGAAAATGTATAGTTATAGGCTGTGCAAAACATTTGCAACTATTAATCTAAACTAAAAATAAGTAACTAAAAAAATCAATATTTCATGGAATAACCCCTGCTTTTTATAACAGCAGTGCATCTTTTTGGCATGGATGTGATAAAACTATTTTCAAATGAGCGCGGAATGTCCTGTTACCGTTTTTTAACTTCACTAAACAACTCATCCTGTTTTTTAAATTTTTGATTGCATAATAAGCAATGCATTTTCGTGACTTAACGATTTGATTGGGTTTAGATCTGGCGACTCCGCGGGGCATTGATGAACATTAATATTTTGCCGTTTTATCCAATCTTTTACCACTTTCGACGTGTGCTTAGGGTTGTTATCATGCAGGAATATCCATTTTAGTGTCATTTTCCAAGTGGCATATGGCATCATAGTATTTTGTAGTATGTCTTTATAATCATTAGACTTCATTATGCCTACAACACTTTAAATTGGACCGATTCCTTGCGCAGAGAAGCATCCGCAGACCAAGATGCTTCAGCCTTTATGCTAGATAGTTCCTCTTGTATATTTCGGGCTTAGCCTTTCTCTCCTTGGTCTTCTCACAAAACTTTTACCACTCGATTCGCATGAATTAAACTTGGATTTAACAGAAAAGATGGTAAAAGTTTTGTGAGGAGACCAAGGAGAGAATGACTAAGTCCGAAATATACAAGAGGAACTGTCTAGCATAAAGGTTGAAGTATCTTGGTTTGCAGATGATTCTCTGCGCAAGGAATCGGTCCAATTTAAAGTGTTGTAGGCATAATGAAGTCTAATGATTATAAAGACATACTACAAAATACTATGATGCCATATGCCACTTGGAAAATGACACTAAAATGGATATTCCTGAATGATAACAACCCTAAGCACATGTCGAAAGTGGTAAAAGATTGGATAAAACGGCAAAATATTAATGTTCATCAATGCCCCGCGGAGTCGCCAGATCTAAACCCAATCAAATCGTTAAGTCACGAAAATGCATTGCTTATTATGCAATCAAAAATTTAAAAAACAGGATGAGTTGTTTAGTGAAGTTAAAAAACGGTAATAGGACATTCCGCGCTCATTTGAAAATAGTTTTATCACATCCATGCCAAAAAGATGCACTGCTGTTATAAAAAGCAGGGTTTATTCCATGAAATATTGATTTTTTTAGTTACTTATTTTTAGTTTAGATTAATAGTTGCAAATGTTTTGCACAGCCTATAACTATACATTTTCATATTGCACTTAAGTTTTAGTTTTGTATTAGTGATGTATGGACTTTTTATTTTTGTTTTATAAACAACAATACAAGTGACATAAAATCTCATACCAAGTATTTTATTTGCATCTGTTGTAGTGGCCGAAAATTGATGATTTAGTTTCAAGTGTTTTTGGTTGCAAATGATTTGCACAGCACTGTATATGGGAGGTGGCATGCCCTCTTTTCCGAATTTATCTAATTTTTGCTCTGAGATTTTACTTACCGTTGATTGATTTCGCTCATTTTCAATCCCACAAACTATCTATGCAAAATTTCATCGAATTAGTTTGCTTAGTTTTCCCGTGAAAAAGGGTCCTCCTTATTTTTCCGGGATATTATATAAATTGTTTTCCCCGTGAAAAACAAGGTAAACAATTTTGATATTTCCAATTTTAGTAATATTTGAATTTTATACTTTTACTACTTATATGTCCTCGATTCAGATACAAAATATTTTTACAGTATTAAGTCTGGTTAATGAGCTAGAGGGCTTTAAAAATTTAATTCAGAGTAACGCATATCTGCCGATTAGTCCCATTTCGAAAGTCCTTTAGCTTGTTAACCAGACTTAATACTTTTAAAAAATTTTGTATCTGGATCGAGGACATATGTATATAGGTATAACTAGTGATGGGAACTATCGAATTATTTCGACTATCGATAGATAGTAACTGAATGAATTTGACTATCGAATGATTTTTTTCGTTCATGAACGATTTTACTGACTGAAATTTTCTGGCGAATTCCCTCATTTAGAATTTATATCATTCACTATAATAAGGTACTAATGATTTTAAAAAACTATACATATTCATAAAATGTACAGCCAAAAACAAAAGAAAATATGACATAAAATATATTAAATTTTTTTGTTGAATTATTTTATTCAAAATTTATTAAATTCACTTAGCTAAAAGATCATTTATTAAGTGTATTTAATACATTGAATGCAAATATTTAATGAAAAAATCAGTAAGTAACTGAAACAAATACATTTTTCTTAAAAAGTTAAAAAAACTAAAGTTAACTATTGAAAAAACAAAAAAAATTCAATCATTTTCGTTCATTACTAAAAATCGTTCATGAATGATTTATTCAAAATAATCGAATGAATGAATTTTTGCGAACTATCGAATAAATCGTTAGTTTTTATTCGATAGTTCCCATCACTAGGTATAACATAATCAAATATTACTTAAATCGGAAACATCAACATTTTTTACCTGGTTCTTCATTTGGAAAACCCCAATTTACATAATTTCCCGGGAAAATCGGAAGAACCCATTTTGATATGTTGTTCAGGGCAAAATTCTCTATCGATTGGTATAGGTTTTATGAACTTTGGAATTAGAGCAAGGCTCATATATATAGCCAGTATCTAATTTGACTGGTCTATAGTTCATAAGAAATATCCATTTTTAAACCCAAAAAACCTTTTTTATTTGTGCACATTAAAATAGAGAAAAGTATATATTTGACTTAGTTGTATCACGAAATTGCGACTATTGAAAAAGCAACTGAAATTAGTCGCGGTTGGCATTGTCAAATAAAATATCAGTTGCGACTGGCCAGTGTGCGTTGCAATAAGCAATAGGAACCTAAATATTAAATAAATAAAATAAAATTCGTAATAATTAGTTTTTCTATTTAAACATCACTTTTTATTAACTAAACGCTATACCATAAATCAAATTTTACGTTTTATCAGCAGCAGTACGCATTTGTTTGAAGCGGCTAATGCGTTTCTTTGGCGCATTTGCATCGATATATTTTCCAGCAGGTAAGGGTTCAGGTTCAGTTAGCGGCTTTTCTACAACATCTTGCATAACCTGTAAAATGTGCATTATCAGAAAAGACTTTGTTTAAAAAAACGAGTGTAAACAAAACCTTAAAATATGCGCTCATATATTCATCTTCATTAATAGATTGCGGCGGTATCTTTTTCTTCTTTTGCTTTTTATTAATATTTTCTTTGTTACCCTGCTTCTGTGTAGTATGGCCAGGTAAGTGTGTTTCAGAATCTACGGCATTTTTATTGCGTAAAATAGATTTTGTATTTGTTGTACTATCATCTAATTTACCAAGGGAATCTTCAGTATTACCAGCGATTATAGGATTTGAAAACTGTAAAAAAAGAAGTTATAATAATGATATGCAATTTGTTGAAGTTGAACAATAATTTACGAACGTACTTCTGTTTAAAGTAATCATTTGTTTTCAAAACGCATCACATTGTAAATGTCATTACAAGTGTTATTATAGTTTTCTATATACTACTTTTCTTTAATAAATTACTGTTCGTTTAACCACTGAAGTTGCCATACCTAAATTGGAGTGTTGGCGTTTTTTACCGTCTCCGTTTCGACATGCTCCATATAAATTATATGAGCACGAAACATACAGAGATGGTAAAAACCGCTGACACCCGAAAAACGCTCCAATTTAGGTATGACAGTTAAGCGTTGAAAAACTTGGAGCAGTGGAATAACACCCACAACAAAAAAACTAAATAACGCCAGCATTTTTTTCATACAAATATGGGCTGTATTTAATTTGGAAATAACGCCCTTACGCTATTTCGTTTTTATTTTATTTTCATAAAAATTAATTTAAATTTAAATGAAAATAATGTGGGCATTATTGCGTTTTTTTATGGCCGTTAACGTCCATTATTTTAACGAAATAAAGCTCTCATTGTGGGCGTTATTTTCAAAATGATTATCGTCTACATTTATATGAAAATAATGTGGGCGTTATTTCGTTTTTATGTGGGGCTTTTTTTCATATTGCAGTGGGCGACATTTAATTTCAATAAATGGCCGTTATTAATTTTTTTCTTTTTGTGGACGTTATTTCCTATCGCCAAAAACTTACCTCCATACGCAAGTCTCGATACGACTCCTTACGATCTTGTTCTTTTAAAATGGGGGTTTTCACATTTTCTTCTCCCACATAGGAATCGATGAAAAGTGTTGATGGTTGTTTCGATATTGGAACAATCAAACGATACAAATCAGCTGGTGTGCCTGAATGAATTTAAGTGGGTGTTATTACCTAACGCCATTTATTTTGCTCAAATTCTATCTTACCAAAGTTAAGTTTGCCTGGTATAGCACAAGTCTCCTCCGTTTCTTTATTTCTATCCTGCTGTAACACAGCTGCAGTAATACCAGTTTGGGCAGAATGTATAAAACTAATGTGCAAAGTACGTTCGACTGCGGTAGCTGTGTTAATAATTTTATTTACCAAGTCGAAATCCTCTTCGCTTTGATGCTCAGCTACATGTTGACGATGTTCTTCGACCTTATTTAAAATTATTTGCTTTTTATCCAACTGTGGTATTGATTGCACTTGTGTATTGGAATTCATGACATCATCGTCGAGAAGAATAATATCGCGTTTATGTGTTTGACTATCAAATTTCGGTAGCATTTCTGCCACAGTTTCATTTTTATGAAACTCTAAAGTGTGATCTTCAGCAGCGAATGAAATACGCCGTTTTTGTTGGTGCTGTTGATGTGGAGCTTCACTTTCGGCGTCACTGTCTTCTTTTGCTTCTTGTGCGGCTAATTCTTCCGCACCTATAGCTTCTGCTGCTAATTCAAGCAGTTCTTCCAAATGTCCACGAACTTTAAATAAGTGCAACTTTTGTTCTATGCTTTTATCGTCAGTTATGCCACAATTGCATAACTTTTGCTCAACAATTTGCAATTGATATTCGTAGAAACCAATTTGATCAGCATTTGATAGAAATCTAGCTTGTTCTTCAATAACTTGCACTTCTGCAGGTGTTTCTGAACTTGTTGAGTCGTCAGATTCATTGCCATCATCAGCATTAGTTTGCGTTAGTTGTAATAGCTCTGGATTGACACGAAAGTTGTTGTTAGTTGGTAGTGTATGCGTGGACATTGCTGTCTTCTTCATTACACCTTGAAGTGTAAGTGATTCCATTTGTATCTCATTGCCTTCACCACTGTGTGCATCATGTGCAACACGTGTTTTTGGTGGTGGCAACTTCATTTCACCTGATAACAGCTGAACAAGTATTTCATCAGTGCTGCCTTCTACTTTCAAATTGTCCAGTTCTTTCTTAAACTCTTCCATCAGTTCAGCTTGTTCCAGCATTTGTAAAATGTCATCATCAGTTTTTTCTTTTTGGTCAACCACTATTGACTCTTTTACGGCAGTCAGTTTTTCCTCAGTTTCTTTTGCTAAAATTTCTTTACGCCACTCTTCATTTTCACGCAATTTGGCTGCTTTTGCAAGTTGTTTGTGTTCAGCGCGCCAATGTGCTTCCTGTTCCTCATCATAATCTTCAATGATTTCGCGTTGTTCCTCAGTTGGTACCACTCCCTCTATATACGGTTTTTCAAGTTTATTTCTGAAATTAAAATAAAGTTAAAACTTGAATGGCATTTTACATTTTCCCCACTTACTGCCACAGTTCCGCCTCAGTCTTAAGTGCTTCCAAGTGTGTATTTGCCATTCCAATGCGGTGCTTGCAAATTTCTTTTGCCGTATGTGCGGAACATTTTGAAAAGTAATTCTGATAGTGTCCAACCATTACTTCATTTGTGTGTATCAGTTGCCCAGGCGAAAAGGCTTTTCGTCCAATCGGCACCATTACATCTACGGTCAGATGTTTGGAAAACATTTCCAAATTCTCAATAGCTTGTTCATTATCCTGCAGGTAATTTTCCCAACGTGCAGTTTCTTCCGTATTTTTAGTGAGCGCCTTATGAAAGTTTAATTTTAAAATAATTTAATTTATTATTAGTGAATAAAAATAAAAACAAATTCACCTGAAGCAGCGCTTCTTCACGTTTCTCCATTTTCGCAAAAATTAAATTGACATCTCAATTTGTTCTCACAAGCAGCTGATTTTGACATATGTATTTATGCCGAAACGGAGGGAGCATCTAAGAACAACGTGACCATAGGGTAAAGCATGATGAAGTAAAACGGGTTCCGAGGAAGTCATTTGAAATTGTTCATCTTTGAGCTCACATTGCGTTTTTTACTTATCCAATTTTTGTGTGCTTGTACAATACTTGTGCAGCTTCTAAAGCCTTGCTTTCACCTTGATTAGCCAAAAAATTTATGAAATTTATAACTGATCTGGAAAAGACTCAATAAATATTACTTACTTGGTTAGCCAGCCACTGTTTCCCCCTTTTAGCATGGTCTGTGCTCTGCAGTACTGACAACTACTTCGCTGTTAACTAAATCAAAACGCTATTCACACTATTTTCACTAGATTAATTTCTTGCATAAATTTTTTTCAAGAAATTGAAATTTCCACATTTAGTGCAGAAAAAAATGTCCTTAAATGTACGATGACTTAGAAAAAAAGGTGACCTCACCCCTTCTGTGCTTCAGCCCTGGCGCGTTATAATATGTGAACGGTCCCTAAGGATAAAACGGCTCCCGGAAATAGCGGTAGAAAATTTTTTGGAAATAACGCAAGAAATTTTCTACATAAATTTTTGTAAATAAAGCCAAAAATTAAGTAGAAAATAACACCAGAATTCTTGGAAATAATGCCAGAAACATCTCCATACAAAACTCTGGCGTTATTTCCATTTTGTTTTTGAAATAAGGCCAAAAACTTTTCTGGCGTTTTTTCCAAAAAATAATGGCTTTATTTCCAAAAGTTATGTGGTTTACAAAAAGGAAATAACGCCAGAACATTATTTTGGAAATAAAGCCAGAATTTTCTGCCATGAATTTTTGGAAATAAAGTCAAAAATAACAAGAAAATAAATATTTGGCTTTATTTCCCAACCAAAATGGAAACAATGCCAGAATTTTGTATGGAGATTTTTTTGGTGTTGTTTCCAAAAAATTTTCTGGCGCTATTTACGTTATGTTGCTTTGCCTTGTGATCGAAGATCGACATAAGCAATTTGTCCTTAAAAGATCCCATTTTATCACCTATTCACGTCATTCCGGCCTGTTCCGTAATCCGTGTAATTTCAATTACTTTTAATTTCGAAGACTTGTTGATAACTTTTTATTTTCGATGTGGATGTGAAGCCTATTCAACGACTGTTCAAGACGTTTAACTTTTCACAGTAGAAATGCAAACTTTTTCGCTGTCAGTTAAAAAATACACACAAGTAAACAAGATTTATGAATCAAAATGCTTTTTATTAAATTTATAAACTTTAATTGAGTTTCACGTTAACAACGGCTGCTGCAATGCACTTGAAATTATAACTGCTCGCAATTTTGTCTGTCAAAATAATGTATTAGGCGAGATGCCCAATTATGGGGTTTCCTCTGATTTGAGGGAATTTCAGAAAGTTTTTCTTCATGCTCAGTGCATTTTATTCGGTTAATTAGATGTTCTATTGCAATTTAAGAAATAAAATCAGGTGGCATCCTGTTTTCGAACTATTCTTACTAACAACTTCGAAAATGACAATTTGCCAACTTTTTCCTTGTCATCGGTAAAAATATTTTTTTAGTTAGAGTTTTTTATCTCAGCAATATTAATAATATTACATTTGCAATAAAAATTAGAATTACTCGCTAAAAAAGGGGAAAACTCTGGAGCTTATACGTGTGTATTTTTTTTCTCAATTTGATCGAAAAAACAGCTTTAAAAAAGCAAAATTAATTGAAAAGTCGTAGCATAATGCCGACTTTTCAAAAAGTTTTGCATTCCACTTTATACCCACTTTCACGTGAAAGTAGAATTCGGAACAGGGCGGATTGTCTGGATTTTATGACCTTATGTTTTCTACTTTATCATTAGTTTTGTTTTAAGTTCAGCTAATTGAGTAATAATAAATTTGACCAAACAAAACATTTTTCTAGTATCTCAGAATTCATCTAAGTAGTATATTTACATGAGGTTTATTTATTAAATTTATATATTGAAACAAAAATTAAATTTATAATTTTTTTTTTTTTAACATAAAAAGGCTTTTTTGCCAATTGCTCAAGAAACATTTTGACTTGACAAATTTGCGTAAACACTTACGATTTCAATTTTTATGGTAAACATTTCACACATCCAACATTTGAGTTTTTAATATAAAATCGGTCACACTTTTATATTTTGGCCATAGACTGGCGCTGGGCAATTACATTCTAATTAAAACTGCTACGAATTGTAGTAACTTTGTTTGGCAATTTGTATAGGCCGCCGCCTGCGTGGTATTTCTTTTGGAAGCTTACGCCACCTTTCCGGTGGCCAAACAATAAAAGTTGCTTTCGCCGTCATTAAACCAAGTGCAACGGGCCCAAAAGAATTGCTGTCCAGTGAATGTCCTGTATGATCACCTTCTACCCAACAATGTCCATCGGGTATGCGCACAATTTCTTGTTTATAACCCAAAGTAGATACTACATCACCTTGGAGACCAACTATACGTTTGATGATTTTTTGTGTTGGATCTTTTGGAGAGATCAATGAGACGACGTCACCGCGATCGATATTGTTATTGCGTACGGACCAGCGTGATAGGAACACATAATCTGTTTGATTAACATCGGGATTTAAAACAGGCTGCATGGAAATACCTAAAAATGTATGGGTTTTGTACATGTTTTATGCCTTCTAAAATTTATAAAAATATCCATACCATCAACCCTTGCTACATAACCAACGCAGTCTAGAAATGTTATGCCAACAGGAATCCCTATCAGCACGGACTTGCAGAATTTTCGAAATGCCATTTGTACTTTCTTTATCTGTGCCTGTTTTGTCAACGTGACTTATTTAAATGGAACCGCTTCGACTAGATTTATGATTTATTTTTTACTAATTTTTATTTATAAAATATATGCTAGCACATTTAAAATTTGTGTATAAGCACAATTGCTTGCATTTTGATATTTATTTGGTTACGAAAAAAAATTAAAATAAAATCTATGAAAACAACTTATCTAAGAAAAAGTTGTGTTCGATTTAACTATAAATTTTTGACATTTGTTGAATTGAAAGAAATAGTGTTGGTAAATGGTTAAAGTAAATAAAATTATTTTGTAGAACTGCCAAGTGTGAATATAATGTCGTTTTCCATTGGGAAATCTAGATTTTCCTTTTAGATCAAAATTTTTTTTTGTTGAATGAAGCACGAAAAAAGATCAAGTATTTTATTTTTACTGGGGCGAGTAGTAACAAACAAGGTTGTAGTAGTGAATCTTCAAATTATTTGTCATTTGAATTTTTAAAAACAAACGCAGTTATTCGAAAAGAAGAAAACGATTCCTCTTTCGTTTTGTCTGAGGACGAGTGCAGACGTGTCTTCGGATGTAGTTGTACGCGTGTCTTTTTGATAGGGCCATTTCATGTGCCTTTTTCAAGGTTATGAAATGGAGTGACATGAAAATTATAACTTGAAAAAGAAAAAATATACCATTAATACGAACTTTTTACAGTCAAATTAGCAGTGAATGGACACATAGGGCACTTCTAGTTTGTAGGCAAACGAAGGGAAATGAAAAGCACCACTTCTCTCAGCTTGCCTACAAATTTGTGCCCTTCGTGCCCGTGCCCGTGCTCGTGCCCGTGCCCTTCGTGTGACTTCACTAGAACACGTTTCAGTAACAATTTGTGACCGTCCATTGGAAAAGGTTCCTTATCTTCACAAAATTAAGCAGAGTAGCTGAAAATAAGAGATAGGGTCAGTTTTGCCGGTTTTCAGTTTAAGGTGGAATTCAGTGCTTAGACATGTACTGAACATTTTACAACTGATTTGAGGTCGGTTGATTATCAAATTCCAAATACCAATAAAAGTGGTCTCACCGAACCTCTATCCTATAAAAATCGATAATTGACAATCTTTGAACTTCGATATCTACATACTTGAGTTTTTCATTTTACGATTTCAAAATGCCATAGCTCAGTCAATTTTTGGAATTTGGTGTCATTTTATTCAAAATTGTGTGTTTTTTTAGAAAAAGTAAAAAAAATTTTTTACTTTATGTAGATAAGGTATTTTGGAACATATACAGTTTAGCTCCCAATCGAAATTGATTATAAACCAAATATTTTCTTTTGTGTTTTGAAATTCAAGAATTAATGTGGAATCAAAAAGTGTCGTTCGGATCTGGTTTCGGAGCTATAGACATTGGAAGTTGGGGATATAGCATTTCTAAAAATCTATATGAGTTGAAAAGAGCTACATTGATTTCCAAAATATGGGCGTTTTATGAAAGGTAATTTGACAAGCTACAATATTGATCCAATAATTTTTGAAATTTGGCTCGTAGTTTTCGAGATATTACGACTTTTCTGATATTTGGACATTTTTTTTTTTCAAAAAAACTGTTATTTTTCCGAAAAATCCGTTATTAACCTACGGTTTTAATAACATATTTATAAAGCTGAATTCATCTCCTTTAAAATGATATAACACTTAAACAAAAATTTTTGATATTAATCCTTTGTAACCAAAAAATTAAAAATCATTTTGATGATTTTTTTTATTGTAAATTTTGTTGATATGATGTGTTCTCTTTGACAAAATGATCATTACAACATATTTTAATCGTTTATATATTATAGTATATCAAAAATCGGCTTCGCTAGCCACAGTAATTTAACATAAGAAATGGGGTAAGTGGGCGGCCGCATCTCAGGATTTAACACTCCCAAAAATCCAACACCGGCTTCGCGTCAGTCTATAATATATCCAACACCGTAGTTTGCTAGCCACAGTATTTTTACATAAGAGTAGGGGCAAGTGGAATGTTTATATTATCAAAGAGAACACATCATATCAAAAAAATTTAAAAAACTTCCCAAAATTCTCCGAACGACACTTTTTGATTTCACATTAATTCTTAAATTTCAAAACACAAAAGAAAATATTTGGTTTATAATCAATTTCGATTGGGAGCTAAACTGTATCTGATCCAAGATACCTTATCTTCACAAAATAAAAAACCGTTTTTTACTTTTTCTAAAAATACACATAATTTGCCTTTCATATGACACCCATATTTTGGAAATCAATGCAGCCGTTTTCAACTTATATAGATTTTTAGAAAAGCTATATCCGCAAATTCCGACGGCTATATCTCCGAAACCAGATCCGAGCGACACTTTTTGATTCCATATTTGTTCTTAAATTTTAAAAGCACATAAGAAAATATTCGGTTTATGATCAATTTCTATTGGGAGCAAAACTGTATTTAAGCCGGTATCTTTTCCACTGTACGGTCACATTGGTTCAAGATGGGTGTGTGCCAAATCGAAACTTTTTCCTTAAGCAAATAGGGGTGAAAATAGATTACAACTTCTGAATGATTCAATTTTTGACATTCCAGCAAATCGAAGCTTTTCCAAAAAACTTTTCTGTGCGATTTTTAGCAATTGCAGAAAATTAAGGTAAAAAATAAATGCTGAATGCTAAAGGACGCAGTTGTGGAGTTTTTTTTTAATGAAAAACCCTGACTCAAGGTGTCCCAAATAATAGTTTTTATTTAGTGGAGTAATTAAAAATAAAAAAAATAAGCCATTATCGAAAATGTTTTTTTTATTTATTGAAGTACATCTTTTAGAAGTTTATTAAAAATAATATTGGCAGATTAGCGGTTACGGCACTCATTTATTAAAACACTATAATTTCTAATGATGGCTGCCGTTTTTCCTGTGGTAAAGCCAGGAAAGTTTTCCAATTCAGGCACCAATTGTCCAAGATCTCCACTTGCCACTCCGAACCGACTGTAACTGCACGTCCTCTTTCTGCTCAAAAAGTAAGGGGTGATGATTCCAATACCGGCAGTTTTGCTTATTTGCATGTCATGGTTTTCCTTAAAAAAACAAAATTACCAACAGCCAACAGGCAAAATTACTTATCTCCACACATTTCATTGCACTTACATGTGGATGAGCTGGATGATATTTGTCGTGATTTCTTTTTACGCCTAGGTGGTGCTATTGGACCGCTTAACGTAATAGAATCTGTTGTTTTAGATTCCGCTAACTTTGAGCTTGCAACAACATCAGGTTCTTAAAGGACAATTTTACTATTCGGTGCTACAATTGGCGCAGCATTTGTTGTTACAGGAAATGCTGTTGCATTTATGCTTTCAATAGCTTAAACTTGTGGGCGTTTGGTTAAAGGCGAATTTGTTAGCAATCTAATACTAATCGCACCGTCACCCGATGAAATCCCGATGGAGCCAGCAGGCAAAACACCTCTCAAAGCGAACTCTGGTGTTATAGATTATGAGCTTGTAGCTCTTGTCGGTGTTGAAGCTGCAGCAGAAACTGAACCACTACTAGCTGCTACATTTGATATTCACGAATAACTATTTTTGTTATTTGGAATGCCGATTTTTTATCTTTTAACAAATTTTAAATTTAATTTTAATTTTTTTTATTGACATTTTTAAATTTGTTTGCTGCCTCACATTTTCTATTTCGATTGTCACAATTTTCAGTAGCCCCTGGGGCTAGTACAAATTTTGACACAACATTTTCACCTCATATGCTTCAAAAATCGTATTTAGGACGTCAAAATTTGTATAGGTGGGTGAAATGTTTTCGATTGGCACAGGCCCGATATTACAAATTATCACAAAACATACAGACCTAGTTTCGTACAACCCTGTAAAAAAAATTGAATGCTTGGCAACTCTAACCGCCGCTACTTTTTTTTTAACCGCACAAAAAATAAAACGGGATCTAAACAAAAGAAATTGAGAACGCATTTTGCTGAAAAAATACAAAAAACAAGGCAGTTTTGACATATAATTAAATAAATAGTTTTAAGTGTTTTCGTGGGTAAGTGGTGAATATATCTACGATTAGCGTTGTATTAAAATCTCAATAAAAATTTGCTTGCCTCCCAACAGAACACATCCTTTCAATGGCACTGGCTACACTGGCTAAAGTTCCAATCGTACCACAATGGAATTTGTCAAATGGTTGTGTTGCAACTTCCGATGGTGGATTCCTTTACATTGGTGCAAGAACTATAAACTACATTTCAAAGATTGAGGAAGATTCAGCTCCAATTGTTAAAGTTTTCCATACACGCCAAACTATACTAAGCCTTGCGGTAGATCCAGAATGGCCCACCGTTGATGATAAGACCGTAGCATCAACAGGTGAGATACCTTGTAAATATTTTGCAGTACTAGCGCAAGATAATTCCGTGCAAATTTGGGATTTTGACCGGGGTTGTGCTGTTTATGGCCACAAAGCCCATTTCACTACCATGACAGTAGAGGGCAATGGACCACCCAGTTTCGACAAGGTGTTACTCAGCTATATGAGTAATAGAAATGTACTATCCATTGGTTCCTCAGATATCGTAATCTATTGTGTGGCATCCAACAGTTTCTGCCGTAAGCCATCGTTCATATCGGCACGAAATAATCACTTGACTGTGCTTCGTTGTTCCCCATATGATGACAATTTATTTGCTGTTGGCACCAGTCGGGGATTAGTACTTGTCTGTGATTTGCAACAGAGGCGTATACTTTACACTTTGCGTGGTCACGATGCACCAGTGTCTGCTCTATCATGGACAATGGTTGACGAGGAAGCAATTACAAAATGCAAAAAGAAATCAACGCCATCGCCAAAGTCTGCAACTCATAGTAATAGAAATTCTGCTAAAATGCCAGCGGCGGGAGATGACATATTTGATATATATGATTATGATTACTTGGAACACGAATTTGGTGCACCCAGTGATGTTAATAAATCCAAACCTGACTCTGATGCTGTTACAGAGTTTATTGGTATTGAAAAACCTTTAGAATCAGAAACGACAACAAAATTTGATTTCGCTGAGGCCTGCCAAAGTCTGAAGGAAGAAATAACTACCTTAAAAGAAGGCAAAGAGGAAAAAATGGAAGAGGACGAAAATCATACGAAACCAAATGATGAAGTTACACTTAAAGATTGTGAAGCTATGAATAAGCAAAACGCTGATTTATCTTCATCATGTGGCGATGACGACGAAGATGATGGTTGTGAGTCCACGGAAGGTAGTATGGAACTCGTAGATAGAAGCTCTGATGATGATGTTGATGTCGATGGTCGAGGACATACGGTAACAAAACCACTGTCTGGCAGTTTGGTTGCCACTGAGCAACAACAAATTTTGCATAAAGCGGAAGTACATTCTGCACAAAACGACACCTTAGAAAGAGTAGAAAAATCGGAAGCGACGGAGAAATCGGAAAAGCCTATTTTGACAGAATCGCTAAATCCAGAAACTGCTGAAGTTACAAATACAGCCAACAAGTCTACTATAGATAGAGATGTTTTATTAGTTTCTGCAGCTATTGACGGGACACTTTGGATTTGGAATACAGGAACAGGTGCAGCTTGCGATCAGGTACGATCGCGCGGCGGTCATCATGGACAGCACGGAAAAAGTACGTCACTAAAATCAAAAAATATAAAATTTCTTGTTTTAGAACTTTTCTTTTACTTAAGATTCTCATATAGAAGTTAATTGGCGTAATGCAACTACATTTCTTACAACGAATCGTACGGGCGATATATCTTGGTGGAGCATGTTGCCACAAGATGGCAATGTTCGTCGTTATAAATTTAAGGAAGAAAAGCAAAAACAAATCACACAACGTGGTATTGTATCATTTAGCATTTGCCAAGATGGTGAGAAAATGTGGACCATTTCATCACATCGTGAAATTTGTTATGAAGATATTGTTGCTAAAAAACTTATTGCGAAATATTGTTGTGCTTCCACAAATATATCAGCATTGCGCGAATGTCCTGATGACATGAACAAGTAATATTTGATAAAAATATTTCAATTAAAGTTTGCATATTTTAATTTTTCGTCTAAAATTTCAGGATTGCGCTTGGTTTTGCCGATCGGCGAATTGGTATAATCGACATATCAAAGTTAAGTTCAACAAATGTTACTATTGAAAACTTTACGCAACGAATTGATGCACCAGTATCATCGTTAGTATGGAGTCCTGACCACAAAAAATTAGCTTTTGGCACAATTGAAGGAAGAGTAAGTGAAGGCTTACTTTAAAATGGCGATAATTTTAAGATAATGTTTTCAATTTTAGGTTGGCGTATTCAATGTCGAGAACTTAAAGAGTCAGCCTTTTACTTTTATCCCATTTTGTGGCAAACCAATATACTCTATGGACTGGAAAGAAAATTCAATTTTCGTATGCTCCAATGAAAAGCTAGCAATGTACGATGGAAATATGAATAATAAAGGTAAGCACATAAAATTCAAAATAAAAATAGAATTTCAAGAAATCCACTGATTTAAAGCGATAAGAGAACGCCTATTATACTAGGCTTATTCTAAAATATTGTTATGGGTTAAGGTAATATTCGTGTTATTTGCCCAAAAAAAATGTATAATTACCCTCATCTAATTTGATTTCGATTCGTTTATCTATCTGTCAGACAGCTCTGTCTCCATGACTTGAAAACCATTTGCATGATTTTTTTTTTGTTTCCCACATAGATATTATAAGTTTTAGAATATATTTTATTTCAAAATGCCCTGAATATTTAAAAATCACCTACCTCGAGGAAAAGATACGATTTGCATAACTTTTTCTTTCTTTCAAAAACATTCTATCCAGTGAGGCTTCAGGACAAACTCTATTTTGCAATTCCCTTGCCTTCGCCCAATAATAAATAAACCATTTCCGTTTAGCGTGATTTTTCTTCAAATTATGGATATTGTATCCGATGAGGTTTTAAGATGTATTTTATTTCGAATTTGTATTTTGTAACATGGTTAGTATTTCCTATTCAGTCGATAGCGATTGAATCACATTATTGACAGTCACTTGCGCGAATGGGTATCGTAAATAAAAGCATTTCTCACTAGTATTGTAGAGAAAAAAAAGGTAACCCCTTAATTTTTATTCGAAAAAAATTAGCTAAGTAAAAATAATATTTCAAAATAAAAATTTACGAATGTAATTAAACGAAAAATGTACGTATTCAACGATGTTTTCTAGTATGGTAGGCTTGATCTTTTGCATTTCTTTTTCCGAAGGTTAATAAACTCTGTTGAGAATTCGTTTGCCGCTGTCTAATATTGGCAAGACGTACAGTTTCACGATGGAAATCCCATTTATTCCATGTGACATTGATCCAATTCGGCACTGACAAATCATTTACAATTACCATTTCAGTTTGTGTTTCAATTTCACCACGCTTAGGTTCCTCATTCAGCGATTCCGCATTTATCCAATTGATTATATCAGTTTCTAGATCAAATAGCAAAATTGCATCTATTGAAGTAAAGACGGCATTTTTAAATGTTTTTATAAAATCTTCGAAATGTCTTTCAGCATATTTAGCATAATCGATGTCACTGAAACCAAAGCGCATTTTTAGATTTTCGCAAAGTTTCTTTTGTAAATAAGAGGGAACAATGAGGCCATTCGTAAGTGCCAGCGTAAGGCAACAATAATCACCCGTATAAGACTTCTGCAAAAAAAAAAAAAAAAAAAAATCCAATTGTAATGCACATAAAAATAATTTTGGATTTTAAAAAGCTTTAGCATTACAATTTTAAGTAAATCAGCATATCCTGCATTTTTGTTTGTTCGTATCATAAGTTCTTCGAACGTAAATTCATTTGGTTTCAACTTATCCTTCTTTTTCTCTTTAAACTGTTCCAGCATCTCTACAAAAGTTGCTTCAATGTCTGCTGATACGATTGATTCCAATGTGTCACGGATTTTGTTTATTTCAGCCAAATGATTTAAATATAAAACTAATGTTTGCCAGACTTCTGAGAGATAAACGAAATGTGGCTACAAAAAATATACACAAAATAATCAATATTTATGTAAATATGTACATATATATTTACAACTTACAAATACGATTTCCGATTGTATTGCAGTGCGAAATTTTAAAACATCATTTATTTTATCCATAACACATTTCACTTTTCCCAGGCCAACACTTATTAGGTATTCAGTTTTTGCATAAATTTCTAGCAGATTCTTAAGATGACGTTTATAAATCACAAAAAGTATAATAAATTTATTTATTTCTCTTGCTCTCTCAATCGGTACATAACAATAGGCTTTCTGCTGTTCTACATCGAGCTGTATAACGTTCTTTATGGAACTATCGCCATACTCGCCGCATTCATTGATCTTTTTAAACATAGTCTCTAGTGCGGTTTTAGTATTTTGCTGCGCCATCTTTAAGTCCTGACATACTGTTAAATAAATACACAATTTAAGCCAGTTAATAACACAGGTTTACAAAAGAAAAAAAAAATGTCATGGCGTTTTGACCAGACTATGTGTTTCCTAGGGACTTAGACGTCCTGAATCCGAATCCCGGGTCCGTTTTTTTCCAGAACGTCTGAGAAAAAAGATTTCAAGGTCATATGGAGGTCAAAATGGGGTTCATGTGTCGTTTAGTGATAAATTCGCTAAAATTCTGAAACTAATTTTTAATCATTGAGCTCTTAGATCTTAAAAAGAATATGTAAGCAAAAAGGGTATCTCGGACCTAGTTTCGGAGATATAGCCATCGGAAGATCCGGATATATCTTCTATGAAAACCGCTATAAGTTGGGAACCCCTGGATGGATTTGTAAAATATTGGTATCATATAAAAGGTATTTTGACAGCCTATTTAAATTGTTTTAAGCTTTTTTGAAATTTTGTGAAATTTTTCAATTACAACAGCAAATAAATCAACAACACCAACAACAACAAAAACAACAACAACAATAAAATACCTTTCATACGACACCAATATTTTCTAAATCGATTCAGGGGTTCCTTACTTATAGCGGTTTTCATAGAAGATATATATTCTGATCTTCCGATGGCTATATCTCCGAAACTAGGTCCGAGATACCCTTTTTGCTTACATATTCTTTTTAAGATCTAAGAGCTCAATGATTAAAAATTAGTTTCAGAATTTTAGCGAATTTATCACTAAACTACACATGAACCCCATTTTGACCTCCATATGACCTTGAAATATTTTTTCTCAGACGTTCTGGAAAAAAACGGACCCGGGATTCGGATTCAGGACGTCAAAGTCCCTAGGAAACACATAGTCTGGTCAAAACGCCATGACATTTTTTTTTGTAAGCCTGTGTAATCTATAAATTTTAATTAACATGAAAAATAAGATTTCTTAGTGTTATTAGCTAAGGTCTCTTGAAAAATAAAGATTATTGCGTAGCAAAAAGGTATAAAGTTGTATGAGTATTTTTGGCGTTAGGAAATAACCCAAAAACCAAAACGAAATAACGCTCAAATTATTCTACTATATAAAAATGAGAGTTTGTTTGTATGTTTGATACTTATGGACTCGGAAAATAACTGACCGATTTGAATAAAATGTTCACAATGTTTTAGCAGTATCATAGGGTAAAAAAATGGGCGGTGCCACGCCCTCCTAAAAATTAACTTGTAATATCTCTGAAACTACTTGGCCCAGATAATTGAAATTTGGTTCATCTAAAGAATGCATTAGGACAAATAATTTTTAATGTAGAAGTGGTCGGTGCCACGCCCCCAAAAAAATTAATTCATTTTATCTTTGAAAATATTAAACGGATATGGATAAGATTTGGTATACGTATTAAGAGTACATGGACAAATAATGTTCATTGGAAAAATGGGCGGTGCCAGACCCTTACAAAAATCTCGTCATATCTCTGAACATATTTAACGCATATAGATAAGATTTGGTACATTTATAAATTGCATCGGGACAATATAAATACTTAAAATCCTTTAAAAAAATTGATGATGGATGGCCCGTACATGTACAAGACAGGGTCGCACATCGAGAAATGTTAGTTTTCATATAAATTTGAGCGAAAATCATTTTGGAAATAACGTCCAAAATTGATTTATATGAAAATAATTTGGGCATTATTATATTTCGTTTTTTGTGTTCGGCTGTTATCTTTTTTTTTTTAATGAAATAACGCCCCAAAAAATAAAGCCCAAATTTTGGGCGGTATTTCCAAAATGATGATCGCTCGAATTTATATGAAAATAATTTGTGCTTCTATTTTGTTTTTGTGCGTAATTTCGTTTTCTTTTTTTGGTGTTATTTCATTGGGCGTTATTTCTTAATAATAATAACGCCCAATGAAATAACGATACCTTAAAATAATTTTATCTCATTAATTAACTTAAAAGAAGAGAAACGATCAAAAAATAATTACTGTCACGCATATTTTCCTTTTCTCCATCTGGGCTCATGTTGTTAAAAATCATAATTCCACAAACAGTAGCACTTAGACGCTGCAAATACTCTAAACGATGGTGTTTCTTTTTATGTACAAAGTTCTGTAGATCTCCACGTCCGATAACACTATTAAGGCTCTGTCTAGCTTGCTTTAGCAACTGAAAATTTTTAATTATACATTTGAAATATTAATTAGAAATATAAGGGACGTGAATCGGTTTTTGAACCGGAAAACCGCTTTTTTCTACTAATTAACTGAACCATTAACCGAACCGACCAAATGTATCACCCGGTATCACCACAAATATTTGATCCGAATCGGAAACCGAACCATTTTTTATAAAGGCTTAAAAGTTCGTTTTGACCAATTTTTAATAGACAGATTTTTCTTTTGTTAAATATGGTAATATGCTATTATTGAGTGTATTTTCCACGCGGGAAATATCAACTGATTATTGTGAATAACATTTTTTATCAAATAAGAATTTTATACTGCGTACTTATAACCTAAATTATATGTACATATAAGTATGTTTTTATATTGTTTTCCGAACCGTTGAACCGAACCGAAATCCCGGTTCAAAGAAAAAAAAACCGTTTTGACGAACCATTCCAAAAGTGCAAAAACTATTCGAACCGCTGAACCGAACCGATCAAATGTATCAATCGGTTCACGTCCCTGAAAAATATTGTACTTAATATATGAATCTAAAACTAAAAACAAACCACATGGTTTTTGGGATCCCCTAGATTGTAACAGGCAATAATAAAAACTTGCATTTTTAAAAACATCCCATCTATTTGCTCTTTATTACTTGTCTCTGGATATTGCAGTATGTCTTCAATGAGATGATGAAGTTTTATTTTAAAATGTTGTTCATATTTTTCCTTTACATAATCCACATTTAATTCCCTGCAGTTTCTTAAGAAATATGCTACTTTCATTATGCACATGGTAGCATCTAATGGATTTACATATTTTTTCAAAAGATTTTCCAAAAATAATTGAGTTTTGCATCCACCGCGACGTTTATCATTCAGTCTGTGCAATTCTAAACCTTCCCTGGCATCAAGCGCATGGATAGTCACTAAATAATATGCAAATTCTTTATCAATTTGTAAATTGCATTTTTGACATTCTGCGATAAATAGATGTAAGACTTTGTCCAAATATACCGATTTTTGCATCTTTTTATTTATTGGAAAAACGAATATGTTAAAAAATAGAAAATTTTTTTTAAATGAAACAAAACACAAAACAAAATACTGCTGATAGGAAGGAGTAAGTATTGACAAAATACTGTTTATCGATTAAATACACAATAGTGTTGTTTTGTTGCTAAGATATTTACAGGGTGTATCTTTAGCCATAATCATATAAGTTCGAACACATGCTCTTCGGATTCAATTGAGTTCCTTAACATAATACCTTTTTGTTTTTCTATTTATAGATGCCAATGTGCTTCATGACATCTCTAGCGTTTCTGCCATTTCCGTGCGAAATGAATATCTTTTTGTCGGCACACAACGTGGACATCTTAAAATTTATCGACAAACTTCTTCACGATCTGTTTTTAAGCTTGTGGATGATGTTGAATGCTCATCACGATATATAACCGAAATCGCTTGGAGTCCTATAAAAAGCGAACAATTTGCTGTCATTTCAATGGCCAATGGAATTAATATTCTTAGCTTTGACAAGGGAACTGGCCAGGCAACGCATATACGTAAATTTGAAATCAAAAATACAAAAGCTGCAAACTCGTGCATCAAATGGAGCAATCGTAAAGAGAACATTTTCTTAACATGTGGTTTCGATGGTGCCATACGTGTTTGGGATTTAAATTCTAATAATGATGATAACGAAATATTCCTAAAACAATTTCATTGTCCAATGTTGTGTGGTCTATTTTTACCAACCGATGAAAATATTGTAATATGCGCTGGTAAATCAACATCAGTAGAAATGTTCAATATGAGCATTGAAAAATCAGAAGATTATTCAGTTTCCAAATGGAAACGTTCAAATACAAATACATTAGAAAATGTGCAGTGGGCGCTGAAAATGAATGCACGTACAGATGCACATAAGCCTTTAGCAATGGAAAAAAGGCGTAAGCGACGTGGTAGTGGTAGATCTGCTAAGGAAGAGCAAGAAAATAATTGCGATGATGGTAATACAAATTTAATTCCGATGGCCGAAGTTAAGCCAAATAACTCATTGACTAAATTACCAGTTAACAATGGCAAAGCTGATGAAATAATAGATCTAATCGATGATTTAAGCATTGCTGATGTTAATGCTGAATTAGAGCTTAAAAATATAGAAGACATTAAAACTGTTGAAAATGCTATAATTAATAAAAACGAACAGAAGTCTGATGCTATCGCTATGTTTATGAGGGTAAATATAATAGTAATACATACATATGTACATACATATGTACATACATATGCACATACATATTTTAATTTAACAAACTTGACACTTTATTTTTTAGAATCCAATTACATTATTGTATTTGACAACAAAAGAAATTAACCAATATGCTTTGGAAAAGCTGATATATATATTAAGTCAATCAAATAATAAAAAACATCGAGAGAAGGCAGCAATTACGTCGAAACTTTTTGGCCAAAAACAAGATGCTAAGGAGCTTTTGGAAGAAGAACGTAAGTACTTTGAAAATCATAGAAGACCAGAAATTTTATTTTGTTAACCATGGACTATGTAATTTTTATTGGTTTTTTGTTTCTAGATTCGTGTTTTACACTCACCACATCATAAATTTTGAAAAGCTTACTCTTTTAATTTTTTTTTTCTCTAATTAAGAAAGAAAAACAAAAAATATTTCCCACTAATTACATATTTTTAGAAAGAAAATTCCATACCCAGCAGGAATACTTTTTTCTTCCAATCTTCAGAAAAAAAAAAAAAAATCAATATGAAGCCCTCCTATTACAATGGGCCTTATCGTAAATATGCCTGAAAACTACCTTATCGAGAATATACTCCCTCTCGAGAGGTAGCACTTCCGAAAGTCAATATTTTATGAATAAAAACTTGCAATAGTCAATATTTTATGAATGTAAACTCCCTTTCCAACAGTGATACCATTTTTTTCAATATTGTTGAAATGTTTTTCAATTTTCCACTATGTATTGTTTTGATTAAAAAACGAGTTTTTTTAAATTGAAATAATCAAAAGGAAGTAAAATTACAAAATTAATGATGGTCTACGAGTTCGGTAAAATAAATATCCAAATTTTCACAATGGGTCTCATTCTAAATCTGCCTGGAAACTCCCTTCTCAAGAATATACTCCCTCTCGAGAGGTAGCACTTCCGAAAGTCAATATTTTATGAATAAAAACTCCCTTTCCAACTGGGATACCTTTTTTATTTGTAATATCGTTGACATTTTCACAAAATTGCAAAATGCAACCGTGACTTTTTCCAATATCTTTGACATTTTGCATAAAAAAAGCACAGTGCAACACTGAATTTTTCCAATCGTAGAAATTTTTTTCTATTTTCCAGTAGATTTTGACTGCTAACTTAAAAACAAAGACGGTAAACAAGCAATAGTAATTGCATCTAAAGAAAATTTGTGAAAATTAAGCTTTTTTAATTAATTTGGTGAATTTATTTGCGATAAGTGACGAAAGGAAAAGTAGTTTTAGAAAAACCGGTGTAGGTTGGAAACGCTTGGATGAATATCAAAAATATTGGTGTCATATGAAAACGATTTCAATAAGCTATAAAATTGCCTCACAAAAGTTTTTGATTGTCAAATATAATTTTAACACGCTTCAAATTCGATAAGATTTGGATCCTTTAAATTTCGAGAAATATTACGATTCAATTCAATTTGTACGGTAAAGCTTCAAGTCGCAGGTAAAATTATGACGACAAAATTTTGCAAAATATTTTGATCAAAAAACAATTTTTTTTTTTAACCGAAATGTAATATATTCTACGTTTAAAAATGTCCTAACAAATTCGGTTTGATACATTACGAATCTAATAGTTAAAATCCTTATTAGTTGTAATACACTTGTATAACAATTTAAATGTTAATTATATTTTTTTCTAGTGCGCAATCATCAACATTCCGATTTCAAAGGTAGTATTGGAAGTCTTTTAATGCCACAATTGAAAGGAAATATGAAAGATGAAATTATAAAATGCATACAAACTAAGCAACTGAATGAATGGCATATTTCATTAGCGCCAACAGTTTCGCATAGTTTTTGGCAAAAATGCTGCCAAGCATTTGCTGACCAATTAATGGAACAAGGATATGCATTACAGGCTGCCACATATATGATTGGTATACATAAACAAACAGAAGCCATACAAATGCTAATGGAAAAGAATTATTTCAAAGAAGCTATGTTAATAGCACGCGTTTATTTGCAACCAGATGAACCCTTGCTAACTACAATAAGCGATAAATGGATCTCTTATTTAAATTTTACTGGAAATCTAGCTGGTGCTGCGCTGCTGTAAGAAATATTATCATCTAATCCATGTCATACAGATATAAAAAGTTAAACATAATTTTTAATTTTTTTTTTTATTTTTATTTTTAGCTGTACACTAACAGGTCAAGTGAATCGTGCATATGAAATTTTATGCAAAGTACGCAATACACAGCCCGAAATTGAACGTGCACTCAAGTTGCTCAAAACTAATGAAAAATTTCACTAAATTTAATAAAAAACTATAAGCATAATAATATGAAAAAAAAAGAATTTAAGTTTGTTTTTTAAATGTTTTATATCGAAGCACGTTTTATTTTGTTTTTAATTTTGAACAACGTAGAACGTATATAAGTTACACTTACTCCATGTTAAAGGAAAATGTTTATGAAATCAAAAATAAAAAATGAAGGCATTTAAATTGAAAAATAATTTGCATTCTATTTGTAATTATTTTTTTATACTTGTTTTTCAACGTACCGCCGTAGAACATATTTAAAAAAAGTTAACAAACTCTGAACCTCGCACCACATAAATGTAATGATAGGAAACAAACAATTAAAACTAGATCGTGGAAACTTAAGCAATCTCTTGAGTTAACAATATGTATTTACTTAGAATTTGTTGTAGAGTTATGCTAATAAAGTTCATTGTGATGCATATTAACATTTTTCGAAGGGTAAATTATGTTTCGTGAGTTTAACATTCGTTGTTAAATTTTGCTGCTTTCACTACGTTATGCAAATTATTAAGCAGCAGAATTTAAATTAAAACCAAGCTATCTATAAATTAAAATAACAATTTTTTCTATTTTCAACAGTTTAAATACAGAAATCCCACGGCTTAGACTGCCCACAATATAAAGCTGTTAGTAGCAAACAAAATTGGACAATAGAATCTTATTTAGGTTTTTTGGTGCATTTTTTTCTACATGCTTCAAAGCATCAATGGAACACAAGCACATCAGTCAGCATCATTAAAATAAAGTTATACGCGCTAAGCGTAAAAACAACATAGTTTTTCACACACAATACAAAAGAAGAAAAAAAAGTATTCAATGCATAGAATTAAAAATTAAGAAGTTTAACCATTTAAAAGAGAAGTTGAAAAATGAGAAAAAGAAATCAAAACAAAAGCAACGTCAAAGCTCAACTCTACATAGCAGCGCAAAAAATCAACAAGAGCAACAAACAGCTTTGAAGACTACAACAAGAGCAGCA
Organism: Calliopum simillimum; assembly: GCA_951812925.1. Lineage (NCBI taxonomy): Eukaryota > Metazoa > Arthropoda > Insecta > Diptera > Lauxaniidae > Calliopum > Calliopum simillimum. The sequence goes on from OX638370.1 coordinate 104,522,311, forward strand.
ATCAACAGGCAACGGTAGTGTGGCAGCGTTCAACGGTTGCTCGCCATAGATAACACGCTAACAGAGTTGCAACGTAATGGCTATCATTGCTTTTCAGCAAAATTTTCGTAAAATTCTTAGGCATAACACGACGAATCATAGGTGAGCATGTATTGTCTAATAGCCCTCATGTTGAATGTTATTTTTAATGGACTATCTAGTGTCCTCGAATTAATATATCACAAAATGACATGCATTTAGAAGTCTTTCTGAGTTTTCTCAGAAATATTGATTGTTTTTTGAGTTTATCCTTGCTCCGAAAGTGCGGAATAGAAAACAATCTTTTGATTATTATTGGACCTTATTATAAATTTGCCTGGAAATTCCCTTTCGATAATACAGAACTCAAGTTAAACTTTTTCAACACCAAATTGTTCTTTTTTCAATTCAATTCAAACTTCTTCCAAATCAAAATGAACTTTTTCCAATCAAATTAAACTTTGCAAAAAAACACGTACCTAAAGCAGCTATCGTTATGACACTTGGTACATATGCAGGATTTCCACTCCAAATTAAACCTTTTGCACATCAAATTGATCTTGCAAAATTTAATTTGATTTAGAAAAAGGTGAAAAAAGAACAATTTGGTGTGGAAAAGGTTTCATTTCCAACAGGCATACTTTTTTCTTCCAACTACTTTGCAGTTCTAGTATTTTCCATTTGATGTTACAGCTAAGGTTTTAAAAAACAGATAAACAAAATAAAAGTTTCATTAAAAATAAACAAATTAAAATTACAAAATAACTAGTAAGGGTGGTATCTTTGGCCTGGCCAAAAATTAAATACCCTACACTGCATTTCAAGTATATTATTAAAAACTTAGTTCGAATATCTCGAAAATCGCTTTCAGTATAGCGTATTGAAGCTTTTGCTTATGTGGGAGGTGCCACGCCCTCTTGTCCGAGTTCGCCCAGTTTTTGTTCAGTGCTCGCATTTATAATATTTAGTGGGTGAGTGAAATTTGGTAGGATTATCTCAAAAAACTCTTTCAGTATAGCATTTTCAATCTTTTGCTTATATGGGAGGTGCCACGCCCGCTTGTCCGATTTCACCCAATTTTTGTTGAGAGATTTCATTTATAGTTCTTACACTGCAAATCCAAATGGTAATTACACGTGTTGTTTTAATGCACATAACCGTGTTATATATTTTTGATGTGTAAAAACTATGCATTTTTATGTGTAATATGAAATTTTTACATGTGTAACTACAGATCCTGACACACATAAGTGTGTAAAAGCTCTTAACACACTCTACAAGCGAAAAAAATAATACACGTTTTATAAAAAGTACACGGTAAAATGCGTTAAATTGATACAAATATAATGATTTTACACATTTTTTATGATTACACAGATATCTTGAACACGTTTCCTATTTTTATGAGATTTATATAAAAAATTTTCATGTACATTTTTGAAGGATGTAATAGTTTTGATTTACACAGAATATTAATATATAATTTCAAAACTATTTAATATATAAAAGGACTGAATGTAATTTTATATGTATGAAGATAATAGAGTGATAAAATTTTAATATAAAAAAAAAAAAATATGTAATTAGATTTATATTAAGCATTTTTTTATTTTTTTTAACCGTTTACAATTATAATAGTTTGTTAAAAAATAAGTCTATTTTTCATCCATAAAATTCGTTGCATTAGTGGTTGACAAGTGGAACATATTTTTTACCCATCAATACAAATGATGATAATGGGCGTGGAAATATCAATTCCCCAACATTAAATGTTTTAATCTGATTACATTTCTCAACAATATATGCATTCAATTTCATCTCATAACATTCTGACTAGAGCACAATGACTACAATTAATTTCATTTTGTCTATTACTACAATATCATTAGATTTTATTAATATATATTTTATTAATATTATGCATCTGGAATAATACGATGTTCCATAGACAACTATGTTTGGATACCATTATTCTACATGAAGGACGTTCAGTTTCATCTACAAAGTCATTTAAAAATTCTACATATGGAAAATCATTTAGTAGCATAGACTTTCCAGGAGCTACATCGTCATCTTGGTACAAAAAATGTTTCACGGGCATACCGGGATAACTGTTAAGTTTGCAACACAAACGTGACTGATGACGATGACATTATCCAACGAATTTTTAGTATGTACAGATGAAAAAATTATAGATGGATGACATTCTACTTGGCATATTCTGCTAACATCCATCACATGTTTTGTTTGAAGCTCGGCATTCTGTGTTTTCTTGATTTCCTTCTATCTAAACAGAAAAGATATATATGATTTTTTTGCTTAAATGGACTAAACATATGCATTTGTTCATTGAAAAATTAAGTTAAACATTTACCTGAACAAGTCCTGAATAAACATTAACCAAGTTAGTGACACCATCAATGATTTTTTGAGTACAATTACTTGAAATTTTGCAAGCTTCACGAACAGTGACAATGAATTGGGCTGCACAACTTTGAGGATAATCTATGCTGTAGTCAAAATCATCAGCAGCTAAATCCAAACATTACATTCGTAAGAAATTTGAGATGTTAAGAAAATTCTTGTAATTGAAATGTTTATTTTGAATGTGGGGTAAGCCCACAAAGGCAAAAGTAATGTCATACTCATTATGTGCTATAATGATCGGATATTTGAACGATATAACTTTTTAACTTAATGCCGTCATTTAAATACCATCAACAACAAACAAAACATCAGCCAAATCAAACTACTTTGGCATCTTAATGGACTTATCCCACTTCTAAAAAAATCGGCTAAAATGATTTTATAAATGTACATATGTATTTATTATCATATTTGGTACATACCATGCTCAAATTCATCCTCATTTACTGATTCATGGAAATGCCTCTTCTTCAGTTGAGTCATATATCTCCAGTCGATTCAATGAATATTTTCTGAATAAATGTTGACGAAATGATTTCCACTTTGTGTAAGTTACACCACATCCCTGTTCACTGCACTTTATTTAAAATTTTGGATCATTTTTATGATTTCGTACCACATGTTATATTAAATCTTTCATGAGCATGAGCATTCTTTCTTTGAGCATGAAATATTATTTTGGTTAGTCCATTTTCTATTATTTTTAAAGTTTAATAAAACTATGCAGAACCGTGTGTAAACGAAAAACGTAGTAAAAATTCGCCCTTGCTTGCGCAAAACGGTAAAATCAACTGCACTGCACTGAGAAAATTTTTGTCCATATATTATTGCTATTGTTTCAAATGAAGCGATTGTATCATTTGATGTAATTAAATTATATAAATTTTTAATTATGTAAATTAATGTGGTTCGGTTCAGTTGTATCTTTAGGTGTCTTTAATTTTCCATTACAAAAAGCAACAAAGTCAGTAAACTATCAATATTTATTGAAAAAAAAAAAAAATCACGCAAAAAATCAAAATGCACGCAATCTTTTCTTTCAGTGCCCGCACTCTCAACCAGTGTTGGCAGATGCATACAATGAAATTTTTGTACCAAAGTCGTAAAATTATTCTAGTTTTTATCATTCATTTTAATCTTCTAATTATTATTCCTTGCTATTGACGTTATACCAATAAATGGAAAGTTTTCATCTCAGTTTTCAGAAAAAAATATAAATTCGGAACCACTACATCGACGCAATAATATGAAAAAAGTTTAAGTCGTAAGAATTTAAAAGCAAAAATGTCAAAGGACTCAGAAAATAGCACTGATTTCAAACCTGAAAGCATTTTTCAAATCTGTCTATCAGATTTGTTTTTTTAAATCCGATATATTGAAAAAATTAGCATATTGTACTGAAAAAACCGGAAGCGCTTAAATTTAATCACGTAAATTTCGCTTTAAATATGTAAATAAAAAAAACTTTTTATGCTTTTGTGCGCAATGAATACAGCTTAACTTTGACATCAAAACCTTAAAAATTGGAAAACTATATACCTCATTAAATGGTTCAAATGACACGCAATACTAGCTGTGTTTTTGACGACAGTTTATCTGTGCTTATATAAGCACATTATAAGGATCGTATGAGAAAGCAACAACAAATGTGCTTAATTTAGTTTAAGTCTAATGAGCACTGTATCGTATACACCCTGTATACGAGTTTTTTCTCAGAGAATCAGCAAAATGTATTTTATTATTTGTATAATGTATCAGTACTATTTGAGCTATTGTGAAGGAAACATGTGAATTTATTGTGCTTTTTGTGTGCTGTGAATAAATGTGGTTTTTTGGACAAAGTTCCTTTTTCCACAATAATTGTTGTGTTTTATTCCGCTGACTATCGAAGGTTTAAACATTGGTCATTCGAGCGGATAAATTAAAAAAAAAAAAAAAAAAAAAAAAAAAAAAATTTTCTTAATTTAAACCGGCGAAGTGCTAAATTTCTGGAAGTAAGTTCCAGAAAATTCGCTGAATATTGTGAAATTCTATTGTGCATGTATGCGTAGCGTCATATTTAATTTCAAATATTAAATATGTATATGTGAGTTTGGCATGAGAGGAATTGTTAATGAGAAGACCGCTGTACTGAAGAGAAAACATCACTTACTTGTGTGGCTGTGCAGAGAGAGAAGGGGAAGTATACTGGCGCTGTGATGTCAGAAAAAATGAGCGAGCAAATGCGATTGTGCAATTCGATATTTTAGTTAATTATAAATATTAACTTTATTTCTGCAAAATGCATTAAACAATAATAATTTGTGAGTATTATATTTTATAAAGTGCTATTGTGAGTGTTTTATTGAAGTCACTGTGAGTGCCTTGAGCAATGTCGACGACAGTGCGGCGTCAATGTGAGAAATTTTGCGGCTTTTTTGTTTTGATTTGTTTGCCTTTTTTGCGATCTTTTTTTTTGCGTTTATGCTAAGAACTGTGAAGTGTAGAGCTAGGGCATAGTGCGTGATAATAATTTTGTAAAGAGTTTACAATTTTATAATAGATTCTGTGAAAAATATTGTGCATTTAGTTTTTGATAAATAATAACAAAAGCGACATGAGCAGATTGCTTTGAGTGCGTTTTGCTTGCAGCATCATAGTTGTGAGTGTGAGTGCATAGAAATTGAGAGTGTGTGCACTATTTTTTTTTTTTGTATGCGTAAAAGGGCTTTTATTTTTTTTTATTTTATTTTCTTTCTTTTGCGGCTTATGTGTAAAACAGAAAGAAGAGAAACGCAGGCAAATGTGAGGTAGCGTCTTTTCGTGCGTTTTTTTTGTTTTATACAAATACATTGTTTGTTTATTAGGGTGTATGAAATTGATCAAATGCGTTGATCATGTTTCTGTTACAGTGAGGCAGCGGCTTCATATGCGTTTTTCACACTCACAGATTCTTAGCAAGTAGTAACATGCATGTTATGAAAATAGGTAGAGCATATTGGTCATTTTTGGGTATCGTCACCGATATTCAAAGAGAGTAAATTGTGCAAGAGCAAGATGACCAAGAGCGAATGGTACCAAGAGCTATAGTGCAAATTAGTTCATGTCGAATTGATATGGGCTTGTATGTGTGCAATAAAAGTATGCGTAATAAGACGTTTCAAAGAGCGAAACGCAATAGAGCAAGAGAGTTTGTATCGTATATGATGCGAACTCAAATGAGTTTGTGTGCGAGGCAAAGGCAATCACTCACAGTGGCACTTAGGCACAAAATATTACAAAAAACTCACAATGATGGTAAAGGTTTTGGCGCTTTATATAAAATTAAAGGAATAGGATAAATTTATACAGGCATTATTTTTCCTTTTTATTATTTTTATTATTCTTATATTATATATCCAAATAGATAAGGGCATCAATTAAATTTTCAACAAAGGTAATCGATTGTTCGAGAAACTTTTTCTGCGTTAACACAAATTAAGAGAGCGCTTTCAGCTCAATAGTTACTACATATGGTGAATATTGCATTGGGAAATGGTGATAGTGAGAGACAGCGCGTCAATGGGAGCATAACAGAGCGGCAGGCTTTGTTATAACTAGAGAGAGCAGAATCCTAAAGGACAATTCGCTGCATGTAATGTGTGAGATCAATCGAGAAATTTGCCAAATGCGCGCAGTGCTGCGGAGAAAATTATAGCCAGTATGTGCCGTGGAGCTGCACAACAGTGTGCTTTGTTTGCACAAATCTTTAGAGAAAGGTGTTGCTAACATGCAGCTTACAACCAAACAAAAAATTAGTCAAATATCTGGCTAAGGGATGGATCCAAAAACCAAAATTTTCTAAAATGAACGCCATTTAAAACAAAAAGAAATAGGCATGATGCTAAAATGTACTCCGAGTGTTACAATAATTGTTTAAATTTATTATTTTTTTTATAAATGTATTTATTTATTATCATTCAAAATTGAACATAGTAGGGCGCATAGAACAATATTCAATTTTGAATGATTTTCAAGTCGCGATATCTCATGAAGGGTAAGTCTGACGAAAAAACAGCTCGAAGAGACTCTTATAGGGAATTGAACGTTCTACAAAATGCATTGACAATTTTTTTTCTAGGACGAACCGTTTAGGACCCATTTTGAAAAAACGTTTTTTTTCAAAATTTTAGGTTTGTGGGAAAAATATCTCCTTAACTATAGGTGATATGAAAAAAAAATAATATGTTACTTGTAGCGCATGTTATTCCCTATAAAAAAGTGTTTTTATTTTAAACGTGCGACTCACCGTTCATAAGTTATCGTAATTATAAGCTTGACACATCACTGTGCCTACTCATAAGTGGCATTCACAATTTACTAATTTTTCTAAAATTTTGAATAAAGATATCTCCTGAGTTATAAGTCGTACGAAAACAGTTCGAAGGTCATTTTTATAGAAAATTTTATAAGCTACAACATTGTCCTAAAAAATTTTTCTCTAAATATAACCGTTAAAGAGATATTTGTAAAAAACTGATTTTGGACGCCATTTTTCCAATATGGCGGCTCGAGCGAACACGATACGAGGTAGCAAAGTTGAAATTCTGAAAGAGCACATCGAAATCTATAAAATAACTCATTTGCAGAAATCCCGCAAAACTTTCCAGGTAAAACTACCAAATGACTGTACTATTATTTGTTGTAAAAGAGGTTTGTGTATGAAAAACAATCAAATGTATTTCCAATTATTTCAATTTTTAAAATTTTATCAGGTGATGACATCAGCTGAGTCTTTGATAACTCAAAAAAATGATGCACCAAGATCTGTAATATTCATGTCAGAAAGAGAGATAAGGAACGCTTACATAGTTGCAGATGAAGAAGTTCAAATTGAAATTACTAATCCAACCATCAGGAAAGTCGTAGCTGGGATTTAAGCTGGCTACTATGTGTGGCAGAGAACATTTCCAACAGGATATAACTGCATTCTAAGTTATGTATATCGAAGCGGAAATTTTAAATAACAAAGTGGATAAAAAAATTACAACCGTTCAAAAATTTATCCGTGACAGAGATAATTATTTTCAAAATTCTAATCTAGAAAAACCTGACAAAGTTAAAACTTAAAAAATTTGTAAGTATTTTTCATTTAATTTTAAAAAATTGACTTTCAACCAAAATGTTAAAAGAGGTGTTTACTTCTATAGTAATATGAATTGTTTTTTTTTTTTCTCTTAATCAAATATGTAATTGAATTTATTTTTATGTATTTACTACATATAACATTCTTAAGCCTTTATTGAACCAAACTTGTATTTCCTTAAGAAAAAAAAAATTTTTTTTTTTTTTATAAATGTAGCCTATCAGGCGCCCGTTACTATTAAAGAGTAAAATTTAAAGGTTTATTTGTATTTTTTATTTTTAAATGGAAGAATTAGGAACTACACACTTCTCAAAAGCGTGTTACATCAACGCACGTCTACGTGTGTAATTTAAATAACACGCCAGGAAACGCGTAAGAAATGACTACAAGAAAAAACACACTTAAATGCGTAAAAAGAACACATTACGATTTGCAGTGTAGTGTCTGAGTTAAATTTGGTTCGAATATCTCAAAAATCGCTTTCAGTATAGCGTTTTGAAGCTTTTGCTTATATGGGAGGTGCCACGCCCTTTTGTCCGAGTTCGCTCAGTTTTTTTTCAGAGCTAGCGCTTACAATTTCTAGTATTTATGTGTATTTTGGTTGCATTGTCGTGAAAAATACTCCTAAAATTGCATTTTGAATATATTTTTTGTATGGGCGGTAGGCGTGTCCGTTGACCGATTTTGCTCATTTTCAATCCCCCGAGCTATCTTTAATGACGGAGGCAGGGTACCAAATTTCATTGAATTATCTTGCTTAGTTTTCCCAAAAAGTGTATTTCCACACACATCACCCAGCCAGCCAGCCAGCCACCCAGCCAGCCAGCCAGCCAGCCAGCCAGACAGACGGACATAGCTATATCGACTCAGGAGGTGACGCTGATCAAGAATATATATACTTTTCTATACCTGCCACGCCTCCTTCTCTGCGTTACAAACGGAAGGACAAAGTGAATATACCCTGGGTGTAGGGTATAAAAATAATAAAACCTTCACACTTTGTGAGAATCTAACGGATTAATGTTAATAAAAAAATAGTACGGGTGTTACCTTTGGCCTGGCCAAAAATTAAATACCCTGCTTGTATGGGAGGTGTCACGCCCTCTTGTCCGAATTCTCCCCGTATCTGCTAGGAGCCTGTTTTTACTGTAGTTAGTGTCTGAGTGAAATTTGGTTGGAGTAGCTCAAAAAACACTATCAATTTAGCATTTTAAAATTTTTGCTTATTTGTGAGGTGCCACGCCCTCTTCTCCGAATTAACCTTGTTTTTGCTCAAAGCTTTACTATACTTCGTATTTTTGTGTATTTTGGTTGCTTCATCGCGACGACGGAGGCAGTGTACCAAATTTCATCTAATTATCTTACCCCCAAAAATATTAAAATGATTTCAACGGAAAAACGGACAAACAGACAGACATCCAGTGAATATACCCTGGGTGTAGGGTACAAAAAGTGACGAAATGAAAAGTAACAATGCAGTTCTTTGATTTAAGTCAATTGCATGTAGGAAAAAAAATTTACGAAAAAGTTTATCCATGACAAGGTCCTATAATTTTAAGGATTTAAACAATTTGCATACAAATAATTCGCACTTATTGCTACGAACAATTTATTTTTTTCCTATAGGGATTTGATTTCATCCTCAACAAATCTATCGGAAAGTAAACAACAAACCTCCTCTACAACATTAATATTACTGAAGACATTTTTTGTTCCATTATCTGCTTTCATTCCCTCAAAAACTTACACATTTAATTCATCATCTTACAACTCTGTTTAACATTTTAACAAAAGCACCAACAACAATAACACATACGTATAATTGTTGTTCGGTCGTAGTCTTCAAACTCGTCGGCTGCCTGCACAAACTCGTCACCATCGCCATCGCTCAGTTGTTGTCCAATTGCTGCCGCGTTAAGTTCACTATGAATTCGGTTTCGCTACATGAATTTTTCAATGTCGAGTTCGTTGCTTAAATCTTTCGTTTTCACTTTTAACTCGTATATGCTGTTTTGCTCTCGTTGTTTGCTGTTATTTTTCTCACTGCCACGCAAACTTTTGACACCGTCATATACCGTTTGAAATCAGTTGTTATTTATGATAATAAGATATTTCGTTGTTGTTTTTGTTGTTATTGTGGTTGTTGCTATTGCTGGTGCTATTCTTATGCTGCCATAGGCAAATACACATGTTGAGTTGTATATGATGACAGTAATTAAAAAACAATTAAAGTGATTTCGCTTTTTTAATGTGTGTCGGTCGGTTGTTTGGTGGGTCGTGTTTGAAAGAAAACAAAATTAAAATCTAGTTATTAAATAAATAAAAAACAAAAGAAAACTGCTGTGAAAATTGCAACACCGTTAAAGAGTGCAAGTGTTAAAGAATTAAAAACAAAAAAACTACAAGGTATAAAAATAAAAAATAAGAAATTCTTAAAAACTCAGACTGAAGTACCAACATTTTTATATCATTGCTAAATATATTTTTGTCTGTCCTCTTTTGTTGTTGGTGCTGTCTACAGTGTGCTAAGCTCGGCTGAGCGTGTAACGTGCATGACTAAGCGCTCAGCAATTTTTGCGACAACGACATAAACGCGTCTTCGATTTTAATTTTAAATATATTGCGCACCGCATATCAACATATGAAATCATTTGTTTTGTATGGTTTCGGTGATGTTCAGCATTTTTTTTACTGCTTGAGTGCTTTGGATTTTACGTAAATGAGAAATAGATAGTAATTTTGGGTTACATTGTTGTCAATGATTGCACGGTTTGAAATTTTGTACTCACAATATACTTATATTGTAAATGTTTCTGTTTTTAAATTCTTAGCTTTGTTTTAACATTTTGACGGTTTTTTTTTTTTTTTTTTTTTGAAAAATGTTTCTTAAAATAAATTTTAACTCTTATAAATACGAATTATTATAAAAGAATCCTTCATGAAGCAATATGTTAATTACCCATAAAATACTTGATGAGCATAATAACTTGTACTTATTTTGAACTTTTTTATTCCAATAAATATGAAAATTAAAGAAGAAGTTAGGAATAGCCAAAAAGGATCTTTCAAAGAAAGTTGATGAAAAGGCAATATGAATAAAGTAAAGCTTCGACCTTGCTTCTTTCTCACCATAATTATATCGCACCAAGCGACTTCAAATAGTGACTTGCTAAAAAGAAGATTTTGTATAATATAACAACAAAAGAAAAGCGTTAACAATGGTTATCATTATCTTATTTTTTTTTTTTTTTTAGAATAGGGACTTGACTCACTTTCAAAATAAACAACTCAATTGGTCAAAAAATATTTTGATAAAAAAAAGAATTGATCGCCAAAATAATAACAGAAAAATTTTTGCTTAGTTTCATATGGATAAATGGTGCATAGTTCAATTTTGGGGTATTTATCAAATTATTTTTATTTTTTTATATTTTATGTTTTTTTATACATGTATAAAAAACCCAACCGATTTTCGATCAAAGCTTAAAATATAGCAAAAGGCAACTGCTCGTAACTTCGAAACTATTGATTTTTTCGGTGATGTCCTTAAGTCAACTTTTGCAGAGAATGACTAGGCCAACATTACCTTCTTAAAATTTTTACAAAAATAGCAATTTGAAAGAAAATTTTCATGATTTCTTTTCTAGAAATTAGTTTTTGTAATTTCCAAAGAGCGGAATAATTTTTCGGGAAATCTTATGTTGTAGGGAATTAAATATGGAGCTGACCTTAAAGCTAAAAAAAATCTAAACTAATTTGGGGTCGTTGAACACGAAAATCGCTTCTTTTTTTTGTGCTGATCCAGAAGAGATAATCGAAAATTTCGAGCCTCATACCTTAAACTTAATATTTTGAAATAAAATTTTAAATTAATTACATCTGATTCCAAACAACATACCGACGGGTTAAAACTACTACTAAAACTAGACATCTATTTACATTTTTTTGAATATTTTTGTTTAGTATACAGAAACATAAAGAAAAAATGGCTCTATGCTCCAGTCTAGTCGGTTTTTTGAAATGTAGTTCCCATCCAATTTTAAATAAAGAATGAAAAGCAGAAAACTTCAAAATAGATATCTTGTTGTAGGTTTACGTGGGCTGCTATATATATTTCTGGCCTAGGCAACACTAATGCCAATAGCTAAAATCTGGCAACACTATAATAAAGTTTGACATTTTTTAGCATAAACGTACTCACGTTTTGATGTACAAGTGTTATTTGTTTTGTTTACAGTGAGTTAAGAAAATTAATTTTTCCATTGATAATTTAAGCGATTGATAAATTATGGGGTTTCCAACGAGAACAAACGTTTTTTACAACTAAGTGTTCATTCAAAATCGAATGTATTGGAGTGGAACTAATGCCCAAGGATGCTTCTATCTGACGGTATGTCACATGACGATTATCAGTTCACGCACGGCATCAATGTTCTCTGACACAACAGCCGTTTTTGGACGACCTTCACGGAATTCGTCTTTGAGCGAGCGTTGGCCACGATTGAATTCATTAAACCAGTTTTCCACAGTGCTATAGGATGGTGCTTCATCGCCATACAAAGATTTAAAATCATCGATGCACTCTTGTCGTGATAATCCACGTCGAAAGCTGTGAAAAATGATCGTTCGAAAATGTTCACGAGTTAATTCCATTTTTTTGCCATATTGATTTTTTCAAGTCACTGTAAACAACACAAATGATCGTACGTCAAAACGTTCTGAGTACGTTTATGCTAAAAAATGTCAAACTTTATTATGATGTTGCCAGATTTCAGCTATTGACATTAGTGTTGCCTAGGCCAGAAATATATATAGCAGCCTACGTAACTCGCCGATATGATTTCCAGAACAAATATTCCGCTCTCTAAAAATTAAGAAAAAACAATTTTTAGAACAAAAAGGCATGAAAATTTTCTTAAAAAATTTTTATTTCTGTACCAAAATATTCTATTAATATCAGAGGCATAGAATGGGTTTCAAATGAAGCAAGCATACTCCAGTCGTGATCTAACCAAGCTATTATATAAAAATTTAAGTGTGAAGGGATCCGTAAATTTTCGGTATTGCGACAGATGAAAGCTAACAAAGAGTAAGCTTTGGGTATGATGTCATCTAGATGTTGGGTAAAGCTGAATTTTGAATCAAATATAACCCCAAGATCTTTAATTTCATCGGCAAGAACAAGCAGAAATCCATCAATACTGAAAGAAAACTGCTCAGTTTCTCAATTTCGAATAAGAAACATGAAAGCATTTCTTTAGATTCAATAATAGGCAATTATTCAAACACCATCTATGAAGATTTTCTAGGTCAGATTGTAAAGCAATGAACTCAGATATGTCAGTTATTCTAGAAAAATTTTGAAATCATCAGCATGCATTAGATAATTAGTTTTAGTGAAGCAATCCCCAATATCATTAATAAACAAAATGAAAATGATTGGCCCCAATATTCTCCCTTGAGGAACACCTGACGAAGCAATAAATGAAAAGGAAGATATTCCTTCTGAAGAAACAAATCGAGATCTATCATGTAGATAAGATTCAATCCAGCCCAGGCGACCACTCTATAAGAAAATTCGGTAAAAATTAACGTTAATGTTAAGAAGTATCCGATAAATTGCTAAAAAAATTAGCAACCCCATTGCCAATTAATACATCCTGAACCGAAAAACATACTTTTGATGAAAAATCATTGATTCATCACAATTTAATGAGAGATTCTTTATGAAAAACACCACTTTCTCGACAAAATTTTGATTTGAACTTTTTGTATGGGGCGATGAATCAATCCAGCAAAACGGTTAACACCACTGAATTTCCCTTGCCCGAATAAGGTAAGAATGACCTATTCCCCTTCAGACCAAATTTTCAACTAGCACAGTGTTATTTACAAAGTATTCCATAGAAAGTCTTAAGTTGAGTTCTTTTCAAAATGTTTTTTTTTTTAAGTAAAATAATTTGCCTAATTTTTTTTAAAACTTCTTTAGTGAAAATATAACTGTAGAATAAAAAAACTAAGTCGTTTAAGTATTTCCACATTTTCTTTTAACCGTGCAATAACAACATATTAATAGCTTTAGCTATCATTTGAAGAAAATCAGAGAAACCAAAACCCTTACGGTGTGCTACTACCTACTGCACTTGCCAAAGGCAAAACTGCAACTTAATTAGATATATTATTGCTATTCATATAACTTTTTCAACAAATGCAACATTTTACTTAATCTACTGTGCTGTGCAACGAAAGAGAAAGGTAATAATAATAATACTTAATACATATATCCATTTATTTGCTTTAGGTTAATTTTGTCATTTATTCATTCAGTTATTTTTGCTTTTCTTATGCTTACGATATTTTGATTACACATTCATATTATACTAAAATATGCGGAAAAGTGAAAACTTTTCTATTATTATTTTCTTTTCATCTACATACATACATAAGTATGTATTTTATTTTCATTTAAAACTAACATAATACAAAACTATATAAAATTATATTAGAAAACAATAACAACAATACGTGGTAAAAGAAATAAATGCTTTTGCATTATTAACATTTCAATAGGTTTGTTGGCATGCAATTGTGCTCACTGCTTTTAATAATAGATAATTGTAGTAGATGATATAGCGTGCTTAAGCCTAAAAATTTATTTGCATAATATAAGTTATTGTTGTTGTACAAAAAACAAAAATATTTAACCACTTTTTTCGGGGCTTTAACTTTGCTGCAGCTGCTATTGAACTCATGTGAATTTATGATTCTGTTTATGTTTACATCTGAACATCACAAAAAGTAATGATCGAGTTGAATTTAAAAAACAAAAGAAGAAAACAATTATGTGCATGTGCACCCACTTATTATTGTCCTAAGTTATGAAATAATTTCTTATGTTTAAAATTGTTCAAAGCAAAATTTATTAAATCATAAAACAATTGTATTCATAAAGTATTTACTGAAATTACAAGCAACAAGTTGCTCTCTTAAGTCTTTTGTTTTATGTCATTTGACGTCCCTTTCTGTGTTAACAACGTAACCATGAATTTTTTTCGATTTATATTTTTTATAGGGAAGGGAGTCAGCTGTTTTTATATGACATAAAAAACGTAGTTAAGAGTTTAATGCTGAAAATTGTTTTTCGTGATACGAATATATGAATAAATTTTTTTTCTAAGTGGAATAGGTCCATAAAGAGGCAAAGTAGTGTCATATACATTGGGGGTTATCGTGAATAAATATTCCCGGGGAATTTTCTCAAACTGCCGTGCATTCTCTATTGCAGTTTAAGAAAATTTCCCGGGAATCTTGATTCATGATAACCCGGTCGGTGTGCCATAATAATCGTTTAGTTGACTGATATCATTTTTCATCTTAATGCCATCAAGTGAACTTTCCTTGAAAACAGACCCAATTCATATTATGACATTACTCTTTACGAACTTATTCCACTTTTAAAAAAACCCTTTCATATTTTGTTCCTGTTTTGGTGTTTGACGTGTGGCGGCAATTGGTAGGGCTGCCTCAAAAAAAAAAATTTATTTCAAATATTTTGTATTGATTTCGAAATATGTACATAATACATATACATATAGCTTGCCCTCCCCCCCCCCCCAAAGATTTAGATTTTCTGAATTAGCGACACTGTTTTTGACCAGAATGTGGATGTGAAATTCCGAATTTAAACTTTGCTACCTCGTATCTTATCCGCTCGTGCCGGCATATTAGAAAAATCTCGCCTATAATCAGTTTTTTGCAAGAGATAAACATTGTTCGACAATATAGCAGCTTTAAAAAAATTTTTTATACATAACTACACAAATCTTGATTCAAGACGAAAAATTTGATATATCGTACGACTCATTCCGAGCATGTTTGAGATCGTCAAAAAGCAAAAACCACATCAAGCTGAGATCGACGTTGCGCTCTTTGATATCCTCTTTAACATTTTTGGGCGTTATTATGGAATTTCGAAAAATTTTATTTTTTTTTTTAATAACACAGTGCAACAAGAAATTATTTCTCGAATGAATCCAACGCTAAATGAAAGAAGGCCCATAGACTAAACTAACCCCCGAAGGGTTTGGTAATATTAGCTCGAATTTTTTTTTTTATGACCACTTGAAGTTTGTATTCTTTGTATGCAACTTTTTCACTGTTAGCTCCTGTACTATGTATATCAGAAACTTTTATTTTATTTTATTTTACTAAAATTGTGTCCAACAAGTAACTTTTCCTAGCACACTTTGTCAAAAAATTTTATACAGAGGGTATTATGATGTTAAATGTTCGGTCTTTTTAGTTTTACGACCATAACTCACAAAATATCTATTTTTCAAAAAAACTTTCTTTCGCAAAATTGTTTTAGACTGTGAATCGCATGATTTTTCTAAACACTTAAGATGGGATTCGGTCGTTAAACGAGAGTTTTCGGCTGTTGAACGTCCGCAGTTGGCAAAACGATTTTTTACTCAAAAACGAGGCATCGTACGAAATAAATTATGATTTCCGCCTGAGAAATATATTACCATTGCTACTTTATAATTCTAGTTAAAATATTTATGTTTGTAAAGACATTTGCTTAATATACAAATATTATACCCGTTAATCATATGGGTCAGTGGAGTAGAGGCCTAACAAGTTTGTAATTGTAAGTAAAATAACATTTTTCTATATATAACACGAACGGACTCAGCTTCGAATCCCCTTGTCAGATTTTTTTTTTTTTTTTTTCAAAAATATTATTATATTATATTATAATTTATTCCAAAATTCTGATTATATTTAATAAAACAGTAAGGTAAAATTTATTTTAGTTGGGAGTGACATTGTCTTGAAATTCTAGTAAAATTTCTAGAAATAAAGTCCCAATAAACCAAAGGTTTCGAATTCGTAACGAATTTGATACAAAAATTTGGCAATTCTTTCCGATTTCGGTACCGAAATCGTTACGAATCCGTTCGAATTTTGTATGAGAGGGTTGACACGAATTCGTTACTAAATTTCTGAACGAATTCGTAACGAAATTTCTGAACAAATTCGTAACGAAATTTCTGAACGAATTCGTAACGAAATTTCTGAACGAATTCGTAACGAAATTTCTGAACAAATTCGTAACGAAATTTCTGAACGAATTCGTAACTAAATTTCTGAACGAATTCGTAACGAAATTTCTGAACGAATTCGTAACGAAATTTCTGAACAAATTCGTAACGAAATTTCTGAACGAATTCGTAACGAAATTTCTGAACAAATTCGTAACGAAATTTCTGAACGAATTCGTAACTAAATTTCTGAACGATTTCGTTTGTTGGGGTAGTACGAACTATTTTTTCCCCTTAAAAATAAGCTATGATGTTTCCTCGCAAAGATAGGCTGTTTTAAAACGAATTGATATGAAATTCGAGCCCATGGAGCTTTACACATAACCTAATTTAGATAGGTTGTTAAATGTTAAGTTTTTTATTAGATACATGTACTTAGAGTAAAGATATAAATTAATAAAAGTAGTTGTATATTTCTGAAGTAAAAATAGAATAAAATGTGATGCCTCGTGTTGAGCAAGATTTTTGATTTATGAAGAAAAGTAGGAGTTGCTCATACATATATTAAACGAAAGTGTACAATCTTCAACAGACATACTTACATCATCAATTTGTATTGAGAATTACAACACCTTTATAAAAAGTTTGAAGACTTGCATCGTTCGCATCAGTTGAGAAACCTTGAAACTGCACTTACGCACGTGAACATCTCTATTAATTTTCAACGAAAGAACACTCCCTATGCAGCTTATGCGCCTACTTACATGCTTTATTAAAATAAGTATTTAACAATGAAGCGAATACAAATGGTTTTTTTTTTTTTTGCATTAAAGGCAAACCTTCAAATGATTTACCCACATAGCAAATAAATTATAATTTCAATCATTATTTCAAACGGTTAATAGTTCTGCTTTTGTGAACTTTTAGTATCTTTATCTTATGCCTATACCAAATGCGCATTATGTCATCGACAAATTACAAATATCAATCAAATCAAATAAGTAGTTAAAGAATTAAAAATGCAAATCAATGAAGTAACCGATTAATAAAAAAAAGAGAAATGAAGAAGCTCAACCTCAAATATTTAAATACCTACCTAAAAAAGCTGTAGCCAAAAATGTGAAGACACTTCAAAAGTCAACAACATGATATTGGTATTTTTATCCAACAACAACGAGCAAAAACAACATAATGTGTTAATTTTTTGTGCTGATTGTTGGTTCAATTGAGCGAGCATTTAGGTGTTAGTTGCCACTTAAAAAAAATGAAAAAAAAAAAATTAAAAAAAAAAACGAACAAAAAAACATTGTTTTCAAACCCAAGCATTCATCATCATCATATCATCATGGTACTGAATGAACACCGGATATATGTTACTTGTATGCAGCAGGCTCATTCTTTTCACAATTCTTTCCTTTGTTTGCCACTTCTTTTTTCCATTTCGTTTTAATTTTTCCATATTTTTCGTTTTATATTCTATTTATGGAATTATAGAATATGAAATTGATAACGCTTTTCTTTAAGTGAATAAATAATTGAAAGAGGGATTTCATTATTCTACAGTACCTACTTCGTGGTGAATGCTGACTTGACTAACTAATAACATATAGCATGCCAATTGAGTGGCAAAACCAACTGTACATTTTAATATCTTTATACTCATATGCGAGCATATAGCAGAGTTGTAAAAGTATGCATTTGGGTATTTCCACAGAAAAGTAAACTAGTAAGGGTGTAGCCTTTGGCGCCTGGCCAAACGTTAAATACCCTACACTGCAGTATTTTGAAAATTTTGCTTATATGGGAGGTGCCACGCCCTCTTGTCCGAGTTCACCCAGTTTTAGGTCAGAGCTTGCGCTTACAATTCGTAGTATTCATGTGTATTTTTGTTGCATTATCGTGAAAAATTTTCCTAAAGTTGCATTTTGAATATATTTTTTGTATGGGCGATATACGTGTCATTTTTAATCCCACGAGCTAACTTTGACGACAAAGGTAGCGTACCAAATTTCATTGAATTATCTTGCTCAGTTTTCCCAAAAAATGTATTTCCACGCACAGCCAGCCGGCCAGATAGACGGACATGGCTATATTGACTCATGAGGTGACGTTGATCAAGAATATATATATTTTTCTTTATCTGCCACGCCTCCTTCTCTGCGTTACAAACGAAAGACAAAAATCGCGATTATGCACTTTAAGGTTAGGAGAGTTAAAAAAATCCGATGTGATAGAGCAATTTTGAGGGTGGATTCGTATTTAGCGACCTTAAATCTTCAAGAAGTGATTTTTTCCATCCAAGACACAACTATAAAATTAAAACTTATTTTTTTATTTACATATTTTCCTTATGAAATATATTCTCCTGCAACTCTTTAGATGATCATAGTTCCATTTTGTCTATGCTTTAATTAATTGAAAAGTCAGCAACAGAAATTTCTTTAAAGCGAAATTCCTTTCAAATCGTTCGTAAAATTCAAAGATATCAAAATTCTGTAATAATTTTGATTTTTTTTTTTGGCTTAAAATAAATGGTTATAAGCCTTAATTTATTCTCAAAGGTCTCGAAGCGTTATATATTAAAAATAACGCTATTTTGTTTAAAATTTTAAAAAGTCTTTTGTTTTCCTATTGCTCTTTATTGAAAAATTATGTTTGGAAAGTTTCGCTATAGAGCAATATAAATGGACGTGTTATTTAACTGGTGTGTTAACAATAAACGTTGCATTGATACAAATTTTATCTTTTGTGTAGACTTTTGTTTTAGCATTTGTTTTGTTTTTTTTTTTTTATTTTTTTTTTGCTCCATATTTTTACATTTTATTAAAGATATTAAATTCTTCATTTGCAGCTCAATACAGTTAATTTTGTATTACGCCTCACAAAAACATACCTATCACTTTCATCGGTGTACACAAATCACCATCATATAGCGCTTAACTTGTTTAACTTGGCTTTTAAATCTCAACAATCAATTCACCACATCTTGGCACCGTTATGAATACTCGTCTAATCCAAACTTAACCTGCTATCATCATAAGAAAAAAAAACTTAAATGAAATTACAAAAATACAAAACAAAATATGTACATGGAATTTGGAATTTTGGTCAAATTTAACATATGAATCAAATATAAGAGGTCAACAAAAAAAAAAATAAATTCTGAACTAACTTTAACAATACCAATACAACACAAAAAAAAAAAAAATTCTTGAAAACAATTTGACAAACGTTTTTTATTATTCGCCATCATTCACCTATATTATTATCACTTAAAAACTCTACCAAAATGAATTATGAAAAAGCCAGTGAAAAGCACAAACAGAACAGCATACAGAGTTTTTGGAATGACCGTATAATGGAGCGTTTCATAAAGGCCAATTTATTTATTATCTGCTGTGTAGCAGCTGGACTACTATTGGTAAGTTTTTACACATTGTGACTGAATCTCTTTTATTTGTTATCGGCTTTTGACACTCTGCAAAGTAGTTTGCCAATTAAGTGAAAATGAAAACCCATAATAAAAATAGTGTAGTGTGTCCAGTGATTCTAAAACTTTAAATTGTGACCCCTTGTCTTTAAAATGTTTAAAGAAAATAAATAGTTCTGTAACACTACTGTTTCGTTTAAGTTTCCTCCTGCTACTTTTTAAAGAAATAAAAACAAAAAAACTTGTCATAAAAACCCATATATGAGCCGTTCAAAATGACAATGGTGCAACTCCAAAAGTAATGTCATACTATTAATTGGCTGAAATTTTGTTAGGGATGAATAAAATTGATTTCTGTTTTCAAAAAAAATTTACTTGATGATATGGAATTGTTAAGATTAAGTTGAAACTAGTAAGGGTGTAAAATTTTGGCCTGGCCAAACACACTTCAGTATTTTTAAACTTTTGCTCATATGGGAGGTGCTACGCTCTCTTGTCCGAGTTCACCCAGTTTTTGTCCAGAGCTTGGATTTATAGTTTTTAGTGTCTGAGTGAAAAACGTTTTCAGTATAGCGTTTTGAAGCTTTTGCTTATATAGGAGGTGCCACGCCTTCTTGTCCGAGTTCGTCTAGTTTTAGCTTAGAGCGTGCATTTATAGTCTTTAGTATTTGAGTGAAGTTTGGTTGGATTATCTCAAAAACTCTTTCAGTATAGCATTTTGAAACTTTTGCTTATATGGGAGGTGCCACGCCCCCTTGTCCGATTTCACCCAATTTTTATTGAGAGCTTTCATTTATGATACTTAGTGTCTGAGTCGAATTTGGTTTGAATATCTCAAAAACGCTTTCAGTATAGCGTTTTGAAGCATTTGCTTATATGGGAGGTGCCACGCCCTCTTGTCCGAATTCGTTCAGTTTTTTTTTTCAGAGCTTGCGCTTACAATTCTTAGTATTTATGCGTATTTTGGTTGCATTGTCGTGAAAAATACTCCTAAAATTGCATTTTGAATATATTTTTTGTATGGGTGGTAGGCGTGTCCGTTGACCGATTTCGCTCATTTTCTATCCCTCGAGCTATCTTTGACGACGGAGGCAGTGTACCAAATTTCATTGAATTATCTTGCTCAGTTTTCCCAAAAAGTGTATTTCAACACACAGCCAGCCAGACAGCCTGCCACCCAGCCACCTAGCCAGACAGACGGACATGGCTATATCAACTCAGAAGGTGACGCTGATCAAAAATATATATACTTTTCTATATCTGCCACGCCTCCTTCTATGCGTTACAAACGGAAGGATAAAGTGAATATATCCTGGGTGCAGGGTATAAAAATGATATCGACCAAATAACCGATCATTATGGCACATAATTTATATGACATTACTTTTTACGTTTTGGAGTTGCACCATTGAAATTTTGAACGGCTCATATATTGATTCGCTCCTAATTTCATCGATTTGCGTCACATAGTTTCAGAGATATTACGATATCTTTTTTCACATCCATATGCTTCAGACATATATCGAATTTTGTTTAAGAGACTATAGTTTCATAAATATGCCAAACAGCGTCAAATGGGAGCGTGGTATTGCCCATTTCTTGAATAGATGTTGTATATTCTAATGGCTTCTATATACATTAGATAGTATCACAAACAAAAAGTTCGCTGTAAGCCCCCCATTTTGAAAGCTTATCGGTTTTGATTTTTAAGGAAAAAAAATTTTTTTTTATTTTTGGACCTCTAAATTATATGCTTTTTAATTTTTCTACAAAGTTTCCTCAAATTGTTGAAATTAAAGAAGTTATAACGAATCTAAAACATCGGAACAAAATATGAAAAACAGGATGATTCAAAAACGAAAATCGCCCCCTAAATGCAAGATTCTTATTTTTATTTTATTTTTATTTATTTGCATAGGGTAGAACTCTGTAAAAACTTTGTTTATGATAATAATTTGAAAAGTTCAACTGTTCCTGGTTCGTCGTACCCTTTGTTACAAAATTCATACGAAAACTTTTTTTCAAACTAGCATTGTTTATCCGGTATTTGCATTTGAACAAAAAGTGTGAAATGGTTGTTTTACTTTCTTTTTATCATAAAAGTAACCAACATTGTTACTTTAAGGGTTTTTATTTTGTCAGAATTTTACAAAACGGTACAAAAGAACAAAATTAACTTGAAAAAGTTTCTCTTGAGCTGGTGTCACTTTCCTCAACGTATACTACTTTTCTTGGACGATCTCTTTTGTAGCGACGAGTATTGTTTTTGGCTGCCGTGTCTTGGTTTTTGCTCGGAAAATTTCTTTAGACCTTACCTTACCGTGGTCGCCAATGCCTGTTTCTCCTTCTGGTTATTTAACCTCACGTGCTTTTGTTTATTTTAAGGCGAATAATTTTTTAACATATTTAAATTTTGTGAAACCAATCACAGATTTGGATTCAGCATGTAATTCTGCTCTTAGAAAACACTTACCTTTCTTTCTGCACTTCACTGATTTGTGGAATTTTGAACTTTTGTCGACTGAAAATATTGCGGCGAGGTCAAATCTTTCTTTCGTCAGAACTCAGGTCAGTGGCGGATCCAGCATTGTCAAGAGGGGGGGCCGATTGAATACATTTCTAGATAATAACAGAATGTTTTAAAAATTTTTACATATAATTTATGTTTGAGAAAGGGGGCGATCGCCCCCCCTCTGGATCCGCCACTGACTCAGGTTATAACACACGTGCGGTAGTGGAATCTTTTGCCAAAGTTGAGTTGGGGCGATTTTCG
The DNA here is from genome assembly GCA_951812925.1 of Calliopum simillimum. Taxonomy (NCBI): domain Eukaryota; kingdom Metazoa; phylum Arthropoda; class Insecta; order Diptera; family Lauxaniidae; genus Calliopum; species Calliopum simillimum. The sequence goes on from OX638370.1 coordinate 104,545,107, forward strand.
ATTATATTTTTTACTGAGGTTTTAAATTCGCTATAACTTCTTCAATTTCAATAATTTGAGGAAACTTTGTAGAGATGAATTTTATGATTTTTTATGGGTTTCAATTCTATGAAGTGCCCGTTAAAATGGTAGAAACTGAGAAAATGAGTACAACTAGTCGAAAAAAACATTTGAGATAAATTACTTCTATGAATGAAATATAGCCCAGACATTTACAACGATTTACTATACTTGATGATCGGAATTCAAATGACGGAGCAATAGGAAAAAATCAAATAGCGTATTATTTATACATATGTCGAAAAAAAAGTTTTTCCTTAAAAATCAAAACCGATAAACTTTCAAAATGGGGGGCTGACAGCAAACTATTTAATATACATACCTATTTTTATCTATCTGTGTCAAACCGTTTCGGAGATATGTTGGATTGTGTATTTGGGGGGCGTGGCATCCAATATTCATGTGGATGTATTTAACCTCATTCATATGCATGCAACAATTTCAAAGATATTTGTGTCAAATTTTGTTTTTGAGGGGTGTGGCACCGCCCATTTTTCTAGCCTAATCTGTGTCTATAAAAGACGAACACACAAACACATAATGGATAGCTAAATAGTTCCGTCAAAATCGCGTAATTTCGGTGCTTTCCGCCACAGTAATTTTAAGTAATTTTGCTCTAAAGTGTTCTCAGAATATATAACATAATAATTAATAATTTTTGCAAAAGAAAAAGTTAGAAAAAAGTTGCCAATCAACTCAATAAAATAAGGGCAAGTTCCAGCCCATCTATGGATTCATAAATTAATAATTGCATGTGAAGTAAACATCTTACTTTCAAATAAATAAAAAAAAAAGAAATGTTTCTACAGCCCTTTCTCAGCCTTTTTTAATTAATAAAATCTCTCAGAAATCAAGAACTACAATCTTTGTCCTTTAATTTGGGTCTATATACATACGTTTTTCAAGGCATCAAGTATCATTTGCAAAGTTTCGGAAACTCTGCCCTAAAAGAATTTAAAGTTTATGTAGCAGAAAACACAACTGGCCATTATGTTAACTATCTATTGTTAAATTATTGATAATTATTATAATAATGGTAATCAAAACAACCTTGTCAAGCATTTTATAAATCAAAATTTTAATTTTTAATTAATTTGTATTTATTTTTTCGTTGTTAAATATTATCTTTTGAAACTTTACAATTTCAGCATTTTATTTATTTTTTATTTTAATATTCTTGTTTTCTACAACTTGTTAATTTCAGATTGTTTATTTAGGTGCCTTCTCCTGTGAGGTATCTTGGATATTGGAGGCACATGGAGATCTACCCTTTTCTGCTTATATCTTATGTACACAATTCTTTATAGTCTTTGTTGCTACCACAATACTTATACATGGCTTGGTGACCGGCATGTCATGGGGACTGTTCGCCTGGTCAATTATTATAGGTTTACTATCAATACCAGAATTGGTATTCGTAATGATAATGACGACACAGCATTGGGTAAGTCACCTAGACTTTTTTTCTGCTTGAATATTTTTGAGCTTATTCATTTCAGGGTCTACAATCTGTACACGGGTTAACTGAATTAACTTCCTACCTCATACGATTGGTGATAAATTGTTTCGCTTTGATTTGTGTTATACCAACTGGATTGAGGTAATTTTTGCTCTTTTTTTTAAATTATAAGCAAATTTATTTAAATTAAATAATTAAATTTTTTACATTATTTAAGAAAATTGGGTGTTTTATTTATGCGGAAACAATTAACTCTTACCATATTGTTATATTTTTATAATTCAATTGTATGTATGTATTCTCCTTTAACTCCTAGGAGGAGCATAGGGCCAAAGTAAAAGTAATTTGAAATGTTTTTTTTTAATTTTTTTTGGTCTCATTACACTGTTCGACACAAAAAAAAAAAAACACATGAGAAAATCCAAAAAATTCTTAAAGTAGGCGTTAAAAAAAAATACCCGTTTCTCGTGGTTTTTCTCCAGCACGTCACATTTTTTTTTTAATCGATTTTTTAAGTTTTTTTATCCACTGTACATGAAAAAAACAAAAATACCACATTCTTGTGTTAAATCGATGAATTTAACTACATATATGATCCTTACATTTGAGGTGTCTCATGTGTTCAGCAAACTTATGCAGGATATTGCTGGGAATATTTTTGTAGAAAACTTTAACCCTGTACAACCCCCACATGTAGGTAATTTTTGCCCTTTTCTTTAAAAGATACCAAAATGACACCTCAAACAGGGGAATATTGAGTCAGTATGTACTACAGAAATATTTGCTATACAATTTCACTACTAGTTGCTGAACACTAAAAAAGCAAAATTTTATCCCGAAAGCAAAAAAATCGTTAAAATCAGTAAGCAGTTCTAACAATAAATATTTTCCAAATTTCGCCTCACTGTAAAACTCTAAAACTACATTTTGGACAAAACTCGTTCTCACAAGATCATAAGGAAATCCTAGAATACATTAATGTAAGGATCATATAGTTAAATTCATCGATTTAACACAAGAATGCAGTATTTTTGGTTTTTTCATGTACAGTGGATAAAAAAACTTCAAAAATCGATTAAAAAAAAATGTGACGTGCTGAAGAAAAACCACGAGAAACGGGTATTTTTAATGTCTACATTAAGATTTTTTTGGATTTTCTAATGTGTTTTAAAAAAAGAACGAAATTGTCGCACAGTATTATCAATCAACTTACTTTATTTACATATTAAACTATTCAAATTAGATACTGGCTATATATGGGCAAATCCGAAAATAATCTCCTCTTATATGACCCAGTTTTTAAAAAAAAAAATTTGTTCATGTACAATAACCAAATGTGGTGGAATTTATTCGTAGACGTATGAGCTGCAATTTCCAATAGGAGAACAGAAAATTTTCGATCTGAGGGGGTGTCAGGAGGTCGTTTTATCTGAAAATTTTGGGAAAATCGAGATTTTCGATACTATACGGGAGAGCACATACTTCAGAAATAGTAGATATGTTACGGGGAACCTTTCCAAATATTCCGAAGTAAAATTCAAAAAAATCGTATGTGGGTCGTGGCGTCAGGATGGGTTAAAAAGTTTGAATCGCTCATTACGGCCACGTATTAGGTCTTAAAATTCTGAAAAAAATCACGCTAATTCCTTGATAGAAAATAAAACAAATTTGTTCATGATGTTTTTTTAATTTGAGCGCCCGCTGCCGAGTAAAAAATTTAAAACGCTAATTTTTGGGTAAAAAATGCGATTATTAGCAATATGCGATCAAGCACACCATAACGACAAATAAGGCAAGATAGCGGGATATCTAACAAACATTTTGGAGTAAAATTCAAAAAAATCGTATGTGGGTTGTGGCGCCAGAATGGGTTAAAAAGTTTAAATCGCTCATTACGGCCACGTAACAGGTCCTAAAATTCTGAAAAAAATCAAGCAAATTCCTTGAGAAAAAATAAATCGATTTTTTTTATGATGTTTCTTTAATTTGAGCCCCTCATTTGGAGCAAAAAATTAAAAAACTCAAAATTGCGCTTTTCGCCAAAAATCACGTTTTTTACCCAAAAATTTGCGTTTTTAATTTTTTACTCGGCAGGGGGCGCTTAAATTAAAAAAACATCATAAACAAATTCGCTTTATTTTATATCAAGGAATTTGCTTGATTTTTTTCAGAATTTTAGGACCTGTTATGTGGCCGAAATGAGTGATTTAGACTTTTTAACCCATTTTGTCGCCACGACCCACATACGATTTTTTTGAATTTTACTTCGGAATATTTGGAAAGGTTCCCCGTAACATATCCACTACTTCTGAAGTATGTGCTCTCCCGTATAGTATCGAAAATCTCGATTTTCCCAAAATTTTCAGATAAAACGACCTCCTGACACCCCCTCAGGTCGAAAATTTTCTGTTCGCCTATTGGAAATTGCAGCTCATACGTCTACGAATAAATTCCACCACATTTGGTTATTGTACATGAAAATTTTTTTTTTTAAAAACTGGGTCATAAAGAGGAGATTATTTTCGGATTTGCCCATATGTGAGTCCTGCACTAACTCTAAAGTTTAAAAAACCTATATCAATCTATAGAGAATTTTGCCCTGAACAACTTATGAAAATGGGTCCTCCCAATTTTCCGGGAAATTATGTAAATTTTTTATTGAGTCAAATATTTCTAGAGATACGAACAATTTGGTGTGGAGGGGGCGTATTGTTCATATACGTACCGTACCAAATCTCATTCACTTATGTAAAATAGTTTCAAAGATAGAACTGATTCTTTCAATTAAACCACAAGGTATTTCCTACTTTAAATTTTTTTAGATACTCAAATGTGTGGTTTTCATCCATCATAGTTTTTAAGGTATGGCCAAAAATTTCTCAAGTGAGACACATAAGAACTTAAAAGTAAAAAAGCTTTCAAGAAAAATTATTTTTTTTAGTAAAGATTTTAGAAAAAATTTGTTTTCTAAAATATTTAACATATATGTACTAGGCAATAACACATTAGCCGCATTCACGATCTTGTTGAATCGTAGCAAATGTAAAATTATTTGAAAAGTTTTTTGAAAAATCAATAGAATTTGTTTTTGTAATTTCAAATAATTTTGCATTTGCTACGACGCAACTAGATTGTGAATACGGCTATTGCTTTTTTTTTTTTTTTTGACCAAAAATTTTCATTTATTATTGAAAATCACTATATAAAATAAATAAAAATTTAAGCAGCTTCTCTGTCTCTGAGAAAATTATAAATATACTAGAATCGCCCAATGGTCAAAATTTGAGCTCAAATCTTTTAAATAATTTTGGCACGTTTAGGACAATTCTAGTACTTTTTTTGCTATTTGGTACAAAATAGAAAAGCTCTTTTATCATCCCTGGTACAATGACAAATGTGAAACGAATAGTAAACAAAAAACATGAAGTCAGTGTCAGTCAGCTTTTTGTCTTTCTTGTTGTGCTGTATCTTCTTTTCAGCTCTGTATGACCGCGTATTTTGTCGTTGTTAATATTGAAAAATTTGCATTTAATTTTACTAGTCTTAATAACAAAATATTAAAATAATTTGAACTTTATGCACATTAACATACAAATACCTTTATAATGGCATATAATTTAAAGTCGTGCTCCAATTCTAACATAGTAAAAAAGGTAGGACAAATGTAGGCATCTTAGGAAAAAAGTTTATCTATATATATATAAAAATGAAATGGTGTTTGTATGTAGCTTATGGACGCGGAAACTACACGGCCGATTTACGATTTTTTAAATTGTTTATTATGGTCTGTAGACGGTTCTTAAGGGGGTGGGATGCTGCTGAGTGGAACGGGGCTTACATCTCCCAATACTAAAAATGCTTTATCTCTGCACTTATACAATTTTTATGTTTAATAAAATAACTTATATGCATGCTTTTATTTCTATTAATTCACGCGCCAGCATTGCTTTTTTCTCTTCTTACTCTTTTAGATGGCGACGTGAATCTCAAGTGCTCTCTCAACTACAAGATTTAGCGACACGACTACAATTACAAACTCCACCACCCAGCGCTCCCATGACTAAAGCTGATTCACGCCGTTCTAGCAAACGTATGATGAGTCAGAATGGCTTCGAAAATGGTGCCTATCAAGTGAGTGAGCCGACAAAAATGCTAATAGCAGCAGGCTCACAGCAGGGACTTAACTACTGCAATAACAATAATAACAATCCACTTTTTGGCTCACAAAATGAATTTAATGCAAGCATATTCGCTTTACCATACATGCAGAACTTTAATAATGCTGTCATGGGACGGAATGGTATGGCAAAATTGGAAAAAATTAAAAGTAGCTCACCCTGCTTCAATTATCCTTTCAATTTCTTTTCAGGCAATCGCGCACAGTCTTTAATGGATTTACGTTGTACCTTGCCTGGCATGTATAATCCACGTTATGTACTCGATACCGAAGATAAAAATGGCAAATATTTCAATATCACTATTGATGATCTTAAAAATAATATGCAAGATTCTAATAAAAATCAAACACCTTCACTAATTGGCTCTGTAAATGATCCCATTTACTGCTCAATTGAACCGAAACAGCCACCACCACCAACGCATCATTCACAACAAAAACATCACCATCAGCAACAACAGCAACATCAACAGCATCATCAACAGCAACATCAACAGCAACATCAACATCACCACCAGCAAAAACAAAAACCACCATCACAGAAGTTACAACGTAATTGCATATCCTTGGAAAATCTCGATGGTATTACTAAAGTGCAAAATGATCTTGCCGCCTATGGCCATAACCTTTTGCAAAATTATACACAACAGCAACAATACTATTTAGCAATGCTTAGTGGCTACATTAGCCCACATCATAGTAATTTAAATGGTTATCGTAGATCATCTGCAGGTTCTGGTGCTAGCGTAAATGCGTTTTCTGGAACGGTGTTGGCGCAACCACTGCAACGACGAAATTCACAGCAATTGCAGTATTATGGTGGTTTCGGTTATGCAAACTATACAAATCCTTATATAACGGCAAATAGCAAATTATCGTTAGGCAATGAATCAGATGATTATCGTAAATATCGTGATGTTGCTTTGTAGTATGTAGTACTCGGAGATCATTGATCAATTATAACTGTCGTGATAGAGCTGATGGTGCTAAAACGTAGAAGTGAAGTTAGATTAAAAGTATAAATATTTGCTAATAAAAAAGGATTTTCGCACTTTTTTTTTAAAAAAAAAAGTAAATAAAAGCAAAGATGAAAATCAACGACCAAAGAAATAACTAACTCAACTTACACATAAACAAACTCAAAGACGAAAACATTATGTGCCTTATCGTGAATTTGTCTGAAAATTTAATTTCGAGAAATATTCCTTTCTCATTTGCAATCGTGAATATTTTGGGAATGGAAATTCCATTTCCATTTTTTCTCTCTATGAAGCCCTGGTATGTTGCATTGATTTTGATAGTGCGAACTCACACGACGGACACTGGCACGTAGGGCACGTCAAATTTGTAGGCAAACGGAGGGAAATAAAAGCACCACGGAGGGAAATGAAAGCACCACTTCCCTCCGCTTGCCTAGAAATTTGACGTGCCCGTCCTGTGAGTTCGCACATAGCAAATGTTATAAAAAAAGATAAACAATATATCAACATCTAAATTTTTTGTTTTTAAACAACCGAAACAAAGTAAAATTACAAAATTGTTGATGGTCTACGGTTTCGGCCAAAAAAATCTGCAAACCTTCACACTTTGTGAGAAGCTGACGTAGTAACATGAAAAAATGAAAAAAGTTACAAAATGAAAACAATGCTATTCTCATTGTCAAATTTGAGTCAAGTTTATTTTATTGACACCTCATATTTCCTTTTTTAAAACTGATTGTAGCCCAGGAAAATAAGACATTTTCTGCGAAAAAATTCTCAGTGGAAATTTTTCACCGGAATTGTCTTTATTTATGCATGATACACAAACTGTGAAAAGTCCATCCCAAAGTCGTGTGCGCATAAAAAGTTATTAAGGCTCAAAGGTCGCTAAAATCAGTTTTTTGCAAATATCTCGCTAATGCTAACTTTTACAGAAAAATGTTGGTCGCCAATTTTGTAGCACAGAAAATTTCCTACAAAAGCACTTGCGTACGACTTCTTAACGGTTATTCAAGAATATATTTAAGGTCATGAGCCATTCGAAAAAAAAAAAATTTTGTACGGTATATAGAAAATTAAATTATCTTTCAAACGGCATTTTAATTTTGTTTGTACAACTTCTCATTAAAGAGTTATTGCAATATAAAAAGTAAGATATTTTAATATGAACTCATAGGTAGTATTTCATATCATAACTGTTAACAACTTTTTAAATTAGGTGATATCCTAAACTAGAAGTCGTACGCAAATACTTTTAACGTACTTTTGTAGGAAATTTTCTATGCTACAAAATTGGCGACCAACATTTTTCTGTAAAAGTTAGCATTAGCGAGATATTTGCAAAAAACTGATTTTAGCGACCTTTGAGCCTTAATAACTTTTTATGCGCACACGGCTTTGGGATGGACTTTTCACAGTTTGTGTATCATGCATAAATAAAGACAATTCCGGTGAAAAATTTCCATTGGGAATTTTTTCGCACAGAAGCTATTTCTTCGTCTTATTTTCCTGGGCTATTGGTGTTTTATGAAAACTATTTTATTAAGCTTATGAGATTGACATACAAAAGTTTTTAATTTGTCATGCATTACACAAGACAACAATGATTTTGTTGCATGGCAGCTAAGGGTAATTTCTGAAAGAACATTCTACGTTGAATCCGAATCCAATTTCAGAATTGGCCATTCAGCCCTAGATTTTGAGATATTTGAGGTTAAAAATACGAACACGGCTATTTTTGAGATTAGATGCAGACTGCATAAATTTTTTTTTATTTTTAATCATGTAATACTAAATTCATAAAAAAACTTTCAAAATATCGTGAACAAATATTCCCGGGGAATTTTTCTCAAACTGCAATGGAGTATGCACTGCAGTCTGAAAAAACATCCCCGGGAATATTCACGATCAGCTCAATTCTGAATAGAAAATCCGCGAGAAAATTCTTGAGAATTTTTTTTTCTTTTCCCTTTCCTCATATTCTAAATAAACTTCTAAAGGAAGAATAAAATCGCGATGTAAAAAGCAAACTGTTTTTGGCTGGCTGGGTATGCGCAGTCAGAACTTCCAACAAATAAAGGAACGAGGGATTGTTTATCCTGTAATATTTTACAAATCTATGCAAATAAGGGCCAAATTAATACATAAAAGCAATCGGCCAAATTTTGTTTTCTACTAACAAAAATTGAGGCAGTTCCAGCGGGTTCGCGCAGTCACGTGGATTCCTCCTTACAACTTTCAGTTGAATATTTTCTTCCTCCTCATCGTCTATTAACAATCGGAATGCAATGCTTTGCATTTTTGTCACTTTTTTTATTATTTTGCAACCAACTTGGCCCGTTTACAGTTAACTGTAAATGTCAAAAATAGCAGTCAGTTGATTTCGAAAATTTGAAACTCTCTTTTCCAATTTTGCTTCTCCCAGTGCATTTAGAATAGGAGTATTTTTTTATCGAGAAAATAAAATCCCCAGAGAAAAAAATCCGAGAGAATATTGAGAATTTGGATCGATAACCCCAATTGTTTGCGATTGCAGAGAAATTCACGAGAATGTTTATTCATGATAGGGTCTTATATGAAGGAAAACACAGTTATTGTTTTTACTGAAAGAAATGCTCATGTACTTTTCAAATGCAACTAAGCTTATATTTAAATAATAAATCAAATTTTTAGTTATTTGTTAAAATTTATCGATGTATATTTATTTTAAATTTTAAAAACTTCAACATGTTTTAAGGTAACTATGCGTACTTAAAAGTTTATTATAATATTTATGTATGAATGCATTAAATGCTTTAACATTTATATAGATTTGTAACAGAACACTGTCTTTAAAGTGTACTATATAAATTTGCTTATTTTAGACAAATAAGCGAAAACAATTTTAATACTTAAGATGTAAAGATTGTAAAATAAAAACAAATAGAGAATTGAAATAATGTTTTAATTATTTAATAAATCAGCCAATGGGTTATCTGTAGTTTTTATTGCTGGTGTTGTTGATATCGATGCAGATTTTTTTTCTTGATTGCTTAAATGAGTTTTAGCTGATTTTATATGCTTATCCTTTGCTTTGGAAAAATTAGCTTTAAATAGAAAACAAAATGCATGAATGGAATTTATGGCAAATTTTACTGTCAATAAAGCTTACCTTTTGTAGCACTTTTGCTGCTAAATAAATCATCATCATCATCATCTGTATCGCTGAAAAGACCTTTGGTAACTGCTTTTTCCGTTGATTTCGTTAATGTTTTAGTTGGCCCTGCTTTCTTTAATGATTTTTCAAATTTATTAATTTCTTTGCTATCATCATCAACAGCATCATCATCGCTGCTAAAGAGTGGTGTTGCTTTAGCAATTACTTTCGCTTTTTTTGTCTCTACTATTTTAGCCACATTGCTAGTGTTTTTCGTTTGTAACACTTTTTTTGTACCAAAAAGTTCATCTGAATCGGATTCATTTTGATCCTCAAATAAGGATTTTGCTGGCATTTCCTTTTGTGACGATTTTTTTGACACAGACGTTTTCAAATTATCAACTGTTTGAGTATCATTGTCATCTTGAAATAGCGCTTTTCGTAAGTCTTTATTTTCACCTTTTTTAGATTCACTAATGTTTTCGCTCTGCCTAGCAATTTTGCTTTTGAGCTCCTCTTGCACACTATTTTTTATTGGTTTACTATCCAACGAAGTTTTAACCTTAGATTGATTATTAATTTTTTTTGTCGATAAAAAGTCATCATCGCCATCATCATTAAAGTCATCAAATAATCCTTTTGAAATATTGACTGTTTTTGAAGTTATATTAGCAATTGTTGATTTTTCTATGGATTCTGATGGATATAATGTTGCAGCTTTAACTTGGTGCTTAACCACATTTTTATCAAGCGTTTTTGAAGTGTCAATAATTTTTGAAGAAGCCTTAGTATTATCATTATTGATTTCAAAAAACGACTTTGAAAATCCCAGAGAGTTAATTTCTTCTGTAATTGCATGCTGCTGTTGTATACTTGCAGCTTGTTCGCTGGTTTTGAGATTCTCAACTTTTTGTTCAGTTGAAATTCCCGCTTCATCTTCATTGTCTCTTTCGTCTTGTTCAGCAGTTAGTGATTTTCGATAGTTTTCCTGTCTAGCTCGACGTGTTGATGGACGCCGTTTAGCAGGTGCACGCACACGATTTTTGCAAACATTTACCAATATATTTGCATTGGTTGCAGTAGGACTACATGCAGATGGCTGTGGCGAAGTAAATGAATTGTTTGCTTTAGACCAGTTACTTTTTTCAGCATTTGTTGAATCTATTGGCAGCTCACGTATTGTCTTTTTCACAGAAGGCGGTAATAATGCTTGAACATTTATATTAATTTTAGGCATTTGCAATTTTGATATACTTGAACTGCTTTTGACTTTTATATTTTCAACTGCATTTTTCGTATCGTCAGCAGTATTAGGTTTCGCTTTATCCAAAACATCCTGCGAAATGGGCACCACCTTATCATTAGCAACATTTGTGGTTGTATCAGTTTTCCGATTGCTGGCACCTTGTAGTAGTGTTGCAAAATCATCATCATTATCAGGTGGTGGTTCATCATTAAAAATGGTATGCAAAGTTGTGGAAACCTCTGTTGGTTTCTTATTGACAGCTGCTATAGTTTCCTTAAAATCATCATAAAAAACGCTATGTATACGCTTAGTTATTTCGCTGCTACCGGTGCTGTTGCTATTGAAACTAGAATCTTCCAAATCATCATCTGGTGGTATGTCACTAAATAGCCCCATGCTAGTGTAAGTAGAGACGGAAGTAGTTGGATTTGTGACTTCGGTTGGTGGCTTAGGAAGAGCTGGCTCATAAAATTCTGCTTCCAAATCATGCGAAAATTTAGAACTTGACAACGCGCTACTGTCAAGGGATTGGAAAAATGCATCATCATCTTCAGGTGGTTCATCAAGAAATAAACCTGCATAGGTATTTGGTATTTTGTTTTCAATAGTAGATGCAATGTTAGTGATTACTGTGCTACTTTCATCGCTTAGTTCAGGTTGTACTACCTCCACAGCCTCCTTATCCTCTAGTGGCTGTGCTGTTTCTTGAACTTTATCATCAACTAGTGGCTCTAATGTTTTCTGAACTTCATCATCAACTGGTGCTTGTAATGTTTCCTGAACTTTATCATCAACTAGTGGCTCTAATGTTTCCTGAACTTTATCATCAACTGGTAGCTGTGCCGGTTTCTGTACTTTATCATCAATTAGTAGCTGTGATGTTTCTTCTTCAACTAGTGGCGGTGCTGACTCTTGTACTTTTTGACTGTGCACCAATATTTTAAAATCGTTTTCGACATTATCACCGAGCTGCTGAAAATCATTTGCTGATGTTAGGGAATTTTTGCTAAGGCTTGAAGATTCTATCGGATTAGAGCTTTTGTCTTGAACATTTTCCGATTCGCTTGAATTTATGGGTTGATTGGAGCTCATATTAAATATTTTTTCATCTCTAAAGCTCTGCTCCTCTGATACTTGTTCAATTCCTTGGGAAGTATCAACTTTGTTGAAAACGGCACTGTCGTACTTTTCACTCTCTTCAGTTGTTTTTACTGGACTAATTACTGGCAGTAGATCATCGCCAAATAAGTTATCTTTTTTTGAAGCCAACAGCGTTTTTGCTTTGACTGAATTACCAAATATATTGTCATCATCGCTTTCACTATCATCAAAAAGGCTAACCTTTTGTAGAAGTAATGATTTCTTAGATGTATTTATTTCAACTTGATTTGGTTTCTCCACAACAGAACTTTTGTTTTTACTAAATTCAGAAAACAAATCTATTTTTTGCGGAGTAACTCCAGGACTATGAACATCAGCAATGTTGTTTTCGTGTTCTTCTGGAATGTTGATTTTTTGTTGTTCATTAATATTATTTTCTGAGATTTTATTGTTATCTCTAATTTGTGAAGGACTTTTGTCGAAAACTTCATCAATCTCTTTCACTTCATCGCTATCGCTGAATAGTGAAGTTGTATCTTTGAATATGTCAACATCTTTTATAGGCGAACTTTTTATTAAATTATTTTTGCCAACAATCGCTTCAATTTTCTCAAAGTTTACTTCTGCATGTTTCGGTTCATTGTCATTAAAAAGTATAGTCTTTTCAATTGGTTTCGTAGTATTTGGTTTTTTCGATGCAAAAATGTTTAAAAAGTCATCATCTTCATCATCATCATCGAAGAGTGATTTTGCAGTTATTCTTGTACGCATATCATTTTTCAAATCAATTGGTGGCACTTTTGTAACAGTTGCAGATATGTCAGTTGTTGGCGGAAATAAATCAATGCTATCATCAAATAAATTAAGTGTTTTTTTCTTAACTGGTTTTTCCTTTTCAATAGCTGGTCTCGCTTTAGCAGGTTCTTGCACTAATGCTGAAAAATGTTCTGTAGCTGGAGTATTTATTTCTTGTTCCTTGGTTTTTGTTACACTACTTATTGAAGACTGCTTGCGTGCAACAGGTGCTGGTGGAAGTTCTGGTTCTTGTTTCTGATTGACTTTATCAACAATTTCTGTCATAAAATTATTGAAATCATCATCATCAAATAAGTTAACAGGTCGACGACGTATTTGATTTGTATTTGATTGGGGAGAGACTCCAATAATTGGTGAACTTACGACATTTGTATCAAGAAAATCTTTTCTTATATTCGTATTCGATTGAGCAGAATTTGAAAACTGTTGATTCAGTGAACTTGACGACGATGTTGTTGTTGATGTTGGTGGTATATCTTGTATGGGCGCAAATAAATCATAACGTGGTTGGTTTTGCACAAATCCAGTTTTTATCTGATTGAGAGTATTTCTTGATGTGGACGAACTTGTATCACTGCTGCCAGCAGCAATTTTAGTCGCTCGTTGTATTGTTTCTTCTGGGAATAATGGTTGAGAACCGCGCAATGAAGATGCATTTTGTATTTTGAGATGTGGCGTCTGTTTCTCGTTAGTAATGGATGTTGAGGATGCCCATTCTGATAAATTAGAAGCTGTACTTTCGGACGACTCGTTCTCTTCTGGTGACGTGATCGAAGAAGACTCGGAAAATGCTTCCGAAATTTCATCGCCAGAATATTCATTGCTACCATCACAAAGACCGACATGCCAATTCTCTTTCCATAAATTGCTACCATAAATATGTGGTAAAAGCCTTTCATTATACGGATTTTTAGCCTGGTATATAAAACTAAATAAATATATGAAAAGGTTATTCATGTTGTTCTATCATATGCTAAATTTAAATCAATACTTAGTTAAGTTATCTTCTTCATCGGAATCATCAAGCAACTCAATCGCATAACGTTCATGACAATTGTGTAAAACTTTGAAATTTTGTTCCATAAAATTTTTCCAAAGTTTGTTGGTATCCTCGGGTGCTTGATTATTCTATTAAAAATAGTGATAATTTTCCAAAAACCTAGTAACTTTAAATAATTACGTACATAAGCTACATCCACTGGCACATCCGTTATATTGGCAATGGTCTCATCATCGTCATGACAGCGACTTTCAACGAATTGAGTGTATTGAAGAGCGGCCAAACTGTTGGATACATTATCTAATGCAGTTGTAGTGCGCTTCAGATTGGTACTCAATTGGCCAAGCGTTTGAGTGGTTGTTGAAACACGTTGTTCCAAATTCTATTGAGAAAACTGTATGAAACCTTTTTGATATTAAAATATTTTTACTTTTTTACATGAGCAATTTCTTCCATCCACTGCAACAGCGAACAATCACCAGCTAATGTCCATTCGTCGGCTTGCGATATGATTTTTTCCGCAATTGTCGACAATTCCATTGCTGGTAACTGAATTTCAAAGAAATTACTTTGCGGAAATATTTTTCAATAATCGAAAAAGAAAACAATAATACACAAAAAATTGCAATTTTATTAAATTTCAAGGGGTATGTTCAGTGGGCCCTGGTCAAGATCATCATTCAGATAACAAGGTAGCGACAATTTGTATAGCTGAACAAAAGAGAGAAAACAAAGTCTTAAATTAAAATCGTACAAAAATGCGATTCATGTGAACATGTCTTTATTCTTGTATGTGCTAGTTCAATTCTAAACTAGCTGATTATTAAAGGAATAGACTTGGGAAAAGGACGTAAGGTTTAAAAATAAGTGAAAAAGATAAATTAATATTTTTGTGTGAAAAAAAAAATGTATTGGACGTAATAATTGCTGACAAGTAACAAAATTAAATTTTTGTTTTTCCGAGATTCATGTGTAGCTTTTTTCCAAGCGGCGAAAGGAAAGAAGATGAAACTTGTGACCTTTTTATAATAAAATTGCTCTATATGTCTCCACTCCACTTTTACGCCTGATTTCTGTAAAGCGCTTGTAATAAGCTTGAGCCGTTGCTTTCTGTAATCAAAAATATTAACACGTTTTCAATTTAATTCTTCCAAATTAACAACCTCAAAATCTCTATTCACCATCAAAAATTTAATTGGCCTTTTTTCCTTCGCCATTGACTACTTTGGATTTTACTTGACGATTCATTGTTAAGGTACGGTAATATTGGCTTTTACCCTATTTATATTGAAATCATTCTGACACTTATCAAATACAAACGTCAGTTCACACTGAACAGCCTTTTACACGTGTTTGTCAAACTCGGTATTTCGCATCGTTTTATTTGTGGCTGCTTTTGGCCATTGTTTTCGACGACGATTTTGCTAATTTACAAAAGTAAAATAATTTTAAAAGTTGCAAAAAAATAAAAACTAAATCGTTAACAGCATAACAATGGCTATGTTAGCAGAACCACGACAACGAAAACGATACAATTTGGTACCCAGAGGAAAAGCTCTTTACGAAGGTGAGATAGTGCTTTTTTTTTAAAATGTGTAGTTTATGAGTTCCTATATTAAATTCTAGATGATAGCCGCTTCGGTACTAAAATGTTGGAGAAAATGGGTTGGTCGAAAGGCAAGGGACTAGGCGCCACCGAAAACGGTTCCAAAGACTTTGTACGTGTGCGCTATAAAAATGACGCGAACGGTTTTGGTTACGAGGAGCGCGATGACCAATGGACGCAACATGAACAAAGTTTCGACGGCCTATTACAGAGCTTAAATGGCAGTGAAGAAAGTGGTGAAGATAGCAATAAAAATACTGAAATTGATGATGAATCGTCCAACTCAAAAATGGGTTTCGGCTTTCAACAGAGTGAACCTAAAAAAACCAAACAAAAATTAAAGGACAAAATCAGTGGCGAGTCATTGGAAGAAAAATCAAAAAACAGTAAAGCACGTGTGCATTATAAAAAATTTACCAAAGGCAAGGATCTAGCACAATATAGTGAAAAGGACTTGGCTAATATCTTTGGAAAAAAATCAATGGAAGAGAATGTCAATGGTATTTATGAGCAGTTTACAGCAATAACTATACCACAAGGTGACAAGTGCGATAGTAAAGAGCAATCAAATCTTTCTGGTGTGCAGATGATAAACTCTGGACTATCGGTCAGCGACTATTTTAAGCAAAAAATGGAAGCAATGAAAAACAAAAGAATACAACCAATAGTGACCGAAGCAACAGTTGCAGTAGAGGATGATACACCAAAAACTTCTTTGGAGGGTGAACCAGAAAAAAAGAAGAAAAAGCAAAAACGTGCACTTGTTGATGAACCAATCACAGAAATTGCAGAATTATCGGAAAATGTACCCAAAAAGAAAAAAAAGAAAACGTCGATAGAAAACATTGTTGAAGGTATGACCGATTTAAATTCTACCTCTGATGTTTTAACCGTAGAAGATGCCGCTTCAGCGAAAAATAAAAAAGTTAAAAAAAGCAAGAAATCGAAACCAACTGATGTTGCAATTGTTGAGCAAGTCATAGAAGCTGAGAAGACATTTGAAACAGCGCCTAAAAAGAAGAAGAAAAAAGATAAAGGTAACCGATCAAATGAACAAAATTTACCGGAAATCGTTATAGAAGAAAAAAGCTTAAAAGAACCTCCTCAAAATGCAAATTCAGTAGAATTAAGTAAAAAATCTAAAAACGGGAAATCAAATGAAATCGTTTCCACCATAGCATCTAATGCTGCTACCTTCAACGTATCAATAGATACCGAAAATATCGACAGTAAAATCACGAAAAAGAAATCCAACAAAAAAGTAAAAGATGTAAGTGAAAACATCGACACCACCCATATAAATAACTTGGAGGACCTTATGTCAAAACTTAACTCATACAATCTCTATACAATTTCTTCATTTTGTGCAGAAAAATTCCGTAACGCAGATTTAGATCGTTTTGCGGGTGCTAATTTATCACAAATAGTTGGATATAGCCTGTGCGATGAGCTGAAATTGGACATCAGGACAATTAAAAATGATGAGAAACGCATAAATCAACTATGGAATTGCGTTCTTAATAAATACGATAATGCGGCGCCTAAAAATCCATACTTTAAGTATAAAAATAAAGTGCATGCAGCGCGAAGAGCAAAACAAAAAATTCCACGTTTGCATGTTAAGTCACTTAAACGTAAGCACGCATTTAGTGGTATCTAATTTTAAGCTCTAAAGCTATTTGTTAAATTAAGTAAGCATAATCCGTAGAATAACAATCCAATAAATTGATTTTAATCTAGAAAACATTTCAATAACTTATTAAAGCAAACATTTAATTGAGGGCTATAGAAACAAATGCAATGATCAAACATCCATGAAAAAATGGAGATTGCTGCCTTTATTTCTATGGCTCTCAATTTCTCAA
Source organism: Calliopum simillimum (assembly GCA_951812925.1). Taxonomy (NCBI): domain Eukaryota; kingdom Metazoa; phylum Arthropoda; class Insecta; order Diptera; family Lauxaniidae; genus Calliopum; species Calliopum simillimum. Next base: position 104,562,553 of record OX638370.1, read on the forward strand.
TTTAAAACCGATTTGTGTATGATTTAGGAAATTTTGTAAAGTTTGCGATACAGAAATAAAGTAATCATTAATTTGTTTTACTACTATTTTGTACATAAAAATTAAATATATTTCAATTTTTTTATATAGCGAATAATTTCAAATATTAATTGAGAAACTTTTTAAATTAAATAAAATTCAAATTCTTAGCATAGCAAATGGTCTTCGCCTGTTGTTTTGTTTTTATTTACAGCAAACAAAGGAACGAAAGCAGCATTTGAATGTGGTTTTCTGTCAGCGCTTTTGTTTCAAAACCTTTTCTTGTTTTGCTTCCTTATTGATTGTGCGGCAAATGCTACCATCGGCTATTATCACGCTGTTGAAAAAAATAATTAAAGAAAACAAAAGAAAATGCCATATTAGTTGTATGCTTTTATATGCGTAATACCTGATCTTCTTCTTCGTCATCATCTAATTCACCATTTTGATGTGCAATTCTGCGTGAACGGCGCAGTGGGCCATTCCGTCCACCATCTGGATGAGCACGTTTGGGCTGGGCATTACGTTTAAAGACATTTAAATTAACATGAGTATCCCAAGAGCTGGATATGATTTCAGAACGAACAGGGTGCCATGCCAAATCACGTACAATGTCTTTATGGCCTTCAATAGCCTCTTTAATATGACCAGTAAGAACATCGTAGACTAAATATAAAATTAATTGATTAATTTAAAGCTATGATTAATTTTTTAAAAATTTACTATGTAATAGCAAAATATCAAAATCAACTTAAAACGTCTTAACGTTATCTGATATTTTACTGGACCTTAACTTTAATAACTTAACTTTAAAAGTTCTCGAACATTTTTTTTCAGACTCCCTACTAAGCAACCGCAAAAAATATTTTCTTGAAGGTCAACATTCACTAGAAAGTAAGGTTATCGACAATAACTCGGAAGAGAATATTTTGAAATTTGTTGTAAAAATTTAGTCTCCAATTTTTTATCGGGGAATACGAAGCGCGAATAAATACTGGGGCTTACGTAATTCTTCTCAGACTGCAATGGAGTATATATGACAAATTAAAAAGCGGCACTTTTTGATGACTACCCGATCAAGAAAATGAAGGCGGCGGATATCGTTTTTGTGTCGGCGGCCGGACTTGGCGGCATCGGAGAGCGGTAGCATCGCGGGCCGCTTTTCGATTAGCCGAACTGCGCAAACGTGGTTGAACCCGTCATCGGGCCGATAAATATTAGAGATTAACGGGCCGATATTCGCTAGCTGACAAAGGGCCGAATGCGGCTTCATCTTGGATGCGCCGAACTGCGCGAACGCCAGAAATAATAATGTCAATCACACTTGAAACGTGACATGGAAATTAATTAATTTAACCGCATGTGATACGAATTCCACAATGAGTTATCAAGGCAACGCCGAAAGAATAAGACGATGTCGGCAGAGGCAACACGAATTGGATTTAATTCAGAGACAAGCACTTCAGGATATCGCAAATTTGGACAATGAAAGTAATATAACCATTATTAATAAAAAAAATTATAATTTGCGTAGCTATGTAATTCGCTGTATTCCTGGCCAATTTGAAATGTATGTTTCACGTTGCCCTGTAATTTCGGCCCGATATCGGCGATGCATGTCGGCCCGATATCGGCGATGCATGTCAGCCCGATATCCCTATTTGGATATCGGGCCGATATTTATGTACAACATCGGTCCGCCATCATTTTTCGATGGCGGCCCGCTTTGAAAACATTTCAAATTGCTATCGGGTGGAGTGCGGTCGGATATCGGTTGCCGACATCCGCCGACTTCAAACCGATGGCATACCGACATCGGACCGCCTTCATTTTCTTGATCGGGTAACTATTCTCTACATGTGTATAAATACTTTTTACACTAAAATTATAACTAACTCTCCTTTTTAATTTCTAAATTTGAGAATAATGAATAAAATGGAAAGAATGAATTAAAAGTATCATGAAATAAACTTGGTTTAAAAAAGAAATATGAGGTGTCACTGAAGTAAACTTAAATTTATCAATGAGAATGAAATTGCCCCGGCTGCTCAAATAATAATAATATAATATCAATGACTCACAACGGCTTGGCAATGCATATAGAGGGAAAAACAAGGAAATTTGAATTTTTGCATGCGCTGTGTTTTTCTTGTAGCTGTGATTCTCGTCTAATCTATGCTAAAAGTTAAATAAAGTATGCTTGCAGAATTCTAAAAGATGTCGGCAAAGCGTCTGATGAGGAATTGACTTATTATAGTCAATTTTGACCTGTGGTGGGTCCCGAAACTAGTAACGCAAACCAGCCTTCCGATACATTTTTTTGCTTTTTTTATTTATGTGTATTTTTGCCTTGTTTTTTGTGTTTTTATTGTTGTTTTACTCAAAAACACTGAACAGTAAGCTCCAACCATCAATGTATTTTCATTGTTGGTAGCTAATAATGTAAATCATCATCTGTTCCAAAACCAAAAAATTTAGCTCAAATTCTAGTTGTAAGTGCGAAACCCAATCGATCTGGAATAGATGTTGAAACATCTCTCAAGGAAGACTCGCACAAGATTTGTATTGAACAGATTTGTATTGTTATACAATCTCAGTTCGAAGCACCAATTTTGTAATTTTACTTTGTTTCGATTGTTTTCAATAAAATTAAGAAGTTTATATTTTTTTGAACTTTTCCCCATTCTCACTTCCCTTATGAAATAAGATGATAGTCTTTTTAGTGACAGTTAATTTGACGTTTACCAAATCGCATTACTATTTTCACTTTTTTCACTAATATTAATAATTCATTATTTAAATTTTTTTAACACAATTTGAAATTGTTTATACATTTGTAAAAAAAACTTTCATAATTTCCGTGGGATTTTTTGAATTCGGAGTTGCCACCTACCGATTTTTTGGTTGAACTATCTGATTTTTGAAAAAATATTCAAAATTTCTCATACAAATCGAAAACCTTTTTATATGGCAAACTATCGCGTTTAGTGCTTAATCATGCATGTGATAATAGACGTATATGATATTGATATATATGTATCTGTCAAATCGAATGGGGAATACCAGGGTTGCATGGTAGTAGTAAAATATATCCCTGCATGGAAATGGAATTTCCATTCTTAAAATATTACCGATTGCAAATTCTCCCTATCGAGAAAGGAACATATTCTCGAAAGGGAATATCCAGACAAATTCATGAGCAGGTTCAACCTTTGAAAAATTCTTAATAAAGAATGCAGCACTTTTCTCTTTGATGGTCAATTTCAGTACTTGATATCAAAATATATCGACTTACTTATTATGCGTCCAGTACCACAACCAGTGTAGATATAACGCTGTCCTGTTTGCTGTGCAGGTGAAAACTTTGCACGTAGTAAACTTTTTGTTACACGATGTCCACGATACGTCATGATACTAACATCACCATCTAAAGTTGTAGTGGGATTATAATCTATAAAATAATAATTAAGATTCAGAAGATCTCTAGAAATCATTGTTTTTTTCTAGCATTACATTCTCTTGGTACCGTATCCCAACGATAATCCCAATTCGACAATGGCAAATTACTCTTATAATGCTTAGCCACTTTATCCGATGGTGTGACTTTGCGTAAATCCCAAATTTTAATACTTTGGTCTTTGGAATTTGAAAGTATGTAGTTGCCATCATTACGCGGATCAATATAAGTTACAGCATCTAAATGGCCAATAAATACTCCAACTGGTGTATCTCTATCTGTGCCCAGACAACGTATATCCCACAATTTTATGATGCCATTATTACAGCCGGATACAAAAACATTGGAATCTTGATCGTTAATATAGCTAACCGCATTTATATCAACATGTGAGCGTGAACTTTGTAGCTGCGAAGTTAATATTTTTATAATTCAATATGCACCATAGTAAATGTCAATAACTTACTGGCATATTATCCTGCACGATTTCTACAGAACGTGTTTCCCTGTCACACATATAAATGCATGAATTATTGCATCCACCAATTAATGTCGTACCACAAGGTGAAAAGCGTATGGAAAAAATACCGGTACGATGCTGTCCCGCATTGAGATCAAGCCATTGAAATTCTTCAGTATTCCCACTCATGGGCACGACAAAAACTATCATAAAAGGTTAAATAATTTAAGAGCATTTTTTAATCCTGCAAATATTTACTCACAATTATCTGACCAAGTGCAGTAGGCAAAATGTTGACCATTAGGACTAAAATCAACATCAGTAATGCTCCAGTGCACATCTTTGGCTTTGATGCGATTGATTCTATGATATGTTCCCTTTGACGAGTCAAAAATACGCACAAAAGAATCTACACAAAGAAAAGTTAAGTAATTAATTTTGTTGTGACTTGAACCACGCATTTATTTACCACCTTGGCATGCTGTAATAAGTCTGCTGCCGTCTTTATTAAATTTACTAATGAACACTTTTGATTCGAGCGACATTAAACGCTCTTCTTTTGTATTGGGCACATAAAGGTTTGCAATGCGACGTTGCTGATTGGGCGAAAATGAGCCTGGTGGATGAGTTGCTAGACCACTTTCGCGCATTAATAGACCACGTTCTAGGGACCAACGATCACTAGGACGTTTGCTATTAGCGGGTAAGCCGCATAGAGCCTTGATTTCTTTGTACAACATTGTATGCTGTAAAGAAAAGACAAAATGTACGTAAAAAAAGTATATTTGATGTGATAATGTAAAAATTTCATAGAATTTTGTCCATAAAAACAAGTTAAATTTTATAAATAAAGAACACAAACTAGTTAGTGGAAGTCATTTAGGAGAGAGTATGATGGAATTCACTTACGCGAAATGTGCGCAAATCGGGCTTTTTGCGTATCACAGGCATTTTCACAGTTGTAGGTGGCGTCGGAAGCGTCTCGACAATTTCACTAAACATGCGTCCCAGTAAAGTGTCTAATGGATATGTCATTTCCTCGCCATCGTCGTCGAAATCATCATCGTCATCGAAATCTTCCATTTCATAAGTGATATTATTACCCATTTTGAATGGTAGCGTTGACTTCTTGATTGGAAATGGACAGATGCTGCTGTTGTGCTCATGCAATCACTGGATGTGTTTTTGGTTATAATCCTCAACACAGACTTCTTACAAGCTTACAAGAGCAGCAACGCTGGCAGAGTTTCCTTCGCAGATGGGCACGTCGCGATGACGCAGTAACGACGCAATTTTCTTCTTTTCGTCCTAAATCAAAATATGTATGAAATAATAACTGTTACATAATCAAAAGCACTTAAAGAAGTTCACGCACTTGAAATTTCGCAATTTGTTGAAATTATTTCATAAAATTTAATAAAATGATTATCTTGCTACTCTGCAGAAAATTTAACAAAGAATAACAATAAAAGACAAAACAACACAACAGCTGTTGCAATGCTGCCAGATTTTTGAAGTAAAGAGTTATATGGGTAAAATAAATACCGTTCCTGATTTTTTTCAGGCTAGTGGCGAAACTATACGATTTAAATATTTGTTGCATGCACTTGTTGCCATTAAGTTGAAAAATCACTATCACTCTAATAAATCGGTAGGTTTTATCTGTGGTTGAGCCAAAAGAAAATACCGAAAACTCGGCTTGGTAACAAGATTTTTGCGCGCAGATTTCTTAAAAGTTAAAAGCAGTCTCCGGGAAAAGACGTGGTTGAAGCTCGTCTCGCGAATAATTAATTTTTAAAAGTACAGTTTAAGTACAGTTTATGTGCAAAGTTTTTTTGTTAAAAGTAATTTTTAAATTGTAATTTGCGGAGAAAGTGGCTGTTCCGAGTATTCTGATTAATAAATTGTGCTGAATTTTTCCGTAATTCAGGTAATGAAATTTAGCTGTGTTTTTGTGCTACGTTAAAATTTTAATTTTTTTTTTTGAGGTCAGGAAGTACAAAGTCGGAGACGAATTTTGGCTCAGCGGCAGATAATTTGGCGATTTTGTTTGAGGAAAAGAAGGAATAAATGATGTAAGTTGATATGATCGTGATAGGTAGTGGTGGTAAGATTTTACTACAATAAAATTTGTGACTTTTGATAGTGTGGCTGACCGGTGGTGCAGAGATGATTCATACGACTGCTAAGATACATATATGTATGAAGGCGAGCATTTTCCGGAAGCGCAGAACTAAAAAGATAAGTTGGCCACAATCTTTATTTATTTAAACTATTTAAATCTACCGTGAATGGGCCTGATTCGAAGATCGGGAAATCGAAATCTTACTGCCATACCTAAATTGGAGCGTCAGCGTTATTTTACTGTCAAAAATTTCTCATGTACATACAATTTGTATGGCGCATACCGAAATTGCCAACGCTCAACGCTGAGCTATTCGAATTTCCAATTTTGACAAAGCGTTATGGAGTGAAGTTAGCTGCAGAAAATTAAAAAAAGAAACAACAATATGATTTTGACAAACAAATGACTTCAACGCAACGCTCTTTGTTTCGGTATAGCACTTAACGCTTTTGTGTAACGTTAAATAACGCAACGCCTGACGCTCCAATTTAGGTATGGCAGTTAATCACGTAAGTGATAAAAAGTTTGAAAGTTTAGGAACGCGGAAGGTGAAGAAACACAGGAAGATTCGGAACGTGGGAAAAGCCAGCTGTGTAGCTGGAATTCGGGAGTACATGGGAATTTATTGTGGGATAGTTTTTAAGTGTTAAACTTTATATGTGCTTTTTTTATACAACCTCATAAGCATATGTCGGACTTACCTCTTTATTTTGAACGTGGTTTTCCATTTTAAATAATTTTTTGAATTTATTTTTATAGAATTTATTTAGTTTTTAAGTTCTTTTCTTTTTCGATTTTTCAAATCAATAATCTCAAATAATTTTCAAGTCATATTTTTACATTCTTGCTGAAGTTCACAATTTATTTTTATTCGTCAGTGTTTTCTTCGCAAGTATCATTATACGACACATACATATTTAATTGTTCATTGTTGTAGGCAACAGGAAAGGGAAGAAATCCGCGAGTTTACGAATATACGGTTTTGAGGTGCTACCTTGTATTTTGCATAAACCGCGTCTAAAGGGCCGTCCACACGTACAGTCTTACCTGCGCAAGCCAAGTTCGTGCAAGCTAGAGAGTTTGCGCATACTTTTCTTATCGCGTCCACACGGCACAGGCAAGTCTGTGCAGTTTTCAGTTTACTTAATTTTTATAGCAACATGACGTCTAGAAAAAAATTTATTTTCATTTGAATTGTTTTTTCTTTTGTATGTTTTCCAAAATAAATCAATGAAAAAACGCAAATTTTTCATGACAGAGCTATCACATGCAATATAAATGCATTTAAGGACTGCAATTTAAGCGACAGATTGAAGGCACGGCCTGTACGACGTCCACACGTTCCATCTTGCCTGCGCAAGCTTAGTTTGCACAAAAAAATCTTTAGAAATTCAAAGAAAGCACAGGCCGCACTTTTGAACTGTGCAAACTTGACTTTTGCCGTCCACACGTACAGACTTACCTGCACAAACTAGTTTGCGCAGGTAAGTCTTGAGGTAAAGCTGTGCGTGTAGACGGCCCTTTAAGGAGCTCTTTTAGGGTGGTAGGAATCGATTGTTTTTTTTTGTCTAAAGCAAATAAGTTTTATTGCGCGTACGGTTTCTTTTCCTATATCTATCGTTGCCATTTAAATTTTTAAATAAAATGAGGGTTTAGTTTTATGTTTTTTTTAAGTTATTTATTGTTTTTTTTTTAAATTATTATTTCTTACATATATTAATTTCATATATTTCTATACATACATAAATATCTTTTATATATACATTTTCATACATTTTTGTGGGACATAAGGTCCTTAAAATTAAAATTAATATTTTTTTGATTTGGTGAATCTCTGCTAGTGATTTTGGTTGAAGATTTTAAGTGGCATATTTGGCCGGCGTGCTGTAGAGAAGATTAAAAATTAAGTATTAATAAAATGTCTTGAATTTTGAAGTTATAATGATGATGTGCTAATTTATTTATAAAGGGGGTGAAATGGTGTCTGATCGAGGTTAGGTAGGGTTGATTCTCTGCGATGGTGTTTTTGTGGGTGTTGTCCGAAGGACTATGTAAGGACGATACAGGATGGGTGGGTACATAGAGAGGTGTTTTCTCTCTACCTCTTTCGTGTGTGGCAGTTAGGTTTTCAGTCAGTTTGTCTTAGTATTTTGGTTTTCAGTTGAGTTTGAATTGTTTTTTTTTTTTTTGATTTTTGAATTTCACCTCAGTGAGAGGTGAAGTTTATTGTTACTTTCTCGACCCAACGCGGCGGGTTAAAAAACCCCCCTGAACCGCCTGCTAGCCGAAAAGAGCTGCGTTGGGTATGATCACCCATCCCTTTTTTGTTGTTAAATTTCATTCAAAGATTAACATCATGTCCTTTTATATACCCTCAAATATTTCTAAAAATTTACTTTGAGGTTAGGTTAGGATTTCTCGTGATCCGGACACGTAAGAGCATGGTTGGTTCAACACGTCTAAAATCGCCGTCCACGGCCTTTAAAGAAAGTTAATTCCTCCATATCATCCGGCTATCAAATGATCACCAGCAGTCGTAACATTTACTAACGTTAACGCGCAGCGATTTGGTCAGTGTCTGTAGTGTAGGCAACACGACTGGTAATAGTAGTGACATGGGTGCGTACTGCACATTTTACCCCGAAAAAATAAAAATTTTGACATGCCGTTATAAGTTGTGGAAATCTATTTTATTAAGCAGAAGGTATCATATTAAAGGTTATTTAAAAGACAAAGTCAAATCTAAAATTAATTTTACATAAATAAATTTCATAGCATTGTGTTAAGCCTTTTCCAAGAGTTTGGGCCAAGGTCATTTCATTTCATAATACTGAATGTACTCTCTCTCAAAGCCAGCAGGAAATATTAAGTTAAAAGGGTACCTCAGCACAGTCATGCAATACGTTACTGGTCTCCTTCTAGTCTTTTTTTTATTGGGCCAAAACATGCGTAAGTGGGTCAAACGAATGTTAAAATGTATGGAATCTCACGAAGATTCAGGCTTTTTCATAGCGTAATAATGGCGGGCCAGTCTTAATTTAACGTTTATGGATCTAATACTGAGCTCCATAGCAAATGCAAGTAGAATTTGCTTGCTTGTTTTGCTTATGAGTGGCTACATAGGCTTTGTAATTTTGAACGAAGAACGAAGCTTTCGATTAAGCTTCAATGGTGCTCTGCACTGTGGGGTGCAGTTCAAGACTCGTGGAACAAAATTTCAACCAAGAGGGGCCAGGGTTTGATCAAATCTATGACAAGCCGTTGCAGAGCCGTAATTGCCAACAAAGAATATGCGACAAAATATAAATGTTGGTGTATTTTGCACTAACTTCTACTTAAAAATTCTAGTATTGAATAAACTTTTAATTTCTGGCCAATCTTTAGTTTTAAATTACACAATTGAAATGTATTGCTATTTTTTTACCGTCTATTTTTATACCATACACCCAAGGTATATTCATTTCGTTCCAGATCTTTCAAAAAATAATTTTAAAACTTTATAACAATAGAGATGTCTTAGTGGAAGAACTCCAAGCGATTTGAACAGATCAAAACAAGACGTGAAACGATTAGCTTTACATATATAATTCTTATTGCGTGTTTTTGTTTAATAAGTAAAGGTTCAATCTTATTTGAATATGCGCCACCCCAGCATGATAGCCCATACTGCAGTTTCGATTTAAGCAGACCATCATAAACAACTTTTAAAGTAGACTGATGGTATATTTGTCTCACCACTTTATTTGCATAAAGTTTAAGGTATTTTGTATGTTATTTCCAATTTAACTTATTGTCTAAGATAATATCCAAATATTTAAAATTATCAACGACCTCAATACCAAAGCATTCATCACTACAACAAACATTATTATTGTAAGTTACATCAAGGCAGGTACCAGGCATACAAAATCATTGACAACACGGAGAGTGGTTAATTAATGGCAAGTCATTGTAAAGTAAACCATTACTATTAAAAACCATAAATTTAGTTTTATTACTAATCAAAAGTTTATGCTCTTTTAACCATCTACGTAATATATCCAAATCGTAGTTTACATCCGAAATAAGATTGAGGAAACTACTGTTAGAATAAACTAGAGCAGTATCGCTTTTTGTCAGCACATATGTAATTAAATATTTGCGCCTAATAACCTATGATGCAAAATTCGCACGTATCCGTTTTGCTTCCCGACTCCGTGTGTGGCCCAAAACAATTATACTTTACGAGTACAATAACAAATCCACAGGCAGGTGTCAACGGTGATATTCTGGGTCGTTATGTCATTGAGCAGGAAAGCCACCCGCTTAACATCACAAATCATTTGAAGTGCGTGCAAAGTGACGATGATTTTTATCACAGAATTAAATCAGCAGTTAAATGATTTAAACATAATTTTCCAGGTAATAAAAAGAGTAGCAAACATATCACTGCTTTGCCTTAAAAGAGAGACAGAAATATTGTATAGTAATTTAAAATTCATTGCGTGCATAAGGCATCCAACATCATAAATTCCATAGTGTCCTACTGCTTGCTATGAAGAGAAAAGAAAAACCGCTGTCAACGGAAGCAATCTTTGGTTTTTTTTTTTTGTACGAGTACAACCGTCCACACTTGATACACAAAGCACCATGCTGTGTTTGTTGATACTCAATTGAGTTTAACACAATCGCATACATACGTATTTAAGGACACAATCAGCAAAATCATCATCACAAAAAAAGGACACTTAAAAAACATAACAAAAAATCAGAACGTCGTCATTGTGGTCGTATCAAAGAAAATTTATATCATTTTATCCACCCATAATAACATTACGAGCACTGAAAGCAATTTACGTGATGACGTTGTTGAAAAAACGAAGATGTTCAACTACTGCTAGCGGCGGCAGCATTGTCATTATTGGTAACTCCATTTGCACATTGAATGATCAGTTCCACCTACTGGTTTCCGGTCTGTACATTTTTTTATGAGTTTATCATATGGCACATGTTATATTGCTCGATATGTTTTTTAAGAAGCAATGAATTAATTTCATCCTCAAGGCGTCCAACACTCATAATGCCATATTTTGCCATTTAAGTTATCGCCCCCCTGTACACTGTACCATACAACTGTTTATAATTGTAATCCACCCAATACTTGTGATACTAAACCAAATTAGGATGTGGGGAATTATATCTGTGCCATAGCGAAAAAAGTGATGACGTAGATTGCATGGCGTCGGAATTTTTGGGCACTGCCCACTTCTCTGCATGTGGGATTAAATTGCATTGCAATCATAGCCAAAGTTTTTTTTTTTTTAAAAAAAGGAATGAAAATAAAATTGCTTTGTATTTTTTTGCTGATTGCTTTTTTCTCTATGTGGGACTACAAACAGCATTTATAAAATATCCTTGTTTGTTATAGTTCGCGTTGTTTTGTTATCTGTGCAATTTGGACCCAAAGTAAGCAAAAAAGCGCCTAAAGTTATGTAACAAATACATGCTTACAGATAAGAGGAAACATATTTGCCTGTACCATTGCATATTTATAGGCAATTCTGATAAATATTTTTTTTTTTGCTTAATTGTCATTCAACATGCGTGCATGCAAACTGTCGATTTGATCGTTAAATTCATGTTTTTAGCATTTATACTGACATCAAACCAAAACCATTGACAGCTGCTTGAGAATACAAATTCCTTTACCATTTAATACTTAGATTTGAAAATTATAAGAAGTGCCAATTAGTATATTAAAAATAAAAAAATAATCTAGAGTTGAGATGTTGGATGTTTTCATAATTTTTCAATATTTCCTTTAGCTTAAGAGATTTCTTCAATTCGCTCGATTGAGTACGAATGATTGTCAATGATTATAGATCTCGTAGTTCTCTCGGGTAAATCTGCCCCTAAGGTAATTATTTGTCAAATTTAAAGGGTTAGCGTTTTGTCAAAGGTTTTTAAACTTCTTAAATTCTTCGAAGTTTTCGCTCAAAATGATGTTTTTCACCCATACGTCACTTAAAACTTGTTCTGGTGGTTATGAAATATGATCCTTCAAATGCTGCTGTAAGAATTCATCTTTCTGTTATAGTTTCTGAGATATGTTGATATTTTTTTGATGGGAATCACCAATTTGTAAGTGGTTTATATTGTTCTAGTTGCGCCGGGAGCGACTTCGTTCGCCCATTCCTGATGGCCTTTAAAAATGTATATACTTAATCTCATCCATCTCTGTCAAACAGTTTAAGAGATATGAATAATTTTATGCCTAAACAATATACATACATATGTACATTCATGTACCAAAGTACGTAAACCCAGAAAAAGACAGACAGACAGATCGTAGATTATATGATGTTCCGGGCGAAACCGAAGGAATTTTTAAATAAAACATGCCCTAAAGGCCTATAGGATATAATATACCAGACATGACTTATGGACTTTTTTAATATCCCGAGTAATACCGAAAGAGTTTCAAATTGGAGTTTGTTTTGGAAACTAAACGAATAACATGTCTTTAAAAGAACAAAAAGAAAAAAATCGCGGAAATCGGATAACTGGTTTTCTATCGGATTTTCCAAGAACCCAGGCGTAGCCGTGCGTGCTTCAATATAAACTGAATCCAAAACTTCAGCAGGCAAAATATCTGTGACAAATGGTTCTCGAGTTATGGAGACACAGACAGACGTACTTTGGTTAAATATTAGAGGTAAGGAAGATAAACTTAATATTTTGGAAAGAATTGTAGAAATAATTAAATACTTCCTAAAAACCGTGGGCCGACTTAGTAATTCTAAATAGCAACAGCAATTCCTTCACTTTTACTCCATATAAATAGTTTTCCCTAGCTTCATTCCTTCTTATGATCGTTTTCCTTAATTTTATAGAAAACACCGATCACCATGCCAATCAGTGGCGTTGCAAAGAGAAGAACAAGGAGCATACGGCCTCGGACAGAAAGATTAGTTCTTGAAATCGATATTGAGAACCAGAATAATCCACCGAAACACGGGGAGCACCAAAAAAACTTTACCAGTGTCCGACAATCGTATCGTTACATTAGCTTAACGCTACCCGTTCAAGTCATCTATAACAATTGCAAGCGAAATAAAGAGTGTTGTTTCATCAGGAAACGTTCGACGGCGAGTAGTAAGCGCAAATCTACCCGGCAGAATTGCTTGGTAAGTTCATCTGCTTCAAACTGTAAATTTAAAGAAGACGGAAAACTTTGCAGTACTTGATATAATCTGGTGCGGAACACAGGGAGAACAAAATGGCGCAACATTCTCTGGAGTGGTGAAACAATGATAACTTTGTATGGTAACGATGTGGAGAGAAACGTTCGCCACCTATAAGGCGAAGAATTCCACGTAAGGCTCACAAAACTATAAAGCACGGATATGGCAGCTAAAGGTGCTTTTTTTGTGGCAAGGTGTAGGTCCGATACATCGAATTGATGATCGAATGGATAGATTCGTGTATAAGGATTTATTGGAAACGGCAATGCTACCATTTACCGAGGATAATATACCGCTTTTGTAGAAATCTCAGCAGGACAATGATCCTAGGCATTCATAGCGATTTGTCAAGGCGTGGTGCCAAGAGCATAATGTAGACGTTCTTGAGTGGATAAGTCAATCCCCAGATCTCAATCTTATTGAGAACCTTTGAAAGGAACTTAAACGAGCAATTTCAAAGAAGTTTTATGGAAAAATATACAAAACGTTTGGTATAACATTCCTGGAGAAACTTGTCGGAAGTTGGTATTGTCTATGCCTAAAAAATCGAAAAATTCATCAACAATAGTGGCTGATATTCAAGGTATTAAATGCGTTTTAATCAATTCAGTAAAATACGGGACCATAACTAACAAAATTTCAATATTTAGTACCAAGTTTGTTGGGCACACCTATTATTCAGACCAACCGAAATTGTTTATATTTTATGAATTAACCGAACGTTAAGTTATTTTATATAGTTTGAAAAGGTTTATTGTTTGTTTTGATGCTGAAGTATACTTATGTTGAAAACTAACTTATTCTTTGAGGAAAATTAAAAACTATATGAAATGCCAAACGTTTTTGGAAAAAATTATGCTCACACCTATTATTTTGTCCAGCAGTATATGTATATGAACAGTGTTATGCAATAACGAGCCAACCCACTCAAAATTAGTTTTGAGATATTTACGTTTTTGTGAAGATGACGTAGAACAAATGATATGAAACTGTCAAACAAATTTTGTTGTTTTCAACCTCTTACTAACAATATTTAGGTTCGGTTTTTTAAAAACAGGTGCCTCTTCATATTTAGAATCGAACTGTTTTCATAAGTCGAAAAAAATTTGTTTGAGGGTTGACTCGTTATTGCATAACACTGTCCATATATACGTATTATAATTTAACGAAAGCTCTATAACTATTTCGACTCCGGGCATGTTGTTTAATGTTGTACCAGGTAGCTCCAATTTTTGTCATATGAGTAATAACATACATCATGTGATATATGAAAAATATTTTTATTATTGATGCACTGCAATTTCCATCCATTCATCCTCTGGTGCACCTAAATCGCGACAATGCATCTCATTGATTGTCGGCGTTGTTAGTATATTCAAACTATGAACCACCGTCATGCCGCCAGTCAGTCAGTCGCAGCAAAAGTATTTCCATTGAAATCCGAAAAATGCAATACCGCACTTGAATCCCTAATTAGGAAACGTCTGCAGCAATAAAACGTCGTGCATTACACAAAATTAATAAAAGAGTACACAAAGTATCGAATTATTGTCGTAAAATTTGTGATTATACTTTATTTCTTTATGAATTAATTAATTATTTTATTGTTTTATTACTTCTTTGAGAAAATATGAGAATAAATGGAAGGAAAAAAAAAAAAAAAAATGTATTTGTGAATCAAAGGTGCATTGGCTGCATAATACTACAATTCAAGTCTTGAGGCTGAGATTCCCATGACTTATGAGCACGTAGCACTCATCAGACTCGTCATGTAAAATTTTTCATTTTTTTTTCTTCAATACAAATTAACTTCGATAAACGATTTAATGTCTTAATTCCACTTTTGCGTCTGCGCTGCCAGTCCCATACTATAGCTGAGCAGTTGAGGAGTAAGTGAAATGACAAGAGCAGAAAAAAAAAACCAAGAGAAAGCAAATTCAAAATGGTAATTATTATTAATAATAATTCCATTCAAGTTTAAATAGTTGTCGTCTGTAGTGCCGCTGTCATATCAAAATGTACCGCATGATTGTTATTTTGTAGAAATTGGTGTTTTGGCGGCATTTAATTACTTCTCATTTTCAATCAATATACCCATTTTTTGGGGCTTAACAAAAGGCGGCTTTTTCAATTATTACGGAAGCTATTTATCAAAATTTGTCATTTTAATACATAATAGAGAAAAGCAATAAAACTTAATAGACTCACATGTGCATAGTTTTAAAAAAGGTGTCCATTTGTCTAGAAACATCATGGTTTGTTGATGTTAAGAGTTGATAATTTCGGATATACAGTGACTCACGAAATTGATCACGCTTTGGCTATGAATGCAAAAAACCAATAAAAAGTCTGAAATGGGTTTGTATTTTTAATGTGTCTTTATTTTGGTAAAACTGCATTAAGTAAAGGAAAATAACCAAGGGACAAATTCCATGAAAACTCTTTCTTAAATAAAAAATAATAAAACAAAATCAAAAATACTCAGCGTGATCAATTTTGTTACTTCGCATTATGAACCTTGGAAACTAATGTTAATATTTTGTATAGCCTCCTAGTGCATCAATTACTGCTTTTATTCTTCTGGGCATACTTTCTAGAAGAGTTTCACAAATTTCTGGAGCAATAGCATCTCAGCAATTTTGAGCCTTAGGCCAAAATTCATTAAGCGTACCAGTTTAACCTTCCATCGATTATCTCAATATGCCCCATAGGTACTCAAAAGGATTGAGGTCTGGAGATTACGAGGGACATATTATTGTTGTAATTCCATTATCTGAAAGCCATTTTTGTGTCCTCTTTGCGGTGTGTTTTGGACTATTGTCCTGCTGAAAGACAACAATCGAAGCATTTACTTTCAAATCTTGTAAAGTACCAAGCAAATGACTTCGTAGAATTTCACTGTTAGACTCTGCTGTTATTCGACCTTCAATTTTGGTAACTCTACCAACACCTCTAGTGGTCATACATATCCACACCATTATTAAGCCTTCTCCAAACTGAAGTGTGGGCTTAACGTAGTATGGCTGAAGTCTCGAACCCTTACTCCTCCAAACCCACTCACTGATTTCCGATCCTAAGTGGTTTCTTTTGGTCTTATTTAACCATATAACCTTCTCCCAATCGTAATCGCTCCAGTCTTTGTAACATTTGACAAGCTTCCAACGCAACTTTCTATGCTTCAATGGCTTTTAACTTTTACACGCCCTTTGAGTCAACAAAGTTTGAGTTTAGAGGAGGCTCAATAATGATGAGTGTATGTTTGACCACTAAAGGTGTTGGTAGAGTTACCAAAATTGAAGGTCGAATAACAGCAGAGTCTAACAGTGAAATTCTACGAAGTCATTTGCTTGGTATTTTACAAGATTTGAAAGTAAATGCTTCGATTATTGTCTTTTAGCAGGACAATAATCCAAAACACACCGCAAAGAGGACATAAAAATGGCTTTTAGATAATGGAATTACAACAATCAAAAGGCCCTCGTCATCTCCAGACCTCAATCCTATCGAACACTTATGGGTCATATTGAGAAAATCGATGGAAGGTTAAATTGGTACTAGGCTCAAAATGCTTGAAATGCTATTGTTCCAAAAATTTGTGAAACTCTTCTAGATAGTATGCCCAGAAGAATAAAAGCAGTTATTGATGCACTAGGAGGGTATACAAAATATTAACATAAGTTTCCAAGGTTCATAATGTGAAGTCACAAAATTGATCACGCTGAGTATTTTTGATTTTGTTTTATTATTTTTTATTTAAGAAAGAGTTTTCATGGAATTTATCCTTTGTTTATTTTCCTTTACTTAATGCAGTTTAACCAAAATAAAGACACATTAAAAATACAAACCCATTTCAGACTTTTTATTGGTTGTTTGCATTCATAGCCAAAGCGTGATCAATTTCGTGAGTCACTGTATGTATATGAAGCAAAACACGCCAAGTGTACCAGATGAAAATTTTTTTGTCTCCGATTTCGCTCAAATTTGGCAATATGGTAGTTCTGATGTGCAAGAATAACAATCCGGGAGGATTTGGTCTTAGTACCATTTGTTGTTAAAATACAGGGTGTTGAAGTTGGCGTTTTTAGTCGTTTTCATGAAAAAGGTGTTTTTTCATAAGTTTATAGCTTACACCAAAGTTTGTAAATTGATATATCTAAGAAATTGGTCCCAGTTTTTTAATTGTTCTTTTTATAAACAAATAATACTTGGTGAAAAATTTTTTAAACTTTAAAATACATTTGAATTACAAAAAATAAGCCATATGTGTACACATTAAAGTAACCGTTTAGAAGTTATTAAAAAAAAACCTTTCAATGACAAAAAAACCGGTTTTTATTGAATAACTTTTAAACGGTTGCTTTAATGTGTGCACATATGGCTTATTTTTTGTAGATCTTGTGATTCTCTACAAAATAGATCTTATTGCTTTTTATCGTATGACTTACCGTTTCAGAGATATCCTTCAAAAATCAGTATTTTCGAGACCTTAACGGTTTTTGAAGAATATCTTTTAGACCATGACCATGGCTTCAAAAAAAATTTAATACGGTGTTTACAAAATCCAATTATCTTTCGAACGGTTTTTACTTTTTTTTTTGTACGACTCCTCGTTAAAGAGTATTCGCAATTTTAAAAGTAAAATACTTTAATATGAACATATAACAGGTCATTCAATAAGTCCGTAGGATAAGTAAGAAAAAAACAAAATTTTGACAAAACTCAATTTGTGGATTTTTTTATGCTTTCTGGAATAACAGCCTAATTTGAGCGTCAACTGAGCTCTGCATCATTTTTGCTGGTACAGCCACGTTTAAATTCAGCAATCCACTTTTCTACCATTTGTCTCGATGGAGCAGGGTTCAGATAATGTTTATCAAACAATTGTTTGGTTTCCACTGCATTGTTTTTCATCAAAAAGCAATGCTTTATCAAAGCTCGAAATTCACTTTTTTCCATTTTTTTTTTTTCACTAACAAAAGTTGCTTCACACAAAATGCTATAACTCACGAATCAATAGTCAGATTGCTGTCAAATTTATACACGTATTGTTTGAAGGTAAGTACTAAATAAAAATTGTATAGAAAAATTCTAGTAACGCTATCTATGTGTCATCCTACGGACTTATTGAATGACCTCTTAAGTTGCATTTACATAGAAAAACTGTGCACAACTTTTTAAATTGAGCTATCTCCTAAACTATTAGCTACACAAAAATATTTTTTACATCTTTACATGGGAAATTTTCTGTGTTACAAAATTGTGGAGAAAAATTGTTCTGTAAATGTTTGCGTTAGCGAGATATTTGTAAAAAAATGATTTTAGCGACCTTTGGGCCTGAATAACTGTTTATGCGCACAATGGACTTCAATGGACTTTTTACACATTATTCATCATGCTTTAATAAAGACAATTCCGGTGAAAAAAATTCACTTGGAATTATTTCGCACAGCAGTTATTTTTTCGTCTTATTTTCCTGGGCTATAAAAATCAAAAACGATAAGCTTTCAAAATGGGGGGCTTACAGCGAACTTTTCTTTTGTGATACTATCTAATGTATACCCGACCGCAGACTTTGTACAATAACTCTGCCGAAATTGTTGCATATCATACGAGTATGTTTTTTTTTGCCTTGAGTTTTAGCGTATTTTGTTAGCCCTTTATTATTTTAAAAAATTTTTCGAGATATGGATGTGACCTTGTTTGATAAAAAATCTTCTTATGCTAATGACTATACACCTTCTTATGGTAAACAAAAGAAGTAAGTGCTAGTTAGTAGTTTTTCTCAGCCTAGCATTCTTCATAGCTCATTTTCAAGATGAAGAGCAGTAGTCAGCGATGCATTTAGTATAAAAGAGCAAAACAACTTAGTTCATCCTCTATATAACCTCAAAAATCGTGTTTTTTGAACATTAGGGGTAGGATATCTCACACACCATAAGCGATACAGCAGTTTTGCATCCAGTTTCGGTTTCAGCATTAACAAATACATCTAAAATGACATCTAAAATGACTAAAATGTTCAGTCCTTTTAATATATCTACTATTGTATATATCTATTAATAAGTCGCCTGTTTAACGTATAACGCCTAGATATACATTTGTGTTTCTAAGTATGTACTTTAATTACTAAGTACCATAGCTAACTATTTTCACATTAATTTCGAGTGCTTGTTCATCTCAAAAAGCGCAAAGGCAAATGCACAAATGTATCCTAGTTAAAGGTATAGTAAATCAGTCCATATCAAATTATCTAATTTTACGCACCAAATTGCAACAATTTAACGTATCACCGAAAGTCAACAACAATAACGACAATTACATACAATATATTGCAACTTAGAGTTCCTTCCCAATGTAAAATATAACTTCACAAATGACCGTGTAAATCTCAACCATTAGTAAGAGTTAAGTTGAGTTGACACTCATTTACAGCGGTAACAGGCAGAAACTCAGAAACAGCAGCAAACGACAAATGCTTAGCAGTAGCAAACAATCACTCCAGGTGTCTCACGCGTCACGCCTTTTCAGCTAAATTTAACGCATTAGGGGCGCTACCCGAATGTTGAGCCTCTTTTAATACCATCATATGTATCATGCGTATACAAAATATCGTCACTTCAGCTATTTAAATTGTAAGCCTGAGGTTGACTTATTAGCTATGATGTATACAAACGGTTTGTTCGTTCGTACGTTCATTCATTAATTCATACAAGAATATTTTTAATCGTTTTTAGGTTGCCTTTTATGAATGATGCTCTTAACACTAGAAACTTTGTTGCGATAGTTGCACGATGATACACGAAAAAAACTTTGTGTTCTCACATAGCAAATCGTGTTTGGCATTCGAAATAATAATTTTCGGCGTACTAGGTTTATCTTTATCACATAAGGATTTCATTTTGCGCCTGCCCAAAGGACAATTTATACCTAAAGGCAAAACAAAAAAAAATCGTATATGGGCATATCCGAAAATAATCTCCTCTTATATGTATGTCCCAGGTTTTAAGAAATTTTTTTTTCCATGTTCAATAACCAAATGTGGTGGAATATATTCCAAGACGAATAAAATTAAATTCCCAATAAACAAAAAAATTTCGACCCGTGATGGTGTCAGAATTTTAGTACCTGTTATGTGGGCGTAAAGAGCAATTTAGACTTTTTAACCCTTTCTGTTGCCACGACCCACATACGATTTTTCTGAAATTTACTACGGAATATTTGTTGCATATCATGCTATCTTGCCTTATGTGTCGCTATGGTGTGCTCGATCGCATATCGCCAAAAATCGCATTTTTTCACCCCAAATTTTTCGTTTTAAATTTTTTACTCAGCAGGAGGTGCTTAAATTAAAAAATATCATAAACAAAATCAATTTATTTTTCACCAGAGAATTTGCTAGAATTTTTTCAGAATTTTAGGATCTGTTATGTGGCCGTAATGAGCGATTTAGACATTTTAACCCATTTTGTCGCCACGACCCACATACGATTATTCTGAATTTAACTTCAGAATATTTGGAAAGGTACCCCGTAACATGTCTACTACTTCTGAAATATGTGCTCTCCCGTATATTATCGGAAATATCGATTTTCCCAAAATTTTAAGAAAAAACGACCTCCTGACACCATCACGGCTCGAAATTTTTTTGTTCACCTATTGGGAATTTCATTTTATACGTCTTGGAATATATTCCACCACATTTGGTTATTGAATATGGAAAAAAAAATGTTCTTAAAACCTGGGTCATACAAGAGGAGATTATTTTGTTTTTATAATTTTTTAATGATTCTCTGTTGAAAATGATTTTGGTGAAAATTAACAAAGTTATGATTTCTTAAAGTTTCATGGTTTGGGAAAACACTTTTATTTGTCATGTATTTATCTCAGAAACTATTAGCTTTGAAAAAAGGTCATGGTGTATAATGTAGATAACTATCTGAATTTTAGAATTATGTGGAAAAAATTTTTATTTTCTTATAATTGAATTATCTCAAACCTATAAAATTGGAGTCTTGTTTAAGTATTGAGGTGACGACATGATTATTACAATAACTTTAACGATGTCTTTTAAATGATCATATCTTTTTAAGGAAAAATCATATAAGACCACTTCAAAACTCATTTTGAAAACGAAAAATAGAACTAAGGAATGCATATAGTAAAAACGAGCAAAACAATTTCGTGCGTCCTCTATATAACCTCCAAAAACCTCAAAAACCATATGCGATAAAGACATTCTGAGACCGAAATCAGATTCAACATCGAAAAAAACTATTTGAATTTTAGTTTGTTGTAATTTTTTCAAATGTTCCGTTTTCCATTAGTAAAGATTATATGTTTGGCCTGGCCATAAAGTAAATACGTAGGTGCCACACCTTGTCCAAATTCACTTAGTTTTTGCTCAAATCTTGTGCTAGGTATTCCAAGTATCTTTGTAAAACTTGATTGTATTGCCTCAAATAACACTTGCACTATCGAATAACGAAATGCTTGTATGAGCAGTGCCACACCCTCTTTTGCAAATGCCTAGTTTTTGGTTAATGATTCTACAAACTATACCCAAAATTTGTGCAAAACTTGGTTACATTACCTCAAATAAGGCTTGTACTACAGCATTTTAATAACTTTGTTTATATGAAAGGTACCACGCGCTCTTGTTCAAATTCACCTAATTTTTGGCCAAAGCTTGTAATTATTACTCTAGTATTTGTCTGCATTTTGGTTGCGTTATTGCTAAAAATGCACTTAATATTAAGCTTTGAATATATTTTTCGTATGCGCGGTAGGAGTGTCCGATTGAGTTGACCGATTTGGCTCATTTTTAATCCCACGAAGTAACTTTGACGACAAAGGCACTATATCAAAATTCATCGAATTATCTTTCTTAGTTTTCCCGTGAAAAATATTTCCACAGATACCCAGCCAGCCAGACGGTCAGACAGACCGACTTGTTGTCATGTAAATCTTGTAGAGAAATTACTAAATCTGGATTAATCTAAATAAGTAAATAATATATTAATCGAGAATGATTTTTTTACTACCTACATACATATATTGTATATTGCTATATAAGAAAGGGGTCCGACAGTACTGCGATCATTCTAGGGTTAAGATGCTAAAGTCATATCCGTGTGGCACTTTAAGTGAACAATTTGCAAAACTAACAAGCTGCAATTTCATTCGCATCCGTCAACTGACAATTACAAAAGCAGCAGCAACAACAACAACAACGTTCACTTTCAACCCCTAAATGCGCAATCTTTTGTTCGCTGTTCAGTTTTATGTTGTGGCACGCCTCCAAGTGAATTTTTATATTACTTTGTCGTATTTTGATACAAAATAAAAAAGGGGAAAATTTCACTAATGTGCACAACGCAACGACGCAACGTTTGACATTTGTGCACGGATACCGCAGTGCTTCCTTGCATATGTTCGTTTAGCACCAAAATTGTGGTGTATTGGTTTTTGTGGGAAATTTTAAAATAAATTTCTTTGATGATGTTTTTTTTGTCGTCTTAAATAGCCTTAATACCTATGTATAATAGCATTATTACAAAGTATTATTTAATTTTATGAGTTTTTATTATATTTTAAATCTTGCAGTAGAGTTGATATCTGAAATTGGGGTTAATTTCATAAAGAAATAATTTGTGTTTTTCTACAATCCCTGTTTATTATATTTCTGCCTTCATACGTGTATTGTAATATATCGACACTGTTGCTCGTAAATCATAGAATTGCATGCTGTCATAATTTGTCGTAAGACGTGGTAACGCCCTCTACTGTCACAGCAACATAACGTATCGCAAGTTTTTACACAGATACAAAGTACATGAATTTGACATATGTTTAGAAATTGACGCCGTATATATTTTTGTATTTATTGATTATTTTCCATCATTCGGTTTATTAATTATAAACATAAATTGAAAACTTTTCATTTTGACTTATCTATTCTGATAATTTTGAAATTTTTCTTTCGATCTTTTTTTATTAATACCACACACTGGTCGAAAAATGGGAGATTTCAAATCTACACAAAAAATCTTATTAGAAAATAAGCTTTCTGTTTCTTTAACCGTTTCTCGTATTTCAGTAAATTTCTTAAAAATGTATAAATTTTGTACTTCGATGTCTACAAAAAGGATTAAAATAAGGATCTTCTTACTTCTTCTTAATGTAAAAATGCTGCTATTAGGTATTAAAATATGGTATACTAAACATCCAATTTTTTATATATATTGTAGCTTATAAAATTTTCTATAAAAATAACCTTTGAACTGTTTTCATACGACTTATAACTCAGGAGATATCCCAATTCAAAATTTGAAAAAAATTATGTTGAGCTAAAAATTACGATAACTCACGAACGGCGAGTCAAAGGTTTAAAGTAAAAATGCCTATTTATAGGGAATTACTTGCACTACAAGCTTTATGTTTTTTTCGTTTGACCTATAGCTAAGGAGATATATTTTCAACAAACCTATAATTTAGAAAAAAACTGTTTGTCCTTGAAAAAAAAATTTTTGTGCATTTTGGACACAGTGCTTTTGAACAGGCGATAGGTTTGATGAAAATGTGGAGAAAGTCTGTGAATGGGGTTTCATTTGTACTAGTTTAGTGTTCTGAAAAATGCTAACCCCGAAATCGTAGCTGGTCATTTCCGCGAAATATCGCAAAAATACATATCCCATGTAAAATAAAAAAAACTTAAGAAAAAAAAAAACAGAATAAACATATATAAAAATAGTTATATTTAATGTATTTTGCAATGCTGAATCCAAATTCGGCCTTAGAATTACTATTATACGGTTTTTGAGATATCTTAGCCTAAACAAGGAAAAAAACCGTTTTTGCTATATTTTGAAGCTATGCAACATTCATACGTGGAATCCGATACAGTGTCTCAAAGTTCTAATTTTTTTCTTTAAAACCTAATTTAAATTGTGTCGATATCTTTATTATTCTCGGAGATATTCTAACCTAAAAAGTTAAAAAAGTGCAAAAAACATGTTTTTTCATTACACAGTGCAACATTTTTCAAGTCATTGACGGTGAACTAAAATCCGTTATTAGGCGTCGAAAGTACTCGCAGAAACAAGTAATTCTGCCAGAGCGTTTTGCTAAGTTGACTCATATAAGGATTTTATGGTCATTTTTGCGATTTTAAGGCACTAGATGAATTTTTTTCGGTTAAGTTTGTTCGGCATTTTTTTTCTTCTATACAATAGCTACAACATTGCTGAAGTCATCAAAACAATATCTCGGCTCGTTACCGAGATATAGCCATATGAAAAATCGAAAAATCGCTCAAAATCCTCAAAATCGCTCAAAGTTGCAATTTTCAGCTGGATAATTATAATTATAATGCTGAAAATTGCAACTTTTTGCCTCAAATTGGATTTTGAGCGATTTTTCGATTTTTTCATATGGCTATATCTCCATATGAAAAAATCGGCTATATCTCCATATGAAAAAATCGAAAAATCGCTCAAAATCCAATTTGAGGCAAAAAGTTCTATATTCTGCTTATATAACTTTAATATATAACAAAAAAAGTATTTTTTCCTAAGATATCTCAAAAACCGTGTGAGATACAGCAATCCTGAGGCCGGATACGGAATAGCGGCCTTTTAGGGTTCAAGAACGACAGTCGTCACATAACCGGTTTTCGTGAAGCTTCGATCTCGCACAACTTATTTGGATTTTCTTCATGCGCAAAAATCCAATATTGTAGATGATTTTGAAAGCACCTCCGACAAGTTTTTTAAGCGTATGACGGCACCGACATCGACACGATTCTTTTTTAAGCATCTGATAATTTATGTGAAAATCAACGCGCATATAGCTTCCGCACCACTTAATGTTCATGGAAAATTGATTGTTTGCTGTTCATACATGCCTTGATTTCTCGATTGATAAGTCAAATGACTATCTCCTTCAATTAGTCTCCCACAGCATCGACGTTTTCTGTCACAACAGCTGTTTTTGAACGACCTGGGTTGTGAAGTCCGTCCGTGCTTGGACTCTTTTGACGAATCATACACTTTTGTTTTGAATGGTGCTTCATCGCCAAAACCTTTCTGCAGTCAAACATTACACCCTTGTTAAGATAAACCTACTCGGAAATCGTAAAAAATCATCGCATGGAAACTTTCACGGTATACTTCCATTTTTTCAATGAAATTAATTTTTCAAGTGAATAAAACGCAACGTTACTATGCAATGCAAACTGAAAGATGAGGTCTGAAGAAATTTACCCTAAAAAATGTCAAACTTTTCAACTCTCATAAAAATTTGCATCGGAAAATACTAGAGACACTATATTCTCGAAACTTAAAACCGCACCCTACGTACTTCAACACGTTAATCTTGGAAAACTGGAATATAAAGTCAGCGATCGAATTATGAGTGAATGATAAAATTCGCAGAGACCTTTTTTTCAAATATAATTGCAAAAAAGCAACCCAAAAATTATATTTTTAAGGAATTTTTGAAGGGCATTGGAAAAGATGAAGGCTAGGATGGAAAGGAAGTCAAGATCATTCAAAAGTTTTGAAAATTATCCCTTAACAATATTATCTGTCGATTTTAATTGAATCTGTCATTTTTAAAAGGGGATATGTGTCGCTCGGTCTAAAATTGTTTTTCTGCTCTTGTACCGTTGTGGCAGTGGCGCTGGATGGTCCATCTTTTTTCCAAGTACGCAGATTAATACTTAATATAAATCTTAGTCAACCTCCAGCACTAAAATTGCATTAAAATAAAATTTACCAAACTTATGACAGTTTTTCTTAAATTTGCCACAAGTTTAAATATTGTCACATATCCTCTTTTAAAAATGACCGATTCAATTGTGTTTTGTGATCTTAAGGTAATTTTCAAATCAGAAATTTTGGGATCTTCGTAAAATTTCTTATTTCAATCCATGGTCTACAAACTTGAGTTTTTCATTATACAATTTCAAAATGCTCTAACTCAATAAATTCTAGAATTATCCAGTGATCCCCGGTGTCTTTTTATTCTAATTATTTGTATTTTTTTCACATTTTTTTATATAGTTTTTATGAATTTTCAGCTGTTTTTAAAAATTTCTTTTGCGCTAGGATTGCATTGAGGCATTGCTTTTTAAAACCCCGAAATTCGCGAGATCCGTAAGAGTCCCAAAAGTTGGCATCCCTTGCATATTATCTTGTATTGCACAAAAAAAAAAAAAAAAATATCGATCTGGCTATTATACAAAAAAAGTAATTACTAAATACTTTATAGCGGTTATTATTAAATTTTCAATATAATTTTTAATTTTTAAATTTATTTACATAGTGACTTTTGTGATTTGCAAAAATATATGGTATAGTACAATAACTAAGTAATTCTAAATTATACAAATTAGTAAATATTACGTGCTAATGTTAAAGCGCCTACGGTTACTGTGTTCGCTGCCGCTGCTGCTGCTGCCGCCGCTGCTATTAGTGCTGCACTATTGGTGCCGTTATTGTTATTGTTGTTACTTATTATATTATTGTTACTATGGCCGTTGAATTTTTCAAAACCACTAACTTCGGTAGGTATCTTTTTCCTAAGATCTGGCTTAGGACCACTGAGGCACATCTTTTCCATTTGTTGATGCTGTGAACGTACAGCAAAACGATTCACATGCACAGGTATTGGTACGACAATTTTGGTGCCACCACCATTGGTACCATTACGTCCGAGACCATGTGATGTAAGGCCGGCTTTAACGCGTTTCCATTTCGCGCGACGATTTTGAAACCAAATTTTAACCTATTTCAGTGGAAAAATTATAAAAAACAGTTAAAAAAATAATCGAACAGTTTAAAAAATAATATGAAATACCTGCACTTCACTTAATTTCAAGCTGGTCGCTATTTGACTTCGCTCTGTTAGACTTAAATATTTCTTAGCATGAAATTCTCTCTCCAATTCCAATAACTGTTCTGATGTAAATGCTGTTCTTCTTCGGCGTGACTTGGAGTTTCCATTAGTGGCACTGCCATTGAGTGGGCCTTTGGTTGAATCATTGTTTACAGAGTTTCCATCGTCATCTGAACAGTCTTCACTTTCCGAATGTGTGAATGCTTGAGAAAAACGAAGATGGCTTTAAGTATACAAATATGTATGTGTGTTGTTTAAATATAACAAATGATATCCTCAAAATTATTCTGAGAATTTTCCAAGGTTGCTTAGGGCTGCTTTTATATGGTGTATTGCATAAGGTTACGAATCTACTGGGAGGTGTTTGAGAAAGCACAGACTCTCAAAAAATTGCACCTGGCGGGCTTTAAAATGTACCCTGGAGCAGTTAAAATTGATTTTCTGACTTGTTTTTTCCAAAAAATTTTTTTATCCAAAATGAAGATTAAAAGTTTTACTGTAAGGTGAAATTTCGAATATACGTTTTTTGTAGATATTTTAGCTTAATAAAACAGAATGTGGTTGATTTAAGGCTCCAGATAATTTTCTTTTTATATACCTTGATTCAAAATGAATATAGTAATTTGATACATGGCACAACTCATTCCGAGCATTTTTGAGATCGTAATAAAATTAAAAGCGCATCAAACGCAGAAATTTTTATAAATCGATCGTTTTTTTTTTTTTTTTTTGAATCAGTCTACTTCATGCATTTACCAAAATTAAATCCAAGCCACGCATCATGTTATATTTTGTAAGCCATGAGTTTATAAATAAACTTAGCTATAATTATTTTTTGTTAAAATTTTGTCCCGTTCATCCCGTTCCGGCCTAACACAATTGGTGCACAATCTGCTCAAACCATAGTTTTCTAAAGTGGCACCATTACGAAATTATGAGAAACTAGTAAGGGTGTTACCTTTGTGTTGGAATTAATTCAAATAGGTACCCTAAACAGCAGCATTTAGAAAATTTTGGTTGTATAGAAGGTGACACACAGTGGTCCCAAACCTCGGGAACCATAAACCAGATTTGAATGATTTTTTTTTTTATGGGTAGATATGTTGTCCGGTGGAATTTTGTAAAACTTTTTTTTTATACCCTACACCCAGGGTAAATTCACATTGTCCTTCCGTTTGTAACGCAAAGAAGGAGGCGTGGCAGGCGTAGAAAAGTATATATATTCTTGATCAACGTGACCTCCTGAGTTGATATAGCCATGTCCGTCTGTCTGGCTTGCTGGTTGGCTGTCGGTCTGTGGAAATATTTTTCAATGGAAAATTGCGTAAGACAATGCGATGAAATTTGGCACAGTGGATTTGCCGCAAAAGTTAGCTCGAGGGATTGAAAATGAGCGAAATTGGTCAACGGACACGCCTACCGTCCATACAAAAAATATATTCAAAATTCAACGTTAAGAGTACTTTTCACGAAAATGCAACCATAATACACATAAATACTAGAAATGATTAGCGCAAGCTCTGCCCAAAAATTAGGCGAATTCGGACAAGAAGGCGTAGCACCTTCCATATAAATACTAAAAACCTTGCTGAGTAACATATCTACTCATTGAAAAAAATCACTCAAATCAGGCCAATTGTTCTCGAGTTATTAAGGTTTCCCGTACAAAGCCGAGGGAATTTGAAAAAAATAAATCTACCCATAAAATCATTCAAATCGGATTAATTGTTCCCGAGTTATTAAGATTTTTATAAATCCGGACAAAGCCGAGGGATTTTTGAAAAAATAAGTTTCGGATGAATGGTTCTTGAGTTGTAGACTTTTAAAAATTTTTCGTTTTCGATTTTTCGGGTTTGAGCTCCAAGAAAGGTGGTCAAAACGATTTGTTTTTTAAAAAGCGGTGGCTTTTTTTTCCCTTCAATTACTTATAAACCCCCATCATTGAAATCTTTCTACAATGCGTCCTCAAGCGGGTAAAAAATTTTGATATAAAAAACACACTCGGGACCGCTCTGTGACACTCTCTTGTCCTAATTCACTTAGTTTTTGCTCAGACCTTGTGCTTACTATTCCAAGTACCTATGCAAAATTAAGGTGCATTACGTCAAATGACGTTTATACTACAACATTTTTAAAATTTTAAATATGTGGAAAGTACCACGCTCTCTTGTCCAAACCAACTAATTTTGTAACCAAAGCTTACATTTACCATTCTTAATGTCTGAGTGAAATTTGGGGTGCCGTGACATAGTCCGTGAATGGGGATTATGTCCGCCAATAATTCGGACATAGTCCCCATTCCTAAAATGGGGATTATGTCCGCAAGTGTTTCGGACATAATCCCCAGGAAAAAACGGACATAGTCCCCATAACGATATTTTGTTATTGACAACAGCCGCAGCTCAGGATTTACAACTCCCGAAAATTCCAATACCGTTTCAGCGGCGGCCTTCGGCCGAAGGCCGCTGCTCAGTCTATAATATATCCAACACCTAGTTTGCTAGCCACAGTAATTTTACATAAGAGTAGGGTTAAGTGGGCGGCCTGCGGCCGCAGCTCAGGATTTAAAACTTTCAAAAATCCAACACCGGCTTCGCGGTCAGTCTATAACATCCAACACTATATACATTTTTTAAATGGATAATTGCAAAAATTTTGTTCAATCTTAATTACATTTTTCGGACATAACCCCTATTGGGATTATGTTTATTTGCGGACATAACCCTCATGACCAAAATGGGGATTATGACCGAAAAAGTTTCGGACATAATCCCCATTTACGAAGTGGGGATTATGTCCGTTGGGACTATGTCCGGTAACCGAAATTTGGTTGGATTATCTCAAAAAACGTCTTCAGTATATCACAGTGAAATTGTTGCTTGCATGAACGGTACCACGCCCTCTTGTCCGAATTCACCTTGTTTTTGCTCAAAGCTTGCATCTATCACTCCTAGTATGTATTGCAACCTTGATCCTACCATATTATATTATATGTTTGCAAAATTTGACGCTTCATTTTTATTTTCATTTATTACTCTAGTCCAGAGGACACAAATCTCGAAATTGCCAATTTATAAATTGAACCGTTTCTTTCACTTTCTTGAAATTTGGTTTTGGTAAGATAATGTCGCATTTTCCAGATTTGAAAAATTGTATATTATTGTATTGTGTTAAGTGGCATAATAGTTTCACTCCTTCATTCAATTTAATTAAGTTATACGATTTTAATTTGAAAGTAGAAAAAAAAAAAAAAATGAAATTAATTTCTGCATCAATTAGGGTATATCATATTTAAAATAAACGCATTAAGACCCAGTGTTAGATGTCAATCAAAGTTTTTAACTCTTGCACTGCTTTTCATATTTAACTGACACTTAACTGACACTTGTATTATTTGTGTGGGGTGTAAGAAATAATAGAAAATGTAATGAAAACTTTTCTATATCTTTGCATTGCTTTCAACAACGACTTCATTCATAAATTAGCGATTTAAACCATGACTGATGCCACAGCAACAACAACAAACATTAACGTCCAACAGGATTCTGACTGAAATTTTGTTCACTGCCATTACCACCCCACTATCCCTTAAAATGTTTAGAAACGCAGTTTATCATGGCATAAAAATTCAATTTTGAAGACGTTGATGTTGTTGTACAGCATAATGCTTCCAAAGAGGCGCAACGAATTAAATATTCATAACTGGCACAATGCGGACCACGATGCCGGGTTTTGGACTACGATGACAGCCAGAGTCATGGCTGTAGCTCTATTGCCTGCTACTGTGCACATTAGTTTATTGTTATCGTTGTTCAGTTTTTTTTTTTTTTTTGGATTCAGCTTTGAGTTCACGTTGGCGGGGGTTGGGTGTGCAATTTGTAATTGAACCACAAACACAACTTACTCACACTATACTCCTCGACACAATAATGACATTCACCCGCCGTGTCACGCTTATGAATCCCGTTCTTGCTTAATTTTTGGCGTATACATAAATCAGTAAGTGTGCACAATTCAAGCATATAAGTGTTTAAAAAAATCATTTAATAAAAATCAAATAAATCTTTCATAAACTTTTAAGTCAGTGATTCTTAAATGTGTTGAGATTAAACGGATTTTTATAACTTCATCTTTTTATGTCAATTTGAATCTACGTATAGTTTATTGATTATGTCTTAAAAAACAAGCCAAAAAGCCTCCCATATAAACAAAAGTTTCAAAATGCTGTACAGAGATGGTTTTTTGAGATAACCCAACCAAATTTCACTCAAACACTAAAAACATTATTTGCAAGCTCGGAGAAAAAACGAGGCGAAGTCGGACAAGAGAGCGTGTCACAAATATGAGCAAAATTTTCGAAAAGCTGTACAGAATGCGTTTTTTGAGATAATCCAACCAAATTTCACTAAGACACTAAAAACAGTAAATGCAATCCCTAAGCAAAAACTAAGTAAACGCGAAGAAGAGGGCATGGCACTTCCCATAAAAGCCAAAGTTTCAAAATGCTGCACTGAAAACGTTTTTCAAGATAATAAAACCTAATTTTGCATACTCGTAGATACTTGGAATAGTTAGTGCAATATCTTCGATAAAACTAAATAATTTCAAACTACTTTGGTTAGGCCAAAGAGTTATTACAAAAATCAGTAAATGGGTCATTTATGAAGTTAAAACCACAGAGTTACTAAATTAGAGGTTACCCGAAAAATAAAATACTACTATTGCTAGATAGCCTTAGCGATTCCATTTTACGTATCGTTTCTTATTAGAAACAGGTTCCAATTAATTGTTCAATAATAAAGCATTACTGAACGTTTTATGGTCTTTTCTAACGCCAGGAATACAATATTATTGGAATTTCAATAATATTGAGAAACCATAATCTCGTAAGCAGAAAGCTTCCTACGTCCTGTATTGTTCTGATGACTTCTGATCACATGTGGTTTGTATGTATGTATGTATTCTCCTTTAACTCCTAGGAGGAGCATAGGGCCAATATGAAATCTCTCCATTTGTCACGATCCCTTGCGATGACTTTGATCTCTTGCCACGATTTTCCCGATTCTTGGATTTCCTTTTCCAACGACCTTTTCCAGTTGGTTTTGGGTCTACCACGTCCTCTACTGCCATGTGGATTCCACTCAAGGGCCTGGCGACAAACTTCGCTGTGTGGTTTCCGGAGAGTGTGACCAATCCATCCCCATTTGCGCAGCTTGATCTCGTTTGCTATAGCCTTCTCTTTGCATTTTTGATGTAGCTCGGCATTTGATATAGTGCGAGGCCACCAAACCTTTAGTATACGCCTTAAGCATTTGTTGACGAATACTTGCAGCTTGTTTGTTAGTTGTTCAGTAACAAGCCATGTTTCGCACCCATATAACAAAACCGATTTCACATTCGAATCGAAAATGCGCACTCTCGTTTTGGTGGATATAACGGATGAAGACCATATTTTGTTCAGTTGAGCAAACGCGCCTTTTGCTTTTGCTATTCTTGAGTTGATATCCTCTTTTGCTCCACCATCCATGGAGATAATGCTGCCTAGAACATGTGGTTTGATAAGGTTTTAATGAAATTTTCAGGGTTAGTGCAGAAAAATCTGAGCTTTTGAAAAAAAAAACTACACTGAAAAAATATTTTATTTTAAGTGAAAAAAAGTTTTTTTCTTTTTTTAAAGCCAATTTGGGGCTTGGTGCACTCTTTTTTTTTATTTTTTTAAGATTTATTTTATTTAAAAGTAAATTTTATTATAATTGCTTACCAACCTTTAAAATCGTGGTATCTTTTACGGTTATGAGTTTTTGGAGTTGTTTTCAATGTTGTGTTTATCATGAGTCGTTGGTGTAGAATATTTTAACCCTATATAACCAAGTTTTTGGAAATGGGTTCAAAAAGACCCTTTAAAACGAGATATAATGGGTTAAGATGGTCAAAAAAATTGTTGTTTGCTTGATTTTGCTAGTCTTCTAGAACATCTTAACCCATTATACGCCGTTTTTATGGGTCTTTTTGACTCCATTTCCAAAAACTTGGTTATAATGGGATAAAATATTCTACAAAAATATTCTATGAAAAATCTTACTAGGAACCACCGAAAAAAACTACCGTCCGAACGGTGGCAACCCTATATGGTAGCCGCACGTGTATCAACGACTTATGATAAACACAACATTAAACAACTTGAAAAATTCATAACTTGATACCGTAAAAGACACCAAGATTTTGAAGGTCGGTAAATGGGGATGACCCCATAAAAGACGTCCGCAGCCGGTGGGAGACAGGCCGTATAATCGGGGACAAATGTGAAAAAAGAGATAAAGGTAAAGGCTTGAATGTCCAGTTTACTAATAATTAGCAAAAACTTGTTTTTGGAAAGGAAAGCTGAGCGTTCGCATTGGATACTACTAATTACTTGAACTAAGTTATAAAACTATTAATACTTTACATTTCCATGATTGAATTTTTATGGAAAGAAAGTATACTAAAGGTTTTGATGCCAAATCTACTCTTCTTAATTCAAATACTTCAATATTTTCTTAAAATCACTGATGGTTTTCTTCAAGAAAATTTTACTTATAACTCATTATTTCCTCAAAAGAAAACGGATTTTTAAGATGGGATTTGTTTGGATTTTTTAATATAATTCCCTATCTTACTCTCTTTATTTACGGAAATCTGCTTGAATTGCTTAAGAACAGTATAAATAAAGAAAATAAATAAAAAAAATATATATCCTTTAAGTAAACAAAACAGTTGCCAATTTAAAAAGATTGAAAAACTCTGTCGTTGGTAGAAAAGTCTCCCTTGTTTTCTCACTTAAAATTTAATTTGCTTAGGGTTGTGATTTTTTTTAGTTTTTTTTTTTTTGCTCTGCCTGTGGGTGAAAGGATGTACAGGGGCTTTAGGCGATGCATTGTCGCTTCGTTTCACTCATAACACATTCAAGAGTCGTTTAACTGTTACGCTTAGATGGTAACAAGAAGTATCAGATATCAAACAGACAGTCGTCAAGATGATTATGCTGTTGTTGTTGTTTGTTTTTGGTTTTGCCATATTATGCCACAAGTTCTGTCGCAGTCCATTAACCATTTGCAGATGATTTTCAAAACTTGGTGTCTTCAAATGCTTAATCACGACAGGAAACAATTTTGGCAGTGATTATCCCAATGTGCACAAAAACGGATGAGGATCCGTTTCGAATCCATTACGAGTTCATAAAGGTATAAAAAACGTAATCCGCGGTAACGAATCCATTTCGAACCCGTAAAGTACATCAAAAACGAATTCAAACGCTTCGTTTGGATAAAAAAAAAAAAAAAATTTTGAAGCGCTTATTAGCGAATAAAAAAAAATTGAATTCCGCAGTGCGGGCCCGTTTCGAATCCGAAACTTATGTAAAAACGAATTCAAAACGGATTTGCTTTTAAATATGTTAATGCTGTATATTTACAGAAAAAAACCGTTTTGATGCGCCTATTAGCAATTAAAAAATAATAAAAAGAAAAAAAAGGAAGAAAAATAAAGGGTAAAAATCCACCTCTGGTAGGATTCGAACCTGGGCAAAACCGTTTTGATTCTGTAAATACTTCAAATACGAACTCAAAACGGATTTGCTTTATTTAATTTTTATGATAAAAAAAATATTTTTGATTTGTTTTTTTTTTTTCTTTTTATTTTATTGCGTATGATTTTTTGTAAACTTTTCAAGCTCTGTTTGAAAAATGTTTTTGAATCCAAATTTGAGTATAAAACATTTTTTATCAAAAGAAGGGAAGAAAAACAACACAGAATACTTATAAAAAAACAACAGAAATTTGTTTAATATACAAACTTTAAATCTCAACATCAAATAAGTCTACATCAGTTAAGTAAACATCATATCGGCCAATAGCCTAGTTGTCTAACGTCTCGTGTTTGAAAGAGTAATACCCCGGGAGCCTGAGTTCGACTCCCGGCCGAGCTAGTAATTTTTTTATTTTTTTTGTTATTTTGTTTTTTTTAATTAAAAATAAGCGCTTCACCCTGTTTTCTTTTTTTTTTATAAGCAGCATTAACATTATTAAAAGCAAATCCGTTTTGAATTCTTTTTTGATGTACGTTACAGGTTCGAAACGGATCCATAAAAGAAGAAAAAACGATTCGTTTTTTTTTTAGGAATCCTTCCCGCAAACGGATCAGCAACGGATACGTAACGGATTCCGTAACGGATAAAAAGAACGAAAATATGAACCCGTTACGGATCCGAAACGAGTCCGTTTGGCACACTGGGTATTTTATAAGAAAAAATTGTCATATAAATAAATTTTTTTATTAGGAATTAATGCTTTGATTACAGCTAGGGTTTGTTTTTCAATGAGTGGAAATTTCTTTAATATAAAGCAACATTTAATTCAATTCTTAGCTGTTATTGCGTTGTTTAAGCAGAGAAATGTTCGGCATTCTTTGAGTACATATGTCTAATAAGTGGATTCGCTAGATTGGGTAGTATGGGCAAACTCTCTCAAGAATTTCATTTTCGCCATATAGAGCACTGCATTTGTAGGTGTTTACACAACAGACTGCTGTGCTTA
The DNA here is from genome assembly GCA_951812925.1 of Calliopum simillimum. Classification (NCBI taxonomy): domain Eukaryota; kingdom Metazoa; phylum Arthropoda; class Insecta; order Diptera; family Lauxaniidae; genus Calliopum; species Calliopum simillimum. Next base: position 104,598,302 of record OX638370.1, read on the forward strand.
TAATGTTTGATAGACCGAGTAAATGTTATCTGATGTCTAAAATATAGAATTAGGTTTTAGTGTTTCCGAAAGACTATAAACGTTTGCACTTAATAAAGTCAGGGACATCTGTCTGCGATATTCTTAATCGATAAAATAAAAAGATTCTACAGCACCAACGCACAATCAAAGGTAAATGGAAAAACTTCAAACCATCTTTCGTAAAAGTAAGTGAGATAATTCTTGGCAAAGCTTGGTTTTACATCGATGCCCAGATTTTTTTTATGCAAAGCTATTCACTGGAGTCCAAATATACAGAAAAAGTTTATTTTAAAATTGGTCAACGAGCTAATCGATGGTCATCATATTGTTCCTGTATTAAGAAAAGAAGGATTAACAAAAATTAACTAGAAAACTGAGTATGCAGTTAGTTTTCCGTTTATTTTTATATTAAAAAATTATATTTTCGAAAATTCTAGCTGATTGCTGATTCTAAATATTCGCAAGAAATTTATTTCTCACTTATTTTGTTTTTCTCAAAAAAAAATACTCCAATTCCGAATTCCCAAAAAAGACTTTTACCCTAAAAAAAGGGAAAGAGAATTTCGAATTTTCGAAAAAGTGTTTTGCGTAATTGTTTGTATTGTTTTTCAAAAAAACAAATTTAATTAAAAATTTCATAGAAATTAAATGTATAGCATCACATTCAGGAATGATAATGGGGGCCCAATTGTTGAAGAGGAGCAGTAGCCAGAGCAACCGATGCTTATAAGGAGAAATTCCAAAAAAATTTCTTTTGCTCTCCCAACCGTTTCGCGCAAAACAAGTCTTCTACAAAATGTTTGTATTTTATTCACCTTTCTGTAAAAAAAAATATTATTTTGAGATAGTCAACTTTTAAGATTTTTCAAAAAATGGCTGCCATTTTGTAAATTTTCAAAATTTTCCAAATTTAAAAATGGAAATTAAAATAACGTTTCAAATGCTACAAGAATCCGAAAACAGAAATTAAAAAAATTTATTTTTGACAAAATGGCGGGACTTAGAAAAAAAATTGCATTGATTGTTCGAAAAAAACATCATGGACACTATGAAGTTCCATGCCCATAACTTGGAAAAAAAATTTTTTTTTCGCAAAACTAATAATAAGAGGTCTCCATGCTAAGTACTTAGAACATCTCTGTGAATTTTTATAAAAATCTGAGAACCCAACTGCAAATTTCGAGAAAAGTGAGATGATCACAGCCATAATTTAAACTGGGCTTCGAAGTTAAAGGATAGGGCTTTAAGCTGTCTTATAAGGTTTTATGGCTTGCTCTATTATATAACCTTAAAAGTATCAAAAAAAGAAAAAAAATCATATGATAATAATCTCAAAAATCTCTAAAAACCGAACTTTCAGGTTAGGATTTCTCGAAAACCATAGATATAGCAATTCTGGAACCGGATTTAGTACAGAAATTTACATTGAAAATGATTTTTCTTGTTTGAGATTTTATCAGGTAAGATGCCTTGAGCCTCAGCTACCTCATGCATTTTCATTCTCCGATCGTTCAATATCATTCCATGGAATTTATCGACGATTTCTGGCCAAACGACTTCAGTAAAGTGCTTCTTAACCATTGAAATTGATAGTGCAGAGTCCCCATTTTATTTATCAACCCTTTCATTCGTTTCGGTGATGGTGTTTTTATGCAAAAAATAATGCTTAATCAGCAAAAGAAATTCACATTTTTCCATTTTCGTTAAAATTCACGATGTTGTCTGCTTTCAATAGCTGTCAAACACAAACTAAATGGTCCAGCTCGCTCAAAATTTCATGGTGCTCTGTTAATAGATGACAATTGAGGGGAGCAGTGTTGGATTTAAAGTTACTGTCAGGGAAATTCAAAAATCTTCGAACTTATACAACAGCCTCCGGATATTAAAAATGTGTTGACTTTATTGATAACACAGTGCAACAAATTAATGGAAAACCAATCTGAATTTGATATCGATAACTTTTTTAGACTAACTCAGAGTCGCTGATTCCGAATCGGGCAACCATTTTTTCCTACCACGTCTGAGATCTGAGTTATCCTTGATATAAAGTGCAAAAAACGCTATTTTCAGACGAATGGCGTGGATTTAGTGTAGTTAACGTTTATCAGCTGTGTTGAATAGTTCTGATCTTCCCGTTCAAACTAAAACTTTAACTTTCCAATTGGATCATTACTTTCCGAGATATCAGCTATTGAAGTAAAGGTATCGCGAATCCCTGCAAAGGACTCTATTAAATTTGTATCGCTTAACTTTAATGGATGAAATTTCGCAAAGTAATGATACAATTAGAAAAGTTAAAGTTATGATTTAAAGAGCAACATCTGGGCTATTCAATGTCGCTGACAAAAATGAACTACACTACTCATAGAATGTACACCATATGTCTGAAAATAGCATTTCCTGCATTTTAATTCAAGGATTACTACTCGGATCTCTCACGTGATAGGAAAAACTGTTGCCAGATTCTGAATCAACGACCCTGAACTAATTTTAAAAAAAGTTATCGAGATCAAATTCAGATTTTTGTGTTGCACAGTGTGATCGAAAACAGAGAATTTGAATGTATTTTTTGTGTTGATTTTAATATTAAACTCCAAGGAAAATAAATAAAAAAATATATTCAGTCAAATTAAATTTTTAGAAAATCAATAAAATTTAATTCGATATTTTTTGATTTAGTTTATCGAGATAAACCAACCGAATTTCACTCAGAAACTAAAAACAAATACTGAACTGGAAGAGTTATCTTAGATAATCTAAACAAACTTCTCTCAGGCTCTAAAAAACTTAATATGCAAGCTGTCAGCAGAAACAGCGCGAACTCGGATAAGACGGCGTGAATGGTATATTGAAAGCGTTTTTTGAGATAATCAAATTCAACTTTATTAGACACTAAGGATGGTAAATGCAAGCTCTGAGCATAAACATGGCGAACTCATATAATAAGAGGTTGTGGCATATCCCATGTTAGCAGAATTTACTTCATTTCGCAGTTCAAGCGAGGTAATGAAACCAAATTTCGCGCAGATACATGAATAGATATTGCAAGGTGTGACGGTACACTACACGCAGTTTTAAAAAACACCCGCAACTTTGTTGATAAGATTTGGAATAAAGACGACTCTTTCCACTAAATCTTGAGCCTTTACTGAAAATATTTAAAAAATAAAGTGCATTTCCATACCTAAATAATGTTTTTATTTATATATTCTTGGACGTTATAGAATGAAATAGTAGAATTTCCGTAGAATGCGCCGTTGGCGAAATACTCCCGGAAACTTATTTTGGGACCTTTAGTAGACTAGATTTAGTGAAAAAGCATTAAAACAAATCATTTCAACTAAGTAAAAAATTTAGTCAAAGACCAAATCTTATATTTCAGCCTTTTCGCATTGCTTGCGTTTGCTTTTTAGCTGTCGCATAAAAAAATTGAAATTCAAACGGTTTTGACATTCGCATTCGCATTAAAGAGTTTAGAAAATCCGAAAAGGGAAAAAGGGTAAAATGTGAATGCGATAATTGAAATACGAAATGCGATATTCGAATTACAAAGTAGCACTTGCTCGAATGCGAAGATGTTTGCATTCGTATTCGAATTACAGAGTAACCCCCCAGTATTAGTTATACACTGCGCAAACCGCCAGAGAACCATTGAAATGGAATTTGAAGCACTAGTTAGGTGCAGTTCCAGATGAAAAAGTTTTGTAGAGGCCCGAGGCGAGACAGTACCCTATACACTATGGGCTTGCTGCTCCATTATTGGGTTGGTACGCCATTTTAGAATTACAATTGTCACGAAAGAAATATGCGATTATATACGAGTAGCTAACTTTACCCATATTCGTGAGTAAAGGCGTTTAGCATGTCAAACTATCGAACAAATTACCAAGAAAGTGTATCCCTAGAATCCTAAGCCACTCTCATACTTAGCCTGATACTCATGGATAGTATGAGTGTTTTCTCTTTATCTTATTTTTGCAACTTCTACAGTGTTTATTCAAATGAATATGCAAGCAGTATCAATGCGGTCCCAGAAATAAGATCTCGAACATAAGCTTAATAGAGATATCATTTTTCAAAACCTTTCTTAAGACCAAGACGAATCCAAATTATTCATACTATACAATATCGAGCATTTTGGAATTAGTTATATTACCTCTTTTTTTTCGTTATATCCACCAAAACGAAAGTGCGCATTTTTGATTCGAATGTGAAATCGGTTTTGTTATATGGGTGCGAAACGTGGCTTGTTACTGAACAACTAAAGAACAAGCTGCAAGTATTCATCAACAAATGCTTAAGGCGTATACGATAGGTTTAGTGGCCTCGCAATATATTAAACGCCGAGCTACATCAAAAATGCAGTCAAAGGGCTATAGTAAACGAGGTCAAGCTGCGCACGTGGAGATGGATTGGTCATACTCTCCAGAAACCACACAGCGAAGTCTGTCGCCAGGCTTTTGAGTGGAGGCAGTAGAGGACGTGGTAGACCGAAAACCAACTAGATAAGGTCGCTGGAAAAGGAAAGCCAAGAATCGGGAAAGTCGTGGCAAGAGATCAAAGTCATGGCGACAAATGGAGACGTTTCATATTGGCCCTATGCTCCTCATGGGAGTTAAAGGAGAATACATACATACATACCTCTTTTTTGGGTATCCATATCAGTACTATAATTCCGTGGTGACATGCTCAAGCTTATATCACTGCAAGATTCAGCGCTACAATCGAAATCTTCATCGACTCCTACATCCAATGCAGATTCGGGGCTATGTGATGGTGCTGAATTACGGCCAGTCAAAGTACAATTTAACGATGCAAAACTTTGTGGAACATCATTTGAATTGCCATGATCGTTCACATTTAAATCACTATTTATTGTTGATTTCCCGGCATTAAGATTGTTCGTATGATGGAATCGTGCGTGCAGACTTAAGTTCTGAACATAATCACTATTCATAAACTCTGCTAAACGCATGCGTGGACTATTTGATTTATGGGCGGCAAGACTAGAATGCGAGTTCGGCGGTAAATGTGTATTATCATCCGGCAAAACATTACCGACGCTAAAGTTTGGTGGCAACAAAATTTTTTCACGATAATTTTGATCCGACGGTGTAAATAAAAATCGCGACGACGACGACGTATGTACTTGCGGCGGTTCAAATGGCAGGATATTTTGACACTGATCATTGACTGGTTTCGACGAGGATAGCGATGATTGGGTTGCATGAGGAACTGTGCCAACTATTGGTGTAGTTGTTGCTGCTGTTGCTGGAACACTAGTACCAAAATCTTTCGAAAAGTTTGCCAAATAACCGCCGTTATGGAAAAACTGTGACAACCGATCGTGATTTTGTGCAAAATAACCATGTATCCAAGGGTTATAGAGTGAAAAATTCGTCAATCCCAGCGCTGTTGCAGATGCTGCCATAACACGTGCTTGATTCACTTCATCCGTTGATTCGGCAAAGTTGCGTTCGAAAGCTTTTGAGGCATTTTCACGATTCGCGATCAAACTTTCAATTGAGAAGGGTGTGGAAAATTTTGCCAACTTGGATGAAGTATTTGAAGTTGTTGTTGTTGCGTCTAAAGTGTTATTAGTATCGGCAGTAGCAGTAACAATTTGACGCGTGCTCTCCATGACGTCACGCTATTTTCCTAAGCAAATTTATTTTAATGATTTTGATAATTCATGGGGTATTTACTACTACCACAATTAGTAACACATACACACACTTAAGAGGCACATTCGATACGATTCTCTTTACTAAAAATTTTGTTCACGAACCAGGCAGTGAACCGTTGAAAGGTCTGCGATGAACTAAAGAAAACTGTTACATCGAAGTCTCAGTTGGGCGCACATCACGTAGACTTCACTTCATCAGCCAACATCCAATTGATGTGCGAACCAACCACAACGAAATCATACAGCAATATAACTCCGCCTTCGGTACAAACAAATCCAATATGGCGCATGGCTATGTGTAAACATGCACAAATACATAGCGGCTTTCGAACGTTGATGTAGTTGGCGAAGTATCACGTCGCCGTATTGGTTGTTTTTTGTTTTGTTGTATTATTCATTCCACTCGCCTCGGTGGCGGATGAGGGATATTTCTGTCTAATCAGCAAGATTTGTTGTTTCTGTTGCCGCCGTTCGGGTATCTCTTGAACTAATTGCGTTCTGCTTGAGTCGTGTTATAATAAAGCTGTCCAAATTCAACACGCCTTCCCATTAATGAGAGACATCGGCGGCAGCAGGAACGTCTCAGAGCAAAGATTAGTGACCAATTTGCAGAACACTGATTTTGCACTAAAAACATACATACATACGAATAGATATACATATGTATAAGATTATTTATATACATGAATGTTTTATATGTGAATGCTTGCGGTCGATTTTTATTTATGCCCTGTAGAGCCGGACACATCAGTCACACCTCGTTAGTTCTCAAAGTCTGCAAATTCTCATTTTTTTCTTGAAATTAAAAATATTTTAGTGCAAAGGAAATGATTCAGAGTTTTTGCATTTCAAAAGATTTTCTTCACTCCCACCACCTCCCCACTGCTTTTCTAATTGCTGCTGTTCTCTATATAATTTAGTACCCGAGCGTAACGTTGAAATTAATTCATAATTTGTGCGGCCATGCCAAATCATCCTAATGGTTTATTTCTATCAACATTAGTGTCGAAAGTTTTTGCTTGAAAAATTATACGATGAGGTGTTGAAATAAATGGCAAATTTATTTTTAACTTTCATATTTTCTTTCTATTTTTTAGGGTTTACTGCCCAGTGCGTTTTTTAGGGAAGGGTCTTCTACTTATCCCTAGGCTCATGACTCCAAACTAAAGAGAACTTAGTAGTGAGCAAAATCAGTTTTGGTCTGGAGTTTTGGTATTGGTTTTCGTAATGTTTCGAGACAAAGACTTAGTGTCCAAGACAAATTCCAACACAAGTCTTGGTCATTTATAGTTAATTGTCGTGTCCGCCACTTTCGAACAGAAAATCATTCATCAATACGAATTTCGAAAATTTTACAACACTCTTTAGCATTTTTTTTTTTTTTAATCTAAGGTCAAAATCAGGACCAACACTAAGACCAATATATATATTTTCTTAGAAATAGTTGCCTAAAACTAGCCCAATATTTACTTAAAATTAGACGATATGCCTCCCAAGTTTGATGAATAGATAATAAAGTTTTAGAGATATAGTGATCACTTAGAAAATCTCATCTTGACTCGCATAACTATTTGTGATCGATGAAAAATTATTTCAAATTTATTGGTCAATGTAAAAATGTACTATTAAATGTTAAATTAATGTTAACCAATATTTCATTACTATATGTAACAAGAAACGGTCATTCAATAGGGTAATTATTGAAACCATGAATTAATAATTGGGATACTTTTTTTATTATTGTTTGACCTTTAACGTAATAGGGTTTGAAAGAATGTAAACAGAAATTACTACCCCACGAATAGTGAAGTAATTTGTTCCTTTCATTGCCTATGTTCGTGTCCAAGTAAAGGGTAGGTAAGTAGAAACATGCTTATTACCGTTATCGATATGCATACATACATACATGTATTGACAGCTCTATAATTACCGTTCAATTTAATTATGTAAACAATTGCTTTTTTCCGATACAAATTAAAATCCATTTAACATGCTTACCCTTTGAGTGGGTAATCCTTTGAATGAGTCGGTTTTTCTCCATATGGTATTCTGAGTGGGGGCAGAATGGTAATGATACAATTATTGCTATTGCTAATAAACCGGAACAGTTAGATAACGTTGGTATGATATGGAGGCGTGGAAATTGTTGGTCAAATAACGGACAAATAAAATAAGTATGTACATTTGTTGTTGTTGTTGGTGTTGTTGTTGTTATTGAGTAGAGACACATGAAACTGTTCACATGCCAATTAATAATTTAAATTATTTGTGAACAGAATTATGGTAACAATCATAGAAAATAATTACAACGTGCTTTAATTTTACTTAATTTTTAATAAAATTATTGTATTAAATAGCTGTGGGATATGAATATTTAACACTATCCTCAAACCTCATTGTAGAACGTACACTGAGCCATAATAAAATTGAAGATCTTTGCTTCAAATAAAATCTCAAGGTATGCACCTTAAAAAAATATTTTTTCCATACAAATCTAAATACGCTTATCTTCGAATGTCGTGTGAGTTGTTTTACACATACGATACGCAAGTTTGCCGGGTTCCCGGGTTCGACTCCTGTCGCAGGGAAGTTTTTTTTTACTTTTTTATATTATTTTATTTTTTTCCTTTTTTTATACCCTACACCCAGGGTATATTCACTTTGTCCTTCCGTTTGTAACGCAGAGAAGGAGGCGTGGCAGATATAGAAAAGTATATATATTCTTGATCAGCGTCACCTCATGAGTCGATATAGCCTTGTCCGTCTGGCTGGCTGGGTGGCTGGGTGTCTGGCTGGCTGGCTGGCTGTGTGTTGAAATACACTTTTTGAGAAAACTGAGCAAGATATTTCAATGAAATTTGGTATACTGCCTCCGTCGTCAAAGATAGCTCGGGGGATTGAAAATGAGCGAAATCGGTCAACGGACACGCCTACCGCCCATACAAAAAATTTATTCAAAATGCAATTTTAGGAGTATTTTTCACGACAATTTAACCAAAATACTCATAAATACTAAAAATTGTATGCGCAAGCTTTGAAAAAAAAAACTGAGCAAATTCGGAAAGCGTTTTATGAGATATTCGAACCAAATTTGACTCAGACACTAAGAATCATAAATAAAAGCTCTCAGCGAAAATTGGGTGAAATCGGACCAGGGGGCGTGGTACCTCCCATATGAACAAAAGTTTCAAAATGCTATACTGAAAGAGTTTTTTGAGAAAATCCAACCAAACATCACTCAAATACTAAAGACTAAAAATGCGCTCTAAGCTAAAACTAGAAGAACTCGGACAAGAGGGCGTGGCACCTCCTATATAAGCAAAAGCTTCAAAACGCTGTACTGAAAACGTTTTTCACTCAGACACTTAAAACTATAAATGCAAGCTCTGAAAAAAAAACTGGGTGAACTCGGACACGAGGGCGTAGCACCTCCCATATGAGCAAAATTTGGAAAATACTGCAGTGTAGGGTATTTAATGTTTGGCCAGGCCAAGTTTTACACCCTTACTAGTTTTATTGTAGACCTTATCTTTTTATGTATCATATTTTTTATTTTTTTTTTTTTGTTGAATTGAATTAAAATTGAATAAAAAATGATTTTTGTAAGGAAGCAGACAAAAAAAATATTTTTGAAGATGCATGCCTTCAAATATAAAATTTTGGTTCGAGAGACATTTCTGTTTTGACCTCTTCATCACATTGGTCAATGGTGTAGAGGTCTAACGAGTTTGTTAGTAAAAATAACATGTTTCTATCTATCATGCGGACGGTCGTAGGTTCGTATCCACTAGCGGATCGTTTATTTATTTTTTTTTTATTGAAATTTAAATTCGTGTGTCTTCAATAAAAATATTTTGATCTTTGTCCTGAGTTTAATTTTGCCCAACTTCATTTTTAATAAATAAAGATGTTTTTTTTAATTTTTATTATTTTTTCTGCTCTGTGTAGGGATCTCATTTTAGGGATCCCTGCTTTTTTTACTATCCATCGCCGCCAATCACGATATTTGCGAAATTTTTTGAAAGGATATAGTTAGTCAATTTAGTAGACTCTAATCATGTATATTTTCAAAACAAGTTTTCAATTTTTTCAAGCACCGTGCCTTAATGTTATTTTGAATGGATTGGAAATCCTTTTGTCCAGATTATTCGAGGAAGAGTCTTATTCTGAAAGTGACAAAAATGTCCACAATAAGCAAGTTACTGAAGAACCAAATAATTTAAAAGAAAAGTTGCAAAGAGCTTTTGAAAATTTTACCCAAAGTGCGAAAAGAAAAACTTATGCTTAAAGTTTTAATAAATGAAGTGGACTTATTTTCTAATGGCGGAGATCGAGGCTATTATATCTAAAAATCTTTTAATTTTCTTTAAAATATTCAACCTATGGGCGTTGAGGCTGAAAAATGCATTTTTTCATTTGGATATATGAGCTGGCTATTTTGAAATTGCCCCAGATTCAGACAAGGGCAAAAGTAATATCATACACATTTTGTGCCATAATAATCGGTTTTTTGGCCGATATCAATTTTTAACATAATACCCTAAATTTTACACTATGAGGTTAAACTTCAGTGAAAGGAGCCCAATATAATTCATTTCTAACAGAATGTCAGCCAATTCATATCATTCAGGCCTGTTCCGTAATCCGTGTGGTTTCAATTACATACTTTTCATTTCGGTAGCTTTTTGATGAAAATGATGAGTCACACGATAAAAAATATTTGAATCTTTTATGTGGCGAATTACAGGTTCTACAAATAATATTGATTTGCATTCGTCTACAAAAGAGATTCCAATACTTTTTATACCCTACACCCAGGGTATATTCACTTTGTCCTTCCGTTTGTAACGCAGAGAAGGAGGCGTGGCAGATATGGAAAAGTATATATATTCTTGATCAGCGTCACCTCCTGAGTCGATATAGCCATGTCCGTCTGTCTGGCTGGCTGGCTGGCTGGCTGGCTGGCTGGCTGGCTGGCTGGCTGGCTGGCTGGCTGGCTGGGTGGCTGGCTGTGTGTGGAAATACATTTTTTGGGAAAACTAAGCAAGATAATTCAATGAAATTTGATACACAGCCTCCGTCGTCAAAGTTAGCTCGGCCCACGCCCACCGCCCATACAAAAAATATCTTCAAAATGCAAATTTTGGAGCATTTTTCACAACAATGCAACCAAAATACACATAAATACTACGAATTGTCAGCGCCAGCTCTGAACAAAAACTGGTCGAATTCGTTTTACTGAAAGCGTTTTTTGAGATAATCGAACCAAATTTCACTTAAATACTAAGAACTATAAATGCAAACTCTGAGAAAAGACTGGGTGAATTCGGAGGACGTGGCACCTCCAATCCTAGCAAAATTTTCAAAATACTGCTGTGTAGGGTATTAATGTTTGGCCAGGCCAAAGGTAACACCCTTACTAGTTATCATTCCACTCACCGTTTTCATCGAAAAGCCTCCTAAACGAAAAGAAATTGAAATCACACGGATTTCGGAAAAGGCCTGATTATACTACTTTTGCTTTTGAATGGACTCAGGCCACTTTCTAAATAACAGTCTCATAAATCCCAGTGTGCCAGACGGTTCATATCTTCGCTTTTTTATCCGTTTGCGGGAGAAATTCCAAAAAAATAAACGATTCGTTTTTTTTTTTGGGAATCTCTCCCGCCAACGGATCAGTAACGGATCCGTAACGGATAAAAAAGCGAAGATTTGAACCGTCTGGCACACTGGGATGTAACAAATTTCGTTAATTTTTTTAACATATTCTTTCAAATTTGAATTTAATTGAAGTTATTGAAAATTTTTCTTTTTTTTTGTTGCTATTAGATAATATGAGTAACATTTGTATTATATTTTGTGATGGAACAATGGTCACTCAATTGCTTCGAAAATAAACTTTTATTTGTTCGGTCTTTTTAAAAAATGCTATAATCCCGTGACTGATCTCGAAAATCTTTACTAATTGCTACAAAAAATCATTTGTTTTGTTAGGTAGCTCTCTTGAGAAACTTTTAACCTTATACGTTTTTCCCGTTGACCTTATTTCGATTTAGGTCTGACTAAGGACTCCTAGCTAAAATTATGAAAATGTTGCAATATTTCTCCTAATTAAACACTTGTAGTGTTAATCATTTTTAATTTTAAAGAAAACTATTATCGCCTAGAAAATTAATTTTAATTTATATTTAATTTAATTTAATTAATTAAAATACAATCATCATAAGATTCACAAAAGAAAAATTTTTAAAATTCTATTCTTTGTTGTTGTTTAAACTGATGACTGGCTATTATTTCAATTGTCTTAAGATAAAACAATCATACGAGAAGAGAACATTTTTGTAATTTTCTCGTTCTGTAAAGTTATGCGAACAATTTAAAACAATTTGTCAGTAAATAACGTTAAATTTGTTTTCTTGTCTCGCATATCCATACTTTTACCACTAGTGGTATTTAAAATTGAAGACGCGCACCCAGATCAGATACAGATAGGCAGACAGACCGACAGACAGAAGATTCACAGCAATTGCCCACAACGGCAACAAAGTTGCGTCTGCTAAATTGAAATCGAGAGTAAAGAACGCACGAAATGATGCAAGGACCGGGGCAGGCTAAAAAGATCTATTGGTGCGGCAACACCCGAGTGTCAACAGCATTCTGATTTATTTCAGAACATGAAATGCTTCAATGATTTTTGTTAATTTCAGATTTTTTTTCATTTACTTATATACGGATGATGAAAATAACGATAATGAGGATGTTGTGCTAACGATGATGATTACTTGATTGTATGTATATTCATATAATGCGGTCTGCTGTCTACTATCTGGTTTTGCCTCACTATAATATTGTGTATGCTCCCGATTGATTTTTTTTTTTAATTTCCTTAGTAAAATTAATATTTAATCGAATATGCTAATCTTATGCTGATCGAACCACCGGAAGTTGCGTTTCAGTAATGATTTTTTTGCAACACGTATAGATCTGCAGTCTCCACTTATAATCCTTTAAGGGAGCAACAACTTGATGTTGCATCTTATAAAAATATTGATTACAGTTTTGGCATTCTTTACTACTACTTTTCATACTATCCGATAACTCCTTAGAAGTGTAATCAAGACGAATTCTAGCACGTTTTTTAATGTTGTGCCAGTTCAATCCGATTTTTGTCATTCTTTACCATTTGGGCCTTCATGAGCTTCTGTCTCACTGCTTGTTACCAACAAAGCGTTGATTGACAAGTTTCCCTAGCATCTATTCTGATCCATCTTTTGCTATCGTCTTTCCATAATACGTGGGCTGCTATATTTATTTCTGGCCTAGGCAACACTTATGTCAATAGCTAAAATCTGGCAACACCATAATAAAGTTTGACATTTTTTAGCATAAACGTACTCACAACGTTTTGATGTACAAGTGTTATTTGTTTTGTTTACAGTGAGTTAAGAAAATTAATTTTTCCATTGATAACACTAGTCTACAAATGATTAAAAATTTTTTCCCCAGTGAATGCCATTATTCATTTTTTATGTAAAATGGGCTGCTGATTCCGAAAATCGCATTATTTTTATTTCGTGTCGTTTTCGAGATATCGGTCATTTTCGGTTTTCGGACCAAAAAAAAAAGGTAGTTCCATTTAAATACAAATATCTCAAGAACTAATGTTTGTATTATGTGTCATATTAAAGGTAATTAAATTACTTACAAATGATATTCACATCACTTTCGTTTGTTAGTTTCGGCGAAATAAATTGATTTCTAAAAAAAACATTTTTTTTTTTTCGAAAAAATTAACAAAAAATCAAAATCAACTGCAGATTTATACAAGAAGAAATAACTTTTTTATAATTTTTTTTTTTGTATCATAGACTATATATTTGTGAAGAAAATAAGATACCACTTAAAAAAATCGATGGAAAAATGCAAAAGTTCTATACAATTCATTGAAAAGTTACCAAAATGCGTTTTTCCCTATTTATTTCGTTTTTTTTTAATAAACTGTTCGATAATTAAAACTTTTTGTAAAACACATGAGAAAATCCAAAAAATTCTAAAAGTAGGCGTTAAAAAAAATACCCGTGTCTCGTCGTTTTTCTCCAGCACGTTAGATTTTTTTTTAATCGATTTTTTAAGTTTTTTATTAACAGCGCAATGAATTTAACTATATGATCCTTACATTTGAGGTGTATTATGTGTTCAGTAAACTTATGCAGGATATTACGAGGAATATTTTTGTAGAAAATTTTAGCCCTCTAAGACCTTTACAAGTTGGTCATATTGACCCCCCGCATTTAGGTCAAAATGACCCACGTGTCATGTTGTTGTTGTTGTCTGTTTTGGCATTGTTGTTGTTTAAAGTTGCAAATTTGAAGAAAATTGATTTGGTCCATTTTTGTTTTTTTCTATAAAAATTTATTAATAATGCAATTTCAGATACATAATGCATATCAAATGAAAGGAAATAAATTAGGCTTCCTAATTTAGTTATTAAAATTATAGGTTAATAACACATTTTTTGGGAAAAATAACGGTTTTTTGCAAAAAAAATCGGATGAATTTTTGAAAAATTGTCATATCTCGAAAACTATCACTCAAATTGAAAAACTTTGTATAGTCCGGTAAAATACCTTTCATATGACACCAATATTTTTAAAATCCATCCAGGGGTTCCCAACTTATACAGATTTTTATAAAAGATATATCCCGATCTTCCGATGACTATATCTCCGAAAGTAGATGCGCTCAGAGGTTGTTGTTGTAATTAATTCCCAGAGCCCTATTTGGGCAAAAAAAAAAAAAAAAAAAAAAAAAAAACAACAGTCGATAAAGTGGAATTGTTCCGTGGAACTAATGCCCAAGGATGCCTCTATCTCACGGTATGTCACATGACGATCTTGCATTATCAGTTCACGCACGGCAACAATGTTCTCTCTTTAATCCAGTTTTTCACAGTGCTGTAGGATGGTGCTTTATCGCCATACGAAGATTTAAGTTCATCAATGCACTCGTGTCGTGATAATCCACGTCGAAAGTTGTGAAAAATGATCGCACGAAAATGTTCACGAGTTAATTCCATTTTTTTGCCAAATTGATTTTTTCAAGTCAGTAACAACACAAATGATAGTCGTACGGCAAAACTTTCTGAGTCCGTTTTTGCTAAAAAAAGTCAAATTTATTATGGTGTTGCCAGATTTTAGCTATTGACATTAGTGTTGCCTAGGCCGGAAATATATATAGCAGCCTACGTATAAGTGGAGATAGGATTATACTTAGTAAGTTGTCATATGAATCTCGAAATTAGATATCGTTGCTTAACATTTGTAAAAATCGTTATTCAAAAGCATTAAGCACCACTGGTTGATCGATCATTCGATTTAAATATTTTCAGCTATGTGGTGACATTTGTATAGGACATCTATATTTTATAAAGTTGTGCAAAGATACTTCTAGCTCTTTACTCTTGCTGCTAAACTTTCTGCAATTCCGCCTTGGATAGTGAGCAGTTGCACTCATATTTATATTGCTTCCATATAAGAAAAGTTTCGGATGACCATTCTTGTGGACATCATTTCTGTTTTCGCAGTATTAATATGTAATCCAAAGTCGGCTGCCCGATCACTTAGCTATGTAAGGTTGTTTTGAATATAGTAAGTTAGGGTAATGTGGACTATGTGGGTAATGTGGTGCACCATTTTATTTCCCATATATAAAAATTCTGGTTACTTATACATAATAAAGCTCGAAAAACATATTTTTTACGCTCTGTGGCTTTTCTGTTATGCTCCTTACATATGTGCAATTTCTTTATATTAGCTGTGAGGTCAAAATGACTTTTTTTAGTACGTACTGAATAGCTAAATAATTTCCTCAGAACTCTGTTTTCTAAAATTCAAATAACTCTAATGCATTTGCGGAGCTATTATTCAACGAAAAAATGCATAAGCACGTCTGATTTTACATTGCTTTTATATATTAAATGATTATTTCAAAAAAGTGATGTTTTCGGATAATGTGGCCTACCCCATATTATTTAACACTGATTACTATTACACCTTAAAAAGCTAATTACATGTGTGGAACACCCGAGTTTGAGTACTATGGTGCACTATTTTACGTATGATTCGGTATTCTTTATGTCTTATTCATTTGTTAGTGCGAATTTTGTTTATCTTACAAAAAAATATTCTGTAATAAGCCTTTACAGTTATTTTATAGCAATTATAATCTAAAATAATACAACTCGACTTTTAGTCAACAAAAGTTGCGAATAACGGAACTACTTTAGGAAATGGACAGGGTGATCCACATTACCATTATCTGGCCTCACGCTTGAAGAAGTTAATATTTTATTTTATAAATTATATAATAGTGAAAACAATAGAATAACTTAAGTTACTCTATTGGTCAAAATAAATCAATTTTTCTAGATTACCCTAAAAGTACCACTCATATTCTTAGTAGATATTCCTGTGATGTGAAATAACTCCCGCGGGCATTATTTTCCTAATAAAAAAGGAAATAACTTCCTTTATTATTTTATGTCACTCCACCATTCCTTAAAACATGTCAATACCCCGAAAACCTTGTAAACTCGTAATTGTTCTCAAAATCAGACAGTTTAACCAGTCTACAAAGTTTTCAAGACTAACTAAAGGCGTTTTTCTTTTTTCGTTCGGAGTAGAGTCTGAGTGTTCAAAAAATAATTTGTGTTTCTTTTTTGTTCAGAGTGAAATCTATGAGCTCAGAATGAAACGACGGAGCGTTCAGAGTAAAAGACGGAGCACATCAAAATAGACATTTGAAAGTAGAAAAATAAACAAAATAAAATAAAAACAAAATTGATTTAAGATTGTGCTGGTTATTGTGAAGTAAAATAAAATATTTATTGATGTAATGACCTTATTTATTTAATACTTAATAATTTTAAACTGCGCTCACATATACAGACATATAATAAAACAACTCAAAAAAACATAAAAACAGAAACTATCGCTTTTTCCTTCATAACTCAACGAATGTCAAGGCGTACAGATCATACGCATTGTTTATTTGTTTCTTTGTGCGTGCGCTTTTGGAGTTGTAAGAAGCGATATGGTATTTTAACAGGCTAAAAAGCTTGATTACAAACGAATTTAAATCTGTAGTACGGTTTCCAATATATGAATTTTTAAAAAAATTTGGATCTATTTTCTAAAAACAACTATTTTCCCCAAAAATGTGTAATCAACAAGTACTTAATGGACGGGGGTAGTAATCAGAATTTTCTATTTTTTATTCGAGGAAAGGCCATATCAGGAGCTTCTAACATAAAAGGAACTAATCAATTTTGAAATCCTCTAATTATAATGGCTATAACTATTAATTTATATGGGCACGGCCACCGTTGGGAACGTTACGTTCGCACGCACATTTTTGCCCATATCTCTTTGAAAAATAATCAAACATCATGATATCTTAAATGCATGTAATAAAGCTCCCTAAGGCCAATACTTTGTAGGAACAAAGTTTTTGTCTATCGCTCATGGCTTAGAAGTTATAAGAGTTTAAGTGCCGTTGGGAACGTTATTTTTTTTTTCAACAATTTTTGAGGTCAGTGCACATTTTCTAAAAAGTCTGCGAATCTAGTAATGTATTTTTCCGAACATCTTTTATAATATCAAGATAAAGGATCAAAGCTAAGATTGGAATGGTAATTTTGGTGAAAAAAATGTTATTGGTGGACTTACAGACATTAAAGCAACGTTGGTTTCGTCACGCAAAAGCGTTGGGAACGTTACGCATACGAATTTCTATAAATAAAGCGTAGGCAAATACAGCCAAACAGTCCAAACATCCATAAAGATGAAAATATGTGAATATTTCATTCCTTGGAAGGTTTCCATTTACACTACATTACAAATTTTTTGTTCCAAGACCTAGATACATATTTTTTTTTTTGAAATTACGATTTCTCCCAAAAGGATAAAGCTATCTACATGAAACTTGGTACAGATAATACTGAGAGCCATTTTCTGAACAGGATTAAAATTGAGCGTGATCGGTTAATGTCCACGCCTACCTCCCATATATGCTAGTTAAAACGTTGTATGGGAAGTAGGCGTGGAGATTAACCGATCACGTCCAATTTTAGTCTCAGGCAGCTTAGTAATATTGTCGTTATCTGTACCAAATTTCATGCATCTAGCTAAATTCTTTTGGCCACCAGTCTGGGTTCAACAAAAAAAATGAAATCGAAAATAATTTTTTTTCTGTTTTTTTCAGATTTTTATGTTGAGCCCTGACAGGTGGCCGAACGGATTAAGCTAGATGCATGAAATTTGGTACATGTAACAAGAATATTACTAGGTTGTTTCGGAAGCTTCAAAAAGCCTGTAAAGAACGAAATATTTGTGATATCCTATGCACTTGGATAGATCTCAAAATAGCAATTAACGTGATTTATGTCCATAACTTCATCTTCAATCCAACAGTTCTTATTAATTGATTAAAATTATTGTAACGAATTTCTATCCCTTTCAACACAGCGTGGATTCAGAAGAAATTTTAGTGCAAAAATATAACTTATGATTTTTGATTAAAAAATGTTGGGAACGTTACACATATTTAGTGGCTATGTTCACCATGGTAGACACTTTATTTAAGTAATTTTAAAATGGATTCAGAAATTAGACTGAAAATACTCGAAAAAGGTGATTGCATTTTAATATTTTACCCACTAACTTCCGCTACAAGAAACTTCTTAAAATATTTCGTTGGGAACGTCACGTTTTTTATTGCGGTAGAATTCATCGCCAACAAATATGCATAAGCAACTGGTTTTCCTTCAAAATATCAATGTTAATCCTTAATTTCAAATATTTTCTTTCTGCGGATATCAAAATTGCATTGATACAATAAAAATAAAGCAAATTTTTACCTTCTTTTCGGGACTTGTTTTTTTGTCATTTTTTTTCTTTTCACAAGCAAGAGTAAGTTTTTATGAAAAAAGCACCCCTTAAATCAACTTATATACTTGAAAATAGTATTTTTGGACAGCATTAGATGTAAACTTATGAAATATGGGCAAATGAGTGGGAGATTTAAAGAAAAAAAAAAAGTTGTATAGCTTCGTCTTACGTGGCCGTGCCCATATATGGTTTTTTGTCAGTCCTTCGTACGAATTGTACAAAGTGCTGGGATATTAATGAGTGAGTATTGTTACTAGGCATCGTATAACAATTTAAAATTTTATATAAAATATTTTGTATGGCAATAATACAAGCGATAGCAAATCGGTCGTGTGGGCGCTTTCATATGCCGAAATGCAGAATCAGATAGTTGCGCAACTATCCTGTCAGTGGTGTAAGCCAGCTCTAAGTGAACAAACTTATTTATTGAGAACTTAGTTTTAAGTGGAGACGCTGCTTTATGTATTTTTGATATGAAAGTACATGTTGGCAACGCAGCTCTATTGACAAGAGCAACAGTGTAGTGGTGTAGTCTTTCATAAATTTTTTTTTTTTTTAACAATATTAACAAATTCCAATATTGCATAGTTAATTTAAAACTCGTTTTTGAATAGTAGTGCTTAAACGACACGCGACAGCTTTGATTTAAGACGCGACCTTTATAAAGTAAAGAGCTTGAAGAAAAATAAAAAGACAACCAAAAACGCGAAATGTGGATAAGTGGTGGCATCAACAGAAGTAGCTAACAAGAGATTAAATAAACTTTTTTTTTTTTACTTCATAATTGCAACAGCATTTGTACGATTTAAAGAAAACAAATACCATCAACGGTGATGCTTTTGCTCACCTGCACAGCTGCCCATTCGATGATTGCTTAATGTCCGAAATTGGAGCTTCATAAAAAATGTTAAAGACGAAGAGATGAATAAAAACAATTAACTAATAAATAATACAACACAACAAAAGAACGTCAGATTTGTTTATATGTAAACGCGACAGCAGAAGTAGTGGTAGTCTCCAACATCACAATCACAGCATGAAGAATAAGTTTTTGATTTCTTTAAGCCACATCACAGAATCAGTCAAGAAAAAGTTGTGGTCGCGTTCATCGTAAAACTGGAATTGTGTGCCATCAAACGAACGGGTCAAGCAACCAAACGGGAATTTAATTTATAGTCTTATCACTTTAGTTTTTAATTAATACTAATTAATATTTTGGAGAAATTAATAGCCAACTCGACAACAAATCGGGAACATCTAGCCCGTTTTGGCTGCCAGTATCAGCGGCAACACTTAGTTAAAATTCCTAAAAATTAAAAGCAAAATATATTTTGTCAAAATTTTGTGTCAAAAAAAATGCTACCTCGTTTTCGTTCTTTTTACGGCAAACTCGTTGTATTTGCCATTGTAGCTTTGTGTTTTATACTTTACATAAAAATTTTAAATATTGATGAAAAGTCATCACTGTCCTCCAGACATCATCCTTTTATCAGCGATCGCCTGCAGCAGCTTCAACTTCCAGGCGCAAATAAATTTCCCGTGTCTGAAAATGAAATATTTGAATTACCACAAGTTCCACCTCTTCAACCAGCTGTTGCCGCTTCAGTTGCCTCTGATTCACCTTATGAAATGGCCATACGTTTAGACTTGCAAAAGCAAGAACCAGGTCTTGGTGATGATGGTGAAGCTGTTCATTTGCATGGCGAAGCAAAAATACGTGGCGATGCAATCTATAAGAAAATTGCACTCAATGAAGAGCTAAGCGAACGTTTGTCTTACAATCGTACTGCACCGGATGCGCGTAATCCACTTTGTCATAAACAGCAGTTTAATGTGGCCACATTACCAACGGCCAGCGTTATCATTATATTCTTTGATGAACCATTTTCGGTGCTGTTGCGCACAGTGCACAGCACACTAAATACATGTAATGCGCATGCCTTAAAAGAGATCATTTTGGTGGATGATGGTAGTACGCATATGGATTTGGGTGGAAAATTGGATTATTACATTAGGTCGCGTATTCCTAATGGTAAAGTACAAGTACTTCGCTTAAAAACTCGGTAAGTTTATTAGTATTGTTAATCAGTGTCGTAGATAACAGACAGTGGCCCATGCAGGCTTTTTAAAAGATACATCATCAAATCAAAATAGTTTAATATACTTAAGAAAAAAAAAGTAATCAGCAGGTCTAATCTTGTTGTCTATTTTATGTATGACGTAGATGGTAGTAAAACTTAGTATTTTGTTATTTTGCCGCGAAGCTTGTAGTACTAATGTCTATTAGTCGCAAGGTCCCTAGATTGGGTTTTATTTTTAATATTGGGAAAAAACATTTTTAAATTTTTGGTTTCAGAGAAACTTTATCAGAAACACTTTTAGCCCAGGAAAATAAGACGAAAAAAGAGCTGTGCGAAAAAATTCCCAGTGGAAATTTTTCACCGGAATTGTCTTTATTTATGCATGATACACAAACTGTGAAAAGTCCATTGCAAAGTCGTGTGCGCATAAAAAGTTATTCGGGCTCAAAGGTAGCTAAAATCAGTTTTTTACATGTGCACATATCGCTTATTTTTTGTAGATCTTGTAATTTTCTACAAATTTGGTCCCGGTACTTTTTATCGTAGTACTTACCAATTCGCAGATATCCTTAAAAAACCAGTAATTTCGAAGCTTTAACGGTTATTCAAGAATATTTTTAAGGTTATGAGCCGTTCGAAAAAAAAAATGTTGTACGGTATATAGAAAATTAAATTATCTTTCAAACGGCATTTTAATTTTGTTTGTACAACTTCTCATTGAAGAGTTATTTCATTTTGGTGGATGATGGTAGTACGCATATGGATTTGGGTGGAAAATTGGATTATTACATTAGGTCGCGTATTCCTAATGGTAAAGTACAAGTACTTCGCTTAAAAACTCGGTAAGTTTATTAGTATTGTTAATCAGTGTCGTAGATAACAGACAGTGGCCCATGCAGGCTTTTTAAAAGATACATCATCAAATCAAAATAGTTTAATATACTTAAGAAAAAAAAAGTAATCGGCAGGTCTAATCTTGTTGTCTATTTTATGTATGACGTAGATGGTAGTAAAACTTAGTATTTTGTTATTTTGCCGCGAAGCTTGTAGGACTAATGTCTATTAGTCGCAAGGTCCCTAGATTGGGTTTTATTTTTAATATTGGGAAAAAACATTTTTAAATTTTTAGTTTCAGAGAAACTTTATCAGAAACACTTTTAGCCCAGGAAAATAAGACGAAAAAAGAGCTTCTGTGCGAAAAAATTCCCAGTGGAAATTTTTCACCGGAATTGTCTTTATTTATGCATGATACACAAACTGTGAAAAGTCCATTGCAAAGTCGTGTGCGCATAAAAAGTTATTCGGGCTCAAAGGTAGCTAAAATCAGTTTTTTACAAATATCTCGCTAATGCTAACTTTTACAGAAAAATGTTGGTCTTCAATTTTGTAGCACAGAAAAATTTCCTACAAAATTACGTTAAAATTATTTGCGTACGACTTCTAGTTTAGGAGATCTCCCAATTTAAAAAGTTGTTAACAGTTATGATATGAAATACTACTTATGAGTTCATATTAAAATATCTTACTTTTTAAATTGCAATAACTCTTCAATGAGAAGTTGTACAAACAAAATTAAAATGCCGTTTGAAAGATAATTTAATTTTCTATATACCGTACAACATTTTTTTTTTCGAACGGCTCATGACCTTAAAAATATTCTTGAATAACCGTTAAAGCTTCGAAATTACTGGTTTTTTAAGGATATCTGCGAATTGGTAAGTACTACAATAAAAAGTAATGGGACCAAATTTGTAGAGAATTACAAGATCTACAAAAATAAGCGATATGTGTACACATAGAATTAACCGTTTAGAAGATATTCCAAAAAACCCTTAAAATGCCAAAAAACCGGTTTCTATTGAATATCTTCTATACGGTTACTTCTATGTGTGCACATATCGCTTATTTTTTGTAGATCTTGTAATTCTCTACTTACTTACCAATTCGCAGATATCCTTAAAAAACCAGTAATTTCGAAGCCTTAACGGGGTTGTTCAAGAATATTTTTAAGGTCATGAGCCGCTCGAAAAAAAAATTTTGTACGGTATATAGAAAATTAAATTATCTTTCAAACGGCATTTTAATTTTGTTTGTACAACTTCTCATTTAAGAGTTATTGCAATTTAAAAAGTAAGATATTTTAATATGAACTCATAGGTAGTATTTCATATCATAACTGTTAACAACTTTTTAAATTGGGTGATCTCTTAAACTAGAAGTCGTACGCAAATACTTTTAACGTATTTTTGTATGAAATTTCCTGTGCTACAAAATTGGAGACCAACATTTTTCTGTAAAAGTTAGCATTAGCGAGATATTTGTAAAAAACTGATTTTAGCTACCTTTGAGCCCGAATAACTTTTTATGCGCACACGACTTTGCAATGGACTTTTCACAGTTTGTGTATCATGCATATATAAAGACAATTCCGGTGAAAAATTTCCACTGGGAATTTTTTCGCAGAAAATGTCTTATTTTCCTGGGCTATTTGAGGAAGAAAAATTGAGGAAAAAAACTTGGAAAAATTAGTGGAGTAAGCTTTGACATATTTTAGTAAGCTGTTTAATTTTAAAGAAAAACAAAGCTCTGGAAAAAAATTCAAAATATTCAACAGAGAATTTAATTTGTATGGCCATTACCCGGTGCTTGTTGCCTTTCCTTTGTCGTGGTGTTTTTTACAGATGTACCAAATCTTATTCATGTGTGTCTAATAGTTTTAGAGCTATGCTAAATTTTATTTAGAGCGTATTGCCGCCAGTTTTTCTGTTTAATGATATTCGTTCCATGGCCTTTAGATATGCTTGATGGCGTCAAATAGTTTCAAATATATGGCAAAATTTCCTTTTGAGGGGCGTGGCACCACCTATTTTGTCAGTGAATGTTATTTATCTTGGAGCCTTTTACATGTGCACCAAATCATACAGTTTCAGAGATATGCATGTCAAATTTTGTTTTTAAGGGGTATGGCACCGCCCGTTTTTCTAGCCTATAACCTTCCCCCGATCTATACTGTGGAAATTTCAACAAAATCAGTCAAATAGTTTTCGAGTCTATAAAAGGTGAACAAACAAACTTTAATATTTAGAATATTAGTTGTTTTGAAGAAAATTTAAAGATTTGATTCATTTTGGGGAAGACATTTTTTATTTTTTTGAAGGTTTGAAATTTTCATTTGGGAATCTTGGTAAGTCATAAACTTGACGCGCATACATATTCGGTACATCGTAGAATGGAGAAATCTAGCAGTGCATGGGTTTTAAATTGAGAATAAAAAAAAACCATCGTTCCCTTTCCCAAGTGACGCCACTACCATTAACCAAAAAAAAATTTTTCAAAATAAACGAAAGGTTCGGTATCACTCCTCTGAGTGTACATTTTGTATAAAAAAATTTAAATTAATAAATAAATTGAATAGTTTTAGATGCAAAACCATGAGAAAATAATGATTTTATCTTAAAATGCATTAATATTTCAGAACCTGGTTTTGCAACCGCCGCACAGTGGTCGGAAAATTCAAAAAGCTGGGCAAAATTCTAAAATTCGGTAATAAGGGTTTTTGATGATGCTGATTACGAATCTGAAATCCATGAGAGATAAAACGCTCCGGATTTGATTGCAAAGTTATTAAGTAATAAAAATGCAATATGAAGAAATGGTTTTTTGCTACTCATTTATTGCATTTTACTACATTTTAAGCGCATTATTCTTAAGTTTTAGGCATTTCTCGTCTTTAGTGACCTAGTGACCGCTCATGAAATTTTCCGTAGAAAATTTATGTAGAATTTTTTTGGAGTGAAAAAGACCCATAAAAACAAGATATAAAAGGTTAAGATATTATGAAAAATGGTTCCTTGCATGATTTCATGATGACCTTCGAACAAGTTTTATACAAAATGAAGAGTTTTAGAGTGAGATGAAATTTAGAAAAAAAACTTTTTTGAGGTTATTTTAGCCAAAAAACAGCATGTCGTTGATTTTAAGATCTAACTTTTTTATATACCTTGATGCAAGACGAAAAAATTTGATATATATTTCGACTCATTCCGAACATTTTTGAGATCGTAATAAAAAACTAGTAAGGGTGTTTTTACCTTTAGCCTGGTCAAACATTTAATACCCTACACTGCAGTATTTTATTTATTTATTCCAAATTAAAATTACAAAGTCTTGTTGGCCAAAATAAAAATATTACACAAAGCTTGAAAGTTACAGTACTTAAGACCACTTAACAGAAATTAGCATTAAATACATACATACGGACTTAATGATATACAGCTTCCCTATACAATGAAAAAGAACATTTTTCTTATATGGGAGGTGCCACGCCCTCTTGTCTGACTTCACCCAGTTTTTAACGTTTTCAGTATAGCACTTTAAAACTTCTGCTTATATAGGAGGTGCCACGCCTTTTGAAATCGCCATAACATTGTGAATGGTTAAAGTACAAAAATAGTATTTTATATCTGTGATATATTTTGTAGAGTCTAGCTACTCGTTTAAAATGATCGTAATCGGGATATTTGCGGCAATTTTTCAAGTACAACAATAATATTTGATATCTGAGATATAATTGGTTCCATCTACCTTTTAGTTGAAAATGGGTTGGATTGGATCCAGGACACGCCCACCATAGTGCGCGATTTTGTTTTCGAAACAGTTTTAAAACCCCCTAGCCATAATTTTGTCGTGACATAATAATTCTTTAAGAAAATTGTCCGCCATTTTGAATTTACCATTTTGTTTTCAAAAAAGTTGATGTCGAATTTTGGAATCAGCGCCCTAAAAACCCCGTTCTAGGCACAATTTTGTTGTGATATAATGATTTTTTACGAAAATTTTCTGCCATTTTTGAACCCTCCATTTTGTTTTCAAAAAGGTTGAACCGGAATTCGAAATTATTGGCCTCCAAAACCGCTCTCGTCACGATTTTGTCGTGATCATTTTTAGGGGAAATTTTCCACCATTAACCGCCATTTTGATTTTTTTAAAATGGTGCCCGGATGTGGAATCAGCGATCCCAAAAACATAAACTCTGGTAGAAACGCATTCTAGACCACTGTCCCTGTGCTTAAAAGCACCAATTATTCATTTAAACAAAGTATACGTTATATCTTTATTCTTGCCAAAAAATCAGCTATATAACTAAACTTTTGCTTAAAATCCAATCCAAACATAATACCTACTACGGCCATTGAATTAATCATTGAGCGTTTGAAACATTAACTCTCTATGTATTAATATATATACAGCGTTAACTATGAAGAAATTTAAAGTTTTTAGTCTTCATCTCACATTCGTAACAAGTAATGAAAAACCTGTTTCCTTATATCTTTTAAAATAAATGAAATATTTAGTAATTTATGAAGACTTTAATGTTATGCTAAATATGCACAATTTCTATGATATGGGATTTTTTTTTTTTAATTTTGCTCTTCTTCAAAAGGTTTTGTCAAAACTAACGCTACTATTTATTATTGTTGTTTTAGAATCGTAATGTATACAGCTAAAGATTTTATAGCAAATGCATATTGCTCCCACCTACCAGTTCGAAAAATGAAATCACTAAAAAATATTGTGTTATTCCGGTCAGAGCTGGATTAAGGGTATAATCCATGAGGCCCGGGCCTATTTCTGAAAATTTATAAATTATTTGAGCCGTTTTTTTTTTTCTACACTTCGAAAAAGTGTTAATCGACCCTGGCTGAACCACGTGAACTCCAAATTATTACGTCTTCTCTAAATAGATTGCATAGGTGTGTAGATATGTGTCTGTTTTATAAAATACAAATATCAATAATATATAAGAAAATATTTACAAAGCTGTTTTAATTTTTCGCTAGTTATTTCTTGCGTTTATTTGCTAAATTGCTATGTAATTTATATTCGTACTCTGTTTTGTTTTCGCTTACAGACTTGGCTTGATACGCGCACGTCTAGCAGGCGCTCGCATAGCAACAGGAGATGTTTTAATTTTCCTTGATGCACATTGTGAAGCGGTTATTGGATGGTGTGAACCTTTGCTTGATCGTATACGAGAGTCACGCACGAGTGTTTTAGTTCCTATAATTGATGTTATTGACGCCAAGGACTTCCAGTATAGCACAAATGGTTATAAATCCTTTCAGGTTGGTGGTTTTCAATGGTCTGGTCACTTTGATTGGATCAATATTCCGCTACGTGAAAAGAAGCGCCAACTGCGTGAATGCAAACATGAGCGTGAAATATGTCCTGCACATAGTCCAACAATGGCAGGTGGCTTGTTTGCCATAGATCGGCGATATTTCTGGGAAGTTGGTAGCTATGACGAGCAGGTGAGTGTTATTATTTCTTTGCAATTTTCACATAATCAATCCGTTGTTTGATGTTCAGATGGATGGCTGGGGTGGTGAAAATTTGGAAATGTCCTTTAGAATTTGGCAATGTGGCGGTACTATCGAAACTATACCATGCTCCAGAGTTGGTCATGTTTTTCGTGATTTTCACCCTTATAAGTATGCTCGAATATTTATATAACTAATTTAAAATACTTATCATTTTGATTCCTTTGCATTTCCTAGATTTCCAAACAATCGCGATACACATGGTATCAATACTGCACGTATGGCACTTGTTTGGATGGATGATTATATAAATGTTTTCTTCTTGAATCGTCCTGACTTGAAGTTTCATCCGGATATTGGCGATGTAACGCATCGTGTGATGTTGCGTAAAAAGTTACGTTGCAAAAATTTTGATTGGTATTTAAAAAATATTTATCCTGAAAAGTTTGTGCCCACCCAAAATGTTATTAACTACGGCAGGTAAGTTCTAATTACAATTTTCATTTAATATCGCAAAAGTATACTTATCCAAACATATAAATCCAATAGAATTAAAGCCGCAAATTCTAATTTGTGCCTTGACGATTTACTACAAAACAATGAAAAACCATATAATATGGGAGTTTTTTCCTGTGGCAAAACTTTGTCAAAATCACAATTTTTCTCCTTCACAAATTCTCAAGTATTACGTAATGAGCTAAGTTGTGCCACAGTGCAGCATAGTGATTCACCGCCGCATCTGGTGGTGATGGTGCCTTGCATGGAAAAAGATGATTACAATGAACGATGGATATATGAAAATGAACGTTTCACTCACGTTAATACGGGACTTTGTTTAGATTATCGAGGCGTTAAGAGTATGGACGAAGTGCAGATGGCAACATGTGATGTTAAGAGTGAAACGCAACGTTGGGTTATAGAACATGAATAAAAAACGGCAGCTTAATTATGATACAATAAATTCTTAATTGATAAAGGTCTTTTGTATGAAATTGAACATGAAACATTTTCAGTGTCCTTTTTCTTTATAAATTTTATGTTCCTTTGCGAGAAAATCTTGTTTCCAAAAAAATTTTTCTTTAAATTTAAATTAACGAATTAAATTTAGTTCTCACAAATCAAACATAGTACTATGAAAAGGAACAAAATTTGTGTATTTTTAACATTTAATGCCAGTGCGATTTCGTTAATTTTTGTTGGCGTTGTACAAAATCAAAATTCAAGTTTAAAATTTATAACATTCAACGAATTTAAAATAAATGAAATTCTGAAAATGACCAAACAGATTTATAATTAAGTAAAATCACAAACACTATACTCCAAAGGAGCCGTGTCCGAATAAATTGTTTCATCACTTGATATGTTTTAATAGCTTTTTTTTCTTGAGTTCACCCATGAAACTTATACTTTTATTACAAATTCAAATAAAAGTTTTACTTAGGATTTAAAAGATTTAAGTCTGACTTAAACTTTAAAAAACTTTAAAAAGTTTATTCCAAGGGCCACTTAAAAAAACCTTGATGGGACATTTGATTCATATTTAGCGACTCAATATCTATAAAATAATTAATAAGAAGCAAAATTCATAGACTAAATGAAGCCAGAAACCTTTTTGATATCGCAGGGTTGATTTGAATGAATGACATTCAGTCACTTTATTTGTTTCGTCATATATGATAAAACAGTAAATGTTCCCTCATTTATTCCACAAAGGAAAAGATACTCACTGTAAGCTATCAAATTTTTTACCTACAAAGGCAGCTACAAACAAAAGGTTTCTGAGATATCCGATGTCTTTGGCCACGGGAAAATATAATTTTTTGTTTATTTTTTAAAAAAAATCATGAAATCTCAAATTTTAATTATCAGGTCTGTTCCGTAATCCGCGTGGTTTCAATTACTTTTCACTAAGGAGGCTTTTTGATGAAAATGGTTAGTCACACGATAAAAAGAATGGAAATCTTTTTTGTGAAGAACTGCAGGTTCTACAAGTTATATTGATTTCTATTTACGAAAAAGTAACTGTTTCGGAAATATTCGATGAAGTCGAGTTTTTCGACTTTTTGCGGTTTTTGAAAAATATTTCCTAATTTAGTCAATGTTATTTGTAGAACCTGAAATTCCTCACAAAAAAGATAAAATACTTTTTACCGTGTGACTCATCATTTTCATCAAAAAGCTTCCTAGATGAAAAGCAATTGAAACCACACGGATTACGTAACAGGCCAGTATAACTATATTATTAAATGCTTTGAAAAATAACATAGTCTTATAATGATTTTCCGTTCCGGTATTCTATAGCTGATAACGAAAGCATGGGACCTCCTATGTAAATGAATCTGAACTTGGTTTTTATCTATCGCGTCATAATTCTAGGATATCTTGTAAAATCACTTTTTCGAGACATTTTTGAAGCCTTATCACACTAACAATAAATAGCGTAACGGATACCCATAATCTAATACTTCACTTGACTAAATTATGTTTATATGGAGTTGAGATGGCTGTACTTCAATGGATGATAACTTATAAAGTACTAAATTTTTATAAGGAAGTTGATAACTACTCGATGCTTTTCGCCATAATAGGTTACACTTTATCCTGGAAATAATAAATTCAGCAATCTCCAGTTTTTCATGAACTTGTCCGATAGTTTTCGAACTGAAGCCTATCATCAAATGCAACTAGATGTTTCAATGCCATCATATGGTTTACTATAGCGCTTAAGGATAACTCAAAACTCTGACGTGATAGAAAAAACAAAGTTCAGATTTGTAAATAGGAGGACCCAAAAAATTCGGGAATGGAAAAAAAGTAAATTTGTGTAGTTATTATTTTTATGAAAGTTTACAACTGCATTCCTTAAAGTGATTTTAAAATTAGCATTTTTTTTTTCTCTTAATTTTGCAAATATATTCCGTACCATATTTTTATAATATATACTTTAGTATGAAAATCAGTTGTTATTTTATATTGTTAAACAATTATGTATCTTTTATGTAGAACTAATACAGATATTTAGGCAAAAGTATGTAAAGTAATCGAGAAAGTCACACGACGACGAACAATTGTCACAAATCGCTTATATTAATGCTATATTGTATGACAAAAAAGGAAAAACTGACCTCAAATAGAATTCCATAAAGCCTAAGTGCTTTTGTAAATTAAATTGGCACAAATATTTTTTTTTTTTTTATTATTATTATTAGCTTGAAGCAAAGCAAATTTATGTTTGCACATAATATATTTATATTTTCATTATTGTAAGTTGCAATTGTAATGAGTTATGACTTCATTATTGAAATGCATACAAAAGCAAGACGTGGAAGTGCGGACAAACCCTGCTTACTTAAATTAAAATTTAAGTATTAGCTTGAGAAATGCAACGAGATACACAATGTTGCTATATGGAAAAACTTTACAGATCTTAATTTTTGCTTTAACTAGAATCGAGTACATACTTCAAATTTTAAACAAGTGCAATGTAAAAATACTCCACCTATTTTGTCTAGCTTTCAAAACGAAACAATTGAATCTCACATATATCAAAATATGCATTCCTGAAGGACGATGATCCGATTTCACAATTTTCAGTTAACTTTTGCGGGAACGTTAACTGTCAGTTGACAGTAAGGGCCTCTTGCTTATGGCAACGCAATTCAATTGCATTGTCTAGTTGACAACTGCTACAAAGCAGCCGTTTAAACTGGCAACTACAAAATGCAACTAAAAGCCAACTGACTGTTACAGTTACCACATCGGCAATACGAATTTTAAGATGGCAACCAAGCATGCAAAATTTTAAATTAACTGAAAGTTAAATTTGAAACAAACATTTTGATACCGACTTATAAATAATATCCCAACAAACAATTTTATAACCTTTTCAAGTTAACGCTTGGAAAAAGTTAATTTCCAAATGTTTTCTTAACCAATTTTCAAACGTTTGCAAAATGTTGTTTTTAGAATTTTCACAATTGATTTGCAAGGGTCATATCAACAATTGAAAAATATTTATTTCCAAAAATTTTTATAATCGTTTTCCAAACTTTCGAAAAATTTGTTATTTTATTTTTACAATGACTTATCGAGCTAAGTAAAACACAAGGCTTTTGAATCATACCTGGTACGTTAGGTTAGTTGATAAGATTGTCGACTCATAACTTGGAAGTCATAGGTTCGATTCTCAGTAAACATATATTATATTTTTTTTTTTTAATTAAATATAAAAATGTTTGGAAAATGTTATTAAACGAACATAATAAACACTAACAAAATGTTAATTGAAAAATTTAAAAAACAATTTAAAAATGTTGAATAAAAACATTTGGAAAATATTGTATAAAAACAATTTATGACAAGCTTGTCCCAAATTATTTTCACAAGCTTGCTATGAAGGGTCCAATTCCGAATATTAAATAATTAAATTTCAAAAATTTACAAACATTTTGCAAGTTAATTTCCAAACGAAACGTTTGTTTCAATAAGTGTGTATAATAAGCTATTTTCCAAACAATTTTGTTTGTTGAAATTACTTAAAAATTTTTTTTCTCGAAAATTTGTAATTTAAGAAAATCAGTCATTTACATTGCATATGCTCCTATATAATATTAAATATTATACTTAAATACATAATTATATATACGTATTAACTTTTAAAGTACACGTGTAAAACCTAAAACATTTATGTTATTTTGTTAACATAATTGATATATAAATTTGTAATAAACATCACTGCTGCTTATATTTTAATAATATAAAAGAGAAGAAAAGAAAAAAAAAAACAAAAATGGTTGTAAATAAACTCACTTGAACATTAAAAAAAAAACATATTTACGTATATATATTTTATAGTAACATTAAATTAAATTTTGTAATTATGTATTTAATAGAAAAACATTTTTTTATTTTTTTGAATGCTACCCCCAAGTGCAGTTCATTTCACATAAAAAATGTGAGTTTTGTGAGATGAACCATTGCTAAGGAGAAGCATTCATAACAATAAAAAGTTTTTTTTTCACCCAATCTCTATATGTATGTGTAATCTATACATGCGCCTATGTATATCAATGTCAATTTTTACCAAAACTCTTTAACTTAAAAGCACACTTTTCATATTTTGCAAGGAAAAAAAAAACACTATGCTGAAAATCAAATTTTATAAAATAAATTAGTAAATATTTTAAAACTATAATGCAAAATGTTTACTTTATTAATTTGAAAGACAACGCAGTAAGTACCGGAAGTAATTTTTAGGAGAGTTAAAAACAGCTTGGAACTCGATTACTACTGAAGTTTGGAAAAATGTTTTTCTTCTATTTCATAGATCGTCATTCTGTTTATTCAATAGAAGGCAAAAGTTTCTGCAAACTTTAATAGAAATGGTGTTAGAAATGGAGTTTTAACCTCTCTAGAAAACTATAAAAAAAATTTCGAAATGCTAAAAGCGCAATTTTGCTTTAAAAAATTATGTTCTGAGGTCTTTTGACAAACTTGTTAATTGCACTTAAAAATGATTATTTATGTCCTGCCGACAAAAAATGGTAAGATATCCTACTATTCACTATAAAATCATTTATATTTTGTCATGCCAAATATTTAAAAAAAATTCTAGCCCACTGTGAGGCATACAAACATTTATTTTTATAGGAACAATCCACGCCAAGTGTACCAGCTCAAAATTTGCCAATATGGTAGATCCGGTGTGCAAGAAGAACAATCCGGGAGGATTTGGTGCTAGTACCATTTGTTGTTAAAATACAGGGTGTTGAAGATGGCATTTTTAGTCATTTTCATGAAAAGGGTGTTTTTTCAAAAATTTATAGCTTACACTAAAGTTTGTAAATTGATAAATCTAAATAACTGGTCCCATTCATTTTGAAGTGTTCTTTTTATAAAAAAAAACTAGCTGGCCCGGAAGCGACTTTGTTCGCCCGTTCCCGATGCCCTTTTTACATATGTTCTAAGTCCCATCAGGTTTTTCAATTTGAATAAAATATATATTTATGTACCAACTTTTATAATGATAGCTCCCATAGGCGCAGAAATATTGCATTTTGAGTATCTTACTGTACGGGGGTGGCAAATCCCTTTCGTTCAATCCCTTTTAAGCTTTGCATTCTGAATAGTAGACGCAATAAGCAGCCATGTACCAAGTTTCATAATGATAACTGATATAGGAACACTTATATAGCATTTTGTGTGTTTTTTTCATATGAGGGGTGCAACGTCCCCTAGTTCAATCCCCCTCAAATTTTGCATGGTGAATGGTACATACATTATGCATAAGTTCACCAACTTTCATAATCATAGCTTGTGTAACTGTAGAGATATAGCATTTTTTGTATTTTTTTAATATGGAGGGTGCAACCCCCGTTCCCCTCACTCAGTAGCATCTCACCCCCTTAAGAACCTTCTACAGACCACAACATTTCATTTTCATATATATAGATATTTCTTGGTGAAACAAATTTTTTTTCACCAAAATTTTTTACACTTAAAAATACTTTTGAATTTTTTTTAAAAAAACCGCCCTTAGATTTTTTTTAAAAGAACTTTAAATTAAAGCATAATGTATAAGCTTTAAAATGATGTGTGGCTCAAGATGGGATGCGGACGCTAAACGGGAGTTTTTGGCTTTTGAATGCCCGCGGAAGGCAAAAATCATTTTTTACTCAAGAGGAAAGCATCTTACGAAAAAAAAGTGCTAGGCATAAAATGCTTAGAATCATCAAGGAAATAAGTGTGAAATTTTTTGGGAATTTTTTCGGAAAGTTAAAATAATTTTTTTTTTTTTTTTTTGAGTAGGTAATTTTTGAAAAAATTAAAAAAAAAAATGTTTCAAAAATTATTCAAAAAAAAAGTTTCCAAAAAAAATCTAAAAAATCACACGTATTGCTTGAACGATTCTAAGCAATTTTTGCCTAATGCACTTTTTTCGAAAGATGCTTTCCTCTTCCGCGGGCGTTCAAAAGCCAAAAACTCCCATTTAGCGTCCGCATCCCATCTTGAGTCATACATCATTTTAAAGCTTATACATTATGCTTTAATTTAAAGTTCTTTTAAAAAAATCTAAGGGGGGTTTTTTAAAAAAAAATTCTAAAGTATTTTTAAGTGTAAAAAAATTTTGGTGAAAAAACAATTTTTTTAAAAAGAATACTTCAAAATGAATGGGCCCAGTTATTTAGAATTATCAATTTACAAACTTTAGTGTAAGCTATAAATTTTTGAAAAACACCCTTTTCATGAAAATGACTAAAAACCTAAAAACGCTAACTTCAACACCCTGTAAACAAATGGTACTAGGACCAAATCCTCC
Source organism: Calliopum simillimum (assembly GCA_951812925.1). Lineage (NCBI taxonomy): Eukaryota > Metazoa > Arthropoda > Insecta > Diptera > Lauxaniidae > Calliopum > Calliopum simillimum. The sequence goes on from OX638370.1 coordinate 104,632,675, forward strand.
CGGATTGTTGCTCTTGCACACCGGATCTACCATATTGCCAAATTTGAGCGAAATCGGAGAAGAAAAATTTTGAACTGGTACACTTGCCATGGATTGCTTCATATATATGTGACTTGGTCTATTTCCAATTTTTTGCCGATTCGCTTAATTTGACCCTTAAAAGTTGTTTTCCAGCTGTTTTCACGATATTTTTTTTTTCGCACGTGAGCTCTCTTTTCAATGACCAGGTCACAGGTATAGATTTTGCTGATCAGCTGTTCTGTTTCGAAGTGGAATTCTTTGTCCAGATTTTCAATGCCAAATTTTTCTACTTACGAAATGGAATTTCTTTGTTGGTAAGTTTTTCGGCCGAAATTCATAATAGGGGTGAATGGTTTTTGAAGGAAACGACTATGGATCAATTAAAACACTTGCAAACTTTTTTGTATAATTTATATTGTTATTAATTTATTTTTCTTTCATTTTTTAATATAATTAATTTTTTTTTTTTGTTAAGACATCAAAATTGGAGTTTAATAAAGTTCATCATACATATTTTGCTTGTTTTAAGTATTTTTTTTTTTTTTTTTTTTGCATAGTGTATGTAATTTATTTATTTAATTTTAATAATATCTCTTTAATACTTGTCTTTATTCTTTTTCGTTTTTTTATTTTTTGTTCTCATAGTAATATTAAATTTCTCTTTTATTTTAATTTTCATTCATGTTATTAAAATATTAAGAAATGCAACAAATGTGTAATGTTTGCTTGCTGTATATAGCTATATATGTATGTAGTAAATGTGTACAATAATCTTTATATGTGAGTTTATGTGTTGTAATGTACGAAAATAATTGCAGCTCAATGTGTGGGACAACAATTTGAAATTAAATACCTACCATAGAATTTTACACAATATTAACAAAAATTTTACTTGAACTTAATCGACGACGAGATGACGACTGCTGACGTCTTGCAATAAGTAACATGATACATGGATGACATCACTAAACTACCAGTGTTATATTTAGGAACACAAACTTTAAGAGAATTGCTTAAATAAGTCTCCCAGAAGCCAATGCGGTTAAGTCCATTTTTTTCTGATATTTCTTTTTTGTTATATATGATGACCTGGGCTATTAAAGTATTTACTCGTTTCATCTTTTCTAGGTGTAACACCGTTTTTTTTAAAAACTCCTGACTATTTTGTAATATACATAATTTTAGTAGAATTTTAAACATAAAACACAAATTTTCTCAACCGCATTGACTGCTGAGGGACTTCAATATGGATAGAACCGTTGTCTTTTCCTCTAAAAAATATTTGGTTTAAATAATTTTATACTCAAAGAGACCGCAAAATCCAGTCAATCATGAAATCAAAATTTAGAAAATGAAATTGTTAAATAAAATTTTATTTAGGAATAAGCTACTTAATTTTTAATTTAATTTTCTGTTATAAAATGGCTAAAAGAAATAGTTCATAAAAATTACAGCGCAACACGAAAAGTCCAAACAACTTTTTGAATGCTGTTTTTGAAAGTACACGATGTTACTAGCAAAATCCTATTTATCTGGGTTTTGATAGTTTGGTTCCAGGTCAAATTCTACAGTACTGTATAAATTGGGTTCAAAGCTGCTTTTTCAAAGTTGCCACGGCTATAAGTCATAAACCGTTTGAGATTTTGTTTTCCTTTCTTCAACTAAAATGCAGCTATAGACTCAAGAAAAGAAAAGATTCAAAAAACTAACTCCAAAAAAATTGGGTCTTGGGCCTCAAAGCAAAAAGATATCCAAAAAATTATACCATTTTCGGACATAGCTACCAAACTATTCCTTATTTTGAAAAAACAATCAAAACAAAATTATAGCCATGACTAAATTGAACAACACTTTAGAGCACGAAAATAGCGTTCGAATATATATTTTTTTTTGAAAATTCACTTCGAAAAAAAATAGTTTTTAATTAATTTTTCGAGAATTTTATGATTTTGAGGCGCAAAAAACAGTATCAATGCAAATTGCATGCTTTAAAGAGAGTTGTTCAGTTTAGTCTTGGCTACAATTTTCTTTTAACTGTTTGGCAAAATACGAAACGGTTTCATAGCTATGACCAAAAATGGTATGATTTTTCGAAATTTTTGTGATTTTGAGGCCCAATGCTCAATTTTTTCTGGTCAATTTGCTGAAGACTTTCTTTCCCTAAGCCTATAGCTACAACTTTGTTGATAATAGGGAAGTTAAATTTCGCACGGTTAACGAGATATAGCTGTGGCAACTTTGAAAAAGCGAGTTTGAGCAAATAGGGTTTTGCTTGTACCATCAAGTACTTTCGAGATCAGCACTCAAAAAGTTGCTTGGATTCGATGACCTCAAAAATGTTGCACAGTGTTATCACTAAATATGGGAAAAGTAGATGTTAGGAATTTTCAACTTTTTCATTATTGTTGAATTTTTACTATTCCCTCATACATTTTTATGTTTTATGTAAAATATTACATCGCCAACTCAACAACAAGGAAGTCCAATTTTCTAGATTTTTTGGATGTTTAAATTTACACTGATCTAAGACTTTTCTAGGTTTGTTTTTGTTATTTTTCATATAACAGGATCACGGACTATTCCAAAACTAGTTTGCTAACTACTCCATTGGAAAAACAGACTAGTACAAATTCTGGTCCCATCACATATAAAGTTCTATTTACGTTTTACCAATTGTCTCCTTAAGCATTAGAATCGGACCAGAAAAAGGTCAATTGTCTCCTTATGCATTACATTCGCACCAGTAAAGGGCAATTTTTTTTTTTTGTCTTATTTATTTCAACAAATTCAATTTGACATTCAAATTTTACATAAATATGTCAAAAGGTTTCATAACCGAATGTGCTGAAGAGTTGTTATATATTTCTGAGCAATGTGTTCCGGGTTCGAATCTCAGTGTGGATGAACATTTTTTTATTAATTTGTTTTTGTTTTATACCTCGGCTGTTGGACATATGTTTCTGGAGAGAAATCAAAGTAATCACAAAAAAACTTAATTCGATGAAGACATTTTAATTTGGTTCTATCTTCGTGTAAAAGTTGAAGGAAAGAAGGATAGAAAAATAATGGGAAAGCCAAAAGTTTCGAAAATTCCTACCAGAAGGTGCTTTACACAGTTAAATTTTTTTTTCTTCGAGAATTGCGTCAATATAATACCAGATAGCTATCAAAACAGCTTGAGGCATTATCTTCTAGCAGTTTTTGCAAAGCACTGACTGTGTGACGAAGGGTTGGAAACCATAAAATTTAAAAGCTGCGCAAAATTTGTTTGTTTGTTAACATAACTCAAGGTGTTTTATTGTATTCAATGAAAAATAATGTTGTGCTCTATTGTGGTTGCCTGCATGTAATTTGACTTAACGCAGTTTAAGCTGACACTTGTGTCAAGTCATAGTGGAGTGGAGTTGGTTGACATCCATAATAGCCCAGTGTGCCAGACGGTTCATATCTTCGCTTTTTTACCCGTCACGGATCCGTTACTGATCCGTTTGCGGGAGAAATTCCAAAAAAAAAAACGATTCGCTTTTTTTTTGGGAATCTCTCCCGCCAACGGATCAGTAGCGGATCCGTAACGGATAAAAAAGCGAAGATTTGAACCGTCTGGCACACTGGGAGGGCACATAATTTTGTGTATTTCCGCTACGAAATTTTCATATGTTGCAGTAATGCGCTAGGTAAAATACCTTCAGTATTTTCTTTAATAGAAGATGCATTGTATCTAAAATATGTTTGTTTGCATTGCATTATTTAAATTTGATATCTTTATGATTGAAATATTTAGTAGATATATTAATGTATGAATGTATAATTTATATTCTTTACTTTTTCTATTCACTATCGCCATAAATTTATTAATTCTTTCTAATTGTTTAATTGCAACTTTTTTTTGTATCTCAATGATGATAATTTTTAATGCATATTTTTAAGGTACGGTTAATACGAGCTACATATTCTTCTTTGGTTTAATATTTTTTCTTTTCTTTTCTATTCTACAGCAACGGAAATGCATACGTACGTGGATAGGCTCGCTTTTTCTATTCGGAAAATATTTTTGTATTTTTATTTTTCTAATGTATAATATCCAGAGCTCAATATTTTAAAAGCACAATTAAAGCAGCATGCATTAGTATAGTAAGGGTTATTCATATTTCTTTTATTTCTATCGAACACTGCTTGTGCTTTGAGATGGAGTGTATGTATCGTTATTATGGGGTTATGTGCAGCATAGTGACATATCAATGATTATGATCAACGTTGTACTCTTATGCAAAAATCGTCGATATAAATGTCTGTTCCTGGTTAAGACTAATATATAAAACAAGTTCAAAGGCCAGCCCAAGAAATGTTTGCAGTTGAGCTTATGGCTGAATGTTTATCTATATCACATGTTTTCTGTAATCAATAGTTCCAAAAAAAAAAAAAACAGAAACTAGAATAGTCATTTTCGATGTACATTAGACCGGGTCGATTTTGAATGAAGCAAAATAAAATCATCCCGAAACCAACTCAAAAGATAGAGGCACTCTTTTTTTTTTTTTTCATTCTGAGAAAAACCAATGGAGCACTTTTGATTCTTCTGAAGGTCTATTTTGGCTAAAAAAAAAAAGTTTTTTGGTCATAATTTTTTTTTTTATTACAAAATGGTTCTTTAGAAATATAGACTATGTTCTTACAAAACTTTTGACGTTTAAAAATTATAAATTTTTTTTGGTGATATAGATAATATTCGATTCCAAAAATCGATTTCTTTACGTTTTTCAATAACGTGGTCGGAAAAACGATTTTTTACTCAAAACCATGGGAACTTACGAAAAGAGTGTATAGGGCAAAAAATGCTTGAAATTATCCGAAGAATAGGTGTGTATTTCTTCAGAATTTTTGGATTTTTTTTTATTTTTAAAAAAAATTTATCAAATTGAGTTTTCAGCTGTTAAGCTCAAGCTTGTCAGCAAAATACAAGGTTTACTTAAAACCAAGGCATCTACGAAAAAATTTCATATAACGTAAAATGCTTAGAATCCTTTAAAGAAGGAACTTTTGGAATTTTTTTTATGTTTTGAAAAAATATAAAATAGCTCAAAAAATTCTGAAAAAATTCACACATATCCTTTGGACAGTTCCAAGAATTTTGCCAAATATTATCTATACCCAAAAAAAAAAAAAGTTTTTAAACGCCAAATTTTTTGTAAGAACGTAATCTTTATTTCTAAAGCACTCTTGGGTATTCATTTCATAACGAAAAAAAAAAAGTTATGACCAAAAAACTGTTTTTTTTTTCAAAAGTGCTCCATTGGTTTTTCTCAGAATGAAAAAAATAAAAAATAAAAAATGATGTAGATATAATTTTTAAGAGCCCCTCTTACTTTTGAGTTAGTTTCGGAATGAATCTAAATTTCGAGACGGTCTAATGTACATATTTGTCAATGCTGATTTCGAATCCGTTCTCGGAACTGCTCTATCGCGAATGTTTTATGTTAGACCCCTTGCCTGAAAGTTCAAAAAATACTGTTTTTTGCTATATTTGGTATTTAGTAGGGTATTTTCCTTTGAAACCCAATTTATATTATGTCGATATCTTTTCTTCGAAATAGCGTAAGCTGAAATAACTATAAAACGTGTATTTGCACTTTTTAACTTTTTTTTTTTTTACGTTAAGGAATCTCCGATAGTAAAAGTTAAACCATTTTCGCATCGTATTAATATTTTTCGAAATCAAATTAACCTGGCAGTTCTCCAAATCAAATTATATTTTTTCCAAATCAATTGTCCAACCCTCTCCACATTTTGAAAGGTATTTGGTGGACACAGTATTTATCCTTATACCAAGTTTCACAGCAACTGTAGATACAGAGATATATGATATAAAGTGTATTTTTTGCAAAGTTTAATTTAATTTGATTGGAAAAAGGTTAAGTGTTGCAAAAATTAAAATTTGATTCGGAAAAGGTTTATTTTGATTTGAAAGAAGTTTAATTAGATTTGAGGAAGGTTTTTTTATGGGATTTGGAAAGAGTTTATTTTGTTTGGGAAGAAGTCTAACTTGATTTGAAAAAAGATCAATATGATGTGGAAAAGGTGTTTAACTTGGAGTGGAAAACCAGTATATAACCTCAAATATAGCACTGAACTTTTAGGTTAGTGTTACTCAAATACTTTTAGCGATAGAGCAATTCTGATTCGGAATCACCATCGACAAATACTTACATCGAAAAAGATTATTTTCGTTTCTGTTTAGTTTCTTTAGAAGACAAAAAAAAAACATTCACCCTTATCATCTAATTCGATTTCGATTCGAACTAAATTGAGTCGAGATTTTGCTATCCAGAATAAAAATTGAAAAATTTTTCAATTCAAATCGAATCAGTCTTATATCTAATTCGATATAGATTGCAAAAACTTTCGATTTCGATTCTGGATATCAAAATATATCATCGCAAAATCTCGATTCGATTTAGTTCGAATCGAAAACGAATTGCATGATAAGGGTGATTAAGATTCAAGCTTTCGATTTTGCGCAACATATCATTTCATTCTGGAGATATAAGACAGCGGAAAAAAGTGGTACCTAACGTCATCCCATTAAAATATCTAATTTGAATGCCGTGGTTATAACTGCATTATATATTTTAATGATAAGACCTGAACATTAACATGAATACTTGCTAGACGGGACGACGCCATTATCATTGATTTGTCACCAAGATGTTGTCGTTTTGTAGATAGTTATGTTAGTATAAAGGGTTGTGTTTTAGTAAGTACTTAGAGAGCATTGCACTTTTTTGCTTTCCTCTTTTTGGGCTTATAAAGTATTTAGATTTTTAAGAAAAAGAGTTGAAATTTAAATTTCTTAAAAAATTTAAGCATGCATTAAAGTTTAAGTTTAATTCATTTATAGTATGCTTGATACTTTTGTTTTTTGTTAGTTAAATTTTAAGAAGCTCATCTTGATTAATGTACTTTATATTTATGTATTTATACTTTTATTTATCATATTTCTTTGCTAATTTTCAATAAGTTCGAGTAGTTAAGTATATGAATGCATGAATTATTTATTTTTGTTATCTTTGGTTTGTTTTACTAAATGCAATTATTTCCATATAAACTTTTATATGTACATATGAACCGATGATTTGGAGTTATTGTTTTGTATGTAGTCCTTGTAGATTTTGCTAATATTGTGTTTTAAGCCAGGTTTAATTTATTCTGTTGTTGATTTTGTGTGCAACTTTTTAACTTGTGCTCTTTCTTAAGTTAAAACTTAAAATAAAAAAAAAACAAAAGCAGGAGGAAGCGGTAGCTTACAGCTGAAAAAAAAGGAGTTTTAAAATAAATATAAACAAAAAAAGAAAACTAAACAATTTGTATTTTCACAACAGTTTTGAAAAAGCTTTTGTGATAGAATAATTTTTTTTTTTTTTTTTTTTTGGGTTTTCGGGAACGAAATATTATTTTTTATTTTAATTTTTTGAAAAAAAGGAGTTATACATTAAATTTTGCTTTTTTCATTTTGTTTATTTTTTTTTTTTTTTTTTCTTTTGAATACTTAGATTCAGTATATAAGTATGTAAATATAAAATGATTTAAAATGCTTTTAATATGAATTTTGGACGTTTTTGTTTCCGTTTCCGGTTTGCAGCTGAATCTCATTCTCATTTTAATATTTTCTCAATTGTATTGTAACGTACGTTCTCTCTGCGCAACACTTGGCGACGCGGCAAAAATTATAAAAAAAAGAGGAAAACTTATTTCAAAAATATACATTTAGTTTTTCCTGCTTGTTTTTGTGTTTAAAAAACATATTTCATTCGAGTATATTAAATTGATTTTTTTTATTTTTTTTTTTTGTCTTTGCATAGTTTAGTAAGTCAAATTGAATGTAGAATTGTTTGTTTTTTTTTAATATTTAATATTTTTTATACATAAGTTGTAGTTTTACACTTTAAGTTGCATTGTAGTTTTAGTTGTAAATTTGCAATATTTAGTTATTGTTTTAATTTGCAATTATCTCAGACATAATTTTGGATGGATACTTACGTAAATGTTCTAAATATTTTTTTTTTTTTTTTTAATTTTGGTATTTTTTTTCTTCATAATAACTATAAGTTTTTGTAATGTATGCAAATATATTTATGTATGTATAGAAATGTCAATAAAGTTGACATGTAATTCGTTTTAGGTCGGATTTAATTGTTTGCATTGGAATTTTGTAACTTTTTTTTTTTTGTTGCTTTTTTTGTAACAATTTAATTTTAAGTTTCATAGTTAATAATATAATTTTTCTTTTGAACAGTTGCGCATATTTATTAAATCAAGAATATTGTTAAAATATGCGCAGCACGCGTTTTTAAGTTTGTTAACTTGCGCCAGTTATTTTAATTTTCATTTAGCCATATTTGATGAATTACAAATAATCTACAATTTTAGTTAACGAAATCATAGTTAAAACTTGCACACTACACTAAATGGTTAAATTGTTTCTGAACACTGATTCGCACATAAAATTAAAAATTAACATCGTATGTTTGTAAATTTAAAAAAAAAAAAAAATAAAAAAATTTTGTCATGGAAAATAATAATTACATTTTCTTTAACAAGAAAAATTTATTTAAATAAAATTTAAATTGATGTTTTTATTAAGCAAACAAATTCCTTAAAAAAAAAAAAATGTTTTTTATAAAATATAAATTTCATAATTAAAAAACTTCTCAGTGTTAAAATATATAAAAGAACCTTTTTCAATTTTGACTCTGTTTTCTAAACAGAAGAAACAAAATCATTATCCAATATGTGCCCTTGATTTTGAAAGTGGTATAAGTCAATTTCGGAGCAAAAGTAATGTCATAATATGAATTAGGTGGCATTTTGTTCAGAACGAATAATATTGAATTCTGTTTTTACAGAAAGTTTACCACATTATGTGAAATTAATGGCGTTATGTTTAAAAAATAGTATCGGAAAAAAACCGATTATTACAGCACATAATGTGAATGACATTACTTTTGCCCCGAAATTGACTTATACCACTTTCAAAATCAAGGGCACATATAGCAATTCTCACCATGATTTTGAATTCAGTGTGATGAAATACACCGGTAGATATAGTTGAATATAACCTTTGCTATGTTAAAATCAGACTTGAGGATTTTGCTTTAAATTTTATTTTCCACTAAATTTAGAGCTTGTGAAAAAAAGGTTAAATATCATGTAATTTATATAGTATTAGTGAAAAATCTTCCGTCACAAAATGCCTTTAGTGGTAGTGGAACAGTTTTTCATTACCCCTTAAAGTAAGTTAACTATTTTCAATAAAGATTCTACTAAATTTAGTTATAGTGAAATTTCTTTCATTTAATTCAATGAAATAAATTTTCATTCTCATTGAATTTAATGGAACTTTTTAAAAAATTTTCTTTACAAGTATCATTAAATTCAATGAAAGTAAAAACTTCTTCCATTAAATTTAAATGGAAATTTCCACTAAAGTTTCATTAAATTCAATGGAAGTAAAAATTTTACCCATTAAATTTTGTTTGTTTCAAACCACGGAACAGGATCGTCCTCCTTTTTAAGCCAAAAATTTGAAAAATCTCCAAACCTCCCGTTTCGTCTTAATTCTTTCCTAGTGAACATTCGAAATTTTTAATTTAGGGATAAGCATACGCGTGCTTTGAACACATGCGTTGACAACACTCAGCGAAAACTTTCTGAGCGTGTCATTCTGTTCGGTCTTTTAAAAAACTCATTGTTGGTCTAGCTACGCTTTTGTGTTTTTTTTTTTAACACAAAAATGCCAAAAAATAAGTGCATATTAAATTCAAACCTGAAGAAAAAATATCCGTTCCTTAAAATGACAAAACCAAAAGTGATGTGCGGTGCAAGAAATGCAGAAGCAATTTTTTCTATTGCTTCGTTGAATATGCTATGCCAAAACAAGATTCCTCGCTCTGGGTCCAGCCATTAAGCGGGTGCTGCACCTTTTTGATACCTTGAAGGAACTTTTCACGCAGTTGCCAAAGCAGAGAAGTTGCTGAAATCATTTTACAATGATCCAATGTCGAAATTTTGGCTACTGTTTGTACAAGAGCAGGTAAACAATACAATATGATCCTTGTATTCTAAAATGTACTTCAATCGGTTTGTTTCCAATTTTATTGTGGTTGACTAGACGGAGTTGTTCGGAGAATATGTGCTGAAAACTGAAAGTGACAGGTTGACACGGCTGTGAACTGAAGAATTTTTTGGTAATTTAACTTGCTTATGTACTCTTTAGTATGTTAATGATTTCGATTTTATATCCAGATGATGCTTGTGAATACATCGATAAGTGGACCGCTCCAATGACGGAACTAAAAATGTATTCGTGACGATGTTACGCACAGTTCCAGTGTGGAAAGATATCGATGTGGCCATGCGTCATTTGGACGAGCAAAAATTGTACGGCGCAACTGCCGAATATGAAGGGCAAATGGAATTAGAATAAGATATTAAATCTAAAGACAATGTATTTCGTTAACATAATCTAGTTAAAATAATAAAATAAAAAAATTCATTTACAAACATTTCTCGTTAAATATATTGATCCTCATTTTACACTCCGTTTGAAAAAAAAAATAAAAATTTTTGGTAAAATTTGGAAGGAAAATCATCCCTTTTTGGAAGATTGAGATGGGATGGTATATGTACTATATAAGATGATCGTAAAATCATTCCAAATCGTATGTTTGGATCAGAAACGCTTTGAATTTGAAAGAACGGTTTAAAAATTGATTTAAAAAACTCGAATTTGTTTGAAGGAAAAAAAAAAAAAATTTATGTATCATTACTTCATGGACAAACAAAATATTTTCGAATAACCAACTATTAAAACAAAGTACATTCGAAAACCCAGCAACTAAAAACCGGGATTTTCATAACCCAGTGTGCCAGACGGTTCATATCTCCGCTTTTTTATCCGTTACGGATCCGTTTGCGGGAGAGATTCCCAAAAAAAAAGCGAATCGTTTATTTTTTTGGAATTTCTCCCGCAAACGGATCAGTAACGGATCCGTAACGGATAAAAAAGCGGAGATATGAACCGTCTGGCATACTGGGAATAAGCTCATTAATGGAGATTTAAAAGCACTAAAATATTTGTAAATTAAACTTTTTTTTTCTTTGAGTTGAACTTTGTTCATCAGAAACATTTACTCGCAGATTTATTGTTAATGTGCATTAAAAAGCAAGATGCATGTACGATTGCCCAAACAAAATTTGCCTGCTTTCAAAATAGCACATTAGGGAGTGCTCTTATTTTGAAGACATTTTACAATGCTAAACAAAAATTAATGCGCTTGCAACTTTACTTTAACTATGGCGACGCGTATTTTAACATTTAATTTCTAATGGCATACTAATATTTAAGATTAGATATTTTTAAACTAAGTGCAAGTATTGCTTGTTTCTTTTTTTTTGTCTTTTTTTTAATATTATAATTACTTAATAAGTGCGCTGTTTGTAATTATTAAAAAAAAAATAAATAAATTAAAAGTTTGAAAAAAAAAAAAAACTGAACAAACCATCAAAGCAAGCAACCTTAGAATTTCAAAATTTGGAAGATTTTTCTTATTTGAATATGAATGCATTTTTTTTTTTTTTTTTTTGTTTTTCTTGAATTTGTAATGTACTATCGAGAACAGAAAAAAGGTCATGATGCATTGCCAAAATTATTAAAAGCACATATATAATTTCAACCAGAAGTGTGAGTGTAAAATTCTTATATTATTGCTAAAGTGCGTATACACTACAGAACGCTATAAATTATTTAGAAAACATACATAAATATACATATGTAACTTTTGACTTATGTATGATGTCAATATGATTTTTTTTGTTTGTTTTGTTTTATATTAAACTTATAATAAAACTATTGCACTACAAAGAGTTTTCTAAAAAACAAATTTCACTTCAACATACACAGACATACAAATGTTTACTAAAAAAATACTCCTACAAAATACAACATTCATATGCACTACAGCAACATTAAGTTATCGTTGAAAAGTAAAATAAAAATATTAAAAAAAGTGTTAAGAAAAGAAACACAAAAATTAAGGCTAATAAAATAAACAACACAAAAACTTTTTTTTTTTGTTGATTTTATTCAAAATTGAAATAAAAAATATGTATAATTTAGTTATAAATGCGCTACACGTTATTCTTTAGTTTTTTTTCTGCATGTTTTTTGTTTTTGTTTTCTACAAAAATTGTAATACAACATAAAATTTAAAATTTTTTCAAAAAAATGTTACAAGATTAAACATAATTGTATGCAAAATAATTTTTAAAAGGTTTATTTCTTTTTCTATTTAGCAAAAAATTGAAACTATTATTTTTATTAAAACAAAAATACACTCGTATATATTATAAAATATATAAAAGAGCGTATGTATAACCAATAATACAAATACTTAGTTGTAAAAAAGCATAACATCACATTTAATAAAGGAAATTAATTCGCGTATGAATTGGAAATTAAACAATTACATAGTACTTTTGCTTCGTTGAAACTATATAAATATATATAAATTATATAAGCCACAAAAATTATGAACTCATATAAAATTTTAAACAATATACTAAATATATTACAGTAGATAGATAGATAGATATGTAAAATATAGGGTCAAAAATACAATACATACATTTACAATGGAATTTAAAAATGCAAAACAAACGTCACGGTTTTTACCAAACGTTCGAAAGTTTAAAATAAACTATTTAAATATACAATGTATAGAAAACATATTGCAATGTTAATTGCTAATAAAATGCATTGTAAATGAAAGCACAAAATAATACGTTTAATGTATTATGCTGTTATAAACAGTTTAAAAATAAATATAACAATAACATGTATACATAATTACATTCATAGTTAATAATAATAATAATATAATTATAAAATATTTGCAACAAAAATCAGTGTTAGGCATCACGTCAAGAGGAAGGCTACAAAATGATTCTAAATTTGATTTAACATAAACATAAATATTCAATTAAACAAACACGATAATGCCTGGCAACTTAACAACGAAAACATCTTGCAAACAAAATCATGCACTTAACGTTCTTAACAAAATTACGCACTTAATAAAGTTTAAACAAAACATAAATAAGTGTTAATCGAGAATATACATACTAGTTAGGTATATAAAATATTATTGACTTAGTATAAATTAAAGAGATAGTCAAATTAATATGTTTGTGTAACACTTAATGTCTTTTTTTTTAAGTAAAAGTGTAAACTTATGCTTGCAAAAATTATTTTGCAAGTGTTTACATTTAATTTATTTTTTATTTATAGGAAAGTGAAAGAAATATACTAAATTTGCTCAACTACCATAAGGTTTTTTTTTTTGTTTCCTTTCTTGTCAATAAGTTTTGTTTGTTTCAAAGTTATTAATTAGGGCAACAATATTGGCATTATTATATCTTTCGTGTTAGATTTCATTTTACAATCTTTATAAAGTTCGCTTGCATTTTTGTTGTTTTTATATTTCTTCACTGTTTTAAAATGCCGTTGAACGTCGATTATAAGCTTTTTCGTTTTTAATGTTCGCATGCGTATGCGTTCGTGCTGCTGCTGTGCTGCTGGTTGTTCCTGTGGTGCCGGCTCCTCTTGATTTTATAAATGTACGTGATGGTGTCGTTGTTGTATTTGCTGTTCCTGTTGCTGCTGCTGTTGCAGTTGTAGTCACCAATGTGGACTGTCTACAGTTTATCCAGCTTCGTTGAATTTGATGCGAACATTTCGGATATAATCATTTCCGCGCTGTGCCGAGCGTGTTCAAAGTTTCATTACGGCTTTTAGAACGTGGCAGCGAAGCAGTATCTAAAACTAATATTGATAATTAAAATAATAACCTTATATTTTAAGGTATAAGGAGTAAGAGATTTCATAGTAAAATTATTAAAAGCGGGTAGCAGGATTAAACTCCAGTATAATTGGCACATTCCGGTTACCAAGTCTTCTACAACAAAGATCTAACAATTTTGCAAATTGCAACCTTCCAGTTTAATATAAATGTTTTTCTTTTTGTCTTTAAAAATGCCAAAATTTCATACGTCATCCGGCGTAAAATAAATAAAAATTGTATCAACTGTCTTTGGGTCACACAATTCGCTAATTTGAGAAGATACCTGTATAGATTCATTCTGAAGGTGCGTTAAGTTTAAAATTATGGGCCTAATCATGAATTAACATTCCCGATAATTTTTTTTCAGACAAATGCGCTATGTAGAGAGATTGATTTCGAAAGGTTCATAGATCGATCCCGGCCTCAGACAAAAAGTTCAAAAAATTTTTCAATTGTTATTTCATTTAATTTAAAATAAATTAAATAAAACATAAATTGGTCTGATGATGGTTACGTGGCGGTAACCGAAACATATGTCACCATAGCCATGTTCAGTAGTTTTTCCTCTTCTCCTAATTGTCATAATATTCTAAGTTGGAAAATGCATGGAATTTTCGATTCTTGCAAAACATTGACTAAAGTTCATAAAATTAGTATAATTTTCATATAGTCAACATAAACCATTTTAAGTAATCATGGAGAACACGCCAAATATGTGCAACTGGCAACACTTGTCAGTCATATAATATAACGGTATTGATTCTCAGCCAATGGCTGAGCCTTACCAAACAAACACAACATGAATGATGACAAAGGAGTATAGAGAATGAAACCACGCTACATGCATATAGGCACTTAAGCTACCAATTTTTCCGAGGGCACACAGCGCAGTCCGTTGATAAATGCGCTATGTAGAGAGATTGATTTCGAAAGGTTCATAGATCGATCCCGGCCTCAGACAAAAAGTTCAAAAAAAAAAATTTTTCAATTGTTATTTCATTTAATTTAAAATAAATTAAATAAAACATAAATTTGTCTGATGATGGTTACGTGGCGGTAACCGAAACATATGTCACCATAGCCATGTTCAGTAGTTTTTTCTCTTCTCCTAATTGTCATAATATTCTAAGTTGGAAAATGCATGGAATTTTCGATTCTTGCAAAACATTGACTAAAGTTCATAAAATTAGTATAATTTTCATATAGTCAACATAAACCATTTTTTTCAGACTCACAAAAGAAACTTTCTGGGAGGGCTAAATTTACTGGAGAGTATAGTAATGAAAATTTCTTACGAAATATATTTTTAACGAAGGCCCCTATTGTCGATTTGCGATAAAATCGATGGCCATCGATTGTTCCTACTAGCCCTATCTTTGAAGCCTCTGCACCGATTTGAATAAAGATTTCGCCACTTGATTGCAAATGCCTTTAAATGACATGAAAGATATAAATTAGTGGAATCGGTTATGTAGTTTCAAAGATAGGGCTAGAAGAAAAAATCGAAAATTCTTGATTTGACTGGCCGCAACGAATTTCACACACAAAACGTTGAGTATCGGATAAAATATTAAGAGACTAAGGTAAAAATCGGGAGAATTACGGCTATTGTAATATTTTGTAACAGGATAAATAGGGACATATTTTGGTAATTACTTCATTATTTTTTTTAGACATTCAAAATGCCACTTACCTTTCACATTCTTTTCTGCCTTATAAGCACGCATGGCTTTGCCGCGTTTATCCAATATCAATTTATCGTAACGCACAAATATGCCATGCTTCTGTTTGCATTGAAAATATTGTATTCCCTGGACGGTGCCATCATTTTTGCCAGTAGGTAAATCCAATTCAACACCAATCCAAGTACCGCCTTGAAAATGTGTAGTACCAATATAGCTAATGATACCACTGGTGTTATATGGTCGTATCAGTACAGACTCGCCGACTACAACCCAATCGGGAAGGGACACTTCAATGTCTTTGCCTTCGTCTAAAAATTTGTTGTATTAAAGAAAAACAAACATTATTTTTAATAAAAAGGGAATGTAAGTACTCTACATACCTTCAATCTCCAAGCTGCTCGTCATGCAGACATCAAGACGATCATTTGATGTTGCTAAGCCTTCCATTTTAGCTAACGATGTACGATTTAGTGCATTTGGACGTTTTGTGTTATTGCTGCTATTGTTGTTAATATTGTTTGCAGTTATTGCGCTAGTGGTCATAAGTACAGCAGTGCTGCCGCCACTACCACCAGAAGGTGGTGTCTTTTTTCGACGTACTACTTTACCTGGCGGTAATTGTGTGCGTACGATGCCAGTACCAGTGCTGCAATCTTCATCAATTAGTTCATTACCATTTTGTTGATTGTCTGTGACTGTTGACAAATGTTGTAAATTGTTGTTGTTGTTATTCTTTAATTCCACATCATCAGTGGAGTAGTCATAAATATCAGTTTCTTGTTGCTGTTGTTGGAAGTTATGCAGGCTATTTTGTGCTGTAGATTTTTCGTTAAAAATTTGGCTTTGATTTTGTAGTTGTTGTTGTTCTAGTTGTTGCTGTTGGCTTTTATTTTGGTGTTGGTGTTGTTCGTTTGGCATCAACGTAGTAGCATCTTGTTGTTGTTTGTTTGTTGTTGTTCTTGGCTCAGTTTGTGATTCAGTAATTGCTGGTTCAAATTGTTGTTTGTTGTTGGTATTGGGCTTTGGCATGTCTTTTAGGAAGGGATTAAAACGTGCTTGGCGATTTGTTGGTTGCATATTTGATCCAATATTGTTTGGTGGCGAATTTGAGTTGATGCGATCAAAATCTATGAAATAAATGATTGAACTCAAATGAAAAATTCTCATACAAAATTTAATAAATTATGCAGGAGTTTACCTGGCGTTTCATCAATACTCATTGAACGCATTGATGCAATGTCATCATTTGTCAAATTGCTACAGGATACAGCCTAAAGAAAAAACAAACAAAAAAATTACCATCAAAATGTGACAGGATGGTGGTCAGGCTTTTTCTTTATTGAGGAATAGTGAAATTTTAATCCATGCATAGATGTGAAGAACATTAATTATTCGTTCATGAAAAAAATGGAGATTGCAACCTTTGATTCTATACCGCTCATGTATCAGATGACATGTTGGGTTGAGCGTACAAAATGGTGTAAAATATTCTATTCCAAAAAAAAAAAAAGAACACCGAATAGTACGCTCCACGCAACATGCCATCTGAAGCATGCAAAATAGTAATATTTTTCCCTTTGGAAATTTATTAAAACTAAACGATATTTTCAAAATCTTAAGTGATCGGTTAGAACTTTTTTTAATAATCCTCAACAGAAATATTCAAATACCTGTGATCCATAACCACTCGATGTAGATGAAGAACTCATACTCGGTGTCGCTAAGCCAACCAAATGCTTTAAATTTGTATTCGCACTTGACGTATAACTTAAGTAATTGTTGTGGTTTGAATGACTGCTGACATCCATAAAAGAATCCATGGTCTTTGATGAGGTAAGACGTGATTTAGCATTGAAATTATTACGTTGTTGTTTCTCTTGCTCATAATCAGCAGCAACATACTCAGAATCACTGTAGCTATCTTCAGGTTCTTCGGCCAGTGAACGATGACCACCAAGTGGTTCTTCATGCAGCGTGGTCATGCGCATACCCATTAATTTACTGGTGGCAGGCGATGCTATTGATTGAGTAAAAAAAGGTTGGAGTGTTAAATTTTAATTCGAATTAAAAAGACGTTAAGAATAAATAAAAAACAAAAAAATATTAGTATTTTTACAAATAAATGAAATGCAAGTGACGCACAAACATTTAGTTTTTATACTTTCTTAGCTGTTAATTGGTAAAAATGTTAAATACATTTTTAAATGCATGTCACTTACGCTTCATTGCTGTAAATATAACCAAAAAAATTCAATCTTAAGTTTTCCAGTTGTAATTAAAAAACCTACGTTTTGTTGGTTGTGTTCTCAATGAATTTAAATTCAAGTTGAGATTCAAGAATGTTGGACGTGCTGCATTCCAAGTAGGCGAGAGCAAGTTTTATCAAATTAATGAGTTAAAAATAAAATGGTAGTATTTTTGAAATGGTAACTAAATTCAAATTAAAAAAAAAAAACTAATTTAAGGTGTTTTTCACGCAACGCACAAACTGAATGTGAATTTGATTTTTTTTTTTCTTCAACAAAAAATGGTGATAAAGCTAGTAGCAGCTAACATAAATATCTAAACGAATGCGTTTTAAATTAATTATGCGAGCAAGAATCATCTGAAAAAGTTTAACTGAAGAACTACAGTCGCCAATGTCTTTTTGATGGATGGCTGCATTTATGAGATGTCTTGATACGATTTTTATTTTTCTTTGCTGTAGACATGAATGAACTCATGATTTGATGAGTGGATTTCATGAATGATGATGGTGCTATATAGTATGATTGATTATGATTGATTGATACATCCTAACAATTTCCAACTACTCGGATGTTACGCACTAACATTGAAAAATGTATGTACATACCTTTTTTCTAATACGAGTAATTACAATAACAACAACAACATATCAGCGCTAACAATAAACAAACTAAACTGTATGATAATGACCAACATAGGTACATAAGTGTTAATAAATAATTTAATTCGTTGTGTTATTTATGACAAAACGTTGAGTGTTAATTTGCAAAAAATTGATTTTGTGTACTTTGTATACCAAAATGTTCACATAAAACAATGAATTAATTATTTAACAAAGAACAAACTAACAACAACCAAAATTACAATAATGATATATGATATTTTGTTTTAGTGAACCTATACTCCCACTAAATTTTGAACTTCAACGGAAAAATTTGGTAAGTAATAGTACACCTTTACAATCTTTTATATTTAATGACGAGTTAAACTTGTAATCAAAAAGTGATTTGTCCACTGTAAACGCACAAGTAACATAAAAACATTTATTTTAAATCTTTTCAAAAATTACACAGGCCTGCAAATTTACAACTTTTTTCCATTCTCGAGTTTGTGACCTACTTTTTACGAATTTGAAATTGGTTTTTTTTTTTCTCTTTCACTTCAGGATTTTAATCATATGGTGTACATCCAGGATAAAGTTTATTTTATTTTAGCCAAATGCATCGAATACTTAGCTATCAACTTCCTCATAAAACTTTACCATTTAGATAATTACTTTGCGAGATCTCATACTTTGAAGTATATTGGTCATTCCACGGAAAATTTTCATTAAAAAATTTTTTCACCCGAATAATTTTTTTTCGCATTCTTTGACTCAAAATAAAAGACACGTATTTTTTCTTTTCGTCAGGATATGAAAATTTCTCAAGTTATGAATTTTTCAATTTTTCAGGTTCAAAGATAGTTCCTCTTTATACTTTATAATATGCAAAAGAAATATTTAATTAACAATATATCAAACCATGATGAAATGTATGCTTTTTTCTCAGCTTTCGAATAAAGGATATTACAAATCGATCCAAGTAATCTATATATATTGGGTGTACAACTTAAAAACCGGAATTTGACGGTGGATGTCCGTACTAACAAATATCGTGAAAGCTCGAACTTTATATATATGTCATTTTGAAGGTACATTTAACAGCTGTCAAAATCAGTCAACAAAACAATTTTATCTTGTGTGCATCATTATTATTTTTCACGATGAATAACTTCGAAAATTGGAGAAAAAGACAGCATTTGCGGGAGGTTCTGTTGGGTCATTTTTTTGCAAAGAAAACTGCTGCGGAAAGTCATAGTTTGCTTGTAGAAGTTTATGAGGACTATGCTCCAGCTAAATCAAGCTGTCGTGAGTGGTTTCGACGGTTTAAAAGTGGTGATTTTGATGTCGAAGGCAAAGAACGTCCTGGTCAGCCGAAAAAGTTTGAGGATGAAGAATTGGAGGCATTACTCGATCAAGATTCATGTCAAACGCAAGAAGAACTTGCAGAACCATTGGAAGTTGATCGAGCAACAATTTCCAGACGTTTGAAAGCCTTGGGAATTTTTCAAAAGATGGGAAATCGGGTGCCATACAAGTTGAAGCCAAGGGACGTCGAACGCCGATTTTTGATGTCCACAATGCTGCTTGAACGCCACAAAAGGAAGGGTTTTTTGCATCGTTTTGTCACTGGCGATGAGAAGTGGATCCATTACGATAATCCCAAGCGCAAAACAGCGTATGTCAAGAAAGGTGAGGCCGGCCCATCACAGCCGAAGCCAAATATTCACGCTTCGAAGGTAATGCTCTGTATTTGGCGGGACCAGCTAGGTGTGATCCATTATGAGCTGTTGCCAGGTGTCCAAACCATTAATGCTCAACTCTATCGTCAACAATTGATCCGATTGAAGCAGAAAATCCAGGCAGAGCGGCCAACGTATGCGACCAGACACGAGTCAATCATTTTCCACCACGATAACGCTCGGCCACATATTGCTGCCCCAGTCAAAAATTATCTGGAAAACAACGATGGGAAATTTTGCCTCACCCGCTTTATAGCCCAGACCTTGCACCATCTGACTACCATTTGTTTCGATCGATGCAGAATGCCCTATCAGGAATACGGTTCACTTAAGTTCAAGATATCGAAAATTGGCTCGATTCATTTTTGGCCGCCAAGCCGGCGCAATTTTTTTGGGATGGAATTCATAAATTGCCTGAAAGATCGGGAAATGTTGTAGCTTCCAATGGACAATACTTTGAACATAATATATTGTAACATTTTTCCACAATAAAGCATCAAATTTTGCTAAAAAATTCCGGTTTTTAAGTTGTACACCCAATATAAAAATGAAATGGCGTCCGTATTTAGCTTATGGACGCGGAAACTACACGGCGGATTTACATAATTTTTTTTTTAAATTGTTTGTTATGATCTGTAGAAGGTTCTTAAGGGGGTGAGATGCCGCTGCGGGGGAGGGGGTTGCACTCCCCATACGAAAAAAATATTAAAATTACTATATCTCTGCAGTTATACAAGCTATGATTATGAAAGTTAGTGAACTTATGCATAATGTATCTGCCATCAACCATGAAGGGGATTGAACCAGGGGACGTTGAGCCCCCCATATGAAAAAAACACACAAAATGCTATATCAGTGTTCCTATATCAGCTGTCATTATGAAACTTTGTACATGGATGTTTATTGCGTTTACTATTCAGCATGCAAAGCTTAAGAGGGATTGAACGAAAAGGATTTGCACCCCCCGTACACTAAAAATACTCAAAATGCTATATTTCTACGCCTATAGTAGCTATCGTTATAAAAGTCGGTACATAAATAAATATTCTATTCACCTTGAAAAACCTGAGGGGTTGGAAGAGAAGGACGACAGAGATGGATGGGACTTGGAACATATGTAAAGGGCATCGGGAACGGGCGAACGAAGTCGCTACCGGGCCAGCTAGTTGTTTATAAAAAAAGTGACAGTTTCTTAAACAAATTAATTTTTTTCAAATTCGTTTTATTTCGATTTTTTTGCGGGAAAATGTTTTTTAACACTTTTGCAGATACCCTCAAAATTGCAGAATGGATCGTCAAGAATTGTGGCTGAAATGAATTTTTAAACTTGTGCGGTCGCGCTCGGAAACGCGCGGGCTCTCTCTGGTTCGCGTAAAGCGCGTTCATTCCTGTCGCGTGTGTCGCGCGAACCTTAACCTGAGCGAGCGCGCGCATTTCCCAGCGCGAACGCACAAGTTTAAAATGATGGCAGCAGAACTTTGAAAAAAAATTGCATCGATTTTTCGCTAAAAAATATTTTGACACTTTGAAGTTCAATGCTCATAGCTTGGAAAAAACTAATAATGAGCTAAGCACTTAGAACAGCTCTGCACATTTTTAAAAAAAAAGGTCTTAAATATAATTTAGTCATTTGTATGAAGTTAAAAAACCTTTATATCAATGAGTGACAACTCCGAAATGAATGATCTAATTGGAAACGTATTCGATGCCTCAATCCTCGAAATAACGTGATAAAAAATCAGGTCAATGTTTCTATGCGGAATTATCGAAGGCATTTGATAAGATGTGTCATAATGCACTTATTTCGAAACTTACAAGGTAGAGTTTATTTTGTTGATATCAAGAATGTTAAATCATATTCTTTTCTGGCCACTACTGGAGTTGCACAGGTAGGCATTTTTGGTTTATTGTGTTTCACATTGTGTTTCACATTTAATGATATTAGCAAATGTTTGCAATCAGCTTACTGAAACTTACTATTCTCTTGGAGTGAAATGAATCTATTAACTCTCAATATAAATAAAACCACAACAGTTTAAATCTCATCATATACCTATTCTGGCGTGTTTATAAAGGCTGTTAATTCTATTTGGAATATTGGGGTAATTTTTGACGCCAAGTTCACTTATGCTGATCACATAAACTATGTTGTACCAAAGGCTTATTCTTTACTTGCTTTTGTGCGCAGAAATAGCTCTGATATTATGGGGCTTCATACTCTTTTAAGTCATTATTATTTTTTGTAAGGTCAAGATTGTATTATTATTGCTTCATTTGGAGTTCATTTTACATTACTCCAAGCTGGAAAAAATCCAAAAATCTTTATTTATCTAATCGAAATCCGAGAGGAACAAGTCAAACCTTGTTATGCTAGTCATGAACTTGATGATTTCATAATTAAACAATTTAAATAAAGTTTCCAATAATAATAACAATAATAGATAAACAAAATAATAAATCTCATAAAAAATCACAAGATGAGTGTGTGCCAATTCGAACATGTTTCAAAATGCTTAGATGAAATGAATAACCATTGATATTTAGCTACGATTGCACTAACATATGTAACTTCCAAACATTTAAATTTAAATGATAAAAACTCATAAATGTAACCAATCAATTTTTAGCAATGTCACAAGCTCATGTCAGATTTAATTAATATGACTTAATTTATAAGAAATGTTTTTGATAATGTATTGAAAAAAGAGTGTATTGAATGGAACATATGTATGTTAAAGGTTAGGTTTGTTTCTGAAATTCTGTACATATGTATGTTAAAGGTTAGGTTTGTTTCTGAAATTCTGTACAGAAATTACGAGCATGATTATTATTATTAGCTGAGTTCATATTGGATGTACTAGTTTAAGATATTAGTAAAAAGTGGTGGTAGAGGTAAAGAAGGTACTAGGAGTATGTTTTACTGTTTAGCTGTTTTACATGTTCATGTTTTATAATTTGGTTTTTTTTTTTCTTAATTTTAATGTTTGAAAACAACAAGAATCAAACGAAAGTTTTCCAAAATTTACAAAATTAACATTTTTATGTAGAGCAAAGGTTTTTTTGTTTTTTTTGCAAATTTTATGTTTACCTGACAAAATTGAGCCTTGAGATATTGAGACGAGACATAGAACGAACGAAGAAGAAGAAGAGCGTAGTGCGTACGAAGATTAAAAATAATAAGTAACAGTGTACGAACAAAAGAACGTACGATGTACGATGTTGAACATTGAACGTGAGAACGCGTACAACATATGAACGATATGCGATGATGCATTGTTTGTTTAACAATTGTTGATTGATTTAACAATCGGTTGATTGGTTGGTTCATTAATTATAATGTAGTTGTTGTTGTTTTTGATATGTTAAGGTTATAGTAAAAGTAAGAGAAGGTGAATAGAGTGATAATACAATTTTTTCGTTGAACTGCAATTTTTCATTTTAACAAAAGTATACTCGATTCGATAACTCAACCTTCTTTATATTTCATGCCACAAAAAATTATCTTTCAACATAAATAGTTAAGTTGTTCGCTTTTGGAAAAATTTTAAAAAGTTTTTGAGTTTTCGAAACGAGTGAGTATAAAAAGAAAAGGTTGATACGGAAAAATCAAAAGTTTATATGAAAAATAATGAGATTCAAATTTTGAACTTTGCTTGTTTTTTTATATAATACAATTTAAATTTTTTTGAAATATGAAGTTAATTATTTAAAAAAATTCATAATTATAACCACAAAAGCAGCATACGTTATGATTGTGGCGTGTATATTTTAGTTTTAAGAAAAAAGTGATAACTTCGTTAGCAAAATTGAAGCTACATCGCTAATGAAAAAGCTTAAGCAATTGCATCAGAGTAGAGAAGAGTAATTAAAAAAAAAATATGTATGAAATTTTATTGAATGTCATCTAAGAATTCATCTTCTTATGTATTATAGCAGCTAACTACTAATGTCTACAGTAAAACAAACATTCAATTGTTAAAACGTTTAAGAGTATAAAACTTTTCGTTAGTATTTTATGTCTAAATACATACTTTAATCAAAGGCTTGTTTTTAAAAAAAAAAAAATCTATTTGAAAACTTTTTGGTTATTTGTTTTTTAAAAGATAAAATTGTTATTAAAAAGATAAATTCTTTCTTGATATCTGCGATAATGTGAACACTTTTCAGCAAAAAATAATTTTATACATTAATGCTCATATTGCACGGCAATCGCGATTAACGATTGTAGATTTTTCTGCGTTAAAGGCAGATTTCTTATGTAAATATTAATCAACATTTTGGCATTATTGATTTGTAAATTTGTTTTCAATTTGTATATAGCATAACTAACATTAATGTATAGCATAATATTTTGTGCTAAATAGTGCAGTTAATGTTACCTTATACTACATAATACTGCATTTCAAAAACAAAGTTATAAGAAATCCTATTGTTTAGTAAATTCTAAAATATACCTTTTTATTTAAAATAAACGATATAATAGTAACTACCGATTACTACGAATTTAGAAATAAAAATTACTTATTAAAATTTTGACTATTTGCAGCTTGAAAAATTTCTCATTGCTCGCTTATTACTCTTTTAAGATTTCGCGCGGAGCCCCACTTTAGAAGATATAAGTGAAACAGAACATCATTCATAAAAAACCATAAACACTTTTAGTTAGTCAGACCAGACAGAGTATGCGTTCCTTATAGTCTTAAGGTTGTTTAATCCGAACCCGAAATTCCTCATTATTTCAACTTTTTTCAAACAAAAAATTAATTTTATTTTAATACACAACCCTAGTTTCATAAATCGTCAACTTTTAGTCTTTATTTTTATATTGGGCCTTATCATGAATTTGTACGTAAATTCCCTCTCAAGAATATATGCCTTTCTTGAGAGGGAGCATTTGCAATCTTGAATAATTTGAGAATGTAAATTTAGTTTTTAGTTTTCAGCAGGCATACTTTTTACTTCCAATTTTTTCTCCCTTTTTTTTTTTGCAAAAAAAGAAAAAACTACTATGCAGCCCTGGTTTTTCCATTTGATTTGACAGTTAAGGTTTAAGAAAAATATATGAACAAAATTAAAACATCCAAATTTCATTAAAAATAAACAACACTAAGTAACTTTAGTAAAATTACAAAATTGCTGACGGTCAACGAGTTCGGACAAATAACACGGACACGTCGACAACCCATATTTCTGTTTTAAACTTTTTTATAAAGCTTTTAATTCTAAGAAAGAATATGCAATCAAAAAGTGTCGCTCGGATCAAGTTTCGGTGGAATAGCTATCAGAAGATCTGGCTATAGCTTTTAGCTTTAGCTTATATACCGATAACCACTTTTTCCAGTGTATTTTGCCCTTCCAGAAAAACTTTTTTGGTAAATACATAGCAAGGAGCCTGAGGAATAACTTTCGAGAATGTTTTTTGATGATAAGGCCCTTCATATCGCTCATTTACTACAAGAACGGCACACGTCAAAAAACTCGATTTTGCAGAAAATACGTTTAAAGTTTTCTATTAAAAAAGTTATATCGTTCTCAAGCGGTGACCTTAAAAAATATTATTATGAAAATTTCACACGATATGAAGCATGATGTAACGAATAATTCTGCAACATTAACTCAAAATTCGCGTTTTTTTGAACTGTGCCGTTGTTGTAGTAAATGAACGATATGTATACGTATTTTTTGATCAGCCTATGTACTTACGAATTTAACCCAAATTTTTTATGGATTTGGGTTATTAAATCGAATTCGACATCCGTTTCGCCTTACTATTTTTAAATTAATTGTCAGCACTCTTCCAACTATAAAGTTATGTATTTTGGCTTATTGAAAACAAAGCAAAAAATAGGAATGATAAGGCAAAATGGACATCAAACTATGCGCATTTGAAAATACGCAAGTGTCTCATATTACTAGACACCGCAAGAATTTGATTTCTTATAACATTTATTTTTTACTATATGGATTTGGTGACTGAGAGATATATGGCCAAATTGTATTCTGGTATATGAATACAATGATTATTTTTTCTTTTAATAAAAAAACGTGAACAATGCATGATGTAATTTAAAAGAGGGTGGCTTGCTGAAATAAACTTGTGAGTAAAAAAATTTTTAAAAAATTTGCTTAGGATTCTGCTGCAGACAAGCAAAATCTAGAAATATTTAGTAGTAAACAATATACGATATGCATGGTTTTTGTTTTTTT
The DNA here is from genome assembly GCA_951812925.1 of Calliopum simillimum. Taxonomy (NCBI): domain Eukaryota; kingdom Metazoa; phylum Arthropoda; class Insecta; order Diptera; family Lauxaniidae; genus Calliopum; species Calliopum simillimum. Next base: position 104,659,073 of record OX638370.1, read on the forward strand.
TTTTTTAACAAAAAAATAGTCCGAATTCTGGTTTTAAATATGGGAACTTCTTTTTTTATATAAGATATGATAAATACATAATGCAATTTTTGTATAGATATAATCATGCTCTTACCAATGCCAAATGGTTTGCCTGGAGAATCGTCATTACTGCCTTTGCCACCAAAACTATGACGTGTTCGCACACCGAAATCACGTATGCCTTGTTGTGCTAATAAAAAATTTACATTTGGCTATAAGTATTTTTACAAAAATATATTTTCATTATATTCTACCTGGTTGTGAAAGAAATTTCGCACCAAGCGTACCATTATTTAAGTCGGCAAATGACTCAGAGCGTCCAACATTTAGAAGGGATTCCATTGAGGCATCAAAACGCATTATCTGTTAATGTTGAAATTCAATAAGTTATAAAAAATCGCTCGTTTCTTTTATGTTAATTAATAAATAAAAAGCGACAACTATGGCAAAAAAAAAATCTACTTAGGTACAATTGTGTAAACGGAAAAAGAGATAAATACGATTTATGTAAAAAAAAGTACACTTATTAGTTGAAATGGTTAGAGACAAAGTGGATTGTAATATAATTTGCAACATTGCAACAACCGATATTTTTGACTTCTACCGGTACATTAGACTTTTTCGTTGCTTTTTCTACTTTAAACGATATTTCAGATGTTTTTTTATGCTTTTAGACTACTACCGATATGTTAGATGTTTTTCGATACTTTTGAACTTTTACCCACAATTTAGATGTTTTAGATAATAAGGATGATATTTAAATTTTATTTTGCAAGTTTTTTACTATATCCAATTTTAAAGGTTTGACAAAAAAAATGCACATAAACTTTAAGCAATCCACTTTGTTGTCTTCCCATTTTTTGAATTTTCTTATCAATACTTACACTTCCAGTATTTGTTGTTTCTTTAACCGCCTGTTACATAAATAATTGCGTTTTTGGCGGTCATCGATAACAATTTAACATTGATACAAATTTTAATTTTATCGTTTTATTGTATTAATTGTGGTTAGTTAGTGAGAAACATATAAATTTTGTTTTATTTTGAATTATATTAGTTGGAACAGAGGCGTGAGGACAAAACACACAATACAGATTGTTTTAGGTGAAAGCGCAAAATGTGAAAGAAGAGAATATTTATAAAATTTTGTTATATTTCAAATCGAATTAAATATTGTTAGAAACGAAATTAAGCAAAAATTAATATTGAAAATTAAATTATGTTTGAAGTGATTTCAAAGAATTGCATTGAAAACTAATGTTATTGAGAACAAAAAAAAAAATAGTTTATATAGTGTAAAATTAATTGCAGCAACTACAGAGAGTTTGCTTTATTGCGAAAAAACTCAAAAAAGTTATTTTGTAATGCATTACCTGAGAGAAGTTTGGAACGCTCACTGTCTTGCGCATAGATAGCGATTGTCCATGTGTAGTTTCTAGTTCTTTAACTGCAACATTTTGACGTAAACGATCTAATGTCAGAATACTTTCAACAGCCGAAACACCACGTGTGTATTTTTCTAAAAGACCAAAGTGAATTCTTTATATATTGAAATAACATTTAACACAATGAAACTCACCTATATATGTTTCTCCATCACTTGCAGAACAATCGTCACCACTTGCCGCTAGCTGCGCCAATGATTCACGATCTTCCAATTCTTCTGAAGCTTTTGGAATATTGGAAACTACCTCATACGTAACGCCCGTTTGGGAAATTGCATTTTCACCACGTACAAGACGGAATTTCTTTAAACGATCTGTTAATGTCTGTCCTTTTTTAATATTTATACTTAGACGTTTGCGCAAAACTAAATCCATTGGTGCCGGATGTGATAAGCGCACTGTGGTGCGTAAAATCAAATACACTCGTTCGTTTGCCTCTGTAACGCGATTTAGCGCTTGACTATCATGCATTGATGAATCCCAACTCGCTATTGAACAGACATCCTTATCTAAATGCTGTAGTATTTGTAGTGTATAGAATTTATGTCCATGCTCCTTTGAGAGTATAGAATTTAGTCCAGCAATTGAAAATTCATCAATTGTATTCTGCGCTGAGAGATCATCTGCATTTAAATTTAAAAAGAGCACTGGAACATGTGGCTCCATGCCAGATGGAGGATCCCATGATGCGGGTGCACCAGGTATGCCAGAACCAGGTGCTGGCACCAGTACTGCATTCCTCTCTTCAGTTAGTGAAACCCATTGATGCACTAAACTGAGTTCGCGTTCGCGTTCTTCTTCGCTTTTTTCTTCTTTTTTTATTAATTTTTGTATTTGTTGATCAAGATATTGTCGTCGACGTCCCAAAGCTTCGCTCCATCGCTCACGCAATACTGTTAGATCTTCTTCTTGATACGAATCCAGTGCGCGCTGTAAACGTGAACGCACTGTAACACTACCAATTGCGATATTAACAATCGATTGGCAAATAATCGGTAATGTGCCAGAATTTTGCACAGGTTTTACGCGCACATGTATGCGTCGCTGTTGCCCGTGACGCAACTGATATATGCCACCTGTTAGAACTTCTGTGCGATTTGTTACCTCCACCGGTGAATATTCACCATTGTCGTTTAGCTCATGTATCTCGACCCACAATTCAATTTTACGTGAGAGTTCTGCCCAACGATCGACTAGTGAGCGTGCTTTGGCTTGTTGCTGTTCCACTTCCCAGCCTTTTGATTTAGAGAAACCAGCACTGCGATGACCCCAAACCTCAATTGACAGCGCACCTTCAATGCAATGCTCTAGAAATTCCTCATTTATGGTAACAGTGAAATCTTTTGAATGTTCAAATTTAAACACCATATTCTGATCATGCGATGGCGGTTCAGCATTTATAACAGGCACAACTGTTTCCTGATGACCCCAAAAAGTGTATTGACAGAATACAAAATTTGAGAGCGCCAATGGCAAGCCGGAAGCGCATTTGATTGATACGCGACAGGTTATTTGATTTGCCATTGGATCGGCGGCATCTTCGTACTCATCACGCGAATCTGTTGATGATTCAGATGCAGATTCGCACATACGATCCTGTGGCAATTGTCCGGCAATACGTTGAACTTCAACTTGAAGTCGTCCAGCGACTTCACCTTGTTGACTTATAATAGGTGTATGATAATCAAGTTTAACATCATGGAAGAGTACCTCAAGGAAAATGTTTGCAACACCGATTAAATTGTGATTCTCTTGGGATTCATAAAATGGATCGACTGGCTTGGCATTTTCACTATCCTGTAAGGTAAAATAATAAAAAATAACATACTTTTTTAGAATTTTGAAAGCAATGCAAATGTGAATATAAAATATCGGTCATTTTTTCATGGGTAGTTTTGCAATTTTACATGTCTTAATTATATAATCAATTGAATTGAAAGTTATAATGAAAATAAAATACCAATTTTAATATTTAAAGTGATAATCATTTTGGAAATAACGCCAACAATGTTGATATTTTTCGATATTTTTGGACCTTACCGATATTTTAGTTGTTTTTCGATATTATATTGTATTGTATTGTATTGTATTGTATTGTATTGTATTGTATTGTATTGTATTGTATTTTTATTCATATTTTTAGACTACTACTGATGTGTTGGATGTTTTTCGATACTTTCGAATGTTACCGATAGCTTAGATGTTTTTTTCGATACTTTTCGACTTTTACCGATATTTTAGATGTTTTTCGATTTTGGACTTTTACCGATAATTTTGACGTTTTTCGATACTTTTGACATTTACCGTTATTTTAGATGTTTTACGATACTTGTGGGTTTTTACCGATACTTTAGATGTTTTCGTTATTTTTGGACTTTTACCGACATTTCAGACGTTCTTCGATATTTTTAGACTTTTGCCGATATTTTAGATGTTTTTTGATACTTTTGGACTTTTACCGATAATTTTAATATTTTTCGATACTTCTCGACATTTACCGTTATCGATACTTGTGGACTTTTACCGATACTTAAGATGTTTTTCGATACTTTTAAAGTTTTACCGATATTTGATATTTTTCGATACTTTTGGACCTTTTATTCTACCAATTTAAGTGAGTATTAAATTATATGAATATGAAAGTTGCAATTAAATGTATTTGCATGTTCACCTTATGTATGTATGTATGTATTCTCCTTTAACTCCTAGGAGGAGCATAGGGCCAATATGAAATCTCTCCATTTGTCACGATCCCTTGCGATGACTTTGATCTCTTGCCACGATTTTCCCGATTCTTGGATTTCCTTTTCCAACGACCTTTTCCAGTTGGTTTTGGGTCTACCACGTCCTCTACTGCCTTGTGGATTCCACTCAAGGGCCTGGCGACAAACTTCGCTGTGTGGTTTCCGGAGAGTGTGACCAATCCATCCCCATTTGCGCAGCTTGATCTCGTTTGCTATAGCCTTCTGTTTGCATTTTTGATGTAGCTCGGCATTTGATATAGTGCGAGGCCACCAAACCTTTAATATACGCCTTAAGCATTTGTTGACGAATACTTGCAGCTTGTTTGTTAGTTGTTCAGTAACAAGCCATGTTTCGCACCCATATAACAAAACCGATTTCACATTCGAATCAAAAATGCGCACTCTCGTTTTGGTGGATATAACGGATGAAGACCATATTTTGTTCAGTTGAGCAAACGCGCCTTTTGCTTTTGCTATTCTTGAGTTGATATCCTCTTTTGCTCCACCATCCATGGAGATAATGCTGCCTAGATACGTGAAGCTATCGACGTTTCCGATGTCATCACTGCCAGCTTTAAACGTCATGTCATTGCTTGCGTTTAGCTTCATGCTTTTAGTCTTGGATACGTTGATTTTTAGGCCGGCCTTTTGTGATTCCAAGACAAGGTCTTCAATTTTGCTTTGCATATCTGAATGTTTGGACGATAAGAGGCAGATGTCGTCAGCGTAGTCGAGATCTTCCAGATGTTCGGTAAAGTTCCATTGAATACCCCTTTTGGCCTTATTAAGAGCTTTATCTAGGATATCATCAAGAACGATAAGGAAGAGTGATGGTGATAGTAAACACCCTTGCCGTACGCCTGAATTAGTGGTGAATGTCGGTGACAACAATCCGTTGTGTAACACACTGCATTTAAAGCCTTCATATTGTGCACGTACTAAGTTTATGGCCTTTGCGGCAATACCTCTTCGTTGCAGTGACGCCCAGATGTTTTCTCGGGAGACACTGTCAAAGGCAGTGCTATAGTCAACGAAGACAAGTTGAAGTGCAGCACGCCACTCGCATGATTGTTCGACAATTATTCTGAGCGTGTTGATTTGATCCACGCATGATCTGTTTCGCCGGAATCCTGCTTGCTGCTTTCGAATGGCTGAATCAAGTTTTTCGCTTACCCTGCTCAGAAGCACTTTCGTCAGTACTTTTGATGGAACTGAGAGCAAGGTGATGCCTCTATAGTTTCGGCACTCGCTTAGGTCACCTTTTTTCGGTAATTTGACTAACATGCCATGTAGCCAATCTTCTGGCAAACGCTCTTCACTCCAGATTTTGTTGAGCACAGGATGGAGAATTTTAGCTGATGTTACGGGGCATGCCTTTAGCAGTTCAGCTGTTATTTGATCTATACCGGCGGCCTTGTTGTTTTTCATGCTTTGGATAGCTTTCACAATTTCATCAATTGTAGGCGGCGGTGTTTGTATTCGACTACTACTGCGAGTCATTGCGGCAGTTGTAGTTGGTGATTCTGGTTGCAGGGATGTGGTAGACATGGGATTTAGTATATCGCAAAAATACTCTTTCCATCTGTTTAGTTGGTCGTCTGCAGATGTTAAGAGATTTCCGTTTTTGTCTTTGATAGGGCGGCTCTGTTGGAGTTTTCTGCCTGATAATCTGCGGGTGATATCGTAAAGCTGCCTGAGATTTTGAGCATTTGCAGCGCTTTCGGCTTCGCTCGCGAGGTCGTTATACATTCTTCTTTTGTCTTGTCTGCACGATCGCCTGACTTCTTTATTGAGAGAGTTAAAGACCTTTTCGGCGACGTTCTTTTGTGCTCTAGTTTTAGCGTCGTCTCTCAGTTTTTTCGCGCTTCTTCTTTTTTCGACAAGACCCCACGTTTCCTCGCTCATCCAGTGCTTCTTGTTCGAGGGTCGAAACCCAAGTATTTTTTCACTGGAGTTTAAGAACGCCTCTTTAGCGGCCCTCCATGATGTTTCAATACTTCCACCACAATCGAACGGAACTGTTTTAAGTTCTTCTACGAAAGATCTGCGTACCTCATCGTTCTTAAGCTTAAGCACGTCGAATTTTTTTGCTACAGATTGTTCGCTGGGACGTTTATTAGCGGCAAGTTTTAGTCGAATGACCGCGACGAGAAGATGGTGGTCGGAGCCTATGTCAGCGGCCCTCTTTACTCGTACGTCCAGAAGACTCCCTCTCCATTTTCTGCTAATGCAGAAGTGGTCGATTTGGTTTTCAGTGGTGTTGTTTGGAGACACCCAAGTAGCTTTATGGCATTTTTTGTGTGGGAATAGCGTACCCCCAACGACAAGACCGGCTGTATTGCAGGCGTCAATGAGAAGCTCTCCATTGTCGTTTCTCGCACCCAAGCCATGTCTTCCAATCACGTGCTCTAGGTTAAGGTTTTCTGAGCCTACTTTGGCATTCAAATCGCCCATAACCATTATGATGTCGTTCTTGTGAGCACTGTTTATTGCTGCAGCGAGCTGGCTGTAGAATTCATCTTTGGTTTCTCTCTCTGCCAACTCTGTGGGCGCGTATGCTTGGAAGATGGTAATATTTCTTGCGGGGGTTCGAAATCTGCACCAAATGAGTCTTTCGTTTACAGGTTTCCATTCCATTACTGCCTTTACTGCAGTTTTACTTAGCAAAAATCCAACTCCATCCCTGTGGATGTCATCTTGCGATCTACCGGAGTATAGAAATTTTTCGCCGTCAGGAAGTACATATTCGCCGGCACCGTTCCATCTACACTCGCTTAATCCCAATATCTCAAGGTTGAATTTGTGGAGTTCTCTAACGGCTTGGTGTATTTTGCCTGGTTCATTTAGAGTTCGGACATTCCAAGAGCCGATGCGTGTTCGAGTTTTCATCGAAAGGATTTTAAAATTTTGAGAAACCATATTGGTCCCAGTTATAGGAGAATCATTCCTAACTATGCATGTTTCTTGCACCTCCAAATCCGATGTGCATGCTGCCGAGGCAGGTGGATTAACCACACTCTGGTGGGTACCACTTGGAGAGTTATTTCCCATCGTTTTTCGATCCATGCTTCATTAGTATAATCTTCTCGGCAACGCCCCACGCAGTAAGTTATAAGCTTAAAGCTGGATCCGGCAAGCGCTGCAAATATAGTGGCCAAATTCACTTTTAATTTCAGCCGCCCAATCTGGAACAGACGCTGACCTGGGAGCCGCCCACTCTGGATCAGACGCTTCAGGATTTCGACAAGATGCTTATTTTAAGGCGGCATCGACTCGCCTTGTCAGTGCCAGTTACGGGCATTGTGGGTTTTTCTTTCGAGGCGCAACGCTGTCCAACGCTACACCCTTCCACACCCTGGCTGGTCACCCGCTTTTAGTCGCCTTTTACGACAGGCATGCTTACCTCGGGCATATTCTGACCCCTTACCCCTTACCTTACCAATTTAAGTGAGTATTAAATTATATGAATATGAAAGTTGCAATTAAATGTATTTGCATGTTCACCTTATATGGCACTAAAATTGTTTTCCATTATCATTATATTTTCAACTCTACTAAGTGCTCAACGTGCGAGTAGTATAGGTTGTAACCAAACTTAATATCTACTGAATTTTATGACAGATGCTTGTGCATTGCAGTTACAATAAAAATGACCAATTCGACAAAACAAATAAGATGCTTTTATAAATAAAATTACCTCATCGCAATCTTCATCATCTGAGAAAGTCTCAATAAGAGGCTTTATATGGTATGCATGTTAAATGGATCAAACAACGATATTATGGTTAGTAAATAAATGTGAAATGAAACTAAATCAAATGTTACAACAAACGGTGGTGAATACAAATTATTAGACTTTTAAATTGATCGTTGTAAAATAAGAGGAAACAACTCACCAAGCCATTCATAATGCGTTCTTTGTGTTCCTGATACATTTCTCGCATATCAATTAATTTATTTTCCAATTTTTCCATTGTCCAAATTTGACTGCCAGAATTAGTGCGTTTAACTAAAATTGCTGGTTCGCTAACAAAGGCACCACGCTAATCCAAAATAAATAAATAAACGTAAGAAATAAAAATTTGCGAAGTGATATATGGGAAAGTTACCCTTCTGTTTGGACTTAAATTAGCTGGCGGAATTTGTAATGTAACAGAGAATTTTGTTTTCTTTTCCATTTCTTCTGCCAGAAAATTGGCCTCCTGAACTAGCGCATTTGCACGCATTATATCGGTTTTTAATTGACCAAGCGAGCGCTTAAACATTTCATCCCTTTCCTGCTTATACGAAGAGAAAAAAAATATTAATTAAAATCTAATGTTATAAGGGATTTTGGGTCTTAGTTGCCAACCTGTGCCCATTTCTCAACACGCATCTGTGAGGTTGGCGTATTTGGTGTTATTTTTCCTGAACGTAATGGGTCATATGGCGCATAAGGTGCATATGGCGTACTAGGTGATAGTATATTGCGTAATTGTTGAAACTGTCGCTCGTATTCCTGAGGGCAAAAATATATATATTGTTAATCGAAATTAAGCTAAAACTTATACTATTGAATAAAGAAATACCTGTCGTTGTTTCTCCAATGCAACTTGCTTATCTTCTTCATGCTGCCGCTCCAGGCGTGCAATTGCAGTTTGTATTGGATCATTACTTAATTCATTTTGCATTATTTCATCTCGAGCAAAATTATAATCAATTAATTGCATTGGTGTTTGCGGTTCCGAGGTCAAATTTGCATTGGCGCATTTTGGACAATTAACTCTAAAGAAATGGTGATTACCCCAAAGTATACGATCGCCATTATGTAATGGTGTTTTCTCAATCGCAGCTGAACCATTAACAAAACAGCGTGCACCTTGAAAGGGCTCCATAAACAGTCCACCATCTTCAATAGAAATGACACAATGTTCCGGCTGTATACCCAGACCAGAAAGTTGTATATCAGGTTGTTGACCAGATAGGCTATGGCCACCAATAAGCGTTCTTTCCTAAAAACAAAGACGTTAATCAAATATTAGTAAATTTCCCAATACTTGCCTACACCCTTTCACACATACCTTAAGATAGTACACTAACAACTCATTAAGGGACGGATCAGCATTTAAATTTACTAAATAATATTTATTTTTTTCGACTTTAATGCCGCTAGCCTGCACACTGATACCCATTTTTTCAAGCGCTTGCTGACGTTCATTTTGTATGCGTTCGGTTTTAACAAGTTTCTCCTCCCAAGTTTGTGAAATTTGTTTCATTAGATTTTCGCTTTCGGCAAGTTTGTCATGTATATCAACACGTTGTATATCACCAACAGGTGAGCCCTACAAATCAAAAGGCAAATTAATATCAAATAATTATAAAGAAAAACTAAAAAATCATAATTAGGTATCGGTATCGTACCGTTGCATGCTTCAACATGTTACGCAATGTTTCCACTTCATGTCGTAATTCACGTATAATGCGCGCATTTGGATCTTCATTGACCACAGCGTGATTAACGATGCGTTTAGCGCGATCAGCATAGCGCAGTGTTGATAAAGTTTCTTCATAATTATCAGCAGATGGCGAAATTGTCGCAACCATAACAGTTTTTGAATTACCACCCAAATTGTCTTTCAACAGCCAGGTGAGCACAGAGTCACGATACGGTACAAATTTATCATTTCCACCTTTTTTGCCACTAGACTGATCGGCAAGTTTTGATATCACAAGACCGAGTGTAGTAAGAGATCTAAGATTGTTAAGTAAAATTGAAAAAAGTTATTAAACAAATTTTTTCGATTACACTGTTCAATAAATTTCAAACTTTAGATTTTATCTGAGTTCGGAATATGTAATGCGTTAACAAGATTTTGAACAAAGAATTTAAAAAAAAAAAAACCTCAAACGATGCAAAAAAAAAAAAATAGCGAGAATTTCGAATCTGAAGAAACTTTTCAAATGGGTATTACAGAAAGTCTGTTTTATTTAGAAAATGTACTGAAAAAACCAGAACCAAAACGAAAAAAAAAAATCTTCACGTTTTTTGCGCATAATAACTATCATCTCTAATTTGAGACCAAAAACTTTTCATTCAAAAGGACTCAAGTTTGTAATGAATGATCCAATCTTTAATTGTTGGTGCCAAAATGAAGCTGTGATTATTGCGCACAAAAGCGTGAAGAGTTTTTTAATTTTATTTTGGTTCTAGCGAGATTCAAGTAATTAGAGATAGGCAGTTTCTGGATTTTTCAGAACATTTTCGCAATAAAACGGGTTTTGCAAAAAATCTGTCAAACCAATTTGAAAATTTTCTTCAGATTTGAAATTCTCGCTATTTTTTGCATCGTCTGACTTTTTTTTTCAAATTCTGACGGTTAAAATTTTTTTATTTTCGCGCGGATGCAATCATGATTTTGGATTTATTTTATCTGAAATCTGAGAGTTGATGGAACAATCTTGTTAATGCAGTACTATTATGTCAATAGCAAGGAATAATAATTACATAGTTTGAACTCAGAAATTTTTTAGTGTAGAACAGTTTATCAAAAGAGTATTTACTTATTAATATTAGAGCCTTCCTTCAAACGATCACCAACAGCGCCAGTTTTTACTGCACGTTCTGAGCCAGCCAAATCTACAAGTGACATACGTGAAACTTTTTCACCACTAACACCACTTGCTTGATCTGTTAGTATTTGTGTCAGCACTACAGAAAACACAGCATGAGAACGTGAAGATTCGGCATTCATATTAGTAGCGGCAACGGTACGTGATTTGTTGCCTTCTGTCATTAAGTTATCTATGTCCTGTAATTAAACAAAAATTAATTTCATTAAAAGATTAAAGAAAAGCTCATCAATTTATACTACATACTTTATAAGATGCGACTGCCAATTGTGATAAACCATCAACATAGGGGCCAAGCACATTGTGTTCACGCACCTTAAGCGATTGTTTATTTGGCTTTGGATCAAGTAAATCGTGTACTTTTTCATTATAAATTTCCATGTAGGATACTTCAACTTTATACATGAGTTCTTGTGTGGATTTATTGGCAATAGCTAAAAATAGCTCATCACAAAGGCGTGGAATAATGCCTTTGTACTCTTGTGAACCCATCATAGTGTATGATTTGCCAGAACCTATGTAAAGCGCATGCAAAAATGAATTAAAATATAAAATTTAGATAAAATATTGCAGCATTACAGCGTACCTGTTTGTCCATAAGCAAATATACAGGCATTATAGCCTTGGAATGCATTATAGAGGATATCACGTCCTACACAATCAAATACTGTTTCTTGTGAAGCAAAATTACCCATTTCAGGATCTATTGAATAAAAGCAATGATCAAATGCAAACGTTTTTGGCGGTTTCCTGCAATTAATACAAAAAAAAAAAAGCTTGTTAAAAGAGAACAAAAACATTTTACTCTAAATGTTACCTCTCCATTTTGTCTATTGGTGGTGGATTTTGTAAAATGGTTTGTTGTTTTTCCATTTCGACGATGCATTTTGTATCAAGATCGATTTCTGAAAAAAAAAAAACATTAAATTTTTAATTGTATTTGTGTTAAATTTTAAGTAATAAATAAAAAAATATAATGATAATAATAACAATTATAATAAAGGAACATGATATGAAAAGCGATAAACAACATTAAAGGCATGGTTTGCCTCAGGGTTCATGAAAATGAGCACAAGAAGCGATATGCAAAAAGGAACGTGACTGTTTGTAGATTCAAAAACTGCAAATCGGAAAATTCTAACTAATCTTCTTCTCGGATAACTTCCTTACATATTTAAAATAAAAAATAAACCGAAACAAAAATAAACTTTTTCAACATATTTTGCTATGTAGAATCTACTTAAATTCGGCAACAAAATTGCTCTATCATGTTTGGTTTTTAAGATTTCATTCCCTAAATGTTTAAAACACATTGTTTTTGAGTTTTTTTTTTTTTTAAATGTGTTACTTAATGACATTTATATATTGAAAATGGATTTTTTAACTGAACTTTTAGTCATATATTTGCAAAGATCGATTTACATATAAATCTATCAATGCATTTTCTAACACATAATTATAACAAATAAAGGAACGGATTTAAAACACGGCTATAGTGACATATGGCAAAAGTCGGCTTCGCAGCCGGGCAAGGCTGGTGCAGTGGTAACGACTTCTGCTACCAACCGGGAGGTCCTTGGTTCAACTTCAATTATAATTAATTTAGTGAAATAAATATAATTATAATTACAACAAAAATAGTCTGATGAGTCTTTGTGGCGAAAGACGAAACATATGTCACTATAGCCGTGTTTTTAATCCGTATGACTAAAAGTTCAATTAAAAAATTAGTTTTTTTTTTAAAGAAATATAAGGGCCACTCCATTCCAAAAAGGGAAAACAAGAAAAAGTTATGCCATGTAATTTAACGAACGACTATTGAAAGATTTTCAATTCATAATGAAATAATTTGGTAAGGTCATTTCAAATTTTTTAAACATTTATTGAACTGATACATGTTTCACATCCCGTGAGTCACACCAAAACATACAGAAGTTGTATTAACACAAACAACCGTATTGCTTTTTATGTTAGGAGGATTTTCTATGCGTATAGATTGATTTCCGGAACGCAATATTAGCCATCTAACACATCTGAAATGTGTCCCGTGAGTCACAAAAAAATATCAAAAATTTTCATCACTAAATGTTCTCTTAATATTGACTTTAACGTATAAAAAGCAATAAAAACTATTTTCTATAAAATTCCACTGATTTTATACTTGGCCTGCCAGTCACAAGGAGCAGACCTAGGAGAAAAAGGGACAGTTTTCTACATCAAAATTGATCACTACGATACCTTCCCTTACTGTCTGTGGCAATAAAGAATAACTGCTTTAGCCGATTTTTGATCAAAATGCAAATCGATCTTAATTGATTTTGTGACCATAGGACTCATGCGGCTTTGCCTAGTGATCAACCTAAGCAGTTATTTCTTATTGTCACAATTATGTTTAGAACATCATAACCACGATTATATAAAACAAAATTTTCACTGATTTCTTACTTGTCTCGCAAGTCGCAATAGGAAGTCCCGTGAGTCACAAATTCAAAATGTTGCATTTTCTTCATCATTATAGCTAGCTTCTTTCAAATAAGAAAAAAATAAAACAGCAATAGTTTGGCTGGAATTTTTCCTTTAGTTAATAAATGTAGAAAACCGTTCCATTTCATGTCCCGTGCGCCACACTTTTTTAAAGAAAATGCACTAGTATTGAGTTTGGTCATCGCTGTTCTAACTAGAGTGAAATGCCCCTTAAATTATAATGGAATAACCCATAACAAGGGGTCTCATCTGAAAATGGCCATAACTTTGATAAGCAAATTCGTAAATGGCCATAAAGACAACTCAGGCGACAATATTTTGACAAAAAATTGGGTTTTTCCACTAAATTTATGGTTTAGTAGTTATGAACAAGTAAATATTTGTGGCAAACAAATATTTGTTTCAGTCAAAAAAAGATATATGTATAAATAGGATAAGGAAAACGGTTCAGTGAATTTTTAAGTGACATAATCACAACCGGTTCGCTTTATTTTTTCGCCGGAAATTCGGTACGAAGCGAACCTTTAAGAAGGATATGGAAAATTTTTGGGTTTTAGTAGGCCAAGCCGCTGCACCGTTTTTACTGAAATTCGAAACGGATGTAGACTGAACTACAAAACTGTCAATGACAAACTTGAACCAATTTTTATGAGATTTGGTACGGAGAAAGGCTTAACACTAAGGAAGGATAAGAGAACAGTTGCATCAATTTTTATAAAATTCGGAATGGAGATAAGCTGAACGATAAGGAAAAATATTAAAAACATTTTGTGTTTGATCGCACCCCAAGGAAGTATATACATATAAGAGGTTATCGTGAATAAACATTGCCGTGCATTCTCTATTGCAGTTTAAGAAAATATCCCGGGAATCTTGATTCACGATAACCCCCATAAACTATAGGAACCATATTACCAATATTTAGTTATTATAAAACATTTATATTGCAGTTATAAAATAAAGCAATATTTTTTATATAAACTTTATACGATATATACTTAAATAGTAAATGATTTTCTTGATTAACCTTGAATTTGAAAAAAAAAAAAAAAACAAATAAAAATTAACATGTTCCAATATGTGGATAATGTTACAACGAGCATTACAATTGATTTCTCTACTTGTTAACTACTGACACAAGCAAGCGAGAAAGGAAACCAATCGAGCGATTGAGTAAAAAAGAGGGTGTAAGGTTATTTACAGTCCGTAGAGATAATTGAACTTATTAATAACCAAATGTGATAACAAGGCACAACAGAACCTTAACTCAGCAATAGCGACGGCTGAGGCGAACCTATACGTAAAGTAACACAAAATAAATGTTAATAAAATAATAAACGAAAAAACGTGAAAGGAAAACAGAAAAAACTTGTCGGCACATATTAAATGTCAGCTGATAACTAGGTAATGGTGGTGTTAGTAGCTGCATTCCATTAAGCCTAAAAGTATTTTAAGATACGAAAAAAAGAGGGCTGATTGCCTGACTGAATAGCCTTAACATTTTCTATACAATAATTGTAATGAATAATCAAGTGAGTCAGTAGCATGGCTGCAAGCCATATTCAACATGACACAACGAAAAAAAAATAGCAAAGAAAAAGGCTCAGATATATACTATGTAAAGTTAAATATAGGTTATATTTTAACAAGCTTTTAATGAAGAACATTTCAGGCCAAAATTAAAAAAAAAAAAAAAAATCGCGGCATGTTTTGTAAAGGGTGGGCCAACAGCTAATTCAACACTGAAAGCTGTTTTATGCTAAGAAAGGTGGTATTTTATTAGGTACATAGTAAATTAAGTTGATTTTGCATAAAAAAGCATATTTTCTGATAAGGCGAGTTTTCTTCTAGGCACCTGTTTTGACGACTCACGCCATGTAAGAAAAATTCAAATCGAACTCTCATGAACTAAAAATAAAAATGAATAAAATTAAAAAAATCAAAATTTAAAATATCATTGACTACTTTTTTTTTAAAATATAAAAAAATCGAATAACGGGGAAAAAAAATATAATAAACTAAAACAAAAATTATCGTTTGTCGGTGCTGAATCCAAAACGTTGTTTTTCAGATATTCTAACCTTGAAGTTCAAAAACACGATTTTTTAGAGTAACTATATATTCTTTAAAAAGTTATGACAATTTTAAAATGATACATGAAAGTTAAAAAACATATCTGGATGATTTTTAATATGTCGTTGTTACACGCCCATTCTCACTTGCCTGGTTAGGTGTGATGTATTATTTAGTTTATGCCTGCCTAGTTACGCAAAAACTGGATTAGTATGCCATAGTTATAAAGAATATTTTGATTTATATGAGAAATTAGAAATTTAACCAAATACGTTATGTTTTGTAAACGCTTTTTATTTATCAAATATGTACTTCAGTTCAGTGTCGCGTGCAAGCATCTTGACAGTAATTGGATATGAAAGAAAAAAAAAAAACAAATACTGCACAGACTTGTCTTGTTTGATTTCCTTCAGTTCAGTTCAGTGCTCTCTTCTTGTGACTCTTTTTTTGTTTACGCTCTCTCTCTGTCTTTCGCGAAAATGTATGAAAGCAACTACAATCCGGTATTACCAATGCATTGCAACTTGTAAGTGTTACCATAAAATAAATTTTACTGTAGTTTTTCTACTCGCACGTTCTACACTGACCTGAAGTATTTGTTTTTATTAAATACAGTACACTGATTGAAAAAATCAAGACTTCTTTTACACTGATAAAAAACGAGACAGTCTACTTCAGTTTCAAAATTAAATCAGTGTAAAGTGAAGATTTGATTCTTGCATTTTTTGAATCGAATAACCACTTCAGTTCTGTGTAAGCTGTGCGAGTTAAAAAAAAGTACACTAAGATAAAAATTATTTATTTTCTAGCGATAACAATCCACCCTTCACTTGTATGGCAATTAAAAAAGGAAGGCGTACATTTATCATTGAACCTTTAAAATATCAAACGGCAGTCCACAAAAAATTCCCCAGACTAAGTGTAGTTATGGAAAAACAACCCACAGTGTCCATGAAAAATACAAATGAAAACATAATAAATTTACGTACAAAGGGAAAAACAAACTTTCAAGACATAACATTCGTCGCCGTTGATATTGTTGACGATGAAGCTAAAGCATGATAGAAAGAAATAAATTGACCCACGGGTGGTGCAATAGGTCAACGGAAACAACAACACAACGTAAAAAAAACTATACATATTTGTCTGAAGTACTCTTATACTAAGTAGTATATCATTTGTATTCGCATAGATATTGTAGATGAAACTTTTATTCAGGTTTTTACTATGGTTTATTTTCGTGAATTTTTTATGAAGCCGAACAGATACAGCTCAGCTCGTAAATGTTATGGCGGCTAAGACGTAAAATTGTTTTAAACTGAAGCAGAAATATCGTCTAACTAATTATTAGGAAAAAAAAAAGTAAAAAAAAAGAATCATGGCAATAAATGTATACTTTTTTTGAGAGTTTTTCGTCATAATAACATAGAAAAAAAAGTAACAACAATTCGCTAGGTAAGCTTGTCCGCCGCTTTATAGCACGAAAGGCAGTGGGCGGTAAGCGGCATGTGCGTTTTATTGTGGGCTAGTAAGCAGTTATGTTTTCCATTATTTTTTATTTTTTTTGTGTTTGGTTAAAAAGCCTTAGCTCATCGACTGTTTAAATGTTGGCATGACAAAGATTGGCTGACTAATTTCGTAGCACCGTTACGGTTTGTTGCTAAAATTGGCATTTTCTTTGCAATGAAAATTTTCTCAAAAAATGTGGGCTATTGGTTTTTGGTTTCAATGGATTTTGTTTGAGAAAGTAGGCACTTGTACTTAATAAGAAAAAAACAATCTGATGTAATCAGTTTCTATTATGAAATTTGCATTTAATTTTATAACCATTGTGTACGTTCCAATACCTACTCATGTGAAATGGGTTCCGGAATTTTCGAAACTCGAAAACCCAGATCTCTGATTAGAACTTTTTTTTGCAAGAAATTTTTTTTTATAAAATTTTTTTTTGAAAAATTGTTTTTTTTCTCGTGAAAAATACGGATCTGAGAAAAAACTTATTTCGAATTTTGTAAAAGAACTCCAGAACTATTTCCAACGGACCCTAAATCTCTAAAAATATTCCGGAGCCAACTTCACACGAGGTATTCCAATACATAATAATTTTTTAGTAGTGTCACCCTCATTTTTGAATTTTGAAGTTTTTTAAACTTACAAATAAATGGATTATAAATCATTACCATCTCACTTGATGGTTTGGGTGATGTAGTTAGTTTATGCATAGTTATGCACAAACCAGGTTAGTTTGCCATATAAAGAGCTTATCAATTTGATAAATAGTTAACCAGATAAATTCTCAGTATGGCAATGCTTTTTAATCATTTGCAACACTATAAAGCGTTTTTCGACACTTGCATGATGACATCAAAATAAAAGTAAGACTATAAAAAAGTATAAATTTCAATAACTTGAAAAGAAAAATTTAATACAAAATACACGGTCACATAAGCCTGAAAAAAGTTTAAAGCACAAAGAGAAAGACGAAAAACCAAAGCACTGAAACATGTTATTTTGTTTTTGCTTTGCTTTCGTTTCGCTGACATCGCACCAGGGATGACAAATGTGCTTTTCTATTTTGTACCAAATAGCAAAAAAAGTACTATGTAGAAGTTCCCAAAGAGTACCAAAACTTTAACAGATCCAAGTTTTGCATTAAAATATAATTTTATGGAAAAAAAAAAATTATATTTTGTAAACGTGTGTGAGCAAATATAAATATCTATATATTAATACGCCAGACAAAAATTTGCCCTACCTTTTTACTATGTTAGAAATGGAACACGACGTTGAATTATACACCACTAGAAAGGTAATTGTTCTTTTCGTTTCACATGATGATAAATGCGCTTTTCTATCTTGTACCAAATAGCAAAAAAAAGTACCTACTAAAACTGTCCAAAAAGTACCAAAATAATTTAATACATTTGTGTTCAAATTTTAACCATTGAGCGATTTAAGTACAGATTTATTTATCCACCGATGAAAGGTTTTGTAATATTTCCACAATTGTGGTTACATGAACGAAAACTATAATATAAGTAGGTAATAGCGATTAGATATGGGCGATTCCACTGCAGACGATATGTAAATGAAGACAAAACCAATGTATTGTTTTAATTTTTGGCCGTTATGATAGTGTTTAATTGGAGAAGAATCACTTCAGCCAGAACTTATGTTGAATTGATTTTAAACGTCACAAGAACTCAATCGATAATATTTCAATTTAATTTTAAGGAAATCATGTTATTGTGGTTTTAAAAAAGTGGCAAGCTTTTACGAGTTAAATATTTTTTTTGTAATATCTGCAGTTTAAAGTTTCAAGTAAAAAGACGGCAAATTATGATTTATCCATTAAAAAATCATATAAAATCTGTTATAATATATACAGTCATGTATTTTATCTCGGAAAAAAATTTTACAAATTATGTTTTGCCATCTTTGCAGAGAATAATTTATTATAAGCAACGGGCAAGTGTTGATTATAATCTACTTTATGCTGCATACTAAGAAAAATACGAAAAAATATTGGGTGTACAACTTAAAAACCGGAATTTTTTAGCGAAATTTGATGCTTTATTGTGGAAAAATGTTACAATATATTTTATTCAAAGTATTGTCAATTTTGGCCCTATGCTCCTCCTAGGAGTTAAAGGAGAATACATACATACATACATTGTCAATTGGAAGCTACAACATTTCCCCATCTTTCAGGCAATTTATGAATTCCATCCCAAAAAATTGCGCCGGCTTGGCGGCCAAAAATGAATCTATCCAATTTTCGATATCTTGAACTTAAGTGAAGCGTATTCCTGATAGGGCATTCTGCATCGATCGGAACAAATGGTAGTCTGATGGTGCAAGGTCTGGGCTATAACGCGGGTGATGCAAAATTTCCCATCCACTATTTTCCAAATAGTTTTTCACGGGTCTTGCAACATGCGGCCGAGCGTTGTCATGATGAAAAATTATTGCTTCGTGTCTAGTTGCATTTTCCGGGCGTTTTTCGATGATGGCACGCTTCAAACGTATTAATTGTGTTCGGTACAGGTCACCTGTGATTGTCTGGCCCGATTTCAACAACTCATAATATAACGGCCCCTTCTGATCCCACCAAATACACAGCATAACCTTGACGCCATGGATATTTGGCTTCGAGGTTGATTTGGCTGGTTGGCCGGGTTTCACGTATGACTTTTTGCTCTTGGGATTGTCATAATGGATCCATTTTTCATCCCCAGTCACAATCCGATGCAAAAATGATTTGTTTTTATGGCGCTCAAGCAGCATTTCAGACATACAGAAGCGCCGTTCAACGTCTCTCGGCTTCAACTCATAGGGGACCCAATTACCTTGCTTCTGAATGTATCCGGCGGCTTTCAAACGTTTCGAAATGGCTTGCTGAGTCACTCCCAACGATTTGGCAAGCTCGTCTTGTGTTTGACACGAATCCTCATCGAGTAGTTTCTCTAATTCTTCGTCTTCATACTTTTTTGGCTGTCCTGGGCGTTCTTTGTCTTTGATGTCAAAATCGGCACTTTTGAAGCGTTTAAACCATTCAAAACACTGTGTTTTTCCTAAAGCATCGTCGCCATAAACTTCTACAAGCAAACTATGACTTTCCGCAGCAGTTTTCTTTGGAAAAAAATGACCCAACAGAACCTCCCGCAAATGCTGTCTTTTTCTCGAATTTTCGAAGATATTCATCGTGAAAAATAATAATGATGCACACAAGATAACATTGTTTTGTTGACTGATTTTGACAGCTGTCAAATGTACCTTCAAAATGACATATATATAAAGTTCGAGCTTTCACGATATTTGTTAGTACGGACATCCACCGTCAAATTCCGGTTTTTAAGTTGTACACCCAATAAATAAACACAAATTCATCAACATAAAACATCGCTGCCAACAACAAGCAAGTCCAGAAGCTATCTTTCTTATATTATCTTGTATTTAATCCATCATAGTTACTTTAGCATCCTAAAACATAACGTAACTGCTGGATAAAATGCGTAATTTTCATTTTACTTTTTATTAAAACAAAATGTTCAATCAATGTAGTAGAATTCAAGCTGAATCAAAATTTATTAATATCACATTGACATTTCGTTTAATGCCAAAGTTAAATTAAACAAATTCAATTCGAAAGCTGCATTACGCAAGTGTTGAACGAGTAATGTTTTATTTACTGAAAGATTCTGTTTTCATTATAATAGTTTTCTTTTCTTCATACTCACAAAAACAATAACAAAACCCTTTCTATACTATACTTCTTTCTATTCTTCATACTATTTCCTTTGTTATATCCTCAATGAAAAATCCCTGGTGCTATTTTTCAAATACAATCGCGCACATGAGTAGGTACACAATTTCCATACGCCTGGCCATATTCAAAGGTACGAAATATGTTTGTACGTGCTTACCAAGTTTCTTACTGCTGCTTCAAGGCAGAAGCAGCAGCAGCAGTGGCAACCACAATGGCACATGCAACGTACTATACTAAATAAAAACTCTATTTTGGATTACAAAGAGCTAATTTTTGTATACTTACAATTTACTAACCCAACAAACAAAAACGTTTGGAAAATAACTTATTATACTCTTATTGAAGCAAACATTAATTATTTAATAATCGAAATTGAACCCTTCATAGCAAACTTGTGAAAATTATTTGGAACAAGTTTATTATAAATGTTTTTATACAATATTTTTCAAAATGTTTTTAGTCAATATTTTTAAATTGTTTTTTAAATTTTTCAATTGACATTTTGTAAGTGTTTATTACGTTCATTAAACAACATTTTCCAAACATTTTTATATTTAATTAAAAATAAAAAAAATTGATGTTTACTAAGAATCGAAGTTATGACTTCCAAGTTAAGACTCGACAATCTTATCACCTGATTGTGTTTAACTTAGCTCGATAAGTGATTGAAATAATAAATTAAAATTTTTTCGAAAGTTCGGAAAACGATTACGAAAACATTTGGAAATAAACTTTTTCTAATTGTTTATTTTAACCTTACAAATCAATTGTAAAAATTAAAAAAAAACAACATTTTTCAAACGTTTAAAAATTGTTTTTGAAAACATTTGGAAATTAACTTTTTTTAAGCGTTAAATTGAAAAGGTTATAAAATTGTTTGTTGGGTTGCTACATGCGACATATGTAAGTATATTTACAATATATATTATTTCTTTGTTATTATGAAAATTTTCATAGAAATTTGCATAATTATTAACATGGAAAAAGGTTACAAACTATAGCAGAGTACAAGCATATTGTATCTACTTATCAACACTTTTATTTTTGCTTTTTGCTTATTTAAGCACTTTCTTCTTATGTTTTCTGTTATTACCCACTACCTCTATGTACAGGTTTTAAAGTTTTTTCTTTTTGTTTTTTTTTTTTTTTACTTTTAACAGCTTGGCAAAAATGAATTACTCGTACGCTCGTTTATCTTTGTTTTGTTAAAATTATAATTATTATTTTTGTTTAATTTTCTCATTTAAAGTGAACTATTTAATTTATTTAAGCTATATCTGTGTAATTTTATTTAGTATGCGTGAAATTTCTGAAAATAGGCACACAAAATTGAAATTGTTTTTGTTAATATTTTCTTACATTATTGTTTTTGTTTTACTTTGTTAACAATGCAAATTTTAACTGTTGTTAGATAACATTTAAAAAAAGCAACAAGAGTTTTGTGGAAAAAAACCTAAATAATTTTTTTAAATTTAACAACATTTCAGTAAGTGACCATTTACACTAGGTAATTTTTTAAACAAATTTTTTGATTTTATATGAGAAACAACAACAATGTTTCGTCTCGTTTCCTTCCTTTTGCCTATAAACTCAACGAATTTGTTAGAAAAGTTTCCTGGTGTTAACTAGGAATAAGTACGGTGTTGGTCGAATAAAGAATAGGAATCAAATTTGGCACATATGTTAAAGGCACTAAGCCAAATAACACTCATTAGAGAATTGAGAGGTGCACCTAAAGAAAAAATTTAACATATCTCTAAAACTGTTTTAAGCATATGAATGAAATTTGTTATCTATATAAAAGACACCTGAAAAAATAGCATCAAGTAAAAAAATTGGTGACACTACACCCTGGAAAAGAGTCATCATAGCTATGAAACTATTTGACGCAAATGAATAAGGTTTGATACCTATGTAAGACGCTGGGACAAAGGTCAGGCAACACTCACCGGGTAATAGCTAGTTATAATATAATAAGCCTCTTGCCCATACAGAATGAATTCCTATAATTCACTTGGCTATCAAAATTCGTCAAAAATTAATAAACCCATTGCAAAGGATTTATTCTTATCCACCAACCTTGGTTAATAAGATATTGAAAAAACTTAATTCGTTTTCGATTGTCCATGTTCACTAATCTTTGTCCAAGTTTGTTACCAGTTGGTCGAGAATAAATTTTCTAAAATGTATCTATAAAGAGTGGATAAATATGGCACATTCGACGGATTAGGACTAGTGATGAGCAAAATTAGTCTTGGTCTTGAGTCTTGCTCTTGGTAATTTTGCGAGACCAAGACGCTGATATTTTTGCAAAACCAAGACCAAGACTGCTTTTCAGTATTGGAAATTTAGTTATAGTTAAAACTTGTTTCACTCCCGTTTTGAAGATAAAATCATCTCTCAATTTGTATTTTGGCATCTTAAAAACCCAACTGCTTTGGAAAAATATGAGCAAGATCAAGACCAAGATTTAATATCAAAACCAAGACCAAGACACAATGTGCAAGAACAAGACCAAGACTGTTTTATTTGTGTGTTAATACGTATTGATATATCATAATTGTTGTTTTGTGTTATTTATTGATATTTGGTATAGTTGTTCCTTTGGAACAAATTCAGTACCGATTGCAGGTGTTTCCACCTTATCAGGGCGTGTTCTCCCAAATAACTTTAAGAATTTTTTAAGTGTGTTACTTTTTAATCCGTTCCTTGATTTGTCATAATTATGTGTTAGAAAAATGCATTGATAGATTTATATGTAAAATCGATCTTTGCAAATATATGACTAAAAGTTCAATTAAATAAAAAATCAATTTTCAATATAAAATGTCATTAAGTAACACACTTAAAAAATTCTTAAAGTTATTTGGGAGAACACGCCCTGATAAGGTGGAAACACCTGCAATCGGTACTGAATTTGTTCCAAAGGAACAACTATACCAAATATCAATAAATAACACAAAACAACAATTATGATATATCAATACGTATTAACACACAAATAAAACTGGCAAAAAGTCGGCTTCGCAGCCGGGCAAGGCTGGTGCAGTGGTAACGACTTCTGCTACCAACCTGGAGATCATTACAAACTTCTCAATTCCAATTGATTTTTTTGACTGTAGAATCGTCTCACCCTTAAACATGCTGTAATGTTATGACCCAGATAGTGCATCATCAATAACGACAAATGCTTACTTCATTCTGATAAGTTGATACAGTTCTCTAGCCCGCAACTATACTGTAGATTTTTGCTTTTCGGTAATATTTGCAACTTTTTGCTTTAACCAAGTTATCATGGCATTACGTTGCTTGCATCCTTGCACTATCGAATGATTTGTTTGACATTTTTTACCCACATCTCTGTCAGACATGCTTCGGTTTTTGGTAATAACTTGCACTATTTTTGCGTTAAATTTTTTGTTAAAATAGATCCATTATTATCTTTTCGGAACACGGATAATGTTTCAAAATATGGATTTAGCACCGAAGCCACCGATTTGCGAGAATTATTTTTTCTTAAAACGTATTGCATATACTTCGACAGTTAAAGCTTAGACCCCTTCAAAAATGCCAGGTTTTGTTCGTAGTTAGCACTCCTTAATCGAGAATAATGAGAAATATTAGAGAGCTTTTAACAAAGAAATAGGTGGCCAATCTCGCCCACTTTTTGGGAATTAGGATCATGCATTTTCAGAAATTTTTTAGGTTGCTATCATAGGATTGGACATTTGTTTAATACTTTTACTTCCGCAATGGCGTAAATGCAAGCCTTTGGAAATCCTATAAGATTAAAATTAACGAAAAATAATAAAATAGTTTTCTAAACAAAGTACCTAAGTATATACAAAAACTCGATTGCAGCAAGGTATTCAGTGAAATCGAAATGGGTACAAAAAACAGAATGATAGCTCGCAAAAAGCCAAGTCGAATTTAAACAACTTAACTTTTGCTACAGTGCTATTGTGATTTGCAATATTTTCGACATTCGACGTACTTACAAACTTCGTACGTCAAAATAAATTTATTTCGCATTTTTAATAAGACAAAAGAAAGCATTTTTAACATTTCAAATAACACAGCGCGCTGCAGTAAATTTGATGAGTTATTGCATTTTTGTTATTTTTGTTTTGTTTTCTTTTTGTTTGTGTTATTAAAAATCCAATGTCATGTTGTAGTTGTTTTTACTATTTTTTTTTTTTTTTATACTCTCATATTTCTGTACGTCTGTCTGCCTGTTTGCTTAATGCCTGTTGTATTGAGTGAAGTTTCCACTTTATCCATGGTTTTGATTGCCACATTTCCACATTGTGTTGCTACTGCTGCTGACTTTTATTGTTCATTCGGATTCATTCAGTCAGTCAGGCATTCAGTCAGTCAGTCAGGCATTCAGTCAGTCAGTATTTATCATCAGTGAGCAGTGTAGTGTATGCCCGAGTGAGTGAGTCATTCCAAATACTATTTTAAACTTCACTTCTCTTTAAGTGGCAAATTCAACAGACAAAGTAACAAACAAAAAAAAAACGTTGTCTATAATGCTGCCCCCCTTCATAAACAGAGCGCGCGTGTATGAATTTATCTCGCATGTATCGCAGATATTTTTTTGTTGCTTTCACGATTTTGTTTTACCGATATTTTCGTTATTTCCTAATATAAATGTATCTCGAATGATGATGGCATGAGATTGTTTAATATTTTATTTTGCTACGTTTATTATTAATTCGTTCAAGTGTTGGAAATTATGTCATGTCTACTGTTTTTTCATATTTTTGTTTGTTTTTTTATTCACGTCACGTACTGGCTGTGATGTCGATTAGATTATGGTGAAAAGAAAAAACTGTTACTTTCAATAACATTTATCAATCAGCTGTTTTGTGACGACTATGTTTATTTAGAAAATCGACAGCAAATCAATGTTTTTCATCGTGTAAAAATACGGAAATGTGTCAAACTCATTTCTAATAAATTATTTTTATAGAACACGTCACGTCACGGAGTGTTTTATTAGAAATCCAATAACAACTTAATGAATGAATGTTTTATTACAATTGGAAAGAAAGACCTCAAAGTTTTCTTCAATCACGCAGTTTGTATCGAAAAATGTCTTTATCGAAGTCCTAATGCTAGTTATTGAAAAATATATACTAGATACGTACATTTAAGGCCACAAGTTTTAAGACATTCATAACTAAAAATTACCTTGGAAAATAACAATAAAATGTGTAGAAATCGCATGCTTAAAGGTTGTTTTACATTTTATATGTTAAAAGCTATAAAGATTTTGGTTCGCTTTTAACATTGATTCTTAAATTAATAATGTGCTCATGCCATTGCTGGCGAAATTTTGGTTTGGGTACAGTTAAATATGCAAACATTGCGCAAACAAGTGAAATATTTAGTTCATTTACCCAACCAACATTGAATTAATATTGAGGAGGAAGAAAACAGAGATTTAATATTGTGTATACAGTGCGGTGTCAGCAAAACCATACAAGCTAAAGATACTTGGGCACTTGCTTTGGCTTCTATAGATTGAATTGATTACCCAGAAGTGTTTAGCTTCAAGTCAATGACAGAAACTATGAATCTCTTTTGTAAACACATAATGCAAACTTTTTGTTTTTGTCATTCTCACATTAAACTTTGTTGCAGATCGATAAGGTACATCAAAGTAGATAGATAAAGTTTTAATTACAGATAGAATTTTGTGTCACGGTAAGTTATATATTTTTCCCGTTAGAATTAAGATTTTGTGCAAAACAATTTTATCTGCTATGAGAATTTCAACAAGGTTTCATCTACAAACTAGTTTCAAGAACGCAGGTTAAAAATGTTCTGGATATAATAATAAAATTGATTCTGGATATAGTAATTAAGATTGATCTAATTCCGATTCCAAAGAGAATCCGATTACAGAACATGCCTGTTAAGAAACCTCCCCATTCTTTCTTTAATTTTGTTTGAACTTATAGCCTTATAGCGAAAGTAATAAACTTTGATAAATAAATAAAAGAAAATAGAGCGCGCGAATATGGTTTCAATAAGAAAATGATATGAAAATAGGGAGGGGGAGGGGGCTGGAATGAAAAATAATAGATATAGAATAGAGTTTCCTTGTAACAAAAACTTACCTCGTCTATTAAAGGGTCGCACCCTCACAGCCACTTTGATCTTATCGGTCGACATGTTTGCTTTTTGTTTATATAGTATATGTGTGTGTGTGTGTTTATTTATATTTTTATATGTTGTTTATTAAGAACCGACAACAGAGGCCAACGTACAGAACAGACCAAATTGTTGGAGCGGCGGCTGATGGACGACAACAACGACGACTCCAAGCAAAAAAAAAGGGCGTGTGGTTGTGTTTGCCGTCGTTTGATGGATGAGAAGGGTAGAAATGTTGTTTTTCTTTCCTTTTTTATTATTTCCGCTGCTGCTCCACCAATGTAACGATGAGTAAACACATAGAGTTAAATTGTTGAACCTCAATGCGTTGCTGCCAGCTGGTGCTGCTCTCCTCCTGCTGGCTGCTACCGTTGTTTTTGTTGCTTGTGCTTTTCGGATTTATTTGCACAGAATTATGAACGTATAGACGAGAGGAGACGAAAATGAAATTTCTTTTACTATGTGGACAGATAGGTGAAATTGGTGAGTCACAGGAGACTTCGTCCGTTGCTTGACGAATTTCTCACTGAGGTGACACGATTTTAATTAAAAAGCAACAACAATAAAATATCATAAACACGCAAATCTCAAGTGGAAATGCGTTAATGAATTTTTGCTTGAAACAAAATTAGACGAGGGAGTAAAGGTGTTTTATTTAGGACGCTGATTTTATGTGTTGTTGTTGCTGACGGTGGTGGTGGTATTTAACAGCAGCGCAGCTAATTGTGACATTGGATGCGTTGGAATGAAAAATTTTTCATTTGGTTTCTGTTTAGCGATTTCTTTTTGAGATCAACTTTACTTTGCTTTGTAATTCCCAGTTGAGGTTCAGGTTATGTGATATCAATTTCCAAGAAAATTAGGTTACGTTGTTATGTTTTTTTTCCACCGCGACAGAACAGTCCTTTTATGTATTTGTTTTGCTTAATTTTTTATTTACAATACGTCAATAAAAGTAAATAAATATTTAAGTTTTGCTCTGCTGGAGGTGACAGTCAAATAAACAAATGCGTGTTGTTTACAATTACTTGCATACACAAGTAGCACAGTTTATTTTGCATTAATTAATTAAATTAGAGTAAAATAAATTATAAATTGGATTTTTTTTGTGCATTTTTCGTTGTGGCTTAGAATTTTTTTAATTTTTTTTAACCTGCCCTTTTTCTGCTTCTTCTAAGGTTTAAGGTTAGAAACGATAATTCGTTGTAAAGTAGTAAAATCTATTTAATTATTTAATTTATTTACAAATTTAAAACATGCACAACACAAAGTTTCACTTATTAATTGCACAACTTTTTGCTGTCAATTTTTATTGGTTTTGAACAAATAAAAAAAAAATAAAATTTGAGACTTCGCTGCTGCGTTCCACGATATAACTCCTCCGCGAAAACAAAAACAAAACAAGAAGACACTTCACTTTTTGTCACTTTTAATTCTTCACTTTACTTTTTATTCTCTGCTTCCTTCACCTTCTTTTCGTTCGCTGACTTCTTTTGTGAAGAAAGAATCGATTTTATCGCCTGCTTCTGCAAAAACCAATTTACACTTTTTTATTTTTCGTATTTTCCCTATGTATTTTATTTGCACACACTTTCTTTTATTCACAAACGTTTCGGCGACCTTTTATTTATCAATTTCTCACTTATTTTGCAATTAATTCTGCGTTTTTACCAAGTTTTTCTTTAATTTTTCCACTACACGAATAGCGACGTACAAAAGAAAAACACTTGACTCTGAGTCGCCATATTTGATTATTGACTCGTTTTTCTTTCAGTCTTCTGACTGAAGTGATTTTTCAACAATAATCCAGTGTTGCCAGCATATTTTTAGCTACAGTGTTTGCACAAATGTTTGGGTAGTGTATTTGGGGCTAATCGTTCAAGTTAAGACAAAAGTTGAGGAGTTAAGGGAACGGTCCATTCAGTACGTCGAGTACGTCACGTCGTTTTTTTCGACTGACAGCTAAGTTGAAAATATGATTTTATATCAAGTGCGACCCAATCAGTACGTCTACGTTAACGCAACGTACAATAGTTGCCCAACTCCCAACTTTCGACGAACGTCGTTTGTTTTGACAATCGTAAAATAAATTTATTTTCAATTTCAATAGTTGTTTTTTTTTTTTCTTTGTCGTTTCTCATTTATTTTTTGAATAATATTGGAAAAAAAAAATATTGGAGCTGTGCAAGTGTAAAATTAAAATTTGAAATTAATATTAGAGTTATTCACGATCTGGAGTAACAAGCTGAGTAACAGGGTAAAAGTGAACTCAGTTACTCTGAATAGTGAGCATACTCAATACTTTGCACTTATATTTGCTTTTTGTTTCTCAAAATAATTTTAGCTGCCAACAAAAAAAAAAATTTTTTAATTGAATATTTTGCTCTCATTCAAATTTTTATTTTTGATGAACGAAAATTGCCTCTCAATCATAAACAAGTTCAAACGTTTCTATAGAAATAGAAATAGTAAAAAAAAGGCAAAAGTGTAAGATTATTTTACACTAGAAAATACCTTGACTAAAAGGGTAAAAGAGTAACAGAGTAACTTACGTATATTTTGTTGTTGTGGTTGTGCACTATTACCCTGTTACTCTGTTACTCAGGACGTTACTCTAGATCGTGAATACCTCTATTATAAAAATAATTGTGATGTTTTAATCCGTTTTGAAAGTATTCATTGGGCCAGGCTTCTCAGTCAAATCCGTCGCAGTCAGTCAAAAAAAACGACGTGACGTACTCGACGTACTGAATGGACCGTTCCCTTTATTTTTCAAAGGGGCGTAAAACCATGTTAAACAAATTTTCAGTAATGAGAAGACACTTTCATGGGCTGTTTACAATAACATATTTTTTTTAATGTCTCCTGTATTATAGTGTGTTGACCAAAGATTCTAATCCCCTCAACATTTTTGTTGTAACCTATTTGCAGTAATTGCAAAAAGTAAAAAACATTTGGAAATAAGCCCTTTTGTTCTGAAACGTTTGGAAATAAGCCCTTTTGCTTCAGAATCACTATTATTTCACCATTTGGAAGTTTATTTTGATGTTTATAGGCATGGTATGTAAGCACCTATAGAGGTATATAAAAAATATTAAAAGTTTTTTTGGCCAGTATTCAAAATACGTCTTTTTGTATCAAACTCTAAAAATTTCTATGAAATTATATGGAAATAAGCCCTTTTGTTCTGAAATGCGACTTTCGATCACGATTTTATCTTAGAAAAATGGATTTTTTTGTGATGAATTTTGAACTAGAGGATGCATTTTACCATGGTAATGACGATGGCATCCTTAGGTTTGTTCGAGGTTGGAAGTGGTTTTACGCCCTTTTGAAAAATCACTCCTCAGTTGTTTTTTTGACGATTTTTTATCTATGCTTGTCGTAAGCACAATTTTTTATCTGGCTTAAGTTAAGCACATGCGTTGTTGCTTTCCCACACGTTTCTTATAATAGGGGGACTTTTCTACAAACTGAATGAGCGCCCCATAAATTAGATTGTATAAGCGCATGTGAATATATAATTTAAAATTGTTTCCAAGCCTTGCTGAGTTAATAATGTTCATGCGTTTTATTAAGTCTTTATGTTTTTATTATTTTTTGTATCAAAATAAAATCGAATGTGCATCAAAAATCAATAAATCTCAGAAGTTTGCATTAAGGATATTTCCACATTTTTACACTACTCAATCGATGCGGAAACTGCGGAAATAAAATAAATATAATATAATAATAGCTGTGTTTTAGACGTAGCTAACACATAGTTATCACTGTTCTTCTAAAATGATTCTTTCTGCTATCTCCTTCTTCTTATTTTGTTTTACTTTATTCTGATTTTCGTTTCCGTACCATTTCCCTCCGCTTGCCAAGGCAATTGGTAAAAATGTGATGACACTATATGAAAATCCTATTAAACACAGCTAATATTCAGTGAAGTATGGCAACATCAACGCTTCCATATCTGTTAATCCTTACAGCCCCCCTTTTTTAAAAATAACATTTCACCCGTTAACACAAAATCGAAGACATGGCTTATGGACACACTCGTTCACCAACTTTTTCTTACTCCTATTTTCTTAGCGCTGTGAACTTATGTTTCTCTTGAATTTTGCTGACGAACCTTATCGATAGTGTGTACTTTTCTTAAACCTCTTTTGTGAAGGTGTTCCGTATCTAAATAAGTTCAGTGTGGCAACAATGGCAACCCGATTCGAAATTTAAACATCTACTCGTTACAAAACTAACGAAAAATGTACTTTTTTGGACATGATACAATTATGATATTTATTTGTATGAAATTATTGTAATTGAATCATGACCCAAAAAGTACGTTTTTCGTTAGTTTTGTAACGAGTAAACAACTGACTTTTGAGCTTGTTTACGTTTAACATATAAGCAAATTAAAAAATTGGGACTTTTGTTCAAGTATTTTCTTTTTCACAGGACCGAATTGAAAGTCGAATGAACGCAAATATTGATGTGAAAACCAATGAATCCGTGTGGAAAAAACCTAAGGAAGGATTTCTTTCTTATGTTGAATATGAACGCATCAATGGATTGGCCGTGAAGCAGCAGGAAATTCAGCAGGCTAAAGAAGCTGAAACATTTCGCGATAATGTAAAAGAAGAGGTTGCAAAGTTTAACCGCGAACGTATGGAACAATATAGTCGTCAAGAAACAACAGAAGAAAAGAAGGCTTAATTCCACTTTATCGACTGTTGTTTTTTTTTTTATTTTTTTTTTGCCAAAATAGGGCTTTGAAAATTAATCACAACGACAACAACAACCTCTATGCGGATTCCATGGACTCCAACCAATTAACACCTACCAAACCAATAAACACATCTTTCGCAATCCAAACAAACAACAAGTATTTTATAAATAAATTTGAAAAAACAATATATAAGCCATGAAAATTTGGCGTCGTGACACTGAGACTTCAGTTAATATATAAAGATATGCACATAGTTTCTTTTAGCCCTTAATATATTTGATATTTATTCTCGAAATCCAATACTTAGTCCGGAACCAGAAATGTTTAAGTGTTCATATTTTTTTTTCTTGACCCAGCGTGCCAGACGGTTCATATCTTCGCTTTCTTACCCGTTACGGATCCGCTACTGATCCGTTGGCGGGAGAGATTCCCAAAAAAATAGCAAATCGTTTTTTTTTTTGGAATTTCTCCCGCAAACGGATCAGTAACGGATCCGTAACGGATAAAAAAGCGAAGATTTGAACCGTCAGGCACACTGGGAAATTACATAAATTTTTGATGTAATTGATTCTCACGAAAATTTTTGAGAACGATCTCAGAATAAATAGATTGTCAATGATTGCTTAATTTAAGCAGTTTCATAAGTTCCAAATTGGCGGTGAAGATGGCGTTGATTCTTTAACTCAAGTGTTTTTATATGCAATATAAGCATTTGCCAAGTACTTTCAACTACATGTGTTTCAGGGGGTAGTCTTCAACAACTGTTTGGTACGTAAACAATGAGAAACCCTTTACAAATGGTTCATTATATTCGCGATCTTTTGCAATCTAAGAATTCTGTAAAATATAATACATATGTGGCATTACATACCGTTCCGGGTAGCATTTTGCTTTTGAATCTCAGATTTTTTTTAATATTTTTTTTTCTTATAGTACTAGTTGAGATTAGCATCTATGATTCTTCATCGAGCCGTTTCAGCTGAAAAACCAACAATTTTTTTGAAATGCTCATAACACCAAATCATGAAATTTTTTTTTTAAAAGTTTTTTTTTGTGGAAATTTTTATAAAAAAAAAAAATTTTTGTTAAATAACTTTTTTATTAAATTTTCAACTTTTAAAACTAAATTGGTATTTTTATCAATGAGTACACTCTTCTATTTTTTTAAAAAAATTCCTAAAAAAACTTTAATGAATTTGACAAATTTTAAAACTAATTTACGAATGGGCAAATGGTGGGATCTATTTTTTTTTTTTTGTAAATTTTTTAAATAACAAAAAAAGTGAGTGAACGAGCACTAAAATATTCTTCGTTGCCCGAAGAGGGTAAAAATGTTCACCGACCCCCATTAATTTCTTCTCTTCATCAATTCTCTTAAATGTACTTACCGCTTTTATCCAACCTTTAAGGGGGCTTCCATACAAAAATTTTATAAAAATATCAAAAAAATTCCTCGTTGCCGGGAGAGGAAAACAATATTCACAGACTCATTAATTTTTTTCCAAAATTTTTTTGGAAGATACTAGCCCTTTTTATCTACCACATAAAAGGCCCTCCCATACAAAGGTGGTTATTTCTATCCAAATTTTGTCTGGGAGGGCCCTTAGTGGGTGGAAAAAAGAGAATAGTATGTTCAAGAAAAATGTTGAAGAAGAAAATTTAATGGGGGTAACCTCCCGGTCATGAAGAATTTTTTTGATGTTTTTATCAAAATTTTGTATGTGAGCCCCCTTAAGAAGTTGAAAAAAGGGGTGGTATGTTTGAAAAAAAAAAACGTTGAAGAGGAAAAATTAATGGGGTCTCTCTCACGGCAAGGAGAAACTTTATTGATATTTTTTCAAAATTTTGTATGGGAGCCCCCTTAATTAGTGGAAAAAAGGAATAATACGTTTGAGAAAATTATTGGAGAGGAAAAGTTAATGAGGGTTAGTAAAAATTTTTTCCTTCTCCCGGCAATGAGGAATTTTTTTTTATATTTTTATCAAAATTTTGTATGGAAGCCCCCTTAAAGGTTGGATAAAAGCGGTAAGTACATTCGAAAAAAATGTTGAAGATGAAAAATTAATGAGGGCCGGTGAACAGTTTTACTCTCTCCCGGCAATGAGGAATTTTTTGATATTTTTATCAAAATTTTCTAAGGAAGCCCCCTTAAGGGGAGGAAAAAAGGGGATAGTATTTTATAGAAAAATATTGGCAACGAAGAATATTTTAGTGCTCGTTCACTCACTTTTTTCTTAATTAAAAAATTTTAAAAAAAATGAATAAATAGATCCCATGGTTTGGTCATTTTAAAAATAGTTTTAAAATTTGTCAATTGATTAAAGTTTTTTTAGAAATTTTTTTAAAAAAATCGAAGATAAAAATAGCAATTCAGTTTTAAAAGCTGAAAAGACAGTCCTGCATGGGTTTTCCTCTCTGAATTTTAAAAAGCGATTTCTATAAATTTAAGTATGCTGATACGAGAAAAATAGTGAAAAAACTCCAGCACGTCACAGTTTTGAGTGATTTAAGTTGTACTTAAGTGCCTTTTTTGTATATACAAGACTACCATGCCTATACCTACTACTGAACGTATCAAAACCATATTTGCACCAGATGTTTTTTTGGTGCTCCCAACATATTTATAAGAAATATGGGATCGATTGGACAAGGGGGTGTTGTACCCCTCATGCAAAAAAAACTCAAAATAATTGAAAATTTTATTTGAGTCGTTTCTACGCCTATACCAGTCAGTAAATTGAAACCATATTAACAGTATAAGTATATCCACCTGATATTCCGACAGATTTGTCTTGACAATAAGGGTAATCAAATGAAAGTACTGTGCGTTCGGTATGCAAAGAAAACATGCCATAAACAAAAAAAAAAAAAAATGCATATCTACTTACTTGACCTGCATTATGAAACTTGATTTCTGGATGAATATTATGCATAACATAATTATGATACTGATAGACCTTGGTTTAATCAAGCAATTTTAAGTAATATTTACTCTTTTTTGGACTTGGGTTCTATAGTGATTTCTGAGGCTGATATTTTTAATACTTTAATTTCTATGAAAAGTTCTGTTAAAGTAGATATCGATGGTTTCTCATCTGTCTTGCTTATTAAATGTGCTCATGCTTTATCTGGGCCTCTGTGTGATATTTTTAATAAATCACTCACCATGGGCTTGTTTATTGATGCCTGGAAAATAGCTTCCATAACACCAGTTTTTAAAAATGGTAATAAAAATGATGTTTCTAACTACATACCAATCTCTAAGCTCTCGAATATCTCTAAGTTATTTGAAAGTATTGTAAAGAATAAGTTATTCTTTTTAGTAAAGCGTCATATTTGTCCTGAGCAGCATGGCTTTGTAGCTGGTAGGTCAACGGTGACAAACTTGTCTATTTTTTCAAAATATTGTGTTTCCTCATTTGAACAAGGAAATCAAGTTGATGCAATCTATACAGATTTTTCTAAAGCCTTTGATAAGGTGTGTCATAGTTTTAATTGCGAAATTGGCTAAAATGGGTTGCCACTCTGCTTTTTTGGATTGGATTAAATCTTACCTTAAAAATAGAAATTGTTTTGTGGAAATTAATAATGTTAAATCTTTTAAATTTGTGGCATCATCAGGTGTACCGCAAGGTAGCATTCTTGGCCCTCTATTTTTCATTTTATTTATTGATCATGTAAGTAAATATATACAACTAGCTAAATTTTTACTTTATGCTGATGACTTGAAGTTATTCAGTAAAGTGTCTGGGGGTGGGTCTGCTGTCTTACAGAGTGATCTTAATAATGTGTTTTGATGAATTAAACAGAATTATTGACCATTGAATATTAATAAATGTTTTTCTTTGTTCTTCTCTAAGTGTAGAAATTGCTTGAGCTCTATCTATTTTCTGTATGATGTACCTTTGCAGGTTGTTAATTCAATTCGTGATCTTTGTGTGATTTTTGACTCTAAGTTCACCTTTGTTGACCATTTAAATTATATAATTCCTAAAGGATATTCTTTACTGGCTTTTGTGCGCAGGAATAGCTCTGAATTTTCAGATCCCCATACCTTGTTGTTCATTTATAGTGCGTTTGTTAGGTCAAGGTTGAAGTATGCTTCATTTATATGGAATTTTTCCTATAATTGTCATTCCTCTAGATTGGAACGAATTCAAAAATCGTTTACTAGATTTGCACTTAGGGCTCTAAATTTCGAGGTATCTTTGCCTTCTTATAATGCAAGATGTATGCTTCTGGGCTTGCAATCTCTTGAATCGAGGAGAAAGATAAGTTCCATTGTCTTTATTCATGACATTATTTCTGGTAAAATTGATTGTACTCGATTATTACAATTAGTTGAATTCAATATTCCGTCAAGAGCGTTGCGACATTTCAATTTATTTTATACTCGACTGCATAGAACTCAATACGCACCTATGAACCTATCAATAGAGCTTTACTATTGTATAATGAGCTATCTATTGTCAACAATTTAGATTTTGCTTTAACTAAACTTAATTTTTAGAAATTGGTTGGCAGTTTATTTATTGTGTAATTTATATTTTAATTTTATTTTCTCTTAAATATATATAACTGTTATTTATTATTTTTTCCTAGTCTGTAAGGAACTTGTATATCCAAAGACTGAATAAACGAAATGAATAAACGAAATGAAAACATTTATCTTGATCGTACGGGGAGCACCAAAAAAATATATGGTGCAAGAATGGTTTAAATGTGTTGAGTATTTTAGGCGTGATATTGAAGAGTACGTAAGCACAAACGATTGAATTAATAAGTTTTCAAATGCTTCACAGACGAACAAGGGTACCCCTCTTAAAATTTCGAGAGTGCTTTTCAATGTATTTTTTGATGCTGAGCCCGTTTACAGAATTGCTCTTTCACATCTGAATTTTGAGAAAATTCAAAATAACAGTGAAAAACACTCGATTTTCCATTATTTTTGAGGTTAGGAAACCTGGTATATCTCAAAATTCTGACGTGATGGAAAGAAACCAAGTTCAGATTCGTGATTAGGAGGTGAAATTTGCAGGCCTGTGATATTTAGTAAAAAAATTCTTTAAAAAAAATTTTTGTTTTTTCTTTTTGATTTCATAATTTGGTAGTCAATAGTCGACGGAGTTATTAGCATTTCAAAAAACTACTAAATGGTGTTTTTGCAGCTTTTTTTGTTTTTTGAAAATTTATATCTATGAAACGGCTCGATGAAAAAAATTTAAAAAAAAACCATAGATGCTAATGTTGGAAAAAAGTGGGAATGGCATTATCTCCGTGCGCTCACTTTTTGTCCAGACCATTTGTCATACACATGATAAGCTCTTGATTACAAAACCTTATCAAAATAGCTTGTATAGCTTGCGAGATATGTATAACATACAATATTAAAATTTTCAATCGCTAAAAATTTAGCGTGGTTCATATTTCATTACGCACACTTTTCAACCAATGCACTATAGGTCAAAAGGCACACTTTTTTGGCCAAAATTCATAACGTCCATATTATCATGGATACCGACTGCAAATGTAGTCCTTGTGTTGACTCTAGACCAAAAGAACAACTCTGAAAAAAATCTTAACCCTTGGACTACCGGGTCAAAAATGGCACGTAATAAATTCTCTTAATAAATAACACATACCAACAAGGTTTTGTTTTTAAGCATTTCCAAAGTAACTCCATGCGTTGAATCTGAATCCGAGGTCAGAATTGACTCACCACTTCAGGATTTGGAGATATTTGAGGTCAAACTCATAAAAAATGGCTATTTTGGCTATTTTCGAGGTTCGATGCAAACTGCACAAAATTTTCATTATTTTTTTTACCAAATGTATCACGTAGTTCTATTATGTTTCTTCAAAATGAGCTCTTAAAAAATGCCCTACAATACGTCCTTTAAAAGTTATGGCCGATTTAAGATGACATGTCATGACATCTTGAAATCCCATAAAACGGGTAAAACGATACAACTTTGGATTTCATGATATCATCTTAAATCTGCAATAACTTTTGAAGTAAGTATTGTTTGGCACATTTTAAGAGTTCATTTTGAAGGTAAAATAGTACTCAGTGATGAATTATGCAAAAAAAAAAAAAAAAAATTTTGTGCAGTTTACAACTAACCTCAAAAGTAACGAAAGTACTTACTTTTCGTATATTAACCCCAAATATCTCTATTTCTCGAAAAACCTAATGCAAAAATTATGCAACCAGATTTCGAATAAATCGAAATTACGGAAGAAAAGTTACCTGACAAAAAAATTCATTAAAAAAAAAAAACGGACAAAATCGGGCGTCTATATTTCTAAGGAACAATAGCAACGTCTTACTAGTAACGGGTTTCTTAGGACTAACAAATTCCAACAAAATTTTAAAAGCTTAGACGAAGTTCAAAATATAAAAATAAAATTAAAAGTCAGGGGTCTAATTTGAATATTAGATTTTTCCACAGGAAACCAAAATATATTTTAATGTTTTGACCTAAATTGCATTATACATAACATCATCAATTTTATTCATTTTTATTTTAGAAAAAAACAAATTATTTTAATTACTTTTTATTGATTGAAGAAAATAGGTTAAATCACGAAATTTTTGAGTTATCTCAGTAAAATGCAAATGCATCAACTTTGACACATCGCTGAGGAACGGCAAATTATTTTACCCCAAAACAAAAAACATTTTTTCTTGTACTGAAGTATTCTCCGTACCACTGCATCAACAAAATATCAATAGCAATACTTGTAAAAATTGAATTTTGACCAAAAAAGTTTGCCTTTTGACCTATATGATTCGGCACATACATATTTGCTAAATTTCAACGGAAAAGCTTTTATACAGATATAAAGACATGTGATGCTTACAAAAAGTCGCAAAAATGTGACGCCAAAAAATTTGCTTAAAATGTGTCGTGGCCTTAAAATTTTTCATCTAGCGCATCCAAAGAAGTTTCACTTTGAAAAATTTGTCTGCACTCTGTGCTAAAAGCAAATAAATCTCGATACACCCTGTGCCGCTAATCGAATCAACTGCACAAACCAAACATTATGTGATGAATTAAGCATGATAGCAAACGGTATCTACTAGAATCATGGAGAAAATTCTACTGTCAGTGGTCGCTGAGTTAATAATAATCATTTAAATACGTTGGATTTTGTGTTGCTGAAAGTCAAATGCAACTGGAGTCGATGTATAGAAAGAATCTTAATGACATTTCTAACCAGCTTTTATACTCGTATGTATAGGCTGCTGCTATATGCCATTAAGATCTTTATTTGCAGTAATAATTGACAGAGTGGTCAAGGCCCCTTTGTTTAGCTCTAAGTCGAAACTCGTCAAAATAGTCAGAAAATGTTATATTATGTATCAGCTTTTATGAGCATAAAATTTTACTAATTTCTTCAAACTGTTAAAACAATAATAGGAAAGTAATCTCTACGCAAAGCTTTTTGAAGAATTGGAAGGAAAGTCTAGACACAGCATACAAAAAAAAATATTTTTCGTTAGGGTATTGTGCTGGATCATAAATAACATATTTCAGTGCTCCAATTGAAGGAGTTACACCATGAGTTGCTGGACCATTCACCAGTTCTGGACCATTCTGGCTTTGATCTTCTGTTCACAAATTTTGAAAAATTCTTAATTCATTTGTAGATGTGTATTTTATATGATGGGATGAATCAAATAGAAAATCACTGGACAGAATGAAATGAGTTGAATGGTGAAAATACGTACCAAAGAATAAATGTATTTTGATATGCTAATTCATGTTGTCTCGCTGTTAGGCTACGGAATATATGAATCATTTAGTGTACTTAGAGAAGGAACAAGATGATACAAAAAAAAAAACGTAATAAAAGTAAAACGTGTTTCAACTTTATAGTTATAATTTTATATGCATTAAATGAAGGGCATGTGAGTTCGTTACGCATTGAGTTGGTCATAAATTGATTACATTTACTTATGTGCCATCAACTGCAGGCAACTTGCAACAGAATTTCCGGTAAAGTTGCTGCATTAAGAATTTTTCATTGGTTTTTTGAACTTTTAATTTTCTCTTGAACTTAACTGCAGTAACTAGAAATGCAAGTATTAATTATATAAAGAAAAAAACAAAGATTTTAGTATGTTGTGTAACCTTCTTTTGGCTAAAATAATTAAAATTTGTTGTCATTGAGCTGTGATGCTGCTGTACGTATATCGTGGCTAGCGTCTTTGGTTAATCTGATATATTGATTACTTGCTTGAGTTTTGAATTTGAATGTCGAAACAAACGAATCAAACTCTTAATGCTAAACAGCTTTATTTACGGATTTTTGATTTAAGGAATTTTATATTCACGATCTTTTTATTTGTTTACTTACTCAGTGTATGTATCAAAGACTAATTCAACTAATTGCTGGCTAACAAAATCAAATCTCTTTCACATGTTGGAGCTTAAACCAAATCGCATTATCTGTAAGCTTACTCTCAGACGTCTATCAATTGTGCAATTAATGAGGTAAAAAAATGTAAACTATAAATAATTTATAATTTTTATTCAGTCAAAATTCAAATTTAGTAATATAAATATTAACAAAGGGGTTATTCTATTTATACTTATCAATGTGTGCACTTGATTTTAATTTTAAACAAAAAAGGGCACCTATTAAATAAAAATCTTTTTGTATTATTCCAACAAACGGAAAATATCTCGTGTATTTTACACGTGATAATCTCGGATTATTTGTATCTTCAGTTTTAAATCGAAAATGTGAAGTTTAAGCGAGGAAGTTCAGAGTGGAAACTCAAAAACAACAATAACAAGTTCTGACGTAGGCGCGTGTTAATCATAAAAGTCAACAAAAGCGCATCAAAATAACAATTCTGTAATGAAAAAATATAAAAAAATGTAAAAAAAAAGTTAAAAATTTCTAGTTTAGAGCATGATATTTTGTTCGAAAAAGCCCCCTGTGTGCTATTTTATAAACAAAATGCCCCTGTTGGAAAAATTATTGTATCTCTGCAAGTAATTTAAGAAGTCTTTGCCCATGTGGAAAAACTTCCAGCTCTTCTCAAGGAAGTACTTACACGGAGAGAAAAAATGTTCTAAAATCTAGCTCAAATCGTTCTTAAATAAAATATTCAGAATTGGGCTCAATAAAGCACAAAATGACCCGAAAATACGTCAAACTGGTTAATTTGGCCATAATATAAATTTTGATAATTTAGGCCAATCGTGCTCAATGCATGGCATTTTGTAACTGCTTATCATTTTTTGATTAATTCAAGCTGTCTTGTGATTGTATATCAAAAAATAAACTTTCACATTTGTGTTTATTTTGTATGTTTATGATTCTCAATATGACTATATCATCCCATAATGGGATGTCACGATGTACTGAGGTGGCCAAAAATTTAACGCAAAAAAGATATGTCGAAAGTGTGCATATATTTTTTATAAGATTCTCAAAGGCGGAAAAGTTGCTCAAATATCTGTTTATTTATTTATTTAAAATAGGGATTTTCTATATCA
Organism: Calliopum simillimum; assembly: GCA_951812925.1. Lineage (NCBI taxonomy): Eukaryota > Metazoa > Arthropoda > Insecta > Diptera > Lauxaniidae > Calliopum > Calliopum simillimum. The sequence goes on from OX638370.1 coordinate 104,700,109, forward strand.
GATGATCATTTTATTCCCTATGTACTCTTAAACTCCTAGAAGGAGCATAGGTCCAAATTGGAACGTCTCCATTTGTCGCGATCCCTTGCGATGACTTTAATCTTTTGCCACGACTTTCCTAATCCTTGGATTTCTTTTTCCAGCGACCTTTTTCAGTTGGTTTTCGTTCTACCACGTCCTCTACTGGCTTGTAAATTCCACTCAACAGCCTGGCGACAGACTTTGCTGTGTGGTTTCCGGAGAGTATGACCAATCCACTGCACTGAGGGTCATCAAAGAAGAGTAATGCTTAAAAATGACTAAAAGTCCAGATAATGATATTAAATGATTTTAAGAGCGTCTCTGATGTAAAATGTATAGGGAGGGACAAATGACATAATTTGGAAAAATTGGTGATGCCACGTCAACTTAACAAGATAAGGTGATCCTGGTTTTTTGAAAGATTTTCAAATTAAAATTTGTATGGTGGAAAAAATGTCATGTTCATTTTGTCACGTATCGATTCAGATTATGATCAAAATAAAGAAAAGTGCAGAAAATATATGAATCAAACAAAATACATTATAAAATTACATTATTGCCTAAGATTCTAAAATTAGTCGCATTAAAAAATTCTGACTTGTTTTGCTGAATTCTGACTTTCTTTGAATAGGCACGAAAACTACTTCTATTTTTAGCACGTTCGTTATACGTCTTTTTTTGCGTGTATCTTAGAACCAGAACTTTGCCGGCTATTAAAGTTGGCACTAATTATAGTGCTACTTAAGAGCTATAATGTAAGGTAAAAACTAAAATAAAACTATGCTTTACTTCCACTTTTTTTGCACTTTAAATGTGTACGTAATCACGTTCGTCACCTAGGAAATGCTCATATGCGTCTTTAGGAGATTGAAAAACACTAAAAACTTTTTTCAAACATTTTGTGTTTTTTAAAAATTTCAAATTTGTTGCACCTTGGTATGGAAAATGATAATTCAATTTTCTCAAAACTCTGAAAAACGAGTTACGTCTTCTTATGATAGTACGGTAGATGTGCCTTTCCTTAAGTACTGAATCATTTCATAGTCGAATTTTTTGAGCGAAGATATTAGGGAAAATAAAAAATAAATTTTTAAGATGGACTTGGTGTTTTTCTAAGAGGAAATTTATTTGATATCCCCGATGTATTTTGTACATTTTTTTTTTTTAGGTTTTTGGTGAATTTTAAATTTCATATGTTCACAATTTTAGGCGATTATAGCTTATACTATTTTACCAACACACACATTCCATAATCTGACTTTCCTACAGGGAAACTCTAAAATTACACACACCAACACAATTCTACATGATGCTCGAGTGGCCAACTGAAAAACCCCATTATTAACGCATTTTCGATCTTATGCTTTTTCGTGGAATTTTGGGCTCTCATTTATAATATTGTTGTTGTTGTTGTTGCTGTTGTCGCTTTACTTTAGTTTTTTGTTGATTTATCTCTCTTTCGTCGTCGTTAAGTTTTTAAGCAGCTTCCAAGCAAAAAGATGAATACTCTGTCTGCTCTGCTCATAGTTTGGAAGATCGAAGTTAAACTGATTGTTGGCGAACAGGGGAACGGAACTTAATTTCGATAATTCGTAGACGTTTAAAGTTTATAAAAGTTGATACCAATTGCAGGTAGCGGACATTCGTTCGAAAAACGTCGGGGTGTTAAAAAGTTAAAGAAATAGTGAAAAAAAAGTGATGATGAGATAGATTTGTATTAATAATTTAAGCGCATTAAATCAAAAGATAAATACAAAAAAAAAAAGAAATAAATTCGGATTGTTTTTCTTTGTTTAAGCCAAAAAAAATAAAAAGACTGCAGGGAATAAAGCGAGTTTCAGTGGAAATCCTTAAACGATCTTAATGCTACTTATGTTAAAAATAAATTTTGAAAAAAAATATGCAGCAACAAGAAAAAATGTGTAGATATTTCATTTAATTAATTAATTTGAAATGCATTAAGTGTTTTGTTTGTTACTTGATTTCGTTCATATTTTCGTTTTTTTTTTTTTTCAACACTTAAACTTTACACCTAAGTGTGTCAAAAGTGTTGCCCCATCAGCGGTGTGAAATTTTACATTGAATTCAGCTGAAAATCGTAAGTGCAACGGAAGTGAAATTTTCAAAAAACAAAACATCCTCAATCTTAAGTTAAAAAATAAACATTCTTAAGAAATCAGTTCCCTATTTACTCATATTTACATTAGAAAAGTCTTATTTGAGCGGGGTTTTTTTAAGTAACAGATGAGAAGTGCTAAAACGTCATGCTCTAAGAACACACAAAAGTGCATATTTACAAAGTACAGTCGTAAAAAGTTCAATGAATGGATGCTTACAATGTTACAATTCCATTAAGATTTTACTATTTAAGTGTAATATTGCTTTGCTACAAATACAGGGTGCCGCAAAAGAAACGATGTTGTTTGAATAATAACAGGTCATTCAATAAGTCCGTAGAATGACACTTAGAATGGCGTTACTAGAATTTTTTCCATATAATTTTTATTTAGTACCAACCTTCAAACGATACTTGTATATATATATTTAGTGAATACTTCGACGAGTTACGAAAATAAACATTTCACTTAAAATCGCAGCGAATGAAGCGAGATTTTCTTCGCCGCATTTTGAAAAAAGTGATTTTCTTCGCCGCATTTTGTACTAAGTTATTTTCTTCTCCGCATTTTGTAAAAAGTGATTTTTTTGTCCGCATTCGCACAAAAAAAATCTTTTTCGCCGCAGTTTGAAAACAAGAATTTTCTTGTCCGCATTTAAAGAAGAGATAGTCTTCGTAAGCACCGGCGATGTATTCTCCTTTAACTCCTAGGAGGAGCATAAGGCCAATTTTAAACTTTTGACGAACCATATTGGTTCCGATTATAAGAGAAACCTTCCTAATTATGCATGTTTTTTGCACCTCCAAATCTGATGTGCATGCTGCCGAGGCAGGTGGATTAACCACATTTTCGTGGGTACCACTTGAGGAGATATTTTCCATCGTTTTTCGATCCATGCTTCATTAGTATAATCTTCTCGGCAGCGCCCCACACAGTAAGTTATAAGCTGGATCCGGCAAGCGCTGCAAATATAGTGGCCAGATTCACTTTCACGTACAGCCGCCCAATCTGGTACAGACGCTGACCTGGGAGCCGCCCACTCTGGGTCAGACGCTTCAGGATTTCGACAAGATGCTTATTTTAAGGCGGCATCGACTCGCCTTGTCAGTGTCAGTTACGGGCATTGTGGGTTTTCTTTCAAGGCGCGACGCTGTCCAACGCTACGCCCTTCCACACCCTGGCTGGTCATCCGCTTTTAGTCGCCTCTTACGACAGGCAGGCTTACCTCGGGCATATTCTAACCTCTTACCTCCAGGGGTAAGCCATTTTTAGGCTTGGCGCACCCTTTTTATTTATTTTAAATTACTTTTATTTAAAAGAAAATTTTAGAACAATTTTTTTTTCAACCATCAAAATTTTGGTATCTTTAACAGTAATCAAATTATGAGTTTTTAAAGTTGTGTTTATCATTCCATATTGAACCGCCAAGCACGGTGCTCGTGAGAGGGGCTTACACCAATATAATCAGTCTCTGTGAAGAAACAAAATGTAACGAACTATATAAATTAAAATCAAGAAATATTTAAATATATACTAAAATTTATATTTTTTTCACATGCACCCTGGTGCTTTTAACCCGCTCAATGATAATAAAATTTGACAACGCAGTTAATTTGAGATTGACATTTTATTTGATGAATTGAATATTTAACTATCGAATACAAATAAGTACTTATAGATATTTACTTTATTACTTCAAAACTTATTTAAATACTTTTTAAAAGTGGCATGACAAATGTATTTGCAGCTTGTTTTGATATGGATAATTAAATCTAAAAATATTTATTTACACAAATTTAATTTTTTAAAAGTTTTTCAAGGTTCCATCTAAATAGCAAATCATTTGTTTATTGAACTTTACTTTCCGTCATTTACTTATAGAAAACAAAAGTCTTGCCTTATTTTGTAAGTTTCATTGTAAATTTGGTGTAAATTTAAAATTTAACATGTGCAGAAATTCTAATGTATTTTTGCATGCACGTACATACCTATAGTATATCCGTTCATATGTATATTGTTTGTTATACTAATCACCGGGATTTATCATTGTGATTGAACTTGTTAAACAACACAAAAAAACCCAGACAATATTTTTTAAATATTTACATGATATTTCATAAATGGTATGTCATAGGGAAACAATTAGTAAGTGTACGCAAACAATGGGTTAACTAATGTTATACTCTTGACAACAAAACTAAAAGCTTTGACAATGGGCTTTGTACTCAAGTCAAACGAAAGAAGTGATTTATTCAGAATTAGAAGTCATTAGAAATGTCATTACCAAGTGGTGATGGTGAGTTGGCGTACACTGTAAGGAAATTTTTGTTGTGTTTCAAATTTTGTAATTGAGAAATTTTCATTGAAAATGAGAACAAATTTGTTTGTTTGTTTATTATTGGCGGAGCAACCACTGAAGCGTTATTTCAGAAATAAGTATTCATTCAAATTTTCGTTGAACATTTAACTTTTGTAAAAGCTAAATAGTAGGGGCAGGGTACCGGGTGTGGGCACCGTTTTGTTTTCGACTCACAACTTTTAACCAAATGTATATTATGCAGACATATATTGTAAGTGTCAATGGAAAGCTAAAGACCTTAGCTAACTATTGGTGAAGAAAGTAAATTGATTTCGTCAGTTGGAAAGATTATATCAAAAGAATAATGATCATTTTTGACAAAAAAAAAAAAAATTAGGTCCGGTTGTGGGCACCCTTAGAAAAGCGGCTAAAAATAGGAAAATATGAAATTAAAAGCAATCAAATGGAGAAGAAAGCTAAATTAACTTATTTCGGAAACATTGACACACAAAAATTTAACAAATTCTGCTCAACGGCTTTAACAAAATCAGCGTCACTGAAAACATCTGGATCGACGGCCATCATACCTGTTGCCCCGAAACCAGACTTGATTATCTTCGGCTGATGACAGATCAATTTTTTTGCAAATTAAGCTAGCTAGGTGACGTAATCTCTGGCCCTTGTTGACATTCCTCTTTTGCCAAGCATGATTTTTTTGTACCAATCCATGCCCGCCATCTGCTCCTCGGTCTACTTGGCTGGAAACTCAATACCGAGATTTTTTGCAAAGTGTTATGCCACCTCAACACCCACACTTAATTAAAATAACTTTTTTTCTACGATATCTTTAAAGAGCCTATTGGTTCTTTCCTTTCCACTAAAAAAGCGTAAACTGGCATAAGAATACCATTAAGATTAGTAACGTTGGCATCCACGATTATATTTCAGTAAAACACACGCTTTAAATAAAAAAAGAGGGGTGCCCACACCCGGACCACTTCGGGGCCCATACTCGACTTTGATAGCCACTTTGAAAAGCAAAGTTTTTCGATTGATTCACTTCGATTTATCGCACTTGAAAAATTATTGAAAAAAACTTTTGTGTTCTTTGTGTTCACTTCACTTATTAAAAAATTATTTTCTTCTCAGCATAAAGCAAATGCTGTTTGCTCCGGTAAATGCACAAAAACTTTGTGCACTCATAATACGCGCTTAACATTTGTCAGAACAGCCGCATTTGTTACCTGTCAAAAGTTACGGGGGGGTGCCCACACCTGAACCCTGCCCGCTGGCGGTACTAAATATCTAAAAGTAAAAATTGCTTTGGACTTAAAGCTTGACACAGATGTTTATTGAACTATAGTTATTTTACAAAATAAAGTCCACCGCTCAACGGGGGTTTAACCCCCATACTTGGGGTTCAAAGATAAAAAAAGTCAGTTTTTGACGAATAACTTAACTTAAACTATTCTTTGGACAAAAAAATGTCCAGACAAAAACTGTAGTTAATACAAATCTGCACATTTTTGTCTTTTTAACATCTTTCTTGAACGAGATAAGTAAGAGTCCTTTTTTACGCTGTTTAAAACGAGCGAATACCAAAAATTTAAATATTTAATATTAATTTAAGCTCTAACGTCTATAACTTTTTTATTTCTTAGGACGCAATTTTTGACTCGTTTGCATCGGAATACGTCAAAATGGCAAAAGATACAAACATTCTGCTTTTAAAAAAACATTTGCTAGAGGTTTTATATCGTCGGGTTAAAACTACAACTAGACATCTACATTTATGGATGTTTTGAGTCAAGTATACAGAAACATAAAGAAAAAACGGTTCTATGCTTTAGTGCAGTTGGATTTTTGAAATATAGTCCCCATCCAATTTCATAGAAGGAATAAAAAGCAGAAAACTTCAAAATCCCATACTAAAAATGAATTTCAAGAAACTTAAAACGCTTTTTTCTCATTCATGAAAAATGTAGATTTCTAATTGTAGTTTTAACCCGACGATATATTATACGTGAATTATGGTGATTTTTTGAAAATTTGTGCTCAAAAACCCAAAATCACAAAATTTCGAAAACTTTAACTCAAAAAAAAAATTGGATAGCATATTTTCAGATTTTCATCATTTTGCAATATAAAAAGTGAACAAGTATGCTTAATAAAAAACCAAAGTTCCAGCTGGAATTTTTTGAGAACTTTTTCCTATTAAAGTTTTTATAGGAGCAAATAATTTTTTATTTTTTTATATTTTGCAACGTTTTACAATAGTTTTATCAATAGTTCTTTTAAAGAGAATGTATACGATCCTGTTTAATTCCCCTTGGTCTTTGCTCTTTATTAACTTGGACATGCCATAGTTAAGCATTGTACCAAATAACTTGCATCAAATGGTTTCAGAAATATGACGGCTTATGTTTTTATAAGGCGTGGCACCGCCCAGTTCTACACTGAAAATTATATGCCGCTTGCATACTTATGTACCAAATTTGATCTATCTTCGTGAAGCATTTTTAGAGAAATGATGAATCAGCTCTAAGGATTTTTCTAGTGAAGATTATTTGTTCTAAGGGTCCTTACGTATGTACTAAATTAAATTTATCTACGCCAAATATTTTCAGAGACATAGTAAATTTGTTTTTTTTTTTTTTTTGAGGGCGTGGCGCCTCCCATTTTTTCAGTAAACATTATTTGTTCCAATGGTTTTTACTCAGTTACTAAGTTTCATCTATCTGCGGCAATGATTTCTGGAGATGATTAGTTAATTTTTTGGAGGGCGTGGCACTGCCCATTTTTTTGGCCTATAAAAAATTTAAGGACAAATATCGGAGTACATAATAACCGATTAAGTAAAGCTACCGAAATTAAAATTTTACTCAATTTTTGTATTTTTCTCTTGCATGTGTCTACAAATTTGAAACATTTTCTTGCCATTCAAATGATTCATTTTTAATTGGTTATTTGGACCGTGGTTAGTAAAAAAATAATTTTTAATTGTATTTCGCTCATGCATCTGAAAAAATTAATTTCAGGCCAAAAATCTTACATAGCCCCATTGGACAGCGTATTACATTGTATTTTTAATAACTCTTATGCATATGTAGTTATATTTAGATTATTATCAGTTTTGTTATTGAAATAGTAAATTGTTTGTATAGCAATGGTGCTATGCCCCATTTCCGATCATTTTCACAAGATTAAGAAGTGCAAATTCACGCGGCCAAGGTTGCAGGCAACACATTCCTCTTATCAAGGTTGATGAAATTCAAAATTTGCATATGTAAACAAATTTTAAAGTAGTTAGATAGAGCAAATATTGAATATTTGAAACTGAATAAATTTAGCATTAAAATGGTTTTTTGTTTCTGTTGTTGTATAATTTACATAGCAAGATACATATGTCGCACACTGTCATTAAATGTGTTGCCAATATTGACAAGTTGTTGGAGATACGCAAAAACAAAAAACCCACTAATTACATATTGTTAAATCAAAATTAATTACAAAAAAAAAAAAAATCTGTAATAGATACAAAGTGTAAAAGATGTGCAGATGAGTCAAAACTGTGTTAACACAATTTCGCACTTTCATTAAAGTGTCGTGGTCAGTAACAGAAAGCAGTTACATTTTGTCTCAATCTTTTTTGTACTTAAATGTGTTGTTTTCGCTGTAACCCTTTTGCTTAACTTCAAAATAAATATGTATCTACATTCATACATTAACAACAAGTTTACTACACTATATTACGCGACAGATACAATGATGTATCGTAACGATGTATGTACGTACGTATAGCATTGGTTCGAGCTGTTCGTTCAGTCCATTAAATAACAGATGAGCATGCATTTTTCATTTTTTGTGTTTATCTTTTTTGTTATTGCTTCTTCATTTTCAATTTTGATTTTTAACGCTTTTGGGCTATATTATGACGGTATCTTGCAGATACACATCTTCTGCATACATTTCTGTGCTCATTTTTAACATATCTAGATACATACTTAGGCAACTACTAAAGTGCAAGTTACTTTGCGACATTGAAGAGAGCGCGAAACTGCAAAACACTAAAGTCAACAACACAGAGCGAATTGTGCGGTTACAGAGAAAACCTTTCACGTGGTCTTAACAAGCTACATTTTGTTATTATGATCGTGCCATATGCTAATTAAGGTGGACGTTATTTAAGTGATTTAAGCAAACTTGGTTTTCTGTAACTTCACGCATCAAATCTTATGATTTTTTATTCTAATGCTTAAATCAGATACTGCCAGATATTTCGTATTTGCTGTTTGTGGTATCAAGACGATAGTAGATAGTATCGATTCCCATACAAAAAACAAAAGTTCACTGCAAACCACACATTTTGAAGAATTCAGCTAAAAGAAAAAGAATATTGCATAATTTTAGGGCTTGATTTCTGTTTTTAATATTTTGAACTGAAGTTTTAGATTTGCTAGAACTTCTACAATTTCAACTATTTGAGGAAACTTTTCAGAGATGGATCTTATGATTTCTTATCTGCTTTAATTTTGTGATGAGTCTATGGCACCTTAGGGTGGTAAAAACTGAGATAATGTGTACAACTAGTCGAAAAAAATATTTTAGATGAATGCGCTCTATGAACGAAACATTTACAACATGTTGACATATGACAAATTGTGTGCGATTCAATAAGAAATGGCTATAACAAATATTACAATAAATCGTACATTTTTTCGCCATTGTAAGATAAAATCATATAATTTTAGAAAAGCGTCTTATTTTACATATGTGGAATGGGCAATTATGAATGTAACTAACTTCAGCTTACTTAATGTTCTGGCCGCTGGCTTAAGCTATAAACCAGGAGCCAGACAATTCTTTTTTGGGGGAAATGTGGTAGAAATTTCAGAGGTTGCCTTGCACTTGTCCTTGACCAAAAACCTACTTATTAGGAGTTGCTTTGCATGGCTCTCTCCAGATTAACAGCCTGCCGGTACGTTGCTTGATATAAATCGCCTGCACGCCTTAAAAATTCCTCCACTGGTGTCTCAAAGGTTTCGGTACTGCTTAGCCACTGGATATAAAACAGGAGAAAACCCACTGAGTAGAGCGCCCACACGAAAGAAAACAAAACTGTTTTGTTGTAAAATTTTTATGGCGGAACTCTTTATTAAAATTAAACTTTAATTTATTGATTTTACAATTAAACATTATTCAGTATGAGAATTAAACTTTTAATTTTATGCTTTTTATGTGCGAACACACACGAAGGGCACGGGCACGTAGGGCACGTCAAATTTGTAGGCAAACGGAGTGAAATGAAAGCACCACTTCCCTCCGATTGCCTAGAAATTTGACGTGCCCGTGCCTTTCGTGTGAGTTTGGCCTATGCGGTCAATGCTGTTTCAAAGGTGGTTCTTAAACGAATGAAAAAATTAAAGAAAATAGGAAAAGAATTTGACAGCTATGAGCAGTGGGGCATTGTTTATTAAGCAATGGAATTGCGTTGCCAACCACGGGGAATTTATCTCTACTTTTAGGGATTATGCGTGTTTGCATAAACACTTGAATTGTGTTTACTGACACGAACCGTCAATGCGTGAATTTTCGAAAAGCACAGTGAAAAAAAAAAAACTGCGTTGAGATGCTATAACTCCCCACCTTAAAGATGATGCTATTTTTGAATGTAATGAATTGTTTTTTTAAAGTTGTTATATCAGTAGCAAAGTCTCTCACCAAACTGAGACTGAGATGATTATCATCATCAATAATTTAACTAATCAGCTAGACTCCACATTAACATAGGTATATCCAAAGTAAGTAGATGTCTCTACTACTCAAAGCCGATGTGTTATGGTGTGTATTGCGTATCTGAATCAAAGCCACTGGCCGTTGATCTTGCCTACATACAGAGATATACACATACATATGCAGATACAGATATGCTACTGGCTACAGCTGCTTTATCAACAACTGGGTTAAAATTATTCATCAATGAATTTGTTGTTGCATTTCGTTTGTTTTGTTCGGAATTTCGTTAATTAGTTGGTTTGCCTTATGTATCGAAAACAAAAAATTACATAATACCGGCAAGGAGTTTTTGATTTTTGGTTTCTTCTGATTTAAATTTAATTAAAAAAAAAAAAACAAGAAAAAAATACGAGTGAAACATATAGGACAGAAAAGGAGCAAGCATTTATCATACATTTTAACCTAATTTGCTCTTATTATAAAAACGGTTTTCTTGTGGCATTATTTTTATTTCTGCATTGGACCGCAAGTACTTTTTTTCTTTGCTATTCGTATCGCATCAACTGAGTACTTGTTTTTCTCTTTTTGGTTTCCTCCAGCTGCTCGAGATCGCATGCGCAGCCAGCCAAGAGCAATTTACCAAGGTTAATTAAAGCTGAGTCCAAATGTTTTATCTTCTTTTGTGTTTTTTTTTACTTTTGCTTTCGATCAAAAGCTACACCCTTACCTTAATAACTTTGGCTTGAATTGATTATGCAATATATAGGGTATGTAACACAATGATGCTCTATATGGGGCATTACATACCGTTGATTTCAATCGGATTTCATTGGGAGGCTTTTTCATGAAAACGGTGAGTCGAACGACAAAAAGTATTAGAATTTCTTTTGTGGAGAATAACAGGTTCTACAAATAGTATTGATTTGCATTAACGAAAAAATAACCGCTTAGGAAATATTCTTAAAAAACCGCAAAAAGTCGAAAACTTTGATTTTATCGAATATTTTCTAAACGATAATTTTTACGTTAATGCAAATCAATACTTTTTGTAGAACCTGTTTTTCTCCACAAAAAAGATTCTAATACTTTTTATCGTTCGACTCACCGTTTGATCAAAAAGCCTCCCAAATGAAATCCGATTGAAATCAATCGGATTTCACGACATGCCTGATAGTCTTAAAATTTTTCAAATTCATTAAAGCTTTTTTCAAAATATTTTTAAAGAAATCGAATTTTTAGAATGGGCAAACGACGGGTTCTATTTTTTTTTTTTTTTATAATTTTTTTGATTAACAAAAAAGTGAGTGAAAGAGCATTAAAATACTCCTCCTTTCCGGGAGAGGGTAAAAATATTCACCAATCCACATTAATTTTTCCTCTTCAATATTTTTCTTAAATATACTAATTTTTTCTACCCTTAAAGGGGGAACCCCTACAAAAATTTTATAAAAATATCAAAAAAATTCCTCATTGCCGGGAGAGGAAAAAAATGTTCACAGACCCCCATTAATTTTTGCTCCTCAAAATTTTTTTCGTATGTACAAATGCCTTTTACCCATCCCTTAAGGGGGTCCCACTTCAAAAAAATCGGAGATGCAAAAACAATGCTATCCGGAACGGTAATGCATAAGTATTCCAAAAATTATTTTAGTTCATTAATTAATTAATTTTAATTATATAATAAGGTAACGAAGTTTCTGGGGGGTGATAGAAAAGACCTAGACTAACAAAAAATTTCACCTGGGGGCAGGGTCTAAAATCTACCCCTGAGGAGTAATAGGGTTAAAACTGGTTTTCTGACTTGTTTTACAAAAAAAAAATTCTTGGATCACCCTAACGTTTTAGAGAAAACATTTTTGAGACAAGGTTTTAGCTAATTGTATGAGCTTTTGTAAAATGTATATAATTTATATAGTTTGAAAGGATTTTGCAAAGTTCTGGACCTTTAAAGTTGATGTTTAAATTTTTTTTCCTATTTTTTGACTTTGGTGGGAATTTTAGTATGAAAAAAGGTCCTATTAACATATCTATTTATAATTTTTTCTGAAATTCTCGTTAAATTTCTTCAACCTTATACTAACTGAAAACTTTGTTGACTAATTTTTTCGCGGTAAAAAGTACTTACTTGCTACAATATACATATTGAAAGAATATGTTGTAATAGATTGATTCCATGTCAAAAAGATCATGACTCTTTGATAGAATCCGAATGGAATATAAATTGACACTAGCAATAGTGGCATAGTGGAGAAAATTACTACCAAATATATTTTCAAAATTTAAAAAAATTACGGAGATATGGGACTTTCAAATTTTAAGGTTAATTTTTTTTTTTTTAAGGGAGTAGTCAGGTAGAAGTAGCGTTTTTGCGAAACAATTTTTTTTTTCATACGTAGGCTGCTCGATAAATTTCTGGCCTAGGCAACACTAAGTGTTGCCAGGTGTAATCTGACATTTCTATTGGAAAGTTTAATATTTTTTAGCATAAACGTACTTAGAACGTTTTGACGTACGACCATCATTTGTGTTGTTTACTGTGACTTGAAAACATCAATTTGGCAAAAAAATGGAATTAACTCGTGAACATTTTCGTGCGATCATTTTTCATAACTTTCGACGTGGATTATCACGACAAGAGTGCATCGATGAACTTAAATCTTTATATGGCGATGAAGCACCATCTTATAGCACTGTGAAAAACTGGTTTAATGAATTAAATCGTGGCCGACGCTCGCTCAAAGACGAATTCCGTGAAGGTCGTCCAAAAACGGCCGTTGTGCCAGAGGACATTGATGCCATGCGTGAACTGATAATGCAAGATCATCATGTGACATACCGTGAGATAGAAGCATCTTTGGGCATTAGTTCGACTCCAATACATTTGATGTTTCATGAACACCTGGCCGTAAAAAAGGTTTGTTCTCGTTGAATCCCGAACAATTTGACAATCGCTCAAAAAAAGGCTTGTGTCGATTCGTGCCAAGAAATGTTGAAAAAATACGATCATGGTACTTCAAAAGACGTTTGTAAGATCGTCACAGATGACGAATCATGGATCTATGAGTATGAGCCCGAAACAAAACAGCAATCGACCGTGTGGGTCTTCGAAGACGAGCCAAATCCAACAAAAGTTGTTCGTGGGAAAAGCACTTCGAAGCAAATGGTCGCCTGTTTCTTCGGCAAAACTGGTCATGTGGTGACTGTTCCGCTTGAGCAACGTAGGACGGTCAATTCTGAGTAGTACACCACAATTGCCTGAAGTCTTCGGAGAAATTCGAAAAACGAACAAGAGAAGACGAATCATTGTTCACCATGACAATGTGATTTCTCACACATCGGCTCAAACCAGCGCCGTTTTGACCGGCCAAAACGTTGAAGTGATGGGTCAGCCACCGTACAGCCCTGACTTGGCACCCAATGACTTCTTTCTATTCCCGCACATCAAGAAAAAAATGCGTGGTCAATGATTTTCGTCGCCAGAAGATACTGATGAAGCGTTCAAAAACAATGTTTTGGAGGTGTCTCAATCGGAGTGGAAAAAGTACTTCGACAATTGGTTTGAGCGCATGCAAAAGTGTATAAATCATGCTGGAGAATACTTTGAAAAACAATAAAACCATTTTGGATAATAAATATTCGCATTTTCATTATTAGGCCAGAAATATATCGAGCAGCCCACGTATAAATTTTAATTCAACATTTTTGATGTTTTTATATGTTATTGTACATATTTTTAAGTAGCAAAAAAAAAAATTTTCAATTTTCGTTGACTTCCGGTGAAAATATGGGCGACCGGAAGTAGGCCGGTTTTGATGTGGTACCCACGATTTCTCGATTTCAGATCATCTGAAACACAAAAAACAAATTGCATTTTAAAGTACATGTGAATGGCTATCTTGGGTACTAGAACTGGAAAAAAATATTGATAAATAAACAAGTAGTGCAATTTTCAATTTTTTGGTCTTTTTCAACCTCGTTTTTTGTTAATAATATTGTTAAATATTTATTGACAGTATTGATTCTAGTACCCAAGATAGCCAAATCTATTACGAACATTTAAAAAAAAAATTGAAGTAAATCGGTACAGTAGATCAGCCGTAATCGTGGGTACCAGTTCAAAAAACACAGTTCTGAGAAAAACGCGTTTAAAGATTTCGCAACAAATTATCAATATTATCGATACAATAATGCACGAGTCGGGAAGTAATAGGACTTTTGCAAAACGCGTGTTTTTACGACAGAAGAACACGATTCGACAACAAATGTACACTTAGACAAGGTTAGAGTGGGAACGAAAGCGACAACAAAATAATCAACTGAACGCGTCAGGTGTGTAGCTCGAGCGCTCGACGCCGTGCGGCGAAACTAGTTTTTAACTACTTTCCGATAACATCTGAGGGAAAAGAAGGTTTCTACATTATTCTTGAGAGCTTAAAGTATCCGAAACGTGGAAAAAAAAATTTTGTTTTTTGAAAAAATTCTACCTGACTACTCCCTTAAGTAGTTATAACTTTACTTGCTTTTATCCAATACTAATTTATTGGTATAACATTATTGAAACATAGCTATAACGTATCCAACGCAATTTCAAAAAAATTAATATTTGCTCCACTCTATTATGGAAGTTACAAAGTATACCCACTTAATTGAAATGCCAATCGTAGTGTTATTTGTATAACCTATATTATACTTGTACAAGTATATGTCAAGATAGTAGTTTCTTTGACTAAAATTTTATATTGTTCAATTACTAGCTAAAATTTTTTCTATTATTTTTTTGGTGTTAATGGGCCGGTCATTGGTCCAAAAATTTTAATTTTGCTAAGTATTTGGCAATGTTTTTATTTCTTTTATTATTTCTTGATATTTTCGCAAATTTTTTGGCAAGGTGATATTTATTTGCGAACTTTTATCTTTCAGTGGCATTGTCTATTTTAGTTAAGGTTTTTTTTCTAGATAAGTCTCATGTCAGACAACTAATTTGTTTGATTTTAAATTGATTTTCTTTAACGCATTTTTATTTTTTATTTTATTTGTTTAGTGGTAATTTTTTTCATATTTCAAGGGCAACATTTTATGTTTAAACTTGGGTGTTACTATACCTACGTACAATGAAAAGTATGTAAATGAACTTGTTTTTTTTTCTTCTTTGGTTTTTATTGTATCCGTATCTGTCAAGTATGATGGCCTTTGTAAATAAGATACTCGAATGGATGTTTGGTTTGAATTTGGCATTAAATCCGGCGTAGCAAAATTGGTTAGCGTAAATTGATTAGTAATTTGAATTGTGCACTTATCAGATTCGTTTTTAGTCTCGTGTTGCGCAGATAAATAGATAAAGAAAAATAATTTGTTTTTGGTTTTATCTTTCAGTTAAGAAAAAAACTAAACAGGTTGTAAATTCATTAACAAATTTATGTTAATTTTTATTTTTTTGGAAAATCCATATGGTACAAAATAAATCAAAAAGCTCATTGGATTTTATACCATAATAGAGTAGTCGTATATTTACGAGCATTTGCTCGTTAAAATTTTGTAAATAAAAAATTTTGTAACTGCATTTAGACTATTTTAAATATAGCCAGCAGGTTTGAAGGTGTTTTCATTGAGCTCATCATCTGTAAAAGGTACTAATTCTTAGTTACTTAAGTAATGGCGTAATGGCCTTGACTGGATGCTACTAAGGTTGCACTACCAGTTTGTTTGTTGCTTTAATGAATAAAGTAGATAAAAATATACAAGATTATACCATTGGAGAACTATTGGAGTTATAAAAATAGAAATAAAACATTGACCTATTTGTAGGGTAAACAGCGGTTGTTGCTTGTATAGAAGCAGTGCTCAAGGTAGTGAAAAATATTAATTTTAAACAGAAATGAATTGAGTTAAAAATTACAGAGATTCAAGTTCTCTTTCTTGGATAATTTTTATCCAACAATCCCGTAAATAAGTATTTAGCATTAAGTACGAAATTCTGTTGCTCTTTTCTACTAGATCAGTTAGTACTATTCTTCATCTTCAAAATAAGCTATAAATTGGTCTGGCATGATTTTCCTTCAAAAAGTTATGATAATTCTGTAAATGACACTATCAGAATATACATATTTACATACGACTACATAATGTCGTTCTTAAATGGTCATAACTTTTTAAAGGAAAATCACATTATTTTTATCTGAGGCACTTATTTTTCATGCATTAATAAAGATTATTCTGATAAAAAAATTCGCTTGGAACTATTTCGCAGAAAATACCTTATTTTCCTGTACGTATTTTTTGGACAATTCTAAGCATTTTTTACCGTTTACACTTTTTTCATTAGATGCCTTGCTTCTGAGTAAAAAATCGTTTTTCCAACCACGTTATTGAAAAACGGAAAAAAATCGTTTTTTCAATGCGAAAAAGTTATGACTAAAAACATATTCTTTAGCCAAAATAGGCCTTCAGTAGAATCAAAAGTGCTCCATCGGTTTTTATCAGAATGAAAAAAAAAAACTAGTAATGGTGTAACCTTTGGCCTGGCCAAACATTAAATACCCTACACAGCAGTATTTTGAAACAAAATACTATGATGCTATATGCAACATGGAAAATTACACTAAAATGGATATTCTTGCATGATAACAACCCTAAGCACACGTCGAAATTGGTAAAAGATTGGATAAAATGGCAAAATATTGATGTTCATCAATGCCCCGCGGAGTTGCCAGATCTAAACCCAATCAAATCGTCAAGTCACGAAAATGCATTGCTTATTATGCAATCCAAAATTTAGAAAACAGGATGAATTGTTTTATGAAGTTAAAAAACGGTAGCAGGATATTCCGCATTCATTTGAAAATAGTTTTATTGCATCCATGCTATAAAGATGCACTGCTGTTATAAAAAACAGGGGTTATTCCATTAAATATTGATTTTTTAGTTATAAATTTTTAATTTAGATTAATAGTTGCAAATGTTTTGCACAGCAAATTCCGATATATTTTTATATTGCACTTAAGTTCTAGTTTTGTATTAGTGATGTATGAACTTTTTATTTTTGTTTTATAAACAACAATATAAATGACATAAAACCTCATACCAAGTTCTTTATTTGCATCGGTTTTAGTGGCCAAAAATTGGTGATTCAGTTTCAAGTGCTTTTGGTTGCAAATATTTTGCACAGCACTGTATATTTATTTATTTTATTTACACAAAATTAATATTTCGTGGATTTTATTGGACCTTTTTCTCAACTTTTTGCTCGATTTCAGTATCACTATCCTCCGTCTCCATATCTTAATCTGGTTCTTCCAATATTGTATAATTGATCTGAAGTCTTTTCTTCGTGACTCTCTTATTACAAATCGTTTTTTGCATTCAAACTGGCATATATGATAAACTGTTTATCTAGAAATGTGTACAGAGTGCTTCTGCTGGACAATTGAAGCATGAAAGCACATTGAAGCGGATCAAGTCTGGTTTGTCTCGAATCCATAATAACTGATGAACCTTCATCGTTCCAGGAAAAGATACCACATTTTCAGAGGCATAAAAATTTCGTTTGTCTTCAATATCCTGTGCGATTACTATGGGTACAGATACAAAATCATCAACAACACTGGAAATAAAAATAACGCAAATTCATGACGGAGGGGACACATGACGAAGGGGACATTTCATGAATAATTCAGCATTACGCACACAAAGCAAATCGCCAACTCTTGCTACCGGGCACAATCGACTAAGTATGACAGACTCTTCATTCCACCATGATGATGAACCAAAAAAACTCCACTTCTCACCAATATTTTGACCATGGCCGAGGGGACATAGACTTTTTATACGTATTTTTGTCATTTTGTGTCGACCGCAGTAAGTATATGGGAACATTTGGAGAGAATTCTTCTGTTGGGGTTAGTTTCTGTGTCGATGGATTTGAAAAAAAAAACCGGCGCGGAAGCGCTCCAAGTCTATTGCGGCGGAATAACCGCTGTAATTTAGAATTATCTATAGAATATGAAAAATGTGTGGGACAATTGTGATAATGGCACCAGCGAGCATCGGAAGGTCAGAATTGGGCTTGGTCCACGAAAAAAGCATATCTCCTAATGGACATTAAATATGTCCACACGCAAAACAACAGTGGAATATTGTATTTCGCTAAATCGAGCATGGAAAAAGCTTGATTGGCAAAAGGACCAGAACGAAGGAGACATTTTCGATAGTTTTCATGCGATTAAACTTTATCAGGACTTCTTTTGGATGTATGTACAATGTAGGTATTTTTTGGCCATTCGTGACATTCACCCATATGTACTCTCTTCGGCATAGTTTTTAAAAATTATCCAAATTTAGCTATTTTCACTGAGCCAGACCAATAAAAACATTCGGCCCGTCCTAATGTAGGTGTAACATTGATGGTCTCAAGTTGATAAAATGATATCTGTCAAATGACCATGTACATTTATGGTAGCTCAACACCATTTTGAATTGATGCTCACAGAACATCTGGCTCCAAGTTGGTTGACTTATTGTTAACTTATACGCTATGTGTATAAATGTTAAACTATGATGCCATTTTCAAAAATTACTTTTGCACCACTACTTGGCGATATATGAATATTTTTCAGTTTCGAAGTGTGCTTTAAATGGGGATTGAGTTTAATAAAACAAATTTTACACAAAAAAAAAAAAACAATTGTTTACAATTGGTCATTAGCAATAGAATCTTTTTTGTCTAAACAAAAATATCCAAAGCGAAATACGAAGGAATGACGTTAATTCAGCAAAGCATATCTTAACCATTACGAGACTTATCTTTGGCGTTGTCAAAATAATAAGTGTTTTTGTTTTCATACCATGCATTTTAGCAAGTAGTAATTTTAAAAATAGAAAATAAAAACTTCCACTGTTTTTGCCAATTTTATTGTTGTACTATGGCCATTTGATGTTTTTCTTGGCGGTGTGATATCAATCATGCTCTGGCTGATGCAGCCCAAATATACCAGTTTGTTATGGGTTTCTTAATTTTTGTGGCAGATGCGCATGAATGTAAAATATTTTTGTGATTTATGTTCTTCCTAATTGTAAGTCCACGCCAACACAACACCTTAGACCCGAAAGAATATTGCCGTTTTATTGTCTATTTATTTACTTATTTAATTCTAACATTTTTTGGCGTGAATGTTTTTCGATATTCCGAATATTTTATGATTCATAATTTTGCAATTGTTGTTTTTTTTTTTTTTTTTGTTTGAAAAAAAAAAAAATATTTGTAAATAGTTTGACTATACAATTACAAAATTTGATGTCGTCAATATGTTTCATTTATTTTATTTGTATTCGTTAATTGTTGTTATTTTGACAATTATTGTTATTTACATAAGTCATTCAACATTTACTTTCTGAACAAGAGTGATCTTTCAGTGTAGATTTTATACGAAATCTACACTCTAAACATGTGACTTTTCTTTGGTCTAATTGCTAAGTAAATTTATGAAAATGCAATCATTGTTAAAAATAAATTGCTTTTACTTTTATATGTAAACATAAATATAATGCCTGTGTATATATAAGGAAATCCCATACTATGCAATTAGTGGTTTATTTCCAAAGTTCTATGCATGTGCTGATATAACTTATTTGCTCAAAAAATATTGATCGATGCTAAAAAATTTCATGCTTGAAATAAACATTGGTGTGAAAAAAATTTATAATAATATACCAGTTACCCGACAAGGTGGTCCTTAAACAAAATAAAGTTTTATTGTATGCAGGAAAAATTCGGCGCATGCAGAATTATTTTTAAAAATCTCTTATTAATAACTGTGACAAAAAAATATCGTACCTGAACGAGATATTGCATTTTTAAAAAATTTTTTTTTTTTTTTGAGTGTATTTGTCTTCAAATTGTTTTAAGTTTGAAAAATAAGATAAGAAACTGAGTATGCAGAAATTTTTCTGCATGGCTGTAGACTAAAAAATGCAAACAGAAAAATCCTACCTAATTCGATACAGGAGATATTGATTTTTAACATATTTTCGAAGTTTTTTTTTTTTAAAAAAACCGTGTTTACGTATTTAAACAACACATAAAGAATAGTTATTTAAAATGTTTAATCCGACCCAAGGACACTGTTTTTATGCTATTTTTGAAGTGATAAAACAAGACAAGACTATTTTAACCATAAAATCTGATGTGGTAGCCTCCCGTTAGCAATATAACTTCGATATTGCAAAGAATCCCATGAATTGTAGCTCAGTAGAAACAACTATCCCGTTGAGTGGAAAAATGCTGTATTTACTGAAGAAAACATGTTCAATCTCGACCAGGACCAGGAGGATACAATTATTAGCCGTGTTTCTTTTGACGCGTATATACAATTGTGGTAATTTTTAAATTCTAAGAGATGAATTTTTTTTAAAATAATATGAAAAGTTTTTGTAGAGAACGTAGTTCTCCATAAAAAAGTTCCTTAGAGTTTTATTGTGCGACTCACTGTTCATGAGTTATCGCAATTTGTATATACGCATAAAAAAAAACACGGCTATTATTTTCCTAATTTGAGAAAAAAAGAGAGATTTTTGAGTCAACGTCATAGCCGCATAGGCAGTGTTATGGTTTAGAGAGCGATTTCATACTATGGTAAGTTCTAATTTATAGATGTGGACCAATAAATGGCGTCGAGTAGAGGTTTTTCCGATTTTTATTTTTTTTTTAATTTCAAGTGCAGTGCTTTTAATATTGTTCGTTGAGCAATTGATTTGCGGACTGTAACTTTAGGCAATTTTTTTATTTTCGCAATAGAAGTGGCAGAGTTAGATGCTATCCTCAAGATTTTGCATGTCTCTTTTGATGTTAAGGCCACAACAGTTCTGCTTTTATAGTTTTTACTACATGGTTCATCTGTCCTCCTATAAGGGTCAACAGGGTTCTACTCAAAAATATCAACAAAAAAAAACATCCAGAAATAAAAACATCCAAAAATTTTTGGACATATTTTTAATTGACATTTCTTTTTTTGGATATTTTTATTTTTTGGATGTTTTTATTTTTGTTTTTTTTTTGGATGATTTTTTTTTTGGATGTTTTTTTTTTGGTTGTTTTTTTTTTTTTTGATATTTTTGATAATCACCGGTCGGTCAACAGCATTTTGACTTCGATAATTTTTTTTGGCAGTTAGTCCGTCAGAGCTCAAAATGCCGATTCGACATTTCTTCTGTCTTTTGTTAACCAGAAAAAAAAAAATCTAACCATAGCACTTTCAAATGTCGTACTTCTACTATGTACCATTAGTTTTGAAAATCTTTTAATATTTTTACATTTTTATAGTGAGCAGAGCTTGCTCTTGAATTTTTTCACAACTAATTTTTGCTAGCTCACATTCTATCCGAAAAAAATATTGCCTCTAATCAAGTGAACCGGACTGTACTTAAATGTTTACGAAGTTTTTTTTTTGTTGAGTCATTTGGTACTCTTTTTAAGCTTTATTGATTGATCATCTATGATTTTTTGCTGCAAAGCAATTATCATTTTATAATGACATCATTAAATTTAAATACAAAAATAGAAAAAACTCCATTTTAGTTTCTGTTTTTTGTCTGAAAAGGATTTTTTTGCACATTTAGCAAAAAATAAAATAAAAAAAAAAAATAGATCCTAAAAAACCCGGATTTTGACTTGATAGAGTAAGTGACATGTGTGGAAAAAGTGCACACATCATGCATGTTATTGGCCGTAGCTTAGCCATTGTTCAAACGATTTTTGAAGTTTTTTTTTTCTAAATAGCTAAAATTTTTACCATTCCATCAAAATCAAATATTTGAAAATTTGTTAAAAAAATGGCTGTGTTAGGATTTTTTTTTTTCGCCTCTAGGTATGTAATGTTCTTTCGGCAGGCCAAAAATCAAATCCTTGGGTGATGAAGAATGAAGAATGTCAAACATGATGTGCTTTGTGAGATCCCAGAAGTTTAATTCACTTGGAATTATTTTGCAGAAATTCATTATTTTCCTAGTCTAGGGTAAACTGCACTGAAAATGAGTACCGTATTCGTCAAAGTTTCTCCAAATTATCCAAAGTTTACGATTTTTGCTGAGCCAGACCGGTAAAAACATTCGTCCCAAACAAATTTATATATATAAATATTTTTTAAACATATTTTTCATGTTTGAATTAGATTAGTTTACATGCAAATTCGGCAGAATTTTGAAAATTTTGAGTGCATGGGCGGTGCCATACCCTCTTGTCTGAATCAACAAAGTTTCTGGCTAGAGTTTTCATTTACTATCCTTAGCATCTGTGTAAAAATTGGTAGGACTATCTTAAAAAAACGCTTTCAGAATAGCATTTTGAAACTTTTCCATACATGGGAGGTGCCACGCTTTCCTGTCCGAATTCCCCTTGTTTGCAGTTACTATCCGTAGTATTTATGTCTATTTTAGTTGCGTTAACGTGTATAATGCTCATAAAATTGCGTTTTGAATATTTTTTATGTATGGGCGGTAGCCGTGTTCGTTGACCGATTTCGCTCATTTTCAATCCCACAAGCTAACTTTTACAACAAAGGCAGTGTACTAAATTTCATCAAATTATTTAGCTTAGTTTTCGCATAAAAAATATTTCCACAGAAGGACAGCCTGCCAGCCAGGAGGACATGGCTATATCGACTCAGGAGATGACGCTTATCAAGAATATATATACTTTTCTACATCTACCACGCCTCCTTCTCTGCGTTACAAGCGGAAGGACAAAGTGAATATACCCTGGGTATAGGGCATAAAAAAATATCTGCAGTAATTATTCTTTCTTATTTCAACCCCCGCACAGTGCGAAATTTTCAGAGTCTAGCGGAACTTAATTCATATCTCAGCACATATAGCAGTTATAGGTATGAAACTTAATACTTGAATACATATTTAATTGGCAAAACACTATGCAAAAATTAAGGGGGATCAGACAAGGGGTTATTATACCCCCTATATATGGAAATGCCTAAAACGTTGTATTTCTGCTCCCATACCAGATATCGCTATGAAACTTGATAGACATAACCATTTTCTTATCAAAACACCATAAAAAATTAAGGGGATAAGACAAGGGGTATTTGCTGTTTCTTGCATTTTTATTCAGGAATGCTTCTAAATTTCGAGAGGATTCCCCCTACCTTTTTTGTATATTATAGACTAGCGTATGAATACATAGTTACCTTTGAACTATGGAGAGTGTCAGATGTTAGTGTTGGTGAGCCTATTTTTTCCAAAAC
The DNA here is from genome assembly GCA_951812925.1 of Calliopum simillimum. Lineage (NCBI taxonomy): Eukaryota > Metazoa > Arthropoda > Insecta > Diptera > Lauxaniidae > Calliopum > Calliopum simillimum. The sequence continues at coordinate 104,723,529 of OX638370.1, forward strand.
AAAACCAACAATGGCGTCCGTTGTCGGTTTTTCATGAAATTTTGGTGTTATATGCAATTTCCAAAGACATTCTGGAAAAGGTTTAGTTTAAAAGAGTATCGCAAAATATCGCGCAAGATGTTTTGTATTTCCAGTAGAGGATAAACCTATCTTTAAAATTTTGTACGTTTCAAAATGGCGATTTGTGGTAACACCTTTTAAAGTATCCAATGAAGTTGAAAATGTAAATCTTATGAACTTCTTAAAAAGCACAATTTTCACAAACAAATCACATGCTAATAAGTGACAATTTTATTAAAAATAAATGAAAAAATTTTCGCGTCCTACCGACTTACCGTTTTTATGTACCAATCTATAAACTAAAACAAATCGAAAAGCTTTCTATAGTCAAAAAGTATGAATAAATAAGTATGTAATGCAAGTTTCGGGTGCATTTTGCAGTTGTTTCGCAGGGTTATTCACGAAACTGAGTATGAGGTTTTTAAGGTGGGATATTAAGCTACCGAAATAATGAATAATCTTATGCGTTTTATGGATTTCAAAAATTGAATAAAGTTCCGCTAAACCTCCCAAATTCCGCACTGTGCCCCGGCTTATATGACAAATGCTTTGGTTTGTTTATTATTTTCTCATCAGTCAGAAGTAAGAGCTTTTTTATACACACTGTGAAATGATAGTTAATTTTTCTTACTTTTGATTCCCTTTAGTATTGATTTTAAACTTTTTTGGTATTAAATTCCGATTTTTTTCCAAAAAAGAATGAAATTTATTCCAAAAAAGTATGAAATTTATTCCAAAATAGTTTAAAATTAATACATTTTAAGCATTGTTCTATGTGAATACTTTTTGGATTTAAAATTAAACTTAAATTTGTACTGTGTATAGATGAAATTATATGACCAGTCCGCTTCTATTAAATAGGTTTTATATTTGCTGAAAGTTATTAAAAAAGTATTTTGGAAGTGATTGATAATTCTTCATTCATGCAGATTCTTTTTCAGTCTCAAAATAAGAATTTTTGCGACAATGGCATAGCATGAAGGAGGAAAAGGGGGACGTCTCGACAAAACAGATTCTTGATAGACTTGGAATTAATACTCTGAACAACTTTATCTACTTAGTACAGTAAAACATTTTTCTTTTTAAATGGCGCCACTGGTTACTTACTTCTTATTTTACTGAAAAAACCTCAGACTCATATGTATTTTCGACACTAGTAGTAAAAATTTAAGTATTCAATAAGTGTGCTTGCCCTTGTAAACATTTATAGGAAATTTTGCGCCTCACTCGAAACTACACAGTTTACATGTAGAAATATTTGTATACCAAAGCAAATACAACACCTTCGATTTTAAGTCATACGTTAACATCGTTAACTTACTAATTGCTTAATAATCTTGTAAAATTAAAATTTTTTTTTCTCTTTTCAGTAACAGACAAATAACACTTTTGAGTGCTGACTATATCTAATGAAATCTTACAAAAAATAAGCCAACCTGACTGTCGTATTGGTTTCGTTAGCGAAAAGATTTGAAACATTTTTGAGTGCAAATAATTCAACACTCCAACCGAGTGCCGGCAAAAGAATGTACGGCACAATGTGGTTGTGGCGGGTGTTAATTACTGCGATCATAGTTATCGGTTTCGGTGCTAATTGGCAATGCATTGAAGGTATCAAAACAAATAATTACGTTAATGGCACCACCACAGGAGATTATTATCGAACAACAAAACTGCCAAATAAAACACATCATTATACGACAATAATCGACAAAGCAGGAAGTAATCCAAATAAAAGTGAAGCAACGCATTATGAGTCCAGAAGTGTGCCATCATCAGCATTGCGTACACAATTTGATCTTGTCAACAATGTGAAATTTATGGCCGATAACGATGAATCATCGCTATTGCCAAGTAGCATTTCGAGTTATGAGCGTTACTTAGAAGAGAGTTCTATAATTTTTGGTTTGGCCAGATTGGCAAATGAAAGTCATTTAGGGGAGCAATGTTACAAGGCGTTAAAAAATATTGAACAAAGTATTTTGCAACGTGAAACATGGGCAATGAAAAGTAAGTTTTTTGTTTTTGAGAACCAGCACAACCATACTTTCCAAAGTTTCACAGTTCAAGGAAAGAACGCTTTGCAAAATTAATATATGGGTTTTGCTATCTTCTTATTACAAAATGTTTTTGAATTATTTGTCATGCATTTCTCTTTTAAAATTACATTTCTCGTATTATTGCAGTACTCGATTCATCTGGCACTAAAAAGCCTGGATTTATTTTCGGCCAAAACTTTTGGCTTGGAAGTCGCGAGGCATGCGGTGCCGTTCAAAAACCCATTGGTATAACGCTCTCTAAAAACTATGACAATCAGCGCATTATGAATCGTGGACTAATCGAAGATATTGCACCATTTGATGTGAATTATCGTGTACTTTATTTGCGTCATCACTCACCATGGCAGGTGGAGATAAAACTAATGTCCGAACGGATTATACACATTGGGCTGTGTTTGCCAGCGGCATGTTCTTCAGCAGAAATACAACAACTTGCACAAGACTACGTAGAACAGCGACAATTTGTGGATGCAGAGCTTTACGATATACACCCCGAAGTGTTGTATATGAAAGATTTAAAACTCAGCGAAAGCTTTTACGAAAAGATGAGCTTTAAACTTTTCATCGGTTTCTTGATATTCACCGGTTTCATGTTGTTGTGTGCTTCGATTTTAAATGTTAAACCAGAAATGGTAGCTAAGTTACAACAGCAAAACTTTACAAGTATAAATCCACCACCACCATCACCGGCAAATAGTGAAAGCTCCTCATCTGAACAGTCTGAACATGAAACGGAAGTGCCTGTGGTGAAAAAAACAAAGAACGTTGCGTCGCGCGCATTTAAAAATTTAAAAGACTTTGTCCAGTGTTACGATATCAGTCGTAATTGTGAAAAGCTCTTCGCCACGCGAGAGTGTAGCGCCAATGAGATACCTGTCATAAATGGCCTACGTTCGATTTCCTCTGTTTGGATTATGCTCTTCCATGTGTTGTGGTACATGTACTTTACGGTGGATAATAAACCCTTCATAATTGTGCATGCAGAACGTGTATTCTTTCAGTATGTCAGCTCGGCGCCACTACTGGTCGATGTCTTCTTTACAATCAGGTAATAAATAAATAATTGACAATATGCTTGTTAGCTTTGCGTAATTAAAAATTAAAATTTTAATTTTTTTAGTGGTTTTCTACAGACGTACAATTTCTTGCGGAATACAAAGCAAATGGAGGTAATACGTGGCAGCACTTTGTCACAGAATGCGCAACGATTTTTCAAAATACTTTTTCATCGATATTTAAGGTAACTTTCAATAAGAGGTTTAAAGAGATGTTGGAAAAATAATTAAAAACTTTTGTTTTATTGACATCAAATCAAAGTGACCGAACAAGCTTAGGATATTCCACATATTGAAAATAAAAAATATTTGTCATACTTATAACAAAATTATAGGCTTGAGGAGACATTAATGTAGAATATTTAGGGGAATCACTTGAACTTTTTTTGGATGGCTCTTCACAAATGCCACATGTTTTAAATACGCCCGTGTTTATTAACCCTTTCGACCCGGCTGGGACAATATATCCCAAAAAAATTTTAATAAACAAAATTGTTTAAAATGAGTTTACATACATCTGAAATCAAATCTTATTCACCTGTGCCAAATAGTTTCAGAGGTATGGCAAATTTATTTTTTTTGGAGGGAGGGCGCGTGGAACCACCCATTTTTTCCCAGTGCCAATTACATATGTACCAAATCTCATTCTTCTGAATCAAATATTTCCATAAATACGACGAAATTCGGGTGGAAGGGCTGTGGCATCGCCCATTTTTTTATTGGATGCAATTCATTCAAGTATTGTTCATAAGTATATGTACCAAATTTCATCCTCCTTTATCAAATAGTTTTAAAAGTTGGATTGATTGTTTGCTTATTTTCATATAAATAGCGCTTTACCAACCATATGTTCCGATCGGGACCAAATTTTTTTGCTTGGTGTTTATACTAAAGAGATAAAAATAAGAAAAGAAAAATATACTGCTTCGATACCAACTAAGTACCTTAAATTGGTTTAACTTTATTACAGTGGTATATCTGGTTCGCTTCACATTAGCTGAAATCAAATCTTATTCTCATGCGTAAAAAAGTTTCAGAGATATGATACATTTTTTTTTTGTTAGGAGGGGGCGTGGTCCCACCTATTTTTTACTTAACATTTTTTTCCCAGTGCCAATTACATATGTACCGAATCTCATTCCCCTGAATCCAATACGACGAAATTCGGATGAAGAGAGCGTGGCATCACCCATTTTTTTATTGAATGCAATTGACTCAAGTAATGTTCATATACATACCAAATCTCATTCACTTATGGCAGTTTCAATAGTTTCAAAGATAGGATTAATTCTTTCGACTAAAGCCACATATTATCATATGTAAAATAGCGTTTTTCCGACCTTCAACGGCATGGTCAAATATTTTCCGATCAGGACCAACATTTCTATGCTTGATACTTTCACCAATAGGAAATTTTTTATCTCCTGGGAGCAAGGTTTTTCACATTTTTAATTTTTGCGATAGCTCTAATGGCCACCGTAATGTATTATATTGGTGTATGCCAAACCCACCACTATTTGGCTTTAGCATCTCCGATTTTTTTTTTCTTAGGGAAAGAATGCCGCCTGCGGGCATGGTTCGTAATACGGTTCGATATTTTTTAATGAATTTAATTAACAAAAAAGGAGGTGAGAAAAATGTTCACTAACCAACTCTATTTTCCCCTTTCAACATTTCTCTCGAACATGCTAACACTCTTCTGCAACCCCTTTAAGGCTTCCATTCAAAACTTAGACAAAGATTTGAATTTTGTATTAATTTGCCCTTTACTTTAAGATAGTTAAGGAGGTGAATTTTCATCTATTTTCTGTTTGGAAGCTCTTCATGCACCAAGATTTAATGTTTCTTAATTCATTGAAAATTTCCAATAAAAACTGAATTTTATGAAAAAAAAGTAGAAGTTAAACGTTTTCCAAATCATATTGATCTTTTCTCAAAGTAAATTAAACTTTTCCTAATCAATTTAACCCTTTAACAAATCAAATAAAACTTTACGAAACAATATACTTAATGTGATATATCTCAGCAACGAAGTGGGAAAGAGGGGCGTGACACTTGTCCAAGGTTTGAATTGCTTTGCATTTAGGTTAAATTAATTTCGAAAAGGTTTAATTTGATTTGCGAAAGGGTTTATTTGAATGTAGATAAGGCTAATTTGATGATAAAAAATTGAATTTGGCTTAGAAAGGGTTTACTTTGTTGATCGAAAGGGTTTATGTAGATATGGCTAACTTGATTTAGTAAAATTTGAATTTGATTTACAAAAGGTTTTATTTGAAAGTAGATAAAGTTAGTTTGATATGAAAAACCTTTGAAAAAAAAGCTATTCATAATTTTTCTGTCTTAATTTCAGATTGGCGCCCTTGTACTTTGTCATCATGGGCGTGGTAGACTTACTGTCCGCCTACATACAAGATGTGTCCGTCTTTCACATACACGATCGCTTTGATCAGATATGCTCGCAACACTGGTGGCGCAATGTGATGTTCATACAAAATTTCTTTGATCATCAAGATTTATGCGTAAATTGGACATGGTCATTGGCCTGTGAAATGCAGTTCTTTATTTTGGCCACAATAATACTGTTCACTTATACTAAGTAAGTATCAAATATTGGATACTTTTTTCCTATAAAGGAATCAATCATAACAATAAAATGTCTCTCTTTAGGCATCCGAACTTTGTCAAGCTGAGTGTGATCACAGCTTTAATCGGCAGCATTGCCTGGACTTATGGAAGTGGTATATCTGCCAAATTTCAGTTATCATTCGATGTCACCTTTGCTACTGGCACTGAGATTTATATTAATCCTTTCGTGCGTATTATGCCCTATCTGTTGGGTATTATAGCCGCCTGGTATTTTATAGAGAAACAAGGCATTTTCGATATTAGTCAACTCAAGGAGAAATGCCTTTGGAATTTGGCTATTTTGGTATTTTTCAGCTGTATTTACTCTACATATCGTCGAGATATTTCCTATTTTTCATCCATTTCACTCTTTGTTGTTGGAAGATTTTTCTTCTCACTTTCAACATGTTGGATGATTATTGGTAGCGCTACGGGACGTGGCAGTTGGTGGTCACGTATTTTGGAGGCAAAATTATTTCAGCATATCAATCGTTTGACATACGCCATTTATCTATTAAATCCATTTATTATAATGCTGATATTTAGCATGGCGGAGACGAGCACACATGTGGATCCACTGCTACTGGTGAGTATTGATTTGGACAATTGATTTAATCGCTCTAATTGTGATTTTATTTTCTTGCAGTGTATTTTAGCCAGTGGCTTTGCGGTTGTTGTGTACCTGGGATCCATTTTATTCTCGCTGGCATTCGAAGTGCCCTACTGCAATTGGTCCAGTTTGATATTGCGTCGTCATAAGCAAAAAGTTGCATAGAAAAAGAAACGCTCTTGATTGCAAAGTTGGCAATATGTGCATTATCATTCTCTCAACTATAGTCGTATTATTATTTATATACATTTTTAGTTGATGTGCATTAGGGTGTGTCTAAGAAAAAATATTTGTTATGTCTTACCTACTCAATGGCCAACATTGTTTGACTTAAATGAAGTCAGGCGCGGTTGAGCTGCATTTGGTCATATTCGCTTAATAAAATTTTAAGTATTTTATAAAGATAATTCTTTATATGTATTTTCTTGGCCACCCATAACTTCATAGAAAATTTGTGATGATTTCATTAGCATTAGTTTTAAGCATATTTTTAAGTCATTTACTAATAAATTTTGCCTTTTGTTATTTGCATTGATGCGTGTAAGTGGAAAGTCTTACCTATTGGTGCCATTTAATAGGTAACGTTGTAAAATACCCAGGGATAATCGTCAAAATTTTTTATTTTTGATAAATCAAAGCAAAAACAATAAAAAATTAAGAATATTTTGGTGATTTAGCAATAAATTTTTATCAGCTATTAAATATTGTATGATGTAAATAAAATTTTGTAAGGAAACTAATTGGTTTTTTATTGATTTGGAAAGGGAAAACTTTATCCGGGAGTTTTACGGAATAGAATTATAATAGCAAAAGACAGTGCTGTTGACAACAAAATTACACTGAAAAAAAAAAAAAAAATTATTTGAAGTGGAAAAAAAGCTTTTTATTTTTATTGAAATATTTTTATTTAAAAGCAAATTTTATTATAATTATTTACCAAGCTTCAAAATTGCGGTATTTTTTTCGGTTATCAAGTTATGAATTTTTGAAGTTGTTTAATGTTGTTTTTATGATGAGATGTTGGTGCACTTGCGCTACTATATAGTGTTGCCACAGTATTTTTTTTTGGGTGGCCCCTATTAGTATTTTTTTTAGAATATTTTTGGAAGTTTTTCTAACCCATTATAACCAAATTTTTGGAAAAGGGGTTAAAAAGACCCTTAAAAACGCGAGATAATGGGTTAAGATGTTCACAGAACTTAACGTAAAATCAAGCATGGAATAGTTTTTTAGAACATCTTAACCCATTATGTCCCGCCGGCGGCTGTCACGCCATTTTATAGGACAAATAACACTTATAAGCACAAATCTCTTTCCACAAACTCATTATATATAAAGATCAATATTCAACAGTTATTACAAGTCGACATTTTTTCATACATATTGAATTTGTATGGTGGCACAGCGCTACAAGTAAAGTGTGTACCGCCGGCGGTACACATGGCACTCAACGTGTTAAAAAAAAAGCTTTTTTTCCACTTAAAATAAAATTTTTTTATCAGTGTAATATTGTTTTCAAAAGCTCATAGCTATTTGCACTAACTCTGAAAATTTCATTAAAATCAAATCAAAATCCGAGAAGCTATGAATTTTCAAACATGTGAGTATCTAAAAGTTGGATCGGATTTCATATGGCCGCCATCTTGGATTTTTTCAGAATTTTGTCAAGTCATTTTACCACAGTTATACGAATGTCAAATAATAATTTTTCACCAATTTTCATAAAAATCGAAGATGTCAACCCAAATCTTAATCGATTACGCAAAGGAACACTCCTATGTGTTTATTTTATTTCAATAGTACAAAGTTGCATTTTATATACATAATATTGAAATATAATTGCTATGCATGTTAATCATTAATTTTGTTTTATATTTGATTTAATAAAGAAGAAATCCCGGGATCCTGACATCAAAACCCCGTGATTTCAATTGCGGAAAACTCCGGTATCCCGTTTGATGTTTGTCAGCTAGTGTGGATTTGATGGCGCCATCTAACGGTTGTTAGAGCAATTCTAACGAAATAATGAATACATCAAAAGCAACGAGTAAACTATTATGGGACAATTTAACTTAAGTTTTAATTGATAGAATTTATGCAATAACGATAAAAAAATACAAAAAATATAAGACTGATAGAACTAGTTAATATATGTAGATATATGGTAAATAAACTTTAACCCTTTCATGCCCAAAGGGACATATGTGTCCCAATTGAATTTTTCAACCTACAGACCAACATTTTGTTAGTGATTGCAGCTAGACAGGTCTTCGTCGATAGAGAAGAGGTTTGGATTTTCAAATGTGTCAGAAAAATTGAGCTTTACATCCTCAGGACCTCAAAGAGTCATGCCAAGTCCAAAAAATTGTGTTTTTTATATAATTTTCAGTAGATTTTATATTGAATACTATTACATAAACGATATGAAGCGTCTAAGTAACAAGTGTAAAAAAAGACCGTCAGGTTTTTAGAAATGTCAAGAGATTTTGGATTTATCGGTTTATTTTCATACAGTGTGCTAAGATAAAATAGGACACCCGTATCTCGTTGGCAAAGGTAAATTATATGGGGTATGAAAATTTAAATTTTTTTTCGTACCATACAAAATAACGATATTAAATTTAAATTTTAGTTTAACATGTCTCAAAATGACTTAATCTCAGTTGGAGAATAACAATGCCTTATTTCTTGCCTTCTTTAAGATCTTTTAAACAGACCTATTAGAAAGCATGACACTTGCTTTACTACAGACTCTCTAAACATGTTATTGTCCTTTCATATAAGAAGCGATCGTAGAGGGCCTTCATTGCTGCATTCTTTGTGGAAGTAGGCGTTTCAGGTCTTGGTGCCCAATGACAACATGTGTAAAAAAGAAATGATGACCATCTAAGCCTACGTTCAAAACTTGATGACATTCTTATTAGTTTTCAAAAAACAGTATTCTAAATTTTAAAAATATTTTGTATCAAATAAGCTGTGAGCCACTTTATATTTCTTTGAAAACTATGAGTTTTTGCCTTTTCTCAAAATTCCTTAGACATGACTCATATATCACACCTCTCCCCACGTGTTTTAAATGAAAAGTGCTTGCACCCAAAATGTTTTTCCGGGAAAATGTGTAGAGAGACTCTAAAGTGAAACATATATAGCCATTTATTCAAAGTGAACGGCACTTTTTCAAACCAGGGCCAAAAAAAAAAACATTTTTTAGCCCGGGGCTCTGTACTAAAACCAAAAAAAAAGTTTGACTACTATCGCTTACGAGATATTACATTTTTACAAAATTTTTTGATTTTCTATTAAAAAATTTAATTTTTGCGTAATTAAAAAAATAATGTAAACGCAATATCTCGTAAACGATATGTGATAAGGTTTTCTAATTTACGGTTTTTTTTTATCTACAGACAAGCAGGAAACTTTCTGCATACTCTTTTTTTGTATCCGTTTTAGTCAACATTTTTTTTTGGTTTTAGTACAGAGACCCGTGCTAAAAAATGGGTTTTTCGGCCCTGGTTTGAAAAAGTGCCGTTCACTTTGTAAAAAAGGCTATATATGTTTCATCCTAGAGTCACTCCACACATTTTCCCGAGAAAACATTTTGGGTGCAAGCACTTCTTATTTAAAACACGTGGGGAGACACGGTGAGCTTGAAAAGATAAAATAGATCCAAAATCGGCTAATGCAGAAAGTTTCTGTTTTGTTTCTAGATTATAAAACTGTTAAAATTAAAATCCTAGCTGATTGTCTTCGGAAGTTATGCACATTTGTGTGTTCATGGTATGCACTTGCTGAAAACCATATAAAATTAAAAAATGAAGAAAAAAAAAAACAGAACAAACAAATATAAAAACAGTTATATTTAATGTATTTTACAATGCTTAATCCGAATCCAGCCTTAAAATTGCTGTATCTCATACGGTTTTTGAGATATCTTAGCCTAAACAAGGAAAAAAGACCGTTTTTGCTATATTTTGAAGCTATATTACTAGAATATAAAACATTTATACGTAAAATCCGATACAATTACTCAAAGCTCTAATTTTTGTTCTTTAAAACTTCATTTAAATTATGTCAATAGCTTTATGTTTCTCCGAAATATCGTAGACTGAAATAATGAAAAAATATGTTTTTTGCACTTTTTCAACATTTTAGGTTAAGATATCTCCGAGAAAAATAAAGATATCAACATAATTTAAATTAGGTTTTAAAGCAAAAGATTAGAGCTTTGAGTAATTGTATCGGATTCTACGTATAATGTTCCGTGTTCAAGCTATATAGCGTCAAAATATAGCAAAAACGGTATTTTTTCCTTGTTTAAGCTAAGATATCTCAAAAACCGTATGAGATACAGCAATTTTAAGGCTGGATACGGATTCAGAATTGCAAAATACATTAAATATAACTGTTTTTATATTTGTTTGTTCTGTTTTTTTTCTTCATTTTTTTAATTTTATATGGTTTTCATGCAAGTGAACACACAAATGTGCATAACTTCCGAAGACGATCAGCTAGGATTTTAATTTTAACAGTTTTATAATCTAGAAACAATACAGAAACCTTCTGCATTAGCCGATTTTGGATCCATTTTAGCTCCACATACCCCCTTTTCAAGCTCACCGTGGAGAGGTGTGATATCTTTTGAGAGTGCATATATGATACTTATATCCACTAAAAATATGGCATTATGTTAGCTGAAATCAAATCCTGAGTTATTCTTATACTCTTTATAGCAAACTCGAAATTTTTGGCAATTATCACGTTCTCTTCTTGGTGTAACAGGGAGCGAATAAAAATTCTTGGATATTTAGCATATATTGATATCTGTTGCCATACGTTGACTTTGAACTTAAGTAAATGCTTTTGTATGACCTTTTCTAAACTTAATAATCCTTTGTTGCATTCATATAGTATAGAAGATGTGCCTTTAACTAGAGTTGATCAAATTCGTGATCTTGGTATTGGGTGTACAACTTAAAATACGGAATTTTTTAGCGAAATTTGATGCTTTATTGTGGAAAAATGTTACAATATATTTTATTCAAAGTATTGTCCATTGGAAGCTACAACATTTCCCCATCTTTCAGGCAATTTATGAATTCCATCCCAAAAAAATTGCGCCTGCTTGGCGGCCAAAAATGAATCTATCCAATTTCGGATGTCTTGCTCTGATGTGAAGCGTATTCCGGTGAGGGCGTTTTGCATCGAGCGAAATAAACGAAAGTCAGACGGAGCAAGGTCCGGACTATAAGGCGGGTGAGCCAAAACTTCCCATCCACTATTTTCCAAATAGTTTTTCACGGGTCTTGCAATATACGGCTGAGCGTTGTCATGATGAAAAATTATTGCTTCGTGTCTGGTCGCATTTTCCGGGCGTTTTTCGATGATGGCACGCTTCAAACGTATTAATTAAGTTCGGTACAGGTCACTTGTGATTGTCTGGCCCGATTTCAACAACTCATAATATAACGGCCCACCAAATACACAGCATAACCTTGGCGCCATGTATATTTGGCTTCGAGGTTGATTTGGCTGGTTGGCCGGGTTTCACGTATGACTTTTTGCGCTTGGGATTGTCATAATGGATCCATTTTTCATCCCCAGTCACAATCCGATGCAAAAATGATTTGTTTTTATGGCGCTCAAGCAGCATTTCAGACATACAGAAGCGCCGTTCAACGTCTCTCGGCTTCAACTCATAGGGGACCCAATTACCTTGCTTTTGAATGTATCCGGCGGCTTTCAAACGTTTCGAAATGGCTTGTTGAGTCACTCCCAACGATTTGGCAAGCTCGTCTTGTGTTTGACACGAATCTTCATCGAGTAGCTTCTCTAATTCTTCATCTTCATAGTTTTTTGGCTGTCCTGGGCGTTCTTTGTCTTTGATGTCAAAATCGGCACTTTTGAAGCATTTAAAGCATTCAAAACACTGTGTTTTTCCTAAAGCATCGTCGCCATAAACTTCTACAAGCAAACTATGACTTTCCGCAGCAGTTTTCTTTGCAAAAAAATGACCCAACAGAACCTCCCGCAAATGCTGTCTTTTTCTCGAATTTTCGAAGATATTCATCGTGAAAAATAATAATGATGCACACAAGATAAAATTGTTTTGTTGACTGATTTTGACAGCTGTCAAATGTACCTTCAAAATGGCATATACATGTATAAAGTTCGAGCTTTCACGATATTTGTTAGTACGGACATCCACCGTCAAATTCCGGTTTTTAAGTTGTACACCCAATATTTACTTTGACTCACGTTTAAACTTTACAAATCATGTAAATCAGGGGTTGAAATAAGAAAAAGTTATTACTGCAGAATTTTTTTTTTTGTTTTTAATTGCAATTTTTAGGAAAATTTTTTTAATGTCTTATTCAAGTGATGAATATTATATATTAATATTAAATAACAGATATCATGGCAACGGTTCAATTTAAAATTGAAAATTTATAGCGAAATTTTCTTCGAATGCATTTATAAAAATATGTGTAAAGTAGAGTTGCCGAGTAGTTATTGTGGTTGCTACATTTTAGCCCAAATTGGTGAGGTTAGACAACTAAAACAACGGTTATTAGCTAAATAAAAAGGGTATTTAGTTTCAACGATTAACGCAAAACGAAGTAATATGAATCAAGGTGAAAATTATTATTACAATTTTTTACAATATTCTGAAGTTATTACTGCAAATTTGAAGTTATTACTGCAGAAATAGGGTATTATTACAGCTTATTTCAATGCCTGATGTAAATCATATTTTGCCAAAGCCTATTCCTTTTTATTAAAAGGAATAGTGCTGCGTTTATAGATCCTTTTACCAAGAAACTTCTCTATACTTCATTTGCAAGATCCAATTTGGAATACGCTTCTTTTATTTGGAATCCTTACTATGGGGTCCACATTACTCGCTTGGAGCGTGTTCAAAGGAAATTTATTAAGTTCGCCTTACACTCATTGGGTTTTACTAAACCGTTACCATCATACAATGCACGTTGTTTGCTCATTCATCTTGAAACTCTTGAAAATCGGCGTCTTGTTCACAGCATTATGTTTATTTATGATGTCATTAATAGTTTCATTGATTGTACTGACATCCTACAGCTAATAGTGTTTAACATTCCCTCTAGGGCTCTACGATCTTCAGATTATTTTTATATTTAATGTCACAGGTCGAACTATGCCATAAATGAGCCTATTAATAGAACTCTTTTATTACTAAATAAATTATATAAGGATATTTCAATTGATTTTTGTTTAAATAAAGTTTAATTTAAATCTATACTGCTTAGACTCTTAGCTTAAAAGTAGCACCGCATAATCTTAATGAAAATTGATTAATTTACTTGAACTTACTTAAATAGTCATTTTCGCAATTAATAACAACAGACACTAAAAATATTAACATGGGTATTAGCATATATTTACGTATGTACCTAAATACTCGTATGAAAAAATATAAATAAGTACTTATGTTTGTGGAAATAGCCGAAACATATGTAATAAATTTCCATGTTAATATTTGTTGCATCTGTTGTTGTTAATGGCAAAAATGACTCTTAAAATAAGTTCAAGTAAATTTTAAAATTTTTTATACATTATATCCACTTTGTCCTTCCTTTTGTAATGCAAAGATAGAAAGGTTTGGAAAAGTATATATATTCTTAATCAGCGTCACCTTCTGAGTTGATACAGCTATGTCCTGCTATCTGCCTGTTCATGGAAATATTTTTTGCGGAGAAATTAACCAAGTTAATTCAATGAAATTTTAAACACTGTAAACCTTACCTTGTGGGATTGAAAATGAATGAAGACGAACAACGGATAAGCCTACCGCCCGTACAAAAAGATGTAAAACTCAATTTTAAGAGCATTATTCACGATAACATAACTAGCATATAAACAAATATTTGGGATGGTAGTTGTAAGGTCTTAGCTAAAACAAGGTGAATTCGGATTAGAGGGCACACACTGAAACCATTTGCAGTTAGCAGTCCCAAAAACACCCAGAAACTATCAGTGTTTATTAATACAAATTCTTTTTTTTTTAAATGTTCGTCTTGAAGTTACTGATCAACCTCTTAAGCCGGATTTTGAAATTTAATTTCAAAAAGCCTGGAGCCAAGCAAGCGAAACACTGATAGGATTTTACTATAGTAGTAACATCATGTGCTTTCAGGAATAGTATTAAAAAATTTTTTTGGAATTTTGTTGGTGCACTGTGTAATATGACTGCACCATTTCCGGCTATAAGGGGCTATTCCGGACCTACTTTTTTCTTAATTTATACACTAGAAAACTTAGTCCGAAGTTCATTTTTCGATATCTACGATGGTCTAGGCTTCGGTCTCAAGGGATTAAAAGACAAACATTTCCTAAAACACTTAAAATTTCTGCCTGTCAGAATAATTTTAATGGAAAGAACGTTGTTTTTTAGTAAAAAATATTTTTTATTAAAAATTACAAAAAGTTAATAAATTTTTTACTAAAGAAAAACGTGTTTTAAGTAAAAAATTATTTTTTATTTAAATTAAATTTTTTAGTTTTTTTAAAAAAAGATTTTTTACTAAAAGTTAATTAATTTTTTTTTACTAAAAACACGTTTTTATTTAGTAAAAAATGATTTCTCATTAAAAATACAATAAAAAAATAAAAAATAAATTTTTGATAAAAAATAAATTTTTGATAAAAAATAATTTTTTACTAAAAAACAACATGGTTTGTTTCAAAGCACAAAAAAGGCGATGGTTTCGTTCAAAACCGGTTTGCAGCCCTGATTTTTCTAAAGTTCAAGGTTCTTTCGATTGTTAATTTTGTATGGGTATAAAAAATTAACTTAAACTTTAAGTTTTACTCTCAATTTATTAAAAAATACGACACTTAGCGCATCATTTGCCATTGACACGTTCAATAAGAATTTGATATTTGTGAAATGGATAGAAAATCCAATTATACGGATGATTTGATTTGATAACAAAACATATTAAACATTTTTTATACTCTACACCCAGGGTATATTCACTTTGTTCTTTCATTTGTAACGCAGAAAAAGAAAAGTGGCAGGTATGGAAAAGGATATGAAGCAATACACGCCCAGTGTACCATCTGAAAATTTTTTATCTCCGATTTCTCAAATCTGGCAATATGGTAGTTCCGGTATGCAAGATACGGGAGAATTTCGTCCTAGCATCATTTTCTGTTAAAATGCAGGGTATTGAAGTTGGCCTTTTTTTTTGTCATTTTCATAATATGGGTGTTTTTTCCCTGCGTCTGCAAACATTTTTAGAATTATCACAAATCTTATGTTAAATCTATTTCTTCAGCACTTGGAGGTTTAACTAATGGTTAACTAATGATTGAAAAGAAAATATTGCTGTTCAAGCCCTTGTCATTAATTAACAAATGATTGAGAATCTAATTTTGTGTTATGCAGAAATTGCCGTTTAAGTGAAATCACCCAATTCCACCATTTGTTTTCTTTTTATTAAAATTTGTGTACCAGTGTTTTATTGTAAACAAACAAAAAAGTGATTAATGTTTAATAAAAATAAATAAATATAAAGCTTTAATATCTTAACCTACAAATTATTGCACAAATGTCATCAATGGTGGTTAAACTAAATGCTACGTGCATTAAGACAATATTGGATTAATTGCAAACAAAATTTATAAAAGTAGACGATCAAGGTAATTGTTACAATAATCTTACGGTTCTGTCCGAGCGAAGTCCAAAAAAAAAAAAAAAAGTGTAGCCAAAGCGTTTTCAAGCCTAATAGCATGGCAAAAAAATTTCTCAAAT
The DNA here is from genome assembly GCA_951812925.1 of Calliopum simillimum. Taxonomy (NCBI): domain Eukaryota; kingdom Metazoa; phylum Arthropoda; class Insecta; order Diptera; family Lauxaniidae; genus Calliopum; species Calliopum simillimum. The sequence goes on from OX638370.1 coordinate 104,739,732, forward strand.
AAGCCACCTTAGAATTTAAACGTCAGAAAGACACTCAAAAAATGATTGTTTGTAGTAACCAGTTTTAATTTTGGAAATTTTTTTCTGAAATATTTAGCATACCAAGGGAATAAAATGGTATTTTTTTTTTTTTTTGGACCAAAATTTTTCATTTATTTTTGAAAATCCCTATTTAAAAAAAAAATAAATTGAAGCTAATGCAACTTCTCCGCCTTTGAGAAAATTATAAAAAATATATGGGCACATTTCACATGTATAAAGACTATATCCCTGCAAGAACGTTATAACCAATTCTCTAACACATTTACAAAAAGATTATTTTTGGTACCAACACTAATACAAAATATTGACATAGTTTACATATCTTATAATGGTTAAGAAAGACAACAAATTTTGAGTATATCTTCTTCTCTTTTGCACCTTTGTATTTTTGAAGTGAAATTTAACTCTGATTTTTTTGTCAAAGTAAAATCATTAAAAAAAAAACATTTTCTATAAATGAGAATTTTAAATAATCATATTTTAATGCTGGTGTCGTTAATTCTGAAGATATTCCATTGGATTTAAACAGAGAATTGCTCCAAAACAGTCCTCTTATAGTAAGTCACTTATTATCACTCTTTTTAGATTGATTGTTTATGTATAAATCTGTATTTTAAAAATCTCGCAGAAAACTTTCAAATGTACTCAGCAGTCTCTTTTTACGTTTTCTACAAGAATGTGTTTCTAAACAACCCAAACGAAGCATTTTATAAGGATTATGGTCTATTTCTAAAGGAGGGTATTGTGATCTCAAATGATGTTCATGACAAGGAAAGCATTGCAAAATTATTACTTCCTAATTTCTACGGAAGAATATTGTAAAAAAGAAGTTGACCAAAAAGACTCTTATTTCTTGGCTCCACCCAATCGTATACTAGCACAATCCTTGCCGTTCTATCAGGATCCAAAAAAACGTAATATTGAAGTGATGTTTTGCGATGAATTGGTGCTTATGTAGCATTATTAGCTATACTTTTTACTATTGTTATGTACTCGTACGTACTGATTTTAAAATAAAAAATAAATAAATATCAATTACATATAACTGTCAGTCGTTTGTTTGGTAGAAGTATTTGGTAAGTATATTGAATTGGTTATACACAGGTTATGAATGACAAGTGGGAAAGAGACCATCATAGTAACTCACTGTAATAACAACACATGTGCCAGAAAGGGATACAAAGTCACACGTATAGAAAAGTATGAGTTAGATTTGTCCTAACGCTCTGTACAAATTAATTGAAAGTTTTCAGATTTATAACCAATACTTTCAGCAGCAATAATACATAAATAATGAGTTATATAACTGATACGTTCTTGCAGGGATCCCAGAAAAAAATTGGAGTAAACGGTATTGGTTCAAAAGTTATTAAGAATATAGTGACACCACCGCAAATCTTTTTTCAGTGGTAGAAAAAACAAGGAATCTTACGAAAAAAGTGCATAAGGCATAAAATGCTTAGAATCGTCTAAGGAAATACGTGTGAGTTTTTTTGGAACTTATTAATTTTTTTTTTTTTGTTCCAATTTTTTAAAAAAATTATGAAATGTCTCAGAAAGTTGTTTTTTTTTTTGGATTCTAAGCATTTTATACCAAATACACTTTTTTCGTAAGATGCTTTGTCTGTCTATATAGTACAATCATTTGGGAGAATAAAATGATGTTACCTGGAAAGTTTTGCGGGATTTTTGCAAATGATTTATATTATAGATTTCGATGTGCTCTTTCAGAATTTCAACTTTGCTACCTCGAATCGTGTTCGCTCTCGCCGCCATATTGGAAAAATGGCGTCCAAAATCAGTTTTTTAATCAGTTAAATATCTCCTTAACGGATATATTCAGGGAAAAATATTGTGGCGCAATATTGCAGCTTATAAAATTTTCTATAAAAATTACCTTTTGATTGTTTTCGTACGACTTATAACTCGGAAGATATCCTGATTCAAAATTCGGAAAAAAAAAATTTGTAAACTGTGCATGCCGCTTATAAGTAGGCACAGTGATGTTGTTCAAAATTGAACATAGTAGGGAGCATAGTACGATGTTCAATTTTGATATCTCATGAACGGTAAGTCGGACGAAAAAACAGGTTGGAAAGACCTATAGGGAATTAGACGTTCTACAAAATGCATGAAGAATTTTTTTTCTAGGTCGAACAGTTTTGTAGCTATTTTGAAAAAACGGTTTTTTTCAAAATTTTAGTGTTGTTGAAAAAATATCTCTGAAACTATAAGTCATATGGAAAAAGAATTATATGTAGCTTATAGTACAAGTAATTTCCTACAAATAAATATTTTTACTTTGAACGTGTGACTCATCGTTCATAAGTTATTGTAGTTTTAAGCTCAACACATCACTGTGCCTACTCATAAGCGGCATGCACAATTTACTAATTTTTTTCGAATTATGAATTAGAATATCTCTTGAGTTATTAGTCTTACGAAAACAATTAAAGATCATTTTTATAGAAAATTTTATAAGCTACAATATTGCGCCACAGCATTTTTCTCCAAATGTATCTGTTAAAGAGATATCTGTAAAAAACTGATTTTGGACGCCATTTTTCCAATATGGCGGCGAGAGCGAACACGATTCGAGGTAGCAAAGTTGAAATTCTGAAAGAACACATCGAAATCTATAAAATAACTCATTTGCAAAAATCCCGCAAAACTTTCCAGGTAAAACTACCAAATGACTGTACTAATACTACTGAAAAAATACTTGCACGGCATCAACTTTTGAATCAATATCGATTACCCGATATACAGAGTGTATTGCATAAGGTTACTAAGCTTCTGGGGGATGATACAGGAGGCTTAGACTAACAAAAAATAGCACCAAGAGGGTGGGGTCTAAAATGTACCCCTGAGGACTTATAGGGTTAAAACTGACTTCTTTCAGAAAAACATATTTCTTGGATCACACTAACGTTTTAGAGAAAACATAACTATGACGAAGCTTTAGCTTATTATAAGAGCTTTCAGATAATGTATATGGCTTATATGGTTTAAAAGGATTTTGCAATGTTCTGGACCTTTAAATATGATATTTAAATTTTTTTTACCCATTTTTTGAATTTGGCGGCCATTTTAGTATGAAAAAGGTCCTATAAATATATCCTTTTATAATTTTTTTAGAAATTCCTGCTAAATTTCCTTTAATTCGGTAGCACATTTGTCATACCAATTTTTTTAGTTGAGGTCGGAAAAAAATACTTTTCTATGTAACACGCGGGTTACTCGCATACGTTGCGCTGCATATGATGTGAACGCTATACACACTGCTCTTTATCTAATAGAGCCTTCAAACGGATTGTTTTTGAAAAGTATTTTTTTCGGACCTCAACTAAAATAATCTGTGTAACAAATTTACTACCAAATTAAGGGAAATTTAAGGAGAATTTCAAGAAAAATTATAAAAAGGCATGTTAATAGGACCTTTTTCATACTAAAATGGCCGCCAAAGTCAAAAAATGGGGAAAAAAAATTAAAATATCAACTTTAAAGGTTCAGAACTTTGCGAAATCCTTTTAAGCCCTATAAACCATATAACCTTATGCAATACTCCCTATATAGTCCCTACACATGTGGAGAGTACCCACATATTACTTATTTATAATTTTCTCAGAGGCGGAGCTGTTGCTTAAATTTCAATTTATTTTTTTAAAATAGGGATTTTCAATAATAAATGAGAAATTTTGGTCAAAAAAAAAAATAGCATTTTATTCCCTGGGGTATTCCAAAATCATTACTAGTTGCTACAAAAAATCTTTTTTTTTGAAAGTCTTTCTCAAGCCTAAGTCCTTAGGTGGACCATTTGTGGACACTTTGTATTAAAATCATTGGTTTTTTAAACAAAATTTTGAGTACTCAGTTTTGTGATATTTTTTCTTCGGCACTGTAAAAAGTTTTCCTTACAAATGAAAGCTTTTTAGGAATTATTAGCAACAAACCAACTTGTTTCGAGTTTTTTTTTTTGTTGTTCAAGGTAAATGTCAATGCTAAACTAGAAGTTCAATATTTAGATAAAAAATTTAAGAATTACAATATTTTATTTAAGAATTCTTAGAATTATGTAGGTATATTTATACAATCAACAATTAAATTTTATTTTCTGATAATTTCCAACTAACCGACAAACAAACATATCAATTGTTTTCACCTTTATTTGTTTTGTCTATTAGGCGTCATTTGCATTGAATGCGACTAAATGTAAACATTAATGGAACATGAACTCTTTTTTGCATACATATGCACTACATGTGCATTGCAAAAATAACCCACTTTTATATAAAAACCAAAAAAAAAGTGAAAAATGCTGAATATAAATATTACAACAAATTGAACAAACAACAAAGTTACCACCACGAAGTAAAAGAAAATGAAACACAATTCCTCCAAACAGCTGACTTTTAATTTGACCAACAAAGCGGGTTACTACCAAGTCCCAATGTGGCTAAGAAAATAAACCAAACCAGTTCGTCTGTGATTACTATTTTAGCAAACAAACATTGGTATCTTTCACTTCAACAAAATGAAGGAAAATCAAAAAAAAAAAAAAAAAAGGAAAAATTAATAAATAAAATATTTTTATTCGCCAACTTTAATTAAAAATATATTACAAAAAAGAAAGAAAACGCATTATAAATCCACTGTTATATAATGAAAGTAAGTAACAACACTTGATGTTGGAAAATTATTTGATATATGATAGCAGGCGCGCATGCGCAATCCCTTCGCTAAGTAGTTTTCCAGCAGCGCGTCTATCTATCATCGTTTTATGGCGTAGCTGTTTGGAAAATTTGCCGTCAAAAAAAAAATTTATGTTTTTTTTTTGTTCAAACATTGTTAGCATTTTACAGTAGGGACTGCTTATAATTGGCTATAAAACTGTAAACTAATAAAAAAGCTGCTGAAAATGTGTTAACTTTTGGACTCTTGTAATTCATAAACTTTCGATTAGTATCGATTTATTAAAAGGATAACTAGTCGATACTTTTTGACTATCATAAATTTTTAATAAACTGTTTGTTACTTTTCGACTATGCCCAAATTGAATAAATGAAGCTGCTTCCAAAAAGACCGCAATAGAAGCACATCTCTGGTAGCATACAAAATTTTTCAAATTATATTTTTTTTTATTGCTTATAAAAGTTAATAAATCTACCAAAAGTTACAGAAAAAAAGTAATTTTTGTGAAATGGAACTTAAAATTTTGAAAAATTTCCACGAAGCGTATTTCATGTGCTTCTGAAGATGTGCATCTCCGCTAGGACATGCTGTGTTAAAAAAGATAAGCAGTGAGGACAGTACTGGAAGCATCTTCTGGCTTCCCTAAAAGCGCGACTGAAGTCGTTTCAATGCGCTTCCGTTTACCGTTGTGTGTCCATATTTTATGATATTGTTTAATAATTTTAACATTTGTCATTGCAGTAGAACCCGCAAGGTAGCAGAAAACGCAGCCATTCTTAATCTTGTTAGAAATGATCCTTACAACAAGTACTTTAGAACATAAATCTGAGAACAAAGGTGAGAAAACACCAAAAAAATTGTAAGAAAACAAAGAAAATACAACAAAAAATGAAGCCGTAATTAAATATCAGATACGTCGATCAAATACGTAAGGCAGCCTATAGCCCATTTAAACTTTCTGGGCTAAAGCAACATATATCTTTGGCAATAAGCGATAATAGCTAAAGTCGACTTAACAAAAATGGGTTTGAGCCCCATTGGGGTTCCCCTTGTTGTTTCTAGTATTATTATGTTTTTTGGTTCCCGTAAATAATGCTCTTAATATAGTGGCCCAAATTTTTTTTGTATGGGCGGTAGGCGTGTCTGTTAACAAATTTCATTCATTTTCAATTGCACGAATTATTGTTTACGACGAAAATTACTTTGCATTATCGTGCTTAGTTTTCCAATGAAAACTATTTCCAACGGCAGACGAGCAAACAGACGAACATTGCTATATCGACTAAGGAGGTTACGCTGATCAAGAATATATATACTTTTTCATACCAGCCGCGCTTTCTTCATTGCGTTACAAACGGAAGCACAAAGTGAATATAGCCTGGGTGTAGGGTACATACCATTTCATTTAAAAAATGATAAAATATAATTGAAAAAAGTGAGAATAGTGTTGTGATTTGGGTAACAACCCAATGGGGAATGGAGCGCATCAATAGCGCTTCTGAAGCGCTCTAAAGCAGCAGTGAAGCGCATCTCTCTCGTTGCCAAAAGCGCTGAAATTAACATTGGCATGTCATTGGAACGAAGCGCTTTGCTCTTGCTACCAGAATTGGTCTTTGGATGCGCATCGCTCTCGCATCCAGAAATGCTGTTTGGATGCGCATCGCTCTCGCTACCAGAAATGCTCTTTGGAAGCGCGTCTCTCTCGCATTCAGAAATGCTCTTTGGATGCTTTTTGGATGACAATAAAAATATTAAAAAAATTAATTTTGAATTTGAATTTTGAATTTTGTCAAGACACATCAGACTATTATTTTTTTTTTTTTTTGATGTAATTATAATTATTTTTATTTTACTATATTAATTCTAATTGAAAAATTGCAAGTTGAAAACTTTTGTGTTAGGTCTGGGCCGGAGTTGAACCGAGGACCTCACGGTTGCTACAACTCTCAATCGCAGTGCCAGTCGCTAGACCACTGCTCTATCATCGCGCTCTTACGAAGACGACTTATTGATTTATTTTGTTTTGTACGTTAATACGTGACCGAAAGCGCTTCGTTCTCGCTACCAGAAATGCTCTTTGGATGCGCATCGCTCTCGCATCCAGAAAAGCTCTTTGGATGCGCATCGCTCTCGCATTCAGAAATGCTCTTTGGATGCGCTTCGCTCTCGCTACCTATAGCGCAGAAAATATGCGCATACAAATCAGCTCTTCAGATGCGAGAAGGACACGCATCGCTTTTGCATCTTGGGGATGCGCATCGAAATTTTCTGTTGGGAAAAACCAATTGTCAGTGAACTGTAAGAACAAATACCAGGATACATAGTTTGAACAGTGATCTTTGCTTATTAGTTTGTTTTTGATTCAATCTGGTTAAACAAGACAGTGAAAACAACGCACTATATTTAGTCCATTTTCACTTGCTGGGATAGTTAATTTATGCTTATTTACGCAGAAACTGAGTCAATTTGCCAAATAAAGAGCATTTCGATTATTATAAAAAATTGTGTAGAAAACGAAATTTATTCTCAGCATGGTCATGCTATTTGCGCCGTCGAATATCAAAAATTCCCAAAAGTAAAATGTATTCCAAAACAAAAATAAAACAAAAACAATCAAATAAAAACTAAATTACTCGTAATAGAAATAGTGATAACACCGTTCAACATAAAAAAAACACATGAAAAAATGCAAAAAATTCTTAAAGAAGACATTAAAAAAAATACCCGTGACTCGTCGTTTTTCTCCAGCACATCAGATTTTTTTTTTAATCGATTTTTGAAGTTTTTTAAGCCACTGTACGTGAAAAAAAAAAAAACAAAAATAACACATTCTTGTGTTAAATCGATGAATTTAACTATATGATCCTCACATCTGAGGTGTATCATGTGTTTAGTAAACTTATGCACAATATGGCGGGTACCATTTTTGTAGGAAGTTTTAACCCTCTACATCCCCCACATGTCGGTCATTTTTGCGCTTTTCTTAAAAAAGGTACAAAAATGACACCTAAAACATGAGAATATTGAGTACTACAGAAATATTTGCTATAATATTTCACTACTAATTGCTGAACACTTAAACCCAAAAAATCGTTAAAATCAATTAGGACTTTTCACATTGCATATTTATTACATCCCTGCCGCGCTTTCCTTAAGTTTTAAGAATTTTTCGTCTTTGGTATTTCCTAGTGAAATTTTTTGTAGAATATTTTGGCAGAATTCTTTTACCCATTGTAGGCCAGTTTTTGGAAAAAGGGGTCAAAAAGACCCTTAAAACAGGATATAATGGGTTAATGTGTTCCAGGAAAATGAACCTTGTGTGATTTTGCTTTGACCTTGTTGCAAAGAAATTTATCCAAAATGTAGTTTCAGAGTTTTACAGTAGGGTGAAATTTGATTTTAACAATTTTTTTGGGTTTCGGGACAAAATTTCGACTTTTAAGTGTTCAGCAATTAGTAGTGAAATTTTATAGCAAATATTTCTGTAGTACTTACATACTGACTCAATATTCCCATATTTTAGGTGTCGTTTTTGCACCTTTTTAAGAAAAGCGCAAAATTACCCACATGTGGGGGAGGCAGAGGGTTAAAACTTTCTACAAAAATATTTCTCGCAATATCCAGCATAAGTTTACTGAACACTTGATATACCTCGGATGTAAGGATCATATAGTTAAATTCATCGATTTAACACAAGAATGTGTTATTTTTGTTTTTTTCATGTACAGTGGATTAAAAAACTTCAAAAATCGATTAAAAAAAAAATCTGATGTGCTGGAGAAAATCGACGAGACACGGGTATTTTTTTTAACGTCTTCTTTAAGAATTTTTTGGATTTTCTCATGTGTTTTACAAAAAGTTTGAAATTGTCGAACAGTGCAAAAGTGCCTAAAAAAAATTTAAAACAACAAATCACTTACATATTCACAAACATAAACGAATATAGTGCGAATAGTGTTGCTATTTAGTTGACTACAAGACCAACTGTCAGCAAGTAAATCAAACGAACCAGTGAGAACGCTGAACTTTGAGCTTTTGGTTTTTCTTATTTCGGTTTGGTAAGCCAATGTAGTTGAAACAAGGCATTAAAGAAATCAAACAAGTCATTAAGTCAATTAAGCGAGTTCACTGCACTTTACTTAATGACAAAATAGAATTAATATATTTTTGTTTATTATTTAGGGCAGGTTTCAGTACAATTTATTGTGAAAGATTGTGCTGATCGCACATTTCATTTAACCGGAGTTATCTGTAAAGTGCATTTTTGCACTAAAACGCCGTTAAACGCTGACTCTGTCAGTTTGAATGGATTCAGTTGTTATTCGAACTTCAAATTGGCAACAACATGTTAACGCTTTTGAACGGTCTTTGGCGTGTTACAACTGCAACTGCATTTGCGTTAGCGTTTATTTCCCTAATAGTGCAGGCGAATGGCTTCGAGGAATTAACGCACCAAACGACGACGACGCCGAAAGTTGTGGTGGTGCTGCAACAACAGCCTGCTACAACTATTGAGCAATTGTCGCGTAATAATTTCCTTGTTGGTATTGCCAATGTTGGTGCGCATTTGGCCAATGGTACAACGCAGTGTGGCAAAGAACTTGAGCAACTTTTGAAGGCTGTAGACGCGCGCGAGACTTGGTCAATGAAAGGTGTGAGACGTTGACTTTGATGCTAAAAATGAAAAAGTGCTGACCTGTAATTTATTTCTTGTGTTTTAGTACTGGATTCCTTTGGTTCGGCACCGCGTACTTTTAGTTGGGGCAATTATTATTGGTTTTCTGCGCGGGAACTTTGTGATGATCTCAACTCACCGTTTCGCATTAGTTTTTCAGATAGAGAGCAAGAGCGTAGCGGAAGTTTGTTTAATGTAACAGCACCATATTCATTGCGATTTTGGATGGTCTATTTTAAATTTGAAACGCCCGCCTACATAGACATTAAGCTGCCTTTTGAGGTGCGTAAATTTCGAAGCAGGAATATTACCTTGTTGGTATCTTATTTTTATTTTCTAGAATTTAATACACGTTGGTTTGTGTCTTCCGCGTTCGTGTCAGACATCAAGTGTTTTTCAATATAGTGATGCATATTTTAAAAGTGAAGTTTTTGAAATGCAGCAAAATTTCCAACTCAAAATGCAAGCAATGGATATCAAGACACCGCAATTCAAATGGAGTTTCTTTAAACAAAGCGGATGTATAACGTACATGTGAGTGATACTTATTAAGCATTAACCACAAAAATCCAAAATCCCTATAAGGTGAAAAGCTTTTTATTTTATTTACAAACCATGTTTTGGGAAAGCTTTTTATTGGAGCAAGCGCATGTCAGAGCAAAAGATGCAAAAGCTCAAATTCTTATCATGCTGTGCATGAACGTTGTTGCCAGATGTTAGCTTAGAAAATAAAACTAAAAAGAGGCTGATTCTTGTTGACCGACATTATTTTGAACAAAACGAAATTTTTTTTTATAAAAACAGAAAAATAAAACCAGTTAGACAAAAAAAAAATCTTTACCGAGATCAATAAAATAAATATGTTGGGGAAGATTACCGGGTGTGGGCACTTTTTTCTTTTCGACTCATATCTTTTGACCAAATATATTTTATGCAGACATATAAGTATCAATGGAAAGTTAAAGACCTTAGCTGACTACTGGCGAAAAAAGTAAATTGATTTCGTCCGTTTGAAAAATTATATCAAAAGAATAGTGATCATTTTTGACAAAAAGAAAAATTTTTGGGTCGGTTGTGGGCACCCTTAGAAAATCGGCTAAAAAATGAGAAAATATGAAGTTAAACACAATCAAGTGGTTCTTCTCCATGAAATTAGTTTATTTTGGAAACATTGACTCACACAAATTCTGCTCAACGACCTTAACAAAATCAGCGTCATTGAAATCGTCTGGATCGAATGGCATCATGCTTGTTGCCTTGAAACCAGACTTGATTGTGTAGGTGACGTTATTTGTAACCCTTGTAGACATTGCTCTTTTGCCAAGCATGATCTTTTTGTACCAATCCATTTCCGCCATCTCGGTCCTATCATCTGGAAACTCAATACAGAGATTTTTTTAAAAAAGGGGTATGCCACCTTACCACCCACACTTAATGTAAACAACTTTTTTTCTGCGATATCTTAAAAGGGCCTATTAGTTCTTTCCTTTCCACTAAAAAAAGCTTAGAAAGGCATAAGAACACCATTTAAATTGGTAATGTTTGCATCCACGACAATATTTCGGTCAAACACACGCTTTTAATAAAAAAAGATGGGTGCCCACACTCGAACCAATTCGGAGCCCACACTCGACTTTTACAGCCACTTTGAAAAGCAATAAGCACATTGTATTGTGTGAACATTTTGGTTGCATTCGTTTTGGAATCACAAAATATAATTAATTTACTGCATATATGTATATAGATTGCGTTCAGCTTTTCGATTGATTTACTTCGTTTTATCGCACTTGGAAAATGATTGAAAAAAACTTTTGTGTCGACTTTCACTTATTCAAAAATTCTTTTCTTCTCAGCACAAAGCAAATGCGTCTGTTTGCTCTGGTAAACGCACAAAAACTTCGTGCGGTCATAAAACGCGCTTAACATTTTTCAGAACAGCCGCATTTGTTTTCAGTCAAAAGTTACGGGGGGTGCCCACACCCGAACCATGCCCGCAGGCGGCACTCTTCTCCTACATTTTTAGTAAAAACAGTTCTTTTTATGAGATAAATTCCTTATAGATCTGAGAAAAAGGTGTACTCAAAACAATTCTGGTAAATCCTGAAATATGAGAACGTTTTTCCTTGATGAACAGACGAGTTAAGATAAATTTTCTTAATTTTCCTAGAATTTTTTTAAGCTCTTGAGAAAATTTTTTAATCAAATTGCTTAGTAAAATAAATATATATAATTTTAAATAAAATTTTTTGAAACATAGATTACTACCATTTCCCGGTGTGCGTTGCTGCACCATCTCTTGTACAAAGGGAGGGGGAACTCTAATTAAATTATACCAAGGAATGTTAATTGTCTCATCTTTGTATGTGGGTTAAATAGTTTCAGAAATATACCACTTTTTAAGGGCGTGGCACCACCCATTTTTCCCTTGGACATTATTTGTGGCGAAACTCTTAATGCATATACCAAATCTCATCCATGACGTTAAATATTTTCAGCGATATGATATGATTTTTTTGGAAACACGAAAAAACCAATTATCCAAGAAGGGACCCTTGGGTGGACAAATTTTTTTCAGCTGAAATGTCGTAAAAAATCATGAAACGCGTAGAAAACACAAAAAAAAAAGAAAAAAAAAAATAAAAAATTTTGGTTCCGTCATCCTAGGAGGGACCCTTGGGTGAAAAAAAAACCGAAAAAATTAATGATGCAGAAACACGCGCCGTACCCAAAAATCTATAAAAATACATTTTTTTCGGTCCAACCGTTTGGTAGAGTATAAGAAACATACAGACATTCATTTCTATACATATATATTTTACAATAATTGCTCGAAAAATTATAAATCTTTCGAAAACATAATATCAAATCCATTAAGACTGTTCGGTTATCCGTGTGGTTTCAATTACTTTTCATTGAGGAGGCTTTTTGATGAAAATGGTGAGTAACACGATAAAAAGTATCAGAATCTTTTTAGCTGAGAATTATAGGTTCTACAAATAATATTGATTTGCATTACCGAAAAAGTAACCGTTTAGGAAATATTTTTAAAAAACTGCAAAAAGTCGAAAAATTCGACTTTATCGAATATTTATTTTCGTAAATATTACTTTTTCGTAAATACTAATTATGATTATTTGTAGAACAAGTAATTCTCCACAAAAATGTTTCAAATATTTACTTTTATTGTGTAACTCACCATTTTCATCAAATAGCCTTCTAAATGAAAAGTAATTGGAACCACACGGATTACGGAACAGGGCTGTATGACTAAATCTGATAGATAGTAATCACAATTTTATTACTTTAGGATAACATTACTACTGGCAATATTACTCATCATAACCGCTGAGTTGGTGCATAAGTCAAAGGTCAATCTAAGATTGCAGTTACAAATGCACCAAAAGACAACTGTATTGATGGCGTCAACAACAAAAACAAGCGAAGCAACAAAAAACAAAAATCCCACATTACCAAAAAATACGAAGATTGAGGAACTTTTAATGTGCTTTCGCCTGAGTGAAAACTACAAACGTTTGCTACGCCTAGAAAATGCAAATAATTTTCTCAGTGTCATTGCAGGCATACGCACCATCATATGCTTATGGGTGACAGTGTTTCATGTTTACTACTATTCACTTTTTGCAATGCGTAATACCCCGATGATCTTTGCCAAACTGGAAAATTTTGCATTGCAGCCGGTAACGCAATCCTGCTTCTATGTAGATGTATTTTTTGTTATAAGGTAAGATATTGTAAGATGCGAGATCATTGGAGGTTATCGTGAATAAATATTCCAGGGGAATTATTCTTGATTTTTTATTTTCTTCATTACAGCGCATTTCTATTGGTTTACAATTTTCTTTCAAATAAAACGTATGTTATGAAAATTAAAGAAAACTCTTGGCTGGATAATTTGAAACTTTTTATGAAGTCAATCTTACAGCGTTATTTGAGGTTTTTATTCAAAAATATGATCTAACACTTAACATTGAATCGTAATAAATCTCTATTTTTTCATAGGTTAACTCCGGTCCTAATTATTACAATGTTATTGAGTGACATGGTATTTGATTTTCTCAATATGTTCTCACCCTTTCGTTTGGATGTACATAGCGGTATCTATTGTAAAAAGTGAGTATTTGTGTAATTTGAACTCTGTTTGATACCACAATGAAATCAATTAATCAAAACTACTGTATCTTATAACCGTTATAGGGGCAATTTGTATGTTAATTTTTGTAATGTTCAGAAATCTTGCGTACTTTTATTATTTCTTTGTTGGAAACTGATAAAAATCTTTTCAAAATGAATTCAATTATGCATGATTAATTTAATCAGTATTCGATTTTCATTGATTTTCAGTGAATTACATTTTGGTAACTAAAAACTCATTTTTTTTAATTGTTTATCCAATTAAAAACGAAATCAGAAGAAGTTTGAACTTAGTGGTGTTTCGTTATGCAAGTAAATACCCTGTAGGACCAACGGAATCAATTGTCTCAATAGTCCAATCTTTGGTCTAGTTTTTTTGTAAGTAGTCCATAATGGACTACACCTAATACTAGAATAAATTCACTTAAATTATCAATTATATCAAAAATGGTCCAATTGTAATGCAAAGTCAATCAACTGTATCAAAAACGGTCCAAAAGCAATGCATAATTCGTCATTAGTACCAAAAGTAGTCCAATTGCGTATTGATTGTATCAGTGAAATTATAACGTTACTGATTACTTACTGTTTGGCAGTTCGTCGACTGTGAAGAAGAGCAAACGATAGTGTATCAATCTAATGACTTGCGCTGCGTGGACAAGCCTGGGTTCAAATCCTCCATTTTTAACTCCAATTTTTTAATTTCTATTAATTTGTCAAAAGAGTCTTTGGAGCAGAAAATGCAATATATGTCCACCATAGCCGAGGTATAAAATAATAAAAAATTATTAAAAAATTTTCATCCACACTGAGCTTCAACCCCGGAGCATACTGCTCTTTAGCACAGTTGGCTATGAAACCTTTTGACATTTTTGTGTAAAATTTGAATTTAAATTGACTCAACTATAGGTGAGGCAAAAGTAAAATCATAATGTGGCATCAAATGTCAATATGACAATCAATTAATCTAATCTATCTAATCTACAAATAAATGATTTAAATAAATATTTCCATAAGATTTTAACTTTTACTTTTTAGCAACTGGTGGCATAGCTTGCTGTATGTAAGCAATTTCTTGGATATGAAAAATATATGCTGTTCCTGGACTTGGTATCTTAGTTGTGAAATGCAGTATTTTATACTTTTTACTGCGCTGCTTTTTGTCTACGCAAAAAGTGAAAAACTGGCGAAAGCACTTTTCGTATTGCTCACATGTGGTTTTGTGATAACAAGTTTTCTCTGCAATTACTACAACAACATAACATTTCAGTAAGTACGATGAGGAAAGTATGTACCATTTGTACACAAGATTTTTGAAAACATTTCTTTTTGTGTATTTCCACCAGAATCGACATCATTTACACAACACTTGATCAGCTGTATGTAAAACCATGGGTACGCATAACACCCTATCTGGGTGGTGCTTTCATCGGCTGGCTGCTGCATCAGCATCAGGATCAGCAAAGCACCGCGCTGTATAAATTGGCAAACAAAAATGTGTGGACATTGATATTTTGGCTGGGTTTTGGTGTACTCTATGGGTTTACTAACTTTATGACCTGTTGGCGATCCGCACCGAGTTGGTTGGTCTCTGTTATAATGTCTTTTGGCAAATTGTTATTTTCCTTATGGGTGGGCGCTGTTATCGTAATGTGCGCTTGGGGTCGGGGAGCACTGTTTAATACGTTGATGAGCGCACGTCCTTTTCTTTTTCTTAACAAATTTTGCTATAGCATTTACATGATTGCTCCCGTCGTAGTTTTCGCTTCTTTTGGTCTACGCTTAGAATCCACAAATTTTACTGAAGTTGGTTCAGGCATGGATTTTTTGGGTATAGTGCTGATCGCAATTGGGGCTTCATTTATTATTGTGCTGATTGTGGAAATACCAATGCAAAGAATTTCAAGTCGTTTTTTAAAGAAAAGTTAGTCAAAGGATTTGATACGCGAATTTAAGTACTACAGTTGCCAAGTTATTTTTAAGAAAAACATGAATCCTTCTGTGAGTTGGTTTTTGCACTTTTGGTTATTATTATTGTGTCCTTATTATGCTTAATTATTTAATAAAGGTTTTTCCTTCTAAAATCATATAAATGGAGACAGTGGCGGGTTTCGTGAATCAAGATTCCCGGGGAATTTTCTTAAACTGCAATAGAGAATGCACGGCAGTCTGAAAAATTTACCCGGGAATATTTATACACGATAATCGCCATTGTGAATACTTAGTAGGAAATCTGATAATTTTTTCAAGTTCTGAGTTGCAATACGGAAAGTGAATGTGGGTTTAGATATTAAGATTTTTTAGTTCATAAAAACTTACGCTGCAGGATTTGTTGGAGTAGGTAGCTGTAAGATTATTTAATGTTTTTTTTTATAAAATTGTTTTTTTTTTATTGTTAAATAAAATTCCAAAATGTCAACAAATCATGTTATCTTGTTTAGGGCCATGTTCATCTCAATTTTTTCGAAATTTGCAGTTGGGTCCTCAGATTTTTATAAAAATTCACAGAGGTGTTTTAAATGCTCAGTATGCAGACCCTTCATTATTAATTTTGGGAAAATTTTTTTTTTTAAGTTATGGGCATGAAACTTCAGAGTGTCCAAGTGGTTTTTTTGCGAAAAATCGATGCAATTTTTTTTCAAATTTTTTTTTTTCAGATTCTTGTAGCATTTTAAACGTTATTTTAATTGCCATTTTTAAATTTTGAAAATTTACAAAATGGCGGTCATTTTTTGATTATTTCAAAATAATATTTTTTTTTAAATTTTTTTTTACAGAAAGGTGGATGAAAAACAAACATTTTGTAGAAGACTTGTTTTGCGCTAAATGGCTGTGAAAGTCACGGGAATTTTTTTTCTAAAGAGTCACGTGACAATTTTTTAAATTTATTTTGTACTTTGATTTACACCCACTAGATGGGCAAAAAAAAAAATTTCAAAGTAGAAATTTATGTTACTCATACGTCTTTAAGCAAGGTAATTAGAAAATTTCGTAGGTTGGACAGAACCCCATGAGCACCCCAATTAAAATTGTCTCTATGAAAAGTTTGTTTTTGATGAGGAATCATCGATTTATTACATCTCTAAGATATTAAAATAAACAGAAATTCGCTTTTATAGAGAAGGAAAAAAATAAGCATCCGGCACGAAACGTCTGAACAAATGATATGGTACCTTGTGGCTAAAGATCTGGTATAACTTCTCAAAGCTTATTGAATTGTTTGAAGTTTTCTTTCTAACTTTTCTTGTACGACTGCTAAATTTGCAGAGCTAGCGTTGATTTGAATCACAAAACTAATTCCACCGTGTGAAACGTCTAATATTTTAATTCAATCAGACATATGTGGGTAGGTACTCGTGTTTTAATTTATGTTTGCCATACCAATAGATAGATTTTCGATATAAACACTATAGTCCTATATGGGTGATTCTCAGATAACTGTACTTTTTGTGTCCTCTGGCGATTTCACCTATAAAGTAGGCTTTTTTCACAAAAAATTACGCTATAAGTTAGAAACTATGTATGTTTTTCTAATAGAGCGGATCAATTTTACCACCAAATAATTATTGGTCTACTGTGAAAGTTTGCGAATATACCACAAATATCACAAACGTGGCATAACTTACCCCTACTTTTTATAAATAAAACGATGAAAAACTACAAAAAAACGGAAATAGAACCGAAAACAAGTTGCTACACATATTAAGTAAATACTTAAGGCTACAATATTCTGTGCTCATCTGCAGTTTTAAATAATTTTTAGAGGGCACAATTTTGAATTGAAAACTGTCCCCTAGTTTTGGAAAAAAAAAAATTTCTTCAAAGCATTATGCTACTACTGCATGGTACTGCTGTTGCAGTCAATAGATTGCAATACATATGCATTAATTCTGATCACTATCCATCACCCAAAGGTCATCATGTCCAGACGCGTCCAAAAAGAAATCTGTTTGCGTTTTATAGGGCAGCTTATAAACAAAAACAGTTTTTTTTTTTTAAATTAAGGTCACAAACGTTGCACTCGGCACTTCCAGGTAGTACATTTTATTTTATGCATGAAACAATTTTTTTGTAGGATTTGCATACATGACACCAAATTCTTTCGGAAAAATCTTGAACTCAAAAGCGTGCTTTACAATGAGCGATAAACTACAAAAATGTCACAAACATGGCGCATCAAAAATGTCACAAACGTGGCACTTTTTATCAGTCTGCAAAAAAACATATTTTCATATAAAATTGAGTACACAGATGTTTAGTTAAGGGCTATTAATTATGTTTTTAATACAAAAATTTTTCTACACCATCAGAATCCTGAGTTATCTTTGCTCAAAAGTGAAAGCTATATAACAAAAACAACAACAAGTAAAATTAATGTTTGTCAATGGGTTCAGACAGCCAATATTATTGTCAATAAGACATAATTTACCGTTTTCCAATTGGATTCCCAGCTTTTGAGTTATAAGCGTTTAAAGTAAGGAAATATTTCGATAACATACAAAGGATGTTTCGAGACCGAAAAGTTACAAAAAATCAAGTTTTATTATTTTTAATCAATAACATTTTTAATAGCCCAGGAAAATAAGACATTTTCTGCGAAAAAATTCCCAGTGGAAATTTTTCACCGGAATTGTCTTTATTTATGCATGATACACAAACTGTGAAAAGTCCATTGCAAAGTCATGTGCGCATAAAAAGTTATTAAGGCTCAAAGGTCGCTAAAATCAGTTTTTTGCAAATATCTCGCTAATCCTAACTTTTACAGAAAAATGTTGGCCTCCAATTTTGTAGCACAGAAAATTTCCTACAAAAGTACGTTAAAAGTATTTGCGTACAACTTCTAGTTTAGGAGATCACCCAATTTAAAAAGTTGTTAACAGTTATGATATGAAATACTACCTATGAGTTCATATTAAAATATCTTAGTTTTCAAATTGCAATAACTCTTCAATGAGAAGTTCTACAAACAAAATTAAAATGCCGTTTGAAAGATAATTTAATTTTCTATATCGACGGCTTATATTCAATACCCTCTATCTACAATTTTCACGAAAATTAGTTTTTGATGGTAAAACCTTCATTGAGACAAATGGCATCTATGATATTAATTCCACACGAAAAATTTGCTTCCAGAGCTACTTTTTTCCATTTAAAGAAATTCACTATCTACAGCAATTGATTTTGTGAAATGCAATATCCTCTATCTACATATGAAAAATGAAAGATTTTTCATTTTATTATATTTATTGGATGGCCGTTATATACAAGGTCGTGACAAACGGTCGTCAATCGGCTCCAAATGGCGAAAATAAATTTTTCAGTTTTGTATGTTGAACCTTGATAGCCCTGCTGAGTCGTGATTGGCCCTTCTGTAAACAAACAGATAAGGCTAGACGCATGAAATTTGGTACAGATGAAAACAATATTACTAGGTTATCTGGGATTAAAAATGGGCGTGATCGGTTAAACTTGATTTGAAAATTAATACAATTGAGGAGTGTCCGCACCAAAGGGCCCAGGTACAATTTCGAGGCAAAAGTTGTGTCATAATATGAATCGGGTGACATTTTGTTAGAAATGATAATAATTGTTTTCTGTTTTTACGAAAAATTAACTCGATGGCGTGGAATTGATGGCATTATGTTAAAAAATTATACCAGTCAAATAACTGATTATTATTGCACATAATATGTATGAGATTACTTTTGCCTCGAAATGGTACTTAGGCCCTTTGGTACGGCCACTCCTCAATATTATATATGAGTCAAAAGAAACTGGGTATTAGAGCGGTATCCAGACGGACTTGTGAATGCAAAACATGAGAACTGAAATCTGAGCTCAGATTTTTATATAAAGTACACCAAGTTACTAGAAAGTAGATGTACCCAGGAGCAAGGGTTTGTATTCCCTACTCCCCGCCCAGGCCTTCCATAGACTGGGATTAGTGGTGGGCAAACTAAGACCAAGACCAAGGTCATAGCAGTCTTGGTCTTGGTCTTGTTCTTGCATATTGTGTCTTGGTCATTAAGTCTTGGTCTCAAAGATGCCAAATTTCGAATTGAGATATGATTTTATGCTTGAAACGTGTGTGACACACCTATTAACTGTAAATTCGAAGGACTAAAAAGCTGTCTTGGTCTTGATGATTATCCTGAGCAAGACCAAGACCACAGAAGTCTTGGTCTAGCAATGATAACAGCGTCTTGGTCTAATACCGAGACCAAAACCGAGAATGAAGACCAAGAATAATTTTGCTCATCACTAACTGGGATTTCCTTATTACGCATCTAAACTAGGATTTTTTCTATCATGAAAGAATTCTGAGTTATCTTTTCTTAGAAGTCCAAAAATCACTGTTTTGAGGCCTACTTAGAGCTATATAGCAAGCTATAAGCAAGGATAACTCAGGATCCTTACATGATAGAAAAAAAACCACGCTTAAATTCATAATAAGCAGATCAAAGTTCAAATAAACGGCTATGAAAAATAAGGACCGATAATAATCTAAGCTCAGGTTTCGGTTCTCATATTTTGCATTCTCAAGTCCGCCAGGCGCCTAACCTATTTTGAGTTTTCTTTTGCTAAAAAACCATCAATTAATAAATAATTCATAAAAAAATTGGTTTTTATTATTGTGCAATAGGCTCTATCTGCTTGTTTGCACACGCATTTTATATTATATTTGAATTGCAATATCCTCTATCTGCTATAATAAGGCGAATAACTAAGGTTTTTTTAAATTTTTTTATTTGAAGGATCTAGTGGCTCTTTTTAATTAATATCGTAGTACTTCGTTTGATTAACACTATAAAAAATAGCGAATAAAACAGTTTTTTTGCTCTCCTGAAAAATTGTGTTTTTGTAGATAGAGGGTATTGAATATAAGCCGTCGATATACCGTACACAATTTTTTTTTCGAACGGCTCATGACCTTAAAAATATTCTTGAATAACCGTTAAGGTTTCGAAATTACTGGTTTTTTAAGGATATCTGCGAATTGGTAAGTACTACGATAAAAAGTAAAGAGACCAACTTTGTAGAGAATTACAAGATCTACAAAAAATAAGCGATATGTGTACACATAGAAGTAACCGTATAGAAGATATTCAATAGAAACCGGTTTTTAAGCATTTTAAGGGTTTTTTTGGAATATCTTCTAAATGGCTACTTCTATGTGTACACATATCGCATATTTTTTGTAGATCTTGTAATTTTCTACAAATTTGGTCCAATTACTTTTCATCGTAGTACTTACCAATTCGCAGATATCCTTAAAAAAACAGTAATTTCGAAACCTTAACGGTTATTCAAGAATATTTTTAAGGTCATGAGCCGTTCGAAAAAAAAATTGTGTACGGTATATAGAAAATTAAATGATCTTTCAAACAGCATTTTAATTTTGTTTGTACAGCTTCTCATTGAAGAGTTATTGCAATTTGAAAACTAAGATGTTTTAATATGAACTCATAGGTAGTATTTCATATCATAACTGTTAACAACTTTTTAAATTGGGTGATCTCCTAAACTAGAAGTTGTACGCAAATACTTTTAACGTACTTTTGTAGGAAATTTTCTGTGCTACAAAATTGGAGACCAACATTTTTCTGTAAAAGTTAGCATTAGCGAGATATTTGCAAAAAACTGATTTTAGCGACCTTTGAGCCTTAATAACTTTTTATGCGCACACGACTTTGCAATGGACTTTTCACAGTTTGTGTATCATGCATAAATAAAGACAATTCCGGTGAAAAATTTCCACTGGGAATTTTTTCGCACAGAAGCTCTTTTTTCGTCTTATTTTCCTGGGCTATAATTACAAAAATTTCGAGACCTTACAGACCATAATCGCATGAAAAATTACAGTTCTATGCTAGATTTAGTGAATGACCCTACTAAACTATTGCTTAACAAATTAACAGAATCAAAATTTCATCTGTGCATTCACTAAATCTACAAAAGAGCCTTATTTTTTCATCCGATTTTACTCTGCAAGGGCTTAAAATTTTCGTAATAAAATAAATTTTTGATAAAAAAATAATAAAACTCACCATTTTTGTTAATTTTTCGGTCCAGAAAATCCTTTGTGTGTTATTGAGAGGTATCCTTTTTTTAAAAGCTTATAACTCGGAAACTAGGAATCCAATTCAAAAACGGTAAATTATGTCTTGTTGTTAATAAATTTGGCTGTCTGAATCCATTAACAAAAATTAATTTTACTTGTTGCTGTTTTAGTTAAGTAGATGTTAAAACTGTGATTTTTTCACTTTTGAGCAAGGATAACTAAGGATACTGATGTAATAGAAAAAAATCAAGATCAGATTCGTAAATAGGAGATCCTAATCCACCATAAACGGCTATAAAAACAGAGGACAGGAAATCATATTTGATCTTTAGGGCGGTATAAGAAAAATGGACCACCGGAGAGATGACACTGGTGCAAAATTATTCTTGAAGTGTAAATTTGTCATTATATGCAATATAACTCTCATCAAAACACTTCAAAACCATAAGTTTCCCATACTGTGGCTAAAATGTCACAAACGTGGCAATTTGGTCACAAACGTGGCAGCAAAATTTCTTAATTTCGACCTCAAAGCCGTAAATTCACACTTATAGTTGATCTACTTTAAAGTGAGTTTTAAGAGTGTGTTTACACAAGATAGCATGAAGAAACTTGCGAAAATCCAAAAAAATTATCTGCCAATTTTACAATTCGAAAAAGCACAGTTATCTAAGAATCACCCATATAACAGCACTTTTTATTCTTTTTAAGAAATTATTCCTTAGGGGATGTCCATAAACTCCGTGACGCTGAAATTCGCTAAAATGAACCCCCCCCGGTAAGTGAAACCCTTTAAAAAAAAAAAAATGGGCCTAAAACTCAAATAGATGCTCTTTCATTGAAAATACTCTGTTCAAATTCGTCACTGGATATTTTTCAAATTCATAAAAATGCATTGCTAAAAACATCACATAGATATGCGTACAGAAACGAACAACAGGTACACTACGCATTAGTGGTGTGGTCTGAAGTCCGAATACCAACAGCGCCTTTGGCCATAGCCAGTCATTGTGACACGCATACATCCAATGACCCAAAAGTAAAGACGAGAACGTGTTTTTTTTTTTCATTTCTTTTTCCAAATTTAAACCCTGATTCCAAGAAATTCGTACAAAGTCGCCGCTATGCGTTTGGTCTGATTTGTATGGTTGTTGTTGTTACTTTTGCAGTAGGTATGTGCATAGTGCCCTCAGCCAGTTATTGATATGCAAGAAGTTAAAGCAAAAGACAACGAGGACGTTAAAGTATGCACTGTGCATCATAGCACACATATATATTGACAACGATGAGACAGGCCTTCAACAGTATTTTACCCCATATGGAAATCAAAGCATTGGTGACAAAGTATTCGAACTGTTTTGGCAATGCTAAGCAAAAACAAGAACTTAAACTCAACAAATATAACAAGCCCAATTGTTAAAACAACAAGTTTTGTAGTTAAAATAACATGTTTTGACAATAAATCACAAAAATCACAGATATTTGATTTGTCTGCGCCAAGGACTAAATTTTAAGGCCGCGCAACCCAACAAGCCCAATTTTAAGAAATTCAACATTCAAACACGTTATGTCTCGCAATCTATAGAAGATATTTTGATGAAATTTTGTAGCTGAAATACGCACAACAAACGTATTTTCGAAATTTCACCCCACTGTAAAACTTTAAAACAACTTTTTGGATAATAGTTGTTTTCCAAATGGCGTAACAAAATCAAATAAGGAACATTACCCATTATATCCTGTATTTGTGGCTCTATTTGAGCCCTTTTCAAAAAAAAAAAAAAAAAAAAAATGCTATAATGGGTTAAAATATTACACAAAATATTCTACGGAAAATTTAATTGGTGGTCACTTAAAACTTAAGAATAATACCTTAAAAAATTTTATTTAACATGAAATGTGTGAAGTCTTTATTGATATTGACGATTTTTTGGCCTACGTGGTGAAATTTCGACTTTTTAGTGTTGGGCAACTATTAGTGAAATTTTATAGCAAATATTTCTGTGTTACATATTGGTCCATTATTTCCCCGTTTAAGGAGTCATTTTTGTATCTTTTTGAGAAATTGTCAAAAATTACCCATTTGTAGGGGATGTAGAGGGTTAAAGTTTTCTACAAAAATATTCTCTTTAACATCCTCCATAAGTGTTCAGAAGATATGATATACTTCAGATGTAAGGATCGTAAAATTTAGTGCGTTGACTCAATACATGTATAGAAAACTTCATAGACGGATTAAAAAAACATTTCGACCTGATCCAGAAAATCCGAAAGACACGTACATATAACTTATTTTTAGCCATATTTTCTGAATAAATTGGTTTTTTTCATTTGTGCAAAATCGTGTCGAACCGTGTTATAACACAACCAAAATTTTCTTAAGTACGAGGACTAGTGAATTTGGATAAGAAGTACTTCCCATATATGCAAAAGTCTCAAAATACTATACTTTAAATGTTTTCAGAGATTATATAACCAAATTTTTCTCATACTGAAATTCAAAAGAAAAAATAGCTGTGTTTGTCTGGATATTTCAGATTGACTTTTATAAGAATTCCCTTTTCCCTGAAGCCTGATCAAATTCTGTACAATTTATTAAAAATTGTTAACATCCGCCCACAGGAACCAAAGTTATAAGCAATTTTCTGAATCCGTCCATTTTGAGCCGAAAATTCCATAATTTTTGTGAAAGGAAAAACGGTATAGAGCAAAATAAAAAAATACGTGTCGAGTCAAGTCGATTAAACTGTCTTGCCACAAAGTTTCAACGTGATCGATGATGGTTCACCTGAAAGTTGATTCGTTCTCACGTGAATCTATTTGTATTCAATCCCTACTGGGATGATATATTTCTCTCTTGGTTTTATGAAGAAAAAATATTTTCTCGTAGAGACACTGATTCTTGTAGAGAAATTTTTAATCAAAAAAGGAAACTACCTGCTGACTGATTTCCTCTGCATTGATTTTATTTTGCTTGTAGTTGTTGTTGTTGTACAGTTGTCTGCCCTAATCCTAATCTCTTAACATTCCATGGATTCTTCTTAGGTGCTTTGCCCTACCTGTTTTCTACTCGTATGTGTGTGTATGTGCCTGTCGGGCTAAAAAATGCTACCTGTAGAGCTGGTTTCTTTACTTCGGTTTAAATTCTGCTCTGATCCTTTTTGCCTTTGACTTAACAAACTGCAGAGCCTTAGCAAAAGTTGGAAAAATTTCAAAGAAAGCATATTTTTGAAAAAAGAAAAAACCAACGAACATTCTATCTTTTGTTTGCAAAAGATATCAGTGATAATAATCGGCTACATTGTTGTTGCTATTGTTGCTAAAAGTAGAACGTAATATTAGTTTGCGCGGCTTTCAGACTTGTAGATATATCTGTAAAAACTACAAAAACAACAATAGTTCTTTGAGCTATAACGAAATCGAAAATAGCAGCAGCAACTTCATAGATACTCATCGTCATCGTCATCATAGATATTACCCACAGTAACAGTGGGCGAAATCAGCGCTTAACCAACGCAATAAAATTGTTAATCGATGACACACTTTAACGCCGATGCAAATGCTACACAGTGCGTACTTTGTACGCGTCTGTGTTTGTGTGTCTGCTGCGCAGCTAGGTAAGTAATATATCTGATAGTTACAAAAATTGTTTTTTGGGTTTGTCAGTTAAAAATATTCTTCGAATTGCAACTCACAATAAATTGACGTTAATGCAAAATAGTGTCTGCATTCGTACAGATAGTTGAAAATAAAAAAACAACTTCTGGGTAATGTATCTTGTATCTGTGTGCTTCTTTAACTTCCACAACGCCGACGACTGCAATGCACATTTGCATACCCGTGTGTTTTTTGGGTCATAAAATGATAATAAAACAATTACGCGCCTTTTACTTTTTCATGTTATTGTTATTGTTTTTTTTTTATTATTTTCAGAATTGCAAAAAATTGCAGGAACACGATTTTTTGAACTAAAACGCTGCATTTTCTCATATCGCAAAACATTTTCGTTTTTCTTTATACGTTAATTTTTAACCGTTTTTCTTGGAAATTTAACATGAAATAGTAAGGGTGGTATCTTTGGCCTGGCCAAAGCTAAATACCCTACACTGCATTTCAAGTATATTATTAGGAGAGTATAAGAACAAATTGCTTATATGGGAAGTGCCACGCCCTCGCCTCCGAGCTAACCTTGATTTTGCGTAGAGCTTGCATTTACTGTTCTGAGTGTTTGAGTAAAATTCGGTTAGGTTTTCTTAAAAAAATCTTTCAGTATAGCATTTTGATACTTTCGCTTATATGGGAGGTGCCACGCCCCCTAATCCTACTTCGCCTACTTTAAGCTCAGAGTTTACAATTAATGTTATTCGCGTTTGAGTGAAATTTGGTATCCAACCAAAAAACACTTTCATTATATAATTTTGAAACTTTTGCTTATATAGGAGGTGCCACGCCCTCTTGTCCGAGTTTACATAGATCTTGCGTATAGCTTGCATTTATAGATCCAAGTGTTTTAGTGTAATTTGGTTGGGTAATCTCAAAAAATGCTTTCCGTAAAACATTTTGAAACTTTTGTTTATATGGGAGGTGCCACGCTCTCTAGTTCGAATTCGCCTAGTTTTTGTTCAGAGCTTATACTTACTTTCCCTAGCAATTATGTGTATTTTGCTTCTGTTATTGGAAATAATGCTTTTATTATTGCATTTTGAATATGTTTTTTGTATGGGCGGTAGGCGTGTCCGTTGACCGATTTCGCTCATTTTCAATCCCCCGAGCTAACTTTGACGACGAAGGCAGAATACCAAATTTCATTGAATTATGTTGCTCAGTTTTCCCAAAAAATTTATTTCCACACACACCCAGCCAGCCGCTGATCAAGAATATATATACTTTTCCATACCTGCCACGCCTCCTACTCTGCGTTACAAATGGAAGGACAAAGTGAATATACCCTGGGTGTAGGGTATAAAAATTCCAGTGAATCCTCTTTATTGAATGGAATTTTAAAGAGTCTTGTTAACTAATTGCCCATCATTAGTAAAATTCTATATTTTTTTGGTTTAGAATTTCAAAAATGTTAAAAATATATCTCCACATGATTTACGGGACATATGTTGTTAGCAGCTAAAGGCATATAAGGCTTATAAATTTCTTAGAAAAAATCATGCATCAGGTAAAGGATCATAAATGCATTAGAGAATAATGTTAACATTTGCTCGTTTAAAAAATTGCATATCTCTGCTTTAAGTTTCTTTCCTTGGTGATGAACTGATATGTTTTTCCAAAACTTGGAACTTCATTAATTGAGGAGTGGCCGTACCAATGGGCCTAAGTACCATTTTAATACAATAGTTTTGAGTTTTTAATAAAACAATGAACATTTCAGATTTTTTTAAAATTTTTTATAATGGTATTATTTCATAGCTTATGAAATAGATCGGAAAATTAATTCAGAACATAATTTGTAATATTAAATGGATAGGTTATTTAAAAAACAATTAAATAAACAATTGTTTTAGAAAGGGCCCAAGTACCTTGCTTTTGTTCTGTTGAAAAGGCGTAAGTACCTTGTTGTACACCAATGGAAAAGGTTTAAGTGCCAAGTTTTACGTCCACTTAAAATAAATAAAACTTTCTAAATAAAACTATTCTAGACATGGCAACGCTATTCGCGATCTATTATTTAATTTATTTTTAACTATACAATATTTGATGGCACTTTTTTTTTTTTTTGTAGAATCGTTGATAATAGTCCATAGAACATTTTGACATTAAAAACGACGAATATCAAATTTTGGCACTTAGGCCCTTTGGTACGGCCACTCCTCAATTGTTGATGAGGTATTATATGAGAAGTGCATGCAACTTGGACCATTTTTCAGTCTCTGTGGCACGACCATTTTAATGCTTTTAGTCCTTTTATTCCGGTGTCCTTTGAATATGTGCTTACGAAATCGCTTCATGTGCCTCGAACTTTTTAAGAGGCTAAGTCTCTTTTGCCCCATGCGCATGGTTTATTCTGAGCAAATCGACAACGTTGGTTTGAACCTTAAAAGGAAAAAATTGGTCAGAATTTAAACTAATTGTTAGTCTCCTAAGAAGAGAAGATTCAACAAATAAATGAAGTATTAAAAAAAAAAAAAAAAAATGCACATGGTAGCACGTCGAGCTCAAAATTGGCGCGAATTCCATATATTTCTACAAAAACATTTAATGCACATACTTGTTAATGTTTGAACAATATGAGCGCGGGCCAATATTCACAAAAAATCATTACTGTTTCGAGTAATTACAACTTACAGTTTTGACATATATAGGTTAAAAGTTCCTGAGGATTGCCCTTATATGGGAGGTGCCACGACTTCTTGTCTGAATTTACATAGCTTTTGCTCAGATCTTCCACTTACTGTTCTCAATGTCTGAGTGAAATTTTATTGGAATATCTCACAAAATGCTTTCAGTTTAGCATTTTGGATCTTTTGCTTATCCTAAAGTTGCATTTTGAATATATTTTTGGTATGGGCGGTAGGCGTGTCCGTTGACGCTAATTTTCAATAAGTGGACGCAGGCAGTGTACCAAATTTTATCGTATTATCTTGCTCCCAAAAAATATTAAAATGAAATGGCTATATCGACTCAGGAAGTGACACTGATCAAGAATATAAGCATGTGACTTGTTTTGTGAAAATAAGTTTTCGAGAAAAATGAGTTTAAAGTTTTTATTTTTTTGATTTTTATACAAGATTTTCATTTGGGACTTATCTCAACGGGTATTAGACAGGGTCGATTTTGTAAGAGGCAAAATAAAATCATCCCTAAACCGACTCAAAAGTTAGACAGACTTAAAAACGATGTCCGCATAATTTTTTTTTTTTTTTCATTTTGAGACAATCAATGGAGCTCTTTAGATTCTACTGAATGCCTATTTTGGCTAAAAAAAAAAACATGTTTTTTGGTCATAACTTTTTTTTCATTAGAAAATGGATATGCTTTAGAAATAATGATTATATTCTCACAAAAATCAAGTTTTGGAATATTATAAAATATCTCAAAAACTACTGAAAAAATTTATACATATTCTATGGAAAATTTTAAGCATTTTTTGCCATACGCACTATTTTCATTAGATGCCTTGCGTCCGAGTAAAAAATCGTTTTGCCGACCTCGCTATTGAAAAACGTTAAAAAATCGATTTTTGGAACCAAATATTATCCATAACAAAAAAAAAAAAATTTTAAACGCAAAACTTTTTGTAAGAACATAATCTTTATTTCTAAAGCACTCTCGGTATCCATTTTCGTACGAAAAAAAAAGTTATGAGCAAAAAACATGTTTTTTTTAAACCCAAATAGGCCTTCAGTAGAATCAAAAGTGCTCCATTGGTTTTCCTCAGAATGAAAACAAAATTATGCAGATAACGTTTTTAAGAGTCCCTTTAACTTTTGAGTTGGTTTCGAGATGATTTTATTTTGCTTCATACAAAATCGACACGGTCTAACATAAATAATTTAAAAAAGTAAAACAATAAATAAATGTATGAAAAATTTGGCAAAATCGAAAATTTCCGAATAATATCGAAAAAGTCGCAAACTTTTCAAGCTAAAGGCAACATTGCCTACTATTTTTTTCAAATTTAGTATTCCATACTGCCACACTGATTCTCTATCGCGCGCACACATATTTTTCACCAACACAGCGCTATGGTCATAAACAACAAACAATACGGATGCAAATTCTACTGCTCTGTAAACGTTCTTTGTATGGGTTTTGTAAGCGCTCTACCTGCGGCATGCTCAACTCTCGTCTTCTTGGAAACTCAATGGCGGAATTCACTGCAATAGCAACCCTCATTGGCTGCATATGTATGAGTGAGAGCGCAAAAAGTGCAAAGCCAACACTTTTAACTTATAAAGCAAATTCACAGAGACACAGAGTTTAGTTTGTGAAACGTTGTTGTCCGGTGCGGTATTGAACGGTCTCCTAAGTACTACTCGTGAATACAAAATACTACGGATCTGTTAAGAGTCGATTTTAGTTAGAATAAATTTAACCGAAAAACACAAAAAAATATGCAAAGTGAAAACACGTTCGCATTCTAAGAAAAAACAAAAGTTTAAGTTGAAAATACACCAGAATCTGCTAACCAAGCAAAAAGTTTATCGCGAATAAATATAAAGGTTATCAGAAAAAAATACAAAAAAACAAAAATAAACAAAACATCAGTTTGTAAATTTTGTTATCAGTGCCGCGTCGTGTTTTTTAAAAACAAAATCAGACGTTTGTCCTGCTCGTGCGTGCGCTTTTAAAATGCTGCCTTAAGTCAGCTTAAGCTTTGTTCAATAAAAACACTTGGATTAATCTCCATACTCCACCAACACATTTTTGGTATACCCCGTTTGCGAAATCAATCCAAGTTCACATAAGTCAATCCAACAACATGACCACAAATACTGAAATACTTCCGTATCATCACCAGACCATCTCATTGCAAACAGCTGCCGCACTCACCAGCTATCATGGCGGCGGTGGTGGTGGCGGTACTGGCGGTGGTGGCAGCAGTAATAGTAGCGGTTTACCTACAGCTACACAATTGGCTGCAGCCGCCTGGAATAGCTTGGACGATCATCTTTATCAACAGACCGAATTGCCAGGTCTCACGCGGAGTGCGCATCATCTATTGAGATTTACACCCTACGCTCTACATCATCGGCCCCACCAACTGCAAACAATACCACCCGCGTTGTACCTCCAGCATGCTGCTGCAGCGGCCGCCGCTGCTGCTGCGGCTGCAGCACATGCGCAGCATCATCACCATCATCATCATCAACATCGTCCTGCCTCGCCTGAGTCACCACCGCCCATTGAAGGTACACACATAAGCAACCTCTTTCCCGAAATACTTGAAATGATCTTCCAGAAGTTGCCAGTACGTGATTTGGGGCGCGCAGCGCAGGTATGTACCGCTTGGAGGGATGCAGCATATGCGAAAAGTGTTTGGAAGGGTGTCGAAGCTAAGCTACATCTGAAGCGCTCCAGTCCTAGTCTATTTAACTCGCTAGTACGTCGTGGTATCAAGAAAGTGCAGATTCTATCCTTGCGACGCTCACTCAAAGATTTAGTACTGGGCGTACCATCTTTAGTATCGCTGAACTTGAGCGGTTGTTTCAATGTGGCCGACGTCAATTTGGGTCATGCTTTCTCAGTAGATCTGCCAAATCTGCGTGTATTGGATCTATCGTTATGCAAGCAAATAACCGATACCAGTCTGGGACGTATTGCGCAGCATTTAAAGAATCTCGAGACATTGGAACTCGGCGGTTGCTGCAACATTACCAACAATGGACTGCTGCTCATTGCGTGGGGTCTGAAGAAACTGCGACAACTGAATTTACGCTCGTGTTGGCACATTAGCGATCAAGGCATCGGTCATTTGGCCGGCTTAAGTAGAGAAACAGCCGAGGGCAATTTGGAGCTAGAATATTTGGGGCTCCAAGATTGTCAGCGGCTAAGCGATGAGGCGCTTGGCCATATAGCACAAGGTTTAACGTCACTAAAGTCCATTAATTTAAGTTTCTGCGTTTCGATCACAGATAGCGGACTCAAGCATTTGGCACGCATGCCAAAGCTGGAGCAGCTTAATTTACGTTCCTGCGACAACATTTCCGATATCGGTATGGCCTATCTGACGGAGGGCGGCAGCGGTATAACATCGCTGGATGTGAGTTTTTGTGACAAGATCAGTGATCAGGCGCTGAGTCATATAGCGCAAGGACTCTATCGTCTACGATCACTTAGTCTGAATCAGTGCCAAATAACGGATCAGGGCATGGCAAAAATTGCGAAATCTTTACAAGAATTAGAGAATCTCAATATCGGACAATGTAGTCGTATCACCGATAAAGGATTACAGACGCTTGCAGAGGATCTGACGAATCTGAAGACGATCGATTTATATGGCTGCACGCAATTGTCATCAAAGGGTATCGATGTGATTATGAAGCTGCCAAAGTTGCTGAAATTAAATCTCGGATTATGGCTTGTAAGATGATGCGATCAGTGGGGAAACCAGACAAAAGCAGTCACCGTCGCTTTAAAACGGGATGAAGTACGAGTAACAGGAGAAGCAGAAGCAGCAGACAAGCAGTTGGCAGTCAAAGCGGCAACAACAATTTTATATGGTTTGCTGCAGCAAGGGGTAAGGCAATTCAAAGAAAAACATAAAATACGAAATAAGCCGAACTCAAACAACGACAAAGCCGAAACGGCGGCCATGACGGGATCATGTGCAGAGGATCAGAATGTCATTGTTGTTGGCAATAATGCAAAGAAATGTCGTAGCGACTGAGAGTTGAGCTGGCTGCAAGTAGGGATGAAAAACAAAAGAGAGAGAAGAAGAAGTAGAAGGACTTTGACAAAACACTATGAACTTGCAAATGCAAACAACTGTTGAAAGCGACTAAGTAAGAAACTAAAGAAGGAAGTAAAGAAAGCAGATTTTCAGTCAAATATCCATCCTTAGCTTAACGCTGACAGCATGCGAAACTTTGTTTGTCTTTTCCATTCGTCCATTTACTCCATTTGCAAACTCGTTGCATTTTCAGTCCCCTACTGTTGCAGACAACAACAACAAGACAGAGAAGTATTCAAAATGACGCTGCTGCTGATACCGACTTTAACTTTGAGTTGGTATTTTTCATCTTTCGTTGCAACGTCACTTGCCTGGCTGTCTGCCTGCCTGTTATGTCCTGTTCTGCTGCTGCCCGTCTGGTGGTCTGTGTGCGCCTTTCTACGTTGTCTCAGTCATCGCTACCTGTGTGCAACAACATTTGCTCACAATAAAAAAAAAATACCGACTTCGGACAGACCATGCCAGACCATGAACTATGTAATTCATGCAGAAACCTATAATTATACATCCAGCAAGCCAGCCAGCTATCCAGTCAGTCAGTTAGTCAGCACATACATACGTACAGATTACACTTATGCGAATACGCAGACGCTCACACACGAACATGGGTTATTTTAATATAAAAACAACAACAACAACAACTATAACGTATAGCTTTCGTTTGCCATACAAAAACGTCGAACTAAATTTAAAACACAAAAACAAAAAAAAAACAACAACAACGACCAAACCAAACAGTGTCTCAGCTGCACTGCAGTCAATATTTGTAAAGACTTTAAACGGAAACTAAGGTTCCATATATAGAAAGAATAATGCACATGTGGATTTTAAACTCTGCTGGGTATTGTTGCAATAAGAGGTAAATTCAAAGAAGTTGCTGATAATTCAAGGGTAATTTTTGGAAATTTGTTTTCAAAAAGGTTCGATTTCATTTATTTTCACCAATGACACTGTGCAACATAAAAATCTGAGTTCGATTTCGATAACTTTTTTTGTCAAATTCAGTGTCGCTAATTCCGAATCTGTTCCGTTTTTTTCCTATCAAGTCTGAGATCCAAGTTATCCTTGATTTAAAGTGTAGAAAATGCTATTTTCAGACATATAGCATACATCTAGAGAGTGGTGTAGTTCATTTTTGTTAGCGACATTAAATAGCCCATGTCTTCCTCTTCAAACCGTATCTCTAACTTTTTTGAATTGCATCATTACTTTGCAAGATATCATCCATTGAAGTTAAGCTATACAAATTTAATACAGTCCTTTACAGGAATTTACGATGGCTGATATCTCGGCAAGTAATAATCCAATAGGAAAAGTTAATGTTTTAGTTTGAAGAAGAACATCAGGACATACTACTTTCTGGATGTACGCCATATGTCTGAAAATAGCGTTTTCTGCAGTTTAAATCAAGGATAACTCGAGTCTCAGACGCGATAGGAAAAAACGGTTAACAGATTCGGAATAAATGACCCTGAATCAGTCAAAAAATGTTACCAAAAATAAAATCGGATTGGTTTCCCCTCAATTTTTTGCACTGTGTAATTTTAACGTGAATCAAATTCTAATTGATTTTAAATTTATTTATACTCAAATGGACAAATTTCTTCATTCTTTAAAAACAAGAAATGTCAAAATATTTGTTTACCAAGATTGAATTTTAAGAAACAGAAATGTTGATATATCAATTGGGACTTAGTATAATTCAAACTAAGTAAAATTTGCTGGTTTCGTTAACAATAGCGTTTCTGGTGTTCTGTGCTGTACCTGTTCAATATTGTCATCCGTGTGCATCGTTCGTCGTCTGCCGGCACAAGGAAGGTTCCTTACTGCCGCTTGTTGTCGAAAATTTGCAACCAGACGGTTTTTTGTTGACTCTGAGTGTACAACCCGCACTAAAAAAAGAAGATATGCACGCAGAGTCAAAACAATAGACCGTTGATTTGAGAAATAAAGTTACAAAATACTGAAAAGAAATAAGGAAAGGAAATTGTAATTAAAAAGTTATAAGGAATTCTAACCCCTTCGGTAATTTTGGTCTCCCTGTATTTGGTATTAGTTCCTTGAAGCGGCTGGCTACTGAGTTGTACGGACCCATAATACTGTCGCAGTTTTCAGAGCCAAATCCAATTATATTTTCAATTTGGCACCAAGCAACTTTCAAACGATGCTATTTAAATGCCAAATAAGCTTGCAGATGTAGCCTCTTCATTAGCAGCTTCTGTGTCACTTAAGGGAAAAACTGGTAAAAGCTCCCAAAACTTGGTAATAATTTTACCTTGATCTTCATCATAAAATCTTACAACAATACGCAATGTTTTTTGTGGAAGAAATGTCTGTTGATTCTATAATTACTGAAAATTTTGTGGACTGCAATTTTTTTAGTCACACTCTATTTTTCCACCTCTGCGATGACATTCAAAATTACATTTTTTCTTCGAAATGTTTGGGTCAATTTTTAATTTAATTCTCTTTGTTTTTTAGAGGCTTTTGACCAATTATGTATTTTTAATTGCACTAAAAAATCATTGATTAGTCAATTTTGTCCCGACGTTTCGTCACTTTTTTGGCGACTTCTTCAGGGGTTTTTATTCAAATAATAAATATTTAACTGCATTTAAATTAATTTAATTTAGTTACGTTAAATGAATACATTAAAAATATTAAACATGTAAAACACATTCAAAAATTTCGAACATTAAAACACGGTTTACTACAATGGCTCAATATTTTAAGGCAACTTAGTTAGAAAAAGGTAGAGCGTTGCCACTGATTTTAAATTTTGGCAGTGCTTGAAGCGGTAAAATTTCGGTTTTGTATTTCTCCGGATCTTTCGTTGTATTTATGAGCAGGTATTCCTCATTCAGCTTCTTCCGCTAACGCAATTGCTTACAAGCTCTTGTTCTTCTTTTTGGGGTTGGTTGCTGGTTGAGTTGCTTATATTCCTGTTCATCGCAGTTTTGATGTCTAAAATTTTTTTTATTGTTCTGATTTTGGCAGGATCGTAATATACTTATCTTCTTTTAAGTTTTTCTATCTTAAAAATTATACCATACGAGTGTGATTTAACTAAATGCAATAATGTGATTTATGTGGCTTAGATTATGTTTTTAGATTTTGTTTTTATAGGAGGCTTTACTAACCAATTATTTCCAATTGTAAATTAAAACATTTAACAATACAATTTTTTTGCCGACGTTTCGTGAATAGAATTTGAACATCTTTAGGGCTTTGTTAATTTTATTCATTATTATCGTTTGCATTATATGCTTTTTTATTCTTAAAACTGTTTATTAACAAAGATTATCTCTTAAAACAAACGATCTCATCGTAGAGTCCATAGAATAGTTTCTTAAAGATGGAATCTCTAAGTTTGTTAGAAGTCTTAACTCCTTCTACTTCTCTCTTCTGTTCACTTCGGTTCTCGTCACGACCTTTATTGCGCGTCGACTTCTTTCCCTTTCCGGCAACATTCTCTTCTGCGTAGGGTCAGAAATCTATAAAGCGATCGTTGACTTTTTGTCATCATCTGCAACAATAGGTTTTACTTTGGTGTTGCATGATTTTGACATGTAGTTTTACGTGAGGCGGAAATTCTTCCTACTTATAACACAGAAAACATTTCTTAAAATTTACACAGCAAAAACATTAATAGGTGCGTTTTCGTGGCAAGTGGGCTTAAATGTGCTAACGGTGGGTCGAACAAAACGCTGCATTGTGAATAGCACTTTCGAAAATGATGTTCTTCTTTATTAACAGCTGACATTTGTTTATGTTTCGGTTTTTTTTTTTTTTTTTGGCTAATTTTTTACAAAATTTTCTAGAAAAAATTAAATAGTTTTCTACAGAAAAATGAATGGTTCGAACAAAGTCACATTATGTTTTTTCAATATCGGCGCCAGTACCAAGGAAAATTCGCTGAAAAATATTTTCGGTAAAAGCAACTTACAGCATTTGGCACATGTTGAAAAATCCAGATTATTCGGGTAATGGACATGCTATGGTTTTAAATGTTCAAAAGCCAAGCTTAGGATGTAGCTGCGGTTGTGGTATTAAACATCACATTCACACCAAGGGTGAACGCGAATTGGTTGAGTTTAACTAATTGTCGCAGAGCGTAAAGCACAAAAAGCAAAAGTTGTGCCAACTGCTTTGGATGGATTCACTTGTCGTCAGTTTCGACGTCAATCATATAGTTGACACTGAGGAAGAACCCGAAATTGATCCGAACGTTTGGTATCTATCGCCATAGCTGACAGGGATTTCATTGGCATACGAAGAAGCGAATGCGTTCAATTAAATTAAAATATAAATAAAACAAACACTTTTTAAAGAAACACAATAACTTCTAAAGCCGACGAGCGAGCAATAGCAAAAAATAAATAAATTAAAACTACACAGAAATGTCAACATCACACAAATGTCAACTTACAATCGATAACAAGTGCGAAGTCACAATTACCGATTAAAAAAACCCGATTAATAATCAATAAACGGTGTCAAACGGCAACAATATTTTGCCGCGGAGCTTACCACTTTAATTTAACGTGCATTAGCTTAGCGCTATTTGTTGTTGCTTTCCCATACATTTATCGTAAAAAGCTAAAGAAAGTCCAGATAGAATGCCGAAAAAAACGCACCTAATATAAATAAACACTTAATTAATGCTTTTACAACATTAATAATTAAAAACGTTAAAATTATGAAAATTTTTTAAAAAGCCAAAAACTTATTGGTCAATCGTTATTTAAAAGCCCCTCTACCCAGATTTAAGGTGTGGGCATTAGAATGAATGGGCTCATCTCCAAATATTTCATCCAAGTATGATGCCCTGCATAGATCAGCACCAATTCTACCTTCATTGTCTTTTGCAGCTTTGTAAGCCTGCAAAAGCGTTCGTATTTTCTCTTCACAGGTGAGCGGTGTTGCACTTGTATTCTAAAAAACAAGCAAAAATAGTAGACTAAAAATTTATTGGAATGAGTTGTTTTGTCTTGCCTTATATCTCTGGAAGACCAAGTCTTCCGACACATTTGCGTATGGACATTTTTATTTTCTTTGCGTGCTATAACTCCTTCTTTGTCGTGTAGAATCTTAAAAAGAGCCAGGTGTCCTCCTTACTCGAAGACTTGCGCTTGCTAATAGGAAGGCAATGGAAAATAATTTCAAAATAAAATATTTCAAATAATGGTCTTTTTTCTTCCGCCATTTCAATTTTATGAATGCAAATGTTTTTTTTTTCCTGTTGAGGTCTTGAGATGGAACTTATTCGATTAGAAATTGCAGACATTTTGCGAATGTGCAGATTTACCATTCCATTTTTTCTACGATTTAATTCAATTTTTTAAATGTTACAATACGAAACGAGAGATGAACTCAAAGAATAAACTATCGAATTTATCGGTAGTTTTATCATCTTTTATATTTTTATTTGCTTTAATGAAAGCATAATGTTGGTGTATTATCCCACGTCTTCCTCCGTCGGCACCTCCTGTGAATCTTTGTATCAGCACCTCCTGTAATTCTTCCCTATGTTGGTGATAATCTCCAAGTCCCCCTTCGGACAGCACTTCCTGTGATTTTCCGTTAACTTTTCAATAAACACAACACTTCACTTTCTTTCCGTTCTATATTTATTATTGGACCGACTTGTCCTTTTTTTATTTCTAACACTTACAAGTTACATTCACTTTGAAGACTTAAAAGATTACCCACCGATTCTTCGGTTTCTTAATCCATTTATTGATTATCATCGATAAGCTAGAAAGAGCTTTTCTTTTGGTCGGATGAGCTTTTCACCTTGTCCGATGTTGGAGCTCGTTCTAGCTTCGGGAGAGAGTTCATGCTGTGAGTTTGCATAGTTGCGTTTAACTCCAAGTTGCAGTTTGTCACGTACAAAACGTTTACGCAATAATCGTTCTTTTGCTTAATTGACATATTTGGTCTATTAGCTTGAATTTCTTTTGGTTTTATTTAACCGATTATTGTGTAAACGTTTTTTATTTTAAGAATGACCAAATTTTTATGGTCGTTAAACAAACTCACAACAATAACAATTAAATGAATACAAAATAAAATATTTGAAATAATTACCTTTTTTCTTCCGCCATTTTAATTTTATGAATGCAAATAAATTTTTTTTTTCTGTTTACGTCTAGAGATGGAACTTATTCGATTAAAAATTGCAGTTTTTTTGAGACTGTGCTGTCAAACGGCACATTTACCATTAAATTTTTCCAATTAATTGAATTTTTTAAATGTTACAATACGAAACGAGAGATGAAATCTGAAAAAAAAACAATCGTATTTATCGGTAGTTTTATCTTATATGTTTTTATTTACTTTAATGAAAGCATAACAATTAAATTACACATGTCATAGTTTAGTTTGATTCCATTTTGGATTTTCTAATACTTTACAAATATATGAAAAATGCTTTTGGCTGATTCTCTGAGAAAAACTCGTATACAGGGTGTATATGATATATTGGTTGCTAAGCAAATTCACAACACATATAAGCTTCTTGATTGATTTTCGGTTCAAGAACCACTTAATTTGCTCAATATGCTCGATTGGTTTGTTTACCATTCCATTTTTTCTATGAATTGAATTTTTCAAATGAATTAAACACAATGTTACAATTCGAACTAAGAGATGCATCTAAGGAAAGGCAGGTGTTTTCCAAAAAATATTTCAAATAATTACCTTTTTTCTACCGCCATTTCAATCTTTTTCTGTTGACGTCTAGTGATGGAACTTATTCGATAAAAGTTGTGGACTTTTTGAGACTGTGCTGCCAAATTGCACATTCTCCATTCGATTTTTTCTATGGTTTAATTGAATTTTTTAAATGTTACAATACGAAACGAGAGATGAATTAAAAAAAAAAACTATCGAATTTATCGGTAGTTTTAACATCTTTTACATTTTTATTAACTTTAATGAAAACATTACAATTAAGTGACAGATGTCATAGTTTATTAGATTAGTTTGATTTCATTTTGAATTATCTTTTTTCTAATACTTTACTATATATGAAAAATGCTTTTCGTTGATTCTCTGAGAAAAACTCGTATACAGGGTGTATACGATGCATTCGTTTACCATTCCATTTTTTCTATGATTTAATTGAATTTTTTAAATGTTACAATACGAAACGAGAGATGAATTAAAAAAAAAAACTATCGAATTTGGTGGGGTTTGTACCTTTGGTCTTGAATTTCTTTTTCTATACTCTTCTATGGTCAAGGGTTTAGGTCCTAACTCTTTTAGCTCAGGCGTGTATGTTGGTGGTTGTTGTTTTGGCGTCACCAACGGTTCAGGAACGTATTCTTGCTGCGAGTAGTCGGGCCAGTTGTAAAATATTTCATCCCAACTTTGTTGCGTCATTTAAAATTTGTTTGCTCTGTTTTTAGAATTAGGGCCGGTGTGGCAGGATCGCCATGTAGAGTTCAAAGTAAAAAATAAAGACTTTGTCTTATATTTTATTTGCTAGACGCAGCAGTGTGATATGGCTTTACAGTAGGCAAAAGCGTCATTACCCGTTGCGTGGTCATCGAAGACAGCAGAGAAGAAGACCGCTTAGGGTAATGGGCTGTAACCGGGGACAAACAAGTCCATAACAACTATGGTAATTTATAATACATACACATGAACGTGTATCTATCTAGCGTGTTGCGGTAGGTAGTAACGTTTTTGCCGCCTTGGCCAGAAATTGTCTCAAAAGTCATATAAGGCAAATGGCCTTATGAGCGCATTGCACCATTGGGTATATTCTTAGTTTGTAGTGGCAAAAAACCCATAATCTTTAGATGATTGCACATATTTTGATGTCACTAGATTTTAGTAATGTTAACCCAGTGAAGTTCGTTGATGTTTATTATTTTTGACTTAACTGATGATCACAATTACTGTAGGATTCCGAGTGTGAATAATAAAACTCTTTATTATAACTTTTAATTCTACTATTTATTAAACTAAATATTAATATGCCAACATGTCCCAAATAATATTGTAACCTAGTAAATTTTCATTGACAATACCTAAATTTGGGATCCAACCATCAGGAAATGGATTCCAATCACCCGTCTCTGTATTTAATGCAGAACGTTCAATATACTTACGGGTTATGAATGGTGATGGATAACATTCATATACGTTATGTGTTGCTGCAGTTGGTACGTCAAATGTGCCTGATTCGGCTGCGCCAAATGTTATTGTTCTATCTTGATTTACTTTTTCGGCAAGAGGACCGAGTGGAATTGAAATCGAAGGGAAATTAACTTTTATGCGCTCTCCAGTTGGAGTAATTCCTGAGCAAATGGAATCAAGGTATTCCTTGATAACTTTCGGGACCTAATATTCTTGTCCACCAAACGCGGAGTCGCTATCGACTAATCCTTGTA
Source organism: Calliopum simillimum (assembly GCA_951812925.1). Classification (NCBI taxonomy): domain Eukaryota; kingdom Metazoa; phylum Arthropoda; class Insecta; order Diptera; family Lauxaniidae; genus Calliopum; species Calliopum simillimum. The sequence continues at coordinate 104,780,162 of OX638370.1, forward strand.
GTGACATGTCACTATTTACAAATCGTTGGTGCAAAACAGATCCTCATGTGTAAAACTCCAGTGCAGACATGCTGGAACATGGGAAATGGAACCTGCCGTTCAATACGTCCATCCTGTGATACGGCAGACCTCCAGACGGCTTGAACAAACTCCATGTATCTGGAGTAGTCTAGATTTTGACCATACTCCATTGTTGTGGGTACAGTTGCTAGACATGGTCCTACATAATTTATCTCGTCTTTAGGAGGCGTCTCAACCGTTGTTGGCTTTGGTGGTTGAGCTCGTTGCTGTTGAGTCCGGTTTTGTTGTTGTCGGGGAATAGATCGAACTTCCTTTTTTTGGCATATTAGATTCTAAATCATAATTCCAATCCATTATTTCTTCATATATTTTATAAAGTTTTTAAGGACACAAAATTGTGATTAAAATATTAAACATTAAAAAAGCATATTATCGACATATTCATCGATAAAGCTTTTAAATCATTTTTCTTCAGATTAAAATTTAAACAAAACAACGTTGTTTATGTCAAGCCGTGTTATTAGCCGTGTTTCTTTAGACGTGGCTATACGATAGTTATCTGAGTGACAAAAAAAAAACCCGCTTTTGTGGAACAACTGTTAAACAAAAAAAATTGCAGCTATCATGGTTCGAAGTATTGTGACGAAAAATACTTTCACACGAATAAATTCACTGAAATTTCGAAACAATATTTAAGTTTCAATAATGATTTGAATTTATTAGCAAAAATAAAGAGAATCCATATACAAGTTTTCTCTTAAGAATATCTAGATTCTTAAATAATTCTAGATTAGATACTAGATCAAAAATTTATTTGATTTACAAATTTAAAACGTATTTCTTATTGAATACGTCCACATTTTTACATGTTGAATAGAGTGCCTTCTTGATGACAAAATTTTGCACTTGCTCTTTGTTGTTATTGTCGCAGGGTTCCTTTCGTTTCGGCATCACAGTGCCAAGTGTGACAATGAAATGAAAATGAACCGCTTTTATAGTCTACGCTCACGGAAAAAAAGTCTAAATACACTATTGTAATTTGGGGTTTATGGGTCTGAAAGGGATAAGGCAAATGGCCTTATGAGCGCATTGCACCATTGGGTATATTCTTAGTTTGTAGTGGCAAAAAACCCATAATCTTTAGATGATTGCACATATTTTGATGTCACTAGATTTTAGTAATGTTAACCCAGTGAAGTTCGTTGATGTTTATTATTTTTGACTTAACTGATGATCACAATTACTGTAGGATTCCGAGTGTGAATAATAAAACTCTTCATTATAACTTTTAATTCTACTATTTATTAAACTAAATATTAATATGCCAACATGTCCCAAATAATATTGTAACCTAGTAAATTTTCATTGACAATACCTAAATTTGGGATCCAACCATCACGAAATGGATTCCAATCACCCGTCTCTGTATTTAATGCAGAACGTTCAATATACTTACGGGTTATGAATGGTGATGGATAACATTCATATACGTTATGTGTTGCTGCAGTTGGTACGTCAAATGTGCCTGATTCGGCTGCGCCAAATGTTATTGTTCTATCTTGATTTACTTTTTCGGCAAGAGGACCGAGTGGAATTGAAATCGAAGGGAAATTAACTTTTATGCGCTCTCCAGTTGGAGTAATTCCTGCGCAAATGGAATCAAGGTATTCCTTGATAACTTTCGGGACCTAATATTCTTGTCCACCAAACGCGGAGTCGCTATCGACTTATCCTTGTAGTGACATGTCACTATTTACAAATCGTTGGTGCAAAACAGATCCTCATGTGTAAAACTCCAGTGCAGACATGCTGGAACATGGGAAATGGAACCTGCCGTTCAATACGTCCATCCTGTGATACGGCAGACCTCCAGACGGCTTGAACAAACTCCATGTAGCTGGAGTAGTCTAGATTTTGACCATACTCCATTGTTGTGGGTACAGTTGCTAGACATGGTCCTTCATAATTTATCTCGTCTTTAGGAGGCGTCTCAACCGTTGTTGGCTTTGGTGGTTGAGCTCGTTGCTGTTGAGTCCGGTTTTGTTGTTGTCGGGGAATAGATCGAACTTCCTTTTTTTGGCATATTAGATTCTAAATCATAATTCCAATCCATTATTTCTTCATATATTTTATAAAGTTTTTAAGGACACAAAATTATGATTAAAATATTAAACATTAAAAAAGCATATTATCGACATATTCATCGATAAAGCTTTTAAATCATTTTTCTTCAGATTAAAATTTAAACAAAACAACGTTGTTTATGTCAAGCCGTGTTATTAGCCGTGTTTCTTTAGACGTGGCTATACGATAGTTATCTGAGTGACAAAAAAAAAACCCGCTTTTGTGGAACAACTGTTAAACAAAAAAAATTGCAGCTATCATGGTTCGAAGTATTGTGACGAAAAATACTTTCACACGAATAAATTCACTGAAATTTCGAAACAATATTTAAGTTTCAATAATGATTTGAATTTATTAGCAAAAATAAAGAGAATCCATATACAAGTTTTCTCTTAAGAATATCTAGATTCTTAAATAATTCTAGATTAGATACTAGATCAAAAATTTATTTGATTTACAAATTTAAAACGTATTTCTTATTGAATACGTCCACATTTTTACATGTTGAATAGAGTGCCTTCTTGATGACAAAATTTTGCACTTGCTCTTTGTTGTTATTGTCGCAGGGTTCCTTTCGTTTCGGCATCACAGTGCCAAGTGTGACAATGAAATGAAAATGAACCGCTTTTATAGTCTACGCTCACGGAAAAAAAGTCTAAATACACTATTGTAATTTGGGGTTTATGGGTCTGAAAGGGATAAGGCAAATGGCCTTATGAGCGCATTGCACCATTGGGTATATTCTTAGTTTGTAGTGGCAAAAAACCCATAATCTTTAGATGATTGCACATATTTTGATGTCACTAGATTTTAGTAATGTTGACCCAGTGAAGTTCGTTGATGTTTATTATTTTTGACTTAACTGATGATCACAATTACTGTAGGATTCCGAGTGTGAATAATAAAACTCTTTATTATAACTTTTAATTCTACTATTTATTAAACTAAATATTAATATGCCAACATGTCCCAAATAATATTGTAACCTAGTAAATTTTCATTGACAATACCTAAATTTGGGATCCAACCCTCAGGAAATGGATTCCAATCACCCGTCTCTGTATTTAATGCAGAACGTTCAATATACTTACAGGTTATGAATGGTGATGGATAACATTCATATACGTTATGTGTTGCTGCAGTTGGTACGTCAAATGTGCCTGATTCGGCTGCGCCAATTGTTATTGTTCTATCTTGATTTACTTTTTCGGCAAGAGAGAAATTAACTTTTATGCGCTCTCCAGTTGGAGTAATTCCTGCGCAAATGGAATCAAGGTATTCCTTGATAACCTTCGGGACCTGATATTCTTGTCCACCAAACGCGGAGTCGCTATCGACTAATCCTTGTAGTGACATGTCACTATTTACAAATCGTTGGTGCAAAAAGATCCTCATGTGTAAAACTCCAGTGCAGACATGCTGGAACATGGGAAATGGAACCTGAACAAACTCCATGTAACTGGAGTAGTCTAGATTTTGACCATACTCCATTGTTGTGGGTACAGTTGCTAGACATGGTCCTTCATAATTTATCTCGTCTTTAGGAGGCGTCTCAACCGTTGTTGGCTTTGGTGGTTGAGCTCGTTGCTGTTGAGTCCGGTTTTGTTGTTGTCGGGGAATAGATCGAACTTCCTTTTTTTGGCATATTAGATTCTAAATCATAATTCCAATCCATTATTTCTTCATATATTTTATAAAGTTTTTAAGGACACAAAATTGTGATTAAAATATTAAACATTAAAAAAGCATATTATCGACATATTCATCGATAAAGCTTTTAAATCATTTTTCTTCAGATTAAAATTTAAACAAAACAACGTTGTTTATGTCAAGCCGTGTTATTAGCCGTGTTTCTTTAGACGTGGCTATACGATAGTTATCTCAGTGACAAAAAAAAACCCGCTTTCGTGGAACAACTGTTAAACAAAAAAAATTGCAGCTATCATGGTTCGAAGTATTGTGACGAAAAATACTTTCACACGAATAAATTCACTGAAATTTCGAAACAATATTTAAGTTTCAATAATGATTTGAATTTATTAGCAAAAATTAAGAGAATCCATATACAAGTTTTCTCTTAAGAATATCTAGATTCTTAAATAATTCTAGATTAGATACTAGATCAAAAATTTATTTGATTTACAAATTTAAAACGTATTTCTTATTGTAATGAGAGTACGCAAATGAACTAATGTGTTCAAATAATTATAGCCCAGTAATTTGTGTGAGTTCTGGAACAAGTTAGTAGACTTAACCTTATAACTTTAAATTTAATGCTGAAATTGTTTCAGCTTCCAAATAAAACTTAGCTTACAATTTTCATACTTATTCTTAAATACTATTTTCTTACTTTCAATCTTTCCATGTTTATTTCCAATCCTTCCATTCGTATTTCATAATATGTTCTTGGATTGGTTTCATCAGATTTTTTTTTAAGTAATTCTTTCTTATGATATAATCTTCATAGTATTTTCGTCAACAAAGTAATTCTTTCTTTGTTTTAAATGTCGTTTTAGGTCGTCAATCTCGGTCCAATATTTTGTGGCTACCGCTCAAGATGGTGGATTTGCTTCATCTCTGACGACTGATAATAGAAACGCAAGCCTTTTCTTTTGCTGTCGGAGCTTGTCACTCCGCTTCTGCTTTGCTTTCGACGTGTCTAATTTAGGGATCTTTGTTAGTACCTTTCCTTTATTTGTTGTTGTCGTTTTCTGTATTCGGCTACAGTCAATTTTTGTGGTTCTTTCTCTATGGGGGTACTCATTTTTTTTTATTTTAAGTGAACGTTATGTTATGTTATTTTTCGGAGGATTCAAAACAGCAGAACCAAACGATCCGGCTGCGCCAAATTGTTATATTATTCTTTGGGGGACTTAAAGCACCATAACCAATCCTGCCGGCTGCGCCAAATTGTTACGTTAATTCTTGGTGGATTTAAATTCTTCCTTTATACTTGTTGTGTTATTTTTCCTAAAATTGTTATGCTATAGTTGAGGCAATTGAATGCTTGTTTTCCCGGGGATCTCTTCGTTGTGGTCCTGTGTCCCGGTGAGATTGAAAATACTAGAGGCAAATCGTTGAAATTGTCTTTGGAAGATTTTAAAACAAACACTTGATTTTAAATATTTCACTTAATTATTTATTGATTTTAACTAGCGGCTACTTAAAGTGCTTTCAGCAAAGTTTGTATTCGCTTAGTTTGTAAATTTACAAGACACCGTTCTGTAATCGAACAGTTTATTTTATAGTTAACTCCGATCGTCGAAAAGAGCTTTAGTGTCATGAAACGTATCATACCCAGGCTCGTTTCGACTTTCGGGAGACGCTGCATTGCTAATTACCAAAAGGTTCGGTCACGTACGCGATTTCCGACTCCCATGCTTTTGTCAGACACATTCCATTCAGGTGTTCATGTGTGCAAGCAAAAGTATATTGTTTGTGTATTTAGTGTTCTAAGTTGTTTTGACTAAAATCCAAAATCACACGATTGATCACGTTGGATACATTCCATTTTGGTAGAGGTCAACTACATTTAATTCCAAATAAAACTCTTTTTTGTTCTTATGTAATTGGTTGTTTAGTTTTTCGATATTTCGAACTCCTTCGGTGTTTATCCCATTAAAGCGGGATAGAAATTGTGAGTCATTTTTGTAATTTTTATTTTTTTTTAAGATTAACAAAATATTAATTTTACATGGAAAGGAATGGATATTTACTAAGTAATAATAATATACTTCATTGAAACAGTTGCTTAACGTACGATGGTTGATGAACGACTAATAAACAAGTTCTGACTAAAGAGACTTGAATGCATACGAATTCAATTACACAAGAGAGTGAGAGAAATAAAACATTCTTTATGTTGGTACTAACCCGTTATGAATGTTACACTGTTCAACATAATACTATACTCATAATATTGGCTGATTTAAAAGAAAAAAATTAAATGATTATAGTTATGATGATTATTGGTTACTATAGCTGTCATTAATATGGAAAATACGCACTCTTACTATAAGTTAACATTACTTTAGCCCCTTCAAAAAGAAATACTAGATCTGCCACTGATTACTTTCTAAGCAACCTTACGTTTTTCTAGTGTTTTTTATTAAATAAACTTTAACGTCTTTCTTTGATTACAATATAATTTGATTTAAATTAATAAAAAAAATGCAGCAGCTAACACTGAAATGGTATGGTTTTTTATAAAAATGAATTTTAAATTTAGTGCGATGTTTTTAACTTATTATATACAAGTCTTTTAATTAGAAAAAAAAAAATAAGAAAAAATATTAATTTTTTCCAATTTAGTCAATTTAATTTACTTGTTAATACCATAATAGTTTTATAAAACCACAAAAAATAAGAAAACTAAAAAAAAAATCAACAAATGAAAACAAAAGTTAATTTTTTCAGAAATAATTGTTTTTAAAATTTTGTTTTAAACATTTAATATCTATAAATAAAAAATGAAATACTGAAATTATTTTTTTTTTAACTTTAATTTAATTAATTAAAAAGCAAAAAAAGAGAAAAAAAAAACAATTCTTTTCTATTGTGATATAATACTATATATGTATACATATAAATATTAATAATTAATTTTTAAAAAATAAACAAAACATTTTATTTAATAAGAAAAATGTAAAAAACAAAAACAAAACAAAAAAACATAACAAAAATTATAAATTTATCTATAACAGAAAATTGTGAGAAATACATGAAAAAATTTCAAAAATTGCAAAACTAAAACTATAGAAACTTTAGCTAAATTCAAAATTAATTAAAAGTTACATTTGTTTCTTTATAAATGTTAATATTATCGTATAAATTCTTCCATAAAATCAAAAATTATCTTATAATTTTGCAGTTTTTATATTTTAGAAAAACGTGCATATTCCGTTTGCCTTAGTTTGTTTTTTTTTTTTTTTTTTTCTTAATTAAATTAAAATTATAGTTGATTTTTGTTATATTGAAAAGAAAAATCTATGTAGTATATTTTATCTAATTTTAATTTAAGTTTATATAAATTTTACTTTTTTGTAAAAGAAATAAAACAAAATATTTGCTAAAAATCATAAATACATTAAGTAAACGATGATGATGATGAAGAAGAAAAGTAGAAAACAAAACTAAATAAACCAAATGAGAATTATAAAAAAATATACGTTAAAGTGTTTTTTATTTACGATATTATGTGAACTCAAGGTAAGTTGGTAAGGCTCCCCACTCCATAAAAGTGTACGTGGGAACGTTATTGAAAAGTAGCAAATACTATTTGCCTTGCAAGACTATCGCAATAGTACAAGGTATGCTCTGCTATTTTCTTCTGTCTTTATAACGTTAGCTACAGGAGGCATGCTAAACAAAACCCATGTTATAGAGATATTTCGTCACTGAAACGTATCCATACTTCTGGCTATGCGCTGAAGGTAAATGCAACTCAACTCATAGTCTCTGATATGGATTCACTAGCTACTACCAAAGCATTACTCTCGCATAGTGTTTTCTAGAAGGAGAAGATAGCCATATTTATCTTTAAGTCCAGTGATTCTTGTAGCGAGATTGTGTCTTAATACTTATTATATGTTATCTAAATCTTTGCCTGGAACAGGTTCCAAGGCAGCGTAAATATAAACATTGTCATATCTAAGTACTTTCGTTTCGCCATGCTCAGAAAATTTTAGCTTTAATACTATGTTTCTAAAAGTTATTTTTTGCTAAGAAAATACTTACGTAAAATAACACAGTGCAACACAAAAAATGCCCCTGGGGTCTCATACAGTTTTTCTGATAGGTTATAAAAAATAAAAATACACGTATTTCACCGAATATGTGTATCAGTGATTTTTTCCATTTTATGGCTCCTCAAAGCTTAAAATTCGCGTTTTATATGAAATTTTGAGATTTTATGAAAAAACCACCTGATTATGAAATGTTGCTCGTGTCCTTACCTTTAATTAAAGATATAGCACTTGAGATTCCGCATGGTAGTTTTTGTTTTATAAGCAAAACTGTAAAATTTTTGCTATTTCAATATTAGAAGACTTTGTGATAATTTTTTTTTTTTTTATTTTCCGAAATATATGAAAAAAAAAATACATTGAAAATGGTTTTGCTTATAAAACAAAAACTACCATGCGGATTCTCAAGTGCTATATCTTATATTAAAGGTAAGGACATGAACACCATTTCATAATAAGATGATTTTTTCCTAAAATCTAAAAATTTCATGTAAAACGCGAATTTAAAGCTTTGAGGAGCCATAAAATGGAAAAAATCACTGATACACATATTCGGTGAAATACGTGTATTTTTATTTTTCATAACCTATCAGAAAAACTTTATGAGACCCCAGGGGCAAACATTTTTTTCCATTTTGTCGCACTGTGTAATTTTTAATGTTTTGAGTTAAGTATACAAAAACATGAAGAAAAAATGGCTCTATGTCCAAATTAAGTCGGTTTTTTTAATAAAAAGGGTAAAAGTTTGAAATCTCATACAAAAAACAAATTTCAAAAAACTTAAAACGCTATTTTCTCAAAACATAAAAAATGTAGATGTCTTGTTGTAGTTTTAACCCGTCGATAGAATCATTTTACGTAAGTATTTTCTTTTGACGAAATCTAAAATTTCGAAAAACAACAAAATTCTTTATAAAAAGACAGCATCGAAAATTTTAAACTAATTTCGGTGATAAAAGATCGGACAGTTGGAGTACTTATTTGTGCCAAGAATTCGTTGAAGATACCAAACCTGTAGCTCCATCTAAGCTAAAAAAATTAACTTGCAGTGTTTAAAAAAAATTGCTGATGCTAATTATTTGGTAAGTTCAAGAGAGATGTATCGATATCTTAAGATGATTTTATGTATATGAAGATAATATGGTGCGAAACAGAAATGACTTTGGCCCAGAATTGAAGCTTTAAGTGGGATATTTTTGCTCAATCCTTTGGATTTGGTGATTTTTTAGGGTAGGCAAAACTTAAATAATATTTGGTACATGAATAGATTTGCTTTTCATTACTTTAGATCGAATAGCATTTAGCATGGATTTAGCTAAATTATTATGCCCGTGGTTTTGTTTAAGGCAAAAATCAATCAAAGTGCCCACAAGCTAATTTTTCATATATTTTGGGTGGGTTACAAATACCCAAATTGGCTGATACAGCTCCACAAAATTGTCCATAATTTTTTCCTATTTTGGAAAGCCTATGAATCAAGCTATAAATATTTGAAAAAAAGTACTATTTTTAGTTCTTTTTTAGTAATACGTAGGCTGCTCGATATATTTCTGGCCTAGGCAACACTAAGCGTTGCCAGGTGCAATCTGACATTTCTATTGGAAAGTTTGATATTTTTTAGCATAAACGTACTCAGAACGTTTTGACGTACGACCATCATTTGTATTGTTTACAGTGACTTGAAAAAATCAATTTGGAAAAAAATGGAATTAACTCGTGAACATTTTTATGCGATTATTTTTCACAGCTATCGACGTGGATTATTACGACAAGAGTGCATTGATAAACTTAAATTTTTGTATGGCGATCAAGCACCATCCTATAGCACTGTGAAAAACTGGTTTAATGAATTCAATCGTAGCCGACGCTCGCTCAAAGACGAATTCCGTGAAGGTCGTCCAAAACGGCCGTTGTGCCAGAGAACATTGATGCCATGCGTGAACTGATAATGCAAGATCGTCATGTGACATACCGTGAGATAGAGGCATCCTTGGACATTTTTTCCACCAGCATGAACACCTGGCCATAAAAAAGGTTTGTTCTCGTTGGATCCCGCACAATTTGACAATCGCTCAAAAAAAGGCTCGTGTCGATTGGTGCAAAGAAATGTGTAAAAAATACGATCGCGGTGCTTCAAAAGACGCTTGTAAGATCGTCACAGGTGACGAATCATGGATCAATGCGTATGAGCCCGAAACAAAACAGCAATCTACCGTGTGGGTCTTCGAAGACGAGCCAAATCCAACAAAAGTTGCTCGTGGAAGAAGCACTTCGAAGCAAATGGTCGCCTGTTTCTTCGGGAAAACTGGTCATGTGAAGACTGTTCCTCTTGAGTAACGTAGGACGGTCAATTCTGAGTGGTACACCACAATTTGTTTGCTTGAAGTCTTCGGAGAAATTCGAAAAACGAACAAGAGAAGACGAATCATTGTTCACCATGACAATACGAGCTCTCACACATCGGCTCAAACCAGCGCCTTTTTGACCAGCCAAAACGTCGAATTGATGGGTCATCCGCCGTACAGCCCTGACTTGGTACCCAATGACTTCTTTTTATTCCCGTACATCAAGAAAAAAATGCGTTGTCATTGATTTTCGTCGCCAGAAGATGCTGTTGAAGCGTTAAAAACCATGTTTTGGAAGTGTCTCAATCGGAGTGGAAAAAGTGCTTCGACAATTGGTTTGAGCGCATGCAAAAGTGTATAAATCATGCTGGAGAATACTTTGTAAATCAATAAAACCATTTTTGATGATAAATATTCGCATTTTCATTATTAGGCCAGAAATATATCGAGCAGCCCACGTAAGATTACTTTGTCTTCCAAAATGTTCCAAAAATCATTTCTCCCAAGCCGTTAGATCTTGAATTCATATGAAAGGTAATTTTGTCTTTTTCAATAAAAGGTCAAAAAAGTGGGCAATAAAGCGTTTTTTGAAATATTATTCAGAAAATGAATTAAGGTTAAGAGATGCTTACTTAAATTATGGACAGTTTTCAAAAATCTGAATTTTGAAAAATTATTTCGCTGTTATTTTACTGTTTTGGCCTCAAAACAAATCTCGAAATAAAATTTCAGATAAATCCAGGATAATCAAGTCAATTTTTGTTACGCCAATCTTGTTCTGCCAACTATCATTTTAAATTGCACATTTTGATTATTCATAAGAAAAACTTTTTACTTTAATCTCCAAATATTCAAAATTTTCAAAAACTGGGCAGTCAATTTGCATTTATTTTGTTACGATCATGCATGTATAATAAGTGACGCGTCGTGACAAAAGCGACCTTATCTTGCCAGAGTAAAATTTTCAGTACAGGACAAAACATAAGCTTAGGTCAAAATTTCATGTTTTGCGTTTTGACACCAAACGCTACCTACATAGACATATCTCAAGATCAACTAACTAGAAAATGTTTTTTCACAAAGAGGCAACAAACATCCAAAAGAAATAAAAAATAGACACAGTTTTGAGTTGGAAAAAGTACTAAAAACCATCTTTTATTTTATTTTATGCATATAGTCCATACCTATTCTTGCACAATTCTTTAGCAAATCTTCAAAAAATTTTTATTATTTGGATCTGTTTTGCTTCCAAGATAATAGGATACAATCAACTGGCATGACTTCCAGGCCGCAGCATCATTTGGTAGCAATAATGAGGTGTATTTTTCATCTCTCGGCCTTCTTTGTCTAGAGCCTTGACAAAGTTTTTCAAGAGCCCAAGTTTAATATGCAAACTTTCCACTCGTTATCTTCATATTTTTCGATTCAATAAATCGGTCATTGTCTCGTACGATTCCTATGCATTGACAGCATGTCCAATTGGAATTGAGGGTTTCTCGTTTCCAAAGTTTAACAGTACTGTTTTCAAACTGTCTACTGCTGTCGGGAAAACAACCGCCACTCTGTTTCATCGAAAGGCTGTTATAGTTATTTAACAATGCAGAAAAATTCAGGCAAAAGCTGATATGACCTTATTTATGGAAATACTTTGAAAAAGGTTGATCTCAATCTCTGAAGTATGTTATTTTGGCATTCGGTGCCAAAAAGTTGAATTGTTTCATGCGAGATGCGTGCAATTCTGCTATTTCTTTTGAGAGCTCTAAGTCTTTCACCCAATCACACAGCCCAGGTTGGGTTAGGAGACTATATGTATGGCTTCATAATCATTGTCATTGGCCATTTCATCTGGTGAAGTAAACCTCAGGTTGTAGTCAAATGAGGAAGGACACTTAGGAATTGGAAGTGTATCCGAATGTGAAAATGAAAAAGTTACTGTTTGAGCATTTGCATACTTTTATGGCCAGTAAGTTTGCTCAGGCAAAAATAGCAGTCGATCGCATGGCAAAATGATTTTCTCTAGATCATTGGAACGCCGAACTTCATTTTACACCTCAAGTTGAAAAGATGATGAAAATACTACATATTCATTTCATATAATGAATAGGTATGTACTTTTTCGAATCAGAAGCCCATCCCATTAGATTCACACGGCAATGACGACATATGTATATGGTATTATTCGGTGTCCATTGCTCATTAAGGTTTTTCGCTGCTATTCCAAAGTATTGAATATAATTTTCTCGGTGTCATCGGCAAAAGAACGTTTATTTTTTTTTATTACATATTCACCACACACATAGCAAAAACTGTCTGGATTATTAATTCACTCAAAATCCAGTTTTTAGTTTGCTCATTTTGAAAAAACTTTCCGGATCAATTTAATAAAATAATTCGACACAACGCTAAATTCAAAGCTACCTGTCATTTTAAAATATAAAATTTAACGGCTATAATCATTTAAAATTATCCGGAGTGAAATCAAGTTATAAAATTCAAAATTTAAATCAGAAAAATTTTAGTAATCATACTATATAAATCAAGTAAGATCAGATTTTTAATACATTTTTTTCAATTTTTGTGTGAATTTTAAGTGAATTTTCGATCGACTTTTTGCATATTTTTTAGCCCATTACACATTATAACGTGAATTGTGACTACTCGTATAGGAAATTAATTACACAGGCCCACAAAAAAAAAAGTACCATGCGCGAAAGATCAGACCACTTGCACTTTATGTTTTCGGGGTCGCTGAATCCGAATATGGTGCCAGAATAGCGAAGTTGGTTCGCGTTTTTTCAGAAATCAACAATAATGCTGAAAATTACTGATTATTGCTGGTTTCTGAAAAAACGCGAACCAACTTTGCTAATCTGGCACCATATTCGGATTCAGCGACCCCGATAACACAAAGTTCAGGTGGTCTGATCTTTCGCGCAGGGCACTTTTTTTGTTTTTTTTTTTGGTCTGTGCTCAGAACCAAAAAAAAAATTCGCTGTGCGAACGATCAAACCACCTGAACTTTATGTTGTCGGGGTCGCTGAATCCGAATATGCTACCAGAATAGCTGAGTTGGTTCGCGTTTTTTTCAGAAATCAGAAATAATGCTGAAAATCTTAAATTTTCAGCGTAATTGCTGATTTCTGAAAAAACGCGTACCAACTTCGCTATTCTGACACCATATTCGGATTCAGCGACCCCGAAAACATAAAGTGCAGGTGGTCTGATCTTTCGCGCATGGTACTTTTTTTTTGTGGGCCTGTGTTATCTATTGTTTAGCATCCTGCGCGACCAAATCAGACGTTTCTGACTTAAGGTATGGGTTAAAATGTGAAGCCATCTCTGAAAAAAACGAAAAAAAATTTTAAAAATTAATATCTCGAACACCTATCCATAAATTTTATTTTTTTTTGATTTGATTTTCTTGTTTAGGAGGCCTAATAGTGGCTATCCTGGTACATTTTTTTTTTTTAATATTTGTAAACTAGTGTATTTCCGAGATATACTAATCCAAAGTATTGAGAAAGCGCCAAAAAGTTTTTTAGAGCTTTCAATTCCTTTATCGTAACTTACGGACATACGTTCTCTTTTGTAGTTCTAAAGCTTTAAATAATAGCAAAAACGGTATTTTTGGTTGTTTAAGTTAGGATATCCCATTCACTATCACTTAATTTTGTAGAACTTTTATTGAAAATTTTTCACTAAATTTAATGATAACAAAAAACTGTTCCACTCCCAAGAGGAATAATTTCTAGCGCTTCTGATCCAAGCACTTCAAAAGTGCTTGTTCCCATAGAAATTTAGAAGCACTTTCACAATGATTTTTTATAAGGCTGCAGTATGAACAACATAGGTTCGAACCTAGCCCGGGTGATTTTTTTTTTTTTTTTTTATTTTTTGTTTTGCTTTATTTTTTTTTTTTTATTATAGTAAAAAATTTTTTATTCAGCATCTTTTATTTCACTTTTCTATTTTCCTTTCTCTTATTAATTTACTTTTGTTTAATTGAATTGAAATTGATTACACAATGATTCCATGTAAGGCTGCAGTAAGAACAACGTGAGTTCGAACCAAGGCCCGGGTGATTTTTTTTTTCCTTGTTTTTATTTTTTGCTTTATTTTTTTTTATTAAAATATTTTTTATTCAACCTTTTGTTATTTCACTTTTCTACATATTTTCCTTCGTCTTATTAATTTACTTTTGTTCAATTGAATTGAAACTGATTACACAATGATTCTATGTAAGGCTGTAGGAGCATTCGTATGTCAAATTCTGTGTGGACAACATTTGCTTAATATACAAATTTAATAGCTCTTCATATCATCCGGCATTGGTGTAGCGGTCTAAAGAGTTGGTAAATGGAAGTAAAAATAATCTGTTTCTATCTATCACACGGACGGTCGTGGATTCAAATCCTGGTGCGGCCAGTTTTTTTCTTTTTTTTTAATTTTATTGAAAATACGCTAACCGTAGCATTACAAATAAGCGCTTCAAAAACCCTTTTTTCTTAAAGCTGCGATAAGCTTTTTCTCGCATACATCCTATTACATGCAATGATAAAAAGAAAGAAATGTTCTGACGGAGCGGAAGCGCTTATTGGTGAAAAAGATGCACTTTAGAAGGGTTTTTGAAGCACTTCTTTTTTCCTTTGGACTACTTCTAAATGTATTTTTTGATAGTGAAAGATTTTTGACTAAATTAAGTAAAAAATAAAACTTATTGCAATGCCGTCATGTCTGTTTGTGACACCATCTTTCAGATTTTCGTTGGAAATTGAGGAATTTCCTTAAATCGTTTTTTTTTTTTTTTGAATCAGTCTAATGAATATCCTTGCTGTGCTAGATCATCGAAATATGTAGTGTTATTTCTGCTAGGTGCTTACCGCATCGCATAGGATCGTTTTTTGTATCCGATCCTCGTAATTTCTTTTATGTCAAACTATCATTGAAGCAGACTTGGGGGTAATGCACTAAATTTTTTAGTTCATTGAGCTTTTCACTAATATTTAATGAATATTTTGATAGTGAAACTTTTTCCACTACCACTAAATCTAATTAGAGATAGTGAAAATTTTCTCCATTAAATTTAGTGATAGTGGAAATTTTTTCACTATGAAAAAATTCATTTGATGGTAATGAAAAATTTTTCATTATCTAACAATTCATTAAATGATAGTGGAAAGTTTTTCATTATCATTAAAATTTAATGAAAATATCCAATAAAAATTGCACTAAATTTAGTGATAATGAAAATATGTTTCATTGAATTTAATGAAACATTAGTGGAAATTTTCATTAAAGTTTCATTAAATTCAATGAAACAAAATTTTTCTATCACTAAATTTAATGCAGCTTCTAATGAAACTTCTAAAGAAAATTTTCATTAAAGTTTCATTAAATTCAATGAAACAAAATTTTACTATCACTAAATTTAATGAAGCTTCTAATGAAACTTCTAAAGAAAATTTTCATTAAAGTTTCATTAGATTCAATGAAACAAAATTTTACTATCACTAAATTTAATGAAGCTTTTAATGAAACTTTTAATAGAATTTTTCATTAAAATCCAAGCTATTCGTTTACTCCAAGGTTTTGCAAGTTTTTAGCCGAAAAGCTCTCGTTTAAGCATAAAACTTACATGAATGTGAGCTTTTCGGGTAAAAACTTGCAAAATCTTCGAGTAAACGAACAGACTGATTAAATTAAATTTATTGAAAGAGTTAGAATGAGTGGGAAAAGTATCAGTTTGAAGAAGATTCATTAAAGTCAAATGCAAACACGACTTTTAGTTTTTGAAGTTCTTCAGACCCAAATAATTTCTGTCCTTTATCAACTAAGTCCTTAAAACAGCTTTCGTAAGCTTTTTTAAGGACTAGTAGGATTAATGTTCACGCAATCGTCTCGTACAAGATCTCGAAGGAAAAATTTAAAGATATCAAAATATTTTGACCTAGCACGGCACATTTTGTCTTAATTGAATTGAAATTTCCAGTAAAAAATTACTGAAGTTATTGAAAGTGAACATTTATTCATTGAATTTAATGAAACATTAATGAAGATTTTCATTAAAGTTTCATTAAATTTAGTGATAGCGAAAATTTGTTTCATTGGATTTAATGAAACATTAATGAAAATTTCCATTAAAGTTTCATTAAATTTAATGAAAGTGAAAATGTTTCATTAAATTTATTGCAACATTTATTGAAAATTTTCATTAAAGTTTCATTAAATTCAATGGAACAAATTTTCACTTTCAATAGATTTAGTGATAATGGAAAATTTGCCATTACCACTAAATCAATTTTTTGATAGTGAATGAATTTTCACTATCACTAAATTTGGTGGAAATATTATTTAAAACTTTTAACTAAATTTAGTGATAATGAAAATCTTTTTCATTACCACTTAATGAATTTTTTGATAGTGAAGGATTTTGCACTAACACTAAATAAATTCCTTGATAGTGAATATTTTTTCACTAGCACTAAGTTTAGTGAAAAACAAAATCTAATGCAAAACCCCCAAGTCTGCATTGAAGTTATAAGTTTATTTGTGATGCAAAAACTTTAAAAATTGTATAATTTTACCTTATAAAAACTACATAATTTATTCACATGTATGAAAAACCTAAAAATAAACACAGTTCTTATTTCTATTTAATTTTTATTAAATAAATTAATTAAAATACGCAGTTTTCACAAAAAAAAAAAAAAATACATACATATTTTATTCTGCAGATAAAATTAAATTTTATTTTTTAAGTTTCCTCAACCAAAAAAAAAAATCCATTTTTTGTATGTGTGCGTTTGAGTTTGTTTGACTGTGTATGTGTTTTATAGATGCGTGCGCAAATTTAAATTGCGTATTTTTTTATAAAAAAAAAAAAATAATCAGCATAAAAACTAAAGGCCTGACAGAAAAAATTTAGTAAAAGAAAAAAACACCAACTCAACAATCCTTTTTTATGCAATTTCATTTTATGTAACATCAACATACACATGCACAAACAAGGATATTTGCACACACACAAATGCGCACATGCAAAAGATAATGCAGCAGCAGCAGCAGTGAGTATTCGTATCTAAAAAATAATAATTACAAAAAAGAACTGCATTTAAATATTTAATTTAAAATTTATGTTATGGTTGACGTCGAATATGTGTTTGCGCATTTGTATCTGTGTGTGTATGATTGGCTTGTGTGCGTATCAGTGCGTGCAAAAAGAATTAAACAAAATAAAATGCAGTTGAAATAAAAATAAAAAAATGTGCGTGCCTGGATGCGTTCGCTCTGCACTGCTGAACTGACGTCCATTGTTGGATACATCCATCGACAACAACAAAAAAAAAAGTCCACCAACAAATTTACTGACCAAAGAACGAACAAATGAATAGACAGACAGACAGACAAACAGACAATTTGACAAATGTACCCTAGCGGAAACAGAGACGCAGTTCCAAGCGTAACAGTGAAGATGGAAATTCGCTTTGATCTCACATATTGAAGCCAGGATAGCCCGCGAATATGAAGCGGTTGGCTCTCATCCAATGCAGCTGCTTAGTGGACTTGTATGTTTTAGAAAGTATCTCTAACTTTGAAAGCATAAAGAGCATACTTTTCTTTCCTGATTGCACCGGCTTTAGCAAAGCAAGTCTAAGAGAGCCCTTTGGATGTACATTCATACTTCCAAATGGACTTTAGACACACTTCAGAAAGTGAGTCCAGCGATTCAAAATTTGAATGACCAAAGATATTTCTACGTCCAAGCGCAAGCGAAAGAAATATATCAGAGTCTTTACAACTCCTACAAAGATCACCAGTAGTTGAGAAACCTATACGAGTTGCACAATGTCCAGTTATAGCACCATTCAAAATACGCAAAATTCGATTTATATTCAATGATGGCCAAATAGATCTAATATGCTTGCAAGTTTGTAGATTTGACCATGTAGAATTAGCAAGCTGAATACATTTGTTTCCGATTTTTCCTTTGATTACGCTTATAGGTGTTCTTATTGAAGTGACAGCTCAAATGGTGTTCTGGTTTGATCCCTTTCTAGCCAATCAGCAATTTGGTTGCCTTCGAAACTACTATAACCTGAAACCCAGCAAAGTTTTATTTTGTAAGTAGTTCTCACTAATAACGCAAAATATATTCCTATAGCTTAACGCAAGTTTTGAAGTTTTGACGTGATATAATTTGATGAGATTGCTTTGGTGACGCCTATGGCTATCAATGTTAATAACAACGCTTCCAAGAAATTGCGACTAAAGTGCATTGAGGATTTCACAAGCTTTAAAAACAGCATAAGCCCCGGAGTCTGTACGATTTTGCCAAGACTAAAGACTTCGAATATATACCTGATCCAGCACCTGTATCCAAAATTACCTATTCGTGTATATTTCAAAGGACGCTTTTAAAAGAGCCGAATTATCCCTTTCAGGCATTACCATTTGGAAGTTTGTTGGGAAGGAAAGGTGTCGTAGGAGGCAGTCGTAACCTCCTATTAGACCAGAATCCATAAATTAGAGTAGTATACTGTTATGATGAAAAGGTTTTGATTTTCAAAAACCCAGTTCTTAAAGTCTAATTGGACTTTTCGCGGCCATTCTTCTGGCAAAAATATCAAGTCGTTCACGTACCTACATTGAAGTGTTATATAGGTTGAGTGCTCTGCAAGTAACCACATAGAGCATTTCACACAGTGAATGACGAAAGAAATGCCTCAAAATTTCCAACAGGGCTCGTACAAAAACTGATATGGATGTGAAATGCCTTTCAGTGCAAATACACACACAAATGTACACATATCTATGTATGCATGCGTGCATTTATTTATATTATGTTTCATTATTATTATTTTATAATTTTATATAACATATAATGTGTGCAATTACGTACAACACTTGAAAATATTTTTCTACCACTACCAACTCATTGTATAGCTTTTATTTCAACCGGAGGTTATCGGAATTCTAGAAGCGCTAGAGTGGCATAACTATAATGGCTTTTCCTTTTTAAACACAAGTCAAGCCACTATCAAGTTCCTCAACAAATTTTTTTTTTTTTTCGTATTCCGACTACATTCCTGGAAGTTCAGTAAAATTGCCAGAGTACCTGTTCACGAATTCTATCTACGAGCGGCTAAATATAGAGATTTTATTCCAGGAGCTAAGTGAATGATGTGCCATGCGTAACCAATTGCACCGTGTAGCAAATTTAGGGGAAAATAATCTGAATTTGATACCGATTAAATTTTTTTTCACAATTCAATTCGCTTATTCCGAATCTGGCAAATATTTTTTCCTAAGTATCAGGTCTGAGATCCGAGCTTAGGTCGATTCAAAGTGCAGAAAACGCTATTTAAAGATGTATGGCGTACATCCAGAAAGTAGTTTAGTTCACTTTTGCACACGGCATCGAATATACCTAAGCTTTTTCCTTAAATCACACACTTAAACTTTTGCAACTGCATCATTACCTTCTGAGATATCATTTATTGAAAGTATTGAAAATCCATGTAAAGGGCTACATTAAATTGTTATGGAGTTGGGATACCCTTACTTCAATGGATGATATCACAGAAAGCAATGATCCAATTGAAAAAGTAAAAGGTATGGTTAAAGGGAAAACTCTATGGATGTACGCTATATGTCTGAAAATAATGTTTTCTGCACTTTAGATCAAGAAAAACTCGGAACTCAGACCTGATAGAGAAAACACGGCTACCAGATTCAGGAGCAGCGACCTTGAATTAGTCAAGAAAAAGTTATCAAAGATCAAAGGACGTCAGCTTTTAAAAATCTTGAGAAAAAGAGAGTGGTTGGTTATCCAACTGGCTTTGGTCTTTTTGACAAAATAAAATAAATGTTTTCTACAATAACTTTCACAGGAACTGTGCTGTTGCTGTGAGGAGAAGAAGCAAAGTGTGGAGTACATTCTACGAAGCTGCAGGCATACAATGTTAGGGATGTTATTCTCGATAATCTGAGTAACTTAGTACACGCCATCTAACCCCATGCATTCAAAAGTGAAAATGGATTTGAGAATATCGGAAAAGCAAAAACTTTGGTCTTAATGTGTTCCTATCATTGTTTTGTACATGATGGAGCTTTGAAAATGGAAAAAGAACCTTTGTTTTCTACAAAAATTCTCTTTCAAATTGTTGATTTCCAGCAAATGGGAATTGAAGTGTAAGACTTTCATAGTATTTTTAGCAAAACAGAGAATTCCGGTCATATAATCACCAAAAAAGTAAAGAAATTGTAACATCATATACATATATTTATTTTCTTCCAGTGTACCAGCTTAATACTAAATAAGTTCCCATACCCGCATTTCGCCCATGTGCGTTGTATAACGTTGGCTAAAATTTTTCGTTATTATTTTTACCATAGGGCAAATCGTCCATCATACGGTTTAACATTTTATTTTGCATGCGTGTTTTTGTGCAAGTATTACATATGTATATATGTTTGTATATATATATGCATGAATATCAAAATACAATATGTATATAGTATATACATTAATGTGGCCAACACTGCCTATAAATTTATGCGTTCTTTAATATTAAATTTAACTTCATGTGCAGCCGCAAGCTAAATACGTACGAGCATATTAACATTTACATACATATGAGTACATGCCAGAGCTGTAAAATATTACAGTTGATTGGCAGATCAGTTACTGTCCAGTTGTGGAAACGTAATTCCTTCAATCTCTTCACCATCAAATTTTCTGTTGATTTGATAGATTCAAGACAATTACAAGTTTTTGTTAGTTTTCACAGTTGACTGCACTGCTTTACAGCTCTGTAATATATTTTCATATGCACACGTGTACATGTGTAAATGTGTGTGCTTTTATATGCATATTTTTTAAATGAATAAATATGCATTTTATAAAATCAACAACAAAGAAAATGCAATTTTGTACAATTTCTCCACAGACTTGAAATTTGTAATTTCTCTTAGAGGCTCCATAATCTGCATTACTACTTGCAACTGCAGATGTTTATGTAGAATATTCCGTAACAGAATATTCCGAAACAGAAAAGTAGAGCAATTGCAGTATGTACTCTACTAATCATTCCTTAAGATTTTCGACGTTTTTCGGTAGAATTTCAGACCCTTTATACGACTACGTGTCTACGACTCATGAATATTAAACGGTTTCGTAATAGCAGAGATGCTTAAGGAATATAGTCACAGACTTGCCAAGTATTGGGGAGGTACCTACTAAAATAGAATTAGGCTGTAAGCAGGTAAACTAAACTAAAAAGAATAAGCAATATCATCTCTAGATAATGATAAAGTCAAATGTAGAAGGAATGACTGTTATATTTCCAATTTAGCTTCGGATCTAGGAAGACTCCAAGATATTTGACCGTTTTGGAAAATTGTAGAGATTGTCTTTTCAATCTAGGAATGTTAAAGTTTGGTATTTTGCTTTTTGTAGTGAAAAGCATGAGGTCTGTTTTGGATGGAAAAGGAAGTAAAAATGCATAATGCATTTGAAACAAAAATGCGTTATGAACTTTCGTATGAAATTTCTTTTGTCACGCTTCTTAAAGACTACTATAAGAAAACAGCTCTTAAGAAATCTATTTTTTTTTTTTTTTTTTTTTTAATTGTCTTTTTGTATAAATTTATGTTTTTTTAACTTTTTGCAAACGATATAAAAAAGTAAAAACCCCAACAAAACCAAAACAAAAAAAATGAAATAAATAGAATTAATAAAACTTAAATATAAAACCAGTAACAACAAAGCCAACAACATACAAAAACAACAGCAACAACGACAATGCAGTCAAACCATCTCCATCATCGACGTCAGGACCGCAACATGAACCGCAAAAGACAAGAAACAAACCATGCAAACACAACAGCAAAACCAACAACAACAAAAACAATAGAAGCAACAAACCAAAACAACAAAATATATAATAAAAAAAAAAAACAAAAAACAAAAATAAAATTAACAACAACCATAGCCAACAAAAACAACAACAATGATAATAAAATATATATCGTACGGATATGCCATGGGTTTTCAGAAAACGACAAAAAAAAAACAAACAAAACCAAAATGTAAAATACAAAATCTAAAGAAACTGAAAACTAAACAAAATAAATGGAACCCAGTCAGGCAGGCAGGCGGGCAAGCAAAAACGTACCGAACACAACAGCGCCAAATCAAGCCAAGCCATGAAAGCAAAGCGAGCGTGTTCGAGTCCAAAACCGAAACCGGCCTATAAAATAAACTGCAATGCGCATGCACTCCACCAACAGCATGCAGGTGTCTTCTCATGCAGCGAGATGTAAAATTTAGGGAAAAACAAAAACTTTTAGAAATCGGTTCTTGGAGCAATCATTAGAATCGGTTTTTTTTTTTGCAACATTATCATCATCATCTCTTAGCATTACCTACAGCATGGGTTGAGTTTTAGTTTCTGTAGTCAAACGCGTTATGCTCCTTATCTTGGACATACTTTTGGTCTTGATCTTGGTCTTAATCTTGTTTATAGAAATAAAAAATCGTTAAAGAATGTTCAGTATTCAAAATTTCCAAAACTCATTTTTCAAAGCAGTTGGGTTTTTAAGAGTTAATGAGTTATCTATTGTTGTTGTCTTTACGTCTCTTTCAATTATAGTTTTTATACACTACAACCAGGGTATAAACACTTTGTCCTTCCGTTACTAACGCAAAAAAGGAGGCTTAGCAGGTATAGAAAAGTATATAAGTATATTCTTGATCAGTATCACCTCTTGAGTTGATATAGCCATTTCCGTCTGTCTGGCTGGCTGACTGGCTGGTTGGCTGTCCGTCTGTGGAAATATTTTTTACGAGAAATATTCAATATTTTTAATATTTTTCGACATTTTTGGACTTTTACCGATGATTTATGCGGTTGAGTCCAAAGGACATAAATTGAGAGAATTTGCGTCTGAAATTATATTACAAAATATTCAAAAGCTATACGAAAAAGGACTTTTTGACCTAAAAAATGTGAAGAATCGAGCAGATCCGTTAATAACCGAGAAGAACATTAGTAATACTACTGAATATGAAAAATGGACTTATCCTCATTTTTCAATACTTTTGGAATTTTTCCGATATTTTGGATGTCTCTTGACATTTTTGTACTGTTACCGATATGTTGTAAATATATTTTTCAATATTTTTCGATACACTTTGACTTTTACCGATTTTCCGAAGCTTTTGAACTTTTTTCGATATATTAGATATTTTCTGATATATTGAATTTTTATTGATTTCTTCAATGTTTTTCAATACTTTTACCGATATTAAGGATATTTTTCGACATTTTTGAACTTTAACCGATATTTTGGAAATTTCTGGGCAGCTAATTTTTTCGATATATTTGGACTTTTACCGATTTCTTTTACTTTTACCGATTTTTTCGTTGTATATATTTTAATATTTTCCGAATCTTTCGAACTTTTTTCGACATATTATATATATTCCGATATACTAGATATTTTCCGATGTATTTGGACTTTTATAGATTTATTCAATGTTTTCCAATACTTTTATCGATTTCAAGGATATTTTTTGACATTTTTGAACTTTTGCCAATACTTTGAAAATTTTTGGGCAACTAGTTTTTCAATACTTGTGGACTTGTGGACTTTTTCCGATTTCTTCGATGTTTTCCAATACTTTTGGACCTTTAACGATATTTAGGATGTTTTTGATATTTTTAGACTTTTACCAATATTTTGGACGTTTTTTGATACATTTGGACTCTTACCAATTTCTTCGATGTACATAACTATTTCGATACTTTTAAACTTTTTCCCATGCATATTTTAGATGATTCTTGGTACACTTGGACTTAAACCGATTTCTTCGATATAATTCAATATTTTCGATACTTTTGGAGTTTTACTGATATTTTTCGATATTTTCGATACTTTTGGACGTTCACCGGAGAAATCGATTTATTTGAATATTTTTCATTACATTTAGACTTTAACCGATATTTAAGAAGTGATAATTTTATGGAAAAATATAAAATAAACATTTTAGATCATCTGTTCTAGCTAGCTTACTTTAAACCAACTAAAAGTCGTTTAAGCAAGCGTAACCAAGCAAAAGCCTACAAAATTATCTTAGCAAAGCTGGTGGAATCGGGCTATAAGGAGACTTTCAGTATCATTCTCATTAAAAATTGATAAAAAAGCATTGATTTTAAACTATTTTTGAATAAAATTCAAACTTTTCTGGAATGAATTTCAAACACGTTTGAATTTTGAATTAAATATAATTTTAAATCAATACTAAAAGGAATCAAAAGTAAACCATAATTTTATACTGTAGGTATAATTAAAATCAATAAACAGCTTCAAATTTTAACTTTTCTTAAGAAAATTCTAAGCTGATGCGCATATTTTGAAAGAGATACAACTTAATTGAAATCATCAACACAAAGATCGAATGATTCTGATGTTTTTTAAGTGAAAACCGATTCATTTCAGCAACACAACACTATTTCTCATACAAAAAGCACGAAACTTTAATACTGGTCCGTCTATCTGTTTGTTTTTCTTACCGCTTTTGCCCCCAACTTTGTTGACTTCTGCATTTCACATGCGTTATTGTCGTCATCACAGTCGTCGTCGTCGTCGTCGTCGTCGTCGTCGTCGTCGTCGTCGTCCCACCTCGAACGCAGTGAGGCTTCTTTACCTTTAGCGCTGCATTACTCGTATCATCATCATCATCGTCGTCGTCGTCGTCTTTTCTTTTGTATTAAATAGCATTTTAATTTAATTTTACGTTGGTTGTTGCTTTTTGTTCAAAAAACCAATGCAACAAAAAATCCCAAAAACCAGAATTTGTCGCACACATAGAAGTGGCTTATAAACTTTGTATCGAAAAGATACTCAAATTCA
Organism: Calliopum simillimum; assembly: GCA_951812925.1. Lineage (NCBI taxonomy): Eukaryota > Metazoa > Arthropoda > Insecta > Diptera > Lauxaniidae > Calliopum > Calliopum simillimum. The sequence goes on from OX638370.1 coordinate 104,805,312, forward strand.
CAGAGATACACGTACATACGTATTGCAAAAACAATAAGAGCCACCCGTATGTAACGACACAACAAATGCAGCTCAAGTGTTGTTCTGGCTCATTTGAGTTTTTTCACTGTTTTTCGTAATTGTTTTTAGATTGAAACTTAACAAATTCGATTCTCAACCGGATGCTTTTGTTTGTAGTGTATGAAAAGGGGCGTGGCAGGTATAGAAGAGTAAATATACTAAGTATACTTCTGACTAGCCTTACCTGCTAAATAGCTATTGCAATGAACATCTATAAGTCCGTTTGAAAGATCAAAATCAACTAATGAAGAAGCCACTGCCTGCTTTTCCGGTAGATCATATTATTTATTATTTTTTAGTTGTGGAACTATTCTTTTAAGTTATTTTTTATCTATTTTGCACCTTTTTTTTCTATTTTTCCATATTTTTTTTTCCTATTTTTACCTTTTTTGGTTTATTTTTTCCTAATTTTTCATAATTCATTTTTTCTATTGTATTTTTAACTATTTTTTTTTTTTTCCTATTTGTTACATGTTTTTTTCGTATTTTTACCTTTATTTACCTTTTTTTCCTATTTATTCATACTTTTTTTATTTTCACCTATTTTTTATAGTCTAAGATCCTGCAGTAAAAAAACGTATCGATCGAGTTTTTAGTTAAAACCTAATTTTTACATATATTTAGGAATGGAGGAATATATTCTTGCTGGGTTGCCTCTCAAAATGTGGCCGCAATTATTATCGAATTGCGATTACTTATGAACCGTGAGTCTCACGGGGAAAATTGTCAAAATCTTTTTTATGAAGAGTCATATGCTCTACATGTAATTTTCATTATATGCTAAAAAAAATGTACCGTTTAAGAATTATTTATTAAAAATCGATTTTTTTTACGCAATAAACAATAAACGTATAACTTATTTTCAAGTCAATTGTGCAATCAGGACTTCTGTACTACACAAATAGCCAGATAATAAATTATTTTGGGTAAGCGCAATATAAAAAAAAAAAAACAACCGGAAGTCCAAATTCAAACGTTCTGACATATGTATCAAAAGTTACAATTTTGCTTCAAACTGTTTAATATAGAAATTGTAAAAATCATACCGTCAAAGAGTTCATTTTTTATTATAAGTTATGATGACAACTGTTATCCCGCCTTCTCCTAATTAAGATTTCTTAAATCAATGGTATCAAACCCAACTGAAACTATTTAATATTGTAGCTCTTCCTGAAAACTATCACGAGGTTCGATAAAACATTGGAAGGAATTCAAGTCACTAGCTAGCTACCGCATGCTTGGTAGAAAAGCTTTGTGAAGGCCTTGTGCTCCAAGCGAATATAATATGTAGATGCAATAAGAAAAAGAATATGCATCGAAGTGTATCTTGAGCGAATACCCACACCATCAACTGTTTCAAGCAATTGTGCAGGATTGGTTACTGTCAACTCTTGTTACAGCCGAATTTAGAGTCCGATGGAACTTGAACGCGCAGTTAGTAGATTTAGAATATGTTAATGACGTAAATGAAATTGCATTAAAATCACTTAAAACTTTATGTCTCTAAGACTGAAAGCATGACATCACCTTTAAAGCTAACAATGATAACATCGAATCACATTTTTCATCTGAAAAAATTGTGAATTCGGGATACGAGGACAAAATCCAAAATCCTTGACTAACTCGAAAAATGTTTGGATGCATACCGAAGGTTTGGTAGTTTTGCACAATTTCAAACGCCAAATTATACATGAAATTTATCCAGATACCCAAAGCTAACGATATTATAAGTCACGTGATTTGCGGAAAGATGTCATATACTCTCTGGAAACTACAAAATTAAGTTTTCCACCAAGTCTTTGAGTGGAATTCAAAAGGCAGTAAAGGGTGTGGTAGACCAAAAGTCACCTGGAATGCGTCATTGGCGAAGGAAATCCAAGAATCAGGAAAGTCGTGAAGAGGCAAAGGATCGCATTAGATTTAATTTTAGCTCTACTATGCTCTCCCTAGGCATGAAAAACAACAAAGCCAAAATTCTCCATCCTCTGCTCTCCAAAATCTGGAGCGAAGAGCGTTTGCCAGAAGATTGGCTACATGAAGTGCTAATACAATTGCCAAAAAAAGTTACCTTAGCGAGTGTCGATACTTTAGAGGCATAACTTTGCTGTCAGTACCATCAAAAGTATTGACAAAAGTGCTTCTAAACAGAGTAAGCAAAAAAGTTGATTCAGCCATCCGAAAGCGTGGATCAAATCAACACCCTCAGAATAATTGTCGAACAATCATGCGAGTGGCGTGCTGCACTTCAACTTGTCTTCGTAGACTACAGCACTGCCTTCGACAGTGTCTCCCGAGAAAATATTTGGGGTTCACTGCAGCGAAAAGGTATTGCCGCAAATACCATAAATTTATTACGTAGTAGTAAATTTAGTTGTTGACGATATCCTAGATAAAGCTCTTAATAAGGCCAAAAGGGGTGTTATCCAACAGAAATTTACCGAACATCTAGAAGCTCTCGACTACGCTGACGATATTTGCCTTCTATTGTCCAAACATTCAGGTGTACAAAACAAGATTGAAGACCTTGTCTTGGAATCGCAAAAAGCCGGGATAAAAATCAACGCATCCAAGACTAAAAGCATGAAGCTGAACGCAAACAGGATTGTCATCACGTTTCGAGCTGGCAGTGATGGCATTATAGACATCCACAGCTTTACGTACTTATCTCCATGGATGATGGAGCAAAAGAGGATATCAACTCAAGAATAGCAAAAGTGAGAGGCGCGTTTACTCAACTGAACAAAATATGGTCTTCTTCTGTTATATCCACCAAAACGAAATTGATACGAATGTGAAATTGGTTTTGTTATATAGGTGCGAAACGTGGTTTGTTACTGAACAATTAATGAACATGCAAATGTTTAAGACGTATACTAAAGGTTTGGTGGCCTCGTACTATCTCAAATGCCGAACTACTTACATCAAAAATACAATCAGAGGAGTATAAGAAACGAGGTCAAGCTGCGCAAATGGAGATGAATTGGGTATACTCTCCAGAAACCACAAAGCAAAGTCTGTCGCTATGCTCTTGAGTGGAATCCACAAGGCAGTAGAGGACGTGGTAGAACTAGAACCAAGGGGAAAAGGTCGCTGGATAAGGAAATACAAGAATCGGGAAAGTTGTGGCAAGAGATCAAAGTCATCGCAAGGGATCGCGACAAATGGAGACGTTTCATATTGGCCCTATACTCCTCTTAAGAGTTAAAGGAGAATGCATATACACATAGATGCTCTGCCTAGGGAATGCACGAGATTACATATTTTAAAATCGTTCGTGAGCGAATGGAGGTCACGATAGAATTCACTTAACCAGTAATATATACTGGTTTTCAGATGATACACTATCACAGGAACACAAATTAAGTTAAACTGAAAGTTTTAAGTCACTGTGACAAACAAAAGTAGCATACATAAAACGAAACACTCTGAGTACGCATACCGTCTAAAGCATCAAACATTACGATGGCTATTTCACAAACCGTGTAAAGATCTCCAAAATTTTGTGACTTGTTGGGCGAGTTCGTTGTTCAATTGCAGGAAACTTTTAGATGCATCTTTATTTGATTCGCTATACTACTTATATACCTTTGTGGCGACTTGGCTCCGTGGATCTTTTTTGGACTTCATATACCTGCTGCATATTTTTTTGAATTTCCAATGTTGTATCATGCTTACAGTGTGTTTTATTCCTTGATATATGTAAGTCCAAGTGTGGTTAAGATTTTGAACCTCAGAAAATGCAAGGATAAGTTCTGGACCTCCACTATTATACATTTATTGATATAAGATTTTAGTTATGTGTTAGATCCTTTATACATATGTATGTAAAATGTTGATGGCGTACATTTTAGTTAGGCATTTATTGCGTTCCATTTCATTTTATTCAAAAAAAAGAAAAAAGTTTAAGCAAAAAAAGAAGAAAACAACAAAAAAAACTTATCCGTATCTGTGCACGAGTATCTGCGGCACATTCCCATATATAAAACGCTATAGCCAGATATGTACTTTGGATACAACGACAACAACAACAACAAAGTATGTGTTTTCTTTATATTCCGTCGTCGTCATTGTTGCTGTTGCTGTTGTTGTTGTATCGTACGTACGTATCTTGCTTTGCTGCGTTTTTCGCTTTTTAGTTTTGTACGTACTACGTATCTACGGTTCGTTCTTTTTGTACTTGTTGTTGTTGTAGCTGCCATTGTTTTTGTTGTTGTTGTTGTTACTGTGCTGCTATAGTATCTTTGCTTAGTCGTCGTTCCATACGATATTTTATATTTAATTTTATTTTATTTTTTTTCATTGCGCCTCAACTTAGACTTGTTTCGTTCGAGTTTGGGTTTTTTTTTTTTTTCTTGTTTCATGGCGCACCAAGCCGAGTCGACGAGACCAGCTTTTGAATAATGATAAAAATGAAAAAAAAAAAAAACAACAAATTCATTTGCTTCGTTGCTTATTTTGTAGTTTAAAAATTTTTTTTTTCTGCGCTTTGTTTTACGAAACTTTGTTAAATTTTTGTATCTTTTTTATGTTTTTTTTGTTCAGAGTTAAGAAATACTCCATACATGCGATCTTTTCTAACGCTACAGAACGCAGTGTTCGTGGGTAAAGCTAAAGATTATATGACGCTCATAAAAAAACTGCTTGCATTTTTCTAAAAGGTAGAACGGCAACACTTTTCACCCTCACAGGAAAGAAAGATACATTGATTTTCAGTAGTGATGAGCAAAATTAGTCTTGATCTTGGTAATTTTTCAAAGTCAAGACGCTGACATAATTTCTAGACCAAGACCAACCCTTGACCATAGCAGTCTTGGTCACGATAATCATCAAGACCAAGATTGCTTTTCAGTCTTGGTAATTTATAGTTATTAGGTGAATTGGCATCTTAAATATCAAACTGCTTTGAAAAAATAATGTTTGTTAATATTTAAAACTCAACAATCTTTTGAAATTCTGTTGCTTGAGTAAATTAATTTTTTGAAATGGCAGCACTTTTTCCAATGACAGCAAATTTAATAAGTATCTGATTTGTGTCATCATTATTATTGTAAAAAATGCCTTAAATTGTAGAACAACCAAAAACTTATCTACTTCATTGGGATCTAGAATCCCTGCATCTATGTATGTACTTATTTCTACACCTCAGGGCAAATAACACTAGTTTACAATTGTTAAACAAAAAAAATTTACCAGGATAGCCATTTTTTTTTTCCCCAATGTAGTTTAACCTCTTTAGCGTGAAAATCACAAAAAAGAATCTTATGGATAGGTTTTTGAGATATGAATTTTTGAATTTTTTTTTCGTTTTTTCAAAGGTGGCTTCACATTTAAACCCATACCTTAAGTCAGAAACGTGTGATTTGGTCGCGCATGACATTTAACAAAAGATAATTGAATTTCCTACAATTACCATTTACATTATTTTCCATTCAGATTAGTGCTTTAAGTGTAATAGACTAAAATATAAGCAAAAAATTGATTTTTTTAGCTAAAAAAAATCGAAAATTCACTCAATAGTACAGTCATTTGGTAGTTTTACCTGGAAAGTTTTGCGGGATTTTTGCAAATGAGTTATTTTATAGATTTCGATGTGCTCTTTCAGAATTTCATTTTTGCTACCTCGAGTCGTATTCGATCGCGCCGCCATATTGGAAAAATGGCGTCCAAAATCAGTTTTTTAAAAATATCTCTTTAACGGTTACATTTGGAGTAAAATATTGTGGCGCAATATTGTAGCTTATAAAATTTTGTATAAAAATTACCTCTTAATTGTTTCCGTAGGACTTATAACTCAGGAGATATCCTAATTCAAAATTTGAAAAAAATTAGTAAATTGTGTATACCGCTTATGAGTAGGCACAGTGATGTGTTGAGCTTAAGATTACAATAACTCATGAACGGTGAGTTACACGTTCAAAATAAAAATACCTACTTATAGGGAATTACTTTCACTATAAGCTACTTTTTATTTTTTTTTCACATAACCTATAGTTTACGAGATATTTTTTCAACAAACCTAAAATTTAGAAAAAAACCATTTTTTCAAATAGCTCCAAAACGGTTCGTTCTAGAAAAAAAAAATTTCTCGTATTCTGTAGAACGTTTAATTTCCTCTCCGAACCGTTTTTTTCGTCCGACTTACCGTTCATGAGATATCGCGTCTTGAAAATTATTCAAAATTGAACATTGTAGTACTACGCTCCATACTATGTTCAATTTTGAATGATTTTCAAGTCGCGATATCTCATGAAGGGTAAGTCTGACAAAAAAACAGTTCGGAGAGACTCTTACAGGGAATTGAACGTTCTACAAAATGTATGAAAAATTTTTTTTCTAGGACGAAACGATTTGGAGCTTATTTGAAAAAACAGTTTTTTTCTAAATTTTAGGTTTGTTGAAAAAATATCTCGTAAACTATAGGTTAGGGGAAAGTGGGGTAAATTGGGAAACTTTTTTTCTAAGCTCCATAAAATGAACAAAACTTCTTATTTTTTCATGTTTCAACTTCCTATAATAAAGAAAATTAAATAAACTATATTTTTGCCGAAGAAACGAACCGGAAATATGAATTTTCTGTTGAGTACGACGCTTTGATCGAGGATGCCCAAAATGGCAAAAATTAAAAATCGTGGGGTAAAGTGGAAAATTTCAAAACTCATAAAAACTAATACAAATGTTGGAAAAAAGTTCTAATATCTTTATTGTAAGTCAAAAAAGGTTCAAGAAACACACCCATAGGAGTAAATATGAAAAGATATGTTTTTGCTGGAAAAAAATATATGAAAAAATGTGTTTAAAAAAATTTGTGAAATAGTAGCTTATTCGTCGTTCTCTGATGAAACATCAAAGTCCGAGTCACAGTGTTAGTAATAAAAGAAGATTGTAGTGAGATTAACGCATTTCAAGTGAAATGGGCGTTGACAATCCTTTAGGTTGCATTTGATGGTATTGTGTCTGGTCATGATTTCGGGCATGAGTTTCATACAAATGGTGCAAAAATCACGAGCTAGAACTTCTTTGTTTCTTCTTTGACGCTTTCTTTGCTGTTGTTGATTTTTTGCTCCTGGTACTCTACTTTTTGTGATTCGTTTCCCTCTTTCTTCCGTTTATTTGCTAAACGTTTCTCAGCTGCTTTTTGCAACTCGCTTAGCTTTTCCAGAGTGGTTACTCACCACATAAATGTAGAACACTTATTTGGATCATGAAATAGTATAATACGTTGGAAAGTGGGGACTAGCAATCGTGAAATAACATTTCCCACTTTACCCCATACAAAATTTCTCACTTTACCCCGATACCAATTTTGCAAAAAATGTGAGCTTCACTCTTCCACTCTATGAATTACACGGAATCCTTTTGCGTTATCAAAATTGAGAATACAAAGAATATTTTTGTGTACTTTCAATCGGTTTATCTCCAGAAACAGTAAAAATATCGATGCTTAAAAATTTCAAAATGAAATTTCAAAATCACTTGAAATTTTTACATGATTCCAGAGATCACAAAAATACGTATGCACGCATCGCTATACCAAGAAGATTTGCTTACGGTCATTGCAAGTACATGTCAGAAGCGCATGACAGCTATACTTTGCTAGTTTGCCCGAAAAGGGGCATTTCCCACTTTACCCCACTTCCCAATTTACCCCACTTCCCAATTTACCCCACTTTCCCCTATGTGAAAAAAAAAAAAAAAAAAGTATCTTATAGTGAAAGTAATTCCCTATAAGTAGGTATTTTTATTTTGAACGTGTAACTCACCGTTCATGAGTTATTGTAATCTTAAGCTCAACACATCACTGTGCCTACTCATAAGCGGCATGCACAATTTACTAATTTTTTTTAAATTTTGAATTAGGATATTTCCTGAGTTGTAAGTCCTAAGGAAACAATTAAGAGGTTATTTTTATAGAAAATTTTATAAGCTACAATATTGCGCCACAATATTTTTCTCCAAATATTACCGTTAAAGAGATATTTGTAAAAAACTAATTATGGACGCCATTTTTCCAATATGGCGGCGCGAGCGAACTCGATTCGAGGTAGCAAAGTTGATATTCTGAAAGAGCACATCGAAATCTATAAAATAACTCATTTGCAAAAATCCCGCAAAACTTTCCAGGTAACATCATTTTATTCTCCCAAATGATTGTACTACAAAATTCACGTAAAGAATAGAAAAAAAAATTTATTAAAAATCTGACTTTATCTGATTCATATAAACTAAACTTTTGGAAAGATAATAAGATTAATATAAAGAAAATCTGTGGATAAATGCCGGAGCTCTGATGGATTCAGTGAAGGTAACAAAATTCATAATTTTTTTTTTTGCCTGAGCAAACTTACTGGCTTTGGGAAATAAATGCGATGGAAGTATACAATTGTTAAATCTGTAACTTTTTCAGTTCCATATTCCAAAACACTTCCAATCCTTAAGTGTTCTTCATTTGACTACAACCTGAGGTCTACTTCACCAGATGAAATGGCCAATGACAATGATTATGAAGCCACACAAGAATTTCGTCTCCTAACCCAACCTGAGCTCAATTATTGGGCTCTCAAAAGAGAAAGCAGAATTGAATGCATCTCGGATGAAACAATTAAACTTTTCGGCGCCGAATGTCAAAATAACCTACTTCAGGGATCGGCATCAACCTTTTTCAAAGTATTTCCGTAAAGAAGGTTATATCTGCTTTTGCACGGATATTCTTGCATTGTTCAATGAGCTAAGACAGCCTTACGATGCAACAGAGTGGCAGTTGTTTATCGACAGCAGAAAAGATACATAGTTTGAAAGCAGTTCTGTTAAAACCTTGGAAACGAGAAACTCTCAATTCCAATTGGCCATATACTGACAATACAAAGAAATTGTACGAGGCAATGATCAAATTATTGAATCATATCAAGTATGAAGATCACGATTGAAAAGTTTGTTCCGATATAAAAGAGGTGGGCATGTTAAGAGGAATGCAAGGAGGATTTACCAAGTAATGCGGGTTTTTATATCTCTGGGACAGCCGCACTCGCACACAAAACTACAAACGAAAGGTGTGGCCAGAAAGAGAAAACATCGTTGTGGGCTCATACAACATTGCAAATAGAGCTCTGATGAAGAAAGAAAATATCATCCTTCCACCACTGCATATTAAGCTTGGGCTCTTCAAAAACTTTGTCAAATGCAAATTTTTCGTAGACATTCTCTTGCAAAAATCAAGGAAGGAACCTTTGATGATCCGCAAAACTGCTGAGAGATGAAAACCTCACCTCCTCACCTATTGCTACCAAATGATGCTGCGGCCTAAAAGTCCTTCCACTTGATTGTTTTTGCTGCGGAATTGAAAGCTACAAGTTAGCACACTAAAAGCTATTCTGACTGGAATATGTCGTGCCTGGCCTTCAATTCGCTTATGAAATCCGGATATGCTTCGCCAAATATCATCGATCACAATGTACTCGTAGTGTGTCCAGCGCGGCGCCCAGACAGTTGACAAAACTGAAGAATTTGGGGAAATGGAATTTGAGATAAGAGACAATGTTTTTCATTCATTGAAAAACGTTGCTCGTTATAAATTAAACCTTCCTTCACTCTCCTTTTGAAAAAACATCTTTTTTTGCAAAATTTGTAAGGAATAAACCATTCTTTTTGAGAAAATTGAGTTGGAATGGTTATGTATCGTGGAACACATTCAGAATTTTAACATGGCTTGTTAGATTGTCTTCTTTAAGATAAGCTTTGAACAGAATGTTGAGGTACTTTTTGAACACTGTTTTCAAATTTCCTTTCTGCTTTATTTTTTTGTACAAGTATCTACGTTCCAGTTGCAATATCGCACTGAATTGTTGGGATATTCTTTACAGAGTTGTCAGTTGTAAGTTAAAACCGTCAGTAGAATTTTTTGAGAACTTTTTTTTTTATTCGCGATACTTGCACTGGATTCTGAGAAATTTTCTATAGCGGTCATTAACAAGTGTCTCAAAAGTGTCGGTTAAAGATCGAAACAGTGGCTAGAGAGTCTTCTTAATGCTATTGTGTTCTGTTTTTGTGTTTCAAATGATTAGTTTCAGTTAATTCCAAGATTCTAGAAAGGGTTACGGGATGGATCTTCTTTTGTTCAAATGAAAATAATTTTTATTTCCGACAAAACATTTGCTACAAAATTCATTGTAAAGATGTTCCGTCTGCTATCAAAAGTCTCTGATCATATAGTACCAAAAGTTTTTTAATTGCTGAGATGATAGATCAAGGTTTCGTCGTATTCTGAAGTTGTCTGAGAACGAAACTTTTGAAAACAATGTACAGCTATGTATCTACTTACATACATACAGTACATATTCAAATTCAATTGCTAATTGTAAGTTTGGCCGTTTTTTTTCTTCTTCTTCAACTAAAACTCTACGGTTCAATGTAGCTCAATAGAATCACCTTGGAACCGACTAAAAAACAAAAAACCTCATACTCAAGTTATCGTTGTATTGTGCACGTGTGCGTATTTTGTGTTAGTGTTAGTTTTGTATATGTGTTTGCTTGTTTATTTATGTGCATTTTTTAAGACTCGCTTTAGAGAATGTCTCGTCGACGTCGCACAGTGGTATTTCGGCGGAAAAAAAAAATTTTTCGACCACTAAATTTCCAGAATGTAATGATGCAGTTTTATAGAGAAATGTTTCACCAAGAAAGGGTGCCATTAATACTTTTTCTATAAAGTAAAATTTTTACTTCGAAGAAATGTGCCAAACTCACTTAATGGTTGTACGTGTGAAAATTATTGGGGGTTGTCGTGAATCACGATTCCCAGGGAATTTGTTTGAACTGCAATAGAGAATGCACGGCAATCTGAGAAAATTCCCCGGGAATATTTATTCACGATAACACCCATTAACTTTTTTATGCAACTCTGTGTAAGTAAAAAAAAAATCCTCAAATTCCATGCAACTCATTAAATTCATCAATTTTCTGAAAAAGGTTATGTGATTTTCAATTCGAGTTTGCAAACTAGGTGAGGATACCTAATTTGAAACCTAAATTTAGAATAAAAACCAATACCTTAGATTTATGCACTTCTTAAAATAGGTCAAAGAACGTTTTTTTGAAAAAAAAAATCTAGTAAGGGTGTAACCCTGGCCAAACATTAAATACTCTACACTACAGTATTTTGAAAATTTTGCTTATATGGGAGGTACCACGCCCTCTTGTCCGAGTTCACCCAGTTTTTGCTCAAAGCTTGCATTTATAGTTCTTGATGTCTGAGTGAAATTTGTTGGATAATCTCAAAAAACGTTTTCAGTGTGGCGTTTTGAAGCTTTTGCTTATACGAGAGGTGCCACGCCCTCTTATCCGAGTTTGTCTAGTTTTTGCTCAGAGCATGCACTTACAATTCTTAGTATTTTTGTGTATTTTGGTTGCATTGTCGTGAAAAATACTCCTAAAGTTGCATTTTGAATATATTTATTGTATGGGCGGTAGGTGTGTCTGTCGACGGACTTCGCTCATTTTCAAACACTCGAGCTAGCTTTTACGGCAAAGCCATTGTACTAAATTTCATCGAATTATCTTGGTTAGATTTCCCGTAAAAAATATTTCCACAGACACCCAGCCAACCAGACAGACGGACATGGCTATATCGACTCAGAAGGTGACGCTGATCAAAAATATATATACTTTTCAATATCTGCCACGCCTCCTTCTCTGCGTTAAAAAATGGAAGAACAAAGTGAAAATACTCTGGGTTTAGGGTATAATCATGCAGCTATCGTTTTTAAGAGTCCGTCTAACTTTTGAGTTGGTTTCGGGATGAATCTAAATTTCGACCTGGTCAACTGTACGTGATCTAAAAGTTCAAAGAAAATATTAGCACTAACTATTCCAAGTATGTATCTGTGCGAAATTTGTCCTTTTCACACCACTGTGCGCGACGCACAGTGGTCTATAAGAAAGCGCTAGCCGGTCATAACTCCGAAAATTTGTGTATTAAAAGTAATATTTTTTTGACACAAACTTAAAGTTAAATATCTAGATAACATATTTCAAGTACCAGAATACCAAGAAATAATATCATTTCTGAGTTTTCGCGACTTAAACTTGATGAATTCAGAAAATGGTAATTTTTTCCAAAAATCTCTTAAAATATGTGAAAGTTTAAATGAGTGTATCTTTTAAACTAAGTAGTCTTACCTCATGAAACTTATTGTGAGAATAATCTGATTTATTTTCTAAAGATTTGCATACTTAGAAGTTAGTTTTTTTTAATACAAAAAGGATATCCGGATCATCACAAAAAATCTCTAATTTCATCTCGCAAATTTACGAATTTTGCACTCTGTGGACTGTAACTAATATGTTTCATGGAGTTGCAACGGCTATATCACTTAAGTGTGTAATATCAGGTTTTTTGAAGGTTCTACTCATTTATCTGACTCCCCCATCACTCCCCTTCATGGCCTACGATGAGTTTTTCTTCAGCGACTTTTCAATATTATTGCAACGCTCAAGTTTCGTAAAACTAATTACAACCGAAGTGTTTGAAGTAAAACAATAAAATTCGATTTCTGATATAGTATTAGTAGCATCTATTTATTTGTTGAAAATGGGCGTGTTCGGGTCAAGGGCACGCCCACCTCCTAAATAACCAAAAATTTAAAATCACTCTAATTTCGTAAATATTTCAAGTACAAAAATAATATTAAACATCTGAATTAATATAGTTAGCATTAGGTCATTTCGTGAAATTGAACGTGATCGGGTCAAGAACACGCCCACCTCCCATATAACCAAAAATTTGGAATCACTATAACTTCGTAAATATTTAAGGTACAACAATAATATTTAATATCTGAGTTAGTATTGATAGCATTAAGTCATTTGGTGAAAATGGGCATTATCGGGTCAAGGTCACGCCCACCTCTTATATAACCAAAAATTTAAAATCGCTATAACTTCGTTAATGTTTCAAGTTCAAAAATAATATTTAATATCTGAGTTAGTATAGATATCATTAAGTCATTTGGTGAAAATGGGCGTGATCAAATCAAGGACAAGCCCACCTTCCATATATGCCAAAATTTTGTCGTGATATAATCAATTTTTTAGAAAACTGTCCGCCATTTGTTTACAAAAAAGATGATACCGAATTCGTAATCAGCGACCTCAAAAACCCCTTTAGCCACAATTTTGTCGTGATATAATCAATTTTTTAGAAAATTATCCGGCATTTTGGATCCGCCATTTTGTTTAGAAAAAAGATGATACCGAATTCGAAATCAGCAACCTCAAAAACCCCCTTAACCACAATTTTGTCGTGATATAATTAATTTTTAAGAAAATTGTCCACCATTTTGGATCCGCCATTTTGTTTACAAAAAAGATGATACTGATTTCGAAATCAACGACCTCGACCTAAGCCACAAAGTTGTTGTGATATAGTCAATTTTTAAGAAAATTGTCCGCCATTTTGGATCCGCCATTTTGTTTACAAAAAAACAGATACCAAATTCGAAATCAGCAACCTCAAAAACCACCTTAACCACAATTTTGTCGTGATATAAACAATTTTTAAGAAAATTGTCCGCCATTTTGAATCCGCCATTTTGATTTTTAAAAAATTGTTTTCAGATTTAGAGTCAGCGACCCCCAAAACATGGAAATTGATATTTTTTTTTATAAAAATTACCAGGAAAGAGTTATGACCAGCTAGATAAGCATTCTAGACCACTGTGCGACGTCGTTGTCGTCATTCGGTGAATAATGAAAAAAAAAAAATATTTTTTTCTCTTTTTTCTGTTTGTTGCTGTTTTCTTCTGCTTCTTCTTTTTATTTGTATAGAAAAAGAAGCCGAAACAGAAATAGAAGGAAAAAAGAAATAGTAGTGACAAGCAAGATAAAAGACAAGCAGAAGAAGAAGAAGAAAAGAAAAAACATATTGATTTTTTGTTGTTGTTGGTGGTGTTGTTGTTGTTACCGTGTTTAGTGTTCTGCATGCAGGCGGCGGCAGCAGCAACAAACAGGGTGGCAGCAAAGCATGCGAGCATGTTGTTTGATAGCTGCTACGGCGCTGTTTATGCTGACGTTCGCGTCAACCGAACGATGACGACGACGTCATCATGCAAGGTGTTTGACGGCGGCGACTATGAAAATGAAAATTTCGAAGCAGTGAAATGAAACGCAACAAAATGAAAGATATGAAATTAAAATAAAAAAAAACAAAAATTATGTGCAAAGTGTTCTCTTGGCTATCATTAATTTTTTTGTTTTTATTTCGAATTTGAATTTTTGTTTTTGTTTTTTTCGTGTTTTTGTTTTTTTTGTTTTTTGCCTTTAAGAATGGGGTATGAAAATTAAGCTCCTTTAATTTGCTTCTGCATTTTTTTTTTTTCATTTTTCTTGTTTTTTATTTTTTGGGCTGATTTCCAGGAATGCCAAGACAACAAAATATTTTGTACTGTGTAATTATATGTAGATACCGAGTTATTTCGAGGGTAACATTTCTTATAACTTACAAAAACGTACATACGTATGTTTGCATGTTACCCAGTCTAAATTATATATTTGCATTCGAGCCATGTTTTGTTTTTTTGTTTGAATTTTCGTGTTTCATTGTTTTATTGCAACATGTTGCGTGGCTGATTTCGTTGTCTGGCAAGTGAGGCCTTTAATTTATGCGCTGTGATCTCGGTGGATCATGTAGAAATGTGTGGCCTTTTAATTTTTATTATTGGGTATTTTGTTTTCTCTCTACCTAATTTCCAATATTTTTAAAACAAATCAAAAAAAAAAAATCGAAGACTATAGTTTCGGAAATTGCGGTTTTTACATGATTCTAGACTACTTACATGTACAGAAGTGGAACTTCAGATTTAATTATTTAAATAACCATGTTCAGAGAATTTTTTTTTTTAGGTTTACGAAAATCGTGATTAGAAGAGATGTAGCACACAGTGTGACCCAAACCGTTGTTTTGTTTTACAAAAATTGATTCAAAAACATTTTGTTAATTTTAACAAATTTTTTCTTTTATTTTATACCTTCCAAATGATTATAAGTTTAAAAAAATGTATTCAGAAAGTTTCTTTCATATTTTTTGGATTAAAATATGTATACCTACCTCTTCTACCCTACGAGATATTGAAATTTTAACTATTTCTTGTATGGGAGGTGCCACGCCCTTTTCTTTGAATTCACTTAGTTTTCACCCTGAGCTTAGTTCGACTATTTCTAGTATCTTTACAGAATTCGGTTGCATAAACTTAAAATGTAGCTCGTGGGATTGAAAAAAAACGAAATTGGTAAAAAACACTTCTACCACCCATACAAAAAAATCATTTGGAATGCTATATAACGTGAGCGGGAATGGTTAGAACACCGGAAAATTATAAGATTCCTGGGACTATTCTGATCAACTTTTCTTTGTTCCATTTGTCGAAATTCGTTATTTTTGCTGTTATTTTTGAAAGTGGAATAAGTCGATAAAGAGGTAAAAGTAACACATATTTTGTGCCATAATAATCGATTATTTAACCGATATTATTTTTTTAACTTAACGCTATCAATTTCATTTTATAAAGTAAAATTATCGTGAAAACTGAACCCAATTCTAATCATTTCTGACAAAATGTCAGCCAATACATATTATGACATTACTTTTGCACCTTTATAGACTTACTCCAATAGCTCCGTTGGTTTTGCGAATTTCAAAAAATGGAACTAAGAAAAGTTGTTCAGAATAGTCCCAGGAATCTTATAATTTTTCGGTGTTCTAACCATTCCCGCCCACGCTGCATAGCATTTCAAATGATTTTTTTGTATGGGTGGTAGAAGTGTTTTTTACCAATTTCGCTTTTTTTCAATCCTACGAGCTACATTTTAAGACGAAAGCAGTATACAAAATTTCATAGAACTATCTGACTGACAGACGGACATGGCGCTATATCGACTCAAGAGGTGAAGCTATTCAAGAATATATATACTTTTCCACAACTGCCACGCCTTCTTCTCTGCATAACAAACGAAAGGACATAGTGAATATACCCTGAGTGTAGGGTATAAAAATGAAATAAAAGGAAAAAATGGTAAAATAAACTAGTAAGGGCGTAACCTTTGACCTGGCCAAACAGTGCAGCATTTTGAAAATTTTTATTGTATGGTAGGTGCCACGCCTTTGTGTCCTCGTTCACCCAGTTTTAGTTCAGAGCGTGCATTTATGTATAGTCCTTAGTATTTGAGTGAATTTGGTTGAATTATCTCAAAAAAAACTCTTTCAGTATAGCTTATATGGGAGGTGTCAAGCCCTCTTGTCCGATGTAACCCAGTTTTTGCTCAGAGCTTGCATTTATAGTCCTTAGTGTCTGAGTAAAATTTGGATGGGTTATCTTAAAAAACGCTTTCAGTATCGCGTTTCGAAGCTTTTGCTTATATGGGAGGTGCCACGTCCTCTTGCCCAAATTTGACCAGTTTTTGCTCATAGCCTGCAATTCATAGTATTTATGAGTATTTTGGTTGCATTGTTGTGAAAAATACTCCTAAGTTGCATTTTGAATATATGAGCTGTTTAGTTTGAAAGTGGCCTAAGTCCATTTCGAGGCAAAAGTAATGTCATGTAATATGAATTAGCTGGCATTTTGTCCAAAACGAATAAAATTGAGTTCTGTCCTTACAAAAAGTTTACCACATTGTGTGAAATTGATGGCATTATGTTTAAAAAATAGTATAGGGCAAAAAACCTATTATTACGGCCATTAATGTGAATGACATTACTTTTGTTCCGAAATGTACTTAGGTCACTTTCAAAATAAACGGCTCATATTTTTTGTATGGGCGGTAGGCTTTCGCTTATTTTCAATCCCACAAGTTAATTTTGATGAAGAAGAGAGCGCATCAAATTTCATTGCATTATCTTGCTCAGTTTTCCCAGAAAATGTATTTCCACACACACCCAGCCAGACAGACAGACAGACATGGCTATATCGGCTCAGGAGTTGACGCTGACCAAGAATATAGTATGTACTTTTCTATATATGCCACGCCTTCTTCTCTGCATTACAAACGGAAGCACAAAGTGCAAGAGGTGTAGGGTATAAAAAAATAACTGGCCCGCGAATAAAGAATAGAAAGTGTTTAACAAGCTGACCCGAAAAAATTCCGTCTTGGGCCTGAAATCACAAAAATGCCGAAAAATTATACCATTTTTGGTAATAATTACCAAACTGTTCCGTATTTTGGAAAACATTAAAAAAAAAATTATTTCAAAGACTAAACTTAACACCTTTTTAGAACATGCCAATAGTATTTGAGTATTCTTTGATACCATTTTCTGCCTACTTGCCCACGAAAAACGTATTTTTGAAATTTCATCATACTCTAAAAATCTAAAATTACATTTTGAATAAAATTTGTTGTCCAAAGGTCATCATAAAATTACGCAAGGAACAATTTTTTGAAACATCTTAACCCATTATATACTGTTTTTCTTAAGCTGAAGAACTGACATAAATAGGTGGTGATCGAATTTGTATTAGTTTACTTTTATAACTGAATTGCTATGTAAAAGGTGGTTATACAGTAAAACTATCTGTCTTGAAAGGAATATGTACGTATTTATATTGGAATACATATATGTAGGCATCAAGCACTTTTGTGTCAAAGATGAAATAAAAGTCAACTTGGAATTCGCAGAAAGAAAAAAAAATCATTTGCTATAAATGGACCTTGCAAAAAATACGAAGTTCGAAACAGAGCGCGAAGAATGCAAAAAAGAAAAGACAACGATAAAAATGATACAATAAATTTATTTTAAAATTCGATGAATCATCTTCATAAAAAAAAACTGGGGGAGAAAAAAACGTTAAACGGAAAAAAAAAGACTCTGAGCAAAAAATGCAAAACAAAAAAGACCAAATACGATCGGGGAACATGCATGTAACATGAGAGAAAAAATGTAGGGGAATGTCGTATAGGTTGGGACGGTTTTGTTTTTGGTCAGTGGATTGAAAAATTGTTAATTTAAATAAGCCAATAAAAAGGCATGGTTATCGGCTACAACTTTTTATATTGTAGAAAGGTTTTTGACATCGTGATGAAGTCAAAAGTTATAGCCATTTTAATGAAGACATCTTTTTTTGCCGAAAAAAAATTTACCGTATAAGTTGGGACACTTTCAAAAATCACAAAGTGAGCCAAAAAGTTAAGTTAATCTGCATGATATTATTTTTATTAGAATATTTATTGAAACGTCATGTTTCAAAGAAACAATTTGGGTAAAAATATATCATTCCGCCTAATATGATTCGCAGTTTGTACAGGTGAAGAAACTGTTCCGCATATTTTATATTTAAGGTACTTCTTGTGCGAGACACATGATACCATCAACGGATTGGCGTGCGAAGCAACTCTTTAAACCAGCTTTAACAATTCATCGTCATCAATGGTTGAAATGTCTTTAATTTTATCATTCAGTTTTTGGGTATACCTCGCCAAACTGCTTTTTGGGATTTTATAAGCTTTTCTGGTGGATGGAATGCTTTAGCCAATTTTATTTCCTTGATCTCTGCGACCAATGCATTGAAATCGGTAATTCCACGATCGGTTTTTCGTGCGTTAGTGAACATGCCAAACTCATGGCACCAAAATGCGTCACAATGCCTTGGAATAAAAAAAAGTGCTGTCCCAACTTATACGACATGAGTGTCCCAACCTTTACAAAGTTGCCATTTCGTGAAAGCCCAAAAATTATTTTTGCCACAACAATATATTTCAATTACTCTTTCACGCAATGAAAGTACACTGAATACAAGACACATTGAACGCACTTACATGAAATAATTGGTTTAAATTCGGCAAATTACGAACACGCAGAAACTATTGAAAAGATCTTTTTAATATGACAATTTACTCTTTGTTTGGTATGGACATAATCAACAAAAGTTCTTCGATCTTTTGCACATGAAACGTTGGGTTATAAACAAACTTTACTTCGACAGTTGAAACATAGGTGTCGCCAGTATCGGAAATTCAAGAAAAAAGGCTGTCCCAACTTATACGGCGTCCCAACCTATACGACATTCCCCTATAAAATTAAAATAAATAAATAAAAAAAAAAATTAAATAAAAATAAAAAATAAAGTGCAAGAACATTGTCACCATGCTAAAATCAACTAGACGGAAATTACATCAACAACAACAACAACAATGGTATAAAGTTTATTGTTGTTGTTTTTTCCAAAGCAACATGCATGACATAAGCTAAGCTCAGCTTACGTATGAATTGAGGTAAGCAAAAAGCATAAAATAAAACAAAAGAATAAGAAGAGAAGAGAAAGAAGAAGAAAAAACACCAGTTAAATACAAAGCAAATGGCATATTAAATAAAATTAAATTAAAAAAATAAGAAAAAGAAAAGAAAAGTAATGAAATTATTAGATAATTCAAAAAGAATTTTATGCCTGAAATAATGAGCAATTTAAAGGAAATCAAATGCGCTTGCACCTTAAGAGAGCGAAAGTAATTTAAGGGGGCGAAGGGGGGTCCTCAAGGGTAAATGTTTGCGTAAGAGACAAAGCAACGGACATGATACAAAAAGACCGGAAATGCTTTATCTGTTGTAGGTACTTTTATATACATATTTTTTTTTTTTCTTTATATTAAAATGATCTGTGTCTGTGTGTGTGTGGTAAACTTCCTGTGGGACTTCACGATAACAACAACGTGTGTGTGCTGGCTGCATTCTACTTATTATTTATGGAAGAACATTTAAATAGAGGACAAAAATTTAAATATGAATTTTTTTTTAATACCAACAGATACATATAAAACTAGAGTCTTGTAAAGGGTGGGTCATCAACTGGTTTCTATTTTAATAAATTGCTAGAAAATGCACAACGCTTGATATGTTCAAAGTTTGTTTATGGAAACAGTTTGATTAGTTAGGAATTATTCATAAATGATAGAAGCAAATTAATATATATACATATGGGTATTTCCACAGAAAGGTAAGCCATGAGCCCAAAAATTAAATCATCATATCTCTGAAACCATTAAGCGTACATGTATGAGATTTGGTACATATGTAAAAAGCACTAAGAGAAATAATGTGTACTGGAAAAAATGGAGTTATCACGCCCCCACGAAGAACACTTCATCATATCTCTGAAAATATTTAACGCACATGAATGAGATTTGATAAATGTGTACACTAGGCCGGGTCAATTTGTTCGGGAGGCAAAAAATTGGCAAAGAGTATAGCAACAAAAAAATCTATGGAAAATTTTAAAAAACTTTGCCCAAGAAACCATGGGTCTAAAATCAATATCGCGCCGCCGTAAGTTGCGTTGAAGTTTTGTATGTAGTACTTTAAAATACAATATGAAAAAGAAAAAATTAAAATTTTTTTATTCTTGTTTCATATAAAATTATTAAAATTATTTGAATTTTTTGTTTTTTTTTATTGAATTTTAAAGTAATACATACAAAACTTCAATGCAATTTTCGGCGGCTCGATATTGACTTTTGTCGCATGGTTTCTTGGGCAAAGTATCTTAGAATTTTTCGTAGATTGTTTTGTTGCTATACTCTTTGCCACAAAAAAATTTGACCCGGCCTAGTGTACACGCTCCTAAAATAAATTCATAATCTATGAGATTTGGTACACATGTAAAATGGATAGGGACAAATGACATCCTTTGGAAAAATTGGTGATGCCACGTCAACTTAACAAGATTTTCAATCTAAAATTTGTATGGTGGAAAAAATGTCCCGTTCGACACGTCCTGTGCAACCCTGATTAAAATAAAAATTAAATTAAAATCAAAACAATTTTTAAGAGACATCAATGCACAACGTTCTTAAATTAGTCACATTCAAATGTTGCTTCAGATTTACCTGAAATCGTCGATATTTAATGTTTGGTCAGGCCAAAGGTTACACCCTTACTAGTTATACTTTAAATGTGTTCGACGGTCACGTGCGACACCATGGAAATGCCCATATGTATAAGGGGTATATCACATAAGTCAACGAAGATTCTTATAGATTATAGAGGAGGCCTAGACATCCTAGGCATCTGCACCGTTTCTATGACATAACTTAGTAAGGACTTACACCACTTATACAATAAACAACACAAATGTTACTCATACGCCATGTTGTGCATGGTTTAATGGGAAACAATTTTGAAGTGGTTATAACTTTTGCAAATACTACGATAAATTGTTAATATTTTTTCATTTTAATGATAAAACCTTATTCTTTTAGAAAAGAAACTTTGTGGAATGTGCCCGCAATGCATGGACCAAATTGAATATCTCGAAAACCAAAGGCAATTCATAATACCTTTTTTTGATCATTAAGCTCAGCTTATTTGAATAGTGTTTGTTTAGTTGGTATTAATCAGCAGCAGGCTGGAGAAATGGGCGATACCACCTACCCCATAAATATTGATCAGTCATATCTCTGAAACTGTTTGACGCCTATGGAGATATTTGATAAATACAACATGCATACATCATACATCCACCCCCATATCAAAGAAGTTGGGTTGACAAAATTAAATTACTTTAATGTCTTCGTAAAATGACAAAGAAAGAGTTCAGATTGCTCAAAAAGACTCATACTCACAAACGAATATGTATGTATTGTATTTTATATCAAATATACAATAGTTTAAAATCCAATTTAAGAAAAAACACAAACTGTGGCACAAAAATGACTTCAGTCAAGTTCAATTCGAGTATAAAATTACGAAAGATCCCAAATGCTTAAATGCTTTGCTGGCTCTTTACGAAGTTGCTTTTCGTATTTATTTTATTTAATACTGTTGTTGTTGTCGTTTTTTGTTTTTACTTTTTTGTTGTTGGGCTGACTGGTGTCGAGAAACTGTCTTATCTTATCAGCGCATATGAAGTAAGTCGATCTGTAACGGTACTCGCAGGCAAACATTCATTCGGGCAGATACGTAGATACGCACAAACAACAACCAACTTTGTATCGCACGAATTCGATGGAAGCGAAGCCAGCAAGGATGGATGGATGTTGGCGTTGGCAAGTAAAAAAAAAGAAGAAAGAAACCCTTGTTGTTGTTGCTGTTAATGTTGTTGGGTACTTTTTACGTTACCGTCGTCGTCGTAGTCGTCTTTCTGTAGAGTCACATACAGTCATATATGTAAGCACTACATAGCTACCTTTATATTGTATGCTAGTACTATACTCGTATGCATTTCATTACATACCCTACATACGGCGCGGTATATATTCACTTAGGATAGGATAGGATAGGATAGGATAGGATAGGATAGGATAGGATAGGATAGGATAGGATAGGATAGGATAGGATAGGATAGGATAGGATAGGAAAGGATAGGATAGGATAGGATAGGATAGGATAGGATAGGATAGGATAGGATAGGATAGGATAGGATAGGATAGGATAGGATAGGATAGGATAGGATAGGATAGGATAGGATAGGATAGGATAGGATAGGATAGGATAGGATAGGATAGGATAGGATAGGATAGGATAGGATAGGATAGGATAGGATAGGATAGGATAGGATAGGATAGGATAGGATAGGATAGGATAGGATAAGATAGGATAGGATAGGATAGGATAGGATAGGATAGGATAGATAGGATAGGATAGGATAGGATAGGATAGGATAGGATAGGATAGGATAGGATAGGATAGGATAGGATAGGATAGGATAGGATAGGATAGGATAGGATAGGATAGGATAGGATAGGATTGGATAGGATAGGATAGGATAGGATAGGATAGGATAGGATAGGATAGGATAGGATAGGATAGGATAGGATAGGATAGGATAGGATAGGATAGGATAGGATATAGGATAGGATAGGATAGGATAGGATAGGATAGGATAGGATAGGATAGGATAGGATAGGATAGGATAGGATAGGATAGGATAGGGTAGGATAGGATAGGATAGGATAGGAAAGGATGGGATAGGATAGGATAGGATAGGATAGGATAGGATAGGATAGGATAGGATAGGATAGGATAGGATAGGATAGGATAGGATAGGATAGGATAGGATAGGATAGGATAGGATAGGATAGGATAGGATAGGATAGGATAGGATAGGATAGGATAGGGTAGGATAGGATAGGATAGGATAGGATAGGATAGGATAGGATAGGATAGGATAGGATAGGATAGGATAGGATAGGATAGGATAGGATAGGATAGGATAGGATAGGATAGGATAGGATAGGATAGGATAGGATAGGATAGGATAGGATAGGATAGGATAGGATAGGAAAGGAAAGGAAAGGAAAGGAAAGGATAGGATAGGATAGGATAGGATAGGATAGGATAGGATAGGATAGGATAGGATAGGATAGGATAGGATAGGATAGGATAGGATAGGATAGGATAGGATAGGATAGGATAGGATAGGATAGGATAGGATAGGATAGGATAGGATAGGATAGGATGGGGTGGGATGGGATGGGATGGGATAGGATGGGATAGGATAGGATAGGATAGGATAGGATAGGATAGGATAGGATAGGATAGGATAGGATAGGATAGGATAGGATAGGATAGGATAGGATAGGATAGGATAGGATAGGATAGGATAGGATAGATAGGATAGGATAGAGGATAGGATAGGATAGGATAGGATAAGATAGGATAGGATAGGATAGGATAGGATAGCATAGGATAGGATAGGATAGGATAGGATAGGATAGGATAGCATAGGATAGGATAGGATAGGATAGGATAGGATAGGATAGGATGGGATAGGATGGGATAGGATAGGATAGGATAGGATAGGATAGGATAGGATAGGATAGGATAGGATAGGATAGGATAGGATAGGATAGGATAGGATAGGATAGGATAGGATAGGATAGGATAGGATAGGATAGGATAGGATAGGATAGGATAGGATAGGATAGGATAGGATAGGATAGGATAGGATAGGATAGGATAGGATAGGATAGGATAGGATAGGATAGGATAGGATAGGATAGGATAGGATAGGATAGGATAGGATAGGATAGGATAGGATAGGATAGGATAGGATAGGATAGGATAGGATAGGATAGGATAGGATAGGATAGGATAGGATAGGATAGGATAGGATAGGATAGGATAGGATAGGATAGGATAGGATAGGATAGGATAGGATAGGATAGGATAGGATAGGATAGGATAGGATAGGATAGGATAGGATAGGATAGGATAGGATAGGATAGGATAGGATAGGATAGGATAGGATAGGATAGGATAGGATAGGATAGGATAGGATAGGATAGGATGGGATGGGATGGGATGGGATGGGATAGGATAGGATAGGATAGGATAGGATAGGATAGGATAGGATAGGATAGGATAGGATAGGATAGGATAGGATAGGATAGGATAGGATAGGATAGGATAGGATAGGATGGGATGGGATGGGATGGGATGGGATGGGATGGGATAGGATAGGATAGGATAGGATAGGATAGGATAGGATAGGATAGGATAGGATAGGATAGGATAGGGTAGGATAGGATAGGATAGGATAGGATAGGATAGGATAGGATAGGATAGGATAGGATAGGAAAGGAAAGGAAAGGAAAGGAAAGGAAAGGATAGGATAGGATAGGATAGGATAGGATAGGATGGGATGGGATAGGATAGGATAGGATAGGATAGGATAGGATAGGATAGGATAGGATAGGATAGGATAGGATAGGATGGGATGGGATGGGATGGGATGGGATAGGATAGGATAGGATAGGATAGGATAGGATAGGATAGGATAGGATAGGATAGGATAGGATAGGAAAAATTTATGAAATCTTTGTTAAGAAACCCTTTAAAATATCATAATGAGAGCGAAATTAGAGTTAATACAAAAAAATTTCACGCTGATACTATGTGCAAATGGCTTATCCAACCTTTAGACAAATTCAAACACAAGAGTATAGCAGCTCCTACGGAAAAAAAAAATTAACACGCTTTATAAGGAGTTTGGTTAAATGCAGAATAATCGACTTTCACATAAATGTTGGAATTATTTCGTGCAAAATAATGCCAAATTTGGCCAAGAGATAGTGTACACTCTCCTTTAACCATATACATGCCTCAAAACAAAGTTATTTAGATTTTAAGACGCTCAGGTAAATTATTTTTATGCACCTTGTAGGGTATTTATTTTTTTACAATGCCTAAGATAACACCCTTAGTTTATTTTATACGAAAATTTTTCGTGGGGTGTCGAACTTATCAGAGTTTTACACATGAAACGAATTTTCAAATCGATTTGGCTTGCTTTCCTTGCTTTTCTCCTTTCAAGTCATAGCGGCGCGTAATATTGTGCTCTCCGTTTGTATGTCCGTCCGTCTGTCTGTCTGTCTGTCTGCCCATTTGTCGTAGCTACATAGCACGCAATCAGGCGCAAGCAAGCAACCCTTCTTTTTGCTCCGATATTTCAATGTTTTAAAAACACCCCGCCTAAATTCAACTCGACGCAACTAATTTCAAATTCCGTAAATTTTTGAAATTTTATCAATGAAATGCAAAAAAAAAATATAAAAAAATGATTGCGAATAGCATAAATTCTACTTTGTGTCAACGCAAAAGTTCAAGGGAGCAAACGACAAAAAAATTTGCGTGACTCTGCTGGAAAATGCAAAAATAAATAATTTTGAATCCTTAAAACAAAAAGAAATTTCTTACCCTCGAAAATGCAGCGTAACCAAAAAAAGGCGTTGATTTTTCGGTTGCTTTGGTTAAAATTTGTTGTAGTTTATTAAAAAAAAAATACTAAAAATATACGTAAATTTGAAATAGAACAAAATAAAGCAAACCATAGAGTTATAGAAAACCCTATTTCTTTCTCGTTTGTTTCCACTTCATTTGACCCTTTTCGTGCGATGGTCAATAGCGATAAGATTTTTACATAATCACATATTTTAGACCTTCTCTAGGGTAAACTCTAATAAATTGTGCCTTCAAATGCTGTTTCCTACTACCTGCATGTACTAAGTGTATGCAACAAAGTATACACTCGAAAAAAATGTATTCTCAAAACTAATAATCCATGTATTTTACTCCACGCAAATTGAAAAAACTGACTGGAAATCTTTAGTCACATTTATTCTTCATAAAACTACGTAGATCTCTTCTGACAACATAACTGGGTAAGTGGTGAGACAGCTTATTGGACGAAAAATATATAAAAAAGTGCCCAATATCGGGTTTAGGAACAAAAAACTAATCTTCTTCTATAAATAACATATTCATTTATCCTGCCACCTGCATTTTCATTTGGAAAACCTGTTTCATCAAACATATTTCATCATATTCCTAAGTAAACATTTACTTGTCAAAAATCTTGTTTTTTTAAATATTAATACCTGTCAAATGGTAGTTTTTGCCAAGTTTTTTCCGTTTTCGGTCAAAAAAAATGAGCGTGTTAACTAAATATGTATACATTTTAAAACGTTAATAACTCGAAAGCTTTATAAGCTAATTTGATGAAATTTGGAAGATAGGTGCAAAACTATATCACGCACTGCTCGAAAAATTGGCGCAGTCAAATCAGTGCTACGCCCACTTTTTGAAGATCATATTTTTGTAAAATTCTTATTTCTTTTTGATATAACAAAGTTGGATTTGAGTCCAAATACAATACAATTTCATTAGGTACAGAGTTAAAAGTTTGTTCCGGAATCCATGCGATTTCAGTTACTTTTCATTTCCAAAACTTTTTGATGAAATGGTGAGAAGCACGTTAAAAAGTATTAGGATTGTTTTTTTTGGATAACGGGATATATAAAACCATATTAACTGAAGAGCATGTTATTTTCTATAAAAAGGCTGTCATCTATTAACATATGCAATTTTGAGAGAGTTGGATCATTTAGTTTGTGTTTGATAATCTCGTTAATTTTAACAAAAATTACAAAAAAATGAATTTCGAGTGCTGATTATGCATTATTATTTTGAAGGAATACAAAAATTGGAAAAACACTAAGGCTGGACCGATCTGCATCATTAGATTTTTTGATTTTTTTGATTCACCCAAGGGTCCCCCCTAAAGTGCCGGAAGTGTAAATAATTTTTTCGTTTTTTCGTGTTGTCTACGCGTATCATGATTTTTTTTTTCTTACAACCCTTAAGTGGAAAACAAATTTTTTTACTCAACGGTCCCCCTCAGATGACGGAACTAAAAATTAAAAATAATTTTTATTTTCGTTTTTTTCGTGTTTTCTACGCGTTTCATGACTTTTTTGGACATTTTAGAGGAACAAAAATTTTTGCACCAAGGGTCTACCTTGGATGTCGGAAACAAAAATTTATAAAAAATTTTTTTCCTATTTTTCGCATTTCAAAAAAAAAACTTTATCATATCTCTGAAAATATTTAACGGTATTTAGTGGTATATGTATTAAGAGTATCGGGACAAATAATGCCCAAGGAAAAAATGAGCGGTCTACTACCTTAAAAAAGTCATATCTCAGAAACTATTTAACGCTCAGAGATAATATTTGGTACGTAAATAAATTGAATCGGGAAAGCTTGCATTCTATGATTTAATTTAATTAGAAATGCCCCGGCCTCTGTGCAAGAGAAGATGTATCCAACGGGAAGAAATGAAGCTGCTTCCAAAAAGAGCGCAATAGAAACACATCTCTGGTAGCATACAAAATTTTTCAAATTCTATTTTTTTTTTTTATTGCCTATAAAAGTTCATAAATCTACCAAAAGTTACAGAAAAAAAGTAATTTTTGTGAAACGGAACTTAAAATTTTGAAAAACTTCCACGGAAGCGTATTTCATATGCTACCAAATGCGTGCTTCGACGGAAGCGTATTTGAAGCGAATTTCATGTGCTTCTGAAGATGTGCATCTCCGCTAGGACATGCTGTGTTAAAAAAGATAAGCAGTGAGAACAGCACTGGAAGCAGCTTCTTGCTTCCCTAGAAGCGCAACTGAAGTCGTTTCAATGCGCTTCCGTTTCCCGTTGGGTGGTGACGCACACTACCATTTGACAGATAGTATATATTTTCTGTCAGCTCTGAGTTTTTTTTTTTTGAGATTTTATCCGTTTTCTTATCTTCTCGTAAATTGTATTTTAAATGTTCTATATGAATTTTGCACCAGTCTTGTCATATTATTATTCGAGTCTTTACTGTTGGTTAATATTTTCCATTGCCTTTAATTTGGGACAAATTACCGAAAAAATACAGAAAATCCGAAAATTTTTAGTTTTATTCAAATTCAAAATTATTGAAAATTTTCTCTGTGTAAATATGTCCGATATACACAATGCAACCCATCGTGCTCGTCATCATAATCTACAAAAGCAACCTAACATAAGAAGTAGAAGTGAAAGAAGAAGAAGAAGAAAAAACAAATAAATAAAAAAAATTAACCTTAAAAGGGAATAACAATTCAAGGTGCATTGCTTTGTTCTGACTTGCTTCGAAGTAACAGAAAACCCCTATTGTTTATCAAAGGAAACAACAAAGAAAGAACCTTAAAAAATATAAATCTCCTTCAAACAGAAATAGATTCAAAAACAAAAAATTTGGAAACCTTTCTTTCCTTTTTGACAGCAAAAAAAAAAAAAAAATCAAAGCGAGTTTCCGCGCTGATCCCCTCGTCCTATATTTCATGATCATTGTTTGCTTTTAGGAATTGCTGTCTATCGGTATCAAATTCCAAGGATACAATTTGTTGCATGCTCTTTCGAACAAAAATGTAAGCAACTAAGTTAGAAATGATGATAACGTTTTGTATTGATTTTTTAATAGTGCCCAATGTTGAAAAAAAAAAAATAAAAAAACCAAAAAAGGGGAAACTAAAAAGTGAAACATTCCTCATAATGTCATTTTGATCTGTTTTATTTTTAAAACTCTAACAACCTGTTTTCTTGAAATTTGAGCATAAACTGTGTAAGAAGAAAGCCACACAGTATGTGCTGTGTAAAAATTTCAGACAGAAACAGATATTTTCAACTGTAGCACGCAAAATATTTAGTTATAGGTTAATTGGCATATTGCCAAGTAATTCTCTATATGTCAACAACATAAATGTCAAAGCACAATGACATTTAAAGCCATTTGCAAAAATTATGGTATATTAACATTATAACATTACTTTTGCCTCAACAGTACAACATGTCGTATGATTTGCATTTAATTTACCTGAAACACTGTTTATTGAAAACACAAAAAATATCCAATTCAGCAGAATTCATCGTCAAAAGTCATATAGAAAATGCGAAAACTTCAACACCAAATAACATTGTGTTGGCAGCCCTATTTCAAAAGTTGCAGCTTTGCAGATATGAATATTTACATTTGGCTCTCTGTTTATTTATTGAAATTACGCTCATACAAAGCTACAAATACAATGAAAACTAACCAACACAGCCATAAAATGTATTCGATATATTGCTGAATATCTTCAGAGAGAGAGAGAGAGTTAAAGTAAAAGAGAGTATACAATAAATTGAATAGAGAGCGTATGAATAAAGCGCGTTTTGTTAAGGAATCTGTTTTTCAAAAATTCAAATCTGCTACGTTTTTACCACCAAGAGAAGGTATGTGTACTATGGGTTTTCAAAACAAAAATTGTATTCATAATTAATTTTTTGAGTCACGGAAAGAGAGATCACATTCATCACAAAGGATCGCATTCCATGAAGACGTTTCATTTGGGCCCTATACTTCAACTAGGAGCTATAGGAGAATATACATTTTTCTTACAATGTTAGCGTCAATCATGCGTTGTCACTACTCCTGTTTCCAGAACCATCAAATGTAAGTGTTTTAAAGAGAATTTAAATAATTTCAATGTTATTTAAATTCAACAAAAAAAAGTTTTAAGCTATCGATAAAGTTTTTGAAAAAATTCCTAAAATGTTGTTTTCATAAAATTCGCACATTTCGTTTATTGGGAAAAATACTAACTGCCTGCTTGCTGCCCGTAAGAATTTTTTTTAACTACCAAAATTTAAAATTCCTGCAATGGCATTTGAGAAAAACTCTTCAACAACGACTCATACTCACAGACACAGTCAAATGTAATATACCAGCGAGAATATCCAAAATGGGTGATTACTATAGCATTGTAGCGAGAAAATTGTTGCGGAAGTAATCTAAGAAAATGAAATATACAGATTATAAAAAAAACCACCCAAAATGGAAAGGAAAGACGCTGGAAGATAACTGGGAAAATAATTTGTTTGTGTTCTAAAAATATATAGTCCTTTGTTATTAACGTTTAAATCAGCTAGAACCAAGGGGAATAGAAGAATTTGTATATTAAGCAAATATAGCTCTGATTTCGAATACAGCCTTACAAAGAATCATTGTATATGGCTCAAAATCATCAGGGTAGCAAATCTTAAGATAGTTTTTTTCCAGAGCTTGCATTTAAAGTCCTTAGTATTTGAGTGAAATTAAGTTGGACTCTCTCAAAAAACTCTTTCAGTATAGCACTTTGAAACTTTTGCTTATATCTGAGGTGCCACGCCCTCTTATTCGAATTCGCGTAATTTTTTTTTTTTCAAAACTTGCGCTAACCATTCCTAGTATTCATAAATATTTTGGTTGCATTGTCGTGAAAAATACTTCTAAAGTTGTATACAACAAATACATGTATTTTGAATATATTTTTTCTATGGGTGGTAGGCGTGTCTGCTGACCGATTTCGCACATTTTCAATAAGATGAGCTAACTTTAACTACAGAGGCAGTGTACCAAATTTCGTTAAATTTCGTAGCTTAGTTTTCTCAGAAAATATATTTCCACGCACAGACAGAGAGCCAGACAGACGGAAATGGCTATATCAATTCATGAGGTGACACTGATATATATATACTTTTCTGCCAAGCCTCCTTCTTTGCGTTACAAACCCTGTGTGTAGGGCTTAAAAAAGCAATTAACTTTTTATTTTTAGTATGCAGTCTCATCTACTTTTCTACGCTGAATCCGACTGCATCCACAAAATTGTCAATATGCCTGCAGGGTTTCTTGAAGTTGGAGAAATGCTGTTTTACAGGACAAGGCGTTATACTATTTTTTTGATAGTACCAGATAGCCATACCAAGGCCCCATACCATCTTTTACAGCGAAGTCAACATAATCAGAACAGTTAACTTTAAGAAACATAAGAAGAATGCTTAGTAGAAATTCGCCAAGCAGGCCCGTGATTTTTGACGTGGTGACGAAAATCAAAAACGAATATCGCAATGCAATCTACTAAGTGGTAGAAAGCCACGACACAAAAAATTTTGAAAAAAGTTACTTGGTTTATTTACAAAGCACGATTAAAAATTGAGGTATCATTTTATAGAAAAACTAATTTGTCGTAAACTATTTATTGAAAGTTTTTGAAAATTGAGCTGGATGCAAGAAAACAAATACGATCAACGATAAATAATAATTATAACGCGTTTTTGTTAGTTTTTGCTAATTTTTTATTGGTTTTTTATAAGCAAATGCTCATTTGATCCAGTTCTCCACACGATAGCTTAAAATTTTTTTCAGAAACAAAACCCCTCAAGTCCTAAGATACACAATCCATTAAAACATTTTCGTGCCCACCCTTATCAATATTGTCATATGGCCTGCAGGTCAAGAAAAACAGTTTCGGGGAAATAAAAATATTTGTGTCTGGTCAAATCGAGGGATGTACCATTCCAAAAAGTTTCATTGCACGGTGCTCTTAAACAGTCGATAGGTTTTTTGGCTATGTGGAGAAAATCTGTGAATGGGGTTTCATTTGTATTAGTTTAGTGGTCTGAAAAATGCAAACCCCGAAACCGTAGCTGATCATCCCCGCGAAATATCGCAAAAATACATATCCCATATAAAAAATAAAAAAAATCGGAAAAAAAAACGCAACAAACAAATATCAAAATAATTATATTTAATGTATTTTGCAATGCTGAATCTGAATCCGGCCTTAAAATTGCTATATCTCATACGGTTTTTGAGATATCTTAGTCTAAACAAGGAAAAAAGACCGTTTTTGCTATATTTTTAAGCTATATAACTAGAATATAACACATTCATACGCAAAATTTGATACATTATCTAAAATTTCCAGTCTTTTTCTTTAAAACCACATTTAAATTATATCAATAGCTTAATTTTTCTCCGAAATATCGTAGACTGAAATAATGACAAAACACGTTTTTTGCACTTTTTTAACTTTTTAAGTTAGGATATCTCTGAAAAAATTAAAGATATCGACACTATTTGAATTAAGTTTAGAAGATTGATTAGAGCTTTCCATTTCTGCATCAGAATTTACGGATATACATCCTGTTATATAGCTCCAAAACACAGCAATAAAACATAGCATCGGCTTTTTTTCCTTGTTTAGGGTAAGATATCTCAAAAACCGTATGAGATACAGCAATTCTAAGGCCGGATTTGGATTCAGCATTGCAAAATACATTAAAAATTAATATTTTTATATTTGTTTGTTGCGTTTTTTTTTCTGAATTTTTTTTATTTTATATGGGATATGTATTTTTGCGATATTTCGCGAGGATGATTAGCTACGATTTCGGGGTTTGCATTTTTCAGACCACTTAACTAATACAAATGAAACCCAATCACAGATTTTCTCCACATAGCCAAAAAACCTATCGACTGTTTAAGAGCACCGTGATTGCGATCGATAATGGTTGACCCAATAATTGGTTCGTTCTCTAGCAGAAACAGTCATATGTAATTTTTCTTGGTTTTACCTGTCTTAGTTCGACAGCAAAAACCATTTTGAATTTGAATTTCGGTAAAAAAAAAAAATCCTAATGGGTGTATTTACGTTCTTGAAGAAATACACACAAAAGCATAGACTTCCACGCGCTACTACAAAACCGACTGAGTGAGAGTCACACACACAGACGCTAAGATACGTACATACCAAACATTCACAGATACTCGCTCCCATGCTCAACTCAGAGCAGCACCCACACACACAAACACACACACATGCATACACTATGACTGCCTTAAAATACGAAATATTTTTCAGTACGAAGAATGAAAAAAAAACTTCCCATCTCCACTGCACTCTCCGCAAAACGACGCCCCATAAAGTAGCGCAATGTTCAACAACAACACCTTATGGCCGCATCCAACAGATACTTTATGGTACGTAGCGCACCAAAAGCGTTCGCATTCATTGCACACAGCACAAATCGGCATGAAATACTTGATACTTTTTGGTGGCGAACGCACCAAAAAGTATCCCATTCGACTGCTAGCAAAATGTCTGCGCTCAAAAATCGCATATCTACTGGTGCGCCGCACCATAAAGTATCTAGATATGTCAAACTTACTTGTG
Source organism: Calliopum simillimum (assembly GCA_951812925.1). NCBI lineage: Eukaryota > Metazoa > Arthropoda > Insecta > Diptera > Lauxaniidae > Calliopum > Calliopum simillimum. The sequence continues at coordinate 104,838,682 of OX638370.1, forward strand.
TGTACACATAAATGCGATACTTGCTGGCGTATTGGAACGGGGATAGAGATCGAGGCAGAAAGTAGTGAATTTGTCGGATACATAGCGAGTGTATCTGATGAATGCGATTTCTGATGGTGCGCCGCATGTAAAGTCGATCCAGTGTTTGTGCGAAATGCTGCCGTTGTTCGAACGACTTTTGTACGACAGAATCACTGGCTCGGGTGTACACTATGGAGCGCTCGTATATGTCACACTGGTATAGCAAGTATGGCTGCACGTTCAGCGGCAGCGGCAGCGGCAGCAGCAATGCTCAGAGCTCAGAGTTGAGTTGAGTTGGTTGGGGGTACAGGGAGCCATGCTAAAGAAACAGTGTTCTGAAGCACAGTGTATGCTTTGTTGTTGTTGTTGTTTTCTACTTGATTTTTTATTTTTTTTTTTTTTTTGCTGTACTCACATTGAAGCTTTAAGAATTTGAAGGAACTTGGTGGAACTGGATATGTTTGATGAAAGAAGAATTTTGTTGCTTGGGGAATGTGCGCGAGTGTACAAAATGTTAGAGAACGACACCAGTGTATTTGTAGTTGAGGATTTTTTTCTTTTTATTTTAAAGAAAATATATAACTTATAACATTCAAAAAGCATTCCGTTAAAATTTCCATACCATGGAAAATACTCGGTATTTTTTTAAAATGAGATATTCCATCTTGGCCGGCCGATTTATTCTAGTTCGGAAATCTGTTATTGATTTAATACCAAATTAACCAAGCTAAGAGCTGAGTAGAAATTCGCCAAGTAGGCCCATAATTTTCGACAAAGTCTTGAAAAAAGTTAATTTGATTTTATGCAATGCATGATTGAAAATTAAGGTATCATTTTACAGAAAAAATAATTTCTCGTAAACTGTTTATTGAAAGTTTTTGAAAATTGAGCGGGATGGTAAAAAGCAAATACGATCAACGATAAATAATAATTAGAACGCGTTTGTTCAAGTTGTACTAGCTAGTTTTTTATTGTTTTTTTATAAACAAATGCTCATTCGACCCGGTTCTCCGCACGATAACTTAAAATTTCTACCGAAAACAGAAGCCTTGAAGTCCGAAGATAAAGAATCCATTAAAACATTTTTGTGCCCTCGTTTATGGTAAATTATATAAAATATTGTTTGGTGCAGCGCACAGTGTTTTAATGAAATTCTTGTGTTGGAAATAATAACAATTTTTAACTTGCATGAACGCAACGTTTAGCGTGCAAGCATGAGCCTGCAAACGCGCAGCTTGGGCGCCTAACAATATTTAATATCACTTACAATAAGGACGGGCACAAAAATGTTTTAATGGATTCTTAATCTACGGACTTTAAACCTTCCGTTTCTGAAAGAAATTTTAAATTATCGTGTGGAGAACCTGGTCAAATGAGCATTTGTTTATAAAAAAACAATAAAAAAATTAGCAAAAACTAGTACAAACGCGTTCCAATTATTACGTAGGGTACTACAATACTTATATTTCGGGAATAGCAAATAATAACAAACATTTTTAATTCAAAATGGCTTTATTGTTTTTCAAAATATTCCCCTTGATGATCAATACACTTTTGCATTCGTTTGAACCATTTGTCATAGCAGTTTTCCCATTCCTCTTGAGACACGTCCAAAACATGGGTTTTGAACGCTTCGTCGCTCGTAAATCGTTGACCACGCAGTTTACCTTTGATGTTCGGCAACTAGAGGAAGTCATTGGATGCCAAATCAGGACTGTACGGAGGATGAGTCATCAATTCGATGTTTTGACTGCTCAAAAATTTACCTTTTTCACGAGATGTGTGAGAGCTCGCATTGTCATAATGGAGAATGATTCGTCTTCGTGGATTGGTTTTACGAATTTCTCCGAAGACTACCGGCAAACAGTGGCCACATGACCCATTCGAACGAAGAAACAGGTGACCATTTGCTTCGCTGTGCTTCTTCTTCCACGAACAACTTTTGTTGGATTTAGCTCGTCTTGGAGTACCCACACGGTCGATTGCTGTATTGTTTCCGGCTCATACGCATATATCCATGATTCGTCACCTGTCATAATCTTATACTCGTCTTTTGAAGCAACATGGTTGAATTTTTTAATCATTTCCTTACACCAAACGATTCGAAACTTTTTTCAAGCGATTGATAAATTGTGGGGTTTCCAACGAGAACAAACGGTTTTTACAACTAATTCATGCAAAATCGAATGTATTGGAGTGGAACTAATGTGCAACGATGCTTCTATCTCACAATATGCCACATGACGATCTTTCATTATCAGTTCATGCACTGCGTCGAAGTTTTATGGCACAACAACAGATTTTGGACAACCTTCACGGAATTCGTCGGTGACCGAACTCCGACCACAATTGAATTCACTATACCAACCATTTACTGTGGTTTTTGATGGTGTTTTATTGCCATATAAAGAACTGAGTTTATCGACACATTCTTGTTGACATAATCCACGTCGAAAGTTGTGAAAAATAATCCAACGAAAAACTTTTCTTGAAATTTCCATTTTTTGGCCAAATTGATTTTCTTAACTCACTGGAAACAAAACATATAGCACTTGTACATCAAAACGTTGTGAGTACGTTTATGCTAAAAAATGTCAAACTTTATTATGGTGTTGTCAGATTTTAGCCATTGATGTTAGTGTTGCCAGTTCCCGAAATATAAGTAGTGCCCCTCGTATTTATCGTTGATCGTATTTGTTCCGTTTTAACCATACCGCTTAATTTTCAAAAACTTTCAATAAAAAGTTTACGAGAAATTAATTTTTCTGTAAAATAATACCTCTTTAGAATGCCTTCTTTAAGTTGGTGTACATAAGTTTTTCCAAGAGCCACGAAGGCTGCTTCTTTTCTAGCTACGAGGCTAAGAGAAATAAGTCGCCAGAACTGCTGTCGGACACGTTCTAAATGCCCCTTTGACACTCAACCAAGCTATACTGAAAACCCTGTCCAGCTTATTCTGAGATTTTACTGGGTCCACCTTTGGCCACTAAGCTAATGGAGCATAAGTGTAACGGATAATAAAATACATACATTACAAAAAGATCAAATTTTTATATAAGAAGTTAAAGTCATTCAATAATGTTCTTATATAATTTTCCAATTTCCCATTCATACAGACTGACCCTGTAAATTCAGTTGAATTCAACTCAACGTACGTACGCATGTAACTAAGTCTGTGCGCCAACATGCTCATATGTTGTACTGTGTGCTGTGTGTGAGTGTACAAAGCTTCCAGCTATTGTATAGTACATTCGTTTGTTCGTCAATTCATCTAACCGTCCGTCCGTCCATCTGTCTTTCAGTATGTCTCTTCACAGATGTTTGTATGTACGAGAGTATATCTTTTTTTTTCTTCATTCTTATTTTAGTCTGTCCTTCAGTGCGTTCGATGTTGATTTAGAGTTTCAGAGTTTCATTTCAGTTCACTCTTGTACGGTAGATACCAAGACCACGATATCGTTGCTTGAAATACTTTGCCTTTGCCTCCTAAGTACCAACATTAGATGTTTCTACATCGTATACTCGTAGGCATAGTGCGCTCGTAGGTAAAAGACAGATAGCCAGACAGCGGGACATGCACCGAAAGTAAGAAAGACTGACTGACATGCAGTTTTCTTGTTTTTTCGACTGATTATTGCAGCATATTCCAAAATTTGCTGTTCAGGGATTAGTAAGAGAAATACTTAAAAAAAAAGTTTCCGGAATTCCAGTATTTCTTTTTTAAGCACTTGTATTTTGTAGCAGGTTGTTGAAGGAAACATCAGTTGTTATTTTTTTAAATAATTTTTTTTTAATGATTTTTTTTTTAGGATTCGATAGCAATTGATTTTGTACCTGAAAGTACAGACAGTTTTGAGACCCTATAAATTCAACTGTAAAACAAAGTCCGTATGTCCCGTCTCTTAATTCAAAAACATCATTCGGAAATGCATTTACTTGTTTGTATCTATAAGCTCCACGCTCAAGAGTTGTGCGCCAGTGAATGTCTACAAAGGGGCACTTCCGACACCAACACATGCATTTATTAAGACATCCTAGGGACTCTCAAATCAAAAATGAAGTTTTCAACCCAAAGCTAGTCTGGGGGTGCTATGAACTTCTCAAAGCCTTATCCAGGAGTAATGACGTGTCTTTAATCTGGATAGTAGACCATGAGGGACATGAATGACAAGAGCAAAAGGGCAGATTACTTAACCAAAAGAAGCGCACTAAATACATTCATAAGCCCAGAAACTTTATGCGGAGTGATCAAGAGCTTTAAAAAAAACTTCATTCGGAAGAAAATAGCCAAACGTATTAATATGGAATCAATTTCAAACCTCAACGACGATTTATATAGACTCAGTCACGAGTACTTGAAACAGCAAAGAAATACCTGCTCTGCTGCGCTTAGAAGCAGAATTAGGTATCTTATTGCCGAGATTTTAGATCCTTATGACCTATTAATCAAATGGCAGTGATGAAATTTATAGATGGTCTGAAAGAGTTCTGTTAGGGAAAAAACTGTGCAAAAGAACTTTTTAGCTCGCATGGAACTCCAGAGCCTTTGTATTTATAATCACTCAAGAATGATCAACCCATGATGAAGTACTTCAAAATAGAAACTTAAACTATTCATTAGAGTGCTAAGAGGGTAAATTAATTAATCACCTAGTAAAACTATTGTAATTATCTACTTGAATGACTCTCATGGATTTCTTGGAGAAAAATAGGAGTCTGTGAGGCACATCTCACAGGCAAAACGGAATGAACTTTTTATTTCTTATATGTGATCTGGTCAATGAAAAAGAGGCTTACGTACGAAAAAAAAAAAATTGTGAAAACAACTGGAAAACAACTTTTAAAGGTCAATTTATGCGAATAGGCAAAAAATTGGAAAATTTTTTTTTTGACACGTAAGCCCCTTTTTCATAGACCAGGTCACATACATATGTAGTTTTTGAAGATAAATCCGACTGGATACTCAGAATTGTCAATATACTTGCAGGATTTCGAGATATCGTGGCTTAAAGTTGGAGAAAACGCTGTTTTCAGGCTATAGTGTAGCTACAGAAAAAAGTGTAATTCTTTTTTTTATGACATCGATTAGCCACACTGTTCCTTATCAAAATATAACTTCGTACTTTGCCAATAAGACTCATGTTTTTAAAGTTATAATCCTCTGAAGAGTATGCATTTCAGCCCCATACAAAAGACGAAATATTGTGGGAGCGTGGTATTGTCCATTTTTTTATCTCAGGGCCTTCCCCTTATTGGCACTAAGATATGTGAAACCCTACAGCAGATTTTAACTCATTTTGAGTGTTTTTTGGCAGTAATCGGTTTCTCGATACTAATGCATAAAATATCGTCCTTTGTATGGGCGCTGACACACCTTCTCTTCAAAGGATCATAACTCGGGAAGAAAGAGTCCTATTGAAAAAGTTTCGTGGCATATTTTGATAAGAAAGAGTGCCACTAATCGCCATAAAAGAAAGAATTTCACCTTTTCCTGTAGCTCCGCCATAAGCCTCAAACTTCAAGCAAGGATATCTCGAAAACCCGCTGATATATTGACAATTCTGATGATAAAGTCGAATTCAGCGTCAAAAAGTACATAAGGCTGCATATAGGAAACCCCGTGGCAAATGTCATGAAAGAATAATTATGAGTCACTAACGACAATACTATGGCATTGATGACATTCAGGGTCTTTTCCATATAAGTATGTTTTTCATGACAATTCCATACAAGTGACCAGGCTGTCGTTGATGACTTTAGATGACATAGTCATGCAGGGGACATGAGCGACACAATGTATATTTTTCACCCACGTCAGGTAAATGACAATGACGTGGTATGTCATCAACAGCTTCTGAATGACAAATTCATGTAACCTATTCCTTTGCCAAGCCTAATCCTTTTCAATTTTACATAATTGTTGGGTTTTGTTTATCAAATTATATTAAGGTGTATTAAGGTAATAAATACATTTACTCGTAAATATAAAGGACTCTCAGTTACTTCTTTTGAATTTATAAGCTAAAAGTGCATCACTTTCGTTTTCTTCGTTGCCTAAGCTTAGTCGATCTCTTCTTAACTTCATAATATGTAGCTGCTTGAACTTCGGCCACAATCTCATGAAATGTACTATTTCCGGATGCCTCTTTCCTCTATAAAGTACTAAACAAAAAGTCTAACATTAATGTCTTTTAATAATAACAAAATGATAACAAAATGATGAACAAATATTTATGTAAAATAAATCTTTTCACTATAATTTAAATCACAACTTGCATGACAAGACTTACAAAGAAAACGATGAAATATAATGAAAAAACGATTAAAGATTTGTATGAGGCTGACGCTTGCATGAAATTTTCTTATTTGAGTCATGTGTTGAGGAACATATGCATGACAATGACTTGACAGTGACTATGTCTACAATGTGTCGATTGTATGTCGCCGAAAAAATGTTAGTGAAGGTTAAAGTCACAGATAAATCACTGAAGATAATGTCTTGAAGTCTGCCTGTTTTATATGTACATGTGTGCCATTTCCCAGCATTTTCTTCAACAGTGTCACCAACTACACTATTTCCAGCATGGTAATCAGCAGTATTACTACAACATTCAATGCTACAAGATCCTTGCTTAGGTACAAATGATCCTTTGTACAAGTACTACTCGTACATGTTGTATAGCAAGTTACTTTGATGTTGTCGTTTGCTTGATTGTTGTTGTAGCTGTTGCTCCTTAGTTCTTTCTTCTTTGCATTATTGTTGCCAACATCCTTCTTTGTACAAATAATGACAAAGTGTTTTGCTTGTGTGTGTGTATATATATGTATAGAAGAGTAAAAAAAATACCATCATTCCATACAAACAGGAAATGCGCTTCTTCATTCTGATGGGAAAAAATTGAAAGCAAAAAAAAAATCACAAAATTTACTTTAAACACTTAAATATTTCCAACGAAATTTTAAAGTGAAATCCTTTCAAGGATATCTTCTTCGTCTTTTTTTTTATTTTTTTTGAGACAATTGGAATACTTGCATTGTCGTACATGTCATTTTTTTCGTGAAACTGTTTGGAATCACGTTTTTTATATGGTGTTGCCATATTTAAGTATGATTAATTGTTTTCGGTTTCCTTGAAAACAATTAGCAGTCAATTTATTATTTTTTTCTTTTTCTACAATGCGTTAAGGTCCTTTGATTGTGAATTTATAGAATATCATTTGATATTCTTCATGGAGCAAATTGCAGTTTAAAAATTCCCTAACTTAGTTCTCCTTGTTGTTTTCCAATAAAAAAGGATGCTCTATTCTTTATCGATTTTTTCAGTACTTCTCGATTATTGCATTACTTCGTGAATTTTATCGAACTTTTTTTATAATTTTTGGCTTTTATGTACAATAGTTTTCTATATTTAGACTTTTTTCATTTTTATACTTTTCGGTATCGATGATTTTCCATTTTATTTATTTATCAAAATGGATAAAATTTTGCAAAAATGTTCTATGCTTTCTAGATGTCTTTCGATGCGATAATGACTCTAAGATGGGCTGCTGTCCCTTGAAGGAGGACGGATGTTTCAGAGTAGCTTTAGGCAGCGAATTTTTGAGTACATGTTATAGTTTAGTTTTTGCTTCAGTCAGTTTTCGCTTCCAGCTGTGATTTGTCCTTCCCTTGCTTAAAGAACTATTACTACTGAGGCTGTAAGCCATGTTTTTTCAGGGCAATGATCCACGTAAGTCGATAGCATTTTATCAGTATCATATGAAAAGACTTTATTTGCTTAGTTAAGAACTTTATGATAGCGTCATACACAATTTTCTCCATATTTTACAATTTCTCCACGATTGAGTTGCTTGGTCAACGACAGTTTTAAAGGATAAATAGATTTTTTTTTTAAAATATATATATATTTTTAGCACTATCCTTAAAATCTAGAAATTTCTTGTCTTTGATGATCTCTAGTAAAATATTTCGTAAATTATTTTTGTAGAATACTGTAGCATATTACTTATAACAAAATTTTCAGAAAAAGAGGTCACAAAGGTACATAAGAATTAGAGATAAAGGGTTGAAAAGGCTAAATTTTTTTATATAATTGGACTGATATTTATGTCTATCCATACTGCCACCGAAAGGTTTGAGTTTCCCCATTCCATGAGCCGAGAACAACCCGAGACACAGCATCATGTAAAATTGTTGATTTCAAGTTATTAAAATTTAGGGTTTTATCTGCCTTATGCTAGACCATGCGGCATCTATCGGATCCGAAAATATTATATTTGCAAGGCAACTAAAACCCTAAATTTTTATAACTTGTCATGCATTGAAGTAAAGATATCCTAAGTCCCTGTAAAGTTTAACATTAAATTTGTTTCAAGTGGAGATACTCTACTCTAATGAATTGTATCTAGGAAAATAATGACCAAATTGGAAAAAAATAAAAGGTAAGGTTTAATGAACTACACTACCTCACAGAGAAAACAATATTGTCAAAAGTGGTAGAAACGTTATTATTTTAAAAACAACGCGACCCAAAGTTTGAGCATGGGTCGTTTGAGGCTTTTACAACGTTCGTTAGTGATTTAACAACGCGCGTTGCTAAATGAACAACAAAAAAACTTTTTTTATTTTTTTTTAAAAGTAAAGGAATACGTAGGGCACTACTTATATTTCGGGAATAGCAAATAATAACAAACATTTTTAATTCAAATGGCTTTATTGTTTTTCAAAATATTCCCCTTGATGATCAATACACTTTTGCATTCGTTCAAACCATTTGTCATAGCAGTTTTCCAATTCCTCTTGAGACACCTCCAAAACATGGGTTTTGAACGCTTCAACTGCTTCTTCGGCACTCGTAAATCGTTGACCACGCAGTTTACCTTTGATGTACGGGAACGTGAAGAAGTCATTGGGTGCCAAATCAGGACTGTACGGAGGATGAGTCATCAATTCGTTGTTTTGACTGCTCAAAAATTCACCTTCTTCACGAGATGTGTGAGAGCTCGCATTGTTATGATGGAGAATGATTCGTCTTCGGGGGTTGATTTTACGAATTTCTCCGAAGACTTCCGGCAAACAAATGGTCGTGTACCACTCAAAATTGACCGTTCTACGTTGCTCAAATGGAACAGTGGTCACATGACCCATTCGGCCGAAGAAACAGGCGACCATTTGCTTCGCTGTGCTTCTTCCACGAACAACTTTTGTTGGATTTAGCTCGTCTTGCAATACCCACACGGTCGATAGCTGTTTTGTTTCTGGCTTATACGCATATATCCATGATTCGTCCCCTGTCACGATCTTATACATGTCTTTTGAAGCACCATGGTCGAATTTTTTAATCATTTCCTTACATCAACCGAAGCGAGCCTTTTTTTGAGTGATTGATAAATTGTGGGGTTTCCAACGAGAACAAATGGTTTTTACAACTATGTGTTCATGCAAAATCGAATGTTTTGAAGTGGAACTAATTTGCAAGGATGCCTCTATCTCATAATATGCCACATGACGATCTTTCATTATCAGTTCATTCGATGTTTTGTGGCACAACAACCTATTTTGGACTACCTTCACGGAATCCGTGGTGACCGAACTCCGACCACAATTGAATTCACTATACCAACCATATGCTGTGGTTTTTGATGGTCCTTTATCGCCATACAAAGAACTGAGTTCGCCGACACATTCTTGTTGACATAATCCACGTTGTGAAAAATAATCCAACGAAAACCTTTTCTTGAAATTTACATTTTTTGGCCAAATTGATTTTCTTAGCTCACTGAAAACAAAACAAATAGTACTTGTACATCAAAACGTTGTGAGTACGCTTATGCTAAAAAATGTCAAACTTTATTATGGTGTTGCCAGATTTTAGCTACTGACATTAGTGTTGCCAGTTCCCGAAACATAAGTAGTGCCCCTCGTAGGGACGGGTGTGGGCACCATTTTGTTTTTGACTCATATCTTTTGACCAAATGTTTATTATGCAGACTTATAAGTAACAATGGAAAGCTAGAGATCTTAGCTGACTATTGATGAAAAAAGTAAATTTATTTCGTCAGTTGAAAAAATTATATAAAAAAAATAGTGAAGTGATAAAAAAAATTTTGGGTCGGTTGTAGGCACCCTTAGAAAATCGGCTAAAAATGGGAAAACATGAGTTCGCAATCGAATGGAGAAGAAAGCAAAATTAATTTATTTTGGAAACATTGACTTAGCACAAATCCAACAAATTCTGCTCAACGGCTTCAACAAAATCAGCGTCACTGAAAACGTCTGGATCGAACGGCATCATGCCTGTTGTCCTGAAACCAGACTTGATTGTCTTTGGCGTCAATACCAGAAAAATTTTTTTCCAGTCTAAGCCGGCTAGATGACGTAATTTCTAACCCTTTCTGACATTGCTCTTTTGCCAAGCATGAATTTTTTGTACCAATCCATGCCCTCCATCTGCTCCTTTGTCCACTTATCTGGAAACTCAATAGGGATATGTTTTGCAAAGTGTTATGCCACCTTAACACCCACACTTAATGAAAACAACTTTTTTTCTGCGATATCTTTTAAGGGCCTATTGGTTCTTTGCTTTCCACTAAAAAAAGCGTAAAAAGGGAAAAGAACACCATTTAAATTTGTTATGTTGACATCCACAACGATATTTCAGTATATCACACGCATTTAATAAAAAACTAGTAAGGGTGTAAATTTTGGCCTGGCCAAAAAATAAATACCCTACACTGCAGTATTTTGAAAAGTTTGCTTATATGGGAGGTGTCACGCCCTCTTGTCCGAGTAAACCCAGTTTTTTTTCAGAGCTTGCATTTATAGTTTTTAGTGTCAGAGTGAAATTTAGTTGGATTATCTCAAAAAACTCTTTCAGTATAGCATTTTGAATCTTTTGCTTATATGGGAGGTGCCACGCCCCCTTGTCTGATTTCACCCAATTTTTGCTGAGAGCTTTCATTTATAGTTTTTAGTGTCTGAGTCAAATTTGGTTCGAATATCTCAAAAAACGCTTTCAGTATAGCGTTTTAAAGCTTTTGCTTATATGGAAGGTGCCACGCCCTCTTGTCCGAATTCGCTCAAATTTTTCAGAACTTGCGCTTACAATTCGTAGTACTTATATGTATTGTGGTTGCATTGTCGTGAAAAATACTCCTAAAATTGCATTTTGAATATAATTTTTGTATGGGCGGTAGGCGTGTCCGTTGACCGATTTTGCTCATTTTCAATCCCCCGAGCTAACTTTGACGACGGAGGCAGTGTACCAAATTTCATTGAATTATCTTGCTCAGTTTTCCCAAAAAGTGTATTTCAACACAGAGCCAGCCAGCCAGCCAGCCACCCAGCCAGCCAGCCAGCCAGACAGACGGACATGGCTATATCGACTCAGGAGGTGACGCTGATCAAGAATATATATACTTTTCTATACCTGCCACGCCTCCTTCTCTGCGTTACAAACGGAAGGACAAAGTGAATATACCCTGGGTGTAGGGTATAAAGAGGGGTGCCCACAACTGACCCAATTGGGGTGCCTACAACCGACTTTGACAGCTACTTTGAAAAGCAATAAGCAAATTCTGTTATGTGAGTATTTTGGTTGGATTCGGTTTGTAATCACAAAATATAATAAATTTACATGCATTCAGCTTTTCGATTGATTCACTTCGTTTTATCGCACTTGGAAAATGATTGAAAAAAACTTTTGTGTTGACTTTCACTTATTCAAAAATTGTTTTCTTCTCAGCACAAAGCAAATGCGTCTGTTTGCTCCGGTATATTTTTTTGATATTTTTTAAGTCATTTTTAACATTTTTGGATCCTCTCAAATGTTCATAATTGAATCCCCGGCTCATACAATTTATACCCCTTAGCAAAATATAAAACAATTTGGAAAGAAATTACTGGAAACTTCATAACCTTCATTTTAATACCTTGTATGATCAAATCGAAAATTTTTGACTTGCGATACGACTTAGGACATAAAGCTATAGAGGGTGCCTGAAAAAATTAGAAAAAGTTTAAAAACTTATATGACTTGGTCTATGAAAAGGGGGCTTACGTGCGAAAAAAAAAAATTTCGTAAAAACAGCTGGAAATCAACTTTTAAAGGTAAAAAAAATTGGAAAATTTGACACGTAAGCACCCTTTTCTGGTCTATGAAAAGTCACATATAAGAATGCTTTGTAACTTGTGTAATATACACTACCGGCCAAAAGTTTAGACTCACTTGCTTTATTTTGGAATCTTTCAAAAATAGTACCTACTTAGTGAATTCCAGCGCACGCTTTTCCATGTGGCAAAATAATTGTGGGGTGCGGATTCGTTTTTCAACAGGATAACGATCCTTTACAAATCCATCCAAATTTTGTCGAAATGATAAAGCCGCTAAAGAAAAGCAGAAGGACCTTAAATATATGGAATGACCTCCTCAGTCGTCTGATTGTTACCCGATCGAGTTGTTGTGGGACGAGTTGGACAGAAGTGTAAGAAAAATGCAACCAACCAATGCAAAACAGTTTTGGACATTTTTAAAAACTTGTTGCAATCAAATTTCGACGGAATCTTTACAAAAACTAATTGAAAGAATGCCCAGAGTGTGTGCTGCTGTTCTTCGAGCAAAAGGCGGATATATTGAAGAATCCAAAATATAAAGAAATACTGACAAATATTTGTAATTTTTGACATGTTTTGTACAGAAAATTATTTTTTTTTTTTTCCTTAAATCATGATAATAAACAGAAATAATGGTCTAAAACTGTATTTCCTTTCCATTTCATGAAAATTCTTAGGTGAGTCTTAACTTTTGGCCGGTAGTGTAATTCAATTTGTTTCAAGTTAATTAGAGCTTTTTTTCTTTTTGTTAAAGATTCATGCATAGTTTCTCAGAAAATGTAAAAAAAAAATCTTGCAATTGCACCTGTTGTCTTTCGTTAAACTGGACATATCATATGTTAAAGTTTTCATTAAATAAAATAAAGAAAATAAATAACCGAATTTAAAGATAAAAAATTGAAGCTTCCAGTAAGACCCCCAATGAATAGAATTTCAGCACAACCCCGAGCATTAGAGTTGCTTTACTGCAATGTAATTTTTCAGCATTTCAGAGTCCAAAATAAAAAAGGAAAAACCCAGACAAAGTCACCAAAATGTGAAATTCCCAAAAGACGTGAATAGGACATACGTTACTTACATTCAAAAAGCTACCTATGTATCTAGATATACATTTTAAGCAAAGCCGAGGAAAAAAAAACCAAATAAATGAATAAAAAAGAACAGAAATTCACACGCATTGCTTTCTTTTAATTTTTCGTATGCAGGATATAAAAGTTTCCCTTATTTTCACATCCTTGGCCTGTACATTTTCCTACTTATAAACTTTTTTAGCTAAGGAAGTGGGTTGATTTTTTTTTATTAGATATTGTTGTTGTTGATGTTGTGTTTGTTGCAAGTGTATTTCTTTGTACGTTCATTTTCATTTTCTAGATGCTCTAGAATGAAAAATTGCCCATTGGGGAATTTGTTTGATTTTAACATGCGAAATTATTTTTGTTTAGAGAGAGCTGTGTTTGGTCTTCGGGGGGGGGGGGGGGGGTGAAGCACCAGCATGAATGTATGGGCTTTTACCAGTTAAACTGACGGCAATGAAGCAACAAACGTGCCCAGCAAATAAAGAAGGTTTTTTACCGAAACAAATTCACTTGGCGCAGTTGCAAGCAGAACATTCCATTAAATGTTGCATATTTTTAGGCGTAAAGAAAGTAAAAAGCGTGCAAAATAACCCATAACATGCTGTTAAAATTGCAAAAAAAAAAACAAAAGAAAAATTTGCAAAAACAAAAACAAATAAATCGCGCAAAGTTTTCATGGTCAAAAGCGGTAATTCAAAAAGCGTCTTACCTGTGGCGCCAAACGACTAGCGGCCTTTAAAATCGTTAAAATATTTTCATTGCATGAAGTCGTTTATTTTTTTTTTGCGCGCTCTCTCACTCTCGCCCTCTTCTTTTTGCATATTAAAGAAAATACAAAAGAAAAAAAATACAACAACAACAACAATAAAATATTATATCATGAAAATGTAAAATAGTCAGGGCAAGGGAATACAACAATGAATGACGACAACGGCAACAACAATAGTGAAAACTCCAAACGTCAGCATGTGACCATCAAAAGCTCAGCGTGGCCCCAAATGTAACTTATAGATACAATGCCTGCTATGCTACTCTATAGATACTATTGTACGTTATGACAACAAGCACACAAACCCCAAGCCTGGAACGGCTTTGCTTTGTATCGACAAAGACACAGCACAACGGACGACTAGAAACAGCAACAGCAGCAGCGCTGGGGCTCAAGTCAAAAGGTATTGATGGCTCCTATGGGTAGAGTCTGTTTAGTTTAGTTGTATTTGGGCGGGGGCGATTTTTGTCAGTAGCGTTTCAAGTAGCAGCTGAAGGCCGTCGCACAGCATAGAAGAAAGTCACAAGCAATTGAAAATTTAAATTAGTGCATACAGACATACATATGGACATGGTACATGCATCGAAATTAGAAAAAAATTACACAAATTTTAATATTTAGAACGTAATATACATGGTGGCGCAAAAGTAAGGTCATAATGTGATTTGGCTCTGTTTTCACAAATATTTTCTTTGACACCCTCTGCGAATATCCTGTCTTGGCCAACAGAAGAAAAAGGTTTCTCGACAACAAAATGTTATAATTCATAAGCTCTGCAAGATGGCTTGAGCTCAGACCTGCCCTATCTCGATAGTCTTGGTAATGGTGATAATGGCCAAAAATATTGGTAAATTCACAAAATGTTAATAAATTCGAAAACTTTGATAATCTCGAAATATCTTGATAAAGTCAAAAAAAAATTCTTAAGGTAGAAAATTTTGAAATATGTAAGTATTGATATATGGGTGATTCTCTTACGAAGGAAGAAACAAACAACAAAAATTTTTTGAAAGCAACTATCTGGCAACTCTAAAAAATTATGTTGGATTTTTATACCCTACACCCAGGGTATATTCACTTTGTCCTTCCGTTTGTAACGCAGAGAAGGAGGCGTGGCAGGCATGGAAAAGTATATATATTCTTGATCAGCGTCACCTCCTGAGTCGATATAACCATGTCCGTCTATCTGGCTGGCTGGCTGGCTGGGTGTGTGTGGAAATACATTTTATGGGAAAACTAAGCAAGATAATTCAATGAAATTTGGTGCACAGCCTCCGTCGTAAAAGTTAGCTCGGGGGATTGAAAATGAGTAAAATCGGTCAACGGACACGACTACCGCCCATACAAAAAATATATTCAAAATGCAATAATAAGAGCATTATTTGCAATAACAGAAGCAAAATACACATTAATACTAGAGAAAGTAAGTATAAGGTCTGAACAACAACCAGGCGAATTCGAACTAGAGGGCGTGGCACCTCCCATATAAACAAAAGTTTCAAAATGTTATACGGAAACCTTTTTTTGAGATAACCCAACCAAATTACACTCAAACACTCGGATCTATAAATGCATGCTATACGCAAGAACTAGGTAAACTCGGACAAGAGGGCGTGGCACCTCCCATATAAGCAAATGTTTCAAAATTTTATAATGAAAGTGTTTTTTGAGATAATCCAACCAAATTTCACTCAAACACGAAGAACATTAATTGTAAACTCTGAGCTTAAAGTAGGCGAAGTAGGATTAGAGGGCGTGGCACCTCCCATATAAGCGAAAGTTTCAAAATGCTATACTGAAAGATTTTTTAAGAAAACCTAACTGAATTTTACTCAAACACTCAGAACAGTAAATGCAAGCTCTACGCAAAATCAAGGTAAGCTTGGAGGAGAGGGCGTGGCACTTCCCATATAAGCAATTTGTTTTTATAATCTCCTAATAATATACTTGAAATGCAGTGTAGGGTATTTAGTTTTTGGCCAGGCCAAAGATACCACCCTTACTAGTTCTGAATTTTATTTAAGCGTTTAAAGACAAACATTTTATTTTAATTTTTTAAATATATTGTTTAAAAAATACTTTAAAAAACATATGGCAACCCTGAAAGCTTATGTTTATTTTTTAAAAATGTTCCAGAAGTTCTATACCTTAAGTAAAAAAAATACAAAAAATAGGTGGGCACAAAAAAAGGCATGTTTTGGTACATTTTTCAAAGGTCTCGCAAATTCATCAAAATTTTTAAATGTTTTGATGTGCCAGGAGACTGAGGTAAAAGTCAAGTGACAAAGTTCAATAACATATTTTTTAATAAAATTGAATATTGATTGCAAAATTTGACAGTTACATTGCACGACTATTGATTACATATCCCATTTCTAGTGTAAAAAAGACATGCCAGAAGGCTGAGGATTTGGCACTTTAAAGTTAAATTTTCGTATAAAATATCTTTGGGATCGAGCTAATTTTCGGTGTCATGCTAGTAGTAATATGGACGTTTAGTTTTGATCATAAATCAATGAAATATTGTTACAAAAAATTGTATTCAATCAGGTAAGCTGCAGAATATTCCCTAAAATGGCATCAAACTGTGCTGATTGTGTGGCACAGTAGAACAATATGGTGAAATAAGTAAGTAATAAAGGAAATATAACACTTTAAAAATGTTTTGCAAGTATCTAAATGTTTAATATATTTAAATTTTGCCCAATGCATTATGCAACCCTATATATTTTATGTGTAATTTTATCTGGGAGTAATGTTGCTGTTTGCATAAGTTTTAAAATTTATTTTATCTACAATAATAATTTATGGGAATTTTTATATAAACTATTTTACAAAACAAATAAAGGCTTTCTACATACAAACATACATACATATATTCAAAATACTTGCATACATTTGCACTTATGTACATAAAGTGTGTACATACATATATGTAATACATTAATTATATACATTGCAATTTGGTATATAATTTTGCAGTGGCAAAAGCGACATACATATGCGTAGATACATATGTATCTCTTAGTTACAATGCGTATCTTTTCATGCTATGCATTATGTATGTGTGTATGTATTTTCATATAGAATTTAACAAATGCAACGTCAGGCAGGGGGGCTGTACGTAAATACAGTCGAACGTATGACATTGTTATGCATTCGACGAGTATTTATGCATGCGTAGGCATTTTGCTGCCTACGGCTTGATTTATATACCTTTTGTCATACATACATATGCTCGCTCATACATAGTATGTGTGTTTGTACATATATTTATATACATAATACTCATATACATATATTTGCGCAAATAAATTTTATTATATTGCAATCAAACTACGTTCATGAAGTGTTGCGTTGCATTTAATGCACATCAACATCAAATGCTCGCCGTAGAACGAACGTTCAATGCATTCGATGGATGCACTTTATGCAACAATTTACGCACACATAAGCATTAAAATACACCGAGCAGAGAGGGGGTTGAGCAGCGGACACACAAAAACGCACATAACTATGTATGTATGCTGTACAAATTTAATTCGGACATACCACAGAGTATGGGGTCAAGTAGTTGTGTGGTTTTATAGGGCTTTGGATTGGTCAGTACCACGTCATATATTGATTCATCATTAAAATCAGAGTGACAAGAACTTTTCTTGGACGCGTTTAAAAAATTTAAAGGAATATTTAAATTTTACAATTATCGTCAAAAAAGATCATCAGCTCATGAGAAGTAAGGGTGTTAACTTAGACTGCATTATTTTGAACATTTCGCTTTTACTTGTACAGGGGGTTCCACGTCCTCTTGTCCAAATTCATTTGGTTTTCTCTCAGATCTTGTGCTAACTATTCCAAGTTTCCGAGTGATATTAGCTTCCTGTTTAGTATTTCGAAATTTTTATTTATATGGGAGGTGCCACGCCCTCTTGTTCAAGTTCAACTCAAACTCAAACCAAATTGGAATGAATACAAATTCACATCAAATTTGGTACAAAATTTATGCAACAACTTCCTATACAAACCGTTTATACTTGTTCGTATAAAATTTATACAAATAAAGGATTAATACAATTTACACTATTTTGGTTTAAATTTAAAAGTATTACCATACACAGATCTTTTATACTATTTTTGTATAAATTTTATATAGAAGTTCATATAAAAGTACTTTGAACCATTTTATATAAAATTTATATTGTGCTATATAAACCAATTTTACAAATTTTCGAATAAATATTTTGGAATTAAAAAATGATATTGATACTTTAGTACGATCATTTGGGAGAATAAAATAATGTTAGGTGCCTGCAAAGTTTTGCGGGATTTTTGCAATTGAGTTATTTTATAGATTTCGATGTGCTCTTTTAGAATTTCAACTTTACTGCCTCGAATCATATTCGCTTGCGTCGCCATATTGGAAAAATGGCGTCCAAAATTAGTTTTTTACAAATATCTCTTTAACGGAGAAATATATTGTGGCGTAATATTGTAGTGCGCATGATGCAATGTTCAATTTTGAACGATTTTCAAGAGGCGATATTTCATGAACGGTAAGTCGGACTAAAAGACAGTTCGAAGAGACCTATATAGGGAATTGAACGTTCTAAAAAATGTGAGGAAATATTTTTTTTCCAGATCAAACTGTTTTGGAGATATTTTGAAAGAAGTTTTCTATATATATATAGTGCAAGTAATTCCCTACAAACAAGTATTTTCACTTTAAACGTGTTACTCACCGATTATGAGTTTTCGTAATTTTAAGCTCAACACGTCACTGTGCCTATTCATAAACGGCAGGCACAATTTACAAATTTTTTTTAAATTTTGAATAAGGATATCTCCTGAGTTGTACGAAAACAATTTAGTGGTAATTTTTATAGAAAATCTTATAAGCTACAATATTATGCTCAAAACTTTTCTCTAAACGTAATTGTTAAGGAGATATTTGTATAAACTAATTTTGGACGCAAGCGCAAGCGAACAACGATTTGAGGTGGCAAGGTTGAAATTCTGAAAAAGCATATCGAACTCATTTGCAAAAATCCCGAAATACTTTCCAGGTAAAACTACCTAATGACTTTACTACTTCTACATATATAAAATTTATACAAAAATAGTATAAGAGACTTTTGTATGATGATACTATTTAATTTAAACCAAAATAGTGTAAATTGTATTAATACATTATTTGTATAAATTTTATACAACCAAGTCTAAAATAACTCATTTGCAAAAATCCCGGAAAACTTTCCATTCTCTCTATTCTCCTAAATGATTGTACTATGAAGAAGCTTAAATAATTTTTTAAAATGAATATCGACAAAATGTTAGGGAACGCCATGTGGAATACTTTGCACATTTGTTGTTGTTTTTGCAAAAGCGGCATATAATTTAGTTTTATTATATATAAAATGACAGAAGTGACAAAGAATTTATAAGCCCACATGCACACACACACACACGTACACATGCATGTGCAACAGTGCAGAGTGCTACAAGTAAATCAACCCCCAAGAACTCCACCATCCGGTAAAGGCAAAAGCAACAACAACAATATCAAAACTTGGCCCACAAATAATGTTGGCATTGTTCTTGTCGCCGCTGGGCTTCTTCTTAACTTCACAATTCACACATATAACCCTACATACTCGTATATCCGCCGCGCAGTAATGTGCTTGAGTGTATAAAATCTAAAGCGAAAATCCATCCATACATTTAGTGGAGTCGAGTCCCCACCGTACGTCATTTTATGCGTACAAACGTAGAACATTCTTGCAATCCAATCTGTCTGTCTGTCCATCAATCTAATACATGCACTTAATGAATGCACACGTAGCGTCATAGTCGAGTCGTCAACACCAATGCTGCTGCTGCTGTTGTTAATGCTGATACGATATTGTGGCTCCCTTATCAGTTTACAAAAGCTTATCTGTTAAGTATTTAGAAAAGTTGGGAAAAAACGATAATTTTTATCTACTCGTATGCTTAAATACATTTTACTTAAAATGAATTGAAAAGGGTAATTGATAAATGCAGTCATTCGGATTACTCTATATACTATGGATACCTAATATTTCATAGTATGTGCAATCTCTTGAAAGCAATACCGGACTTAGAGATGATCGCGTTGAGGCGATCAATGCGCTTTAAACCACATGCTTGAAAGAAAGCAAGTTCGACTTACAACAGACATAGAGCTGAAGCATGCTCTAAAGAGACCAGGAATTTAACTACCGCCTATGATTACATCCAATCCAGCTTAAATGTGAATATGTCTTAATACATATAAGAAAATGTCCGTAAAAACTGATAGTAATGGGTCTTCTAATTGAGATCTCAAGGCGTAACAAATTGGTAAAAATAATGTATCGAAGTTGAAAATAATCAGTAAGATATGACATCGCAAAGTTGACGGCGAGTATAACTACTTTTATTTTAAGCGCAACTATGTATATTTTCTTGATCAGCGTCATCTTCTGAGTCTATAAAGGCATATCCGTCTCTGTCCGTCTTTCGAAATAATTTTCACGGAAAGACTTAGCAAGATAATTCTATAAAATTTTCTGCACTACCTCCATCGTACAACTTAGCTCTGGGCATTGGAAATTAGTAAAATCGGTTTTCGGACACGCCTACTGCCCATACGAAAAAATATTTAAAATATCATAACTATGAAAAAATTATTTACGATAATGCTACCAAAATCCTGATAAATACCAGAAATTCTTAACGCAAGCTCTGAAAAACAACATCAATGGATTCGGATAAAAGGGTGTTGAACTTCCCATACAGATAAAATCTTCAAAAATTTGGGACAAGACTAAATTATACACGGATAGAAATGATAGTGAATGCAAGAAATTGTAATCATAGGAATTTTTAAGTGTGTTACTTAATGACATTTATATATTGAAAATTAATTTTTAATTGAACTTTTAGGTATATTCATAATTTTCTTAAAAATTCCATACATTTTTGTGTCATATTTGTTAACTTCTTAGATTTCATTGCATTTATAAAGAGCTATGTGGTTCAATCCATGAGAAAAACGCTACATTTTGGAAGTGTATCACTTTGAAGGATTCTCCTTGTGTCCAATAAAAAAACGAAAATGAAACACACAAAGTCCCGCTATCACCAAAAACCAACTCCATGTACTCCATGTGCGGCACAAGAACAGCAGAGACACAACAACAACAAAAACAACAAAAAAGACGACATCGCCAACGACAAGTGAATGAGCAGCTGAGTCAACGGTTTGCTGCCTGGGTGGCTGCATGACGATACGATTTACTCCTGCTGTTTGTTGGGTGGTTCTCTCAAGACTTATGTATGGCGCGCACATTTTTCTATTAAAATTCGTGAGCCTTCGTTATTTTTGCGAAGATGCACTGAAAAAAATGTTTCAAAAAAACCAAGTTTTGTAGAATTTTAAACGTTTCATGCAGAAATCGAATACACTCGGTGTAATTTGGACCCCTGGGTAAAACATCAGTCTAACCAAAAAATTATTTTATTTATTTTCTATTTGAAATTGGACTAGCCGTTCAATCTACAGATCAATTGAAGTGAAGACATTATCTAGGAAAACAATAACGGTAACACTACACGAACGAACATTTTTATTTTACTTTTTTTAGCTCAGCACACTCCAAGTAATCGAAAAAATTTTGAATCGGTCGAATCAATATTTTTTCTGTAAAAAAGTCACTATTCAAAGTTGATGTCAAAATACTTATGTCACGACAAAATTTGTTGTTTTCTTGTATTTTTATCAGCAGAAAAAGAATGCAAACGGTAAACGACAAAATATTTGGTGTAAATATGGTATTTTATTTGAGCACCATTTTCGTACCGTTGTTTGATAGTTCTATGCAAAGTAGCGTTCGGTAGTCACAAATAAATTTTGTCAAAATAATTATGCCGACTAGTTTATTATTTATTTGTTTGATAATTAATTAACAAAAATGAGACTAAAATATTGTTTTTCGAAAAGCCTTTAAAGTTTAACTAAGATAATGTTGAGCCCTTACTCCGAAAAAATTTAAAGCTCAGGGGGTCGATTCTGGTTCAGTGAAAAGTCGAAGTGAAAATATTTTTATCACTGTCGAATTTGTCAGTGAAAACTTTTGCTTGTGGTGTAAAAAAACTTTTCACATTTTTTAAAATTTTGAACAACAAGAATCGCTTTTACGGTGAAGTGATAAAAAATCTTTTCACTTCGACTTTTCACTGAACCAGAATCGACCCCCAGGTAAATGAGATCCAAAAAGAGCTGTTCTTTCAAGTGATTTTTTTTTACCGGAATAATCTTTATAGTACAATCATTTGGTAGTTTTACCTGGAAAGTTTTGCGGGATTTCTGCAAATGAGTTATTTTATAGATTTCGATGTGCTCTTTCAGAATTTCAACTTTGCTACCTCGTATCGTGTTCGCTCGAGCCGCCATATTGGAAAAATGGCGTCCAAAATCAGTTTTTTACAAATATCTCTTTAACGGTTATATTTAGAGAAAAATTTTTCAGGACAATGTTGTAGCTTATAAAATTTTCTATAAAAATGGCCTTTGAATTGTTTTCGTACGACTTATAACTCAGGAGATATCTTTATTCAAAATTTTAGAAAAATTAGTAAATTGTGAATGCCACTTATGAGTAGGCACAGTGATATGTCAAGCTTATAATTACGATAACTTATGAACGGTGAGTCGCACGTTTAAAATAAAAACACTTATTTATAGGGAATAACTTGCGCTACAAGCTACATATTATTTTTTTTTCATATCACCTATAGTTAAGGAGATATTTTTCCCACAAACCTAAAATTTTGAAAAAAAACGTTTTTTCAAAATGGCTCCTAAACGGTTCGTCCTAGAAAAAAAATTGTCAATGCATTTTGTAGAACGTTCAATTCCCTATAAGAGTCTATTCGAGCTGTTTTTTCGTCAGACTTACCCTTCATGAGATATCGCGACTTGAAAATCATTCAAAATTGAACATAGTAGGGCGCATAGAACAATATTCAATTTTGAATGATTTTCAAGACGCTATATCTCATGAAGGGTAAGTCTGACGAAAAAACAGCTCGAAGAGACCCTTATAGGAAATTGAACGTTCTACAAAATGCATGGACAATTTTTTTTCTAGGACGAACCGTTTAGGAGCCATTTTGAAAAAACTTTTTTTTTCAAAATTTTATGTTTGTGGGAAAAATATCTCCTTAACTATAGGTGATATGAAAAAAAAATAATATGTTACTTGTAGCACAAGTTATTCCCTATAAATAGGTGTTTTTATTTTAAACGTGCGACTCACCGTTCATAAGTTATCGTAATTATAAGCTTGACACATCACTGTGCCTACTCATAAGTGGCATTCACAATTTACTAATTTTTCTAAAATTTTGAATAAAGATATCTCCTGAGTTATAAGTCGTACGAAAACAATTAAAAGATTATTTTTATAGAAAATTTTATAAGCTACAACATTGTCCTCAAAAATTTTTCTCTAAATATAACCGGAGATATTTGTAAAAAACTGATTTTGGACGCCATTTTTCCAATATGGCGGCTCGAGCGAACACGATACGAGGTAGCAAAGTTGAAATTCTGAAAGAGCACATCGAAATCTATAAAATAACTCATTTGCAGAAATCCCGCAAAACTTTCCAGGTAACATCATTTTTTTCTCCCAAATGATTGTACTATTATTGATAAGTAGAAAATAAAGTATGAAAAGTTCAGTCAAAGATCGGAAATCAGCGTTTTGTAAATATCTTGCTAACAGTTACTTTTGGAGAAAAATTTTGTAGCTTAGTAAATATACTACAAAAATTTGAATCGTAGCACTTGCAGTTTATTTAAATGTGAAAATATAATAGAAAAAATTTAAAGAACTTGCTAAATAAATGGATATGACGTATTCTCCGGGAAGCACACAGCGAAATTTGCCGCCAAAAACTTGAAGAGAATGCACAAGGCAGTATAAGTCGTGGTAGACCAAAAGTCAAAGGTCATTACAGAAAGAAATCCAATAATCGGTCATTTCGTCGAAAGAGATAAAAGTCATAGCAAACGATTAGATAAGATGCAGACTTTACATATTAGCCAAATGCTACCTAGAAATTGGAGGATAAAATACAGTGCCCTTAAATTTAAGTTTCTGGCTTTCCTTAGCCTTGACTTGAAATCCCATGAAGGCTGAATATAACATCTTCATACAAGTTGCACATATTTCTCGGATGTACCGCAAAAAGTTGGGGGTCGAAATTGAGAAAAATTCCCTTCGTGGTCATGGTAGACCAAAAGAGAAGAAATCTAATAATCGGGAATGTCGTGGAAAGAGATAAAAAAGTTGATCAGATTTCCCGGATGCACCGCGACGAGTTGAGGGTTGAAATTGAGCAAAATTAACATTCAGCTAGGCAGCATACCCCAAAGTGCTACATTTCAGCATATGCATCACAATATGATATATGGTTTAAAGTGCAAAACTTATATTGTTCATTTGGACAATTAACGTGTTGCGATTCTTTGAGCTATTTCGCCTGAATATATGCATATGTGTGTTTCCATGTAAAAATTAAATAAAACCCGGGTGTGTCCAGTTTTTTTCTTTGTAAATGATTTTAATAAAACTTTATGACGCCAGTGTAGAGTTGCGATTTCCCATAAGGTAAAGTGTCTCGGAAATTCGCTCGAAGCTGCTGCTGCCTTAAAAATCGTCTACAATGTTCTCGTTGCTGCTACTGCTGTTGTTGTTGTCGTAGTCATCTCTCCAACTCACATGCTGGCTGTGTTATAAAAGGAATTCAACGTTGGCGATGAAGATGATGATGACGATGGCAACAATATTTGTTTTTTCTTCTTTTTGCTTTTTTTCGACTGTTTCCTGCTATGTTGTTGATTTTTATCAGGAATTTTGGTGTTGTTGTTGTTGTTGCTGCTATTACTGTCACTGTTGTCTTCCCAATGCACTCTCTGTTGGCAACTAATGTCGCGCCACTCACAACGCAACAAAATTCTTGAAAAAAAGGATGATTTTTATTTTTAAAAAATCTTTGCTTTTACTTTAAACTTCATTTAGCTGCCTGCTGCCTGCTGCCTAGATTCTCAGCAGAAGCAAGAAAAGGGTAAAATAAGCAGAGAACGTGCTGAGGGCATTTCGGGGGAACCTTAAATTCTATTGATAAGTTGATGGCGTTCGTTTGGTTCTTTGCTTGCTCCTACAGATAAGAAACAGCAAGGCATATAAACTCTAAAGACACACACACACACGTAAGCACACATACAGTTAGCTATAGCTAAGTCCTTCCGTCAGCTATTCAGTCAGTCAGCCCGCCAAGTCAGCAATTGAAGGCAGCAGAGCCGCCAGCTATCTAGGAAAATCCACTGTCAGTGTCCATCGAGCTCATTCATGCATGTTGTGTGCGCTTGGAGCTGGTAGTGAGTGCACAGTGGTAAAAAATACATTCGGTGCAGTCATACTGTGCGCAGAAAAGTTTCTTGTGAGAGTATAAAATAGGGATGTCAGGAAGCTTCAGTGTCGGTTCCGAAATAAAATCGTTAATAATAAAGAATGAAGAAATGCACTGAAAATAAGAATTACATTTTATTTTTGGGTAATACCTCACACACACATTGCCGCCGAATTGTCGAAAAGGAAAGAAAAGCAATAAAAGCTCCCATAATACATACATATTCATATATCTTTTATGTCCGACTATGGTTCCGACTTGGGTTTCGACTCTGAAAAATCAAATTCATGAAATTCGGTTCCGACTTTGGTTTCGGTAAAACTACCTCCGTAACATCCCTAATCTAAATCCAAATCTATTGGTCTGAATGTCAATGTATATTAGGCTCAGAACTTAACATTCAACTCGTAATTCCAGTGGCGTATCAACCTATTTTGCCTCCAGGGGCACACTTTTGGCTCCAAGAACAGAATTCGTTATTCTTAACCCGATCGAATGCAAATTGCAAAAAACGCTTGTGGAACTTTTTCTACCTCTAACTCCAAACAGGAGACTTTCTCCAAGATTGAAGAGGCCACGGGTAATTTCTTTTAAGCCTTCAAGTCCGAACATATCGGTACCCAACTTTTAAATTTTTATTTTTGAAGCATTTCAATTTCCTTCCATGTAGTACCCTTCTTGTTTTTAATTTAACGTTATACCTCTCTAGACCCCAATTTCTGCCCAAATACCCATTACGTACCTAGATGAACAACAAAAATTACCAAATAGCATGTGCGTGAAGTTAGCCCCGTTTTTGTGGAATTTCCCGAAAAAAAAGTTGAGCCGGGGTGTGCTCGACTTGTGCTACGGTGCGCCGTATTGGAAAAAAAAATCGGTCCGAGGATTCTTTTTTTATGGAGAGGCCCCACTTTTGTGGAATTTCCCGAAAAAAAAAAGTTTTGCTAGGGTGTGCTCCACTTGTGCTGCGTTGTGCCGTATTGGAAAAAAAATCGTCCAAGGATTTACTTTTTATGAGGGGTCCTTTTTTTGTGCGAAGTTGGCCCAGCTTTTGTGGAATTTCCCAAAAAAAAAGTTGTGCCGGAGTGTACTCGACTTGTGCTGCGGTGCGCCGTATCGGAAATCAAAATCGGCCTAAGGATATAGATTCTTTGGGGGGGGGTCCTTTTTCTATGAAAGCGTGAAATTAGCCCCGATTTTAATTTCCAACACGGCACAAAGCAGCACAAGTGAAGCACGCCCCAGCACAATTTTTTTTTCGATTGGCTTCATAGGGATGAATCAAAACTACGCAAATGAGGGCAGATAGTACATAATCTCCTGGGGCAGCTCAAAAAAGTTTGCCGCAAAAAAGTCTTTTACTTCAGAACTATGATAATTGATTACTCGTATATACGAAAGGCCCCAAAGGATATTTTCATTGTAAAATATTGTGCTTTCTTCCAGTTATAACAACAAAAGCTTCGCATAACTTTATTGCGAGCTTATTGCACTCAATAGAGAATTGAAAGCTTTTATAAACAGAGTTGCATTTTAACGAGCTTTTCAGCGATTATGGGCCTTATCATGAATAATAAATAAATAGTTTGAGTAAAAATTCTCGAGAATATTAATTCATGATAAGGCAGTATATTTCGATTCATAAAACCACTTTTCGTTCTACTGTACATCATGTTGTTGTTGATAATGCTGACTTTGATGTTGTTGCCATTGCTGTTGCTGTAGCTGATGTGTTGTTGGTTGTTATTGCTACCATCACGTTGCGCGGGGTTGCTTTCAAATAATCAACTTTAAAGCTTTAAAATTTTTTGGATAAAAGGATTTTCCTACTCCTATTAATGCTGCTACTACTACTACTACTGTTTGAGCTGTTGGACTGAGATGCGGCAGCATGGCAAGGAAATCAAGAGATGGTAGAGGGAAGTGCAAAGTAGAACAAAGATGTACCATGCTTTCTTGCAAAAGAGTAGCAACAGCTAACGCCATCATGCAGATGTTTGAATTTGAATTTAAATTTTTGTTCATGATGATGAAAAGTTTTCTCCCACTGGCGTACTTTTAATGGCCAGTAGAATTTTTAGCAAAAGTGATGATGCGGCCCTTTTTTGAGCAATTAAGAATTTTTCATTAGAGTTCAATACGAAAAAGCTTAAGTAATGTAAAAAGTTTTGCTTTTGATGTTAAAATAAAGAAAAATTTAGGTATATTAAATGTTTTATCTCCGACTACTTTAAAATTCAATAAAGTTTTGTTTCAATTACAAGTACGAGAATGAAGTTAAAATGATTTCTAATACAGCGAGCATTTAAGCTAAAAATTACCCTTAATATATTATACATACATTGAGCCCCACATATTCAAAAAATTTTAAATGTCCTACACAAAATCTTTGGATGCCTCCTGATATAACAATCGAAAAATTCTACTTGTATCAGTTGTATAATTCTAGGGTTATTTGTGTTCAAAACTATATTTTTAGGTTTAAATTCCACTTTTAATCTCATGAAATCTGACATTATTTTCAAAATTTATGCTAACATTTTGCTACAATTTAATGTCAGTCCTACGACATATCCGATATCTTTAATGCCATCATATACCCCACTTTAAACACAGTCATATGCCCATTCACCTACACAAGAACTCAAACCAACTCCCAGTAAAACTGACACAGCACAGTCAGTACCTTACAACAACTACGACGATGTCGACGAAAACGTTGGACGTCGCTTCCTACTAAAACTGCACGTATTCTATTTCTTCTACAACAAAGCCAAGCACTACGACGACGACCGTCCATGCGTCCAAAACTTTTGCTATTCTCTAACAAAAAAGCAGAAGAAGAGAAATATAAAATAACAAAATGACGACAAAAAAAAATGTTTTATAAAAAATGCAAAAAAAAAAAATAAAATAAGTAAATGAAGACAAAAAAGCTAAGGACGAAAAATAGCAAAAAAAAAAAGTAAAATCAAGTGAAAAAATAAACGGCTCGTTGTTTTCTCCAATGTTGCCACATTTTTAAAATTGAGTTGAATTTTTTGAAGTTTTTCCATGTATATATTTTAGCCTTTATTTAAAATCATTAATACGGATTTGGGTGATATCAAACTGAAAGCTCAAACTTCAAGAGGCTGTCATCAGGGTAGTTACCTCCGCTCACATTGCTCATTGTGCTTGATGAACTTCTGCACCTACTTAACTCCAACGGTTTTGAAATGCAAGGATATGCTGACGATGTCGCAATCTTTATTCGAGGTAAATATGAAGACACAATCTCATTCTTAACTTAGTAGCCGGATTTTCTAGCCATATCAAATATTTTGGTATAGTTCTAGATGTAAGGCTAACCTGGAACTCTCAGCTAGAAAACACAAGTCCCGAAGGCAGGAGCAGTGCTGTGCATCAGTAGAATCCTCCTAGGCAAAAACTATGGAATCATACCAAAACTTAGCCTCTGGATGTACACATCAATTGTCAATCCCATTATTACCTATGGAGCACTCGTATGGTAAAAAAAGGTGCAACAAAAATCAGCACAAGTCAAGCTCTGTAAGCTACAAAAAATTGCTTGCATTTCTGCTACAGGAACTTTTTAGTCCACACCAACTGCTGCCTTGGAAATAACGCTTGATTAAACATCTGGAGATAAGGAACAAAGCGCTGAGGTTCGTAGCGAAACTTATGTTACCGGGCAGAGGTAGGGCTGAAACTATCAAACAGTTCGTCCTAGAGAAGGAGCTGAACACCAACAGAACCCTTACCATCACTATCAGTGATTACTGCATACCCAAATACAACATTCTGCACAATTTCCAAGTTACATTCCCGAGCAGAAATGCCTGGGAAAAGTAACGACTCAATTCATTGTTGATTACCACCTGTGGTACACAGACAGCTCTAAAACGAATTAGAGAGTTGGAGCTGATGTAGATGGGGTCTGGCCGCATAAAAATATATTTGCATGCATGGCCCAAGAAAACTCAATATTTCAAGCGGAAGTACATGTAATTGCGCTTTGCCTGAGTGAATATGATAGAAGGTTTCCCAGTGGAATAAACATATATATTCTATTAAACAGGAAAGCGGCACTTTTAGCCTTAAACTCCTTCAAAATAACATCGTTGTTAGTCAGACTCTCCTCCCGAAACAAAGTTCACCTCATTTGAGTATTGGACACAATGAAATTGAAGGTAATGAAACTGCAGATGAGCTCGCTAAGAAACGGTCATCAATACAATTAGTAGGTCTTACTTCATTCTTCGACCTGCCTTGGAGTTTCATTAAATTAAACCTAAACAATTGGCTGGGCAGAAAAATTCAAGAAGGCTGCGTTGGCACCCTGGGCCACAGGCAATCAGAAGCAATCATGCCAAGAGTTTCCAAAAAAGAACAAAGCAGTTACTTATGCTGAACAGGAAGATATATGTACTGCCGCAGGATTTCTTGATTCTTGACATCGAAAGTTTGAAGCTCTAAACAGAATATATTCTATGTCAGACGATCGTCTGACTTCCTTATTGAGCGAGTTAAAGATATTTTTGGCTACTATATCTTTAAAATTGGTAGAACTGCAATGGCCTTTGCCAAAATTGATACAGGGTCAATTGGATATGCGCTATATTGTTCCATCTTTTCAGGTATACAGCCGATTTGAATGAAATTTTCAGAGTGTGCAAACAACGATAAGAAGAAGGATTCTGTGTAGAAAATATGCAGTGCCACGCTCGAAAAGCAAAATTCTTTATAGCTCTAAAACTCTTTGACGAAGATCGATGAGTTTTGATGCATATTTATGTCGGAAAAAGAGCAACGGGAAAAGGCGGTCGGGTCTAAATATACGCGAATGGTGGACGTGGTAGGTGTCTTTAGTAAGGTTGATCTATTTGTTTTAACTATTTGCAAAAAAAAAAAAGGTCTAGAACATACTTGCATATTTGTAACAGTACACGATTCAACTATTTTTGAGAAAAATTTTCTGCTGTGATTTTCGTTAATACAGGACACTACCACCTACTCAGTTTTCATCGCAATTTCCATGAATCTCTAAATATGTTGCAGCCTACAGCATGGCATTTCATGTGAAATTTTATTGCGCTACATATAAATTTTACCATAATCCGTATTTTTTGCCAATAAAATGTCGGTTGGCATCACATTTTCGCTACTCAAGTGAAGACAAAAAAAGGAAACAAAATTGAAACAACGTTGTACCAAGCGACGAGCGAGTCCCCAACATCAGCTGCAATGCTGAGTGGCAGCTGAACGGGAACAAGGATAAAAATGTAAAAAGGAAAAAGGAAAAACAAAAAACAAAAAATATATATCATAAGGAAACTGCAAAAGCTAGAGCAAAGAGTTGCTTTGGTCCTGGTTTTGGTTAGGTTTAGGCAAAAGCCATGTATTCGTACATGAATATGTTCAGCCTAACAAACAGAGTTCGTACCCAACTTGATATCAAAGTGCCGCTCCTCGACATTAAAGCTCATTTTTTTCTTTTTGTTTTTTTGTAATTTTTCTTTTCTTGTTCCTTCATTTAAACTTTAAACAAAAATATTCGGGGGATAACTTAAATTACAACGCAAATATTTCAGGTTTATTTAAAGGGGATGGATTCATTAAAAGCGTATGCTTTGCAAGTAATGGTATCTTTACATACATATATATATGTATGGTACTGTAAATGCACACGTGTATGGAAAAAAGTGTCAGAGGAGAATTTTTCATCAGATGAAAAGTAAAATTGCAAGAAACTTTGAGCAAGTAAGAGGGGGAAAATTGTGGGTACGGATACTAAAACTATGCTGCACAATAGAATAGAAAGTTTATTTTAAAAGTGTGGTTCACAGTACCTTCATGTACAGTATTTCAATGGTCTTCCCTAAGCATCCAAGCTCACTGAGCTTAAAGAACTTTCACATCACTTCTTACTGAAATTAGCTACAACTATCGAAAGTGGAATATGATCATCAGAAGGAACTGTTCTTGTGGTGTCCGAAACTTTTGACGCTAAACAAACGTGCTGACACACCTTATTTTAAATATGAGTGACTTGACGTAACGGTAGCTTGGTTATTATCTAGATTCTAGAAAGATTATTGAGATCAGAAACGTGAAACAAGCCTTCAAGAACTTCAAGAATCTATGTTGTTCAGTTTTTAAGTTTCTAACTAATCAACTCAACCAGATGAAAGTCAATTTTTCTCATTTCCTCAAAACCACATTCTTGATCACTGAATGCAATCCATACAGAGGAAGTTGCCTCGGAAAGCTAAAATCGATAGCAGAATAACTTGGACGATCATACCTTTTGCTAATGAAGGATCTTTAGAGCTGGCACGAGTCATCGACCATATTGCAGCCAGAATGTAAAAACCTCAGAAGCATGCGAGATAACACTCTTAGAAATTCCAACTGAACCTCCTTATCTGTATTAGTGATAAGTAAAATCAGTCTTGATTTTGAAGGTTGGTCTTGTTTCAATAACAAAACTGCTATGGTCTTGATCTTGGTCAAGAAGATAATCAAAACTAAGACTGATATTCGGTCTTGGTCATTTATAGTTAATAGGGGTGTTACGCACCTTTCGAACATAAAATCATCTCACAACTGCTTCGAAGGTTCGGGTTTTTTGCATTGTCCACATAATTTAACAATTTTTTGGAGGCCAAGTTCAAGCCGATACTAAGAATCAATATCCAAGAACAACCTTAAGAATCAATATCAAAACCAAGACTAAGATTGCTATGATCTTGGTCTTGGTTTGCTCACCACTAATCTATGCATAAATAGGTAAAGGTAAAACGGTTCAGTTCTTCTTTTAGCTGCCTTAATACGAGGGCTGTTTGATAAGATCGAGACTTTTTGAGTTATCCGCACAGAAAATTTAGAACCCACACTGCTTCCTTCAACTGATCAAAATTTTGAGCGATCTAGGTCATTTAGATTGTGTTTGAAAGCAGATAACCTCGTAAACTTTAACAAAAATTTAAAAAAAGTGGATTTCGCTAGCTGATTGAGAATTTTTTTTTTTTGTATAAAAACCAAGATACCAGAAACCAAGAAGCAATCAATATAGTGTGTTCCTTTAGGTAAACGTAACCGAAAGAATGCCAAGGTGGTTGTGTCGGCCAACAAGATCGCGGCAACTGTTTTTTGAGATGAACGCGGTGTCATTCACATTGATTACCTTGATTACAGATTCGATTTGATGCAGAAACGACTGCATTTAGCGAAGAAAAAAGTCCTGTTTCATCGAGATAATGTACACGTTTGTAGTCACCATGGCAAAAACTTATAAATTGGGCTACGAACAGCTACCCCTGACCACTTTCTATGCCCAGACCTGAAAGAATGGCTGCGTGGTATGAGATTCGGGTCAAATCAAGTGGTCATTACTAAAACAAATGCCTATTTTAAGGATCTTGAGAAAATCTATTATTTGGAATTCATACAAAATTTGACAAAAAACGCTGGACTAAATGTATCGAGCTAAAAGAAGACTATGTTGAGAAGTCCAAATTTTTTTTCCCGAAAAAATATACCTAATTCAAAAAGTCTTGAACTTACCAAACAGCCCTTGTATCTACATATTAGATTAATTTTTTTGTTCCGTTATGAAGAGGGAGCAGTGCACAAAAGAATTTTTATATTTGAAAGAGAGCGGTATCACGCTCCTAAAGGAATACAATCTTGTCACGGCTATTTTTATGAAATTTGGTATGGATATAGACTGAACTTCAAAGAAGGAGTTTTTAGTGGGTGGTGCCATGCCCTTAAAAGTCAAATACCTTGTCACAATTAAGCAGCTCCACTGATTTGTATGAAATTCGATATGAAGATGGACTGAAGAAATGCCCTGTCTCAAAGGGAAAATAAGTAGACTTGGTTTTCAAGGCCTCTTTTAAATCATAATGAAATGGTAAAATATCGGCCGCAAGTTAACATAAAAAAAAAATCTTCTAGCATTTGAAGAGCTTTTTCTTGTACTTAAATCTAACACCTCTTCTAAATCGCAAAAAACTCTGCAGTTGAGACTAAGATCGAAGGGTCAAGAAATGATGAAAGCGATCCATATCTGGAAGAACAATTAAAAGCATGCCCATAGATTTCTCCAACTCCACATTATCCGCAAAATTAGGATTATCTGAATCCCAGCACTTTTTGTATGTAAGTACAAGGTTTATGGTATCAGATGGGACGAATTACCGCCACCTTAACCCAATCAAGTACAATAAAAAGATTTCATTTGAGCGATTTCCTATAACTTAAACTTAAACTTAAAACTTAACAGATTCGAACATTTTTAATTACAAAGTAATGTGCACGCAAATCAAATCAAATAAAGTTCTCGTCATAGTCCTATCATATTTCCCAAAAACTTTTGGTATGAACCTTCTAGTAAGAGAATGCCATATTACTCCTCTTCTTTGCTTTGCTTTGACATCAAAGCAATGCGGATATTCAGACAGACAGACAGATATGGATATAAAGTAATAAATGCAAAGTTACGATAAATTTTCTATTAAAAATGATAATTAAAATTTACAGCAATTAAATACGATACTTAAATTTTATATCGCATTACAATGAACATAAAAATGGTTAAAATTAAACATTGAAATGATTTATCAAAGAAATTTTTGTTTTAATTTTAATTTAAATGGCAGCAGCAGGAGCAGCATCAACCCGTTCGATGCGTTCATTTTACAAGTGCGAGTGGAGCATCCAGACGATATTCTTTTGCATTAAAGTACGATAGATAGATAGGTATGTATCCTTTGTACGAGCGCTTAACCATTTAAATGTTTAAAATGTTTAATTTCATTGCTGCAAAAAGCATTAAATTTGGCTTAAAGTTTTTTCTTTCTGCTGCTGCTTTTTGTATTCATTTAAAGGATAATTTAAATTTAAAGCATATCCTTGCGATTCGTTGCGATGCTATCCTCCCCATTAAGATACATGCTGTGTTCGTATGTATGTATACAAATGTGTGTGAATATATGCATGTGTAGGGGTGCTTGTGTAGCTGTGTGTGCGTGTGTATGTTTGCTTCTTGTAGATATATTACAAATTGTTTCGTTTCATTTTCTTCCTCTTCCATTGCTACTCAAACGCCACAGTGGCACAAGATAGATAAAAAAGTTGAGCGAAAAGAATTTTGAGTGTAAACTTAATAACTTATTTTGGTTAATTTACTGTCGCTGATTCTGAATCTGGCAACTGTTTTTCTCACTTGTCCGATTTTACGATCCCGTACCCTCCGTCTGTGGCGATAGAAATGGGGTTTTGTGGTTGGAAAATTGATTTCTTGTTGTCGTTGAATCCGAATCAGACAACCGTTTTCTCCATTCAGGTCTGTGATCTAAGTAATCCTTATTTAAAGTGCAGAAAACGCTATCTTCAAACATGTGTAGTTCACTTGCGTCGACGTCATCGGGTAGCTATGATCTTCCTCATTAAACCTTACTTTTGACTCTTCAAATTAAATCATTACTTTTGCGAGCTATCAGCCAGGTAGTTCCATTCTGCAACGGACCTTCCTTATACACAGAAAATTCTAGCCCAAAACCTTTGCTAAAACTCTAAGCACTCCTTGTGACAAGGTCCTCACTGGCTCGAAAAGATTCCTTTGAAACTCAGTCCAACGGTTCTTCTTCCTGACCTCGCTATCTTAGGTGTTAACTATTCCATGTGAAAAGGTTCTCACAAACTTTTTAGGGCCACGAATTCTTGTGAAGCTGGTTCTACTACCTACTCCCACTATCTTAAGCACCACTATGAATGTCATCGTTCAGCTAATATCATGCAGCACATTTGGACTTGTATCCTGTAGCACGTTGTCGCCACACTGTTGTCCGTGCCTGAGTACACTGTTTTTGTTATTCTGCGGCACTTTGATGATTTATTTTCACTGATTTTCTTGTTGTCCTGCGAAACTTTGATAATTTGATTTCCACTTGTTAGCTTTGACTTTACTCCGAGATTCGATGATCACTGATCTCACCAGACTGATCTTAGAGGATTGGGGTTATTAAAATCAAACAAAAGTGAACGAGGAGAAAGGTAATGCAAAGCCTTGCCGGATGTCTATTTTGTTTAAAAAAAAAATAGATAAATGGGTATTGCGTATTTCTTGGTGGACATACTTCGGGAGTTGGGTACAAAATTACGACAAAATCGAACTATGATGATCTGAAACTTTTAAATTTTTGCGGATTTCTTTAAAAATGTCAAGTGACTCAATTTCAAAGTCAATGCAATTTATCAGATCCTTTTTCTTTCTTTTTTCACATTTCCTTGCGATTTGCGTTCCCTTTTTGAAGTGATTTTTTTATTTGATTTCAGTTTTTTTGTTTTTTGATTTGCCTGCACTACTGTGCAACTGTTCGCTACTTCCTCTCCCACTCCTTATATTACTCCTATCACATTTCCATTGCTCCAGCTTGTTCTCTTATTCTTCTTCGTTTCCAAAACAAGTGCGAAATAGTACAAAGCGTTTGTAAGCTCGCATTCCTTGCGTTCTTGCTGCTGCTGCTGCTGCCTCCTCTAACATCTTTCTCCACTACGCGCTGTGGTGGCCCCTGCTGTTTTCGACTGAATCGAATTCAAACCTCCAACTACCCTCTATGCCTGTGCTTGCTTGGTTGTCCTTAAAGCTATATGTAGTTGTTGTTATTGTTGCTTTAGCTGTCGTAGTCATCGTCGTCGTCGGCGAATTTCTCTAAAATGTTAAATTTTGCCCTTTCTTTCGTTTCATCGTGCCCTCCTGCCCCCATGTGCTACTTTTTAGACTTTAAGCACTGTACGTACACCCCTACGTTTATCGTAAGTTCTTATCTTCATGTTCGTTCATTTTGTTTGCAACATTTGTGTGCCACACAACGTCCCCTTTTGTCAGTAATATGTAGTAGCTCCACTGCTGCGTCCTTGGTTCTTCATACTTTTTCATTTATTCGCCGTTTGCTGCTGTGGTCCGCTTTCTAACCCATTGCCAGAGCCAGCTAAAATAAACGTTTGTTTCATTTGCCAGCCAACATTTTGTTATGTTACGAACGTAGTAACGAACGTAATGTTGTCGTTTCGACAGCGTTTTCACTAGTGCGGTGGGTCTGGGACTGAGTCTGGGTCTGGCGTGGACGTGATAGCGCAAAAGCGTGTGGTACAACGTAGCAAGCGAAAGGCAGAAGAAGCGCTAAAGTAACTTAACTCATAAAATTTGACGAGTTTAAATTCTGATAAGAAAATAAAGCGAAAAGTAAAAGAATTATGTTTATTAAACCTTTGAATTGTTCCTCTGAAACAGTGAAATATTTCTGGCATAAAAATAATCCTTTTTCGACCCATACATATCTGACGATGAGTTTCAAAATTTAATACAGTGGCTCCATCGCAAAATCGGACAAGACTTTGTTGTATATAAAAGTGCTCTAAACTTAAGAAAAAATATGCTGAAGATACGGTTTTTTCGCTTTTATTTAAACCTTATACCCTCATCTCTCTGAACAATAAAAAAAACAACTATTTTTCCATTGATAACCGTAAATTTACACTAAAACACAAAAATAGTTAAATTTTCTGCGCTCAATGAAAAATCGGACAAAACAAAATGGCAATGCTAAAAATGCCGTTCTTGTGCGAAAAAGCATTTCAGCACTGCGTTTTTTGGTAGTATTAGGTCGTTGATTGCATGAAGTGGAAAACAATGTCAACACTAAATTAAAATATATGCAAAATGGCTTCAAATGGCTCCAAATGGCAAGCAATCTGCTTTTGAAATAATGCAATAAATGATTAACTGGTATTATGAGGAAAAACCGAGAGAAAAATCACGAAAAAGTAAATCTATTGACCACGACATATTGATGAGGTTCCGTGATGAGCTCTATTGACCAAAAAATGCAGAGAAAGTCAGTACAAGATATCAAATGAGCGAAAAGAGCGTTCGATATTGAAAGAAATCAACAAAGATCCTTTTTAAAAAGGCCAAAAAACCCTTAAATATCCTTAAAAAATCGAACTGAAAACGTTGTTTTCCTAAATACTGATTTCAATACATTACATAAGAAAGATTTTTATGAGAGAATTGCTGGAAAAAATTCATTTATAACCCCTAAACAAAAAAAGATAAAATCAAAATATGCCAAGACCAATTTATTAAAAACAGATGATTTTAGAAATAAGGTAATTTGAGGGTATATCAAGTTAAAATACCTTAAAAGATTAGAAACTGTCAACAGAATAGTCTTAAAATAATGAAAACTATCAATAAAAAAATATTTTAATATGATATACCATCAAATCACCATATTTCAAAAATCTTCTATTTTTAGTGAATTCTTCTTGGCTT
This sequence comes from Calliopum simillimum, assembly GCA_951812925.1. Lineage (NCBI taxonomy): Eukaryota > Metazoa > Arthropoda > Insecta > Diptera > Lauxaniidae > Calliopum > Calliopum simillimum. The sequence goes on from OX638370.1 coordinate 104,876,486, forward strand.
ATTTTCATTTTATCTTTTTTTGTTTACGGCTTATAAATGTATTTTTTCTAGCAATTCTCTCATAAAAATCTTTCTTATGTAATGTATTGAAATCAGTATTTAGGAAAACAACGTTTTCAGTTCGATTTTTTAAGGATATTTAAGGGTTTTTTGGCCTTTTTAAAAAGGATCTTTGTTGATTTCTTTCAATATCGAACGCTCTTTTCGCTCATTTGATATTTTGTACTGACTTTCTCTGCATTTTTTGGTCAATAGAGCTCATCACGGAACCTCATCAATATGTCGTGGTCAATAGATTTACTTTTTCGTAATTTTTCTCTCGATTTTACCTCATAATACCAGTTAATCATTTATTGCATTATTTCAATATCAGATTGCTTGCCATTTGGAGCCATTTGAAGCCATTTTACATATATTTTAATTTAGTGTTTACATTGTTTTCCACTTCATGCAATCAACGACCTAATACTACCAAAAAAACGCAGTGCTGAAATGCTTTTTCGCACAAGAACGGCATTTTTAGCATTGCCATTTTGTTTTGTCCGATTTTTCATTGAGCGCAGGAAATTTAACTATTTTTGTGTTTAAGTGTAAATTTACGGTTATCAATGGAAAAATAGTTGTTTTTTTTTATTGTTCAGAGAGATTAGGGTATAAGGTTTAAATAAAAGCGAAAAAACCGTATCTTCAGCATATTTTTTCTTAAGTTTAGAGCACTTTTATATCCAACAAAGTCTTGTCCGATTTTGCGATGGAGCCACTGTAAGTCCACCCTTCTAAATTTAGATCGTTTCTTTAAATCTCTGGCAATGCTGATCTGGATATTTCTAAGTATTTGGTCGTGCCTCCTTCGTATCATAACTAATTGCATCTTGCGTGAGTAATTCCATCGCTCGTTGGATAACAAGCCGTTCTATACACTATTTCTTAGCTGAAACTGCACAGTGTTGCCTCGTATCCCCGAAATCGGAAAAGTGCCACGCCCACTTTTTGACCACTGAAATTTTAGATATTTTGATTTTAATATTACTCGAATACCGATTTTGATGAAAAATAAAATTTTCAATGTTAAAAAGTGGGCGTGGCACTTTTCCGATTTCGCTCAATTTTTGCCCATTATAAGCCATTGATAGTCAGTGGCTGTGTACTCATCAAAAAATTGTATACGGTTCAAAAGATATGACCAAATCAAATTAAGTTTGGGGCGGTGCCACGCCATGCTTGTTGTTCTTTAAACAATTTTTTTTTTTATGAAAATATAACTTTTTTAAATATTGTTTAAAAAATTATATAATCCCGACCGCGCTCCAAAATGTTTCTGATTTTTTAAAAAAAAAATCATCAAAATCGGAGCTGTTCTTGAGGACATCCTGATTTTGCCTGTTTTTTGGCTTCATTGACTCCACTAATTATTAATTCCATAGAAAATATTTTCAATATAGTTAAAATAGAAAAACTCTCAACTACTATAAAAAAAGAAAACTAGTAAGGGTATTACGTACCTTTGGCCTGGCCATAAATTAAATACCCTAGGTACACTGCAGCGTTTTCAAAATGTTGCTTACACGGGTGGTGCCTTCTTGTTCGAATTCACTTATGATTTACTCAGACCTTGCGCTAACTATTCCAAGTATCTGTGCGAAATTTGGTTACATTGCTTCAAGTAACGCACTAAATCATTTGAAAAATGTTGCTTGCATAGGAGGTGCTACACCCTCCTAGTATTTGTGAGAAATTTTGTTACATTACCTCAAATAACGCTTGCACTACATCTTTTTGAATGGGAGGTACATAGCACGCCTTCTTGTCCGAATCATTTTGTTTCATAAACATCCAATAAGCGCAAGAAAATTTACAAAATATAAAGTCTCTCCGAAATTTCACAAGTTAAAACAATTCCTAATTTGCCATCTCGAGAAATTTTATTGTAGAAAGTAAAACGGCTGAAGAAGTCGTTAAAAACAATTAAATTTTACTTTGAAATTAAAACCTCACCAAAAAGTTTTCGAAACGAAAAGTTTTTAAATTGCAGAGCTTAAGGCACAGATAGCAATTACTTGAAAGCAGCATTAATTTTCTGTCCTACAAACAACTTAAAAGAAACAATTTGTTCAGTATTAATATATTTTATTGTGTTAAAACAAGATTTTGAATTTGTTATATAATTTTTCTTCTTTTTTTTTTTTTTTGTTCTTCCTTGTAATGCTGAAATTTTCATAATTATTAAATACAATTATTTATGAATTTTCAATTACATAATTCACCGAAGGTTATCTAAACATTTTAACAATTTTACAGAGTTAGTAAACTATTAACCGAAATATAGTTTTTTTTTTTCTTTTCTTTTAAAAAAAACATTGTGCTTTACATAGTTACTTTTACTATAGCAATTATTTTTTTTTTTTTTTTTTTTTTCTTTTTCATATACAACTAAATTATAATGGTTACAATATTTCATAAAACGTATGCTTAATTAACTAAGTTAAATATGCATGCATAAATATATATGAATGTAGTTTACAAGAGAAGTACGCAAAACATAGTAGAATTGTTTGCATATCTACGTAAAACTATGAAATATTTACCGAAGCATTGGAGATTTCAATTTGGAAGTATGTAACTCAACATTATGCTGATTTTATGTATATATTTATTTAAATTTTAAAAAAGGTTTAAGAAAAAGATTTATCAAAACGTGTTGATGTTTTTATACAAACTATGTAAAATTCTATTGTTTTAAGGCGAATATCTCACTTTTACATTTGTTTTACAAGTAGTGTGTTCTTTTCTATACAAATGTCATACAATTTGTTATTTTAAAAAATGGTAATATTTATTCGTTGTTGTTGCGCTGAAATTTAATGCTATTTTTACTACATTTGCGTTTTATTTAAATAAAAAAAAATATTTCTTTACAAAAACTGAACCAAATAAAATAAATTTAACTAACCGATTGATTTAATTCAAGATTTTTTTCAATGGTGCATTTCAATGACAGATAATTTTTAAGCCCAACGCCAATTAATTACTATGTGAAAATTAACGCCATAACTAAACAAGTACCAAATTAATATAATATTAATTAAACAAATTAATTTTAATTGAGCGCTAGTCATAAAAATAGTAAATTTTTATAATACTTAAAATAATACAAATATTTGTTAAAAACGAACATGATATTTTGCAGCCAACAATAATTATAATTTGAATGAAAAATTATTAATAGTGCATAATTTGCAAATAATTTTTGTTTCTTCTTTTTTAATTTGTAATAATAATAATAATCAGTCTTTCTTTGCAAAATTTTTACTATTTTTATGAATTTTGTATTACGCTCTGGAATTCATGTTTTGTTTTTCTGTTTCTGATATTTTTACCCTTATCATGTAATTCGAACTAAATCGAATCGAGATTTTGCTATCATATATTTTGATATCCAGATTCGAAATCAAAAATCTATGCAATCGAAATCGAATATGATAAGGATGATTCGATTTTGATTGCATAAAATTTCGATTCTGGATATCAAAATATATGATATACGATTCGAGACGGCTTGGTGGTACCGATTTTTATTTTAAGGATATCGCCCATGCGTTTTCTTCTGAATTGGTATTTGGAGACCCCATTTTCCATAAAATCGTGCGTGTCGCCGTTCTTGAAAATCCCAATTTAAATAAAATTTCCCATATAAAACGAAAAACCAAAAAAACTAGATGTTGAATCCGAATCCGGTACCAGAATTACGCTAGATTATCTAGATTTTGAGATATCCTTATCTAAAAGAGCGAAAAATACCAAATTTTCTGCACTTCATTGAGGATATCTCAAAATCCAGACAAGCTAGCGAAATTCTGTTACCGGATTCGGATTCAACATCGAAAAATACATTTGAAATTATTTTTTTTTTTTGTTGTTTTGAACAGATAATGATTTACATTAACTAGCTACCAACAAATTATAATTTTTTTTTTTTTTTTTTTTGTTTTTAGTTTTTTCGTTTTATACGGTTACACCTAGCCGTGTCGATTTATCGATAAGGTTTGCTTGTTTAAGTAAGATTTCTAGCTTTAGTTGTACTTTAAGGGAAAGTTGTCTGGCAATATAGATTTTACTTTAATACAATTAAAAATAAATCCAGGAAAATTTTTTACGCATGAAAAGTATTTTATATATAGAAAATATATGCATATAGGGCATTTGAATTATAACGTATAAGCGCCACTATTAGCCAAAATTGGAAGAAAAAAGTATTCCGGCTGGAAATGGAATTTTCATTCTCAATTTCTTATATACCGATTTAAAAAATGGTTCGAAAAAGTAAAAGGTAGTATTTTTTTTTTTTTTTTTTTTTTTTTCAATACAAGTTAAAACTATCAAAATCAATACAGATTTTGGCAGTTTTACGCCTGCATATTCGAATAAGTTGTTCGTTAACCTTACTTTTGCAATTTGCTTTTCGAGCAGTTTTGAAACTTAAAATAGCAAAATTAATGTACTTTTTTTAAATACCTAAACATTTTAATTATGTTTATTCATGAAATGAATTTGAGTTTTTTATACTTTAATTAAAAAAATCACATTCGTGAATTATGAAAAAGGCTTATTTTAAACTGTTTTAACTCACGTAGTTTTTAAGTAATATGCGTACATGCTTTAGTTCAGGCATCTTACTTATGTATTTCAGTGAATGGGATTAAGCTTTAGTACTAATTGATTTAATAAAAATTAATAAAAAAAAAAAATTCGAATTTGACACGCAGTTTCAAACTTATGCTGTAACCTTCAATAAAAACAAAATAAAATTTAACAAATTAATGAACTAATAAATTGTAATAAGAAAAAGTAAATTTAACTTATCCTTATTTATATAATATACATATTTATGTAAGTATGTACAAATATTTTACAATAACAAAGTAAAATTAAAAGTCGCCAACCTTTCTAAGTAGCGCGCTTTATTTGAATTTATACAAATATACTATTAAAAGTACTAAAATACAAATAAAAACTAAGCTATTAATTAATTTGTATATGTAAGTATGTATGTTTAGAATATACCAAAGTACATATGTTCAGTATATATTTTTAAAAACATGTGATATATTTAAATAATAACAAAACAATTAACATTTTTACTACATTAATTACATGAAAAACAGTTATTCTTGTGTGTGTACAAAGTATGCAACGCTATAAAATGTATTATTTAATGTTAAAAAATTTTATTAGAAAAGTAATATGAATGAACTGAGGGCAGTGTAGCTCCTATGTATATTTTTTTTTTATAAAAAATCCATCAATGTATAGAATTATATTATTTATTTACTATTGTTGCAATTTGTTCTTGAAAATTGGAAATTATTTATTTATGTATATAATATAACTATTGTTGTTGCTGTTGTTATTTGTAATTATAAAAACGTTATGTCAACTTCTGTGCCATAGCTAAAAATATTCTAAACTTACTAATTTTATCTTAATCATGCATTTTAAATTTAAATGAAGCCGTGTTTGTGGTTTTCTTTTTATTCTTATCATTTACTTTTTTCACTTATTTTTTTATATATATATTTATATATAAATTTTTTTTTTTGGGTTTTTTTTTAAATTTTTTGTTGCTTTTTTAACTTAAATCAATTTTTCGTTTAGCTGCGCGAATCATTACTTTCACTGAAGCTCTGTTCGCTTGATTCCCTTCTACTGCCCACCGGCTTGGGTTTATATTCGGTTATAAAGACCGTTACCGAATTGACAGTAACTTCACGCGTTTGCGCTGTTGAACGATCTACATTTTTTAAACGTGCTGGATATTTTTTATGCTTTTGTTTTTCATGTCCAGCGCCATGGCGGGAGCTGGAAGCAGATTTACTATTACCGTTCGGCATGGCACCAGATGCACCTGGCAGCGTAGCAGCTTGTTGAGCGACTAGCGCAGAGTTAAGACGTGGCTTACGTGTTGATGTGCCTGTGGATAAATACAAAAGCTTTTAATTTATTTGTACGCTGATTGTTAAGAAATTTCGCTGTTGCATTTTCTGCAAATATTCCTTGGATTCATCTATTTTATTAGCAAAATTGTTAGAAATATTTTACCCAAGTGGATTTTTTAGCAAATACTTTCCTCACGTTACGCGGAGGGGCTTTCGTATGACTTTCATCGGTATAATCAAAACGACTTTCGTAATTGGTTGGATCTTTTACATTTTTTATCATATATGTAACTATAAAGCATGGTGCATTAGATAAATTCTTTCACCATAATGTTCGAAAGGAACATCATGCCGTAGGAATCTTACATATGTTTTTACACCTTAATGTTTTATTATCGCCGATATGTGGATTCTCATATGATTTTTCATGGTTATTTTCAAATGGTCATAACTTTTTATAGACAAATCATACAAGAACAAATCATAAGTTATTTTGAAGACAAGGGATAGTATAAAGTAATGCATTTTTAATATTTGAACCTTTAAAACTTTTGTACTAAATTTCAAGAGTCTAGCTCTAAGTTTTACTATTTATGGTCACCACTCAATAAAAATCACTGTTCGTCGTCGGTGGGTATTTTTTATCGGTGAACCGAATAGTAACTGAAAAAACAAAACCCAAATAGAACCATTAACCGATAAACATACATACATACGTTTTGGTTATAGTTTAAAAAAAGGAGCTTAACAAGCTATTACAAAAAAATAAAAAAAAGTTTCTTCGATAAAACATCGGCGTTAGGAAATAACGCCCAAGGAAATAACGCCCAAAAAAAAAACGAAATAACGCCCAAATTATTTTCATATAAATTTGGGCGATAATCATTTTGGAAATAACGCCCAAAAATTTGGGCTTTATTTCATTTTTTTTGGGCGTAATTTCCTTTTTTTTTAAAAAAACGAAATAACACCAAAAAAAAAATTAAATAACGCCCAAAAAATAAAATGACGTAATAACGCCCAAAATAAAAAACGAAATAACGCCCAAAAATATGAAATAACGCCCAAAATCAAAAACGAAATAACGCCCAAATTATTTTCATATAAATTTGGGCGATAATCATTTTGGAAATAACGCCCAAAATTTATTTGTATGAAAATAATTTGGGCGTTATTTCGTTTTTCGTTTTTGGGTGTTATTTCATTTTTTAAAAATAAAATGAAATAACGCCCAAAAAAACGAAATAAAGCCCAAATTTTTGGGCGTTATTTCCAAAATGATTATCGCCCAAATTTATATGAAAATAATTTGGGCGTTATTTCGTTTTTGTTTTTGGGCGTTATTTCATATTTTTTGGGTGTTATTTCGTTTTTTATTTTGGGCGTTATTACGTCATTTTATTTTTGGGCGTTATTTCGTGTTTTTTTTTGGGCGTTATTTCCTTGGGCGTTATTTCCTAACGCCTAAAACGTCCCATACCGGTTTCTATAAAAGCTTTATCCGGATAAACCGTTGGATACTCCAAAACTAGATCCACACACTTTTGTTGCTGTAGCACGTAAACCCTGCCGAACCTAAGAAATCATGATATGGAAGCTGAAGTAAACTTTTTCCCAATTTAATTTAACTTCTAGCCCATTTTCGACCACAGTTCGATTAATCGAAGGGGATGAATTTTAGCGCCACGAGGCTTATGGGCAGCCCCTCTTTCAACTGGCATTGACAAATTTTTCTCTTCCGGCTGACATTGTTCACCAACCACGTTTGGTCGTATTTGTATGGAATCTTGTGGTATGGGCTAGCTGCCAAGGTTCGATTAATCGAACACTTGGTTTTTTGACATAACGTTAAAACGTTTTGATGACGGATTTGGAGTCAGGCGGTGCCAATTACTATAAAAATATACTTTATATGAAAAAAAAAAAAAATGTTTTTGCATCTTGGCCATAAATGGGTGAAAGACTACCATTTAAAAAAAAAAAATTTAATTATTCTGGTCCCCTAAGATATGACGAATAAAAAAATTTTTCTTAAAATTTAATAAAAAACTATCGATATTTTTTGCCACCCCTGTGACGGCGGGTCACGACATACATTTTGCAAAAACAACAATGCTACAAAATCAAATAAAAAGCAAAAAAAAACATTGAATTTTTCTGAAACCAAAATAAACAATAAAAAAGGCGCGGTCATTCACCAATTGTATTGGAATGTGTTTCTTTTGCGCAAGCATTCCGTCTATGATAAGAAATTTTTCTACGTTTTATCAAATTTTATTTATTTAATTGCAGTGTTGGCACAATGCACGCGCCACAAACACACATACGTTCACGGGGGCCTTGACATGCTCGCCACCCCTTCCCTACTCCGCTTCAACAAATGTTCGACCAATTGACTGTCGACGGTCACTCACCTTTACGTACGTCACACATTCGACATTTGAACGCTTCTGCCGTATTTCTATAGGTGCAAACACTGCAGTCCCAAAAGTTTTCCTCAATTGCTTTCGATTGTCGCTTCTGTCTTCGCACTGGCGATTTTTTGTGATCCATAATTTGGTGGCCAACAATCGGATGAAATTTTCGCTTTCGTCGACTTGAGAAAGGGCACTGGATGAGATAGAAAAACTTTTTTCTCGGTTCTTACGTTAAACTTTCACTTCACTTTGGTTTTTTTATGTAAATAAACTGTGCCCAAGCTTTATTATAATGAATAATTTAAACGATAACTTTTAATTTTTCTAAATAACTTCTGCAATTTTCTTCGATTTGGCAAAAAGACAATCAAAGCGAAAAATCTTCTATGCTTTTTCTTTATGCTTCACTTTTCAGTTTATTATTGATTCCTTAAAGGCTCCGTTATATAGAAGGCAGCTTTGACAGTTGATTTGATACATACAGAAAAGCGAACAACGCGCGCGCTGTGTTCAATGCGTAGAGTTGAACAACTTTCATCTTTTCGAACGCATCATTTGTGTCTGACATTTCGTTTCCTTTGTTTCTTTATTTATAAATAATTAAAAAAGTAATAATAATAATTAATAAGTTCAAAATGAACAAAAAACGTATAAGCGAAGTGCAGGAGCAAGTTTGCCTATATAATAAAGGCCATTCTGAGTGTATTTGAAAGCGCGTTAACGCGTTCTATGTAACAGCACAAGCGTTACTTGCGTGTGTTGTCAAGTGATTAGCAGTGTACACACTATCAAAATTTTTTGATTTTATTTTGATGAATTCGAATTTGTTTGGCATCACTTATTTTGAGTTTTGAGTGTACACACCAGCAAATAACTCTTCAAACTTCAGTTTTGCTTTGTACGCCGCACAGTGGGGTATTAGATACCAAAACACGCTATTAATTCATCCAGACTATTGAGAGTTATAATAACTTATTTTTTTAGTTAATTATGCATAAAAAGTAGAAAACTTATGCAGTTGTACATTATGTAGTGAATTTTTTTTTTTAATAGCAATAAAAAAAGGAAATTGAAAATAGTCATAAAATTTTTTACGCATTATTCTGAAGTTTTAAGAATTTCTGTCTTTGGTGAATCCTAGTGAAATTTTCTGAAGAATATTTTTGTAGAACATTTTAACCCATTTTAACCAAGCTTTTGGAAAAAAGGGTCAAGAAGACCCATAAAAACAGGATATAATGGGTTAAGATGCAATAGAAAATTGCTTCTTGTATGATTTTATGATAAACTTATGAAAAACAAACGAAATATCGAAAATATGTTTTCTTTCGGTTTTTTATCTAAAACAACAATATATGAATGATTTTAAATTCGAGATACAATATTTTTATACACCTTGACTCAATACAAAAAAATTGATATATCGGATGACTCATTCCGAGCGTTTCTTAAATCGTAATAAAATAAAAACTGTACTAAGCCGAGATTTTGCATAAAACGGCGCTGAGCGACCTCTTAATGACCTTCAAAAATTTTAAAAAACTCAGCGTACTTTAGAGACACCCTCTGCAGATTTTTGGTGGTAATTATCTGTCTATATGTCTGTATTTAACTTTTTATTTATTTTTTGCTCCACTTTCATACATATTGGACATGTCAGTTTGCCTTAAAAAAATTAAAATTTCTCACAGCCGCGCAAAAACCCTCAACCCTTTTTTTCATAAAAAGTAACTTAAATGTCTACTCTTTATTAAAATCAAAACATTTTTGTTTTAGCTCACTTTTGGAACGACTATATGTCTATGTATATAGCCAAAATGCACTTAATTTTAAACTAACGAACAAAAAAAAAATTTAGATATAACAAAACACTTTTTCACAAAGCAAAAACCACTTTTGTATTGCAAAAATACCTGAACTAAAAGGGTCCACCAAAATTTAAGAAGACAAACAAAACAAAAGAAAAAAATCATTGCATTGTTGGTGGCTGCACTTGCTTCTTGTGATTATAGTGACTGGAGTTCTCTCACAAAGAGTTTAATAATTCCGAAGGAGCAAAACATGGCACAACCAAATTTTTAACACTTATTATGGACAGTTTATAGTTAAAGAAAATCGTAACAATATGAAAACCTTGCACAACCTAAAATACTTTAACTCCACTTGAATAATAAAAAACCTTAATTTTTTAACACATATTTAATATATATAAAACAAAATTTTTTAAACATTAACTCAAAAAAACTTTAATGTAGCCAGAACCACAATTACCTGAAGTTAAAGGTTCCATTAAAACTTTTTCCAAAAAAAAACTTTTTTTTTTAATAAAAATGTACTTTAAAAAAGCCAAAAAATTCAAATTTTTCACAACGAGCGAACGAAAGCAAAATAAGTGGATCTTCAACCGTATATAGCTTTTTTACTAGTTATGTTAGGTCAACAATTTTTATTGTTTGTGACGCAGAATTTAATTATCTTTAAAACGGTATCAAAAAAAGCCGGTACTTCAAAAATTTTTTTTTTTCAATTAAATGCGTAAAAGCGCATACAATACTCCTTTTTGCGCCGACGAGATAACATCGCAATAGCGGATAAATTCTGGCTATGAAAATTGAAGCGTCGATGAAAAACTAGGAAACTTATTATTAAATGTAGTAGAAATACCATAAATGAAATCTTATTTGCAGAAATAAATTATTCCATCCATTGAAAAAACAATTAAAAATTATTTTGTTACTATTTTACAAAAGAAATATACTTTTGTACATAAAATACTTCGGTAGCTGCATCTAAAATTTTACATGTATAAGAATATGGGCTAGGAAGTTATTTAATAATTAAATTAAATTATTTAAGCTTTTTGTCAACCACAACCTTACTTAAAATAATGAAAACAACTCTTGTAATATAGAAAAAATCATATTCCTCTTTATTTTCATCATCCGAGCGACGTGCACTCGTTAAAATTTTTGATTTTCTTCAAAGTTTTTGACAAATTTTTTGATGAAGCGTTCTCACTATCAAAAACTCATCAAATCCATACAAATTTTTTTTGACGGGAAAATTGGGTGATGCCAAACAAATTCGAACTCATCAAATTAATTTTTGCAATTTCATAATGTGTACACTACAATTAACACATCAAAATTCTTAAAGCGAAAAAGTTCATATTCCTCTCTATGATAATTTTTGTAATAATCGAGAAGCATATATCTGTTAATCAGATGAACACAGACTGGGCATAAAAAAATGGGTTATAAAAGATTTATAATATGGCCTTTTATATTCTTTTTCAGGAAAAGGACACACAAATAACTAACATGTGTAACAGAAATTTTTTTCCAGAATAATACATTATTTATGTATAATAATTATAATTAAATAATGTAATTGAGCAACATAATGTAGCTCGACACCAACAACATAATATAAATTAATACCATATACAAATGACACAACACTCTTATCATAAAAATACGTTATATGTATGTCTAACCTCACCGATTAAGCAATCAGCTGTGCATAGTTTATCCATTGTTTACCTTTTGCGTCTCCTAGGTAGGGAAGTCATAATGTGTGACTGTTACAGGTCCATATTATATATCTTTTATAACCCATTTTTTAATGCCCTGTCTGTGTTCATCTGATTAACAGATATATGCTTCTCGATTATTATAAAAATTATCTCCATGCTGTTCATATGTTCAAATTGATTTGATGAATTCAAATTCATTTGGCATCACTTATTTTGAAAATTTGAGAGTTCACATATCAAATCACTCTTAAAATTTTAGTTTTGCTTTTTCGATGAGTAACATCGCAATAGCGGATAAATTATGGCTATGAAAATTCATGTGTCAATAAAAACAAGGAAGCTAATTATTAAAATAACGTGGAAATACCACATAATAAATTTTAATTGCAGAAATGAATCATTTTATCCATTGAAAAGACAGCAAAAAATTATGTTGTAGCTATTTCACAACAAAATTTACTTTGTAATTATTACATTAAAACTCTTTAAGTTTCTTTCAACCACAGTCTTACTTAAAATTGAAAAACAACCGTTATACTGCGTTTTCACTTCAGATTTATGAGGTGATTCACTGTTTCCATATTTTATGATATTTAATCATGTATGAAACGTCAAATAAATATGGAACAGTCGTAAATCATGATAAAATAAATTTTAAAAAAATTAAGTTCAAAATGAACGAAAAACGTATAAACGAAGTGCAGGAGCAAGTCTGCCTGTATAATTAAGGCCATTCTGAATGTATTTGAAAGCGCGTTTACGCGTTCTATATAACAGCACACGCGTTTCTTGCGTGTATTGTCAAGCGATATGCACACTATCGTATAAGTGATGCCAAACAAATTTGGATTCAAAACTGGGATTTGATAGTGTGAACTAGGCTAAAAATAAAAATGACGTTACAATTTTTTTTACGTAATCACATTTTGACATTTCACTCGAATTTCGTGTTTTTCAACCGGGTGACGGCATTTTCTCTGCATTTTTTAATAAATCAGATTACTTCATCACGCAAAAAATTTTTTACAAACAATTGTAAGTTTATAGCTTTCCAAAGAAGATTCAAAGTCAGAAAAATGGCCAGTGAAGCAAAGAAAACCGCTTGCACAATTTGCGACAAAGTTGGCTTAAAGCCTTTCACAAAGGAGAATGTATTTTACTACTACATCCCATTACATGGAGTCGTATCTTACGCAGCTCAATCAGTCAACATGATGAACCCACAATTGGCCTCAAAAATAGTTCCAAAAAAGGATGTGACAAACATATTGTTACTTAGTACTTTGGTCGGTACTGCGTTCTATATATATGGACGTCCTCACTTGAAGGCAGTTCCCAACGGCAAGCGAGGTGTATATTCTCTACTCGGTGGTACTCTGTTCGCTATGGGATCGGTTTTGGCCTGGGCCATCATCAAGTCTACTCTCTCCAAAGACAATGCAGCATTATCGACAGTTTTGGGTTTGGCCTCGGGAGCAGCTATTGTAAAGATAGGAACCGATTACATCAACGAATGCGACAAATTGGTTAAATAAAAACTGATAGAAGAAAGAACGCAGTAAAAATGCACATGGAGGTCTTGCAGGAAGAATGCCATGGCAGAAGCAATACGCCATTGTTGAATTCTTGCTGACATTTAAATCTATTTTTAGTAATTTTATTTTAGTATCATAAAAAGCTAAAGAAAAGAAACAAAATCAAGTATTTCACTATTTTTATCTTAAAAGAACAGAAAAATGCATGAATTCCAGTTTTTTCTGTTCCGCTTTAGTTCCAGTCTCGAACTCTACGTACCAACGAGGAAAAAAAGTGCTGGAACAACAAATTTGATTTGATTCTATTAACTTTATTTAATTTTGAATAGAGGTAAAGTAGTACTTCGTTTGGTTTAAGTTTAAATTAATAAAGATTCAGCTTATTCGAAATAATCAGATATTGCGTTTCATTCACTGGCACTGTTACGCAGCATTAGAATTCTGTTTAAATTCAAATGGAAATCACAACACATGGTTGTTTAAATTTAATCAGCATGTTTTTCACAAAAATGTTTGTGACTATGATGACAAATTTTGAAAATTTGCGGCTTGTGAATATTTAACAAAGTAATTATTGAAAGAATAAATTCTTATTTAAATCAGAATTTTTTCGAAAATGATGATGCAGCAGCAACAAGCAAATTTATACTGATTTGTCATAATTTCATTTATCTAATGCACAATAATTGTTGTACAAGAGAAAATTTTGAATCTGTAATAAACAGTATAAATTTGTTTGCATCACAACTGCAATCGATTGACGCCAACTTTTATAAAGCTATTTTTTTTTTTTTTGATTCACAATTAAATCCCTGAAGTTATGTGAAAATGTGGGTCCAAAACTAGAAAGAAGTAATCTTTATCTTTTGAAACAAAATTTGTTGGGACAATTCATTAAATTATTTCAATATCTAGGGAGGAGTCCAACTTGTATTTAAAAATAATATTGAAGAGAAAACAAAAATGATTCAGAACCTTTTAAGAAATACAAAAGAAAACAACATAGATTTAAGATAATTTTATATTGAACTAATTAAACAGTCATTTTTGCAATTTTTCAACAACAGACGAAAGCAAGTGTTAACATGGAAATTGATTACATATGTTTCGGCTACTTCCACATACATATTTATATATTTTCATATATAAACATGTATATAGCCTCATCAGATCAGTTTTAGTTAAATCTTGGCAGAAACCGTACTCGAACCCGTGACTCCGGTTTTCTAATGAAAGAGAACGCGGTGCTTAAGCGATTGTGCTATAGGTCACGAGTAAACTCTCTGAGCAGGATCGCCATTATGAATAAATCATAAGGCTCAGTAGCGCCGTCTGTTGTGAAAAATTGCCAAATTGTTAGTTGGTAACACACTCAGGTTTTGAGACATGCTACGCTAGCTACAATTAAAACCTACAAGGGCGGATTTGTTTTCCACATACAATGCAGGCTCTCGAAATTACGAGAATTTTAATGATAGATTGGCAGGTTCCCCTAGATAAATTATGAAGTTAGTTTATTGACTGTTTTTTTTTTTTTTTTTTTGCTTGTATAGTACTAATGAAAGTACCAAAGCGCTTTTTTTTTTTTCTAAATTGAAGTATGATAATTTTATATTGAACTAATTAAACAGTCATTTTTGCAATTTTTCAACAACAGACGAAAGCAAGTGTTAACATGGAAATTGATTACATATGTTTCGGCTACTTCCACATACATATTTATATATTTTCATATATAAACATGTATATAGCCTCATCAGATCAGTTTTAGTTAAATCTTGCCAGAAGATTGATATGTAATCAGTTTCCATGTTAACACTTGCTTTCGTCTGTTGTTGAAAAATTGCAAAAATGACTGTTTAATTAGTTCAATATAAAATTATCATACTTCAATTTAGAAAAAAAAAAGTGCTTTGGTACTTTCATTAGTACTATACAAGCAAAAAAAAAAAAAAATTTGTAGATTAGAATTATTCGAAAACATACCTCGTGTAGTATAGTGGTTCGAATGGGTGATATAGGGGAACCGAACACCCAGAAAAAATCGGTAACGCACCAAAATACATACCTCAAGGGTGGTGTGAAAATGTATTATTTTTTTTTTTCCAATAAAAAGGTAAGTACTCGTTAACGGTTAATTCTATAGAAAAATTTCGAGCGACTTATTTGTAGTTCAGAAAATTTCATATAGAAAGTCGTAAAAATTGTAATCGTACTTACATTAAGGCGTATGTATGTTTTTTTTTTTATTTTGTTTGTTTTACAATCATCTTGTTATCATATTCTTATCTAAAAGCCTTTCGCGTGTATTATCCGGTCCCATCGATGCTATCGAGAGAAATACATTAATAAATCAATTGAAAAATAAAAACTAATTGCATAATATAGGGTAAGCTGGGGTAAATTTGACACTGGGGCACATTTGACTTTGCCATTTTCGGTGTGAACACGCCTTTCGAACCAAAAACCTGAAATGCAGAAACATAACTAATTAGAGTGGAAGCAACGCAATGAACTTTGGCAGTTCTCTTTCAACTCCTCCCGCGCTTATAAGTATTTTTTACTTTTTGTGTTGTTTTTTGTAATTTTCGGCATCTTGTTCGCAAGGGTTTTGCAAATAAAGTTGTATTGTTTTTTAAAAGTAAGTATGCAAATTTGGTAGCACTAACCCTTATAATTAATAGAATAAGTGTTTTTTATCAAGGTCAAATAGTTTAAATTTTAAAATATTTTTAATTCTTCAAGAGATTTTGGGGCACATTTGACTTTTGCCAAAGGGGCACATTTGACGTTCTCCAGACATATGTGTTTGTGTATTTTATTATATTTTCTAGTTTTATATTTTTAAAGATATGGTATGCCACTACAAAATGAAGACGAACATACAAAGGCGATGAAAAAAAGTTAAATACGCTGTTTCTAATATCGGAAACCAACGAAAAACCCCGACTTCCGCCACAGAATCCATTTCATTTGATTTGATATAATTTGTTACTTCTGTTTTGTCTACAATACAAGATTTTAGAATAGATACTTTCCAGGACCTTTACCACTCTTTTTAATTTGAACATCTGGATTGATGGATTGCCGATGTAAACATATTGACATCGAAGTTCATCATGTATGCGAAGTTTTTACTAATAATCAAATCGATTTGAAATACGTCCCATCATATGAAAGCGCTGCAGATATCTTGACAATAGTGTTACCCAAAATCCAGACCAAAGAAATTTCCACCAAACTGGGTCTTATCTAATTTAACATTTTATGTTGATGTTTTCATTAATGGTATTGTTGGAAATTGTACTTTATATTGAAAACTTGTTTAATGTTTGATGTTTGCCTGACTTTGAGGAGTGCAATTGAGTTTAAACTACCAACTCCAACAAATCCAGCCCCAACTTCACGTTCACGCACTAAATACGTATTTGACATCGACTTATATATAAAATAAGTCTTCGTTAATACATACATACTTATTATTTGCATTTGCATAAATAAAATATATGTATTAATGTTTTGTTTAACGTTTTTGTGTTATTTTTGTGAGTGTCAAATGTGCCCCTTGCAATGTCAAATGACTTTTTTTGAAAAAATTAAAAAAAAAAAAAATTTTTTTTTTCTTGGTTTTAATCTTAAATAATCAATGTTTCAGAAACAGTAAAGATTATTAAGATCGTGCAATAATTTTCAAAGATACAGGCCTTTGAAAATTTAGTGTCAAATGTGGCCCAGTCTCCCCTACTCACTATTTGTTTACGCTTGGACTCTAAAGACATATCTTTTTCTTAATTTTTTTGTTTTGTTTTGATCTTTCAACAACCACCGGAAGACTTATAGGATTCGCGCAACAAAAACAATCGCATATGAATCTTCTAAATGCTAATATAATAATACCCTAATGTAAAAATATATTTTATGTACATTACACATAATTTTTTTTAAAGAAATTTATTTTGCTTTTTTCTTTTATCATAAAATTTTTATCATTGTGTATATTATCATATATTTTTATTTTGCATCTAAAATATTACATAATTGCCATTACTTATATGCTAATAATGCTTAACAATCGCAAAAAAAAAGTGTTTTTCTTTATTTAAATAACAACCACCAAGTATATTGATCTCTAATTTTCCAACATCATAAATTCACGATATTTAAAGATTTGAGTAATGCAGCTGATAACACTGTTCAACGGCAAAAAATTATCTGAGTTTAGACCATTAAATTATTATTCCTTGCTATTGACATAATAGAACTGCATTTACAAAATTTTTCCATCACGTCTCAATTTTCAGAAAAATTGACAAATCCAAAATCACGACTTACATCCGCGCGAAAATAAATTAAAAAATTTTTATCCGTCAGAATTTTAAAACAAAAATGTCAAACGATTCAGAAAATAGCAATAATTTCAAATCTGAAAAAAAAATTTGAAATCGGTCCGGCAGATTTTTTTGTATGCCCGTTTATTTGAGAAAATGTACTAAAAAAAACCCAACCATCTTTAATTACATAAA
The DNA here is from genome assembly GCA_951812925.1 of Calliopum simillimum. Taxonomy (NCBI): domain Eukaryota; kingdom Metazoa; phylum Arthropoda; class Insecta; order Diptera; family Lauxaniidae; genus Calliopum; species Calliopum simillimum. The sequence goes on from OX638370.1 coordinate 104,894,429, forward strand.
TCTTGTCTAAATCAATACAAAATTAAAAAAACTCTTCATGAGCTTGTGCGTCATTATTTTAACTTTATTTTAATACCAAAAACTTATGGATTAGACCATAAATAACCAATTTATTTCCTTTTGAACAAAAAATAAACATATAGAAAGTCATACAAAAGCTATTGAATTTTGTATCATAACTACTTGGAAATAAAAGTACTTGTATGACTTCCTGTATGTACATTTTTTGTTCAAAAGGAAATAAGTTGGTTATTCATGGTCTTATCCATAAGTTTTTGGTATCAAAATAAAGTTAAAATAATGACGCACAAGCTCATGAAGAGTTTTTTTTAATTTTGTATAGATTTAGGCATAATTTATGTAATTAAAGATGGTTGGTGTATGGTTTTTTCAGTACATTTTCTCAAACAAACGGGCATACAAAAAAATCTGGCGGACCGATTTCAAAATTTTTTTCAGATTTGAAATTATTGCTATTTTCTGAATCGTTTTACATTTTTGTTTTAAAATTCTGACGGATAAAAATTTTTTAATTTATTTTCACGCGGATATAAGTCGTGATTTTGGATTTGTCAATTTTTCTGAAAATTGAGACGTGATGGAAAAATTTTGTAAATGCAGTTCTATTATGTCAATAGCAAGGAATAATAATTTTGTGGTCTGAACTGAGATAAAAACAAAAACCTGAAATTCGTTGAACAGTGTAATAATTGTCCAAAACATGTCCAAAATTTTTTAAATTTTTTTCTGAAAATTTATTTTAAATGTAAACTGAAGATGTTTTTTTGTATTATTTTATGTACAAATATTTTTGGAAAAGGGATAATTATTTTCCTTAAAAGTTCATGGTTTTATTTCGTTTTGGAAAAATTCAAAACTATAGAAATTGTCAACAAAAAAAAAAAAAAAAAAACAATGTGCCTTCTTAATTCAGAGTTTATACTTGGTTGGTTGATTAAATTTTTGTTTTAACTAAAGTGACTTTTATTTTTTATATTGTAAGCATATTTATTACAATTTTTAAAATTAATATTGTATAAAATACAAATATTATTATCAAATATTTTACAATAAGAAAATATTAAACTAAATTTACAAATTGTTAAACAATTAAAAATGTAAAAATTAATCAAAATACGAAACAAAGAAAAATTACTTGCATGTGCTTAAAAAGTGTGAAAAAAAAACAAATTAATTAATTGTAAAATAAAAGGTAAGGGTTAGTTCTTGCATTAGAAATAAATGACTTAATTACTTAAAGCTATTTTTAAAATAAATGTTTTAAAATTTTGTTGTTTGTTTTTAATGGAAGATAGATATTACACAAACTGTTAAGCCCAAAACTATCATTGTGGCCATTAATAAAATCCATATTTTGCAAATCATTCAAAAGTAAACCATAGTAACGTCACATCTAAACTGAAAAATCTACTCCAAAAGTATTGTCCTGTAGCCCCTGAGGGGAATTGGGCCAAAAAGCAAAGCAAAAACAAATTACAAGTCTCTTTTAAATTTGTCCAAATAAATAACTTTAGTTATTTATCTTTAATAGATATTTTTTAACAAGTTTCTTGCTTAAATGTTTTAGTATCCTTTTGGATGATCCTCAATATAATTAGGATTTTGTTTATGGCGTTAATTAAACTAGCAAATAAGTTTTAATAAGAAATAGTCAACAAAGCTACTTAAAACTTTTTCTCTTAAATAACATTTGTCATTCTTTGTACAATTTAAATTTGATTTAAATTGTTTATCGTTCTTTTTGTTTGTTGGTTTATATAATTGACGTTAACAAACTATAGGCAACACCTGCTACCAGCAGCAGACACATTACCTCGACCTTATTGCAACGTCCGCATTTACAAACGATGACCATATAAGGGACAACGCTATAGAATATGTGTAAACTATTTGAAATTACATTTATGAAAGAGAAGGTTATTATTATTTACTTTAGATTTAGACTACGCATTTTATTTTTGTGTTGTGTGTGTGTATATATAAAATATAAGAAACTTCTTGCCACTTGGTGCTTTAGTATCAATTGCTCTTATTGCTCCCCACATCACCGCTTTCGACATCCATTTTCTCTTGCAACGATGATGAAGATGCTGCTGCTTCCTGCTCTTGCTTTAACTGTGCTGGCAATTTTACTTTCATTTGCACTTTGAGCACTTCACGCAATTCCTGTAGTTCTATTGGGCCTTGCATAAGACGCTTAACACCTCGTGGTAATCCACGGCATGAAGAAAGATTAATAGAGCTCATATTTGGACAATTGGCGAGTATTTCTTTAACTGCTTCGTCAGAAACCGATGATCCACACAAATTTAAGTGTCTGCAAAGTAAATTAAAGCAACATTAAAGGATATCGTTTGTTTAACAGCGAGGTAAAATAAAATATGTTCTTTATAAGAAATATATACTTACGCTAATGGCGATTCAATGCCTTTTTCTGCTAAAGCACGCAACGCATTATCGAGAGGATGTTGAACGTTTGCCCATGCCAAATCAAGCTCAATAAGACTGTGAGCCCATTTAGAAGCTATTAACTCCAAACCAGAACTATAAAGGATATTTTGAACTTAATAAGCAAAAGATACAAACACACTGTTACACTTACCCCACATCACGTGTTACAGAACACCCTGATAAGAATAGATGCTTTATGTCCCAAGCGGGAAGGCGAATTAGACTTTCATGTGTAAGACGTGCACAACCACGCACATCTAAAAGTTTCAGCTTTGAGCTTGTCTTTAATATGCGCTGCAAATGCTCATCACCCATGACACGAGATTCATCTGTAACAGCGGCAACTGAAAGCTCTTCGAGATCTGGAAAACCAGGTGAATCCATCTAAGGACAAACAAAAAAAAAACTTAATTTGGACTAGTTTCAATATACATACATATGCAATATTGCCATTGCATATAGTTTTTTTAAATGAAACAAGAATTCCCTTTTAAGTTCATACCATTTCCTGCATTGTTGCTGCACTAAGCGTAACATGGGAATTGGTGACACGCAGTACTCTTAATTTTTGGCATCCATGTTGTAGCTTCTCAATATGCAATATCGCATGAGATGTTGCTAGTGTATGAACATTCGATAGATCCAGTAGTAGCAAATTCGGACAATGAGTCTGAAAAAAGAAATAAAACAAAAAGTATACATAATAGTAATTAAAAAATTTAAGTACGTTAACTCAAGTTCATAAAAAGTTTAACTTTGATTCCCTTTAATAATACTGTTTTTTTATACCTTTTTTGAACACGGGAGACTGGCCGATCTTAAACTGGTACTGTAATTTTTACATGCATTATACTAGATAGGTACATAAAGTAAACACTTTATACTTATTTTTAAGAAGCTTTTAAACTGTTTAACTGATTGGTAAGATCAAATAGTATTGAAATAGTTATGAGCTTTCAAAAATTTAATGCATATCATTTATTTAATTATTGTATTTATTCATTGTGAAACAATAAACTGCTTGTGGAATTTTGATGAAACAACCTAACTCGAAATTGGCTTACGGGCTTAACTGCTGCTCAATAATGTTGCTGAACGATGATGCAGCGTTGAATCTCTCTCTGTTTAATTCATTTTACTAAACCTAAACTGTGGTTTATTTGGCAAATTCAAATCTTGCGTGAATTATGGGACACCATTATATCTCTGGAGCTTAAAATCACAGAGACATGATTGCACCAAAAGAATACCTATTTAAATTTTGAAGTGGTAAGTGTTTTTTAATTTTTTCTAGCAAATTGAATATATATTTGACTTTTATCGATTTATGGTAAATTTTGCCAGAAAAAAAGTTATTTAATATCACATTTTTAAACTTACGGATAAAGTGTTCACAATCTGTGGTATACCCGCTAAACGGTTGTGTGCTAAATATAAATGCGTCAAGCGGCTGTTCATTGTTTGCAATGCATTACAAAGTGATTGAAGGCCAACGGCGCTTTTACTAGCATTCATTTCTACCTGAAATAGTAAAATTTTCATTTTAGATTTATATATTTAGACTTCATATGATGTTTGACCTACGTTTATTGAACTTAAATCAAGGCGCTCTAGTTTTTTCATATTATCCACTAAAAATGTTAAATGATCTGAAGTAAAATTTTTCCAACCGGAAAGTGTAATACTCATCAAATTTGGACAACCAGCCGCTAGCTTATGAAGAAAACAATTTATATCGGCAACTTTCCAATTTGCTGAAAAGAGAATTGTAAGTACATACTTATGTATAACAAATACACAATCAATTAAACTTACAAACGTTCAAGTCAGTGCACGTACTACATCGATTATCAATAAACCATTTCAATTTTAGTTCTGTACGATATTTTTCCTTCATCCAAGTAGTCAAATCTATGCTTTTCCAAAGGGATGATGCAAGTGAAACACTCCGCCACAATGAACAAATTCGTCCAAGACGAAAAAGAGTAGGCACGCTTCCTTCCTTTTCAACAACTTTTTGAAATATCTAAAATCAAACAAAAAACAATATTTTCGTACTTTATGATATTATCATAATAAAATAAAGCATACTTTATATAGCACTTCCTCGGGAATTCTAGCACCCCAATCGCCTTGTTCCACTGGTTCTGTAGTTTCTTTAGCTGTTCCAGCGGTACCAGCAGCAAATGCTACTTTTTTTTGACGCTGATCTCCACCACTATTCGCACCACCACCTTTTTTGCGTTTTGTTTCATATTCGCTATCATCGCTATCCAAGCGTTGACGTGTTTTTGACTTACGAGAACGCCTGCGCGGGTTCGCTTTCGATGACGTCGCCTTAGAAGCGGCTGCAGCAGCTTGAGAAGACAATTCAGCTGCCGCTGCAGTTGAGGCTGCCGAAACTGATGTGCTATCAGATTTCTTAATGCACAATTTAATGCCAATTTTATTGTCGCTAATCTACAGCGTGTGAAAGTAAAATTAGAATTTTTTTTTAAACTTAAAATGTAAGAACATACCTCGCTTTCATACATAGCAACTAAAGGTTTCGATTTACGTTGACGAGTTGATCGTGACGATGATGGTTTATTAAGTTTCTTGGTCATTGCAGACAAAAGCGGCTTTCCAGAATTTGGTATAACGCCATTAGCAACCACATTGATAGCATGTGAATCACTACGTGATTCCCCAGATACATGGGGCTGTTGTTCAACCTCAGCTGGTAAAATATATGGAGTAGTAGGTGTATCTGATGCTGCTTGTGCTGTAGGTGATAATTGAGAGTCAGAAGCAGGAGACGATGACGTTGCTGTATTTGTTCCATCGGTCTGAGTTTCAGACTTGGGAGGTGAGAGTATATTTTCTGGTATGGCAGCTTGTTGCTGCTGCTGTTCTTGAGATTTATTGGACATTTTCGCGCTTAAATCTGTGGCATCTCTCGCTGTTAATGATGACTCTTGAATGTTTGATCCCGTTTCTGAGCTTAGTTTTTCATTTGAACTTGATTCTTGTGATACTTCTGGTGATCCTACTGCATTTACATGAGAACTTTCTTCGTCCTTGTGCTGCATGTTAGAGTCATCCGTAATTTTACTTTGTGTATTCAAAGTAAGTTCAGGCGTCGTCGTTGAAGTTTTAAAGTGTTGGAATAATATTTGTGAACCTTCGCTCTTAAGTTTGGTCTTATTTGTTTCTGACGAAGAACAATCAATACTTTCAACACGATTACTTTCTTTTGTACTGTCCTTTGAAGCCATCGCAAGGCAAATTATTACAACAGAAGATATTTATCTAATGAAACCTAAAATACAATGGAATGGTTTGTATTGTAATTTATGTATATTAGGATGGTATAATTTCAAATTTCATGCGGAGTTTGTTTTTCTCAACAAAATGTTATTATATTATTTTAATATTTCTTAAATCATGCCAAAGTACACAAAAATATGTAAAATTAAAAATATGTAAAATGAAAACCGAGTAAAAGATGCAGCTTGTTTAAGTGACTGAATTTGTATATAAATTACTAAAAACAGTGCTTGCATCTTGCAGGTTTTCCAATCCAAGTTAAGCCTTTTCCACATCATTTTGATCTTTCTTCAAATGAACTTTAACTTTACTTATAGGTATGAATGGAACATGGATAAATATTGTGCCTTTGAAACATTTTCTAAAATGTGGAGGAGGTTGGATATTTGATTTTGGAAAAGAGAAAATTTGATTAGAAAAATGGGAGGGTTATTTGATTTTGAAAAAGATAGGATGTTATGTGGAAAAGGTGTAACTTGGAGTAGAATACCTGTAGTGTCATAAGGATTCAAAGAAAACGGTCGCATCGAAAAGTACAATTTCTAGTACTTTTAATTTTTGAAATTCTAAAACCTTCTTTAGGCTTTGTGCAATAACGCTCAGAAAAAATACGCTATAAATATGAGCGATGATTAATTTCCAACACCCAAATTATGGGGTTTGTTTCGTTCAGAATATTGGCACTATTTCCTACTTTTTAATTAATGTACACATTAACCCTTTTTAATCATTTAAGCTATTTAGAATGATTTGTTTAAGAAATTAAAACGCAAAAAATTGTAACGCTAAGTTACTTTTTTTATACATTTTTAAATGGGGGTTGAGATACCCTTAAGGGTCCAATTGGAAAAGTTTGAAATGGTTTGATAAGTAAGATAAGGGCTATTTGATGCCATTAAAAAAATTTAACTCCACCATCTCAAGGATATATCGAAATCCTGCAGTATATGAGCAATTCTGTCCTCGGATTCGAATTCTGTATCGAAAAGTACGTTAGAAAACTTAGGTATTGATAATTGTATAGAAAAATTTATTTGCCTGGCAAGGATTATTTCACAATGAGAATCATTTTTAAGCCTGTACATTTTATTGTAAAAAAAAACGGCAGGTGGCACTCGGGGAGTGGCCGATGATATTGGAAGCTAATGCTTATTATATACTATACTACATATATTATATATATATATATATATATATACCATGTGCGCTCGAAAATAAATAAGTGAGAAAGAGAGAGAGAGAGAGAGAGAGAGAGAACCCGCGCGAGCTGGCGCGCGGACATAAGAGATATCCATATGTGAAATGTATATATCTATATATATGAGCGCCCCTCTTACGTTCGAAAAATAAGTGAGAGAGAGAGAGAGAGAGAGAGAGAGAGCATGAGCTGGTGCGCGCAATGTTTATAAACATATATATATGTATACATACATATATACTGTATACTGTACTTTGTATACAGTACGTCTCTATTTTTATATGTGTGACGCATTTTCGTTGCAAACATCCGTTACACTTTTTCGTTGCATGTTTTCGCTGTTCAGACTCTGCCTCTCAAAACGTCCGATAAGGAAGCATTAGCTTCCAATATGAATTCCGCATCAGACTGTCACTTTAGAATGACCGTAGGCACATAACAATTCTACTTATGGTGTTTCCAGAAAACGCAAAATGTTTCGAAAGGACTTTTTCGAGGCGAAAGTACTTCAGTGTTTTTGTAAAGTGTCGACAGTACCAAAAAAAAATTCCGATTCGACCACAAATATCATACCTGATAAGGCTGAAAGGGGATGTTCTGCCGTTTTGTCTTAACCCATTAGCGCCCAGCGATGCTATACGGCACCCAAAACTAAGTTAACTTAAAAAATTATTTAAAATTAATCAAAACAAGATACGACCTTTAAAACTAGATAAGTATGAATTTGGATATTTTTCCAGCTATTGGAAATTGTTTTTTCGTTTGTTTGTGTCGAAATGGTTTTTTCGTTTGGTTGTGTCAAGTGTTCGTGGTAGTTATCGTTATTTGATTGCTTGTTGGCAGAAAAGTGATAAATATTTTGATGCCGTATATATATTGAAACTGTTTGTAAGCAGTTTTGTTTTAAAAAGAATAATGAGTACTTTAAAGCAAAAATCAACAAAATTCGTTTAAAAATAAACGATTTATGATGATTTGAAAAACCAAAGTGGTATACGGCACCGCTGGGCACTGGCTAGCAATTTTTTTTTTTTTTTTTGAGTGCCATATGGCATCGCTGGGCATTACCTTGCACGAAAGTTATTGTTTCTCCATGTGCCACACGGCTTTAGCCAACAATACATTGTGTATGTAAGTGGGTGCTAACTCTCATCACAACACAATTTGAATAGTATAAAATCTACATGTTGGGTTTTTTATTTTTGACTTTTAGGGAATAAGTTTTAATTAAAAAGCCATTTGAATGCTTTATTGTATTTGCTAACAAGAGTTTCGCCTCAGCAGGACATAATCCTTACAGTCGAACGTACTATTACTATCCTCCTTAATTATGCAATAATCTAAGTTTATAGCTTTCTTTTGACTAGTTGGTGATAAACAATAGTCTGTCTATTCGGGGGGACTCGCGTACGCGAAAGCTCAATTAGCGTACGCGAAAGCTCAATTATCGTACGCGAAAAAAGCTTTCGGAAAACTCGCGTACGCGAAATCCAGTGAAGTTTTTTTCCCCCGGGGCGCAGCTTCGTTACGCATGATTAATTTAGCGTGCGCGAAATGTTGCGTACGCTATAGTGCATATTAGGAAGTGCAGTACAACTACTACAACAGTAATTTTACATAAAAGTAGGGGCAAGTGGGCGGCCTGCGGCCGCAGCTCAGGATTTAAACCTGTCAGACATCCAACACCGGCTTCGCGGAGGCCTTCGGCCGCGGATCAGTATATAATATATCCAACACATAGTTGCTAACCAAATTGCGCGCAGCATACGCAACATTTTTTAGCGTACGCTGCAACACTAAATTAATCATGCGTAATCAAGTTCCCCGGGGATAAGAACTTCTCCGGATTTCGCGTACGCAAGTTTTCCGAAAGCTTTTTTTGCGTACGCTAATTGAGCTTTCGCGTACGCTACGTGAGCTTTCGTGTACGCGAGTCCCCCCGAATAGACACTTCCTAAACAATATATAATTTAATTGTTTGAAGTTCATATAAGGACATTTTTTACTAAAAACAGTAAAATTTTCCTAATGCATAAAAAAAGTATATGAATGCCCAGCGGTGCCATATGGCACCCAGTCATTGAGCCGTTTCTAACCAAGACTTAGTAAATTTTTTTTTTATAATGATAGCTGAAGTCCAGGAGGCTAACTCCTGAAACTTTCAGCATCGCATCTACTGAGGTTCTCGTTGGGCATTAATGGGTTAAGGAAAAATCAAAAAAGTTTTGGAAAAGGAGCAGTTATTAAAATGATATTTCTACTTTGAAAGAGTATTCCACATAACGCGTACAACTTTCCAAGAAGCTAAACGTACATTGTGTGGAATATCCACAGTATATTTTTAGCCAGATTTACATGAACCCAATAAAGTACATACTAAAAAAATGCCAAAATAACCGGTTCTGTGTATGCGAAGAATAAAATAAAAACAAAAACACAAATTACCTTACCGGCCAATTTCATATAGCAACTTCTGAAATTTTCCAAAACATCAATTATATTACATTTGGCAGATTTTCAGTTGGAACTATCAAAAATAAGTCGTTTTCAATAAATAAATTTAAATCAAATTGCGTACCCAAACACCAAAAATCAACGTTGTTTTTGTTTATTTGTGCATCACCTTGCTCCTTTCGTTTCTGAATTCATCAACGAAAAAAATTTAATTTATTTACAAATTGTTCGATCTCGTTCTTGTACTTATCCGCGCAAAAAAAATCCCTTTTGATTTTTATATCATTTTTTTTGGGAGTTAACGCCACCACAGAGCTTTTATTATCTATCTCACTTTGGTTTGTTATAAATAATAGCGCCACCTTGCAAATAACATGCGTGTAAGCACGTACACTATAGATTGCTGTTTTTTTAATTTATTTTACTCTGCTTAATCTGGCGATTCCTTTAATTTTTTTTTTTTGTTATTCACAGCGTTTTTCATTATTTTACAAGATTAGCAATTGAATAATTCAAATTCATTGTATTTTTATTATTAACTAGGCAATAATTTTATTTAAATAAAAAACACTGCTCTTCCAACGCAACAAAATTTTCACACCAACAGCAAAGCGAACAAATGAACGACGATTGTTTAAGAAAGTGTTGCCGTGTTGTTAAATTATCCATACAGTGTGAGATTTCTTAAATTAGTCCACGATTTTACACAGAGCTGGATAATTTTGCTTAGGGCTAGTTTACATAGACATTCATAATCAAAATAATCATATATTTGGTGATTATTTTAATCATGATATGAATGAGCAAACGATGCCACTTCACGAAATCAAACAGAGTTATGTTGTAAAATGTTTCACAATTTGTTCCTTTTGGGAGTAAAATAATACAGTGAATATTTTGTAAGTTTTTATACCCTACACCCAGGGTATATTCACTTTGTCCTTCCGTTTGTAACGCAGAGAAGGAGGCGTGGCAGGTATAGAAAAGTATATATATTCTTGATCAGCGTCACCTCCTGGCTGGCTGGCTGGCTGTGTGTTGAAATACACTTTTTGGGAAAACTGAGCAAGATAATTCATTGAAATTTGGTACACTGCCTTCGTCGTCAAAGTTAGCTCGGGGGATTGAAAATGAGCAAAATCGGTCAACGGACACGCCTACCGCCCATATAAAAATTATATTCAAAATGCAATTTTAGAAGTATTTTTCACGACAATGCAACCACAATACATATAAACACTACGAATTGTAAGCGCAAGCTCTGATAAAAAACTGAGCGAATTCGGACAAGAGGGCGTGGCACCTCCCATATAAGCAAAAGCTTCAAAACGCTATACTGAAAGCGTTTTTTGAGATATTCGAACCAACTTTGACTCAGACACTAAGAGTCATAAATGAAAGCTATCAGCAAAAATTGGTTGAAATCGTACAAGGGGGCGTGGCACCTCCCATATAAGCAAAAATTTCAAAATGATATACTGAAAAAGTTTTTTGAGATAATCCAACTAAATCTCACTCTGACACTAAAAACTATGAATGCAAGCTCTGAAAAAAAACTGGGTGTACTCGCACAAGAGGGCGTGGCACCTCCCATATAAGCAAAAGCTTCAAAACGCTTTACTGAAAGCGTTTTTTGAGATATTCGAACCAAATTTGATTCAGACACTAAAAATTATAAATGAAAGCTCTCAGCAAAAATTGGGTGAAATCAGACAAGGGGGCGTGGCACCTCCCATATAAGCAAAAGATTCAAAATGCTATACTGAAAGAGTTTTTTGAGATAATCCAACAAAATTTCACTCTGACACTAAAAACTATAAATGCAAGCTCTGAACAAAAACTGGGTGTACTCGGACAAGAGGGAGTGGCACCTCCCATATAAGCAAAATTTTCAAAATACTGCAGTGTAGGGTATTTATTTTTTGGCCAGGCCAAAATTTACACCCTTACTAGTTTTCTTTATTAACTACAAATTTTTTTTTAAAATAAAACTCAAAATTTTTAAAAAATTTAAATTAAAACAATTTTTAGGAAATTTCTAATACAAATGAAAGTTTGTGTAAAAACGAAAAAAGATGCTGCACTCTTCTATTTGTACACAAACTTTCATTTGTATTAGAAATTTGAAAACTTTTTGATAATTTTGCTTTGCCCCGTTTCCTACATGTTATATGTTTAGTTGCGTGTCGTTGATGATGGACAGCAGGCCTGTTTGAAATGCATTCGTCTCAAATAAAATAAAAATTGTTTTAATTTAAATTTTAAAAAATTTTGAGTTTTATTTTTAAAAAAAATGTGTAGTCAATAAAGGAAAAAACTAACAAAATATTCATAACTAGACTACAAAATTCGGTTCATGCTATAAAATTAAAATAATAGCATCGTTTTAAATAATACAGTTTTCGAGAAGAAATGCACGAGATGGATGAAATAAGTGGTTAATAGCAATCTTTGAATCCAACAAAATTTGATAGACCAATCAAAGCTAGCAATTTGACACAAATTAGTCGCATGAAAAAATAATACGAAAAAGTATTAAAATAAATAGAATTAAAAAAGTAGTAAAATAGTACTAGTAATCTAAAATCTCATGAATGTGAACAAAACATAGTAAATTCGAGGTACGGTGTTAAATTAAGTATATTTGTATAATTTTTTGTTTGTTTACATTTGTCAAAAATAGGGTAACCAGATGAATGCTGATTAACCACTAACCAGGATAGTTTTTCATATAAAAAGATTTTCAATTTGCGCGGAAAAGATTAGCTAGTTTAACCAAAAAAAGCGGCATCTCCAAAATCAAAAAACCCATTGAAATTATGATTTTTTTTTTGACAAACCTAAATTATCTGTGGACTTTTGACAAAACAAACTAACTTGAAATAAGACAATTTTCCAAGATTTTCATCATATATACAAAATTTAAATACGCTTCTTTTAGTGCAATCGTCATATCTCTATGACTTTTAGTTGCAGAGATATAGAATTGAAAATCAACATATCTCGATGTTTTATTCCGAATTGCATTTGACAAAACAACTTATCTCAAATAGGTTAAAAAATTCAAGCATTTGCAGAGATATAGAATTGAAAATCAACATATCTCGATGTTTTATTACGAATTGCATTTGACAAAACAACTTACTCAAATAGGTTAAAATATTCAAGCATTTGCAATAACAAATGCTCAAATAGGTTAAAATATTCAAGCATTTGCAATAACAAATGCTTTTCACAAAAGAACATAATGAAAGGGTGTTTTTCTTCACAAAACATCTTAAGTCGAGATAAATACAGATTAAATGGCAAAAGTTTTACAAAAGCACTTATTCGAAAGAAGTTACTTTTCCTATGGAAAGAACTGAATTTCGTAGATCAAAAAATATTTGACACAAACAACTTATTTCAATTTTATTAAAAGCTATTGACCTTAGAGCAAAAAAAACTTACTAGAAAATATTTGTTTAGTAATCATGTATAATAAAAATTGTTTGTATTTGTTCCAACTCCTACACAAAAAGAATTGAGAAGCATCAAAGTAGTTTTTTAGCTCTCCTGAAAAGTTACCAATTTCGAGTTAGGTTGTTTTGTCAAAAGTTCAAAGATATGGTTAACCAAGCAAGTGTGAATGTAGTATAAGATTACCACATAGTCCATTTCAAACAAAATGTATGTTCAGTTTCTTCTTAGGACAGGCAACACTGCACGAGCAAATTATCCATCTCGCTCTTTCAATAGCAATCGCCTAATTTTCATTTTAAATTATTTACGGATGAAATTCACTTTGCATTTTGTGAAGTAAACAAGTGTATGATAGAAAAGGATAGCAAATAATGCATTTATTGAAGAAACTAAAATAATTTTATTAATTTTGATAAAATATAATAAATTTATGGAAAGTTGAACAGTTGTGCGAATAATTTTCCACGGAAGCACTTTTATAATGGTCACTTGCTTTTAGTTTTTACAAATCATTCCGAAGATCTGTGTAATGCACTTAAACTTTATTTTCCCGATAAGATACATACATACATATTTATAAACGATAAATATCGGAGCGTCATTTAACAAACTAGATTCTTTTAGAGAAAAGTTAAAAAGCCAGGATAAAAATTACTTTAAAAAACTTTATCGCAAAATTAAATTGTGTTGAAATTTCATGCACTTTAAAACTGTTCTGTTTCTTTTCTGCATCTTCCCGCTATTTGTTCTTTTTTGTGTACATTGAAAGATTACATGGTTGCATTTCTTTCTGACCAATTGGCTGTATTAAAGCGCACACTGGGTAATTGAGGCATTTGTGATGTATAAGGCTAATAGGGGGTACACACTAGCGATCATGTTCGAAAGTCATATATGGCCGATGACTGTCACTCACAAACCTTTTTATGGTTGACTGATGATATTCAAAAAATAGCGGCCACACAAACAAGAGAAATTTGAGCAAAACTGACGAACTTGATCCATAGTCTGTACTGGCTATAAGCTTACATTGGATACAACGTTGTACGAAACTTTTTTCGTGCGAACAAAACATGTTTCATTTAAAACTAGTATGTATAATTAATTTTTCAATATTCAGCGTTATTACGTCATTTTATATTTTAGGCGTTATTTCGTTTTTTTTTTGGGCGTTATTTCCTTGGGCGTTATTTCCTAACGCCGTATTATTGTTACGAATGGTCATACAGAAAACAAAATATTTCGTTTTTTGTCAGTCATTCGCATGAATCATACAAAGATATGAATTTTCAGGCATGTTCTGAAATCCGATTCACTTCCGAATCAGAATGAAAGCAATCTTCAAGAGCTCCGCATTTTGGATTTATGTTTCGGTAAGTCGAATAGGAACCTTTAGCAAATTTTATTTGTTGAAATACAAATCTGATTCCATCTTTATTTTCGCATGACTTTGCATCCAATGTTAAATTAGTCTCATAGTCAAACCATAAAAAATTATATCTGAAGTGGAATTCACAAAATTTTAAGGAGCGTTAGTAGGTATGGTTAAATAACGATGATTGTAACTTGCGATTACGAAAGACGCTTTTCCAAAATCATAGTCAACAAAATTTTCAGTCTAGCCGGTTTTTTGAAATTTAGTCCCCATCCAATTTTATATAAAAAATAAAAAGCAGAAAACTTCTAAATCTCATACAAAAATTGAGTTTCAAAAAACTTAATGAGCATTTTTCTTAAAACAATAAAAATGTAGACGTCTAGTTGTAGTTTTAATTTGCCCTTGTCCAGTTAATCCAGTTAAATCCAATTTTAACCCAACAAGATACTCCATGATTTCCTGCAATAACTGGACTTTTGCTGATTTTTGATCATCAAGGAGATAATATTTGGGCATGAACAATATCGTGGGTTCCTGGGATTGTGGTATTTCTCACTGGAACTAAAGTCCAACTCCAATCCATTTGAGTCCCTTTCAATCCAAGTATGCACTTAGAAATAAAGCGCGATCAATATCAATCCATTTTAATCCAACTGCAAGAGAGCTGAAATTTTCAGGTATTATTTTTGAATCAATTTCGAGTCTTTAGGGGGGCGGCACAGAAATGGATTTTTTAACTGTCATCCTAATGAATATGAATGTACTTGCCAACATTTCAAAAAACGTGCAAAATGCTTATGCTGGGCAGACAATGATTGATATCTATATGGAGGATCAGACTAGAACAGTATAAGAACCAAATGTAACAAACAATTATCCAAAACAGGTTTAAGGAAGTAATTTTACTTAGAATGAGTCCCAATGTCCACAGGGAAATATTTCGATATTTTTGTCTTTGGCAATAAAGAAATACTTTAACATCTGACATGTTTTCTTCACAATCCTAATCCGAGTCTGTCGAATTTTGACCAACCAGCATACAGATTGTAAATAATTAAACGTATTTTTTGTAAGTCTGCTATTGTCTTTGAAAGATAAGTGTAGAATTCAAGTCTCAATAAAATTTATTTGATTTGCCATTAAGCTCCATTTTTTCAACTAAATACTACTTTCTTATCCAATTCACTTTATAACTAATAAAATTCTTTATAGCCTTATCAAGACGTTGAAAGTAGAATAAACCAGCTTATTAACAAAGGAAAAAAGCAAATAAATGAAACTGCGCAAACTTACGAGAAGACAGTTTAATGAAAAAGGAATCTCATGAAATACTGCAGCAGTTGTTTAGTTGAATGTTAATCAAAAAGAACAAAGGTATCTTTTTAAGTGTTAGAAAAGTTCCTTAAATTGATTATTCTTTTTTCTTTTCAAGGATTGAATAACAGCGACAGGAGGAAACTAATTGGGAAAACCCCATTTTGCAACAGCATTCTTTTGAACCAAAAATAGCACAGTTGCAAAAGGAAATCGCTGAACTGGAAAGTGAAATAAATAAAAAGCAACACTAATTAATTCTTATAATTAAAAACATCAATTTACTTATACTACACATATTAAAAATTTCATTAACAGCAAATTAACATTGAATTAGAACCCAAATTAATGACAAATCTAAGAACTTGAAATTTACTTAACACTTAAAAAAATTTAGTCCTTATGCCGTGCTAACCAATTTTTCGCATCCACTGTCGCCATACCATAGGTACGTCCGAAGGAGAAGGCCTCACCTGGTACATGTCCGCCATAATTTGGTACAATACCGATGTTGCGATGATAGATAACAAATTGGCCAGAATTAGGACATGATGTGCCAACCCCAGCCATTTCAATGGGGCACCATTCAGCACTTCTGCGATGATGATAATTGTTAGTGAATTCACAGAGTGCGCTATTTGTGAGTTGCTTGCTACTTTGACCAAAACGAGTCATTGCCATTGGAATGTGACCACCGTATCCTAAAAATAAATTTAAAAAAAAAAAATTATTGTTTGGTTACATAAGAGAAAATTTAAAAAATGCAGTTGCTTCACGTGTTGCATACGACATTAAGTACTATAAAGGAACGATATCTAACGTTAACTGAAAATTTGTTGCTGCTGTTATAGCTGCCTAGTTAGATCAATAATTAGAAAGAAATTCCTAGTTTCAAATGTTTAAGCAAGAAAAAAAAAAAAAAAATTTTCTGATTTTATCAGATTTTTGCTTAGCAACCATGATCAACAAGTAGAGTTCAATATATTTTTCAATAAAAATTTCTAATTTACCATTTATTATAAATTTCTCCTCATCATCATCTTCCATGAAATGCGGCACTGTAAACTTAGAATATGGTTCTTTAGCTTCCTTATAGGATGCACAATCTAACATTTGAATAGCTTCCGCTCTAGGCTTTACTGGTATTAAAGGCGAACGATATAGAGTGGTGGGCATCTATCATTAAAATATTAATTTTGAAATATATTTTACGAGTACATTAAATGAGCTTAAACACTTACTAAGCGTTCGCCTAACTTGTGCTCAAAAATACCCATACCGCTACCCAGTAGATCTTTGTGTATCAAGTTTCTGCGCTCGCAGCGTAAACGTTCCATTAATTGTTCGTGTTCCGCCATGCCTGCAGTGGCAGCTGCTATAAAACGCTTGCCAGTTTTCGATGCTAAATTAGGTACAAATCCATCATAACCTGGTATAATTGGATGTCGATATACTGGATCAACGAATTTTTCACGTTTTTTTAAAATATCGATTTCTCTTTGTGTAGGATACTCCAAGATATTTTGCTTTCGCGTTAATGGAGTTACAATTAACTCTGGTGCATGGTTAACGCAAGGATCTATCGCTAGTTTATGTGTAAGTTTACCATAAGTTTTGCCAGAACGAAAGCGAAACTGCGGACAATGACCAGTATAGCTAAAAATAGAAGAATATTTTTAATTTGAAACATTAACATGTTACTGAAAAAGAAATACCCTGGTATGAAGTGCGGCTGTTGTGTAATAACTAAATCCATATTTACTAACACTAATAATTTAGAAAGTTTTTCAAAAAATAAAACGAAAACAAAGAATTTGGAACTGTTAATTATTTACTACTGAATTTATTTTGACATTTCAAAAATTATGTTATAAAAATATTAAAAATCGAATTTATTTATATTAATATTAAGCTAGAGTACAAAAATACATTTTACTTAACCCTTTCAGACCCAAATTACACGTTTGTGTTATCTAAATTTAAAAATAGTTAAACTATTTCTCCTTTTTATAAAAGAAAAAAAAAAAATTTACTTAATAATATGTTTAGGAATTGCACGTTTATTTTAAGTTCCTGCAGTTTTCAACATCAATTCTATGTCCACAATTTTTTCGCGTGGTTTCCCTTTCGAATTGCCTGCTAATGTTTCAGCTTTGTCGATTTTTTTCCAACCCTCCCAACTGACCACACGTCGATCTTTTATTGGAAGCTCAGGTTTCAAAACTTTAGTGTCTACTTGATTTGAGGATATATCATCAGAAATTGTTTTAGCCACAGAAAAAGCACCATTCATAGTGGTTAATATTACTCCCGTTGGTCCAGTACCAAGCCAACCAGCTACGTAGATACCTTTGTCTATAGCATTAGATTTGGTATCCAATAAAACACGACCTAGAAATGTTAATATACATATACATTTTTAACATTTTTAGAACTGAATTAAGATTTTATTGAGGAATTTAGCAACTGGAGCTTTTAATATATATAAAATAAAAAACCAGCCAAACCTACGATACTTAAGAGATTTAATCATAATAATAAAAGTAGAATCTTGAAAGAATGCTCCATAGAAACGAACAGTAAATGTGGATTACAAACAAAAAATCTCACCGTTTTCATTGTGAACCAAACCTTGCTGTTCATCAAAACAAATGCCGCTGTCCACACAAGTCGACTGATAGCCAATGCTACGCAATATCAAATCTGCTGATAGCTGTTCGGTTATTTCAGTTGGTATTGCAGTATTATTTTCCAATTTTGTTACAGCACACTCTAAAGAATTTTCTACAATTTTACTTGGAGCACGTAAAAATATCGGAACAAACAGTTTTCTTCCTTTTTCAGTAATTAGTGATTGTTCTGAAAGGCTTTTTAACATCAATTCTGTGAGACGTTTGCGTGGTCTTTGTAAATTTGCCAACTGATCGAATATACCTAGTTCAGTTCAGAAAATTGAGTACACAACGTTATGATTTTTTTCAATATTTGAGGCTATGAGCGCAACAGTGGCCTAACCTTTACTTCGTTGATAAAACAAAAGCACATAACCTGAATCGATACAAGCACAAGTTATTTGCTTTTAATTTTTTAACGAAGTGAGGGTTAGGCCACTATTGCGCTCATAGCCTCATTTTTACCTTCAAAATCGTTTGACCTCCATATTGTTTGTACATTAGGTAATTTAAGCATTTCACGCAGCTCCTTAATAGTGAAAGCAGCTTGTAATGGACCGCGACGTCCAACTAAATGCACACATTCTACATTACTACGCGAAAATGATTCCAAAGCATATTCAGTTGTGTCTGTTTTCTGGTGGAACAAAATATAAAAATCTAAAGAATTTTATGGAAACGAAACGTGTTTATAAATATACCTTAAAATTGTGTTTAGGGGCACAAAATTCAACCATTTATAAATCATATCGTAGCTACTATTTTTATTTTTTAAGAGACAAAAATCAGTTTAGAACTCAATTACTGTTGCAGTTTGAAAAAATGTTTTCTTCTGTTATAAAATGTGATTCTCTAGGATTCGACAGTTTACAACTGTAGCGATGATAAAATCACAGGTCGTCATGCCAGGTTTTCACCTTTTTCTTATGAGCAAGTCCACGCATGGGCTCGTAAAATGATCTTGTTTGTTCTTTGTGCTTTTTTTTTTTTTTTTTTTTTTTGTGGATGACCGATTGATTTGCTTTGATTTATCTATTTCTTATCTATTATTTATCTACTCACTTTTAAAATGTCTACAGGTGTTAACAGCATTCGAGCTACATCAACAGCTACATTACCCTGGCCAACTATGGTTACTGTTTTCCCACTTAAATTGGGATTAAGTTCTTCCGCACCAGGCAATCCATTATACCAAGCAACAAACTTACGCGCTGATAGGACATTCGTTTGATTTTCGTTAGGAATGTTAAGTTGACGATCCTTATCTGCGCCATAAGTAAGAAGCACAACATGATAATGCTCACGCAGCTCCTGTAATGTAAAATCCAAGCCTAAACTTAAATTTCCCAAGAAACGAAAACGTGGATTTTCAGCAGTTTTAGTAAATGTATTGATTACATTCTTCACCTCTGGATGATCTGGGGCGACACCAAAGCTAAAATGGTAATTGCAATATTGTATCATTATTTTTGCACAAGTAATCATGACATTGCAATAGATAAGACGCTGTTTAATTTGTTTTTAACTACATCGGCTATTAGAGATAAAGCGCATTTTTGTAATTATTTAAGATATTATACTACCATGTCCCAAGTTGTATATAAAACTTTTTTTTACATAAACGAAGAAATTACAAATTTTAAATTAAATGTAAAAATGCATAACAACAAACCATATCAAATCTGCGCTATTTTAGTTTTCCTTTTAATGGCAACTTGTTGTGCGCAACCAACATGGAGCGCAGAGGAGTTACGTAGTAAGTCCTTTTCTTATTAAATTAAAAAAAAAATTATTTAATCACTTGAAACTTTTATATTTTAGATTACTTTAGTACCATATTACGTTCAATATTTGTACCATTTTTCAATCAAGCAGTAGCAGGCAATTTTAATGCCACAAACTAATTAAAGTGTAAGAAAATGCTCACCGCACTAAGCCAAAGGGGACCGGCAGTTTTTCTATCATATCCACATAACAATCGGTTAAATTCTTCAGCATATATTGGGCCGCATAGAAACCAGCTGGACCTGCTCCTACAATGCATATTTTCTTTTTATTTTGTTCACTTTTATGATGGGCCGCGCTGCTTATGCTAAAACTATTTTTATGTGCATGTGAAAACAAGTTTTTTCTTAATTGTTTAATAAATAAATTGGCTGGAAATTTCATTTTACTGTAGAGATTTTAATTAATTTTTTATGTAAATAAAAACGACACTGTTTAATATTTACAAAGAGATGACAGAAAGGATCAGCTGTTTCATGCTGTTCAGAAGGTTTAATGCTGTGTAAAATAGTTTGATTAGCCACTTTACATTATCAGTGCAGCCATCAAACTGGCCAGCAATATGTCATACCGAGTTTGTGTTTACATGTTCAATAAACTGTCAATATTGAGTGTTGCTTTGTACGCCAAAGAGGAAAAAAAACAACTGCAGATAAAATTTTTATGATAGAAATTGATATGCTGATGGAAATAACAGAACTAAATTAATAAAAAATAGTGAAAACATCAAAATATACACTATAAATTTATTTAAATGGGTCCACAGCATTTATTTGTCATTTCCGAACCCAAAAAAATGAGTTTTGGCCATTAATTAAAATTTTGTTATTGAAATCTTTTTTTTTTTTTTTGAATTAAAAATAAGAGTCTTTGATAAAAATAATAACAATCAGGTCTCAGTAAATTGATTTTGTCTCAGTCATAAAATTAAAAGGTTCCGTTTTTGTGTAAAAACAAATCACATTTGCAAGCCATTTTCATTTCCGCATGATGTGCACTCGTTGAAATCTTTTCTTAACTGACAAAGTGTTTTGAAAATTTTTCATTGCACTAACACAGTCAACCTACTCATCAATACAGCAGAAAGTCAAAAAATTTTGTTTTTCGGCAAACAGATTGTCAATACAGATTGATCAGTGTTTACATTATCAGTTTTTCATCAATCTGCATACATTCTCAGATTGATGAAAAAAAGCGAACTTGGTATCATTGGCATATTGATGGCTACACTGATAATGTGAAAAGGCCTATTTGGAAGTTTGGAAGGCAGAACTCAGACGGAGGGCAGATGCGCGCAGGGCAAACTGGTTTTTTACGCTCTTTCAGATTTATTTCAGATTAATAGTTATATAATAGTTATAAAGTAACAAATCTAAAGCTGCTATTTTATGAGAAAAATTATAAACAAGCAATAAAATAAAATTCTTAATTCTTCACTCATTTACATAACAAGAACCTGACAGCAAGCAATTAATAGCTCTAAGGCCTCCTAGGCAGCAGGTCTTAAAAGTCGTCTTCATAAAAGAGCTTTCTAACCGCTGCCGGAATACCAAAACACCTTAGTTACGACTTTTGTTGTAGTTAAAACTATGGTGAGCTGTTTGACAGCTCTAAGGCTGTTGCCGGAATGGCCCTATAAGAGTGTTTTTCGGTCACACTTTTTTCTTACTACTTTTCAGTTCGATTGTGAAATAAGATGCAATAACGGCAACACATTTCTATTGCCTGTTAAATCACATATGTTACTCGTGCTTATCAAATGAAAGGAAAAAAATTAGGGTTTTATAAAGTTTCACGCATTTCACGCTACGCATTTCACCCATATCGGGCTTATCAGCATTTGGATCAATTTCGGGTTCTTCCTCAGTGTCAACTATATGATTGACGTTGAAACTGACAAGTGAATTCATCCAAAGCAGTTGGCACAGCTTTGGCTTTTTGTGCCTTACGCTCTGCGACAATTTCTTCAGTTAAACTCAACCAATTCGCGTTTCACGGTGAGCTTGAAAAGGGGGTATGTGGAGCTAAAATGGATCCAAAATCGGCTAATGCAGTTTATGTATTGTTTCTAGATTATAAAACAGTTAAAATTAAAATCCTAGCTGATCGTCTTCGGAAGTTATGCACATTTTTGTGTTCATGGTATGCACTTGCATGAAAACCATATAAAATTAAAAAAATGAAGAAAAAAAAACGACAAAAATTTTTAAGTGTGTAACTTAATGACATGTTTATATATTGAAAATTGATTTTTTAATTGAACTTTTAGTCATATATTTGCAAAGGTCGATTTACATATAAATCTAGCAATGCATTTTCTAACACATAATTATGACAAATCAAGGAACGGGTTAAAAACACGGCTATAGTGACATATGTTTCGTCTTTCGCCACAAAGACTCATCAGACTATTTTTGTTGTAATTATAATTATATTTATTTCACTAAATTAATTATAATTGAAAAATTTTTCTTCATTTTTTTAATTTTATATGGTTTTCATGCAAGTGCATACCATGAACACAAAAATGTGCATAACTTCCGAAGACGCCGCAGCTGCATCCTAAGCTTGGCTTTTGAACATTTAAAACCGTAGCATGTCCATTACCCGAATAATCTGGATTTTTCGACATGTGCCAAATGCTGTATGTTGCGTTTACCGAAAACATTTTTCAGCGAATTTTCCTTGAAAAAACGTAATGTGACTTTGTTCGAACCATTAATTTTTCTGTATTTTTAGAAAACTATCTAATTATTTTCTAGAAAATTTTGTAAAAAATTAACCAAAAAAAAAAAAAAAACCGAAACATAAACAAATGTCAGCTGTTAATAAAGAAGAAGATAATTTTCGAAAGTGCTATTCACAATGCAGCGTTTTGTACGACCACAGTTAGCACATTTGAGCCCACTTGCTACGAAAACGCACCTAATAGTAATATTTAGTATTAATCATGGTTGAATTACGCTGGTTGCAGCGATAACAAATGCTGCTTCTTCTTAAACAACGAAAATGTCAAAATTTTCTAGTCTTTTGACAGATAGCAAGGCAAGATCAGGGTTCCATTTTTGTTTATTTTGACAACTTGCCATAACCATTGATTTTGAATCATGGTATTAATCACTTGAAAAAGCCATTAAAAAAATGTTGCTAAGAAATTGCAAATAAAAACAAAAAAATTCTGCAGTAATAATTTCTTCTTATTTCAACCCCTGCCATAAACTATAGGTTTATAAAAAATTTTTTGGAAAATAGTGCTTTAAAAAAAAAAAATGGTCATAATATTTGAAAATTCGCCATATCTCAAAACTCATGAGTCGGATTTAAGACTTTTGCAGATTAAAATTAATTCAAATAAGTATGACAGTGAATGCTTGTTTATAAAAACTGGAATTTTTCAAGTAGTTTTTAAGTTGTAAGGTGACATTTCGAACGTTGCCTACCGTTTTCACTAATCGATGTTACGTTAACAAGCAACCGTGACATTACGTTACGAAACGCTACTTCTTGGCTAATTCCAGCTTTAAAATAACCCTAACCGTTAATTTTTGCACGTTTTTTTTCTAATTGAAAAAGTGTAGGTAAAAATTTTTTGGTGGAAAAATCCACCAAACAGATGTACCAAGTGCAAACATTCGTTCAGTGCTATTGTTTCGTCACGTCTATTTTGGTTAGGCCTTTAGTTGCAAAATTTTGTTCATTCTGAGGCCAGAGGTGTAAAAACCTACATGTTTCTTATTATGTGCACTTGAACTCGGTTGTCCAAACTAGTATGCAACAAATGCTTATATTTTTTATAAAATGCATTGCTTCACCTTGTTACCTTTTTTTGGTAAGCTAGCTATCAAAATCCAGTGAAAATGGAAAAAATATCAACTATATTGGAAAAATTAGTGCTGCATAATGTTATTTTTTTTTGCAAAATGTCAACGACTAAATATCAACGATTTTGGAAAAAAAAAATAATATCCGTAATAGTAATAAAACATACTTGGCTTAAAAAAGAAATATGAGGTGTCACTAAAGTTAACTTCACTCAAATATATCAATAAGAATAGCCAGTTTCTTTTCACTTCGTCACTTTTTTTTTGAGTAACGTAACTACGTCAACTTCTTAAAAGTGTTTAGGTTTTGAAATTTATTTGGCCGAACTCGTAGACTATCACCAATTTTACTTCTTTTTGATTGAAATTTGAACGTTTATATTTTGTTTATTTTTTTTTTTAACCTAAGCTGTCAAAATCAATGGAAAATATCAGGGCTGCACAGTAGTTTTTTGGCGAAAATTGGAAAGAATGGAAAGAAAAATGTATCCCTGCTGTAAATGGAATTTCCGATCTTAAAATATTCATGATTGCAAATATTCCCTCACGAGAAAAGAATATATTCTCATGATAAGACCCATACATTTTTTCCAATCACTGTGTCATTCAGGCAAAAATAAAACGAGCTATGTGCTCTAAATTTAAAGATAAATATTATTATTTTATTGATCAACAATTAAAATAAAATCTTAAGAACCTTAAAGCTAATAGGAATTATTTATAATTACGAAACAATTATATAAGTTTAAATTTTACAAAGATATTACTTAGATGCATATTGTATATCACCAACATTTCTATCAACTTTGGCTTTAGAACTTTGTTAGTGTCACAACTAATTGCATATACTGATATTCTGCCGTTCAACATAATTTTAAAATATAAATTAAAATAAACTTACATTTACTACACCATTTAACTACACAAGCATACATACTCCACATAGCAGTCAACAACTTCATTCAAACTTTTTTTTAATCAATTCTGCTTCTTTTCTTCTTTCCAGCATATAATGGGATACTTTTTCGTAGACTAAAAACGTAACCATAGTAGCAGGTACAACGCGCGTTAGACTTGCCTGCAGTCCTTTATAGAAACCACGTGCACCTTCAAAACTGGAATGAAATGTAAAAATAAAAAGGTAGATAGTTAATGAATATAATTCAAGCGCAGCTTACCTCACACGATGATGTGCATTTAATGGGACTATTTTTAAATTTTAAACAAAACAATTCAATTAGCAAAGAGATTCTGCAAAACTTTTTATTACACAAAAATATAAATGATGATGGGGGGCTAGTAAGACATGGGATAAACGATTATAGTGGAAAATGGTGCAGATATTGGAATGTTATAAGTGGTGGAGGATGGATGAGTCTAGATGAAAGCAACCCGAACATGTTATTGAAGAAAACAAGTCTGGCCACAGTTTAATATTTATTAAGCTGAAAAACACTATTTTTTTATATATGAAAAAAAAAATACATATAAAATAATTTACTTTTCAAGTTTAATGAATTTAATCAAATATCAATCGCAGCTGCGCAATGGAAAATTTTAATTTTGTTTTTGCTTTATTTGATTTGTTGAAACCATCAACCTTGCATATTTATACTAATTGTATACAAAGCAATTTTAAATTTTCGCGAAATAAAAGAAAAATATAATTGCTTACTATACTATTTTCTTTTTAATGGTAGAACAAGTATGAAGAATCTTTTTGCCAAAAGAATTATTACAAAATTCTACATTATGTATAGTGAAGTTGTAATTTCTAAATAGCTTACATTTTGCATTATAATAATGACAGAGATAAGCCTAAGTCTTTTTTTTTTAATTGTTTACACAGATAAAACTTCCTTACGTTTATGTAATAGAAAATAAATAATTTATAAGTAAATTGCTTAGATACTAACATGATATATGTATGTATGCTCACTGTCAATTTGTAATCGAGCATTTTTCTTTTAAAAATATTTCTGCAAAAAAAGTTACGAATATTTAGGAATTTTTGTTTTTTTAATTTGTGCTATTGCTTTTAAAACATAAAATGAAATAATTAATTTATTTAAATGAAATTATGATTTATTATTTAAAACTAAATATTGTATTAAAATTGTTCCAAACTCGTTTTATTTATGTTTTATTATTTTTGAACTAAGGATTTACATTATAATTTTTTTTTTTTTTTTTTGAATTCTGTTACAGTACATATAGTTTTTTAATATGAAAAACAATGTTTGCTTCATCAGCGCTGACTTATTCCAAAATATTAAAATTTAATGTAAATACTATGAAAAAGTTTTTCAACTACTTAAAGCTAAAGCTTAGTTTTCATTTTGGAATAGTTTTTGTGAATTAACAATTTTAATAATATTCCTGCATAAGTTCATGAAAGAAAAATAAAGCAAATATGTGGGCTTTAGTTAAAAAAAAAAATGTTCAAAAACTAAAACAAAATCAGTAACAACAATAATACAGAATAAAAAAATAACTGCTCTTTAAGATTTGGACAGAATATAAAAACTACAATAACTTCCTTGAAAAAATGAAAACTCCATTACGCTTATTTTTACATCTTTGCTTATATATAGCCATTTGTCATTTTGTGCTACATTTTTTCTTTTTGCATATTTAAAATGTATACTATCTATGCAATTAAGTTATCAATGAAAATTTTAAGCAATATAAATTTAAGATTCATTTATGGTATGTTAAGTATGCCTCCCTGTTTTACACTTTTGTTTTACACGTCAGGTCCTCTAATTAGTCAATTTTTCCCAAATGAGCATAACCATACAAATATTCGGCGTGACATGCACTAAATATGGAACGAGTCCCTTATAAAAACCTCGCATACGTTCGTACCTCCATGTTTGCTTAACGCAATCCCATGTGCCCTTATAGCTGTGATGATGATCTTGCAAGCGCGCACGTATCACTTGATATGGATAAGTAGCGGCGGCAGCAATCAGCTTGGAAATAGCAGCAAAAGCTAAATACTCCGATGTAGCCTGAAATAATAAAAAAAGATGAAAAATATAAAACAATTAATATTTAGCGTATGCTATTAGAAATATTTTGTGCATATTGAAAAAAAAAAAAAAAAAATACATAAATTATGATTTTTTCCTAAACTGTTAAACTGAGCTACTTAATTAAAAATCTTGTTTTTTGCAAACTGCAGGAAACTACTTAATACAAGCTCATGCCAAACATTTTCAAATGGACATAGTTGATTCAAATTTTAAGTCTTGTTCAAGTTCCCGATGTCATTCAACCAAAACCAGTTTTAACGGGAAAAATGCCAGTTCTTTAATTTTTACTTTTTTTATACATACTTCCAAAACATTGAGGGGGTTGGCCAAGCGATTTGGAAAAATGTTAATTGGATTTGGGAAAAGTTTATTTTGATTTGGAAAAAGTTTAATTTGATTTGGAAAATGTTTATTTTGATTTGAAAAAAGCCTAATACGACGTGGAAAATGTTAAATTTGGAGTGGAAAACATGTATTGGCTAAAAAGTCTAATATGCAAACGATCAATTGTAAGAATTATCTGTTTATTAATAATTAATAATATCCACTTTTTAGCAAATTTTCCATAAGAGTAAAACTTGCAAATATATGTCAATAATATGTTTTTCAGTAGTTGTTCATGTAAACATGGAAAATTGCTAAAGGCAGATAAGATAGGATAAATCCGGAAGTAAACAAAAATAACGAAAAATAACAAAGATTATCAACAATATGAAAGGAAATTACCCATAGAGGAGGAGATATAGAGGGTGAAAGATCAAAAGTGTTTCTATGCAATTGACATTGAATTTTTGAATTGTTTAGACCAATAGCAATGTTTCTTGTCAACTTGGGGTTTTTTTATTTAAAAGCTTTACCACTGCTGCTCTTCAATCTCGCATTTAGATTCTATCTATAATTAAACAACAAAAAAAAAAACAATGGCCAACCGATAAGTTATTTTGCTAAAAGTGTCAGGAAGATAAGAAAAAAAAGTAATTTTTATAAATTTATGACTTTCAAAAGATTGATATAGAATATGTCATCAGCATTTAATGATACTTTTGAATTATTATCTCAAATACTTAAAATGCTCGTTGTCCCCTAAATTTCTATTAAAAAGTTCTAGATAATTTGTGAATTTTTAGAATTCAAGTTTCCTCTTTTTTTTTTTTTTTTTTTGCTTTATATGATTTTAAGTTGTTATTTCCAGTGGGTGAGATTAAGTTATATAACCGATAACCGTATACATATTTTGTGATTAGATGACAGTCATAGAGGGCAAGCCTCCTAAATTTATAAAAAATAATAAATAATCTAAATAACAAAGTTATATGGAAAAATTTAAGCAAATTAAATAAAAATGACATTAAATTATGATTTTCTCGTGAAATTCTTACTGGCTATTGCATGAGTTTATTGATATATTTGGCATGCGACCAAATTATGCTTCAATAATTTGGCTAAATGCGTGCCTTACGAGAGGTGGTTTTTGCGCAAAAATTACTTTTAGACGAAAAGATCAAAATCATATGATTAAAATTTTCTTTGTTTCTTTTCAAGAAAGAAAAAACGTACGATTTACAGTTTATAAAAAAAAAAAAATATTAAAAGCTACTTACCAACTTTGTATCGATCGGTAATTTGCGATATTCATTGTAGGAATTTTTCATTTCTTCGTAGGTCATAAATTGTAATGCACCATGTGAAACACCCAACATGCCAGGAACGAAGCCCTATAATAAAAATACAATAAATGTCACGAAAAAGAATCCAAGTAATTTTGCAAGGCACTTACTCTATATAAACCACGCACACCTTCGGATTTGTAGATTTGTGACAATGCATGTACCATGCCGCGATATTCCAAGTTCGGTTTTGAAACACCTTCTGTGCCATATTGCAGACACAGACGAGTTTTCACCACCCAAATTGGATTTGTCAACATAAGAGTTAAAACACCAGATTCTGCAGCAATTAGCATATGCATGGCAGGACCCAAAGGTTGTGTTGTATTACCACCTTGTACAACATTTTTAATTGTGTTGTAGCTGAAAAGATTTAAAGCATTATGTATTTTCAAAAAAATAAATATACAAAATCTCATATGCAACTTACAACATGAAGTAGAAACCCCAAGCTGAACCGGAACCCCAAACATTAGGTGTAACACCTTTGTATAGACCGCGAAAACCTTCTTGCCGAAATATAGTTGTAAATGCGCTGCCTAAACCACGATATTGTGGTACAGCTGCAGTGCGTCCGTCATTAACTGAAAAAAGCAAAAAAAAAAAAATTATTAATTAATTTAACAACAAATGTAAGGTGATATGAGTTAAAATTTTTTAAAATAATGACGCATTTTAGACTGGAGTATGCAAAAAAATTTTTTCTTTGTGCTTAACAAAATGGCAATTAAATCGTAAATTCCTTTTATCGAATTCTTAGAAAATGAGTTGTTTACAGTGGTTTTACTAACAACAATTAATTATACAAATAAATCTGACGTCATTTAACTTCAAAATACGTCATTTCAATGTTCAACAAAAAGCAATTACACTATAATTTTTAAATTATAATTCCCGCACGTGCCGAAATCTATACATGTTTCTAAGTAAAAAACAAAAATAGTCAAAATATTAAAAAAAAACCTAGTAAGGGTGTTACCTTTGGCCTGGCCAAAAATTATATACCCTACACTGCAGCATTTTTAAAATTTTGTTTGTAGGGTAGGTGCCATGCCTTCTTTTCTGAATTCACGTAGCTATTGCTCAGCCCCTACGCTAACTATTTCAAGTATTTGTCCGAAATTTTGTTGCGTAATCTCAATAACGCTTTCTTTACAGCATTTCGAAAAATTTGGTTGGATTCCCTCAAAAAACGCTTTCAGTATAGCATTTTGGGAGGTGCCACGCCCCGTCGTCCGAGTTTACCTAGTTTTTTTTTTTCAGAGCTTACATTTACTATACTTAGTGTCTGAGTGAAATTTGGTTGGATTATCTAAAAACGCTTTCAGTAAAGAATTTTTAAACTTTTACTTATATGGAAAGTGCCACGCCCTCTTGTCTGAATTCACTTAATTTTTGGCTAGAGCTTGCAGTCCTATCTTCAATATTTATGTCTATTTTGGTTGCGTTATCGTGAATAATGCTCATAAAATTGCGTTTAGAATATATTTTTTGTGTGGGCGGTAGGCGTGTCCGTTTACCGATTTCGCTCATTTTCAATCCCGCGAGCTAACTTTTACAACAAAAGGCAGTGTACCAAATTTCATCGAATTATTTTTCTTAGTTTTCCCGTAAAAAATATTTCCACAGACGGACAGCCTGCCAGCCAGACAGACGGACATGGCTATATCAACTCAGGTCAAGAATATACATATATACTTTTTTATAACTACATGCCACGCCTTCTTCTCTGCGTAACAAACGGAAGGATTCACTTATACCCTGGGTGTAGGGTATATAACGATGATGCCTTTTTTAT
Source organism: Calliopum simillimum (assembly GCA_951812925.1). NCBI lineage: Eukaryota > Metazoa > Arthropoda > Insecta > Diptera > Lauxaniidae > Calliopum > Calliopum simillimum. The sequence continues at coordinate 104,924,797 of OX638370.1, forward strand.
TTAAAAAAAAATTGAATTTACTGTACTTTCATTCATGCGAGTTATTCAATGTCAAACGAACGCCTTTTACCAAATTTCGCGATAACATTGTATAGAAGAGAAGTCTCATAAAAAATTAAAATATAAACCAAAAAAATTGTCTTTCAATTCCAAATTTTTGTACGTATACCTATTTTATATGTGAGTTAAAGTATATTTTTGTATGTACATATGTTTATAGAAATATCATCAAGTCATGAGGTTGGATTGGCAACAGAATAGTTGCTATTTTTAAAAATTTAGTGCAAAAAGAAAAACAAAAAACCTGGTATTTCTCATTTTGAACGATCATATAAGTATATGTATGCGTGATCGCACGTTTAAGATTAAACATTTTGATAGTTCGCATGATAGAAGCAGTAGCGAACCAACACACAAATAATTCAGAATTAATTTGTTTCCGTTCAGCGAATCGTGCCTGAAAAAAGGAGGCTCGTCACCTTGTTGTTGTTGTTGTTGTGGTTGTTGTTCAATAATATACATGTAGATCTGTATGTTTAAAATTGTACGTAATGATGATGATCTTTGAAGTAAATTTTTATGGAATCTATATATTAATACGCGAGACAAAAATTTGTCCTACCTTTTTTACTATGTTAGATATGGAGTACGACTTTGAATAACACACCATTGGAAAGGGATTTGTGTGTAAATGTGCACAAAGTTAAACTTGTTATTTTGCCATTAAGCCATGTAAAATTAAATGCAGATTTTTCAATATTAACAACGACAAAATACGCGGTGATATAGAGCTGAAAAGAGGATTCAGCACAAAAAGAAAGACAAAAAGCTGACTGACACTGACTTCATGTTTTTTGTTTCCTTTTTGTTATTTGTTATTGTACCAGGGATGATCAATGAGCTTTTCTATTTTGTACCAAATAGCAAAAAAAGTACTCAAACTGTCCAAAAAGTACCAAAATTATTTAATAAATTTTTGGTCAAATTTTGAACATTGGGCGATTCTAGAAAATTTAATTACATAACTTAAATCCTGTAGGGTTGTTACTTTTTGATATACAGTCCGGTTTACTTGATTAGAGGCAATATTTTTTTCGAATAGAATGTGTGTTTGAGCTACACGGTGCTGAAATCAGCAGTTTGAATAAAATTTTGCTGAAAAAACTATAAAGGCAGAACTGTTGGCACCTAACACCAAAAGAGAAACGCAAAATCTTGAGGATAGTACCCAACTCTGCCATATCTATTGAGGAAATATGAGGATTGGCAAAAAAAAAGCTGAGATTTTTTAAAATTTTTTTGAAGGTCATTAAGAGGTGGCGCAACGTCGATTTATGCAAAATCTCGGCTTGATGCGGTTTATATTTTTCGATTGTGGGCATACATTTGCAGGAAATGATCAATGAAACGTTATTTCGACCTCTCTAAACGAATACGAGGTACTTTGCCACTAAATCAAGTTTTCATGCAATTGTGTTCATAAAATTTTTTGCACTAAATTCTAAACAGAATAATTCGCGCAATTAAAATAAAAACTTCAAAATTTAACAACAAATATACATTTTTACTCAGGAAACTACGTGATAAATGTACTAGTTTTGCCCTTTAACCGAAAATCAATTTTTAGTTCAAATAAATACCTACATATTATTGTTTTTATTGATGTCGCACGTACAAACTATTATTTGTAAATACTTAACACGCGCCATGAAGTAGTTATTATTATTATTGAAGGTGAAAACAACAGGAATTAAATTGATTTTGTAATAATTTTCGCGTAAACAAAATAAAATACTAAAGTGCAAGTTGTTTTTATAGAAAGTTTAAAGTGTCAATTATTGTTTAATGTGTAACCGTATACAAAATATTATTTATAATCAGTACATAGTATGCCTTAAACAAAGCAAAATTGATTAACATAAATGACATTATTTTTATTATCACAAAAAATAGAAGCAGAAAGCCAATGACTTGATAAAAAAATGGTTTATTAAAAAACAAGAATAATAAATTGTTTACTTGCAAAGGTCACACCATATTATGTTAGAGTAAGTCTGTTTTTTTTTATAGGTATAACATAAGAGATAAACACGTAAGTAGGTTTTTTGTTTGTTCTATTTCTCATAATAGTATCTATGTACTTTGTATATTTTTAATAATAACAACTTTATAAATTTTTAGTAGTATAATCCAAGGGTATGCAAAGATTAGGTCTAAGGCCCATGTATATACCCTAATATTTTTCGGATCTGTAATATGCCATGACAATACACATACATACGAGTTAATGCACAAGGGATCTTGAAATGTAGTGTACTTTTTTTACTCGCACATTTTAAACTGAACTGAAGTATTTGCTCGACAAAAATTCAAGATTCAAATCTTCACTATACACTGATTTCATTTTGACACTGAAGTACACTGACTTGTGTTATCAGTGTAAAAGACAAAACCTAATTCTAACAAATACTTCAGTGAACTGTATTTTATACGAACAAATACTTCAGTTCGTGTAAAACGTGCGAGTAGAAAAACTACAGTTAAATTTATTAAATGGTAGTAACCAGAGATGTGAAATATACTTTTTTCACAATATTAAACAAAACAGAGGCAAAAGAAGAGAACGAAAAACTACTTTTGTCACTCACACTGAACTGAACTGATGCCATTCAAACAAGACAGGTCTGTGCATTCACACGCGACACTGAACTGAAGTAGGTGATAAGTACAATATATAGTGAAACGAAATGTCTTAAAACTCAAACAAAACGTCTTGTCCAGACCTCTTATACGAGTATTACAAAAACCGTAACTATATATGGGATTTCAAATTGTACCCGTCCCTTATTGCTTTATTTTCTAGTCAAAAAAGTCGACTTGGATGAAAACAGTACTTAAGGGTTAAGTGTTATTAAATGATTCAATAGCGTAGGGTGTTGGTACAGTTCGTTCATATGCATATAAGAGTACAAAACTTAGCCTGTTCTTAGCTAAAATCAACTTATACATATATACTTGTACCCTATCGACATCATTTAAAAAAAAAGACAAATAAGTAATGACATTTCAACCGCTCAAAACAAAATAATGAACATAACCAAACGACCTTGAAATTTTCCACGACCACGAGCGAACGAAATCTCGCTTTGAAGGAAAAAGAAAAGAACCAGTTATTTTGAAATAATTCAATAAATGGCTAAGCAAAATATTTATAAATGCAAAAATCAACTGAGATCTTCTTTCGCGAAAAAAAAAAAAAATTAAATTGTAAAAATGATGAAAATTTCTGCAACTATAGTACATACTGCAATTGATCTAACTTGATCGAATTGCAAGTAAAGTTTTTTCGAAAAATGCTTGCATTTCGGATAGTATACAATAATTTTAAATATTTCCAAAAAATTGCAGTTTATTTCCGCTTAAAACAAGCTTTTTACAACACTTAAATTACAAATGCTTTAAAACAAATAAAATCAAGTTTTAGCGGAATCGTTATTGTATAGTTTACAGCTGTTAGCGATGACTCACTCAAGTACTAGTAGGGGTATGACGGACTCTTTTAAATGATATAAAACACAAAAAATCTGAGAGAACAACACAAAGCAGCAAGCTTTGTGAACGGCCATAAAAATGAGCGCACATGGTAACAAGCCACAAAATGATTTTGCAAATGTTTTCTACACAAAATCAAAGTAGAAAATAAAAATTTAATATCGGGCTGTCTGTGTTTGTGCGATAATAAAACGCACTGCTCAGTACAGTCACGTGTGTTCCAAAAAAAAAAAAAAAAAAATACAATAAAAACAAAAGAGCTTGTGTGTGGATCACTAACTACAAGGCACATATGGGAACGAACTCCATACCAAATGACCTCACAACATGTGTAACGATTAAAAAAAAAACAAAGAAAAAAGCAAAGTATTACAACAGCCATGGTGAAGCAACAATTTTATAATAACAGCTGTTTGACAACTTAATGAAAATGTATTTTCAGCATGAATTCATAGGAATTTTACTGTTATTTTTTAAAATTTTTGTTAAGTCATTAATTTTTTATCAATTGATATCAAAAATATGGGATTAAAATATAAACATACTGGTACTGACCAGGGAACGTTACGCTTATCTTCTCTTCTTAAACGAGCTAAAAGTGTATATATATATATATAATTATAATTATATATATCTACTAATATATAAAAATGAGACATTGTTTGTATGTTTGTTATTTATGGACTCGGAAACTAACAGACCGATTTGAATGAAATTTTCACAATACCTTAATATTATAAAAAGCTAGGTATTAGGCTAAAAAAGTGCGCGGTGCCACGCCCCCTAAAAACTAATTCGTAATAGCTCTGAATCTAATTGACGCAGGTAATTGAAATTTGGTGCATGTATAAAGTGAACTAGGAGAAATAATGTTTACTGAAAAAGTGGGCGGTGCCACGCCCCTGAAGAAATTAATTTATCATATCTTTTAAAATATTCAACAGGTATGGATGCGATTTGGTATATGTATTAAGAACACCGGGACAAATAATGTTCATTGAAAAAACGGGCGGTGCCACGCCCTTAAAAAATGTCGTCATATTTTTGAAAGTATTTAACTCATACATATGAGATTTGGGACATATATAAATTCTATCGGAACAATTTGTATCCCTTAACAAAATTGATGGTGTCGCGCCCCCAGTATAAGACAGGGTATAGCAACGCACACCGGGAAATGCTAGTACATATATATCACACTTAACTTTTCCTCGAAAAGGGTTAAAACAAAAATAATGTACATAACTTAGGGGAGTTATGTCTATTAGTTTTTAGTGAAGGTCGGTCTGTTTTGACCACGGCCACTGTCTTGGAATTTGTCAAAAATATCACTTCAAAGTGTGTAAATATATTTTACAAACTTCCCGAAGGTCGTGGCACCGCCAACATTTATGCAAAATGGTCAGCTAAGCCGTGGAGGTCATCTGTCCGATGTTCTTGTTCATACAAAGTCCTATCCTATGTACTTTATATACTTCGATTTCAATTTTTAGCCAATTTAAAGAGTTTCGCCCAAGAGTCTTGCTACGTCAAAACCCGCCGCTACCACGAAAAGCTACTTAATAAAAGTAATAATTTTAATATCAAAGAATACCATATATAACCCAACAAAAGACAACATTTTGTACTCAATGTTTAAATTATTATGCTCTACTTGAAATCCAATAACAGTTTGTATGCATTATAGATTTGTTTGTTGGAAATTTTTACAAAAATGTAAAATTTTCCACTGCTGTCGTATTCATTAATTTATTAAAGAACAGAAATACACAAGGCAGTTGTTGCTGACAGCGATTACAAAATGAAACGCGCGACAGGCAGCACTTGATATACGACACTTCTAGACGTAACCAGACTAGACAGTGTGATTAGTATATTAGAGGCGTTATTAAATTATTGTTTATTTACATACATAAGTATAATAGCCAACAAATTTAAATATTTACAAAAGTTACAATAATAAATGTAATACAATATATTCACACTTCTAATTATAAGTGTTAAAAAATTTAACTTTAGCATTTATATTCTCTATTCTATGTTAAAAATATCGCGAATGTAGATGTACTTGGCAAAATGTACACCTCATATTATGCGTAGTCCGCAATTTCTTTTACGATATAAGCGATCCAATCACATGATCAGTGTTCTGAGAATTAATATAAACAAAATTTTACTTAAGACTACACAGTTTATTTAACATAAACATTTTAATTAGCCAGCGCCTATTGATGTCATGCATATGAAACGTGAATGAATAATTTTCTTGTTTTTGTTTTTTTTACTGTTCTCTTGGAATTGTTTATCCAACACTTTGCTGGAACCCGTTTAGTCTGTACTTTACAATGTTCTTCATAAACTTTAGCAGCGACAAAGCAAAATTAATGTTTATTATTTACTTTACGATTGGTTTTGTTTTTCAATTTATGGGGTTTTTTCCAGCCTTTACTATTAAGGGTAAAGTTGGCGTAATGTTTACTTTCTATAAAATTTTTCCAGTAAACACTTTTTAGCGTACCAAGATAAAATAAAACAGTTTAATGTACAAAGTTCATTTATTCATATTCTAAATGCGAATAAGGTGCAATTTTTAAACAGAAATTTTAATGAGGTACATTTTTGGATGAAGCGTGTTTTTGCTTCACTCGATTTTTAGGGAACTGATATTTTGATACTTTATTCTATGCAGCTTTGAAAATTAAAACAAACAAAAATTGTGTAAAATGGGAAACACCGAATTTAAAGTTTTTATCATGATTAAACATCAAATTAACTTTCGTTACCGTGAATCATGCAAAATGTACAATTGAATAATTTGCCAAATTCAATATGTTGTTGCAGGCTGTTTGATCAATACTATGATTGTATGTATTATATTGTCTAGAACTTGTCTTTTTGAATTGCTTTTGTTTACCGCTTGTAAAGATTCTACATGATAGATGCTGATGCAACTTAGTAACAAGTTACTAAGAGTAAATTTGCGATAATGGAAAAAGTCGGTCACGCTTAATGAAATTGGAACAACAATTTTGATTTTGTTTATTGTTTTTGTTGCTTTATAAGGAAATCATTTTTTTATTTATAATAATAATAATGCGGGTGTTGACAGTTCAACTTAATAAATAAAGGAATATTTATAAAATATTATATTGTAATGTTAATCAAAAAGTCGAAAGTTTATCTGGTGAGATAAGACACATAGATTTTCTATTGCGCACTAAATTATTAGACACGCGACACGGGTCTTCCTTCTTACGCCTTTGCAATATAATGCCAATGGCTGATACAATTTCAATTCAAGATTAATCTTTAGTTCAATGTTTATGATCTTATGTGAATCTAAACGTAAAGGAATCATAATTTTGATGTTCTACTTTATCAGGAAAGTAAAAACTACAGGCCTGTTCCGTAATTCGCGTGGTTTCAATTACTGTAATTCTCCACAAAAAAGATTCTTATACTTTTTATCGTGTAACTCACCATGCTAAAAATGCTATCTAAAGTGGCTTAGAAAATTTATGTAAAATATTACTAGACAAATAAAACAATCACAACTTTGTATGTATTTTAATGTATAAATTAGAACCAGAGGCAGTTACATTTTGGAAACCTTCTTAACTCAGAAATTTTCAAACAGTTTAGGCGATCTTCCGCTCTATCAAATCATTTTCGAGTTAGATTTCTTGAGCTCGTAAATTTTTTTTAGTCGGCACGATATGGTTTCGAAGATATAGCCATCGGAAGATCCGGATATATGGATACGTCCAACTTATAAATATGTATTGTTTTCGTTAAAACAAAAAAACCAAAATTGAATAAATACTTTTGATATTTGTAGAAAAAATTAAGGTTTTCGATTATTAAATCGCTCTCGCTATTTCAAGCAGGTTTTCGGAGATATTAACAATTTCAACTTATAATTAGGATAAATCAAGTTATCAACTTTTGTTCTGTTCCAGTGAACAAAGTTCAATGAGACAAGTTTGTAACGTCACTATCCAACATGCATGGCATTACGTTGGACTTACAACTACTAATTTTTTAAGTGAAATTAACTAATAACAGTTGTTTGGCTGGCTCTAGGTCATCAAAAAAATGAACTAACTAATAACTTTGTTACCAATGTAATAAGGTGATGAGTTAAGTTATAAACTATGGATCCAAAAAAAGTTTTTGCATTTTCGAAAAACACTATCTTTTATAAAATTAGTAACTCAAGTTGGATGTATCGATATCTTCTGTAAAAACCACCATAATTTGGGAACCTTTGGATGGATAAAATTATATATTTTATTCCATAATTCCATTTTCTATCGAAAAACAAAAAATAGACAAGGAATTTCAGGTTCAAATGGCATATCAAATGAAAGGATATAAATTAGGCTTCGACATTTCATTACTAAAAGTGTGGGTTAGAGATGTAATTTTAGAAAAAAATATCTTCCGATGGCTATATTTCTGAAAGCAGATCGTACCGACACTTTTCGATAACATTATTTTATTTATTTATAAACAATATTTCTAATCTTGACAAAATATAGGTAGAATATCTTTCTTAGAACTAAGAACCCAATAAAAAAATTGTTTAAAAATTTTAGCGAATTTTTTAAAATATATCTCCGTGACTACATACATATCTCCAAATCAATCAGTATTTTTAAATTCCACATTAAAAATGGATTTTATAAAAATCAAAATAAACCACGAAAATTTTAAGACAATACAAAAAAAAAACTCACCAGCAAAACGAATTTTAATCAAATCCAAAGGATGTAAAAGTAATGTTGAGCACACTCCACCGGAAATGCCAGCGACCAAATGTTCATATTTAACATGTTTCATTATATTTAGTTTGCCAACTTTGCCCGATTTAGTATTAATAGCCGCCATTTTTACAATTTGAATTTGCTCCCTACTGATTTTATAGATGATTTTTCTAAGATGCTGCGCTGCGATTGCTTCCTTTTGTACTTGTCTGGATGAGTGAGCGCGTTTGATCGTTCTCTATTTATTTGTGAAATATTAGATTTCAATGCGAGTTTATTTAAATTAAATTTGATTTATATACGGTTTTTTTTACTTTGTATTATTGTTATTATTAATTTTGCCTTTGTTGTTATTTTTAGGCGTTTGTGCTTGGTTGCATAATTTTTGATTTATTTTTACTATTTAGTTAAAATTGTGATAAGTTTGCTTAATGGTAAAATGGAGCAACTTTCAAAGAAACTCGCTATTTTTACTACAGTTCCCTTCTAATTTGTCAAATACGCTATCGCTGTTATAGTTGATTTTGTCACTGTTGTTTTTACTGGAGTTGTTTTCAATTAAAACTCCACATAACGTTGTTGTTGTAGATGTAACGCACATCTTCTCTTGTTAAGTTTTCCAATATGAAATGATCCCGAATGTTTAAAAACAAGAAAAAAGTTATAGAGTTTTAGACGTTGCTATCGAGTATTAACTGTACTGCTGGGGCATGTGCAAGCTGCGTTGGCTGTTCGCAGGTAGAAAAAAAATTGTCTGATGAAATCTCTAAATCGACAACAGCTTCCGTTAGATTTTTATGACTCAGCAATTTTCATAAAATCAATTTTCTTCTTAGTTTTTCACTTGGCTTCTTTAAATTATGTATATCCCTTTTATTTTATTCAATCTTATGTAATTTCTATATCTTCCTGCTCCTTTGCACTTGTTTTAATTGAAGTTCTTCTTCACAGCTACTCTTGAATTTATTCTTGCAATAATTTTCTTCGTTTTGTTGCCTTTTACTAACAAATCAGTTTGCTTTATTTGGTTAATACTTTTTGCAATAAATTTTCTATTTCTTTGTTACACTTAGGAATTTTCGCGAAACCACGACCAAGTCCGTCAACTGTCAAACTTCAATTGAAAATGAGCGACGACAGACGATGGTAAAACAAATTCCGATAAACAATGCCAGGGCTGGTATTCGATATAAAAAGGGATGCAACAACTAATTATCGATATCACAATTATCAATTAAGGGCCGTCCACACGTACCGTCTTACCTGCGCAAACCTGGTGCATGCAAACTAGAGAGTTTGCGCGTACTTTTTTTTTTCGAGTTCACACAACACAGGCAAGTCTGTGCAGTTTCCAGAATCCTTCATTTTCATAGAAACATCCCAGCAAATCCTCTGTAACCAGTACAACCTACACAACGAAACTCATTTTGAAAATTACTAACACATTCAAAATCGAACTCTCGTAAAGAACGTTAGTCGAAAAGAGACAAGAATATCTTATCGAAAAATTGCTGTAGCTGTTTCTTTGCGTAACACAAAGAAAAAAAAACTAAAAATTTAGAATACAGAAATGTCAAAAAAAAATTGAATTTGAATTTTTCAATTCGAAAATTTGCTGATTGCCATTGGTTAGTATAAGACCAATATTCATATACTTTATAATTTAATTATATTTATTTATTTATTTCCATTTAGCTAATACACTATTTTTAATCAAAAGAGGAAATGGAAATGTCAGCAGCGTTTTTAAAAATACCATCTCCGATGCCGTACATTGTACAATTTAGATGGGCGAAGTGGCAAACGGAGTCCACAAGACTGTTTGGCAATATTTTTTTTGGTAAACTTTCTTTACAAAATATCTTTTTCAGTATGTAATACGTACATATAATATCTCTTGTTTTCGCAGATATTTTTCCTGAATTGTAGAAAGAGGACATCCAAATGGATGTAAGAAATTGTGTATTTTTATCATTATTAGCTTTAAAACTAACATATAACTTTTTATTATTCTTACAATATAAATAACTTAACATTATATCAAAATTTCAATTTAAAAATAAAAAATGTTAATTAGCAATAATTTTCCAAATATTTTATATTAATTCACTTTTGTTTTGACTTTTCGGAATGACAGTGGAAAGAAAAATATAAAATTAAATATGAAAGGGACAACCATAGTTTTTTCATAATTTTTCTTATGAGGAAATCTCATTGATAAGACAGGGATGCACAGTCACATCTATTCTCACACGTATAGGGTCAAGTGGTTATTTTTTTCCCGATGCTAGAAGAAATGTAACTGGTATAATACGAGATTTGTAACTATTATATAATAAGGTTGGTAACAGTTACAGGATTTGCTGGGATGACGTGTAGCAAAAATTTTATTTTCTTCTGATTTGTTTTTCTTTTGCATATTTTTTAAAATAGACTAACGAAAAACGCATAATTTTTATGACAGAGCTATCACATGCAATATAAATGCATTTCAAGCGTGAAATTTAAGTGATAGATTGAAGGCATGGCTTGTGCGACGTCTACACGTTCCAATGTGCCTGCCAAGCTTAGTTTGCAGAAAAAAATCTTTGGAAATTCAAAGAAAGCACAGGCCGTACTTTTGAACTGTGCAAAATTGACTTTTGCCGTACACACGTACACGGAAACTGGTTTGTGCAGGTAGTTCTTGAGGTAAAACTTTGCGTGTAGACGGCCCTTTATGGAGGTATTTACGCACACATACATTAGCGGTATTCACGTACCCAAGAGGAAATATTTCTAGCGCTTCTGATCCAAGCACTTCAAAAGTGCATGTCCCCATAGAAATTTAGAAGCACTTTCACAATGATTTTTTATAAGGCTGCAGTAAGAAAAACGTGAGTTCGAACCCAGCCCGGGTGATTTTTTTTTCACTTTTTTTTCCTTTTTTCTGCTTTATTTTTTTTTTTTATTAAAATATTTTTTATTCAACATCTTTTATTTTACTTTTCTATTTTCCTTTCTCTTATTAATTTGCTTTTGTTTAATTGAATTGAAATTGATTACACAATGTTTCCATATAAGGTTGCAGTAAGGACAACCTGAATTCGAAGCCAGCCCGTAAGATTTGTTTTTCCTTTTTTTTATTTGTTTTTGCTTTATTTTTTTTTATTAAAATATTTTTCATTCAACCTTTTTTTATTTCCCTTTTTTATTTTCCTTCCTCTTTTTATTTACTTTTGCTTACTTGAATTAAAACTGATTGCACAATGATTCTATGTAAGGCTGCAGGAGCATTCGTATGTCAAATTCTGTTTGGACAGCATTTGCTTAATATACAAATTTAATACCTTTTCATATCATCGGGCGTTGGTGAAGCGGTCTAAAGAGTTGGTAAATGTAAGTAAAATTATCTAGCACGTGGTAGTGGATTCAAATCATGGTGCGGCAAGTTTTTTTTTTTTTTTTTTTTTAAATTTATTGAAAAAACGCTTACCGCAGCATTACAAATAAGCGCTTTAAAAACTTTTTTTTGGTAAGGCTGCTGTAAGCTTTTGCTTGCTTACATCCTATGATATGCAATGCTAAAAAGAAAGTATAGTTCTTACGGAGCGAAAGCGCTTATTGGTGAAAAGGATGCACATCAGGAGGGTTTTTGAAGCACTTCTTTTCCCCTTGGGATTGTGCTTTCAGAGCAATAAGTATTTGCTAAATTTCACGAAAATTTGTTTGGTTGTTCTGTATCAAAGGAAATAAAATAGATAAGGCTATTATAATAGTGCTGTTGAAAAAAAAACTGGTCAAAATTTTCGAAAACTCGACATATTTCGAAACCCATGACTCGAACTTAAAACTTTTGTGGACTGATATAGTAGCCAGTGAAAATACCTTTGCTAAACCTCTTATAGCGTTTTAATTTCTGAAAAAAAATCTGCATTTTTTGCGTTCGTTTCTGAAAAAAAATTCTGACCTGTTAAAGAAATCGTGTTCGTTTTTTAAAAATGCTGCATTTAAGAAGCAAAACATGTAGAATTTTTTGATCTGTCAAATTTGAAGATGTAAAGAATTCTGCTTTCAAGTGCTGCCAAATTGTAGGTAAAAAATATTTTAGTTGCCTTTTAAACGCAATATAAGTAAATTAACTAAAAAATTGGAAAAAGAAACATTACGTTTCAATATCTGTTGTTGAAATTTTTGAATTTCTCGTGACTTTTGAAACGAAAGTCTTTCGAAAGTAAGCTACAGAGTAGCCAACATTTTCTGTTCCATTATAAACTAGAACAGGTAGACATTTTTTGAGTTTTGGTCAAAATTTAAAAAATTCTGCGTCTTGAGAGGGCATACAAAGGGCCCATTTTCGAGGCCTGAGTTAATGATAACAACATGGTCATCTCCCAGATCTAACCTAACCTAAAATACCTTTCATATTACAAGAATATTACTATAATCTATCAAAAGGTTCAGAACATACACCGATTTTCATAAAAGCTATATCTCGATCTTCCGATGACTATATCTCCGAAACTAGGTCCGAGCGATACTTTTTGATTGCGCATTCTTTGTTAGAATTAAAAGGCGGACAAGAGGACGTGGCACCACCCACACACTCAAAGTTTTCAAAATGCTGTAATGCAAGCATAATTTGAGTTAGCTGGTTCACTTGACAGACTAAATTGTCGGGCGATAGTACTATTTGTAGGCGAGCGGTGGGAAGCGTTCCCTCCTTCGAATATGGTGGGTCAAAAAATTCTGCAAAATATTTTCGATTTGCTTTGTTTTTTTGACATTTAATGCCAGTTGTCAAAGTTATGTGGTGCCAAAATCGGTATTTTAACAGTAGCTGTATCTAACTGCCATACCTAAATAGGAGCGTCAGGCGTTGCGTTATTTAACATTACACAAAAGCGTCAAGCACCATACCGAAATAAAGAGCGTTGCGTTGAAGTCATTTGTTTGTCAAATTCGTATTGTTTCTTTTTGTACTTTTCTGCAGCTAACTTTACTCCATAATGCTTTGTCAAAATTGGAAATTCGATTAGCTGAGCGTCGAGCGTTGGCAATTTCGGTATGCGCCATACAAATTGTATGTACATGAGAAATTTTTGACAGTAAAATAACGCTGACGCTCCAATTTAGGTATGGCAGTAAGACGACTGTTTACAGTGTTAAATTAAGCACTTTCTGAGAAACATATGAGAAAATAACTACACAAGTACTTAATTTAACACAGATAAATTTGCGTGTTTAATTTTTGAGCACGAAGTACTTCTCCGCAGTTTGTGTTAAAGTGACATAACTTTGTATGAAGAATTATTTCTGCAGTTTCCGCATCGATTGAATAGAGTAAAAAATATGCGAAAATTTGCTAAATTCAAACAGCTGAGGTTTATCAAATTTTGATGCACTTTTGATACTATTTTGATGCAAAAAATTATAAGAACGTTAAATGCACAAATATTAAGATCTTAGCAGGGCTTAAAAATAATTTAAAATTATAAATCAGCGGCTTTTTACACGCTTATACACAATCAATTAGTTTGTAGAAAAGTCCGAGATGCGGAACTTTAATAAGTTGTCCTTCTGGCAACAGTGAAACCAAAGTATCGATACATTACAATCTTATCGAAATGTTCGCACCCTTATCATTTTGTACATGTTCAGAAGATATGTATAGTTTGGTTTAATTTGACATTTCACATGTAAAGAACTGTTCATGTTATAAAATTTGTATACCTTCTGAGCTTTTCGATTAAAGAACTTTCTTACCAAAATAAAGTTAATACACGAATAATTTAAGAAACTTAATAAATAATTTATTGAGCAATGGATATCGTTGTAGCAAATGTTTGCAATTATGAATTTAAAATCGAGGTGGATTTGTTGGAACAATATGGTGCTCTTCCACTTCCTTTTCACGGAATGGATAAGTCAATGAGTGCAGTGTGTCAATTTTACAACACTGTTCGTGGAATCGAGTGTGAAAAAGGAAGCTCCTGTCCCTTTCGTCATATACATGGTGATAGAACAATAGTCTGCAAGCATTGGTTACGAGGGCTCTGTAAAAAAGGTGATCAATGTGAATTTCTTCACGAATACGACATGAAAAAGATGCCCGAGTGTTATTTCTATTCACGTTTTAATGCATGTCACAACAAGGAGTGTCCCTTTCTGCACATTGATCCGGAGAGTAAAATAAAAGATTGCCCATGGTATGATAGAGGTTTTTGTAGACATGGTCCACATTGTCGACACAGACATGTACGCAGAGTTTTATGTACGAATTATTTAGCTGGTTTTTGTCCAGCTGGTATAAATTGCAAATATATGCATCCACGATTTGAGCTACCGCCGATTCCGGAAGGTACAAAAGATCAAATTAAACGAATGCCAATTTGTCATTACTGTGGAGAATTAGGTCATAAGGCCTCGTCATGCAAGAATTCCATACCTGAAGTAATCGAAGCTTCAAATCATAGCAATGATTTTCGTTTTAAGCCGAACAATGGTCATAAAAACTTTGGAGGATATGTGCCTAATCCCGCAGCAATGGAATCTGCCATTAAAAAAGACGAAAATGATCGGAATATTTCAAAAACTCCAAAGCCTTTGGAGGAAATTACATGCTACAAATGTGGTCATAAAGGTCACTATGCGAATAAATGTCCCAAAGGACATTTGGCATTTCTTTCAAATCAACACAGTACTCATTAAGTTAATTAGGTTACCATTGTTATACTTAAAAATTGTAATTAAAGTCAGTGAACGACTTTGGGCAGATTGTATTTTAAAAGCAATCAGAGACAGCAAATCAAATAAAAAAAAAAATTTTACTTAAGATGTGTCCACTGTTTCTTTTGTCAAATTACACATTTTTCAAGTTAAATGCAAAAAAAAAGTAAAAAAATAGAAAAATTTTATATAATCCAAACGAGTGAGAAAAACTTTGTGCCCGCAGTTGAATTTCATCTTTTCTAATTATGATATAAAAACTAAGAGATTTGGCTTACTTCTTAATTCATAATATATCTCAGCCATATATGTGACCGTCCAGAGGAAAAGCGACCTTATCTTCACTGACAAAATTCAGCAGTACAGCTAAAAAGAGATATGGTCAATTTTACCAGTTTTGAGTTTAAGATGGAATTAAGTGCTTAACGTGTTCTGAACATTTTACAATTGATTTGAGGTCGATTATCAAATTACAAGTATCAATTAAAGTAGTCTTATGAAACCCCTGCCCCTTTGGAGAAAAAATTGACAAACGATTTCTAAACGCCACAACATATGCAATTTTTGGAATTTTACGGTGATCGAGGTATAATTTTATTAAAAAAAAAACACATTAGAAAATGCAAAAAAAAAAAGGTTTTTGATTTTAGGAATATAAGGTCCTTTTCCTCAGGATGGTCACATATTGTAAACTGCAATTCAAAAAAAAAAAAAATATTTATGCGGTTTGCTTGTTCGATTTCACTTCAGATAGAAATTTCCTAGATAAATTAAAACTATTCATGAATATTTTACGCAAAATCAAGAAATTTGGTCTCAGAAGTTTTTCGTTTTTTTTAAAGAAATATCTGCTCTAAATCATCCACTGGCTTTAGATCTTATCATATTTTAATAAAATTAGAACTGTGTTCAATTCCTAAAACCTTTGTAACTACAAACATATATAGGTGAGACGTTACATACCGTTTCGGATAGCATTTGACTTTTGCATCTCCGATTTTTTTTAAACTTTTTGTCTTATAGTATTATATAATTATACATATTAAATAATAAAAAAAAAATAGATCCCATCGCTCGCCTATTCTAAAAATAGTCTTAAAATTTGTCAAATTCATTAGTCTTTTAAAAATTTTTTTAAAAAAAATCAAAGAGTATAATCATTGTTTAAAATAGCAATTTAGTTTTAAAAGTTGAAAATTAAAAAAAAATATATTTTTTTTTTATAAAAATTTCCTTAAAAAACAAAACTCTTAAAAAAAAATTTCATGATTTGGTTGACTATTGACGGAGTTATGAACATTTCAAAAAACTTCTAAATGTTGTTTTTGCAACGGCTCGATGAAAAAAAATTGCCAAAAAACCATAGATGCTAATCTGAACTAGTGCCTACTAGAAGACAAAAGAATTTCAAAAAAATCGGAGATGCAAAAAATTCAAATGCTATCGGTATTGTTATGAAATGTCCCAAATAAATAAAATGAACTTGAAACGGCTAATACGTTTTACCTGATAATTTTTTTTTTTTTTTTTATATCAATGTTTATTTTCATAATACCGCGCCTTAACAGCCCGAAGATTAATTATAGGATTTACGGATACTTTCAGTTTTAATTAACGTTTAATGCATGCTGAATGAGGTGAGTTTCGGCTTAATCTCATTTTAAATCTTCGGTGGAAACAGGCTATTACGCAAAAAAACTTGGAAATGAGAGAATAATTGAGCTTTCTCTTTGTAATAAATTGCAAGTTTTTACCCGAAGAATTTTTTCGGGTAATTCAATTCAATTCAAATTTATTGTGTCTTTTAGTACAACTTAAAAAGATCATTATGTTCATACAGTACATTTGAAAAAACTGAGAGCTATAATGTAAGGCACTCTTACTATTAATGGAAAATTCAACATAGTGACAAATTAGATTAAGTAGAACTCATGCTTAGGGAGTTATAAAACGCTTGATATGACGAAATGTCTAAAACTTAAAACTAAAAATAACGACTATAGCTTAAAATTAAACTAGAACTTAAAACCTAAAAACATCAAATTATAGTTCAGAAAAAAAAATCTTAGGAATAAGATAATACGTCTTAAAGCAAACAGTCCATAGGATGAAAATTAAAGCGTTTATTAAAAACCAATCAACCACGGTTAAGCCATGTCCTGAATGCTGATAAAAAGGCGGCAGAGCACACACTGAGTCAGTCAGAGGGCTCATCATTTCAATTCCCAATGGGGAAAGGTAATACGAATCGATTCAGGAGATGTTCTTTTGAGAGTCATATATATCTTTTATGACATCGTTATCAGAATAAGACATTTTCGTGCAAACTTTTTTGGTTAAGTTAAAGGCGTAAGACATAAATGGCACAATTTTCGCATCACTATATAACAAAATGCGAAATTGTATTTGATTAAAAAAACAAACTTTCATTTGTTTACAAATAATATGTCAAAATCACTGACGCTTATTCCTGGGCACAAAAAGTGGTTTTGTGCGTTCCTTTACTTTTTAAATTTTTTCAAAAAAGAGCGTAATTTTCTTACTCTCACGCATTTGACAGTTTTACAGGACTTAGCCCAGAAAACAGAACGAACACCCCTATTGTTTGCTTCGAAGTATTTCTGGTGGAGACGTGAGGTTACGCAGTTTTGACACGCGTTATTGTGAATATGAAAAATTAAGAGGGCTCTTTTCACGAGCAAACTAGCCATCAATATTCAGCGATACCGACTTCACTCAATTTGTCGTCAATTTGAGAATGTATGATGATTGATGAGAAGTTGATCATGTAAACTCTCATCAATCTGTATTGATAACCAGTTTGCCGAAAAACAAAATTTTTTGACTTTATGCTGTATTGATGACTTTATTGATGGGAAGGTTGACTGTGTAAATCCAATGATAAATTTCTTGGTACAATTCACTTTTCGTCAGTTAAGAAAAGTTGTCAACGAGTGCACATAGTGTGGAAATGATGATTTATTTTTACACAAAAACGGATGATTAAGTGATTTTGGTTTTAATTAAAGCTTAATGAGAGTTTAAAGAGTAGGTTTTAAATTTGCAACTGAGACAAAACCAATTTATTTAATCGTTAATTTAATTGTTATTATTATAAGCAAAAACTCTTATTTTTGGATTAAAAATAAAAATGGCTCTGAAAAAATTTAAAAAAAGGTCAAAACCTCTTTCCTTGATGATAAAGTGGCTTTGAAAATGACTAATTGTTGCTGTGGACCCATTTAAATCTCGAGAACATCCTCCCTCCCGGGGAGGGAGCACTGGAAGTAGTGAATATTTTATGAATGGAAACTCCCCTTCCTGGAGGGATAATTTTTTATTTTAATATCGTTGACATTTTCAGAAATAACCAGTTTGCAACACTGTGTTTTTCCAAGACTGTTGACATTTTTCACAAAACCAACATCAGGTCACGCTGAGTCTTTCCCATATCTTTGACATTTTGCGCAAACAACCAGTCTGAACGCTGACTTTTTCCAATTCCGTAGACATTTTGCACAAAAAAAAAAAAAAAACATGTGGCAGCGCTTTTTTTCATAAATCGTTGACATTTTTTCCATTTTCTACTGGATTTTGGCAGCTGACTTAAAAAAAAAAAAAGATAAACAAGAAACAGCAATTGCAGAAAAAGAAAAAAAAGCAATTGCAGCAGTATAAAATTTGTGAAATTTAAGTTAATGCTTTGCTTTTTAAAGTAAAAATGTAATTTTAATCATTTTAGTGGATTTTAAAAATCAAAAGTTTGCACCAAAAAGTTACATAAAAATGAAAAATTGAAGTGAAAAGTAGTTTTAGCAGAACCAGTATAAGTTGGAAACGCTTGGATGGATATTAAAAATTTTAGTGTCATATGCAAGCTATTTCAATAAGCTTAAAAATTGTTGTGCTAAAATTTTAATTTGTCAAACGTTATTTATCATCAAAGGTCGGCAAGGGGTATCTCTAGAGAACAAAGTTCACATGTATACAAAATGTGAGCATAAAATTTTATTTCTGTGTCAAAAAATATAAATATTTTCATTCAATATGAATCGAGCAGTCGACTGAGAAAGTCGATTTGCGTCACCCATTCGTAAAATATGTACACTAAAAAAAAAAAAATGTATAAATTGCGATTAGGCTATAATTTTTAAGAATCTTGGCGTGATAGAGAATAAGAATTCTATGAAGAAAATTACTTCAGATATGACCCTCTGCTGTTTTATTATTGATGCAGAAGGACTTGCTAGGAAAGGGTCTCCAACTGACACAATTTCTAAAACAAATGTTATGAAACCACTTTCATTGACTCAAAATTTATTTTGTGGGCTAACCTTAGATGGTCTGATTTGGCAACATGTTCTACGTCGAAGGCGATATGGCCACATTATGACGCTAGTAGAACAAGAAGAATTATCTCATTAGATAGGAGATGCCTCTGAATTTTATTTTGGGTCATTACAGGGCACTATTTCATACGCAGGCACTCCTCAAGATTCGATCCCACTGACG
Source organism: Calliopum simillimum (assembly GCA_951812925.1). Taxonomy (NCBI): domain Eukaryota; kingdom Metazoa; phylum Arthropoda; class Insecta; order Diptera; family Lauxaniidae; genus Calliopum; species Calliopum simillimum. Next base: position 104,944,335 of record OX638370.1, read on the forward strand.
TAAGACATCTTTGTAGAATTTGTAAAGATAGGGCGACTTCCTAAACGTCCGTTGCTTTGTGTTGAAACAGCATTTTCGTAAAAAAAATGTCACATAATTTTAGGAGCTTATTTTTTTACTGCATCATTCTTGCATTTCATAACGCCTAACTACAAATCGTTGACAATACATAGCAATCAGCGCATCAGTAACAAAGTTGATGCTTTTTGTAAACTTTGCTCTTAAGTCAAAAAATTCCTAAAATTATGCGACATTTTTTTTACGAAAATGCTGTTTCAACACAAAGCAACGGACGTTTAGGAAGTCGCCCATACTGACGTCAAAGAGTCCATTCTTCATTTCTCTTGCAGATTTCGCTCATAAGAAATTCGAAATGGTTCTTGGACATTGATGATATAATCCGGATATAAGATGGTCCAACTGCGGCCTAAGTTATGATGACATCGGTCACCTCCAGTGCTATTCTTAAGCTTCCTGAATATGTTTCTGAAACTATGAGCCAATGATACAATTTTTTATTAGAAATAATGGTTTAAAAAATATCTACCAATTTCGAGAACTGGACCGGTAAAAGATTAAAATATTTTTAAAATATCTTTCTTTTGACCCTAACAACTTTGAAAATATTTAAAGGACTCCGAAACTGGATCCGAGCGAAAAATTTTGTTGTTCTCGTTGTAATAAATCTTGATCCTCTTCTACTTGCTTGGGTACCGAACTTGTTTCTTTGTCAATTCAATAGATAAAACACAATTCACCTACATACAATTTTAAAAATATACATTTTTGAAACACATGTTTTCCCGTGTACAATCAAACCTATTTTTTTTTATAAATTACGATTTGACAACCAAATAAAATGATTTGTTTATTGTTCTATTTTTTCTGTCTTTGCATCACTACAAGCTATTGTTTATGTAGTGGTGCCGACCTTTGTTTATAATTATTCATTTATATATTAGTACTCCCAAGCAAAAAGTTGAGGAGTAAATTTAACAAATAAAAGTGAAAAAACTCGCTCCCAACTTATTGCCGATTACATTATTTTCCAGTGAATTTTCCCTTTCCACGAAATTTTTTGGCTTAACGTTACTTTACCGACTGTTGTTGTTTTTTTTATTTTATTTTTCCCAAATAGGGCTCTGGAAATTAAGTCCAACAACAACAAAAACAACTGCCGCTCAAACCTAGTTTCGGAGATATAGCCATCGGAAGATCGGGATATATCTTTTATAAAATTCGGTATACGTTGAGAACCCCTGGATGGATTTTTAAAATATTGATGTCATATGAAAGGTATTTTACCGGAATATATAATTGTTGTACAAAATTTGAGTAATATTTTTCGAGATATTATAATATTATTTTTTAGTGTCCGGTTAGACGTTTGGGCCTTTCGGTGTCAATCAATTTTTTTCTTCCAAAATTTTGATGAAATTAAAAATCAAAAGGCCCGAAAACTTAAAAAATTCCAGCCCACTGGCCCATATTATTTTTTTTTTTTTGGCGCAAATTGTTAAAAAACTGGAAGAAATACAGCTATGGAAAAAGAAATAGCACGATTGAGTTTATCTTCAAAAAAATGTATTTTAGTTAGTTTGTTGAATGAATATGTGAGTATTGAAGTGAAAAATTAATTTGGAGTCCATAGGCTTAAAAAAACCACTTACTTAAAATATTTTCCTTTATTTAGCTCTGTTAAAGTCATTTAAGCGATTGAAGATGCAGAATCACCTGGAACCACAAATAGCACACTTGTGAAGTCCTGTGGAAAAGGAAAGCAACCATATTGAATAACCTGCTTAAAACAACTTGTAATAACTTGCAACGTTAGTATTTTGTGGTGTGCCCACGAGACAAGCTCTCCACAAGATTTTGGCATTTGCTCTTTAGAATGGAATACCAAACTTTTCGAATTCCTGCCAAAAGTTCTTCCAAATTTTTATAGTTTTTGTGCCCAATAATATTTCACATAATTCCAAAGGTTCTCAGTTGGGTTTAGATCAGGTCTTTGAGGTGGCCAGTCCAAAACTTGAAAATGGCTCCATCGTATTCCGGAGTAAGCTTAAGTATCCGAATATGGTCCAATTTGCAATCACTTTTGACTAATCGTCCCACTCTATACAAGAAGATGCGCTCCATATCATGACACAACTTCCACCGTGCTTAACGGGTATTTTGGTGTACTTTGAGTTGAACTCTTAGCTCTTCGGGCGATGCACAATTGTTTTTCCAACAGGTCCTATGTGATTAATTTTACTAGTTTCATCGCTTCAAATGCCAAGAATTCAACCCAAAGTACACTATCAAAATCGTTAAGCACGATAAAGGTAGTGGCATGGAATGGGACGCATTTTCTTGGAATGGAGTGGGACCATTAATCAAAATTGATGGCAAATTGGATCAATACGGATACGATGCAGCCGTTTTCATTTGATTCCATGTCAGCTTATTGGATCTTTATGCAGGATAATGATCCAAAGCATTCAGCTAAATTAGTGCAAAACTGGGTAGGGGCTGAAAAAATTTAAGTTTTTGGCCAGTTCAAAGACCTGATCTAAGCCCAATAGAGAACCTTCGGAATTATGTGAAAAATATTGTTGGGCAGAAAAACTATAAAAATTTGGAAGAACTTTGGGAAGGAATTCGAGAAGCTTGGTATTCCACTCTAAAGAACAAATACCAAAATCTTGTGGAGAGCTTGTCTCGTATACATATGTCGCGAAACAATCAAAACTCGTAGCCACACCACAAAATGCTAACGTTGTAAGTAATTGCAAGTTGTTTTAAATAGGTTATTCAATATGGTTGATTTCCTTTTCCACAGGTCTTCACAAGTGTGCTGTTTCTGTTTCCAGATGTTTCTGCATCTTCAAACGCTTAAATGACCTTAACAGAGCTAAATGAAGGAAAATATTTTAAGCAAGTGGTTTTTTTAAGCCTATGGACTCCAAATTAATTTTTCACTTCAATACTCCAAACATATTCATTCAACAAACTAACTAAAATACATTTTTTTGAAAATAAACTCAATCGTGCTATTCCTTTTTTCATAGCTATATGTATCTCTTCTGGGAATTGAATTTCCATTCTTAAAATATTTACAACTGCCAATGCTCTCTCTTGGTAAAAGAATATATTCTCGATAGGGAATTTCCAGACAAATTCATGATAAGACCTAATAAGAGAATTGCAATTTGAAGAAAGTTCATATAGAAAAAAAAAAATTACTGTAATTGCATGTGCTTAAAAAAAAAAGATTAAAAAAATAAAAAAAAAATAATAGAATGAAAGAAAAAGTCATTAAGGAAAATATAACCTTTTTTATTTAATTTTATTACATTTTCATGTTTCTTGAACATATTACACAACAAAGCATTTATTATTTTATCAATTTAAATGGTAAGAAAATAAATAAAGTTAAATAAAATAATACAAAATGAAGTTAAATAAAATAATACAAAATGAAATTAATACAGAATTGTTTTGTGGTATAGTTGTTTTTTTTTTTTTGTGTTTTGGTGGTAGTAAAATATCAACTAAAAATAAAATTAAAATTAAACTGATACTTTGTAAGGACGACAGCCAGCATAAAAAGGTGCATCAATTGTAACAGAAATTTAAAAAGAGGACATTCAAGCATTAATGTGTTTCAGAAAGATGTAGCATGTTTTCACAATTAGTTAAAATTGGCTCAATATGTATGTGGACATAATTTTTTCTCTTTATTACATCGTAAATATTAATATCTTATTATGCTTAAAAAGTCATAAAAAAACTTAACAATTAGTTTGATAATAAAAATTTTAACCTAAGCCTTTTTTGAACTTTTTTTTTAGTTTAAGCTTAGAAAAGACATTGGATGGGATGCGTTTGTTTGGTACCATTTTTTTATTTCTTTCTTGGTCTTAGGTGGTTTTTCGAAAAGGAAGGATTTACAATTTGTATACAATTTAAAATACCATATATTAATAATAGTTGAGAAATCATAGCAATAAAAATATAACAACAGTTAAAATATTTTGTATAAATTTTAAGTGTTAATTTGGCGTAAATATTTATAATAAATTTTTTATTTTTTTATGCATGTTTGTTTTTCTTGCAAATATGTTTTTAAATAAGCTGTTTAGTAAAATTTTTAAGCGCATAGGCAATTTTCGTATTATTATTATTAAAATTAAGTCATGATTTTTTGTGGCATTAGCATTAGTGGGAACAGTTTTAATTTTACTTGGAAGTGCGAAGTAAATTTGTAAAAACAATTTTTCATTTTTTAACTTAAGGCTCTTTATTTAAATATTTTTGAAATAAGATTAAAAAAAAAAATTTTTTACTAAGGCACGTTGCAAACAACACGAAGTAAGTTCCACTACTGAATAAATCAAAATATTGTATTTCCCTAGGCACATATTTATATTAACATACTAGAATTGGGAACAGTATTTTTTTTGTTTAATAAATCAGTTGAACTTCTTTCAAGTAAAATCATTACGAATTCATACTACAAAGGATTAATTTTTAACAATTTTTGGTCATAAAAGAGCAAATCATTAAAAATTACTGTTTATATTGCAATTTAATAGTAGTGGAACCAAAAGATTCAATGTGTCAAAACAATTAGGAACAGTTTTTAAATTTAACCACATATCAAAACTTACAAGTACATTGCGAAATAAATATCTATCCACAAACATGTAATATCTAAGCCAATGCACATAAGACAGTCCAACAATTTGAGCACAAGTTTTATTTATTTATTTTTTTTTAGTATTCCCAAGACTTAATATTATGAATATTTTAAATTGAGGATAATAAGCTCACTTACATAATTACTTTGAAATATTTTTAATACTTAAGGGACAGTTTTCATTTTGCCGTTTTTATGCATTTAAATAAGAACCCTCTTCGCACTTCTAATTATTTTAAATTTATGTATTTTCTAAACAAAACAAACTGTTCCCAACTTTTTATTCTTACAAAAATTTTTTATAAAATTAAATAATAAATTATTGTTCTTTAGGATATTTCTCTTCTTTAAAATTATATTTGTTTTTCATCATTTTATTACATTACATCAAGTGACTCATTATGTGACTACTACTCAAACAAATTACTATTTAAAAAAAATATATATTAAAAAATTTAACTACTAAACATTTCGGGCTTTGATTGAATTTAAGTTGGGATTTTTTTCTCTTCTTTTTATATCAACAGAACGAAAATCAATTAAAAAAAAATGTTTAAAATTAAAAAAAAAAAATAGTCATAATATAGATAATTTTAATTTAAATTAAAAAATATAAAATAAATATTCATGGTTATGAATTTCAGTTAAATTAATAAAACAAAATTACACATCGTCAGGCTCAGGATTTGTTGCCGCTGCACTGTGGCTATCGTTATTATCCTTAGATTTTGCATTATCTTGTGTTTTGGCGTCATTGCTGTTGTTAGTCGCTGTAGCCTTGGCATCTGTTTCATCTTGCGCTCGGAGCGCTGCTTCCAAAGCACGTATACGATTTTCATGCTTTACAATAATCGCTTTCAATTTTCGTATTTCATCGGTAATATCGCGCAAATCTCTTTCCTGTTTCAACATTAAGAAGGAAAGAGAAATAGAAAAACATTAATTTGCAATGTTAGCATATGATTTACGACTACGACTACGACTTACCGTCACACCGCTGACAGGCGCTGATCCATCAGAGGATACATTGTTATTGGACGCCGACGTATACGAGTTGCCGCCTCCAATGACCGTGCTGGTGGCACTCTTCGATGTTCCGACCGCTCCTTTATTCAAAATGTTAGCTTTCTTCGACACCGATAGAGATTTATTTGCCGACTGCGAGACATAGCCACCCTGTACAATAGAAACACGATCCTGTTTTTTAGATTTTTAGTAATTCTGTTCTTTAAGGCGACTTAACATACAAAAAACACCACACAACGTGCGATTAGCCATGAGAGAGCATGCATGCCGTTACGCCTGTTCTCTTTTTTTGTTTTATTGTGTAAGTCATTTTAAGACGAAAATTGGCATTAGAAACAGCATTGCAACAAGCATCATGTAATGTAAAGGTATTAATTTTCGGGTCGAGCTTTTTATTTTTAATGCAATAAATTTTTAAAGCGCGATTAAATACAAGCTTTAAATTGCTATGATATTAATTAATATTGATTGGAAAACAAGTTGTAAACTTATAGTATTTATCCTTTTTACTTGTTTTTTTTTTTTGTCGCACAGAGAGGCAAGAAGCTCTTATAAATGGCATCAAATAAATAGAGCTGCGCACTACAACCAAATAACACACTAAAAATATGGGCGAATTTGTATAAGAGGGTATAGCAAAATCATAAAAACTCTATACTGAGGGTGCTACTTGATATAATCGAACCAAATTTCGTACAAATGCTAGGGATAGTATTTATAATCCAGATTTGGCAGAAAACTGAGCGAAATCGGGAACGTACAACAAACTTGTTGTTTTCAACTTTTTACAGAAAAGATTCAAGCAGGAGTTATATTAAAAACATAATGGGGGTTATCGTGAATAAATATTTCCGGGGCATTTTCTCAAACTGCCGTGCATTCTCTATTGCAGAAAATTCCCCGGGAATCTTGATTCACGATAACCACCAATATTTGCCGAAGGTATAAAATGTTTTTGGTGTTTCTGAAAGTCACTATCGTAGGGGTGGTTTCGCTTCAATTTACAAATAATGTAACAGTTTTTATATAAAGAGTATTGATGCCACTATGAAAAATCGGAACAATAGTGCAATGAAATCGAAATTCAATATTTTACCCTGCCTACAGAAGTTTCAGCCACTATGGCGCCTAAATAAGCTTGTAATTGTATTTTGTGAACATGCATTTAGATGCACTAGTAAGTCTATTTTTTACTGTCAGTGATTTTTTTATCTCTTATTTAAATTTTTACAACGGAACTTATGCTGCCCCTCTGTGTGTCGGTTTGAAAAAATTGGTATTTGTGATTTTAACTTTTGTCGTTAGTAAGTTTTAAACTCTCTTTCGTTTTGTCCGTAGCCGAGTGCAGACGTGTTTTCGGGTGTAGTCGTTCGCGTGTGTCTTATCGTCAGAGCCTTTTCATGTGCCTTTTTTAAGGTTATGAAAGGTATTTTTGATTAAACTCTTAAATGTGGAATACCCAGGCAATATGAAATAATTCTGTGCCATTTAATTTTAAAACAAAAAAAAAAAAAAAAGTTTTAAATCGTATTTACCTTTATAGTACAGTCATTTGGTAGTTTTACCTGGAAAGTTTTGCGGGATTTCTGCAAATGAGTTATTTTATAGATTTCGATGTGCTCTTTCAGAATTTCAACTTTGCTACCTCGTATCGTGTTCGCTCGAGCCGCCATATTGGAAAAATGGCGTCCAAAATCAGTTTTTTACAAATATCTCTTTAACGGTTATATTTAGAGAAAAATTTTTTAGGACAATGTTGTAGCTTATAAAATTTTCTATAAAAATGACTTCTGAATTGTTTTCGTACGACTTATAACTCAGGAGATATCTTTATTCAAAATTTTAGAAAAATTAGTAAATTGTGAATGCCACTTATGAGTAGGCACAGTGATGTGTCAAGCTTATAATTACGATAACTTATGAACGGTGAGTCGCACGTTTAAAATAAAAACATTTATTTATAGGGAATAACATGCGCTACAAGTTACTTACTATTTTTTTTTTATATCACCTATAGTTAAGGAGATATTTTTCCCACAAACCTAAAATTTTGGAAAAAAACGTTTTTTCAAAATGGCTCCTAAACGATTCGTCCTAGAAAAAAAATTGTCAATGCATTTTGTAGAACGTTCAATTCCCTATAAGAGTCTATTCGAGCTGTTTTTTCGTCAGACTTACCCTTCATGAGATATCGCGACTTGAAAATCATTCAAAATTGAACATAGTAGGGCGCATAGAACAATATTCAATTTTGAATAATTTTCAAGTCGCGATATCTCATGAAGGGTAAGTCTGAAGAAAAAACAGCTCGAAGAAACTCTTATAGGGAATTGAACGTTCTACAAAATGCATTGACAATTTTTTTTCTAGGACGAACCGTTTAGGAGCCATTTTGAAAAAACGTTTTTTTTCAAAATTTTAGGTTTGTGGGAAAAATTTCTCCTTAACTATAGGTGATATGAAAAAAAAAATAATATGTAACTTGTAGCGCATGTTATTCCCTATAAATAGGTGTTTTTATTTTAAACGTGCAACTCACTGTTCATAAGTTATCGTAATTATAAGCTTGACATATCACTGTGCCTACTCATAAGTGGCATTCACAATTTACTAATTTTTCTAAAATTTTGAATAAAGATATCTCCTGAGTTATAAGTCGTACGAAAACAATTCAGGAGTCATTTTTATAGAAAATTTTATAAGCTACAACATTGTCCTAAAAAATTTTTCTCTAAATATAACCGTTAAAGAGATATTCGTAAAAAACTGATTTTGGACGCCATTTTTCCAATATGGCGGCTCGAGCGAACACGATACGAGGTAGCAAAGTTGAAATTCTGAAAGAGCACATCGAAATCTATAAAATAACTCATTTGCAGAAATCCCGCAAAACTTTCCAGGTAACATCATTTTTTTCTCCCAAATGATTGTACTATTAATGGAAAAAATATTTTACTTTTTTTGCAAGATGTATTTCGAAATAAAGTTTTTTGGCATCATAATTTCTAATCTCACTTTATATGAATTTCGGTGTAAAAGCTTTTCCCTTCAAATTCTTCATTTATGACATTTAGTGTGGACCAGAGACTTTTATACTTATTATGTATGACTTATATCATTATGGAAGCAAGAGTTATAATAAAAGCAAATCACTCACACAAAAACGAGGACAAAACAAAATAAGTTGGTAAATAAGAAAATAGAACATTAAAAAAGAAAAAAAAAAAATTATAATAAATTGCGATTAAAACAAGGGAAACATTTTCTTTTGTAAACAAATGTATGTTTATGACTGTCCATAGCAAAAATGTCAGCAAATTATAACTTGAAATTCATATTGTTAAAATACATTATACCGGCATTTCTAGAAGTGACGCATTAAAATGTTTTGCATTCCTTTAAAGAATAAGTTTTAGATTTATTACTTTAAACTTTAAAAGTGTCACATCTCAAATTACGTTCGAGTAGAAATATTAATATAATTTGTAATTTTATGTTTAACAAGTTTACTGATGGATTTTTTTTTGCTTTATACAGATGTGACTAATTAAGACATAAGTAAATATGAATTATGAAACGTAAGAAAAAGTCAAGCACAGCGCTTAATTGGAATACATGAAATAATAAGGGTTTTTCGATATTGTTTTAAACAATTATATCTCTCTTATAACTCAGGCCAAAAAATTCTTTGATTATAACTTTTGCGTTTTGTCCAATCAAGAACAAATTTGATTTACAAGAATAAAAAACGTATAATTTATTAAAAAAAAATTTTCAAAAAGTTTTGCATTGTTTATTTCATCAAAAGTAGAACTTTATAGCCCAGTGTAAATAAAGTTAGATATTGGAAGAGCAACCACAAATCTGCCGTAAAATTATAAAAGGACGCAACTCGTTTTTCATAGTTTTGAGAAAATCGAAATTTTATTTTTATTCATAAAAGGCAGCAACTTCTCTTTCTTATAAAATGTATTTCATTTTTCGTATTTTTTGTATGGAGTTACTGCCTTTTATGATTTTAATTATGAAAAATATGAAAACAGGGTGTAATATTTACATTTCTTTATTTGCAATTTGCAAGAGAAGTGAAAAACGTAAAAAATTTGCGATTGGACTAAAATATAGATAAAAAATTGCTTAATCCGATGGGGAAATAAAGTTAAAAAGGCCGTAACTTAAGTTGCGGCCTTATATATTTTTACGGCAGAAATCTTCTTGATTTTTATGATTTCGTCATGTATTCTGATACCTTAATCGATAAGTACCAAATGTAATTTTATTTAAAAGCTTAAATTCCTTCTTGTTAAATAAAACTACTTCAATCTGGTCTGTTCCGTAATCCGTGTGGTTTCAATTACTTTTCATTTCGGAAGCTTTTTGATGAAAATGGTGAGTCACACGATAAAAAGTGCTGGGAACTCTTTTGTGGAGAATTACAGGTTCTTAAAATAATATTGTTTTGAATTTACGAAAAAGTAATCGTTTTGGAGATATTCGATAAAATCTAATTTTTCCACTTTTTGCGTTTTTTTAAGAATATTTCCTAATAGGTTACTTTTTCTAAGCTTAATCTATGCTAAAAGTTAAATAAGGTATGCTTGCAGAGTTTTATACGATGTTGGCAATGCGTCTGATGCGGAATTGACTTACTATAGTCAATTTTGACCTGTGGTGGGTCCCGAAACTAGTAACGCAAACCAGCCTTCCGATACATTTTTTTGCTTTTTTATTTATGTGCATTTTTGCCTTGTTTTTGTGCTTTTATTGGTGTTTTACTCAAATACACTGAGCAGTAAGCTTCAACCATCAATGTATTTTCATTGTTCTGCATCTGCATCTGCAATTCTCCACAAAAGAGATTCTAATACTTTTTATCGTTCGACTCACACAGTTTTCATCAAAAAGCCTCCTAAATGAAAAGCAATTGAAATCACACGGATTTCGGGGCAGGCCTGAATATTTATGTATGTTTGTTGTGCGCTCTTCTTCTTTAATAGTACCACCATAAAATTCGATTGATATTTTTTGCAAACTTTTGGGTTGTATACTTGCGTCTTAGCACGAGCGTATTTCTATAAATCTATGCACTTTGTATTCCAATTTTTATATAGCACATTGTTACACGCTAAACAAAACTTACTTTAAGTGAGAAAGTAATCGGTTCGGCATCTTTGCCCGCTATCCATTCTTCAGCCGTTTGTGCTGCATCTTCGGCTAACGTATCGGGATACAAATCCTCTTGGAAAAGATCCGATTTACGGGGTACTGTCATCGATATAACTTGACATAAGCCGTTATTGTTGAGACGATAAAATTTGGCAATTTCGCAGGTTGTGACATCGCATCCACGTTTTGGCATCATACCAATACCACGCTGTGGATCAGGCGTTTGAAACGTATTTATATAATGTACAAATGGTGGTTCTGGCGTAATCTAAAAGAATAAAACCAAAACAACTTTACTAAAAATAAAAATTCGATTAACATAAACTTTTAAAAATTTACCTCGAAATATCTTATAACTGAATCACCTTTACCGCATAAAAATATTAAATTCGTATCAGCATCGTACAATGGGAACATGACACCGTTCGATGTGTCCAATTCCACCATGACAATGGGTTCACTAAGTGCATCGGGGGCGCGCAGCGAATACTGACGCTCGGAGGAACGATTAAAACCGGTGGTAAAAATCAGTCCATGACGTAGGAATAGCGCACGTGTCGCTTTCGAACCTTCATGACAGAGCGCTTCACTTTCTATTTCACCAGTACGTGGATCATAGATGCGTATTTTTTTATCCTTGCATGTGGTGACCAATTTTGAGCCATCCCAATTGAAGCAGGCACTATACACAATATCTGGATGTGTGTCGATGTGCACAAGAATTTCACCGGTGCCAACGTTCCAAATAACAACCTATAACATGGAGTAAAGAAAAATAAGTAACTTAAAATTTACAGATTTGCTTTGCGTGAAAACTTACTTGATTGTCTGAGCCAGCGGTCAACAAAACATTTAAAGCTGAAGGATGCCACAGCACTAAGCCAACACGACGCTGATGGAATACCAAATCAACAACGGGTTCGGTAAGTGTGCGGGAAAGGCCACCATCTGGTATTTGCCATACTTTAACAACGCAATCCTCTGAGCCTGAAGCAATAACATTGTCATTGTGTGGACACCAAGCAATATCTAGAACAGGACCTTTGTGACCGCCAACAAGTGGATGATCGGCTGCAATACGACCAACCTTAAAAAACAAATAAAATAAATATAAAAATATGAATTATTACAATGTCACAAATATAAAGAAAACATTTTCATTTAGCTCATTAGAGACACCTACGCGAAACGATGAAGCAACACATCGACAAAGATAAAACAAAATTTTAATTTTCGCCATCAACCCAAAATTCTACATACAGATGATTTTTTTGATTTTGAATAGAATAGAAATTCATACAAACTCATTCATGGTTTTTATTTAAATTCAAGAGTTGTTTCAAAATTGGGCGGCCTTTGCGTAAAAGTGTTCCAAAGCCAAAATTCATAAATAATCGCAACAACCTGCTTCATAGTCAGTGTCGCTGGTCATGATGGCGATGATGCTTGGCTGTAGTCACAAAGGTGCGCTATAATTAAATTTCGTCGTCTATGCGCGTCTATGTACGCAGGTGTCATAAATTTACAAGAAATTGAAGAAAGAAATACCAGACGATATGAAATTCAAGTTTTTTTTTTTAAATATGGGCGATTCTACAAAAAAGCCGTAATTTTGAGTAGAAAAAACAAGAACAAAAATAGTTAAAATAGATTACAGTTGTCATAATAAAAGTAAAAAATGTGATAATTCACTTGAAAATTATATTTTCATTTTCCATGGTAAATTTAAAAATATCCATGGTAAAGGCGTGACACGGCAAAGGATTTCTGCACATAAATTAACGTAAAAACTTAAAATTTTAAGTTTTTCCCGCTCAAGGTGCTGTTGTATTTGGGATAATCAACATTCTGAAGTAAAATAAATTTGTTTAGCTCATCAAAAGAAGATGAAATTTATACCACGGTAAGGGCGTACTTGTTTGTACATACAATCAAAATTTACAAAAAGTTTTGTATTGAAGACCAACATAAAAACTTAATAACCACTTCTGCACGACGAAAACATTTAGTAAAAATATTCAGGGAAACGAATTAGTAGTACTTTTGAACATTTAGTTTTAATTATTGTGATTCAAGGGTCAAATAAGATTCTAATAGTTTTTGAACTTGAAAGTACTTAAACTTGGTCTAAATTAAATTTCAACTGAGCACGTATATTTTAAGCGAACGTTATATTTCACCGCCATGGTAATGAATTATACCATTTAAAAGCCAAATATGACATTTTTTATGTTCAAAATTAGTGGGACGCAAAATTACGGTTTTTTTTTTTTTGTGGAATCGCCCATGTATATTTTTTTAGTATTAAAATATTCTGTGGCGAAAGCAAGTAAGATTTTTAATAGACATATTATGATAAGAATAATGTGCAAAACCTGAATAAGTAGCCAAAAAACAATTCGACCGAAACAAAAGTGAAATTTCACCCAGAACTAATGACAAGTTGACTTTAACTTCAGTTAAGTTATGATAATAATATTTTTCGCCTTAAGATAAGCGGAGAAGATAAATTTCATTAGACGATTTTCAAAAATATTTGATTATTTTCTATCTACAATTGAACTAGTTTGAAAGTGGAAAAAATATCAAGGATAAATTGTGCAGATGAAAGCAACATATCGGGTTTTGGGGAAAAAAAAACTATTGTATGATAAGATATGATAGATTGATGACGCATACGATTTCATAAAATCAACTGATAGGAAATTTAACACTACGGCAAACTACAAAATTTTGTTTTCTCGATTCAAAAAGGGCTCTGAATTGATGTTTTTTATTTGAATTTAATTTTTACTCTTATCGGATATAAAATTTGAAAAGAAAACTTTTCAAGTAGATTTATTTATTTTAGTGTTTGAAAAAAAAAAAAAAAAAACTACAAATATATTGAGTAAAATTTGGAATATATTATGTATGTTTTTTTTTTTTTTTAATTTAAATAGAAAATTTATTATTTTTTTTTTGTTTAATGTTAAAGATAAAAAACTATTTTTTTTTCAACATTTGAACATAAAAATAGAAAGCGTATTTATCAATTTTTTTGCAAATTTAACAAAATTAAATTTTGTTGTTGGTAAAATCTCAGTATTTCCGAGAGCAGCAAAATAAATTTTGCGCGCGTTACCTCTTAATTATTGGCAGTATGCCAAGTGTAATAGAAAATAAATGAAACCGAAAATCTATTTTAAAAATCAACAAAAAATATACATACGCATATGTATGTATGTGTATTTCAATAAATTAAAATTAAAAAGAAACAGTTATATATTTTATATTATTTTATATCTATATTTTGAAAAATATAAAATATATATTTTGTAAAGTCTAAAGTTTAACTATTTAATTAAAAGTAGGAAAACTTCTGGAGGGCAAACTGACGAAATTTATGTACAGAGGCTCACAAAAGTATTCGGAATTTGAATTTTTTTAAAAAAACCTAAAATTTTTTAATTACGAATTAATTTTTTTTTGAATCGCTCTTAATAATTATAACTCGGTAAATATCTAGTTTTATTTATTAAAAGAAGCTTTCCTAAAATGTAACTTAAAAATGAAAAAAAAGATTATAAGCAAAATTCTACTTAAATTCAATATACAAAAGTATTCGGAATTCCTAAAAATTTGGCAATATTTTAAAAACGAAATAAAAGAATAATCCAAAGGTATTTGGGGCACTCTTAGAATTCAATTTACAGTTAGTTTGCGGTAGCTCAGTTTTGTTTTGTCAGTTTGTTTTTAAGCGAAAAACTTAATTTTTTAGAAAAAGTAAGAAGGGAAGAAAATCAGAAGAAACCACTCTTGAATAAAAAAGATTAGAAAGCGTGAGGATGGAAAATCCCTTTAGGAGATTGCAAGCGGCGTTGGAAGAAGTATTTAGACTATCCGCAGCATTATAGAAAGAAAAAAGTTCCATAATTCACAACGCTTTGGTAGGTTATCGAAACTAGGCATTCAAGACAGGTTGGATATCATACGAAAAACTAAAATTCGACCACGTACTTTAGCAGTGGACATTAATAGAAGCCTCACTTAACATAATGGAGCAAAGATAAGTGATGAAACTAATCGCAGGACACTCAGAAATGCTAGTTATAATGAAAGAACTCAACGTTTCAAACCATTTATAAGTAAGGCCAACCGCAAAAAATGCTTTTATATATAATAAAGATACAATTTATACAATATTTTTTATTGTCTCTTAAAATAACACATGACCTAAACCATTCGTTGCAATTTAAGTGATTTTTTGCAAAATCTAAGCGCTTTTTGCGGTTGGTCTTACTTATAAATGGTTTGAAACGTTGAGTTCTTTCATTATAACTAGCATTTCTGAGTGTCCTGCGATTAGTTTCATCACTTATCTTTGCTCCATTATGTTAAGTGAGGCTTCTATTAATGTTCACTGCTAAAGTACGTGGTTGAATTTTAGTTTTTCGTATGATATTCAACCTGTCTTGAATGGCTAGTTTCGAAAACCTACCAAAGCGTTGTGAATTATGGAACTTTTTTCTTTCTATAATGCTGCGGATAGTCTAAATACTTCTTCCAACGCCGCTTGCAATCTCCTAAAGGGATTTTCCATCCTCACGCTTTCTAATCTTTTTTATTCAAGAGTGGTTTCTTCTGATTTTCTTCCTTTCTTACTTTTTCTTCGTTTTTCGCTTAAAAAAAAAACTGACAAAACAAAACTGAGCTACCGCAAACTAACTGTAAATTGAATTCTAAGAGTGCCCCAAATACTTTCTTTTATTTCGTTTTTAAAATATTGCCAAATTTTTTAGTATTCCGAATACTTTTGTGTATTGAATTTAAGTAGAATTTTGGTTATATGCTCAATTTTTCATTTTTAAGTTAGATTTTAGGAAAGCGTCTTTTAATAAATAAAACTAGATATTTACCGCGATATAATTATTAAGAGTGATTCAAAAAAAAAAATTAATTCGTAATTAAAAAATTTCACGATTTTTTAAAAAATTTTCAAATTACGAATACTTTTGTGAGCCTCTGTATATTCAAAACAAATAATAATTTTATTATGGATAACGCGTTGTTCATTACTTTCACACGTTCCTAATTTTCTCTTTACTTATTTCTTGATCTACTTATAATTCTCATTATTTGCTGTTAGTATGCAAACCTTGTGATTGAAAATTACAAATAAAAAAATGCAACAATTTAATGAAAAAAAGTATATTGAATGTAAACTATATATTTCAAGCTTTTGTTTGGGAATTGTCATAGTACTTTGGTTTATGGATTTGAATTTTGTCAAACCTTCACTTAATTTACTAAAATTAAGAAAGTTTTTGGCGTATAATAAGTTTTGTACCTGGAGACCGATCCATGCTCGATATACAATATGATCCGAGTCGAATGACACCGCATTTGTCCAAATTGGTTCAGTAGTTTCAAATTCTATGTTTTCAGTTGTTAAAAAGTGTGTGTAGATTACTTAAAT
Organism: Calliopum simillimum; assembly: GCA_951812925.1. Lineage (NCBI taxonomy): Eukaryota > Metazoa > Arthropoda > Insecta > Diptera > Lauxaniidae > Calliopum > Calliopum simillimum. Next base: position 104,960,672 of record OX638370.1, read on the forward strand.
ATCGTCTTCTTGTCTAGTACATGTGAGCTATGATCAAAACTTGCCTACCAAATTTTATTCAAACATTTTATACAATTTGCGAGATGAAACGTTAAACGTTTTTTTAGCTCTATAAGAGGTTGCACGCCTACTGGTAATGTTTCACCCACTTTTAAATGAAGAGTGCCTAATGGCGAGTAGACTCCATATAAATAATTTTAAAAGATCGCTTTATTATATTTTTTTTTATAGCGTAGGGGAGATGATAAAGATGTACCCGCATACCAAATTTCATAAAAATACCTTGTACGGTTTGCGAGATGTGTCAGGTTAAATTAAAAATTGATGGTGGTGCCACGCCTCTTTGTGAGTATATAGAAAGCCAAAAATCATGCTTATATCAATCATTAGCCAAAGTTCCATTAAAATCGCTTTGGTCGTTTTCGAGAAAAATTTTGGCCACAGATATATAAACATACAATTTTACCTCGTATAAGAGGAGACAGGTTATACGACGGTATCGTTATACCATTTTCAAGATAGTTCATCAGGCAATGTGATCTTGTTTGCCAAAAACTCTGTCTTTATCTAATAGTAGGAGATACGAATAAGGAGAGATTTTCACTCATCTGTTTAATGGATGAAACCTATTTTTTATGAAAGTAAATACGTTTAGAAACATATTGTGAGTGGGTTGCCTAAAAAAATCCTGGCAAGGCTATGGTTCATTCCATATTGAAAAGTGCATTTTTTTCAAAAAATCCACTCATCTGTTTAATGAAAAAATCATATACCATTCGAAAGTTTAGAGCCTCTACAATATGTTAAAGTAGGGTTGCCTATTTTTTTCCTGGCAAGGCATAGGGTTGCCAGGCTTTAAAAGGTCGGCCAAAACCACAAATTTCCACTCATCTGTTTAATGAAAAAATTATATACCATTCGAAAGCTTAGAGCCTCTACAATATGTTAAAGTAGGGTTGCCTATTTTTTTCCTGGCAAGACATAGGGTTGCCAGGCTTTAAAAGGTCAGTCAATACCACAAATTTGCACTATGCGTTTAAAAAAAAAAATGTGTTTAATGGAAAAATTATATACCAATCGAAAGTTTAAAGCCTCTACAATATGTTAACGTAGAGTTTTTTTTTTTCTGGCAAGGCATAGGGTTGCCAGGCTTTAAAAGGTCGGCCAAAACCACAAATTTCCACTCATCTGTTTAATGAAAAAATTAGATGCCATTCGAAAGCTTAGAGCCTCTACAATATGTTAAAGTAGGGTTGCCTATTTTTTTCCTGGCAAGGCATAGGGTTGCCAGGCTTTAAATGTAGGCCAATACCACAAATTTGCACTATGTGTTTTTAAAAAAAATTTGTTTAATGAAAAAATTATATACCAATCGAAAGTTTAAAGCCTCTATAATGTGTTTACGTAGAGTTGCCTATTTTTTTCCTGGCAAGGCATAGGGTTGCCAGGCTTTAAAAGGTCAGTCAATACCACAAATTTGCACTCATCTGTTTAATAAATAAATTTTGTGTTAAAATAAAGATAATTTCATTGCGAACACGGTGATACAGGGTTGCTTGTGAAAAACCTGTTTTAAGCCAGGGTTGCCGAGCTTTAAGAAATGAAATATTGGTACGAATGAAAATGTGCGACAGAGAGATCCGAGCGAACTATTTGGTTAGGATGTATACTAGACCTATCGTTAAAATTGAAAATGAAAAAAACCTTGCTCCCAGGGGCTAAACAGTTTCCTATTAGTGTAAATATCAAGCATAAAAATTTTGGTTCCGATCGGAAAATATTTTACAGTGCCGCAAGGCCGTTGAAGGTCGGAAAAACGCTATTTATATGGAAAAATGGTGCCATAATCGCAAGAATCAGTTCTATCTCTGAAACTATTTGAGATAAGTGAATGAAATTTAGTATGTGTACGAACAATGTTTAAGTTATTTGCATCCAATAAAAAAATGGACGATGCCACGCCCCCTCGATCCGAAATTCTTGTATCTCTGGAAATATTGGACTCAGTGGAATGAGACTCGATACATATGTAATTGGCACTGGTAAAAAATGTTTCGTGAAAATGGGCGGGGCCACGCCCATTCCTTCTAAAAAAATCAAAATTGTCATATCTCTGAAACTATTTGATACATATGAATAAGATTTGATTTCAGGTAATGTGAAGAGAACAGGATATGGCACTGTAAAAATGTTAAAGCAATTTAAGCTACTTAGTTGATATAGAAGCAGTCATTTTTTCTGTTCTTATTTTGGTCTCCTAAGTATAGACACCATGCAAAAAAATTTGGTCCCAATCCGAACAAATTTGATCGTGCCACCAGGCCCTTAAAGGTCGGAAAAACGCTATTTACATGAAAATAAGGAAACAAGCAATCCCATCTTTAGAACTATTTAATATAGGAGGATAAGATTTAGTATTTATATGAAGAATACTTAAGTTAATAGTATCCAATAAAAAAATGGGCAGTGCCACGCCCTCTCCAACCGAAATTTGTCGTATCTCTGAAAATATTTGACTCAGGTAAATGAGGTTTGGTATTTTTCTAATTGGCATTGGGAAAAAAATTTTCAAAAAAATGGGCGGGGCCACGCCCCCTCATTGAAAAAAAAAAAACAAATTTGTTATATCTCATCCTCCTATGTCAAATAATTTCAAAGATAGGATTGATTGTTTCCTTATATTCATATAAATAGCGTTTTTTCCGACATTTAACGGCCTGGTGGCAAGGTCAAATATGTTCCGACCGGGACCAAATTTTTTTTGCATAGTGTCTATATTTAGGAGACCATAATAAGAATAGAAAAAATTAGTGCTTCTATATCAACTAAGTACCTTAAATTGCTTTAACATTTTTACAGTGCCATATCCTGTTCACTTTCCATTACCTGAAATCAAATCTTATTCATATGTGTCAAATAGTGTCAGAGATATGACAAATTTGATTTTTTTAGATGGAGGGGGCGTGACCCCGCCCATTTTTTACCAAACATTATTTTTCCCAGTGCCAATTACATATGAACCGAGTCTCATTCCCATGAGTCCAATATTTCCAGAGATACAAGAATTTCGGATCGAGGGGGCGTGGCATCGTCCATTTTTTTATTGGATGCAAATAACTTAAACATTGTTCGTACACATACTAAATTTCATTCACTTATCTCAAACAGTTTCAGAGATAGAACTGATTCTTGCCATTAAGGCACCATTTTTCCATATAAATAGCGTTTTTCCGACCTTCAACGGCCTTGCGGCACTGTAAAATATTTTCCGATCGGAACCAAAATTTTTATGCTTCATATTTACACCAATAGGAAACTTTTTAGCCCCTGGGAGCAAGGTTTTTTCATTTTCAATTTTAACGATAGGTCTAGTATACATACATCCTAACCAAATAGTTCGCTCGGATCTCTCTGTTGCACATTTTCATTTGTACCAATATTTCATTTCTTAAAGCTCGGCAACCCTGGCTTAAAACAGGTTTTTCACAAGCAACCCTGTATCACCGTGTTCGCAATGAAATTATCTCTAAAAAAAAATTTATTAATTAAACAGATGAGTGCAAATTTGTGGTATTGGCCTACCTTTAAAGCCTGGCAACCCTATGTCTTGCCAGGAAAAAAATAGGCAACCCTACCTTAACATATTGTAGAGGCTCTAAGCTTTCGAATGGTATATAATTTTTTCATTAAACAGATGAGTGGAAATTTGTGGTTTTGGCCGACCTTTTAAAGCCTGGCAACCCTATGCCTTGCCAGGAAAAAAATAGGCAACCCTACTTTTACACATTGTAGAGGCTCTAAACTTTCGAATGGTATATGATTTTTTCATTAAACAGATGAGTGGATTTTTTGAAAAAAATGCACCTTTCAATATGGAATGAACCATAGCCTTGCCAGGATTTTTTTAGGCAACCCACTCACAATATGTTTCTAAACGTATTTACTTTCATAAAAAATAGGTTTCATCCATTAAACAGATGAGTGAAAATCTCTCCTTATTCGTATCTTAGACTATAAGTATTTTGCAGAAGATTCGCTGAGATAAACGTACTGTATTGGCTGCTTCTTGGTCTTAAATGTTTGTTCAGTTACAAAACGGGAAAGTAAATTTTTGTAAGTAATCGTTTATAACATTTTTAACCTTTCTTAAAGAAGCGAATTTCAATCACCGCAAATTTATGAAAAACAGCACGGTTTCTAGGAGTAATTCTAGATTACAAACTACACAAAAAAAAAAAAAAAAAACATTACAGAACGCGTAGCGAAAGCTAACAATGCCTTCTAGGCTTTATGACACCGTTCCCCCTAATTGTCTAGCGGTGGAAACATCAGATATAAATTCTTATTAGGAATTAGAAGATGGGCGATATCTTTTTAAATTATATGTTATTTTGACACTTCCGTTCTTTTTCGTGATCAAAAGAGTGACAAAACTGATCGATTTAATAAAAGCCATGTTCACGATCCGGTGCAAAAGGTCTTGCATCATAGCATTTGTAAATAAGTGTTGAAAAATTTTGCTATACAACAACAAAATGTATAGGATTGAATTTGCATTTACATTCACATTTTCTATACTAAAACCTATAGCATAAAAATATCATGTCATTTTTCTAATAAGTATTTTTTGTTTATGCTCTCGTTCTCTTTGCTCATACGATTTTCTCAGAGAAATAAATTTTTTCGTAGCTTGCAATGTTTATACTTTTAATATTGCTCACAATCAAGTGGAAATTAATGCTATTTTGCTACTTTGCAAGTCTAAATGCTCCGAATCGCGAACACGGCTAATGTTAAAAAACAATGAAAACTTATTTTTCAACTTTTTTATTTCAGTTGAAAAATTGAATCAACGTAAGACTGACATATTAATTGATTATATACAAGTTGTCACAATATTCAGCCGGTTTGCACAGTGAAGAATATTTTTGCTGTTGCCGAAAGTGTGCAAATAAGCCCGAGTACTACAATTCGTCATAGATCTCGGCAGTGCTAGCCTACGGGAAAATAATGACCTCGGATTACGGGTTTACAAGGTTCAACGGCTTATCATGCTTTGGTTTTAAACATCCGTTCAATTTTTAAAAGCAAGTGGCAGAGATGGCCCACTCTTTATAATCTGAACACCAAAAATAATTTGATTGTTAGTTGGTTGATTGTATGATTTACGAATATGTATTCTAAAATAAACACAGTCGTATTGCATCCAAAGATTTTTGTATAAATATGTAGAAAATGTTGCTGATTTTGCTATTTCAAATTTAGTTGGTAGAGTTTATTTTTTTATTTTTATTTACGATATTTTTTTCACGCCTCGTACTCGTATCATCATGACTAGTAATAATGAAAATGAGTTTGTATGATAAAATAAGAAAAGCGTCATGCAAAAACACAAATGATTGCCAAAATAGGGACTTCCTTTGTGGCAGCCACATCTATTTGCAAAATACGAGTATTGTATCTGTATACATTGTGGCAGCTCATAGAATAAAACTTACGCAAATTTTTTGTTTTAATTTTTAAACAAATGTGATGATTCATTGGCGAAAAATTTTATTGAAAAATTCGATGTTTCATCCTTTTTGTGTGCGACACACAGTTAGAAATTTTTCATTAAAGACTTAATGTATTGAAAATATTTTTTCTTTAAAAAGTAAATACAGCCCTTCCATGCCTAGCGTTCATTTCATTGGATTCATAATATGAAAGATAGCTCACCAGAAAAAATATTTCAGAAGATCTAAAAAGTAGGCCGAGGACCGTTTTCATTATTAATAGTACTAAAAAAAGTAGTAAAAATAGTACTTTTTGCCATGTAGCAGAAAAATTACTTTGTGCTAATAGCACTATCTTTCCAAAATAAGTCAGAAAATGAAAATCTGTTAAGAAGTATTATAGTTATGTACCACTTTTGTGAAATTCGTGAAGAAGTTTCGGTTAGTCTCATGTTTTCAAAAGTTCAAAAAATCATCAGACCTGTTCTGTAATCCGTGTGGTTTCAATTACTTTTCATTTAAGAGGGTTTTTGATGAAAATGGTGAGTCACACGATGAAAAGTATTACAATCTTTTTTGTGAAGAATTACAGGTTCTACAAATAATATTGATTTGTATTTTCGAAAAAGAAGCCGTTTATGAAATATTCGACAAAATCGAATTTTTCGACTTTTTGCTGTATTTTAAGAATTTTTTCTAAACGGTTACTTTTTCGGTAATGAAAATCAATATTGGTTGTAGATCCTGTAATTCTAAACAAAAGAGATTTCGATACTTTTTATCGTACGACTCACATTTTCACCAAAAAGCCATGCATAACTTCTATGCTGCGAAACATACCATTTTTTCTTCTATTTCATATGAGAGGTGTTTTTTTTTTTCCTTTCAAAAAAATTATTTCTAAAGGTCAAAAAAGTAGGTAACGGAACTCTTTTAGTACTAAAATAGCAGTAACTTTTTACCAAATACGAAAAAATTTAATTTGTGCTTATAGCCTGATTCAATACCTTTCCAAAATGGTCTGAATACAATTCACCAAGTCCATCTTTTGCACATCTCCACAAGCTACAAAAAACATCAAAATTGTTTTTTCCATTTCTATCAGATTAGACATGAAACGAAACCATGTATCAACTTTTAGCGAAATCGGAAGGGGTGTGGCAAATCTTGTTACGCTAGGTAAGAGATGGCTGAATATTGTTTTAAAGATATGTCAGGCAAAGCAGAAATCTATATATTAATACGCAAGACAAAAAGTTGTCCACCTTTTTTTACTAGTTTGGAAATGGAGTACGACTTTAAATTATACACCATTAGAAAGGTATTTGTGTGTAGATGTGCACATAGTTGAAATTATGTTAATAGCTTGCCATTAAGTCAGGTAAAATTAAATACAAATTTTTCAACATTAACAACAAAGACGAAAATCACAGCATTGACTTTTGTTTATATTTCGCTTAAATTATACCAGGGATGATAAATGACCTTTTCTATTTCGTACCAAATACCAAAAAAAAGTACTCAAAGTGTCCAAAAAGCACCAAAATTATTTAATACATTCGTGGTCGAATTTTGACCACTGGGCGATTCTAGTTTATATAAAATCAGTACATTTATTTTCGAAGAAAAAATACTTTAAACTTAAGTCAAAGACTGACTTACCCAAAGAGGTATTTTCTGTTTTGTTTTTGATGTGTTGCGAAATTGAAATGTTTACTTACTTTATTATGTGGTAGCACAATGAATGCGCCACCGCCTGCGGATTCTACAATGATGGCCAAAAATTTTGGATTGGTAGCACAAAATGTTGAGTCCCAGCTACTTTTTGACACGCGTATATTATCATAGCATTGCTCACGTTTTAGCGCCTGTCCATAGACGTGACGAAATTTTGAACTTCGTACAACACGAAATGACATATTTTTGCTACTTCTTTAGTTTGAATATTGTTATTGTTATGTGTTTCGCTTTCCAGAAGGTCTCTTTCTGGAGAGTTGTCGTTGAATTTTTGAATTTTTTCTAATAAAGTCCAATTTTGGGGTCCGCTACTTGCTGTATGTTGCCTCTATCTGTCGTTGCCTCACGGTCTCAACTTTCTATTGTTAAATTTTTTTTGTTTGTTAATCTGATGGTTGCGCTGATGTTGTTGGTTAATCTGTTAAAAATAAAAATTTTTTTTTTGTTCAAAATGTTTTTTTTTTTTTTTATTTTGTAAATTGATTATGTTACGATTAATTATAAGCAAATAATTTGTTGTCAATATGAGTAAACAAACTTTTGTTTTCCTCGACTGTTTGGGAATTTCGTTGTCTCTGTTTTAGCTCATTTTTAATTAGCATATTCAGTTAGGTAACCGCGTGTTATTTGTTTTATAATTTATGAATTATATTATTTAACGTTTGAAATGTTTACATCTTTTTTTACACATTTCAATCTGAAGATTTAAGACACCATTTCTTTAGTTGTTTTGAGTTTTGAATAGGAGTGCAAAATTTGTAATACTTTTCTTTTATTTGTAATAAAAAAAGTGCTACTCTCTATAATTTAAATAAATCTTGCCCAAAGTGGTCAAAAGAGTCCTTAATTTAATTTTATATTATTTTTCCCGAAAAAAATATCTTCAAAATTTCCATTTTTTCAAATTGAGCAAATTTTACTCAGAAAAAAATTTAAAAAAACATCACACAGAGCGTGAAAGTTAAAAGTCCATACATATTTTTATTTAAAGGGTATTGCAAATCGTTTAAATAATTTGAAACGCTTGTTTTTTTAATCATAATTGAGTAATTCATCACCTAAATAAATAGGCATTATTCATGACAAATAATAAGAAAATATTGCAAATCGATTAAATAAATCGAAGTGCTAAATTTTTTAGCTTAAAAGAAAAATTATGAAATTACTACAAAAGAATTTTTCTTTCTATCATTAAACAATTCAATTTATCATCTTTGTACTGAGAGAAAAAAAGAAAAGAATGGTAAGGGTGGTATATTTGGCCTAGCGAAAACTGAAATATCCTACACCGCAGCAGTTTAAAAACATACCATAATGCCCGAATCCACCTAGTTCTTGCTGTGAGCTTGCTTGGACTATTTCTAATGTCTGTACGAAATTGTGTTAAATTACGCGTGAACTACGGCATTCTGAAAAATTGGTTGTATGGAGGCCCTCTTGTCCAAATTAAAATTCTTCTTGCTCCGAGCTTGCTTTGGCTATTTCAAGTATCTGTACGAAATTTGGTTACATTTGATTAAATAACCCGTGCACTACGGCACACAGTGGTTTAGAATGCTATTCTAGCCGGTAATAAGTCTTTCCTGATTACACTGTACAACAGAACAGCAAATTTGAACTAGCTGATTCCAAATTTTGAATAAAAATTATTAAATAAATTTACCGTCTTAATTAGCACTTTTTGGGTAAAATTTGAATATAATACATAAAGAGACTTTAATTTTATAAAAAGGCATTTAGGGGGATACCAACTAGAGGAACTACAGTGTCGGCCAAAACCTATGTATGTATGTATGTATTCTCCTTTAACTCCTAGGAGGAGCATAGGGCCAATATGAAATCTCTCCATTTGTCACGGTCCCTTCCGAATCTTTGAGTCCTACGAATCCAAGTACTACCAATTCAAGTATATTATAAAAGATTCGGATGGAATAAGGCGAGTACGCAGACCAAAATGAAAAAGATTGAAACCAAATTTTTGCAAAGCCTCTGTAAAGCACGGAGGATAAATTGTAATGGTCTCTGGTTTTTTCTCTGGTCAAGGGAGTGGGCCAATTCATTATACTAAAGGAATTATGGATTGTTTTATGCACTTTGACATACCAAATGATGTGATGCTTCCTAACACCGATCAAGAGATTCCACTTAAATGGAGGTTCCAACAGGATAACGATCCAAACACATACCACTTAAGTTTGGAAAGCCTGGTTTCAGAGCAATGGGATACAAGTTCTTGGTTGGCCTGGCCAGTCCCCAGATTTGAATCCCGTTGAGAACCTCTGGGAGATCGTTAACACGAAAATCTACAAGGAAAATTGCACAACCAAGAAAAATCTCTTTGAAGCTTTGAAAGTAGCCTTTGGAAGGAATATCGCAGGACATCATTTATAATATAATGCTTTAAAGATGTGCCTATGTTACCCAGTATAAAGGATTTTCAACTAAATATTAATTTTAACAGTTTTTATTAAATCTTAAGAAGGGGGTGCTTTAGTTTTGTCCGATGAAGTTTCTAAATTTTATTGTTTATTAAATGTTAACTCTTAATTTATAAAACCCTGAATTTTTTAAGTTTTTGTTTGTCAATAATTACGGTATCAATAAATAAAATAAACACAAAAACTAACTCAATAACGCCGTTTTCTCAAAAAAAATTTGATATAAGAAAAAATTCTTTAGAGGGTGCTTAGGTTTTGGCCGACACTGTACATATGTCGTACTAGTCGAATATGACATCGGAGAGTCCAAATAAAATGAGGAATGTGGGCCTAATTAAGCCCTTTACAACGATAGAAATATAATTTTTAAATATTGGACATCACCTGCCGTAGTTATGAAAAAAAAAAAACGGTTTTGGCTGTTTGCAGTGGTCCAAAAAAAATTTTTTGGTTCTTAGATATTTTCAATTCAAGCTTTCAAATAAGGAGCGGTTTTTCCAAACTTTATTTTTTGTATGGACATCAACCCCGCCTAATACAAACTATTACATTTTCGCACCGGCTTTTTTCATCAAAATTGCAAACAATACAAATAGTTTTCTTTAACTGTCGCAAGTTCATATTTTTCATACAGACGTTAGTGATTAACGCTGAAAACCGGAAGTTGATTTTATACGCCATAATTTCAAAAGAATAACGTTGTTATGGCGTATTTGATTATATTATATTTCATTTACTTTTTTACGATAAATAGGCGAACTAAAATGAATAAATATCTGAATAGAATACGAAATACTACAAACAACACAAATGTCTACAGTAAGAAAACGAAAACCTTACAAATGTCTTATCAGTCTAACAGCTAAACCTTACAAATGTTTACATTTTATGAAGAGGTAATTTTTCTAAATTTCCTAGTTTTCAAAAGAAACAAACTGACAGAACTCATATGTTGCACTTGTATAATGTTGAGTGCATTACCGTTGTGTGCATTGTTATTGTATTACTGCTTCAAACAGTCTAGTAATCGTCGGGTCTTCTACGACAACAACAATGTGAGATGTCAAAAGTCATCGTCGTCATAGCGCAGTAAATAACTGTTACTCATATTAACAGTTAATTACGTATAGCAACGACGAGAGTGGCGACAAGTTCAATGAAATCGAAAGAATGAAGTGTGAAAACCACAAAAAATAAATAAATACAAAACACGCACATAAGAAATTACTACACAACGCTACTGGGTAAAACATAGTAGTATAAAAGAAGTAAAGAAAGAAAAAACTAAATAAAAAATAAACAAATTATTAAACAAACAAAAATGTGACGATAAAACATGAAAGCAACATGAACATCTCTCTATAATCATCATCATAAATTGCACACATCATTGCATCCATCCAACTCTGTTGCCAGTGGCGATGAATGAGCGAATGAATGACTAAGTAAGTAGTTACGATTGTTTCCATCAGAGTTAGTTTGTTAGTCATTTCTTAGGTTTTTTTTTTTTTTTTTTTTTTTTTTTAAAAATTTGTACTGGGAGTACTTTGATTTTATTTTTTTTGCAAACATTATCTTTAAATGCAACTAATTAAACATCAGATAATAAAAAGTGCATTTGCATTTTTAAAGCATTAGTCGTGAGAAAACAAGAAGCTTGAAAGGCGCCTAGTTTATCTCCTTCACCTGTTAAAGATATTAATTTTTAATTTTTTAACACTCTGAGAATGTGGAATCTTTCGAATTAAAAACTTTAAATGTTGTTATATTGAACTCGCCAAACACATAACATTTTTCTCATTTGCGAAATTTGAATATAACTAAGGCTTAAGGAAGAATGATGGCGACTTGAAAAAATTATTTTAATTGTGAAAATTTTAATTTTATTTCATATGAATTTTCAATTAATGTACTAAAAAAGTTTGTGTGTTTTTCTAGAGAACCACTGACAAAAAAAAAAATTTAACGCTGACGTATTTTGTGAAACTCAAATCCAAAAAATTTTTTACTAAATTGGATTCATCAATAAAATCTTGATCGGTTTGTCATGAAATCAATCTAGGATTTTAAAAGGTGTCCCATAATTCACGCAAGATTTGCCGCCATTTGCGCGGTAAAGTGTTGTCAACCAAAAAAAAGAAAACAGTTTGACAGCTGATAGTTTAAAGTTAGTAAAAATGGATTGAAATAGAAGATTTAACGATATTTCAATGAAATTCAGCACCATTAACGCAAAATGCTAATACAAAGTTTCGAAAAAAGGGTGCGTATGTGCTTTCCCATACATAATGCTGCCAACTCTGGCCCAGCAAAAAGCAGTACATTTACTAGTGAAATACCGAAAAAAAAAGAATTCACGATGTGTAATATAAATAACTCTAGCCTGCCAAAAACTTACACTTATGCTCTTCAGTGTCGATATATGGAAATTAGAAGTTTCTAGATATGTTTCTAATTTCCATATCTTTTCAATGGTAGCAAAAATACGTTCGACAGGAGAAGATGTTCCAGCCAAACATAAAACGTGTTCGATGATTTGCGAGAATTCCAGTTATGGCACATTCTGAGTATATGAGCTTAAATATTTTTACCCATCGTTCTGCTATTTTTGCTTCTTTTTTTCCATTCTATAAATTTTTCTTATTAACAGTAATTCTTGATAAAATCGTATTGCATTAAGACTTTTTAATGAATTCGGTGTCAAGTTAAACGATATTGCTTCAGCAAAAGTTTTCATTGAAGCATCTATAAACGGTTTACAGATAAATGACATTGTTGATGACATGTCAGCGTAAGCAGTTTTGCAATTGTCTTCAGAAAAAAAAATTCTTTTAAAAATTAAAAATGAGGTAAAAATGTACCAAAAAAATTAAAGCAAATTTTACACAAAACAAAAAACAGTAGTACAAATTTCCTAGCAGTACAGACAGCTGAAAAGCAGTACAGTTGACAGCGTTAGCCATACGTGGGCTGCTATATATATTTCTGGCCTAGGCAACACTAAGCGTTGCCAGGTGCAATCTGACATTTCCATTGGAAAGTTTGACATTCTTTAGCATAAACGTACTCAGAAAGTTTTGACGTACGACCATCATTTGTGTTGTTTACAGTAACTTGAAAAAATCAATTTGGCAAAAAAATGAAATTAACTCGTGAAAATTTTTGTGCGATCATTTTTCACAACTTTCGACGTGGATTATCACGACAAGAGTGCATCGATGAACTTAAATCTTTGTATGGCGATGAAGCACCATTCTGTGAAAAACTGGTTTAATGAATTCAATCGTGGCCGACGCTCGCTCAAAGACGAATTCTGTGAAGGTCGTCCAAAATCATTTGTTGTGCCACAAAACAAATAAACAGTGCATGAACTGATAATACAATATCGTCATGTGGCATATTGTGGGATAGAGGCATCCTTGCAGATTAGTTCCACTCCAATACATTCGATTTTGCATGAACACTTAGTTGTAAAAATTTATAATAATAATAATATTAATAATAATTTATAAAATATATAATTTATCAATCGCTTAGATTATCAATTGAAAATTTAATTTTCTTGACTCACTGTAAACAAAACAAATAGCACTTGTACACCAAAACGTTGTGAGTACGTTTATGCTAAAAAATGTCAAACTTTACAATGGAAATGTCAGATTGCACCTGGCAACACTTAGTGTTGCCTAGGCCAGAAATATATATAGCAGCCTACGTACATAACCCCATCCAGTAAGCTTTATATGCCAGTAAAAAAATACAATTGAAAAATAAATAATGTGTTTTCTATTTAATTCAAATCTTGCGTGAATTACACCCCTTATATTAATTTAATAATTTTCCAAGAGGAAAAAGTCACCGTTTAGGAGATATTGTATAAAAACAGTAAAATAAACATATTATGTAGTTTTAGGACTCTTAATGAGTTCAGAAACTTTAAAATAACTTCTGCATTACTCCTGATAGACTGTTACGAGAAAGAAACACATATCCCAAAGGGACCATTGAGAGAGTACCGGGAAACCTGTTAGAATGTGTGCAGAGTTTTCGTCAACTTCAGGACAGAGTCTGCAGATGGTATACCTAAAGAAGTCCATTTAGTATAGCCTTGATCTACTACTATAATATGACAAACTTTATTCGATATCTTCTACTATGATTACCAAGAAGGCAAGAAATTTTATTTCAGAACAAAAATCATCGACAATGAGGAGCGCATATATTTAAAGAAAATATTTCTATTACACATAACTATGTATATAATTGATAAAAAAATTTTATTTTTTACGTTAATAGTTTGTTATCGATTTGGGGCAAACTCTGACTCATATGGCTTGATCAAAGAAAAAGCCAAATATTCAACGAAGCCCCAATATAAAGTTATGTCCTCTTTTTGTTATCAGGTGTTAGGCGCGATTTTATTACCATTCATTTTTCGCGGTTTTAAAGTAAAAAAGAAAAAAAAATTAAATTTGATAACACAGGCACGTGATTTCACAATTTTGTATTTTTTTGTTGCACAGTGTATGTTTAATTTAGTAAATAGTGCCAAAAAATTAGCTGATTAGCGTTAAAATTTCTTTCTTATTGCTTTTTAACTTAAGCGAGTTTATTTTTTTAATTATTATTATGCATAAAGGTGGTAGATGAAATGTTTTTCTGTCAATAAACTGCAATAAACTGTAAATGATTTATGGAGAAAAAGTCTTTAACACCAGTTAACAAATATACGAATTTCTATTTTCTCCAAAGGAAAAAGAAAAAAATTAAAAATCAACTTGCTCATTTATTTTTCAATAAAATTTTATTTATAGCAATAATATTATTTGAAGGTCACTTTTAATTTGCTGGCCTCATATGCAACGCTGAAAGTGTTAATAAATAAAATTGGAAAAAGTTGCTATTAATAAAAAATTAAATCATCAAATATTTTCAATTTTCAACATTAACATGTACATTGTTGAATAATTAGCTATTTTTATAAAAAAACAAAACGTAAATTGTGTTTGGGGTGAAATTGGCTAGTAGTGTTGCCGGAAAATTGATTCAAAAAATACCACCTTTTTCACTTTACCTGTTTTGGTAAGAAATCATGACTTTTGAAAATTATTAAAAAATATAAGCTTTCAGTAGATCAGAATTCGCAGCTTCAACTTCGATTGGCACCAGTGTGCAGCCTACAAAAAATACTAGTCCACAGTTAGTACTACCTCTAAATTAGTAAAAAAGGGATGTAGTGGGGGCCAGTAACGAAAACAAAATACATTTTTCGTTTATGCTTTTGAAATAATTTGTGTTTTGTGTCACTTGAATTATGTCAAAATAAATTGTGGAAAAAAAAATGAAAATAATGAATTCAGTTCCGATTTGTTATGAATGTAATTTAACTTTTTTAGTTTATTTTAAGAAAATATAAACTCAAATAAAAAAAAAAAACAAAAATCTATAACTAGGTTGACTACACACAAAAGCACTGGTTAAAGACTAGTTGTTAAAAGACTACTTCACACCACAATTAGCCCCGGACTGGTTTAAACGCATATCAGAAGGGGACAATTGAAATTTCATAGGACATCAACACACAAAAAAGAACAGTTGCTTGTATGCAAAAGGGGTTGAAATCGGACTAGTACTGGTTGGTAGAGGACTAGTGAATGAACTACACTTGAACTAGTCCGTTTGCCTGCAGAGTAGCTTTTTCTGTATGTCATTCTCTCCTTTTTCATACGATTTTCTCATTAAAATTTTAAAATGATCATGAAACATTAAAAAAAAACATGCGGGAAAGAGCTCTATTGTGCTTGTAGCAGTTTAACTAAAATGACAATATGAGACATTCTGAATTGAACATCACTTTAGTTAGCATACATTTTTTATATTTTCAATATTTGGCTAAACTGCAATTATGTAGAAATTATGTATATCTTAATTTAAAAATAAAAATTACAAGAAAAAAAAAAGCAATATATTTTTGATACTTTTCTCACGTACGTACATTCGTTAATTTATGACCAATTTATCTAAAATTTAAAAAAAAAAAATAGTACACTAGCAAAAAAATAAAAAATTGGGAAAACTGAACGTGAATTAGGTTTTTGTGCTGAAATCACGTCAGCATTAACGTGTGATCTTTCCAGCCATCATCTTTCCACCTGTCGTTGGCAATTTTATGTTTCATCTCTCTTCACACATTGCAAATTTTGATGTTCAATGTTTCAATTATATTTTGGTTTAATTCTGTTGTTGTATCGGTTAAAATTTACCAACACACACCCAGCAGTTGTCGACTGATAATAACAAAATTGTAAAAGTGTGGGCAAAAATAAAATAAATTTTATTTTTAATTGTTTATTTATAAAATAATTTTGAGTGGTTTAATCTGGTTGTTTGATATTTTTTGTTTGAAAACTTTTAATTTTTTCAATTTTTTTATTTTTACAGTTCGAGATGAAAACTTGTGATTAGTTTTGCTAGTTCCAGCTTTATTGAGATAATGCAATACTACGAATGGTTTCTGAACATATATTGTGCTTTATCATGAACATTTCTAGAAATTCCCTGTCGAGTGGAAATTCTATCAGCATAATGCCGATGGTTGGGTTTCATTTTTAGAATCATGCGATCAGACACAATTCATTCCAATAGTGGGGAAATGAGTACTATCTAACCCTCTGCCATTCTTTGGGTCTTGGCACCCGGTTGAGAATGCAACTCCTTACCGAGCTTCCAAACTCTTCCTGCGATTTAGGTCCAAACTCTCCGAAGGTCCATCCCAATGATCAGTTGGAATATCCAGTGAACCGCATACTCTAAAGGGCTACTGACTCCCGTGGTACCAGAATAATCTTTGGTCGGATTTCGTAGCAATACGCTACTGTTAGTATGACACACCTCTCCCCACGTGTTTTAAATAAAAAGTGCTTGCACCCAAAATGTTTTTTCGGGAAAATGTGTAGAATGACTCTATGATGAAACATACATAGCTCTTTTTCCAAAGTGAACGGCAGTTTTCAAACCAGGTCCGAAAAACCCATTTTTTAGCCCGAGGCTCCCCATTGTGCCAGGCGGTTCATATCTCCGCTTTTTTACCCGTTACGGATCCGTTACTGATCCGTTTGCGGGAGAAATTCAAAAAAAAAAAGATTCGCTTTTGTTTTGGGAATCTCTCCCGCCAACGGATCAGTAACGGATCCGTAGAGGAAAAAAAAGCGAAGATTTGAACCGTCTGGCGCACTGGGTCTGTACTAAAACAAAAAAAAAAGTTTGACTAAATTGGATACAAAAAATTAGTATGCAGAAAATTGTCTGCTTATTTGTAAAAAACTGTAAGTTAAAAATTCTATCTAATATCGTTTACGAGATATTGCATTTTTACTTAATTTTTTGACTTTCTATTAAAAAATTTAATTTTTGCGTACTAAAAAAATAATGATCAATATATAGAAACAAAAATAGTCAGTTCTAATGTATTTTTTGATGCTTAATCCGAATTTGGTCTTGAAATTGCTCTATCACTTCTGAATTTTGAGATATTCTAACCTGAAATTTTGGCATGTACGGTTTCTCACCACTTTTGACGTTATATGACAGGACCAGGTAATTGTTCATCATTTTTAACAACCTTTTATTTAAATCAACCAATGTTGCCAATGGCGTCTTTAGTGCATTTTTTGAACTTTTTTTAGGTTACGATATTTCGGAGAAAAATAAATATGTCGATATAAATTAAAGTGAGTTTTGAAGAAAAAGAATAGTGCTTTCAAAAACCTTATCGAATTTTATGATGAACAATTACCTGGTCTTGTCATATAACGTCAAAAGTGGTGAAAAAACCGTACATGCCAAAATTTCAGGTTAGAATATCTCAAAATTGAGAAGTGATAGAGCGATTTCAAGACCAGATTCGGATTAAGCATCAAAAAATACATTAGAACTGACTATTTTTGTTTCTATATAACTATTGATCATTATTTTTTTTGTACACAAAAATTAAATTTTTTAAGAAAAACTCAAAAAATTAGGTAAAAACACAATATCTCATAAACGATATTTAATAGGGTTTTTCAATTTACGGTTTTTTAATCTACGAATAAGCAGAAAATTTTCGGCATACCCTTTTTTTGTATCCGTTTTAGCCAAACTTTTTTTTTTGGTTTTAGTACAGAGTCCCGTGCTAAAAAATGGGTTTTTCGGCTTTGGTTTGAAAAAGTGCCGTTCACTTTGAAAAAAGGGCTATATATGCTTCATCTAAGAGTCATTCTACACATTTTCCTGAAAAAACATTTTAGGGTGCAAGCACTTTTTATTTAAAACACGTGGAGAGAGGTGTGATGACTCTGATCCGCATGGGACTAATCACCCATGTCGATTTATCATGGATTGTGGGAACACTTTTCTTGGTTTCATAGAGTTGTCTTGCTTAGTTTTCCCGTGAAAAATATTTCCAGTCAGACGGAGATGGCTATATCGACTCAGGAGGTGACGCTGATCAAGAATATACACCTGTACCTCGGTTTACGCGGTAGATACGTTCCTGACAAAACCGCGTAAATCGATTCAAACATTTTTATATGGAAAACCCGCGTAAAGCGAATCCGACTATAAATAAGCATTTTGAGATATTTTTTGAACACAAAATATGGCTTTGTACTGTAAATAAGATATAAAAGTATCATTTAAGTAATAAAAAAACATAAAAATAGGTAAAACAAAAAATATATTTCATTAAAAAAAATAAATGTACATACTTCATTATATATGAAACAAAATTTGGAAAAAGTACCTATAAATACGACTCATCCCTTTTTTTAAGCAAACTCAATCGCTATCAGTTTCAACGAGTAGTCTTTTTTACCGAAATTGTATAATGTCTGACTCATCACTGGATAAAATCATCTCATAAGATTCTGCTTCTACAATTGTTGCATTGCTTTTAGTCATAGTTTGAAGAGATCTTTCTTTAGGACAATATTCTGAAACAAACTTTTGTCGCTTATTTTTATTAGTCATATCTTTGTAGACTTCTTCATATTGTTTTAATAGATCAGTAACATCTCGTTGAAATTTAAGACCACGATCTAAAATAACATCTCCTCCTTGAAAATGGTTTCCTAGTTTTCTTCCTAGTATAAGTCCCTCGTGAACAAATTTAGCTGTGAATACATTGGGTTCATTGTTTTCAATGTCAGATTCAACGTCATATTCAACACTATTTTCCTCATAATTTTTAACCATTTCAATTAAATCTTCTGCATTTAATTCCTGATCGTGCATTAATTCATTAATATCTGCTTGAGTTATATCGACAAAGCCTTCTCCACCCAATTCTTGACCCAACTCAATTATCTGCGAAAACTCTCTTTCCAAAGATGTGTTATAACTCTCACCATTAAATATATCAGGCTATAAAGATTTCCAACAGGCATGTAGCGTTGATTTTTTAATCTCGATATACGACATGCTTTTGTGTTTGATACAATCCAACATTGTAAATTTTTTCCAAGCATCAATAATTGAAAGAGTTCCTTCATTTTCCACATGATCTAAAATATATCTGAATGATTTTTTTATATACAGGGCCTTGAAAGTCGAAATTATCCCTTTGTCTGGGAGTTACAGCAAAGAAGTCGTATTTGGAGGTAAAAACACAACTTCAACATTTTCATGCTGCAAGTCTTAAGGATGTCCTGGGACATTATCAAGAACTAGAAGGGCTTTAAAAGGTAGCCCTTTTTTGATTAAATACTTTTCCACATCTGGCACGAAAATGTTATGGACCCAATCATTGAACAACGTTGCGGTAACGCAAGCTCTTTTATTGGCTTTCAATAAACGGGTAGATTGTTAAAATTCAAACCTTTAAACTATCGTGGTCGGTTAGCTTTGCCAATTACCAATGACTTCATAATATGATCTCCAGAAGCATTACTACAAAGAAGAATCGTTGTACGATCTTTTACAGCCTTATGACCGCTTGCTGATTTGTTATGTTTTGCTAGAAAGGTTCTCTGAGGCATTTTCCTCCAAAATAATCCGGAATTCATCAGCCTTAAATATCTGGTCTGGGCTGTTTGACGTTGCGGTAATAATTTCTCTTCAGTAAGGTTTGCCATTTCATCATGGAAAGATATACGAGCCAACAACGAGTAGAAATTATTAAAATTTACTATCGAAACTCGGAGTCAGTGGCCTCAACTTTAAGAGAGCTTCGTCCAATTTATGGTCGTCATAATCGTTCTTCCAGATCAACAATTGAGCGTCTAGTGGAAAAATTTGAATCCACATGCACAGTACAAAATTTTCCCGTGCCAGTGAGACAAAGAAGTGTCCGTAGTGTCAAGAATATTGCTGCCGCTGAGGCTTCAGTTCAAGAAAGCCAAAATGTGTCTTTCGCACGTCGTTCTCAAGCGTTGGGCATCTCTGTGACGTCGTTGTGGCGAATTTTGCGAAAAGATCTTGGCCTGCATTCTTACAAGATCAAATTGACGCAAGAACTGAAGCCGCTTGACCACCGGAAGCGTCGTATGTTCGTGAATTGGACTGAACAACAACTTGAAAATGATTCGGATTTTCATTGAAAGATCATCTTCAGCGATGAGGCTCATTTCTGGCTGAATGGCTTCGTCAATAAGCAAAATATGCGTTATTGGTCAGGCAGCAATTCACACGTACTCCATGAGTCATCATTGCATTCCGAAAAAATTACGGTTTGGTGCGGTTTATGGGCTGGCAGCGTCATTGCGCCGTACTTCTTCCGTGATGATCAAGACCGGCACGTTACTGTGAATGGGAATCGCTACCGTTCAATGATAACCGAATATTTTTGGGCCGAATTGGATGATATGGACTTGGACAATTATGTGGTTGCAACAGGACGGCGCCACAAGCCACACGGCGAATGTCACAATCAATTTATTGAAAACCAAGTTTGGTGAACGTGTTACCTCACGAAATGGCCCAGTCGATTGGCCGCCTCGGTCGTGCGATTTGACTCCGTTAGACTATTTCCTGTGGGGCTACGTCAAGTCTATGGTCTATGCCAACAAGCCAGCGACGATTGATGAACTTTGTACGAATATCAATCGTGAAATTGCAGTAGTATCAGCCGATTTATGCTTGAAAACGGTCAAAAATTGGGTTCAGCGTCTGGACTTCTGCAAGCGTGCCCGTGGTGGCAATGCAAAATGGCATCGAATGTACTTTCACAGGAATAATGAATTTCATTGATATCCAAAACCGTTTTTGTTTTATTTAAAAAAACTTTTGTAGCGCTCTTATTGAAAAACCCTTTATTACAGAATAGCATGTAATATGGCAGTAGCATGAAGCGTTACCTGACTTATAATTACCTAAAATAATAAGTATTGCCAGATTTAAAGCAAAGTTAAAATAAATTAAATAAAAGTATGTTAATATCAATAATTTTTTTTTGATTTAAAAAACCGCGTAAATTCGAAACCGCGTAAACTGAGTACCCCGTAAACCGAGGTACAGGTGTATATACTTTTTCATACCTGCCACTCCTCTTTCTCTGTGTTACAAACGTAAAGACAAAGTGAATATACCCTGGGTGTAGGGTATAAAAATAATATGTGGTACCTCCCATACAAAAAACGACAAAAAGTTTGTGTTTTTGTGTTTTTTATACCCTATACCCATGGTATATTCACTTTGTCCTTCCGTTTACAACGCAGAGAAGGAGGCGTGGCAGGCATGGAAAAGTATATATATTCTTGATCAGCGTCAACTCTTGAGTCGATATAGCAATGTCCGTCTGTCTGGCTGGGTGTGCGTGAAAATACATTTTTTGGGAAGACTGAGCAACATAATTCAATAAAATTTGGTATCCTGCCTCCGTCGTAAAAGTTAGCTTGGGGGATTGAAAATAAGCGAAATCGGTCAACGGACACGCCTACCGCCCATACAAAAAATATATTCAAAATGCAATAATAGGAGTATTATTTGCAATAAAAGAAGCAAAATGCACATAAATACTATTAATAGTATGTATAAGCTCTGAGCAAAAACTAGGCGAATTCGGACTAGAGGGCGTGGCACCTCCCATACAAGCAAAAGTTTCAAATGATATACTGAAAGTGTATTTTGAGATAATCCAACCAAATTTCATTCAAACACTAAGAACATTAATTGCAAACTCTGAGCAAAAAGTAGCAAAAGTAGGACTAGAAGAGTGGCATTTCCCATGTACATAAGCGAAAGTTTCAAAATGCTATACGGAAAGATGTTTTTTAAGAAAACCTAACCGGGCCATCTAGCAAGCTATAAAATTATCGTACAAAAGATTTTAGTTTCCATTTATTCGCGCTTTGAATTCCCTATTAAAAATTGGAGAACAAATTATTAAAAAAACGTCAAAATATTCCCTCCGAAATTATTGCCGATAACCTTACTTTCCAGTGAATTTTACACTTCCAGAAATTCTTTTTTTTTCGATTGCATGCCAGGGGGCTTGAGAAAAAATTCTCAAGAATGTTTATTCATGATAAGGGCCGTTCTGTGCATTCCAAGAAGAGGGCATGACACTTCTCATACAAGCAAAATCTTCAAAATGATACACTACAAAATTTCACACAGATACTAGAAATGATTCTTGAAACCTCTGAACAAAACCAACCAAAAAACTCGGAAGAACGGCGCGGCATCTCCTTGCAAACAAAAGTTTTGCAAAGCTTTAGCAGAAAATTGGCTAGAAGCAATGCAACCGAATTTCACAAAAGTATACACGCTGTTCTTTGGTTTGAGCATCTTTAAAGTTAAGTTATAAAACATAGAATGATTCCATTTTTAGCAAATGCTTTATCTTAATCGTCTAAACGATGACATTTGTTGGGCAGGGCAGCTTTCCATACCCATTCTTGGCTGTAAAATTTTCCGTTTGTTGTTATTTCTTTAAGACTCAGCTACCAATTATTTAATTGCACTTTTAACTGCTGGTGTACACTTGTTGCTGCTGCTGCTGCTGTTATTTATCTTGACTCAACAGCAGCAAGCAAATACAATATATCTACCTAATACATACTTATGTATGTACATATCTATGTGTATGAAAGAAAGTAAATAACAGATTTGATATGTTGTAAATAATACAAATGGATTTGATTACTCGACGACGATTCTACAAATTCTGTTTTTGATTACCTACTTGTTGTTATTCCTTTGTAATTAAATACAGCAACAAATAAATAAAAATATAAAAAAGAAAATAAATGAGAGATAGGCAGCAAACAATAAAAAAAAAACGGCAACATGCCGATGACATCACCAAGCCAAGCTAACAAGTGTTAACGGTGAGGTAGTTGTTTGATTTTCTTCACGGTTTTTTATTAACGCTCTTTCAATTTTGTTAAAAAAAAAAAAATTAGAAAATTTATTTATTTGCTGATAAGCAGTAAAGTATACATAGTAATGAATCTTAAGATGTATTTACAAGTACACTGCCTTCCTTTTAAAAAAAAAAATGAAAAGTTGTTAACTATTTGCGTTATTTATAGCAAAGATATTGTGCCAAATGGTGATAAGATGAATGCAATGGAAATGTGTGTCGGCAACAATAGACGTGCCAAAAAAAAGGGTCATTATTTCGATGTTACTCTTAAAAAAAAAAATTAACGGCTAAATTGTTTGTTTTTCATATCACTCTCTCAGTAAAGAAAAACTAATGCGACCCTACTGTGAAAATATGAGACAGTCTACAAAAAATACTAGTTCACGGTTAGTACTAGCCCGATACTAGTGAAAAAAGGATGCAGTGGGGGCCAGTTTGATATCAGTTTGTAATTTGTAGGGGCAAATAAATTTGAATCGTAACAAAAACAAAATACAATTTTCGTTTTTGTTTTTGCTTTTGAAATAATTTGTGTTTTTTGTCACTTGAATTGTTTGTCCAAATAAATTGTGGGGAAAAAAATTAAATGAATTCATTTTTGTTAATGTTGTAATAAATGTAATTTAACTTTTTTTAATTTATATTAAACTCAAATTAAAAAAAAAAAATATTACTAACTATAGGTTGACTACACACGAAACCACTGGTTGAAGACTAGTTGTTGAAAGACTACTTCACATCACAACTAGCCCCGGACTGGTGTAAAAGTAATGCAAAAGTGGTCAATTGAAATTTCGTAGGACATCAACACACAAAAAAGAACAGTTGCTTATATGTAAAAGGGGCTGAACTCGGACTAGTACTGGTTGATAAGTTAATACACTACACTTAAACTAGTCGTGCACCCCCAAAAGAAAAAACACACAAAATGCTATATCAGTGTTTCTATATCAGCTATCATTATGATACTTGGTGTTTCTATATCAGCTATCATTATGATACTTGGAAACTTGGTGTTTATTGCGTCTACTATTCAGCATGCAAAGCTTAAGATGGATTGAACGAAAGGGATTCGCAGCTCCTGTACAGTAAAAATACTCAAAAGGCTATATTTCTCCGCCTATAGTAGCTGTCTTTATAAAAGTTGGTAGATATATATACATATATTCTATTCATCTTGAAAAACCTGAGTTTGGAAGAGAGGGACGACAGAGATGGATGGGACTTGGGCATCGGGAACGGGCGAACGAAGTCGCTACCAATTTAGCAACGCACCATACAAATATGACCTTGGAGCGTTGTTAAATCCAAACCAGCAACGAAATGTAGTCAAAATACTCACGAACGCGGCAGAAACTCATTTATCAACGCGAGTTATGCTTTTTTCTTCACACAAAAAAAAGAACATAAAATTAATGAAAAAATTCAATGAATTTGAGCCGAGAACAGCATTCATTGACTATATGAATCATTTCATAAAATATTAGAAATAAATTCATACATTTTTATTTTATTTTTCAAAATAAATTCGTTAATTTTTATTTTTCAAAATATAAAAAAAATTTATGAATTTCGTTCTTATATTTTATGAATTGATTCATATAGTCAATGAATGCTCGGCTCAAATTCAATGAATTTTTCATTAATATTATGTTTTTTTTTGTGTGATTAGCTCTGTATAGGGATATAACTCCTTAATTATCATTTTTAGGATAAGTGGCCAATGATATTCGTTTTGATTCGGTGCACAAACTAGAGTATTCTAAAGTGGCACCATTGCATTTAAATCTTAAAATTAATTTTTCTCAAAAGTAGAAAATTTGAGTTACCTACTGTATTTAGGTGACGATATGAAATTATTGTAGCTAAGATATGAAACCATTCAATTAAGGTATTAAAGAATCAAGTCTGCGAACTGTTTTTATATCGAGTAGGACTGTTCTAATTATAAAAAAGGGTCTATCTGTCCTTGGAAACAAACGTACAGGCAATAAACACAGTTCAGAAGCAAAGATATTTGAAGTCAGAGTTCAAAACATATTAAAGCGAGCCTGAAAGCGAAATGAAGGCTGATTGACTTAGTGTGACTGATTCATAATGAAAAAAAAAAACTTACTATTTAAATGTGAGTGGGTAGGCAATAAAGTGAGAAAATAATAAACACATTATTATAACAAACCAAATAAATGTAAATGAACTTAATCGCCCTCCAACTTAAAAAAAAAAAATATAAAAATGAGAAAATTTTAAGATAAAGTTAACTATTAACATAGTTGTTCCATTGCAAAAATAAAAGCTACTGTGCGCTGTTTACTTCCCCAAACAAAACGGAGAGAAAAATAAAACAAAAGAAACATGAAAAACAAAAGTGTTAAAAAGTAATACGCCCGAAAAGAAAACAAAAATTAGCTGCATAAATAAATAAAAGAAAAACGACCTCCAACAGAGGGTCATATTAAATACAATACATACTGGGGATATATTAAAACTACTCTTTTAACGCAACATTCATTAAAACAGCCGTCGCAACAGATGTAAAGAAAAAGAGAGCATAAAAAGTAGCGAGATCTGAGCGGTATACGCATGCGCAATGCAATATCAAAAGTGCGCCGCCCACGCAATTATTTGTATCAGCGATGCCACTGTGGATTTAGAACACCAAATATGGCCAAACAAGTCAAAATTTGCGTTAACGTTAATATTTTTTTTTTAAATATTTTTGGAACAAGTATACTTGAGCGACAATTTGAGTTTATAACACTGTACAACATTGTTTAGGTTTTTTCAAAAATAACAAGGTTCTGACAAAGGATTTTAATTAAAGGGGACCAAAAACAATATACGTGTTTCGACGTTTTGTAAGTTTCCGTATACATTTTTTTAGTGGGGCCAAAGTTTCCCCACTTATAACACATTCTTGTTTTAAATCGATAGAAGTTTTTCCCAACGACTTTGTGTTGTCCCAAGGTCATAACAAAATCACAAAAACGATAGTTTTTTAAAACATAAATCCATTAAATCCTTTTTTTTGTGAGTCTGTTTGACTCCTTTTTTTTCTCTCTCTCTCTCACCAAAAACTGGGGTATAATGGGTTAAAAATAAAATATTTTACGAAAAAGACAAGATATGTTAAAAATCTATTTATTAATAAGCAAGACAAAAATTTTTCCTACCTTTTTTACCATGTCAGAAATGGAGCATGACTTTGAATTATAAACCATTAGAAAGGTATTTGTTTGTAAATGTGCACAATGTTAAAATTATTTTAATATTTTGCCTTCAAGGCAGGTAAAATTGTATGCAAATTTTACAATATTAACAACGACAAAATACGCGGTCACGCAGAACTGAAGAGGATATAGCTCAAAAAGGAGGATAAAAAGCTGACTGACACTGACTTCATGTTTTTTTTTCTTTTCTTTTCGTTTCGCAATGAGCTTTTCTGTTTTGCACCAAATAGCAAAAAAGTACTAAAACTGTCCGAAAAGTACCAAAATACATACATTTGAGGTGAAATTTTGACGATTCTAGTTGCAAAAAATGCAATGTCTTCATTGGTTGTGACAATTTTCACAATGAGCTTTTCTATTTTGCACCAAATAGCAAAAAAAGTACTAAAACTGTCCGAAAAGTACCAAAATACATACATTTGTGGTCAAATTTTGACGATTCTAGTTGCAAAAAATGCAATGTCTTCATTGGTTGTGACGATTTTTTTTTGGCTTTCCCGATGAAATTTCGAACTTTCAGTGTTCAGCGACAAGTAGTGAAATGTTATAGCAAATATTTCTGTGGTAAGGGTAAACATGACAAATATGAGAGGGAATGTAGAGGGTTAATATATTCTACAAAAATATTTGTCGTAATATCCTACTACAAAAGTTTGCTCAACATGTGATACACCTCATATGTAAGGATCGTACAGTTAGATATGTAGATTTAAAACTAGAATGCGTTAAAAGGGGGAAACTTTGACCGCCCTTAAAAATAAACCCCTCTTTACCAAAATCCTCCTTCAGAACTTTATTTTTTTTTCGAGTTGTACAGTGTAGTTAAATAATAAGCTGCCATTCCATGCCCAACGTAACTAAAAAATGGTTTCACAATCTCGAATTTCGCTGAAATTTGCTCAAAACCAAAAAAAATTAAAAAAAATAAATATTTTTTACGATTATTTATGAGGTTTGGAGGGGTGTAAAAAAGTGAAAAAATCGGCTAATAATGACAAACACTGTTTCACATAATTGTACATAGCTTAGACATTTCTTAAGCGATTTGCATGTTTTTTAAAGGTATTGAATAAGGCGCATAGGCACAAGTTTTTGTACTTTTTATTACATCTTCATTTTCGTCTTTCTACTAGCTGAATTATTGAAGTTAAAGCAAAGTTTAAGAATCTGAACTTGGTTTTTGTTCTATGTCAGATTCTAAGGTATCATTTCCTCAGTGTTGAAAATTTTAATTTTGCACACCTGTGTTATTATTCAAACATGATTGTTTTTGAAGAAGTTACAATAGTTTAAAAATTAGTCGAAATTTTGGAAATTATTTTCATTTATGTTGGTAATTTTTATGATAGTTGTTGTCTTTTTGCTATAGCTGATGTTGCACACATGTACATAAAACAGCAATTTAACAAATTAACACAATTTGCTAGAAAACTTAGTCAACAAGTTATAGCGCAGCAGTCATAATTCAACTAAAGCCAAAGTGACATAGGCAACACCACTCTGGTTAAACATTTCTATTTGCAAAGTGGCAGCAACAACCACAACAGCAGTAACATAATGATAGCAACTGCAATGAACTTACGTTTTTTCTTTCTTTTATGAATTTGTTTTGCGAAAATTAGAAACAGAGTTCCACTTTCACTTGACGCACAACACAAATAATGATGACGATAATGATATTGATGATAATGATGATGGTGACGATTATTATGACGTTGACGATGCAATGTTACACGCCACAGCCACATGTGATGATGCTTTAACATGGCTTTAGTGACTGCAAAACATTTGCTATTAAGTTTGTGCTGCCCCTAATGCCACACCCCATAGAAAGATTATGTTCGGCGCTTGGCACTTTGTCATTGTTATAGTGTATAGGATGGTGTGGCAATATGCACTTCACAAAATCGCTATAGTTTTCGTTACGTTTAGTTAGACTTTATCATGGTGGTCTGATTAATTTTAATGATACTGACATGAAATCTTTTATTTATTTACAAAACGCATCAGCAGTTTTAATCCGAATTCACTTGTGCATAATTCCCATCTCAATACCTACACATTGACTCCAACACTAATGCATGAAATCAAAGTGGATTAGTACTGAAAAGAGCTATTTCAATATAGTAACGCTGACGATAATTGTAATAGATTGCAATAATTTGACGGAAACATAATATCTGGGGGGTTACTCTGCAATCCGATACGAAAAGCGATGCGATGCGAAAATACAAAGATAGTAAATAAATGAAGATAGTCAGCTCGTTACTCGTTATGAAGTAGAAAGTAGAACAGACACAAATAAATGTTGCTGAAAGAATAATCTGCGATGTTGCTAAAAAAAAATAGATGTTGCTCATATGTTTTTGGTAAAATGTGTTTAATATACACTATATTGCAATATTAATTAAAACTATTTAAAAATGCAAATATACTATTTTGAATTTTAAGAAAATTAAATTTGAAGAAAATTGACATTTTGGTGGACAATCGCCCACAGTTCACTTTGTTTAGGTAATTTTCGCAATATTGCTTCTTCATATTTATGTGTTATAAACACAGCTGCCACCGCTCAAACTATCTTTTGACAGTTATCTTCGTTTAATATCAAGCAACATTTCATCAGTTCATACAGTTTCTACGAAAGTCAATAACGAGCTGCACATCTTGTAGGAACATATATTGTCTTTGGAAAATAAAATCGAACTCTGTAACTCGTTCGCATGAACAAAAATGTTCACATTTTAAAATCCCTTAAATATTTAAAAAAGGTATACATCACCAAAAATGTCACACATGAAAATAAATAAAAATAAATTAAAATTTTTCAAAAATTCAATAAAATACAATTCAAGATTTTTTGATTTTGTTTTTTGAGATAATCTAAACTCAAACACTAAAGACAGCATATGCAAGCGCTCAGCAAAAATAGGGTGACCTTAGATAAGAAGACGTGGCACCTTCTATAAAACTAATAGTTTTAGAAAGCTGCACTGAAAGAGTTTTTTGAGATAGTCCAACCAAATGTCTGCCAAACTCTTAAAAACTATAAGTGCAAGCTTCCAGCAGAAACAGGGCGAACTCGGACAAAAGGGCGTGGCATATTCCATACAAGCAAAATTAACGTCATTCCGCTGAGCAAGTGAAATATGAAACCAAATTTCGCACAAATACTTGGATAATAAGTGCAGGATTTGGGCAAAATCTAAATTAATTCGATCAATAGTACGTGGCACATCCCGAAGAACCAAAATTTTCAAAATACTGCAGTCACTCCACTCAGTTTTTAACAAACAACACCCGCAACTTTTTTGATTAGATTTGGAATAAGGAAATCTCTCTCCACTAGGTCATGAGTCTTTGTCGAAAATATGTAAAAAATAAATTGCATTTCTATGCATAAAGAATGTTTTCATTTATACATCCTTGAAATGGTAGAATTTATGTAGAGGGGGCCGTTAGCGAAAAGTCCCCGGAAACTTATTTTGGGACCTTTAGTTGAGTAGATTTAGTAAAAAAGCATTAAAACAAATCATATCAACTAAATAAATAAATTAGTCAAAGGCTAAAACGTAGATTTCCGCCTTTTCGCATTGCTTGCGTTTGCTTTTTAGCTGTCGCATGAAATATCCGAAATTCGAACCGTTTTGACACTCGCATTCGCATTAGAGAGTTTAGAAAATCCGAAAAGGGAAAAAGGGCAAAATCTGAATGCGATAATTGAAATACGAAATGCGAAATTCGAATTACAAAGTAGCACAGGCCCTTGAGTGGAATCCACAAGGCAGTAGAGGACGTGGTAGACCCAAAACCAACTGGAAAAGGTCGTTGGAAAAGGAAATTCAAGAATCGGGAAAATCGTGGCAAGAGATCAAAGTCATCGCAAAGGAACGTGACAAATCGAGAGATTTCATATTGGCCCTATGCTCCTCCTAGGAGTTAAAGGAGAATACATACATATACACTTGCTCGAATGCGAAGATGTTTGCATTCGCATTCGAATTACAGAGTAACCCTCCTGATTGTCGATTTTGTAGTCAATTTATAAAAATTTATAAATGTCACTTCATTGAAAAAATATAAAATTGAAACCACAACAAAAGTGAGCCAAAATGAGTTTTAAGATAAATAAAAAATTTGTTTTTTAATCCTGGTTAGCGCTGTCGTTTACTATTACATTGAAACTTCTATACAACGAAGTTCTCCATACTACGAATTAATTTCAAGAATACAGCTTTTTCGATCTATTTTCAGTGCATTTTGATCTCCTTACAATGAATTTCCTTACAGCGAGTTTTTCTTTAAAACGAAGTAATTTTGCTTCTGAAATTAAAATTTCATGTGTTTCTGATCTCCTTACCGTGAATTGTTTCAAATAATTTTTGGTTACGAAGCGATGCTGAAATGGATAACCACCGCACGATGTAAGAATATGCTGATGATCTCTGATTTTCAAGCGAGTGAAGGATGGTTGGATGAATTTAGACTGGTTTGTTCTTCAAATGTTTACCAAATAAAACACTGAAATGTTTTGGTGGTGAACAGAGCAAAGAAAGAATAACTGTCATGGTGGTAAGCAATATGAATGTGTTGGAAAAACTTAAATTGCTTGTTATAGGAAAGGCCAAAAATCCAAGATCTTTAAAGGCATTAAGTTTTTAGGCGTAGATTATGAATTCAAAAAAAAAAAAAAAAGAAGCATGGATGAAAAGTGAAATATGTATTAAAAAAAGAAATTATTCGCTAGTTATATCGAAGTTTCACTGTACATTCACTTTGTCCTTAACTTTGCCATTCTAGCCTGTACTATTGAGTATTAATCATTATAGAAAATGATTTCGGGTCGTTTAATAATGAGATGACAAAATGAAAATTTTGATGCCCGGGAATTGAAAATGGGAACAACTTTAATTTATGAACTAGCCTATTGTGATGAAAAAATAAGGAATTCCGAAAGTTAAGACCATTTCCAAAACAAGAATTAAACTGTATAAGCAATACACATGTGCACCCAAAGAATTAAGTACATGAAAATAAAAACAATCCGCGAAATTATCGAAAACTATAAGAGGTTGATAGCTACGGTTTTGATCAAGGTTTTAGCAGGAAGACTGCCTATCAATTGACAAACAATCACAACTTTTTCATCATCAAAGAACATAGATTTTTGAACGGATTATATTTAGATCCAATAAGCTGCGACAGAGATTAAGCGTCAGTCAAAACAGTGAATTAATCGAGCCCAATCAGCCTCAGAAAGGTTGACACTACATTTTCGACCAAAAATTACATGGCCACAGTTTTTTGTGGTCATAAACCGCAATTGTTGACCAAGAAAAAATGTATTTTTCAACGTTAATTGCCAAATTTATCAGTCCGCCCTAAAATTTGTTTGATTTTTTTTCATGGTGCATCGTCGTTTGTCGTCATCATTATCATCATTGTCGTCTTTGTCTCTTTAGTTTTTGACTTTGGTGTACATTCGTTGTGCGAAATTGAAAAAAAAAGCCTTCAATGACTAAACTAAATAGTTTTTGGAAAATTGTACTAGGTATATGCTGTTGGTGCAACATTAATAGCACCAGTTTATGTTGCTGCTATTTTTATAAATGCAAAAACTTGATTGCTGGTGTTGTTTTAACTTAAATTGTAATTAATTGAAAAAAAAAAAAAAAAATTTAAACTATTTGCATAAATTACTGATATGCAAGTACTTAACATTTATTCCGTCTTAATTTCATAGCGAAACTCAAAATTTTGAGCTTACTGGGGAACCAGATCGATAGTATGGCTTTGAAAAGTGCTTAATCGATAGAATGGCACCTTTCCACATAAATTACAGCTATTCCAAGTGTTCACTAACAAAAAATTCTTTAATCTATTTTGATGGCGCCGGATCGTTAAGACGTTTATCGCCGTGCATACTATTAACGGAAGTCTGTAGTTAAGCAGAGTATTGGAGAAGTCATTAGAAAGTACGAAATCATCACTTAAAACTGTGAAAATATCAACATCAATTTTCTCACACGTTAGATATGTTTTCACAAAACAGGTCACATATGGCATATCCATATTTTGAAAATATTTTTTGGCCAATAAGGATTCTTAAATAAATAAATCCAAAGACCAATTTATATCAGTTCTTATAACAGCTTCATTCGAAAACTCCGATGGCTTTACCTCCGAAATTGGATAAAGCCGACCCTTTTTAATTTTTTAGATTTTGCCATTTTAAACATTTATTTTTTTTGGCAAATAGGCCTCTGGAAATTAATAACAACAACGAAATAAGCCGGTCGAATATACTTTCGGAGACATAAGCATCGGAAGATCCAGATAAAATTCATGGGTTAATAGTGAATTTTTTGAAAAAAAAAAAAACGGTTCTTTCAATTTTCGAAAAATCGTCCAATCCCAAAACTATTATCCAAATTGAAAACTTTTCTGCACAAATAATGTAGCTTATTAAAATACCTTTCATATGACACCAATATTTTTAAGATCCATAGAGGGGTTCCCAATTTATACCGGTTTTTATAAAAGATATATCCATATCTTTCGATGGCTATATTATCGAAAGTAGACCCGACCGGCACTTTTTGACTACATTTTCTAAGAGTTAACTACTTAACAAAACAAGTTTTTTGAATTTTTGTCTTCTGGATATGTTATTTTTGTAAAAATAGTTCTGCAAAAATCCTGAGCAGCAAAAAAAAAAAAAAGAAATACCACAGCAACACGTAATCAAAAAAAAAAATCAACTTGTTGCGCGAAAATTTACAGCAAAGATTTGGACAACGTTAATTTAAAATTAAAATTTTAAGCATTATTTATAACATTATTCACACCAATGTAATAAGCAAAAAAAATAAAACTAATTTATTCTTTTCGTTTTTAATTTTTTGCATTTCTTTTGTGTTATCTTGCACACATTTATGGTTTTTTTTCTTTTTTTTTTTGTTTGCGGCGAATAGCGCAGCAAGACAACGGCTATGAAAAAACCAAAAGAAATTTTTATTCCCTTTTTTGGGTGTTGGACTCATATAACACACGGTTCGCAAACAAAAAGTCAAACGTTGGCCAAACTGCAGAGTGAGACGCACTCTCGCATAGAAGAAATTGCAATGCATATTAGTTGTTTCGCTCTAGCGAACGGTAAACAAAGCAAGCCAACTTCTGTCAAATTACACTAATCCAATAAGTGCGAACGAGCTAGAACATAAGCACTGAGCGTAAAAAAAGAAACCACATTTTGCTGGCCGCTTTGCGTTTTTGATTTTGCTGTGATTTTGTAACCCTTTTTTTGCTCAAAATTAAAAAAAATATTGCGAATAGAATTAAATCCAACAAATTTAATGGAAATAATTTCGCTTCCACTTAAAACAACAAATTCCCAATCAAGGATATTATTTTTTGCATTTTAGCACATTTCTTGGCACAATTATTATTTTAAGTTCACAATTTGAAAGTTCTTCACCAACTCACACAAAAAATATGAGCTATTTGATCCGCGTGTTTTTTTTTTTGTTGTAAATTACACAAATTTATGGCAAACAATTGAATAGAATAAAATGACAACAATGCAATTTTTTTTTCTCGTATGTACGAAATAAAATAAAATTTTAGTGGAAATAGAAGAAAATCCAACGAGAACGAATGAATAAAGAAAAATGCCGACGAACGAAGAAGCGACGAATTCCGCGAATTCCGGTAGACTGAGCGAAAATTGTGAATATTTGTTCAATGTGAAACTGTCAAAAGTGACAGATGGTTATTGAAATCGATAATGATTTATATCGATAATAACCTTCGATTTCTTTTTGAAATTCTGTTCAATGCCACAAACCAGTTATCGAAGAGCCGCAATGACACAAACCAAAAAAAACAATAAATAGACCTATTCCCCTAAATGGAAATTCTTACCTATGACATAAACCAAATTGAAAATATTAAACACACCCAGTTTGGTGAGTAAAATTTAACGAAAAAACGAGAAGAGTTAACGAAAAAACGAGAAGATTTAACGAAAAAACGAGAAGATTTAACGAAAAAACGAGAAGATTGAACGAAAAAAAGAAAAAGACGAAGGAGGAAAAGAGATGCCATAATCTTTCGTCTCTTTCAACCTTACTTTCATTTTTTATTTAGTTTTTAACGACACATCTTTTAAAATTAAGATTAAATTTAATTTATTTATTACCAAAATTACACAAGTTTACAAAAACAAAATGTCATGGCGTTTTGACCAGGCTATGTGTTTCCTAGGGACTTTGACGTCCTGAATCCGAATCCGGGGTGCGTTTTTTTCCAGAACGTCTGAGAAAAAATATTTCAAGATCATATCTCGTTTAGTGATAAATTCGCTAAAATTCTGAAACTAATTTTTTATCATTGAATTCTTAGTCCTTAAAAAGAATATGTTATCAAAAAGGGTATCTCGGACCTAGTTTCCCAGATATAGCCATCGGAAGATTCGGATATATCTTCTATGAAAATCGCTATAAGTTGGGAACCCCTGGATGGATTTGTAAAATATTGGTGTCATATGAAAGGTATTTTGACCGCCTATAAAAATATTTTGGGCATATTTTCAATTGGATTCATAGTTTTCGAGATATAAGCTTTTTGAAATTTTGTGAAAATTTTTAATTACAACAAATAAATTAACAACACCAACAACAACAACAACAAAAACAACAACAGCAATAACAGCAACAATAGAATACCTTTCATATGACACCAATATTTTCCAAATCCATTCAGGGGTTCCCAACTTATAGCGGTTTTTATAGAATATATATATTCTGATCTTCCGATGGCTCTATCTCCGAAACTAGGTACGAGATACCCTTTTTGCTCACATATTCTTTTTAAGACCTAAGATCTCAATGATTAAAAATTAGTTTCAGAATTTTAGCGAATTTATCACTAAACGACACATGAATCCCATTTTGTCCTCCATATGACCTTGAAATCTTTTTTCTCAGACGTTCTGGAAAAAAACGGACCCGGGATTCGGATTCAGGACGTCAAAGTCCCTAGGAAATACATAGTCTGGTCAAAACGCCATGACATTTTTTTTTTTCGTAAACCTGTGTTATTACCAAATTTACTATCAAAAATAAATTAAATTAATATAAATTTTATAAAATATATAATCGGGACTAATCAAAGGTAATTTTATCAAGATGTGTGCATGTGAAAATTTTGGGCGGATATAATTTATTTTATTTATTAGTAGTTATTATAATAATAGGGTAAGGGAGGGAAATATGGACCACCAATCTTTCGTTTTTAAATAAGACTCAAAAAACATAAAACAAAATAATTAATTTTATGCCATTCATTAAAGGAAACAATTTACCTTTATTCTGATTCACTTTTAGATAAATATTTCATTAGGATAAAGAAAAAAAAATTAAGAAACTGAAAATACTCAAAATGAAGTTAAAAAAAATTGTAGTGTAATATGGACCATATAGTCCATTTGGTACAGAAGTTCCATATAAAAATGTCACTTCCACATTAGGCACATTTTTCATGGCTCCAAGAACGTCAGATTACACATTCAACCCAAAATTCGCCACGTAGATCTTCTGAGTAAAGGGTATTACATTATATGCATTTCTTATCATTTTTTTCCTTCGTAGTTAACGAATTACAAATAATGACCATCAGACTCGTCATGAAAACTGCAACTAGATTCCCCATCTGAAAAAGATGATAAATACATTTGTTTTTGAGGCTTTTTTCTTTGGTGGTCCATATTACATATTACCCACAGCACGTGTTGGTGAAATGAGTGTTTTTTTTATCAAAAAGTCTTGTGGTTAATGAACTAATTTGTGGTCATAAATAATAAATATGTAGTATTCACTGACTTTCTATAATTAACCATTTATTTAAAAACTCGATGTCTTTAAAGTGAAATAATGAAATATACTCACTAGAAAATAATTATCACTTTTTTAGAAAAAAACAACTTTACAGAAACATGCGACTTCACCGAACGCTAAAATTGCACTATTATAAGCTTAAGGTATTAGCGTTAAGTTTGAACATGAATAACGGTAAGTCCTATGTACGCAGTGAATAACCGCCTGGTCCATATTACCCACGTAGTTTATATTTCCCTCCCTTACCCTAATAATTATTAACATATATTTATTTTAGCAGTTTAATTATCGATCCTTTTTTTGTGGCTGTTAAATTTCATTCAAAGATTGTCGATCAACATCATCACCTGTCCTTTTATATACCCTCAAAAATTTCTAAAAATTTAATTTGAGGTTAGGCTAGGAGCAACCTAACCAAGTTTGCCCGTGGCTACAGCAAAATCCAATTGTGAATTCATAGAGCAACTACTCCACAGATGATGGTAATGAATCACCAGCAGTCGTTGGCGATGACATTGAGGAAATTCCACCTGCTGCGCAAACGTTAAAGCGCAGCGATTTGGTCAGTGTCTGTAGTGTAGGCTATTGAGTGAAATTCTTAATGAAATTGAAAACCGCAATGGTGATTCCATTTACAATGCATCAACATTGTCACAAAATTCAACCATAACAGCTAAAGAGGAGCCTAAGTCATCTCCGGCTCTCGCAGAAATAGAATAGACTTCAAAACCAAGTGCTGCTGCTAATTCTGGATATTTGCGTCCTACACCGGTGAATGCGCCTATTGCACGTGTTGCACCAACCGCCAACAGCCACCAACATCAGCTGCCGCATCAACTCATCAAAGTCGCTTTGGTGGCGGAGCAAACGAAAACTCCAGCGTCGCGTCCAGTGCCGGTTGTTAAGTCAACAAATATTGCATCGTTACAGCACGTTTCGAGGGAAGCGGCAGTACGCCGGCCGTAAATAGTTTTAAGTCTATAATTTTCGGTAATTAGTTTAAGATTGAGCAATTATGACTACTTCTTTTGTATAAATTGTATGACTTAAGGGGGGCTTCTCATGTAACACGTCAAAAAGTAGTTGTTTTTCGGGATTTTTTTTCACTCGGAAAATAAAAACACATACAAATAATTTTTTGCATATATTTAAGAACATGTTTGAACTATAAAAAAAGCATTTTTTTAAAAACTAAAATGACAAAATGGCGGACTTATTAAATGTCGTGTGTGGCGTGACGCGGCTGACGGATTTATCGCGGTACATTGTGGAGCCCAAAGTTTTTATCTGAAACATAAAACAAAATTTTTTTATTATTCAGCAGGGTTCCCCTGAGTGCATGAATGTCTGCAACTCCAAAAAATTCGATTCTACAATATTGAAATCACGTCTTGAAAAAAAAGTGCTACTTTTTCCTCATTTTTTGTCGCTAAATGGGGCTAAAAAGTGTATAAAATAACTTTTTTTCCACAATTTCAGACATTCATGCACTCGTTCAATTTATAATCTGCAAAACACTTTTTAGAAATCAAAAATCGGTTAAGTAGTTTTTTCGCAATCGTGTACCGCGATTTTAAAACCATAGTTTTGAGAAAAAACGATTTAAAGTTTGAGTTTCGCACACAAAGCGCGCCCGAGCACGCTGGTTCAATCAATCATATTTTCCATAATATTAAGAGTTGAGTCATGAAACTTTGGGAATATACTTCTAAGACGTTATTCTATCAACCTATGAAAAAACAAAAAATAGATTTTTTGAAAATTTTACATGAGGAGCCCCCCTTAAAGTGATATTCATTTCGGGATATATCTTTTATAAAAATCGGTATAACTTGAGAACCCCTGGATGGATTTTAAAAATATTGCTGTCATATGAAAGGTATTTTACCGGACTACATAGTTGCTGTTGTTGTTGTTGTTTAAAGTTCCTAATTTCAAGAAAATTGATTTGGTCCATTTTTGTTTTTTAGCCTATATAAATTTATTAATGATGCATGTCCAATGAAAGGAAATTAATTGGTCTTCCTAATTTAGTTATTAAAATAATAGGTTAATAGCATATTTTTTGGGAAAAGTAACGGTTTTTTGGGAAAAAAATGGGGTGAATTTTTGAAAAATTGTCATATCTCAAAAACTATCACTCAAATTTAAAAATTTTGTACAGCAATTGTATAGTCCGGTAAAATACCTTTCATATGACATCAATTTTTTTAAAATCCATCCAGGGGTTCTCAACTTATACTTTTATTAAACATATATCCCGATCATCCGATGGCTATATCTCCGAAAGTAGTTTTGAGCGGCAATTGTTTTTGTTGTTGTTGTACTTAATTCTCAGATCCCTATTTGAGAAAAAAAAAAAATATTGTAAAAAAAAAAAACAACAACGTCGGTAAAGTAACATTAAGCCTTAGTTGCTTTAACACAATATTTTTAAGTAATTTTAACAAAAAATTTAGACTTATTGAGGGTATTCGGTATTGAGGGTATTCGGTATTGAGGGTATTCCGCAAAAAGTTTAAGTGCCTTGAAAGCTTCATGAATTCGTAAAACTGCCCAAATCGAGTGATTCACACGAAATCCTCGTAAACTATCAATGTTTGTTTTGACTTTGACAGCTTTCGAGATTCTTATGTATAACTATTGTGGAATATACTCACTAAGCGTATTCCTTAAAACGAGTAGATGCCTCGAAAACCTCGTAATAGTTGTCAAAATCAATACAAATTTGACATTTTATATAAGTTACGAGGAGTTGGAGGCATTTACACGTCTTAAGGAATATCCTAATCGTATTCAAAACTGTATCCAATTTGTCAATGAGGTCATAACAAAACAGGAGAAAGCAAATCCCTGAACCTTTTTTGGCAAAAATTAACGAGAAACTTTCCCGCTAGGGGCTAGTACAAATTTTGACACAACAATTTCACCTCATATGCTTCAAAAATTGTATTTGGGACGTCAGAATTTGTATGGGTGAGTGAAATGTTTTCGATTGGCACAGGCCCTTTATTTTAAAATTTTTTATATGAGCTGTGTGTTAACACAGTTCTTCTAAAACGATTTTTTGTGCTATCTTCTTTTTATTTTGTTTGACTTTTTTCATAGTGCGATTTACAAGAAGTCCATCTGGAGTTTGTTGGCACGCGGAGGGAAGCAGTGCGAAAACGAAAAGCATTGCTTCACACCGCTTGCTTACAAACTCTGTGAGTGCCCTATGCTCTCCGTGTAATATTGTACATAACAATTAAAAGTGTCAAACTTCTAGAATCGATTAAAATCCGCTTAAAATTTAGTG
The DNA here is from genome assembly GCA_951812925.1 of Calliopum simillimum. Taxonomy (NCBI): domain Eukaryota; kingdom Metazoa; phylum Arthropoda; class Insecta; order Diptera; family Lauxaniidae; genus Calliopum; species Calliopum simillimum. The sequence continues at coordinate 105,000,111 of OX638370.1, forward strand.
TAAAGCGGCAACATTCACAGATCTGAAGAAATAAAATTGAATTTTGTTTAATTGTTGCTGCTTTCCCATACGTTTCTCAGAGAGTGTTGAAATTAACACTGAAATCTGACGTCTAAAACACAGGTAATATGTTTAGTGGCATTACGGCCAGAATGCCACGGGCCTCCGGCCGGATGAGGCCCCAAGTCCTAGAAAACTGTGAGCTTAAAAATTATTCGAGATTTGAACGAGGAAAATGTGGCGCTGCAACAATGCTGTCATATACATAAAGAAGATACTTATAATTTGTCCAGTGGCGTCACTATTGGTGTTCCTTGGAAGAAAATAATTTAAAGAAGGAGGTAAGAGCAAACGAAAAAAATAGTTTACTCTCTTAGTTTATATTTTCTACTATTTCGGTTCAAATTTAGATTTTTATAAGAAATTTGGTTTAAAATTTATACAATTTTGGTGTAAAATAATTTAATGTGAGAAATTTGTATAAATTTTATAGCAAAATTGAAATACATACTTACATAAGATTAGGTCTTTATGTTTTGATTTCCAGTAACAAATACAGTAACAAATTTTGGGAAAGTAAAAAACTATTTTCTCATAAAGAGAAAAATATGCTTTGCGCAAACCAAACAGAATCCAGTACAAATTATTACTGACTAGCACAGAACATACAGACCTATAATTTCGAAATGAATTTGGAGATTTAAAAACGCAAGGAAATATTGCAGTAGAAATTTGTCTATCAGCCCCGAATTTTTTTGTCACAGGAATGTGTAACGCCATTTGGATGAAATTTGCGAGAATGAACGTCTCCGAAATCCCGAAAGCTTGTTCAAAGTGAACATTTTCTATCGGGTGTTGGACATCATCATCAATCAACTGAAACTGCGTTTCATTGGAATGAACAAAATTGTTTCCAATTTCAGTGTCTTGCAACCGGCCACTTCGCAAAATTTGATGATGATGCCTATTTATAGGAAAAGGCTTTAGAATTTGTTGATTGTGGTTGTGCCTTCCTGAAATATGGGGTATATGATACGGGCCTTGAACGGTGCCGGTTTCCGTTTTTTTAATAAATCAGAAATCCATACTTTAATGAACTTCATCGTCTGAAATAACCAAGTGAAGCTTCTGTTAAATATACATATATTAAGTTTTATGCTATAATGACCTTGCCGTTGTAACCCAATAAAAGTATCATGGATACTGATCTATATTCATTCCACAACTATTAATCGAATGACCATATTTGTTTTTTTTTTTTCAACGCTCAATGAAGTGTTCTTTGCATTCGTTGTTTAGCTACAATCATCTCACTGTTCTTTGTCGATCTGCCGGATAGTTTTACCGCCTATCTGTCTACCTCATTTAAACCCTAAGCGCAAACGCAAACTGTCTTGTAGATATGTATGTAAGGATGTCATTTGCCAATTTGTAGATGCATATCTATATGAATTAATTGAAAAATCCCCTTGTTTGCTTAAGAGTCTTCTTTTTCTTTTTCTTCTAGAATCTAGTTATACATCAATGTTACGTTCAAGTGTTGACCATTATACGAAAACGCTTTTATTACCAACATATAAAGAACTGGTGGTGTAGGTCTAGAGCTTGCATTGTAATTCTCATCTCATATATGAACGTCATAAACAGATACAGTCATATCTGAATGATGAATTTTTGCTATAAAAGATTTGTCAGAGAATCAATGAAAATCAGTTCTGATTCTGATTTAGAACGTTGGTCAATAACAAATTTTCGCAAAAGCAATTTTTTTTTTTTTAAAGAAAAAGTGTTAATTTATTAAAAAATTGGTGTTAATTTCGTGTAAAAACAAAAACAAGACTACTAATTATATATAATAACAACAACAACAACAAAACAATGATACGGGTATTACAAATTTAGAGTAAACATACGTAAACAGGGGGTTTTACGTGGAAAAAGATGCAAGCAATGAGATTGCACTAAAATAAAAAAAAAGACTTAAAAAACAAACTTGTTTGCGGTTATTGCTCAAAAAGACTTAGGCAGCGAACTTAATTGCGCTTATTTTAAATTTGGGATCACATGTAGGAAGCCCAAAACTTTAAATAATTTCAAGGATAATTGTCTGCGCACTCTAAAACTTCAGTGAAATATAATTTTTATCCAAAAAATATTAATGTGATTATTTTTGATAAGCAATCTTCCTTTTTTTCATGCATGTGTCTGATAATGCTATATAATTGCATTTGATGAAAGCTTGTCATCAGTCAAAATAGCAATATCAAACTCGTCTCCGTCCAATATATATGATGTTTATGGTCGAAAACAAAGACAGCAATGTCCATAAGCGATTGTTACTTTTGCTTTGATTACTAACAATTTCGTGTTTTGAAATTTTCAAAAAATCATAACTCTTGAAATGCGAAACTTACCGCCTTAACTTTTGATTCATATGGAAGGTTTTTTCTTTTTCTTCCCACAAAAGATATTTTGGAAATTCAGAAAAGTAGGTCATTCTGCGTTTTTTGTAATTAAGTACTAAAATAGTACTAAATTTAGTATTTTTTGGTAAACATGAAAAAATATGAATTAATTTGTGCTTATAGCCTGATTCAATACCTTTCCGAAAATAGCTTTTATTTTTTGCAACTGCAGCGAAGTTTCGCTCGTGCGCCAAGCATACGCGCTATGCCACTGAGTGTAGGGTATTTAATTTATGGCCTAAATATCCAAAGATATAATCTTTCTAATTGAGAACGGAGCTCATATTGTGATAAGTAGCTTACATTCATATATTGGTATCATAAAAATAAATCTTAGTCTCAGCAGTTTAATAACCCGAAAAATTCTAAATGTAATAAAAAATAATTAGTACACTAATAATTTATTTTTTCAGTTCATCACAATTTTTATCGTACTGGTTCTGGCTTTGTTATCAAATGCATACCCCGCTGAAACTCCAGTAAAGACAGTGGAATTAGGAGCAGATGCAAATGCGGTAAAAGTTTTTACTTAGCAATTTTAAAGTTAACAAGAAATTTTAACCGTTGTACTTTCAATTAAAAATTCAAGGATTTAGCGGACTCAGCAGCAGCTACTTCTGGTGGTGATGCAGATCTACAGGGTTCGGAAACATTTGGTTTTGGATTTTATCCTGGATTTTATGGTGGTGGATACGGTGGATATGGTGGTGGCTATGGTGGTGGTTACGGTCGTCGTTTTGGCGGTTACGGTGGCTACGGTTATGGGCGTCGTTGGGGTTATGGCTATGGTGGCGGCTATGGTGGGTATGGTGGTGGTTATGGTGGCTACTATCGACCATATCCCATCTTTGGTTAAATTTTCCTTTCGTGTTCCTAGAGAGACTTCTTTTAATAAAATGTTAAAAATCGGCTTTTCCAAAATTTACTATGATTTTATAATTTAAATAAAAATTCTATTTGTAATGTGATTCTGTTTTTCTTATTATTTTGCACTTTGTCTAATAAAATTTCAACAATTGTGAAATTGAATGATGACGTGTACTAAAATATTGATACTAAAAATTATTGCCCTTGTGATGACTCCATTATTTCATATGTACATACATTAAGATGGTTAACAATTTTAAAATTATTTGGAACTGCGCTTCCACGTCTGAAATAAAAATCCGATTCAATGTTATTTGTCGCAATGTAGAGCTCTTGAAAATTGATTTATTTCCGATTCTGAAGTGAATTGGATTTCAGAACAGGCTTGTCACTTAGTTCGAATCTGCAATTAATTTCTCCGTAAGTTCTGTAGTTCTGAAGATATTGTCCATTCAAGGTGGAAAATTAAGATACGAAATGAAATTGCCGATATCTCCAAAATTACAAGAATTATAGAGACATAAATTGCAGATCCTAATTTAAAACCTCAAAATCCATATAAAAAGTAAAACATCTCAAATTTTAAAAAACAAATTTTTATCATATTCAGGACCACCTTTCTTTTTTTAAAATGGTTTAGGATGCATCAAATAATCTCTAAAATGGACCAACTTTTACTTAGTTCTTATTTGTAGCGAAGAGAATATTTTGGTGCCATGGAAGCGCAATTCCAAACAAATTTTTGTTTTTTATACAAATTTGAACCAGTCTAATGTGCATATTACTATAAAATGAGTCACATTTAAAATTTTAATCCCACTTTCATATTTTAAAGATAACACAATACTTAATATATTGAATGGCTAAACAGAGATTAGCGAAAGAGACTGAATAGAAAAAGATACAATAGGAAAATTGTACAAGACAGTTATCATGGTACAATGCCTGATGTGGAACTTAAGTGGTGTGATAGCATAAGAATTTTGACGCGAAGCCAGAGTTGGATTTTTGGGAGTTTTAAATTCTGAGCTGCAGCCACAGGCCGCCCACTTACCCCTACTCTAATGTAAAATTACTGTGACTAGCATACTAGGTTTTGGATATTTTATAGACCAATTAGCGGCCAAAGGCTGCCGCGAAGCCGGTATTGGATTTTTGGGAGTTTTAAATTCTGAGCTGCGTTCGGAAATATCGTTATGGGGATTATGTCCGTTTTTTTATATCTGGGGATTATGTCATGGCACCGTAAATATAGTTTGCCATTAGAAAACAAATTTTTTTAAGAATATTCATTGAACCTATAAATCGTATTAGAAAGGAAAAGCCAAATAAAGTGAGACACTTATGACATTAATGGCATAATTCACACAGTAAAATTATAATAAGATAAAATTATAAAATAGTAATTTCGACGCTAAATCCGAATGCGACAGAGTTGCTCTATTACATTAGAATTTTGTGATATCCCTGTCTAAATGCTCAAACGGTTTTTTGCTGTTTTTGGGAATAAGTAACAATTGAAGATAGGCATAAAGCCTGATATACATATAGTTCGAAGAGTTTATCCTTTCTTTTAAAACCCTGTTTATCTTCCGTATCTTATTTTTTCTCCGAAATATCGTTAAATTACATTTATTACTTAAGACCTAAATAGAAAGGATCAAAAAGGTCCCGTGTAGAAAATTAAATTTTACAATACTCCTTGATCAAAAAGTTCCCGGAATCATCACCGTGCGGCGCCCCCTGCTGTCCGATTCAAATTTTTCTGTAGTGCTGCGCATAGTACAATATTCAATTTTGAATGATTTTCAAGACGCGATGTCTCATGAACGGTAAGTCGGACAAAAAAACAGTTTGGAGAGACCCTTATAGGAAATTGAACGTTCTACAAAATGTATGAACAATTTTTTTTCTAGAATGAACCGTTGTGGAGCTATTTTGAAAAAATGTTTTTTTTTTTTAATTTTCAGGTTTGTTGGAAAAATATCTCCCAAATTATAGGTCATCTGAAAAAAATCATGCGTAGATTGTAGTGCAAGTATAAACAAATATTTTTACTTTAAGCGTGTGACTCCCCGTTCATGAGTTATCATAATTTTAAGCTCAACACATCATCGTGCCTATTCATAAGCGGCATGCACAATTTACTAATTTTTTTCAAATTTTTAACTGGGATATCTCCTGAGTTATAAGTCGTACGAAAACAATTCTGAGGTTATTATTTTTCTATAAATGTAAACGTTAAAGAGATATTTGTAAAAAACTGATTTTGGACGCCATTTTTCCAATATGGCGGCACGAGCGAAAACGATTCGAGGTAGCAAAGTTGAAATTCTGAAAGAGCATATCGAAATTTATAAAATAACTTATTTGCAAAAATCCCGACTGTACTAATAAAATTTTTTTTTTTATTTTTGTTATCCAACCGCAAAAAACCGTCTACTTTAAGCTTTTTGATTAGAATTCTGTTGCGATAGAACAATTCTGTTGCCGGACTCAGGCTTAGCATCGAAAAGTACTTACTTCAGATATGACTATTTTTTTGTGTTTTTGTTTTATTTTTACAGTATATTTAAATAACGTGACACAGGGACCGTGACACAAATAGCATTCTACCAAGTTTTTCAGCTGTTAATTTTTTTAAATTATCTCCACCAATTTTTAAGAAATTCGGGATGGGGAAAGAATCCCAAGAAAGCATATTAAAAACCCTTAGTTTTTTCGTGGGCGATTTACTAACGGTAAAATGGTAAAGATTTTTCTCTTGGTTGAATTTTTTGAGGATATGTCCATATTTATTTTTCTATTTTTCTGATAAATAAGTACAAAAATGCTTGAATTTAAGCACAAGCGGGTATTTTACTTTTAACAATCAGTCACATTAGAACTTGATTTCAAGAAAATCATGGCTAAGCTGTGAATACCAAAATTATTTGATTTGGGATTGTTTTCAGCTAAAAGTTCTCTCCGTGTATATAGTAAGTTCGGGTAATGTGATATAGGCATTTTTGTTTTCTAAATTACACGTAGTTTTCAAAGCATAGCTGCTACCACTTTATGTATTATGTTTTATTGATGTATTGTGCAGTATATTATGATTTTGGAGTTCTTTAGCGTGGGCCAATCTTAAGCTATTTCAATAAAATTGAAAAAAGGCAAAAAAAGTTAAGAAAAAAAAATTGGCAGGTAATGTGATATACTATATCGCATGGACCAACAAATTGCATTTTTGACAAAAAGATCATCGTGTTATAAAGATACTTTTGTTGTGGAACTTTTACTTCAGGTAAGGAGTGATAAACATTACTTAAATCGCTTTTACAAAGCTTTAGCTCATTTTTCTTAAAAACTGTGACCTTTATATAAAAATGTTGGACCAACAAATTGTTAATAAGGAAAAACGTTTTAAATTTGGGTCAAAAGACCATCGTGTCAAACATTTTGCATTGCATGTGGAACATCAAATATTTTCGGCGCCAGAGTGCACTATATCACATTACCCGAATTTCAGTTTTAAAACAATCAGGTTATTTTTGAAAAACACACACCAGCAAATAAAAAATTCAATTCATTTATGGTTAGGTATATTCACCCACTAGCAGAATAGAATATTTCGGCTATGATATCAATTTTAGTTTTGGCGAGATCCTAACATAAAGCACACGCAAATAAAGTTTGTTATTTACTGCTAAATCGATTTTACAACACTAAAAGCAGAATAAATAAAAGTGGGCGCTCAAAAACTTGCAGCACGTTTCTTTTTCAGTTACTGTGGTGTTGACGTAAAAATCATTATCGAGAGTTGTTTATTTAAGAAGATATGCTGGTATATCACATTACCCGCCTATATAACATTACCCGAAATTACTCTAAATAAATTATTTCGCGCAAGTCCTCTTCCTTTTCGGCAAAGGACGTGAAAGTTAAATTGTAATTTTTAACGACCCAAATAAATACATACATCGTAATACTCTGTTTTTATCACAATGATATTATTTTATAACTTTTTGAGACTCAACAATGATGACAAAATGTATTTTTTTTTTGTTACATATTTTAAAGTGCCACAGATAAATCATGGCAATTACCTTATTTTTGCATTTACACAACAATTTTAATGGCTCTTAGCTGATTTGTTGTTGTTCGTAATAAAATCGTACGTATTATATAAGTAGAAGAGAGTTCATGTTTATTTCTCAAGAAATTTTTTATTTTTAATTTCATTTCTTTATGTGCTACCTACACATAATGGCAGAGCAATGATAATTATACTTAAAAAATAAAGTACAAAATTTAAGGTTCAAATGGCAGTCGTTAAAAGAAAGAGAGGATAGGTTGGGTCAAACAGTCAGTTACGCATGTACGCTGACCATTATTGTCATATTACTACTTACCTGCTTAGTTGAAAATCATCACAGTGTGGAATCAAGAATATAAGCCCGGTGGCGAACGGCACGACGTTTCATCGATGACAAATAGAGACAAAATTAGATCATAGGTGACAAACGGAGACATTTGTTTGACTTCATGCTTGAACTTTTAGAACAAATGTCCAAAAAATCACTGATGACTTATGCTGATAATGTCACTTATATCTTATCTAGATAATTTCCTTTTGTAAAAATAAATAGTCGAATTATGTATGTATGTGAAATCAAGAAGCTAAGAACTAAAGTTCAGAACTAAAAACATTCATAAAGACATTTTACATATACTTGAAAATGGCTTCGATCCTAGTTTCCAAGAAATTACAACAATGAGCATATGGGTGGTTTTAAAAAGAAGTTGACGCTCGGATTTTGGACATGTACTTATATATTCAAAAGTGATGTATTCCACTTTTAAATACTGCAGTTGGCTCTTATTAAAGTTTTCAAATTCCTATTAATTCCAAGCCAATTTCAAGTTAAATTTTACAAAAATTATTAATTCCTATAGGATTTTACAGTTTCGAGATTTGTTTTTCGTGAATATCTCTAAACGATAAAAAGTGGGATGTATCATCTTTAAATTTTGAAGTCACAATTAAACATTGTTCATACCAAGAAAGTCAATCAATCCTTTAAGAACTTACAAATGGTATCCAAAATTCTTGCTGAAAAGAGAACATCTGTGATTTAACGAATACTGAAGCTGGCACAAAAGCTGTATTCGAATTATAATAAAAACTAGAATCGCCCAATGGTCAAAATTTGACCTCAAAAATAATTTTGGTACTTTTTGGACAGTTTTAGTACTTTTTTTTTTGCTATTTGGTACAAAATAGAAAAGCTCAAATGTGAAACGAAAAGAAAACAAAAAACATGAAGTCAGTGTCAGTCAGCTTTTTGTCCTTCTCTTTGTGCTGTAACATCTTTTCAGCTCTGTGTGACCGCGTTTTAATATTGAAAAATTTGCATTTAATTTTACCTGACTTAGTGGCAAAATATTAAATTAATTTAAATTTTGTGCACATTGACACACAAATACCTTTCTAATGGTGTATAATTCAAAGTAGTGCTCCATTTCTAACATAGTAAAAAAGGTAGGACAAATTTGTGTTTTGTGTATTAATATATAGATTTTAAGTGGAAAGTGCGTAGTTATCAAGCACAACGTATAACGTAGCATATTGTAAGTACTTACTTATAGTGATTGCAATGCAGAGAAGGCTTTTCAAATCAAGCTCTTCGGATTTTGTCATACTTTGTCATCTGCTGACTTGAGATCAGGGTAATACTGTGTTAATAGATTCTACATTTGGGAAGCGCACTGTTTTCACTCATAATCAAGCTTGATTCAACACATTATGACAGTATTCTCTTTTATTAAAATATGTATTTATGTACGTATAAAACAAAAATGTTGGGGAGAATGATTTTTATGATATGTCTTTGAAACGTAAAAATACATATCAACAATTTTTTAAATTATTACTTTGGTTTATTTAAAATTCTAATACCAACTGTGCTTAATTGTTATTCAATTTCAAATTATGCCTTATGGTGTCTCTTTTGCCGGTCATGCAATCGCTCAATACGCTCATGTTTGCGTTCCCTATGAACATTTGATTTTCTAGCGACTTCTACTACTGCTTCAACATCTGCATTTTTTGACCTAACATCTTGTGACTTGTGTCCACGCCTACGTCCATGCCCATGCTCGTGTTTATGTGTATCTTCTTGTTGATTTGTAGAATCTTGTTCTACCTTTGCACTTTCATCTTCACCAGTATTTTGGAGTGCTCGATGATGATGATGTTGATGATGAGGACGACGACGACGATGATGATGATGAGCCTTATCAGCTGGACTATCAGTGCTGGCAGTGTCAGTCCCCTGCTCATTATCAACAGGCTGCAGACGTTGCTTTTTACCACCATGATGACGATGTCGACTTGTGCTATTACGAGGTCTATGTTCTGATGTTTCTTTCGGGGAAATGTTCTGTTGAGATTGTTCGGGTTGTTCTTCAACTTCAACTTTAGGTCTAGTATGTTCTAAATTATTTCGATTTTCATCATTGTCATTAGTATCGACTTCTGCACCTGCCAAGGCAAAGCAAATAAATAATAGACCTAATGTAACACGTAACTAAAACGGATATGAAAAATAGCAAGAAAAAAAAAAGATTTTTATTAAATGGTCGTTTGTTTACATTCAGTTTAATAAAATTTCAGTAAATAATAATATGTATATTGCTTGATATTGGGATTTTATTTTGTTTCAGTCTTAGTAGGGTTATTGCGCGTTACCAGCGATAAGATAACGCGGACATACATGTCAATAGACTGTATGGCCTCTAATAAATTTTCATATTTCGTATTTAATTTAACTTTGTTTTTGGAATTTGTTAAGAGGGAAATTATTGAAATTGTACATTTTTCCGATTTTATCAATCTTACATCGTTTATACCTCATTCTAAGTGCTTTTCTCGAATTTCACTGCAAAAACAATGTAATTCGATTTGGATATGTGACGCGGTATGGCAAAATGGACTTTATTTTTTATAGAATAATTTTCACTATGTACAGGCTAAAACAAGAGCTTAGTTCAAGCTTTCATGTCTTATGTGTTTTGCACCAAAAGTTTCGTGCATATTTCAAAATGAATTATAAAAGGGTTTTTTGTTGACACTTGAAACACCAGATAGCATTCAAGCTCTACCCATCGTACTCGATAGTTTCGAAACGATATTTTTTGGAAATTCAAAATGCTTATTTGCGTGATTGAGCTCTCTTCAGATTTTTTAACTTTGGTGAGATAATGTCTCTTTTGGCATGGCGCGTCACACACTATGCATGTTCGAAGAAACTATTGTGTAATTTTTTTAATATGTTTATATTTATAAACTGTTTATGAATTTGCCAATTTAAGTTTCTATCCTAAACTATTTTCTTACCATGTTCATTTTTATTTCTTTTTTATAAACTTTTGTATATATTTAATTATTAATTCAATAAATATACGATGTCTTCAGATACATATAAGTATATGTACACTTTTCGCTTTTTAATTGTATTTGGTAGACGCGTCTGCACGGTTTAAAACTCAATTCCTGACTAAGTTCGGATGTTTTGCATGCAACTAGTTTATCTACACTTTTCCTCCCATATTTTACTTTGTTATCTCTTTATTGTGCTTTTTTTCTTTGTTTTTATTGCTTTATATTATTATTATTTTTTACATACAAAAGCTAAGTACTATGCTTTTGATTTCCGTTAATAAGTGTGTATGTATGTGGAAATTTTAAAATAATCTTATGTTTTTTTTTTATTTTTAACTGGTTGAATATCGACGTCAAGATTAAAATATACATACAAAAGTAGCTCAACCCTACGGAAGCATGGGTCACTTTTTTTTTGATCAAACCATTGCTCTGTTAATTATCCACTTTCATACAAAAGTGTTACTTACTACTCGCAAAAATGAGTAGGCCACGTAAGTCTGTAGCTTTCGATGTGGAAAAGCTCGAGTTCCATTCCTGACGACATATTTTATTTTTATATTTTATACTGAGAGTGAGATGCATAGATTAAATTGGTTCGATTTATATGAAGCAAAAAAAAATGTATCCCGACACCGACTCTTAAGTTAGAAGGACTCTCAAAAACGATATCTGCACCATTTTTACTATATATACTGAAGTCCAATTTTGGCTAAAAAAAAACATTTAATTTTTTATAAAATCGATAACCAAATTTGCTTTAAAAATAAAGTTTATGATCTTGTTAAAATGTTAGCGTTAAAAAACTATTCAATTTTTTTTGTAGTATAGATAATATTCGGGTCCAAAAATCGCGATCGGAAAAACGATTTTTGACTTAAACGCAAGGCATCTTCGAAAAAAAAATGCTAAAAAATGCTTAAAATCGTTCAAGGAATACGTGTGAGTTTCTTCGGAAATTATTTAAACATTAAAAGTTTCAAAAATTATGAAAAAAAATCACACGTATCTTGCTTTTGAGTAAAAAATCGTTTTTTCGACCGCGTAATTGAAAAACTGTAAAAAATCGATTTTTGGAACCGAATATTATCTATATGTACTACACAAAAAAAAAAAAAATCAATAATTTTTTAACGCCAAAATTTTTACAAGATAATAACACAGCACAACAACGATTTTGTTGGACGGTAGTTTCTGAAGGAACTTTCTGTATAGAATCCAAATCCGAGGTCAGACTTGGCCCAACAGCTCTAGATTTTGAGATATTTGAGGTTGAAACCACTAACATTTTTGAGGTTTGATGCAGATTGCACAAATTGTTCTTTATTTTTTTTTTTACATTATTCATCACGTAGTTCCACTCTTTTTCCTCAAAATGTGATCTTAAAAATTGTCGTACGATGCTTTCTTCAAAAGTTATGGTCAATTTAAGATGACATCACAAAATATAATACTGTTTCGGGTTAGTCGTTATATTGGATTTCATGATATCATCTAAAATCGACCATAACTTTTGAAAGAAACATTATAAGACACTTTTTAAGAGCTCATTTTGAAGAAAAAGTGTAGTAGGTACTACGCAATAAATTATGTAAAAAAATATCAAATACCTCAAAATATAGAGCTGATGGGCCAATTCTGACCTCAGATTCGGATTCTACGCGGAAAGTTCCTTCGGAATTGAAAAAAAAACTTCCATGCAACAATCGCAAACCCTTTCTTTGTTGTGCAGTGCAATCTTTAATTGTTATAACTTTAATCGAGCTTCACTACTAAAATATTGCAAAGTTGTTTTGCATTAATTGTTACACAGCTCCATTTTGAATTACTTCAAAATTTTCCCGTTGGGGCATTACTCTAAGGTTTGTTCACATTCAAAATTGCCATTCACCGTGGTGCTTCGATTTTACCGCCAGCTTTATAATAAATTCACGATGGTTCGCAGTTTAAAATTTTGATTTGAATTTGTTTTATAACCTGTAATAAATTAAGAAAAACTTCTATACTCACTGTCTTACGATAAAGCAATGCCTAAAAGCATGCAATCAAAATGTTATGTGTACGTACTACCAAATGAAAGCAATGAAAATTATATAGAAAAATGAACAATCGATTTTACATATGTGACGGTCCAGTGGAAAAGGTACCTTATCGCAAAATAAAAAACCGTTTTTTTCCATTTTCTAATAAAAAATACAATTTTGAAGAAAATGACACCTCAAGCACTGGAAAACTCCAAATATTTACTGAGTTATGGCATTTTGAAATCGTAAAGTGAAAAACTGAAGTTTGTAGTTATCGAAGTTCAAAGTTGTCTAAAAAAAAAAAAATAAAAAATTAATTGACCCCATCTCTTATTTTAAGCTGTACTGCTAAATTTTGTGAGTGAAGAAAATTTTGACAGCCTTCGCACGGGGCCAAAAAAGTGTAACATTTTTTTGAGAAAAGAAAACACTATTGGTTTTTCATCACTCAAACAATTGATATAATTACACAGTGCAATAAATTGAAGGGAACTCAGTCTGAATTTGATCTCGATAAATTTGTTTGACTATTTCAACTGGAAAAGGTCGTTGGAAAAGGAAATCCAAGAATCGGGAAAATCGTGGCAAGAGATCAAAGTCATCGCAAGGGATCGTGACAAATGGAGAGATTTCATATTGGCCCTATGCTCCTCCTAGGAGTTAAAGGAGAATACATACATACATACATTTCAGGGTCGCTGTTTCCGAATTCGGCAACCAGTTTTTCTTAACATATCTGAAATCCGAGTTATCCTTGATTTAAAGTGTAGAAAACGTTATTTTCAGACATTTGATGTACATCCAGGAAGTAGTGGCATTGTATAGCCATAAACCAAACCTTTAACTCTTACAATTGGATCAAATGCATAGTAGCTGAAAGTAGAAAAACGCGCATATTAGTGCTTGTCTTAAAAACTGTTAAAATAAGCCAATTGGCTCTTGAAATATTCTAATTATTTGTTCCGAAGTTCAAACTTACCGGGGTTTTTGTCCGTAAATGGTCGATTCACTGGATAATCACGTAAAAGCAGTGTAAACTCAATTAATTTTTATCAACACTTTTAATTTAATTGAAATTGAAAAAGAAATTGAACATTGTTTATGTAAAAAAAAAAAAAAAAAAAGCATACAAAGACAACTGCAAAAGTGCCGGTGTGAATAGTTTTTTGCAAAACTGTCAAAAAACAGCTGGTCTCACTCTATCAAACTTCTTGTTGTGCACGAGTGATGCCAAATCAATACTTTAGCATAGAGTGGTGTTTTATAGAGTGGCAAAGAATTTGTCAAATTCTTGTTGTGCACTAGTGATGCCAAATCAGAATTTTAGCATAGAGTTGTGTGCTATAGAGTTCCAAGGAATTTATCAGTGCTACCGTTCATCGCCTCGTAATGGCTTCTACTTTGCCTATTTGTAATGAGTGCAGTAAAGACTGCATCTCGAAAAATTTTATCAACTGTTTCCTGTGTGGAAACGCTTGTCATACCATTTGCATCGGTTTGACCGATGAAAGAGCTTTTAAATCCATATCTAAGAGTAAAAATGTTGTTTTTAAATGCAAAAGTTGTTTGCTTTTGGGAGATAACATTTTTGCTGTAATTTCAAAAATGTCTTCAGATATACGAACCCTACAAAGAAAGTTTGGTGATATATGCAACGTGAATAGTTCTAATGGAGTTAGTGGTAAAACTACGCCTATCGAAAAACCGAATTTAAAGGTTAAGGGGCAAACGCTGTCTTCTCGGTCTCCTAAAAGGAGTGGTGCCAGATTGGCTGGTACTCGTTCTCGTGCTTTGACTGAGCCAAACAACGCAAATACATGCACTGGTGTTTGTGATAATAATAATGGGGCTGCTGCTCAATCCAATGATGATGTTGTGTTTTTATCTGAGGATGATGGTGAGTCTGAGGATACTAACGCCTTAATTCCATCCTATGCTGATGTCGCTACGTTCGCCGCAAATGCTGTAGTTGTTTCTTCAATGTCGATTGTTGCTGGAAGAAATTCACCTATAGTGGGAACTCCCGCTATTGCAAAAGAGCCGTCGACTGATGCTGGTGCTTCTGATATTGGTGCTTTTGATGCTGGTGTTTCTGATGCTGGGGTTTCTGATGTTGATGCTGGTGCTTCTGATGCTGGTGCTTCTGCTCTCGCTAATGTTGAACTTGTATCAGACTCTGATGCTACTGCCAATGCAAAAGTGCCGTCGTGTGATGCTGGTGTTCCTTATGCTAGTATTTCTGATGTTGATGCTGGTGCTTCTGATGCTGGTGCTTCTGCTCTCGCTAATGTTGGACTTGTATCAGACTCTAATTCCACTGCCAATGTAAATGTGCAGTCATCTAATGTTGCTGCTTCAGGTGGGCTTCCTGTGTCAGCAAGTGAATGGATTGTAGCTCGCAACAGAAGTTCAAAAAAATTTAAAAATAAAAACTTGGTTGTTGGAAACTGCGCTGTTTCAGAGCTTGATGTTGCTGTCTCGAAAAAAGTTCTGCATATTGCCTATTTCAAACCATCAGTGACGGCTGGTCAAATTATTGATTATGTTTCATCACACACTAATATTGAAAAAAATTACTTGGAGTGCCATGATCTACTAAAAAAAGATACAGAGATATCTACTGTCAAAAGAATCTCATTTAAGCTAACTTTTCCAGCTTGCTACTACAACAAGGTTTTTAACGCCTCGCTATGGCCTCCTAATGTCTTGGTACGCCCGTTTACTTTTTTAGGAGATGCGAAGGTAACTCAGCTCAAAACTTAGCTGGCCTAAGTCCTCGTCCTCGTCGTAATGTTCTAAATTTTTACTACCAAAATCTTTCTGGCATGCGAACAAAATTACTTGCTGTACGAAATTTTATCTCGGACTCTGATTATGATCTATTTATATTTACTGAAACTTGGCTAAATGTGGATTTTTACAATGAAGAAGTTGCTGATCCGTCACTATTCCAAGTTTATCGGAAAGATAGGAGTGCCGATAAAACTGGTTGCTCGAGAGGTGGAGGTGTATTAATAGCTGTCAGAGTCGATTTATACTCCTCGTTATGTAATATCGATACCTTAGATGGTCTTCTGGATCAATTGTGCATCACTATACGTCATCCAAGAGGTAATATCATTATCTGTGCATCTTATGTTCCACCGAACAGTTCTGGTGAGCTATATAGCAAGCATGTGGATAATATTATGACATTATCATCTTCTGTTAGTGGCGATGATTATTTTTGCGTTGTTGGCGATTTCAACTTAAGCAATTTATCCTGGGCTCCATCTCCTGAAGATAATATGGTATTTATCCCGTTAAATGTTAATAGACTATTTGAAATTCATCTGATTGATAGTTTCTTAAGTATTGACCTTGCTCAAATCAATAATGTCCAAAATAAGTTATCTAAGATCTTAGATTTAATTTTTGTTAGTAAATCTTTGAAATTTAAATTAATTGAGTGTGCTTGTCCAATATCTGAAGCCACCTTACACCACTCAGCCTTACATTTTTGTATTGATTTTTATTGTTTTGAAAAAGTGAAGAACTCTGACTTATATTTTTATGACTATAAAAAATGTGATTTTGGTCTTTTGAATGATCTTATTTTCGGCATGGATTGGCATCATCTTTTCGAAGGGCTAGATACTGAAAATTGCTATGAGATTTTTCTTGGAACATTAATAAATGATGTTTTGATTAATATTCCTCTAAGAAAAAATAAGAATAGGCTCCCTTGGTATACAAAGGGTCTGAAAAAACTTAAGAATCTTCGTAATAAATTTTGTACTAAGTTTAATTCAACAGGTTGCTTAGAATTTAAAAATAAATTTATCCACTACAAACGCGAATTTGAGTTCTTGAATAAATTTCTTTACAAGCAATACATTTTAAATCTTGAAGGTCAGCTTAAGACTAATCCCAAATCGTTTTGGAGATATGTTCAATCGAAGAAGGGCTCTTCTTATATTCCCTCATCTATGTTTTATAAAGATAAAACTTCAAGCTCTCTGGGTGACACTGTTGATTTATTTGAAAAATTTTTTGTTTCAAATTTTGATAAGCATCCTGCTAATGGTCAAGTTGAGATTGATAATAGCAATTCTTTGATAAATTTTGGTGGTCTTAGTTTAACTTTAGATGACGTTGAAAATGGCATTGTCAGTTTGAAAAACGGCTTTAAATCTGATATTGATGGGCTTAGTCCTTATTTGCTTTTAAAATGTGTTAAAACAATTTCCGTCCCACTTTTACAAATTTTTAATAAGTCACTTGTTGGTGGTTTTTTCATAGACAAATGGAAAATTTCTGTAATCTCTCCTATTTTCAAATCTGGAAATAAAAATAATATAGAGAATTATAGACCAATTTCAAAGCTCACCAATATCTCTAAGCTTTTCGAGAAAATTGTTAAGGATAAGGTTCTCTTTGCCGTAAAAAATATAGTCTGTCCGTATCAACATGGTTTCTTTCCTGGTAGATCTACTCTTACAAATCTTTGTACTTTTACAAGATATTGTATTAATTCATTTGAAAGTGGTGATCAAGTGGACGTCATCTATTCTGATATTTCGAAAGCTTTTGACAAAGTGTCACATTGTCTATTAATTTCTAAATTATCGAATTTAGGTTTTCATTCCACATTCCTATCTTGGCTAAAATCTTACCTATCGAATAGGTTCTCCTTTGTAGCCATCGATGATGTAAAGTCACAATTATTCTTAATAACTTCCGGAGTTCCGCAGGGTAGCATACTTGGTCCACTGTTATTCATTCTTTATATTAATGATGTGTCATCGTGTTTTTCTTTGGTACGTTTTTCATTATATGCTGATGATTTAAAAATGTATTATAAAGTAAGTAATTCTTCCGATTGTTGTACTCTCCAAAATGAATTAAATAATGTTGTTACTTGGTTCAATAACAACTGCTTGACATTGAATTTACGAAAATGCTTTTGTATGACTTTTTCTAAACTAAATAGTCCTCTGCAACACTCATATAGTGTTGATGGTATGCCTCTAACTAGAGTTGACCAAATCCGTGATCTTGGTATTTTCTTTGAATCTCGTTTAAACTTTACGATTCATGTCAATCATATTTTGCCTAAGGCCTATTCTCTTTTAGCTTTTATTAAACGGAACAGCGCTGCTTTTGTTGATCCCTATACGAGAAAACTTCTCTATACCTCATTTGTAAGATCCAATTTAGAATACGGTTCTTTTATTTGGAATCCTTACTATGGGGTACATATTACTCGCATTGAGCGTGTTCAAAGAAAATTCGTTAAGTTCGCACTACATTCACTAGATTTTACTGAGCCATTACCGTCATACAATGCTCGTTGTTTGCTCATACATCTTGAGAGTCTTGAAAATCGGCGTCTTGTTCATAGTATTATGTTTATTTATGATGTAATCAATGGTTTTATTGATTGTCCAGAGATTCTTCAGCTGATTGGCTTCAATATTCCTTCTAGGAGTTTACGATCCTCGGATTATTTTTATATCAAGTGCCACAGGTCGAACTATGCCATTAATGAGCCCATTAATAGAACTCTTTTATTGCTCAATAGGTTATATAAGGATATTTCAATTGATTTTTGCTTTAATAAAGCTCAATTTAAATCTATACTTCTTAGTCTCTTACATTAGTTTATTTTTGTATTTCGGTTATTTTATTTAGTTATATATTTAAAATGAAATGTTCTAGTCTGTAAGGGTTGTTATTATCCAAAGACTCAAATAAATAAGTAAAAAAATAAGTAAATTACTTTCGGTGATAATATTCATTGAAGTATAGATATCGCAAATCCCTGTAAAAGACTAAGGCTGTTTCCATCGAATCGAAGATTTATGAAGTGATTTAGCCGTAACTCACCTTATCATCATGTATAAAACGTCAAATAAATCTGAAAATAGCCGTAAATCCCAAAATAAATCTCCAGTGGAAACAAGCTATTAATAAGTAAACTTTCAATTCAATGGTTGATATCTCGGAAAGCAATGATCCAATTGACGAAATTTTACCGACCTCGGCTACCCGCGTATGTTCATTCAATTCTATAAAGAAAATGACCAAGGAACCATATCTCTACGTGCAACTTTATATTGGGCCTTATCGTAAATAAATATTCTCGAGAATTTATTCACTAACTCCCTGGTTTGCAATCGCAAAAAAATTTCGTGGAAAGGGAAAATTCACTGGAAAAATTATGTAATCGGCAATAAGTTGGGAGCGAGTTTTTTCACTTTTATTTGTTAAATTTGCTCCTCAACTTTTTGCTAGGGAGTACTAATGTATAAATGAATAATTATAAAAACCGTTTGACAGATTAAAAACTTTAGTACAACAATTTTAAAGATTATTGAAATAGCTTTCATATGACACTTAAGTTTTTAATATACATCCAAGCGTTTCCAACTTATGCTGGTTCTGCTAAAACTACTTTTCACTTAAATTTTTTTTTTTTTAAAACTTTTTGATGCAAACTTTTGATTTTCAAATCCACAGAAATGATTAAAAATACATTTTTTACTTTAAAAAGCAAAGCATTAATTTAGATTTCACTGCTGCAATTGTTTCTTTTTCTTCTTTTGCACTTGTTTATCTATTTTTTTAAGTCAGCTGTCAAAGTCCAGTGGAAAATGGAAAAAAATGTCAACGATTTATGGAAAAAAGCGTTGCCACGTGTTTATTTTTTGTGCAAAATGTCTACGAAATTGGAAAAAATCAGCGATCAGACTGGTTGTTTGCGCAAAATGTCAAAGATATGGGAAAGACACAGCGTTGCCAGATGTTGTTTTTGTGTAAAATGTCAACGCTCTTGGAAAAATGCAGTGTTGCAAACTGATTATTTCTGAAAATGTCAACGATATTAAAATAAAAAAAGTATCCCTGCAGGAAGGGGAGTTTCCATTAATAAATTATTCACTATTTCCACTGCTCCTTCCCCGGGAGGGAGAGAATGGAACTCCCTTCAGATTTACGATAAGGCCCATTATATATATGTATTCCAGGGATTAAAATAAGAAAAACGGTGAAAGTGACTTTAAGAAGATCAAAAAAAAAAAAAATTAAGAAGATCCAAATAAGTATTCAAAGCCAAAACGGTGAAAATTACTTTAAGAACCAAAAAAAAAAAAAAAAAAAAAAAATTGAGAGGATTCTAATAACGGATATTACATTTATTAGATCGATATAGAATCCTGACAGTCGACAAATATTGTTTAAAGGTATTTTACAATACAATCATCAGGGCTCGGATTTCGATGAAATGTCATCTTTTTTCTGCTCTTACATAGACGTTTTCTGATAACATAGAAACACCGTTCATGATTCCCACGTTTCAAAGCTAAAAGTTTTTAGTTTTTAGACATTTTTGGTTTTTAGGACATTTTCCATAGTATACGGCATTCTTTTGAGGAATTTTTGTGCTTTTTTATGTTTATTTTAAGTTTTCAGGTAATTTTTCATAGTTTCCACCACTTTTTAAGGCATTTTAGTGGATTTTGATATTTTTGTCACTTTTATATAATAAATTGAAAAGCGTTGCATCTTTGTTATTCGAAACAGTAAAAATAGTCGTAGATTCACTTGAAAGTTTTGATGCCAAAGCAGTGGGAGAGGCGCAACAAAATTTTTCCAGAGATAAAATAATGGGTCGATTAGCTTACATCAACAAAACTTGTTCTTAATCAATACCACAAGGTGTAGAAAATTTGTAGTGAGCATCATTATCTTTGAACAATGGAATTGCTTTGATTAAAAGTATAAAAGAAAAGCTCAACGCGTTAATGCTGGTGGGAATGTTTTTAGAAAATTTATTTATAAGCTGGATAAAAATTCTGGATAAAAACGTTTGTGTCATATTGCTGAATTAAAAAGTGACAACATTTTTGGAAATAGCTGACTAAAATCAAATTTTTTCACAGCAAAATTTTAACCGAGAATAGAAGGTTGTGTAGTTTTGGAAATTTTAAAATTTACGTTGTAATTTAATGGAACGTAAATTAATAAAAAATTGTATCAAAAAAGACTAAAAATATGGACTGATTTTATTTTTTTAGTGCATTTTTTCATTTTGAAATGTAATTTTTTAGGGTTTTTGAGGGCATTTTGTCATTTTTTCGGTAATTTTTCGATGTTTTTTTCGAGCCCTGACAATCATTATCTTTTCCAGTGGCCTCTTCAAAAATTCCTTTTAAAAATAAAGCGTTGCTTTCTGCTCTATAATATTTGAACGGTATCTGTCGTCTTCATCATTCACCCTTAATGCATGTTGAAGTAAATATATTAGTATTTTACTTAATAGCCTTATCATGTATGACGAACGAATCGTTTTACTGATTTTCAACTGCTTATATTCTCCAAGTTAAAAGATGATTTGAAGTTTATGCTTACAAACTTTATTTTTTGAACTAAAATGAACGCTTAGGTTATAGTAAGTTCTTAATAAAAAGATTTAATAAGTTGATATTAATGAGTGAAAATCAGTCACTTTATTCGTTCGTCATACATGATAAGGCTATAAGTTTCTTGCAAAACTCGATTGCGACTCAATTTAATCATTATTTCATGATATTTTGTCCAATCAATTCGAAGTTTTGTAATTTTAATGACATCAGATCCAAATCACAAAAAGAAAAAAAAATTATCGAGATATAATTCAGATTTTTGTGTTGCACAGTGTTATTTAACAAAGCCTAAACGCATGCAATCAAAATGTATTTTCAAATTAAAGACAAGCAACCCGGCAACGAAAAAAGCAAAAAGAGTTTACCTACCACAGGCCATTTTTATACCCTACACCCAGGGTATATTCACTTTGTCCTTCCGTTTGTAACGCAGAGAAGGAGGCGTGGCAGGTATAGAAAAGTATATATATTCTTGATCAGCGTCACCTCCTGCGTCGATATAGCCATGTCCGTCTGTCTGGCTGGCTGGCTGGCTGGCTGGCTGGCTGGCTGGCTGGCTGGGTGGCTGGCTGGGTGATGTGTGTGGAAATACACTTTTTGGGAAAACTAAGCAAGATAATTCAATGAAATTTGGTACCCTGCCTCCGTCATCAAAGATAGCTCGGGGGATTGAAAATGAGCAAAATCGGTTAACGGACACGCCTACCGCCCATACAAAAAATATATTCAAAATGCAATTTTAGGAGTATTTTTCACGACAATGCAACCAAAATACACATAAATACTAGAAATTGTAAGCGCAAGCTCTGAGAAAAAACTGAGCGAACTCGGACAAAAGGGCGTGGCACCTCCCATATAAGCAAAAGCTTCAAAACGCTATACTGAAAGCGATTTTTGAGATATTCGAACCAAATTTAACTCAGACACTAAGAACTATAAATGAAAGCTCTCAACAAAAATTGGGTGAAATCGAACAAGGGGGCGTGGCACCTCCCATATAAGCAAAAGCTTCAAAACGCTATACTGAAAGCGATTTTTGAGATATTTGAACCAAATTTAACTCAGACACTAAGAACTATAAATGAAAGCTCTCAACAAAAATTGGGTGAAATCGGACAAGGGGGCGTAGCACCTCCCATATGAGCAAAAGTTTCAAAATGCAGTACGGAAAGAGTTTTTTGAGATAATCCAAACAAATTTCACTCAAATACTAAAGACTATAAATGCACGCTCTAAGCTAAAACTAGAGGAACTCGGACAAGAGGGCGTGGCACCTTCTATATAAGCAAAAGCTTCAAAACACTATGCTGAAAACATTTTTCACTCAGACATTTAAACCTATAAATGCAAACTCTGAACAAAAACTGGGTGAACTCGAACAAGAGGGCGTAGCACCTCCCATATGAGCAAAATTTTAAAAATACTGCAGTGTAGGGTATTTAATGTTTGGCCAGGCCAAATTTTACACCCTTACTAGTTCAACTTATTTATGGAAATATATAGAAGAACTAGTTTTGAACATCCTTGAACTTGAGATGGCCAAAACTTTCACAAGGTCGAAAATTTTGATTTTTTGTAAGTTTTCCGAACAGCTAGGTGTGCGCACTATGAAAAGAAATTACCGCTAAAGTAACGCACCAACCACAAACTGCACCTATAGCAGTGGCGGATCCAGCTAAAGCCCGCCCCCCCATAAGCTCTAAATTTGTGACTGGATATAAAAGGAAAATTATCAATTAGATCTCAAAATCATCCTATCAACCGACTTTAGCACCCCTCTCGCCCTCATAGTCGGATCCTGGATTCACCACTGACATACAGTACACAAGTTTAAAAAGAAAGTTCGCAAGATTGGGGCGTTAATTGACAGCTGAACTCATCCTCACGCTGTCGCCGAAAGGTTTATTCTTTTCAATAAAGCAACGATTTTTGAGTATTTTTTATGTTAAGATATTTTTTAAAGGAACTATCTATCAAATCACAATCCAGGTAAGGGAAAAATCTAAATAACAAATGTAATGCCTTTTTGTTTGTATAATGTTTGGACTTTGTTCATTAAACGTCTGTTCTTCACAGAGAAAAGGGGATTTTTTTTTAAAAATATTTTTCTCAAAAATTATCTTCATTAAATCAGTTTCGTTTCTTTTAAAGGAATTAAAAACAAATGTCATTTTTTCAAAAGATTGTCACGTAATGTTTATGAAGCTATAAAGGTTATCTCATATTTTATTAAATTTTTCGAAACATTTGGCAACATATTGAAGATAATTTTGTTTTTAGAAAAATAGGCATCGCGCACAGGAGGTTATCACATAATAATAACACATGCTTAAAATTGACCTGTACATTAAAATTTGGAATTTAACAAAACAAAAGAAAAAAACTTAAGAATTTTAATCTTCAAAATATGTTCATGTATGCTTATGCCACACTATTGCACATGAGGGTATTTGAGCTAAAAATGTGGCCGTTATAAAAATAGAGTGATTTGGTGAAGTTTTCAATGTATGGAAATAAATGTATTTTTTTGCTTACAAATATTAAAAATATATCAACATTTATCGACTTTCCAAGAATAATAATAAAAAGTTGCAATTTCAGCTAATGTTTTGATTTTTACTTATGTAAATTTTTCAACTTTTCAAATTTTATTTGTGAAAAAACTTTTGAAATTGGGTGAGTTTTTTGGGTTCTTGGAGGTTAGGTAATTCATATCAGCATATATGCCTTTTCTTAATGTCGGGATAAGTCCTAATCAGAATTTTAACCGAGATTTTTTCACAGAAAACATTATAAAAAAGACAGTTTTAGGGCCATTTTCGCAATTTCTGCTTCAGCATTAATCAGAACTTTAACCGAGAGTTCTGATAAGTGCTAAACAAAACATTACGAAAGTTACTCTATAACTGTTTTATTATTCAAATCACTACAGAGCCTACTACATTCCTTTGTTCTTAAACATATACACATATAGCACTGACCAGGTTTTTCTACAAAAACCACTCTGTGCGTTGATTAGAAATACTCTTATCATTATACAAGTTCAAATACATATGTGTGTACCACTTCTTAGATTTGTGGAAAAATAAAAGTTTTTCAGCGTATATCCATTGGTATAAAAGCGATGCCAGTTTTAGTTTTGGCATAGTAAGCATTTCGTATTACATACTCGTACAAGTAATTTCTTAAAATAAAAATCTAAAAAAATGGCAAAGTTTTTGGTAAAATTTAAATTTACTTTATATTTTTTGTCTTGTTTTTACTAAAAATATGTTTTGTTTCATTCTTAAAACAGATTGTTTTCGTTGCTCTTTTCGCTGTTGCAATGGCTGGTGGTTATGGACAACAAGGCGGTAGCCAACAAGGACATGGGCAACAACATGGCGGACAACAAGGCGGACACCAAAGCGGTGGTTTTGGACAAGAACATGGTGGTGGTCATGGACAACAAGGTCATGGACAACAAGGCGGTGGTCATGGACAACAAGGTCATGGACAACAAGGCGGTGGACATGGACAACAAGGTCATGGACAACAACATGGAGGTGGACAACAAGGACATGGACAACAACACGGTGGTGGACGCGACGGACACTATTAGAGAAATTACTTACGGTTGGAGAATATGAAAACTGTGAAATAAAAAAAAATTTAAAACTAACATTTTCAAAGTGTGGTCTTTTACCTTAAAAATTGCTCATACACAAAGAAATTTTAGAAAAGTAAATTTTCTAATAGACTATAGTTTTAGCCTGATGGTAAGATGCAGTGAACAGCATACTAGAAACAAAATTTTAAAGCAGATTTTTATGTTTACAATGAGGGGATTCTTGAAAACGTGTAAAAGCCTCGAAAACCTCGTAAACTCGTAAAACTGTCAAATTTCGTATTGATTTTGACAACATTTACGAGTTTACGAGATTTTCGAGAATCATTAAAATTCTTGATCAGTGGCACCAATTCAGAAAAATCATGGAGAAGTAGGGGGCAAGTGAAATACATATGCACTAAAAGTTTTGTATTTAAAATTTAAGTATTTCTATTTTCATACGAAAATGTGTGGAAAATCGACTTTAGTTGGTGTTTTCCAGCATATTAAAGTTCCGTAAAATTGTTGCTTTAAAATAGTCATGCTTCTTCAGTTTTTTGTTTTATGACCCAATGGCTCGGCTCCAATTGTTCTAAGTTCAAAAAAATTTATCGAAAACATCGAACATATTTATACCACTAGAAATCATTCATAATTCAACATAACTTGATCTAAGCATACCGTGCAATTTAGAGCTATCTCAGGAACAATTTCAAAAATTAGAAAACATCCTGATCTTGATTTAACAAAACCTTGGTAAAAACAGTCAGTGAAACTTATTAAATGAATTTGGATTAGATTAGATGGGCTAGACTGCACAGTAAATAAAGTTTAACGGACACACTTAGATCAAGAGTTGTTCCTGTGTGATACGTTTAAGCAAAAATTGGAAGAGAGACTGAAAATTTTGCACTTTAAAGTAAAATTTTTGCATGAAATAACTTTGGAATATAAGTAGTTTTCAGTGTACTGCTAGAAACAATTTAGTTTTGTTAATTAATCACTGCAATATGAAGAGCTAAAAACAATATAATATGAGACGCTTTTTTTTCTCATCTAAACAATTTGCCCCCAAGTGTATATTTTTGATCGCATCCTGAGTTGATATAGCTATTTCCGTCTCTTTGTCTGTCTATCCATCTGTGTAGCCCAGGAAAATAAGAGTATTTCTGCTAAAAAATTCCAAGTGAATTTTTTTCACCGGAATTATATTTATTTATGCATAGTTAATAATGTGTAAAAAGTCCATTTGCAAATATCTCGCTAACGCAAACTTTTGCAGAAAAATTTTTCTCCACAATTTTGTAACACAGAAAATTTCCTATGTAAAGATGTAAAAAATGTTTTCGTGTAGCTTATAGTTTAGGAGATAACCCAATTTAAAAAGTTGTGCACAGTTTTTACATGTAAATGCTACGTATAAGTTCATATTAAAATATCTTACTTTTAGAATTGCGAATACTCTTTAACGAGGAGTCGCACAAAAAAAAATTAAAATACCGTTCAAAAAATAATTGGATTCTGTATACACCGTGTTAAATTTGTTTTGGAGCTACTCATGGTCTAAAAGATATTCTTCAAAAACTGTTAAGGTTTCGAAAAAACTGGTTTTTGAAGGAAATCTTTGAATCGGTAAGTCATACGATAAAAAGTAACAGCATCAATTTTGTAAATTTAAAGCAGTCGCAGACAAGAAAATGAATTGAATTTGGCAATTCGCTTGAGTGCTAGCAAATTTATAGCAAGTGTTGTAAATTTAAAGCAGTCGCAGACAAGAAAATGAAGTCGAAAAATGTTTATGAAGTCGAAAAATGTTGTTGAAGTAGAAAAATGTTTATGAAGTCGAAAATTGTTCACGATGACGAGAAATGAGTATAGAGTCGAAAAATGTTGATGAAGTTGAAAAATGTAGGATAAGTGAAAAAATTGTGCTGATGTCGAAAAATGTTCATGAAGTAGAATAATATTGATGAAGCCGAAAAATGTTTAAGAAGTCGAAAAATTTTCACGATGTCGAAAAATGTTGATGATGTCGAAAAATGTTTATGAAGTCGAAAAATGTTCACGATGTCGAGAAATGAGAATAAAGTCGAAAAATGTTGATGAAATTGAAAAATTTAGGAAAAATGGAAAAATTGTGCTGATGTCGAAAAATGTGGATGAAGTTGAAAAATGTTTATGAAGTTAAAAGATGCTGATGATGCCGAAAAATGTTGATGAAGTTTGAAAATGTTTATGAAGTCGAAATATGTTTCTTTTTTTTTTTGACTAGGTGTGTTTATAGAAAAAAGCTTTAATGTAAAAGTTTAAAAAATCTCTCAGAAAAAAATATTTCCAAAAAACTTTTACATGAAAAGTTTGAAAAATAGTACTTTTTGCCCATTATTTTGCACTTATGGTTTGATTCACTACCTTTCAAAAATATTTCAGAAAATGAATTACTATAAAAAAGTATTTTGAAAGACAAAGAAGTAGACCATAAAGCATTTTTATGTAATTTTAGTACTAAAAACGTACCATATATATTACTTTTTGTAATATGCTTATAGATTAAATCAATACCTTTCCCATAATATGTATAACAAGCTGTGTCGGTCTCCATACCAAAAAAAAAAAGTTAAGCAAAATCGCCCCCAATTTGAAAACTTACCTTGAGAAAATCAAGGAAACAAAAAAATATTTTCGTTGAACCACTCTAAAAACAGCAAAATTAGACTTTTTTCAGTAGCTTCGGTAATTATCGTTGTAAAGAAATGAATTTGGACTAAATGTTTTCTTCATAGCTTTTGGAACTCCAATGTCATATTCAGCTAGTGAGACCCAGTTTATCTGGTTCCTGGTTAGCGATTGAGTAAAAAACAGCTGATAGCACATTACTGCATATTGTGAATACCTCCTAATAGAAAAAAGTCAATATAATTTTATTTTCAAAAATCACTTATCGGGAAAATATATCGCTTGCCGATAAAAAATATTTTGTAAAACCTAATCTCATATTTCTTAATGGATTTTTCACTGAAAATTATTCTGTTAATTGAGGCGAATCGAATCGGGGTCGTGGGGAACCAATTCCCTATATTTTAATAATCCTTTACAACAGCTTATTGTTCAAGTTATTGTTTCGTGCGAAATTTTGCTTTTTTTTTAAAGGAAACGATATTTAAAATATCGCTTGCCGATAAAAAATATTTTGTAAAACCTAATCTCATATTTCTTAATGGATTTTTCACTGAAAATTATTCTGTTAATAATATAATTTATTAATTTTTATTTCTTTTTGCTCAATTTCTTAGATGCCAAAAATTAATTAATTGCAAAAGTAAACGTGCAGGGGAAATCTGGTATATTGCCATATTTCACGGGCTTGACAACCCCGCACTACTCTAGTCAATACCCGGATGCGACAATTTGACCTGCTAATGTAGATGTATACCGGCCTTACATATTTGACCTATTATCAATGATTTACGCAAACAGCTATTGATAAAGATATTGGAAGATGTTTCTGCTGATTATCCTTGTAAGTGTTCTAATTTTTTTACTGATAACGCATTGCGACATTTTTCTTCATGAACGCAAATAACATTTACTTACTGAACATTTTGTCATTTTAGGAATACTACCTGCACTGAAATAAATGTATAACATATTTTGTACATTGAATGTCAACACTCATCAGATGCTAATAATTCCAAATGTTCTTGCTTCCGAACACTAAACAAAATACTTATATATCGGATAATTCTTAAACTCTCAACATCACTTATCAAATAGAACTGCCGCGAGTTCAAAGGTATGTTTCTATTTAAATTGCATGAATTGTGCATTTTGCTGAAATTTTGAAAAACCATATTATAAAAATATCTTCCATTTGATTTATTTACTTTTACCAGAAGAAAGAGAAATAATTGCCGAAAGTCAAACAGATGAAATAAAAGCGGAACAACTGAATATTGAAGGAAACAAACTGAAAACACCATATATCAAAAAGCTTTTCTTCATAACTTGGCGTTAATTTGATTAAACGATTTATATTCAGTTGTACAGCATTTTTCCTAATTATCGAAAACCACAAACTACAGCTGTCGCAGCTGTCCCATGAACGGATGTTGCTTCAATTTGTAAATACCTGGAAACGAGTAAGTAGTAGTTAGTTTTTGGATAATTTAGCCGATAAGATATAACGCCCAAAAACAAAAACAAACTATTGCCCAAATTATTTTCATTTAAATAACGTCCAAAATATTAACACTCACAATTTTTGAAGTGAAATATCCTAAACAATATCAAATAAAGCCACAAAAACAAATAATTCTTATGTTTTTCATATTAGAAATTTAAAATAACACCCAAAATGAAAACGAAATAAACCCCAAATTGTTTCCAAAATGATTATCGCACAAATTTGTATGAAAATAATTTGAGAGTTCGCGACCTATGTTGGAATATTTCGTGTCGTATAACTTTTATGAATTGATTTTAATCACAATGTTATTTATACTACAAGCATTGGATTGTCGCGAGGATTTCATTGATACTTAAATAATTAAAATACGTTGTCTAATTAATAAGGAATTTAAGTTTAAAAAAATAGATAGAACTTTGTTGCTAAACCATAAGGTACTTGAAATTGAGAAACAAGGTTCTAACTGCCAGATAGAACTTTGTGTTTCTGTAAGATAGTAGGCAAATTAGATAAAATCATTTAATTTTGTTAAACAAGCCCTGATTTTAAGTTAACATGGCTCATTTTATTAGTAAATGGACTTACAAAAAACCAAAAGTTAAGATTTATTCAGTTTTTGAAAAAAGGTCGAAAAACTGTTTTTGAAAAATAGACATACTTTTATGCATCATTTAAAACGAGTATAACTTTTCAAAGAAAAATCACACAAGACCAGTTTGTAGCTCATTTTGAAGACATTTTTGATCATTTTTAAACATTTGGGATAAGATATCTCGGAAACCATATAAGATATAGCGACTCTGATGCAGATTCGGATTCAGCGTTGGCAAGTTTATTAAAAATGACTATTTTTGATACGAATTCTTCAATTTTCCAAAACCGTTTTTCTACCTTTTTTCAAAAATTGCATAAATCTTAAGTGTTGTTTTTTTCTAAGTTCAATTACTAACAAAATGAGCTATGTTGGCTCGAAATCGGGGCTAGTTTAACAAAATTACACGATTTTATCTAATTTGCCTGCTCTCTTACGGAAGCAGTTAGAACTTTGTGAAATTAGTTTTAATTTGAATATGTGTAGATAGAACCTTGTGCATCTCAATTTCATTAATTACCTCAGAAACCATACGAGATAGAACTAGTAAAAGTGTTACCTTTGGCCTGGCCAAACATTATATACCCTACACAGCAGTATTTTGAAAGTTTTTTGCCACACCCTCTTGTCCGAATTCACTCAGTTTTTTCTCTGAGTTTGAATTTATAGTTCTTAGTATTTGAGTGAAATTTAGTTGGATCATCTCTTAAAACTCTTTGAGTATGCATTTTGAAACTTTTTTTATATGGGAAGTGCCACGCCCACTTAAGAAATAACTTACAGTTTGTGAAAAAGCCCCAAATTTGCATGCATTGGATTTGGATGTGCATTGTAAAGTGATATGAAAATTGTATAAAGTTGTAATAAAACTAAGGCAATATGCAAACCAAATTATATTTAAAAATTAAAAACACTCGCACTTGCTCAACTCGCCTCAAACAAATCAAGCAAGCGTTATTATTTTCGAAAAAATTAAAAAAAAAAAAAAAATTAATAACACTCGCACTTGCTCAACTCGCATCAAACAAATCAAGCAAGCGTTATTATTTTCGAAAAAATTCCTAAAAATTTAATTTTATAAAATAATTTGTTTCTGTGTTTCATAGGAATTGTTTCGTTTCTTGTTGCGCTCAACCAAAGCAAATCGAAGAAAAACCAATCGTTTGACCTCGGGACATAAGTTTTGTAAGTAAGTAAGTAAATTAATTAAAAAATTTAATTTTATAAAATAATTCGTTTCTGTGTTTCATAGGAATTGTTTCGTTTCTTGTTGCGCTCAACCAAAGCAAATCGAAGAAAAACCAATCGTTTGACCATTTTGCAAATTCAGACAAGAATTCATCTGCTGCTGGCTGCAGGAAAAGAACCGTCAACTCCAGTTGCTGCCTCTTGCCGCATACTTCCACCTCGGGACATAAATTTTGTAAGTAAGTAAGTAAATTAATTAAAAAATTTAATTTTATAAAATAATTTGTTTCTGTGTTTCATAGGAATTGTTTCGTTTCTTGTTGCGCTCAACCAAAGCAAATCGAAGAAAAACCAATCGTTTGACCATTTTGCAAATTCAGACAAGAATTCATCTGCTGCTGGCTGCAGGAAAAGAACCGTCAACTCCAGTTGCTGCCTCTTGCCGCATACTTCCACCTCGGGACATAAATTTTGTAAGTAAGTAAATTAATTAAAAAATTTAATTTTATAAAATAATTTGTTTCTGTGTTTCATAGGAATTGTTTCGTTTCTTGTTGCGCTCAACCAAAGCAAATCGAAGAAAAACCAATCGTTTGACCATTTTGCAAATTCAGACAAGAATTCATCTGCTGCTGGCTGCAGGAAAAGAACCGTCAACTCCAGTTGCTGCCTCTTGCCGCATACTTCCACCTTAATCACCTAGCTCGGGACATAAATTTTGTCAAGTAAGAAAAAATTGTAATAAAACTTAGTCGAACTATAGCATACAAACGATTCACACACGAATTCATTTGCTGCTGGTTGCACTTCCTGAACTCGCTTGCTATTTTTGAAAAAGTTCCTGAATATTGAATTTTGTTTTTCGTACGAATTGTTTCTTGTTGCACTCTCGTCAAAGCCGACAACCAAAGCCAAAGCAAACAATCCAAATAATTTTAAAAAAAATCGATACGTTAAGTTAAAGGTCAAACCGTTTGTGTGCAAATTTCCGGCTCCCCGTCGAACTATAGCATACAAACGATTCACACACGAATATTGAATTTTGTCACTCTTGTGTCGGCTGCTGTGTGTTATTTCCGCTGTAGGCCTGTTGTTGCTCACCCGTGTAATACGGATTTTTAAGATTTTGTGATCTACCGTGGTCTTCGTTAACCTATTTGATTTCGTTCCGTGCTGCGAATACGTATCGCTTGTGATAAGACTCTACCTCCTGGGCTAATGCCAAAGCGGAAGGTAGGCCACTAGGACGAGATGAAAACATAATGTCACAAAGTGGTTTTTTTAGACCTGTAGTGGAATTCCCAAATTCGTTACCGACATTTTTCGGTAGTTAACTTGCGAATAACAACGATTGTTGGTAATTGGTATTCCCAAACATAATTTTAACAACATTTGTAGCAAACGTTGGCAGTTAATTTCGGTCAGTTGCTGTCTAGTTTGCTACAAGTTTTAGTGTTGGAAAATTTTCGTTAACTTGCGATTGCTGTATTCCCAAACATAATTTTAACAACTTTTGTAGCAAACATTGACTGTTAATTTCGGTCAGTTGCTGTTAAGTTTGCTACAAGTTTTTTATCGTCGTTATCGTACCGAAAGCAACGTTAATGTATTTTTTAATTGAAGAATGCAATCAAAATAATTGTTTTTAAAAAAATAGAAGTCTATGCCTAAAAATTTAAATAAAATGACTTTAATAAGAAAACCCAATCCTTATTATTTTTTCATGGTTAAGCCGTGTTTTTGTGGTTCAAAAGAGCCTAGGTCAACGAAAGTAAAATTGGGGGTACATGAGATGTAAATAGAGATCAACAAGACAGGATTTCATTTAAGAATGCCATTACAGCAGGTTGCATGAAGTGAAGACTTTTTTGGCTATGTTGAATACCATCAAGTTAATAAGTGAGAACCGTTCAAATTTTTGGATCTCCACGTACGTTTTTTTTTTATCTAAACATACCATTTCTTATGCTCAAAACTACACTGTCTGACTGCTTCTAAAAGGATCCATAAAAAGGAGTAGACGGGAAACATAAAGAAACTACACGTACAGCACAGGATAAAAAAGTTTGCGTGTTTGTGTAGACAAATTTGAGTGATGCTGGTGATTTTGCTGTTGCATTATTATTTGTGGTAATGTTGTGCTAATTTCTGGCATTTAATGACGATGCTAATGATGATTGTGGCTCGTAGATGCAGACGCAGAAGTGATCGTTGAATTACTAGATGGCGATTGCACTATTACTTGACATCATATTACTGCTACTGGTAACTGCTTGCATTTGAGGCAACGTGTGTATTTGTTGCAGTTTTGATTTTTGATTGTGCTGCGTATTGGTTGTTGTAAATACATTTACCACTATTTAAAAATAAATATCAAAGTTTAGTTAGAAAAGATAAAGATAATTGTTTCATTAAAGTTTATGGATAAATTTTAAATACTGATAAGCAGGCATTGAAATAAGCTGTAATAATACCCTATTTCTGCAGTAATAACTTCAAATTTGCAGTAATAACTTCAGAATATTGTAAAATATTGTAATAATAATTTTCACCTTAATTCATATTACTTTGTTTTGTGTTAATCGTTGAAACTAAATACTCATTTTATTTAGCTTATAACCGTTGTTTTAGTTGTCTTACCTCACCAATTTGGGCTAAAATGTAGCAACCACAATAACCCGACTAGAAATTTGCTTAGGCATGCCTAAAAATACGTTAGGCCCTAATTGGGAAACAATGGGGTTAGCCTAAATTAAGAATGCCTATTACTTGCCTAGTTAAGTAGGCTTTGGGTTTGCCCAAATTAAGTTTGCCTAATAAACGCCTAATGCGGTGGTCATAGTGCTAAACGAACAGTTGCCAAATTTCGTTTGCCTAACGAAAACCTAACGTGGGGGTTATAGTGAGAAACGAACAGTTGCCTAGTTTCGGAATGCCTAACAATTGCCTAGTTGGGCAGGCTTAAGATTTACCTAATAAACGCCTAATGCGCTTGTCATAATGAAAAACGAGAAGTTGCCGAATTGGGGTAATCTGGGGAAAAAGTAATGCGATATTAATGAGAACATTTGAAGCTGCTCCAAAATTAAATAATGTAAGTGTACGAATAAAATGTTTGTTCTAATCTGTAAGATAACATATTATTAAAAACTTGAATTTTTTAAGTACTTTTATTGCGCTCAAAAAGTAACATTTTCATTTTATTAGTACCACGGTTATTACCACACGAATTTAAGATCATGACAGTTGTCATAATTTGTTTACCAGGGACTCCATTGTGAATTTTCTTTTTTCTACGTGCTTATACGAGCATATATAAAATGTCGTCTAAAACACAGCTACATATTTTGTATTTTCCTTTCGTGCCAAAAAACTCATTTGTTTCAAAATATTCTTAGGCCTTTGCCATTTTTATTTGTGGTGGTTGGTAATCGGTAGAACACCAAAAAATGTAAGATTCATGGGACGAACAACTTCTCTTAGTTCCGTTTTCCAAAAACTTACGGAGATATAGAAATCGGAAGATCGGGATATGGCTTTGTGAAAACCGGAACCTCTTGATAGAATTTAAAAATATTGGTGCCAAATGAATGGTATTTTAATTCACTACAAATTTGGTTTACAAAAGTTTTAAATCCGAGTCATGATTTTCGAAATATGGCAAATTTTAGTACATTTTGACTAGTTTTTTTTTTTTAAAGCCTTTTTTTCAAATCTATGCCATTTTAATTTGTTCGATATATATGTATGAGGAATGCCAATTTTTGAGCCTTTTGGCGAGCCCGAGATTTTCGGGATTATAAATTGCAATCCCGAAATTGAAAAAAACCAACACTTTAAATTTATGCGGTTTTTTTTTTTTTTTAAATAGAATAATTCTAACCAAAAATAGTAATTTTCACTACATTTGCCAGTTCTGAATCCGAATCGGTCTATCGCGTACGGTTTTTGAGATGTCCTTTACTAAAAGTTAAAAAAATATGATTTTTGAGGTTATATGGAGTATGCACGAAATTATTTTCTATTAAATGCAGCATCTCGTTCTATTCTTTAGCCGTGTTTTTTTGACGCGTATTTAAA
The DNA here is from genome assembly GCA_951812925.1 of Calliopum simillimum. NCBI lineage: Eukaryota > Metazoa > Arthropoda > Insecta > Diptera > Lauxaniidae > Calliopum > Calliopum simillimum. The sequence continues at coordinate 105,034,933 of OX638370.1, forward strand.
ATCGTGGTAATTTACAAATTGCGATAACTTACGAATGGTGAGTCGTACGATAAAAAGTCCAAGGGTCTTTTTCAGGGAGAACCACATGCTCTACAAATAATTTTGATCTTTTGTAAAAATAATATTTAGATAAATAATAATTATTTAGAAGTTATTTAAAAAAAAGTAATTTTTTGCCGTTTATCGGCGCTTAACCAGTTTTTATAGAATAACTCCTTAAAGATAAATTTTTTAAATATAAAATGAAAAGTTTTTGTAGAGAACGTGATTCTCCATAAAAAAAGTTCCTCAGAGTTTTTATTGTGCGACTCACTGTTCATGAGTTATTGCAATTTAAAAATATACACAATTGTATACACGCGTCAAAAGGAACACGGCTTTTGTCTTTAAAATGAGCTATGATATAGTATCAAAGGATTTTCTTATAAAAAGTTACGATCATTTCAAATGGTATCATGAATTTATAACTCATTTTGAAGGCACAAAATAGTACTATATGACGCATTCAATAGAAAATAGTTTCGAGTGTCCTCCATATAACCTCACAAATCGTGATATTTCAACTTTGAGTTGAGGATATCTCAAAAACCATACGTGATGTACCGATTTTGATGCCAGATTCAGATTGAGAATCGACAGATACATCGAAAACTAATATTTTTGTTGGGAATTGTTCCTATTTTTTTTTTTTTTTAAAACTGCATAAATCTAAAGTGTTTCTGTTTTTCTAAATTCAATTACCAACAAAATGAGTAATGTCGGATCAAAATCGGTGCTTGTTCAACAATATTAAATAATGTTTACCTAATTTTTTTAACTTAATTTCATATTTTTGATAAAAATAGTTTTAATCAATCCCGGGATTTGCATCGACTCTACCCTCAACCGTTTGTCTAAATAGAGTTAGGAATCAAATCATCCATCGGCAGCCCTGACATTTAATTTGTTGTTCGGTTTGTGAATAAAATTCTAATAAAATGTAGTTCGAAAAAAGTATTTTGCATCTTGGATTAAACATAATCGTAAGTGCTTTTGTTCTTTTTAATAAATAAATCAATTTAAGCGATAGCGTAATCATTTTCTCATGAAGGACCTGTACCTACAACAACTGAGCCAGATTCAGAAGCAGACGCCGCAACAACTAAACTCCCCAAATCCTAGTCAAAGTATCACTGCCAACATTGGGACAAAAAAGAGTTGAAAGACACACCATCTGTATTGGATGACATAACATTGAACACGGAACGTCGCTGTCGCAAAGAAGGCGCACGCTTCATCATGAGTTGTGGCACCGAAATAGGCCTTGGACGCAATATCATTGCTATCGGAGTGGTGTACTTTCATCGCTTTTATATGTTTCATTCGTTTAAGAGATTTCCGCGTTATGTCACTGCATGCTGTGGCCTCTTCTTGGCGGGCAAAGTGGAGGAAACGCCCAAGAAATGCAGGGATATAATAAAGACTATACGTGGACGTTTAACAGACATGCAATTCTATTCATTCGGAGAAGATCCAAAGAAGGTGCGTTAGTAGAAAACTAAATTTATTATTATTTGGATAAATTTTTCTCTAATTCTCTTATAGCAAGATATGACTTTGGAGCGTATTCTGCTGCAATCCATAAAATTCGATCTCCAGGTAGAACATCCATACACATTCTTGCTCAAATATGCGAAATGCTTCAAAGGCGATAAGCAGAAACATCAAAAAATGGAGCAAATGGCATGGAATTTCGTAAATGATTCCTTAAGCACTGTCGTCTGTCTACAGTTGGAACCAGAGATTATTGCAGTTGCTCTGATACATCTTGCTAGTAAATTCACTGTCGCTGATTGGGTTGGTTGTCAGCCAGCGCATTTGCGTAATGCTTTAAGTTGCGAACTGGCGCTTAAATTTAACTGCACCAAAGCAGCCGAAGCGGTACGTATACTTAAACATTTTACGAAATAGTGCGTAGCTTACTTGAAAAATGTTTTGAGATAATTACGTTTTTGTTTCCTTGTCGAAGAACAAATGCAATGATATTCAGAAATGTAAATATTACTATTTGAAATCGAACTGCATTCTTTAGTCAAAAACATTTTTCAAGGGTTTTCACGTTATTTCTTAACAGTGTCCAATGAAATTAATTTTTTTTCTTTGCAGATGCTTTCGTTAAAATTATTTCAAAATCGAAAGAAGATCTTAGTGAGCATAGCATCATAAAATCATTGGCATCAGCTCTTCATCATTGCAGGGAGTGGAATGGTGGTCGTGCTGCACGATAAAAAAAAGGTTTTTGGTTGAAACCCGAAGCAGATTTTATTTTTAATTTTTTTTTGTACTATTGACTTTTTGGTTGTAAACTGTCACTTTAAATGCAAAAAGACTTTACAACAAAATAACTCAAATTCATTTCTAATGTTCTACAATTTTTGTTTTTTCTAGCGATATATCGAAACATGTTGTTACGTCCTTTTACATTTTGTGCCGATATGTTAATGCATAGTTATCTATTTAATAGACTTAGCATAGAAGACGAAACGAATCGAATGACTGATTTTCAACTGCTTACAACTTTAAAGATAAGACATGAATTGAAATTTTTGTTTACAAACTTAATTCTTTGAGTTAAAATGGAAGATTTAGCCGAACCAAGTTTTTCATGAAAAATTTCAATAGGCTGATATTAACGATTGATTTTTAGTCACTCGATTCGTTTCGTCTTCCATGTTAAGGTTATAATTAAAGGCAACTTTTCTTTCCATACATGATTCATTCATTCTTCCAAACAATTGTTTCATTTAAACCCTATTTTATTAAATTTTACGGTTCAAAAACTAAATAAGGATTGTATTTATTTTCAATAAGGACTGTTCCGTAATCCGTGTGGTTTCAATTATTTTCCATTTTGGAAGCTTTTGATGAAAATGGTAAGTCACGCGATAAAAAGTATCAGAATCTGTTTTGTGGAGAATTACAGGCTCTACAAATAATATTGATTTACATTTACGAGAAAGTAACCGTTAAGGAAATATTCGATAAAATCGAATTTTTCGATTTTTTGCGATTTTTTAAGAAAATTACCTGACGATTACTTTTTTGTTAATCCGAACTAATATTATTTGCACAACCTGCAACTCTCCACAATAGATATTCCAATTTCTTTTATCGTTCGACTCATGGTTTTAATTAAAAAGCCTCCTAAATAATAAGTAATTGAAATCTCACGGATTTCGGAATAAACCTGAATTATCTTTAATGTGATCAGTTATTATAATTAAGCATATTAACAATTCTTAAAAAATTAAGATAGAAATAAGAAATAATATTTTTAATAAATTACTAAAAAATACAGAGCTATTTTTCGTTTTATTGATTTGAAGATTATTATTAGTTAGGCGTGAATTAGGGCCCAATTGATTTTGCCTAAGCAGAACGTTAGGGTCAAGTGCTAAATCCCAACGATAGCCTAGTTTGGTAAGCCTCAAATTTTCCTAAATACGAACGCCTACCTAATTGGGACGGCATTAGGCATTCCTTATTGGGAAAATATGGGGAACACCGTTACATCCGATATGAGGGCCTTGTTAGGCTCCCGCGTTTGGCCCTAACGTTCTGGTTAGGCAAAACTAACGGGGCCCTAATTGTCGCCGCACAAAATTTTCTAGTCGGGAAGTACTCGGCAACTCTACTTTAAACATATTTTTATAAATGCATTCGAAGAAAATTTCGCTATAAATTTTCAATTTTAAATTGAACCGTTGCCATGATATCTGTTATTTAATATTAATATATAATATTCATCACTTGAATAAGGCATTAAAAAAATTTTGCTAAAAATTGCAATTAAAAACAAAAAAAAAATTCTGCAGTAATAAATTTTTCTTATTTCAACCCCTGCTGATAAGTAAATGCAGAATCATCATTTTTATAACTTTACTTACTGTTGCATTTATGGTGTCATAATTTCTAGCAAAATATTTATAATAATGTAAACAAACAGTTGCCCAAATTTGTGTGCTCCGACTCGACCAGCGGTATCAGTTACGTAAATGAGATGGTATAATCAGTTAAAGTTATTGTATTTAGGTCAACAAGTCCAATCTAATATGAGTATAGTTTACTCTAATTTAATAGGACTAATTTCCATCCAGTAGTCAACTAAAGCTTGCGATATAATTGTAAAAAAAGTGCAGTGTTGGTTAAACGATCCCATAACTCATTCCAAAGCATGTCCAATTCACCGACTACAATCAAACATTTGACAATTTGCACCTAAACAATATTGATAATTATGGTATTTGCAGCTTATGCCACTGCTTGCGGCAGAGTTCTTCTCTTTGCATGTTATGAATTTTATTTTGTTGCTTGAATTCGTCCATTAACAACAAATCCTCATTTTGGTGCCGACGTTTTTGCTGTATTTCTTTCTGCTCCAAAATTTCCCTTTCTTTCTTTTGTTTATTTTCAAGTTCTTCTTGGAGTGCTTTAAAATTTTGCAAATCAGATGAAGCCACAAGGTAATTGACTTTTGTGGTATGGATAATGTTTTCATGTCAAGGTAAATTTGGATATTCAGCATTTGCAACTTTTTGTTCGGCGTTTGTATCCCCTGTTTGATTGTCAAAAACAGTATTTGCAACTTTTGGATTGGTGTCAATATCCTCTGTTTGATCGTCATTATCAACATTATCAACATTATTTGCACTATGTAAAGAAGATGTTTGATCGTCATTATCAACATTATCAACATTATTTGCACTACGCAAAGAAGATGGAAGTTCAGCATTTGTTTCGAAATTAATATTCACTGTTGGAGCCTCAACATTATTATCAACATTATTTGCATTATGCAAAGAACATGGAAGTTCAGCATTTGTTTCGAAATTAATATCCACAACATTATTCACAACAACATTACTTTGTGTGGGTGCAACATTTGTTTCATCCATAAATGGAATTTGCTGTGTCCCAGTTGGTGATGGACTTTTTTGGAAAAAATTATTAGATTTTGGCTTTGTATTTTTTTTTTAAATACTTTTTATTTGTTTTTTCTTTGATCTTTTTGTTTGCTAACGATGGTAAGCCATTTATTCTGTTGTTGTCTCTTCTTTTTAAATTTTTGATAAATGATTGCAGTTTTTTTTTTCTTTATATCAAAATTGTTGCAGTTTTTAAAAATATCCGTGAAAATTTGTTTATATAAATCAATTTTTACTTGGTTGCGATAAAAATCTGCATCGGTACTGTCCCATAGTGCTGCATATTTTCGTTGTTTTAAACGTTGCACTATTTTGTCTTCATTTTGTCTAATGCATGCTCCTGTTATTGCCTCCTCTCCTGTGGGTACCAAAATAAAATTCATCACTAATGAGATTTGGCACATGTATGTAAAATAGATCGGCTGCACTACTGCTTACGATTTTTATGAAATTTGGTATGGGCATAAAATGAACGGGACAGAAAGATATCAAATACTGTTTGCTGCACCGATGCAGATAACCTTAACCCTAAGGAAGAATATTAAACGTTTTTTGTGTCTTATCGACCAAGGAAACAAACTTCAGTTTTTCATTTTACGATTTCAAAATGCCATTACTCAGTCAATATTTGGAGTTTTCCAGTGATTGAGGTGTCATTTTCTTCAAAATTGTATTTTTTATTAGAAAATGAATAAAAGAAACGGTTTTTCTATTTTGTGCAGATAAGGTACCATTTCCACTGAACCTTCACATATGTAGAATCGATTGTTCATTTTTCTATATACATATACGTTAGGCCGGGTCAAATTTTTTAGCGGCAAAGAATATAGCAACAAAACAATACAACCAAGTGCTCACAAGAAAACCCAACCAAGACATTGGACAGTAAAAGGTACCTTTTACCGCTAATTTAATTTTTTCTATACGCCTTTCGCTTTTTTTTCTCATCTGAACAATTTGCCCCCAAGTGTATATTTTTGATCGCATCCTGAGTCGATATAGCTATTTCCGTCTCTTTGTCTGTCTATCCATCTGTGTAGCCCAGGAAAATAAGAGTATTTCTGCTAAAAAATTCCAAGTGAATTTTTTTCACCGGAATTATATTTATTTATGCATAGTTAATAATGTGTAAAAAGTCCATTTGCAAATATCTCGCTAACGCAAACTTTTGCAGAAAAATTTTTCTCCACAATTTTGTAACACAGAAAATTTCCTATGTAAAGATGTAAAAAATGTTTTCGTGTAGCTTATAGTTTAGGAGATAACCCAATTTAAAAAGTTGTGCACAGTTTTTACATGTAAATGCTACGTATAAGTTCATATTAAAATATCTTACTTTTAGAATTGCGAATACTCTTTAACGAGGAGTCGCACAAAAAAAATTAAAATACCGTTCAAAAAATAATTGGATTCTGTATACACCGTGTTAAATTTGTTTTGGAGCTACTCATGGTCTAAAACATAGCTGCCCGTCTAGAGTAAAATTATAAAAATTTGGCACTCGCATAAAAAGTCGTGGCCCCCATGTAAAATTAATAAAAAAGAAAACATAAATTTTTTAAAATTATTGAAAACAACAACCAGCAAAGATTTTTTAATTAACAGTTACTTGTGCGAGTGTTTTTTTTTCGCAAATCTAAAAATCCTGAAAGTTCATAAAATGATCAAATTTGTTGTTGCCATTGTGTGTTGTTGTTTTTTTCTTTTCGATAGGAACCCTTGCGTTTTGTTGCAACAACAAAACATACAGTCCTGTGTGGACGAAAAAACAACAACAAAACACAGTCTTGTGCGGTCGCAAAAAACAACGACAAAATTTACGCATATGTTGTTGCTGGTGGTCGATCGCAATTCTTCAAAATTTCGCATGTACCGTTACTTGCGTGTGCGATTTTCATTTTCAATAATTAAATTTTGCTGTGGCACGTGAGATCAAGTGATTTTCAAATAATGGCACTTTGCGATGGCACGCGTGGGCGGCTATGGTCTAAAAGATATTCTTCAAAAACCGTTAAGGTTTCGAAAAAACTGGTTTTTGAAGGAAATCTTTGAATCGGTAAGTCATACGATAAAAAGTAACAGCATCAATTTTGTAAATTTAAAGCAGTCGCAGACAAGAAAATGAATTGAATTTGGCAATTCGCTTGAGTGCTAGCAAATTTATAGCAAGTGTTGTAAATTTAAAGCAGTCGCAGACAAGAAAATGAAGTCGAAAAATGTTTATGAAGTCGAAAAATGTTGTTGAAGTAGAAAAATGTTTATGAAGTCGAAAATTGTTCACGATGACGAGAAATGAGTATAGAGTCGAAAAATGTTGATGAAGTTGAAAAATGTAGGATAAGTGAAAAAATTGTGCTGATGTCGAAAAATGTTCATGAAGTAGAATAATATTGATGAAGCCGAAAAATGTTTAAGAAGTCGAAAAATTTTCACGATGTCGAAAAATGTTGATGATGTCGAAAAATGTTTATGAAGTCGAAAAATGTTCACGATGTCGAGAAATGAGAATAAAGTCGAAAAATGTTGATGAAATTGAAAAATTTAGGAAAAGTGGAAAAATTGTGCTGATGTCGAAAAATGTGGATGAAGTTGAAAAATGTTTATGAAGTTAAAAGATGCTGATGATGCCGAAAAATGTTGATGAAGTTTGAAAATGTTTATGAAGTCGAAATATGTTTCTTTTTTTTTTTTGACTAGGTGTGTTTATAGAAAAAAGCTTTAATGTAAAAGTTTAAAAAATCTCTCTGAAAAAAATATTTCCAAAAAACTTTTACATGAAAAGTTTGAAAAATGGTACTTTTTGCCCATTATTTTGCACTTATGGTTTGATTCACTACCTTTCAAAAATATTTCAGAAAATGAATTACTATAAAAAAGTATTTTGAAAGACAAAGAAGTAGACCATAAAGCATTTTTATGTAATTTTAGTACTAAAAACGTACCATATATATTACTTTTTGTAATATGCTTATAGATTAAATCAATACCTTTCCCATAATATGTATAACAAGCTGTGTCGGTCTCCATACCAAAAAAAAAAAGTTAAGCAAAATCGCCCCCAATTTGAATACTTACCTTGAGAAAATCAAGGAAACAAAAAAATATTTTCGTTGAACCACTCTAAAAACAGCAAAATTAGACTTTTTTCAGTAGCTTCGGTAATTATCGTTGTAAAGAAATGAATTTGGACTAAATGTTTTCTTCATAGCTTTTGGAACTCCAATGTCATATTCAGCTAGTGAGACCCAGTTTATCTGGTTCCTGGTTAGCGATTGAGTAAAAAACAGCTGATAGCACATTACTGCATATCGTGAATACCTCCTAATAGAAAAAAGTCAATATAATTTTATTTTCAAAAATCACTTATCGGGAAAATATATCGCTTGCCGATAAAAAATATTTTGTAAAACCTAATCTCATATTATTAGCTAACCAACAATGAAAATACATTGATGGTTGGAGCTTACTGTTCAGTGTTTTTGAGTAAAACAACAATTAAAACACAAAAAACAAGGCAAAAATACACATAAATAAAAAAGCAAAAAAATGTATCGGAAGGCTGGTTTGCGTTACTAGTTTCGGGACCCACCACAGGTCAAAATTGACTATAATAAGTCAATTCCTCATCAGACGCTTTGCCGACATTTTTTAGAATTCTGCAAGCATACTTTATTTAACTTTTAGCATAGATTAGACGAGAATCACAGCTACAAGAAAAACACAGCGCATGCAAAAATTCAAATTTCTTTGTTTTTCCCTTTATATGCATTGCCAAGCCGTTGTGAGTCATTGATATTATACTATTTTTGCATAGCGCTTCGTTTGCAAGGTTTTTTGCCGAGACAAAACGAAGTAGCAAGCGCATTCGTATGTGTATCAGTTGGCTCTCTGAGATTTTCTAAATTTTTTTGTTTTTGGAACAGATGATGATTTACATTATTAGCTAACCAACAATGAAAATACATTGATGGTTGGAGCTTACTGTTCAGTGTTTTTGAGTAAAACAACAATAAAAACACAAAAAACAAGGCAAAAATACACATAAATAAAAAAGCAAAAAAATGTATCGGAAGGCTGGTTTGCGTTACTAGTTTCGGGAAAAACAAAGAAATTTGAATTTTTGCATGCGCTGTGTTTTTCTTGTAGCTGTGATTCTCGTCTAATCTATGCTAAAAGTTAAATAAAGTATGCTTGCAGAATTCTAAAAAATGTCGGCAAAGCGTCTGATGAGGAATTGACTTATTATAGTCAATTTTGACCTGTGGTGGGTCCCGAAACTAGTAACGCAAACCAGCCTTCCGATACATTTTTTTGCTTTTTTATTTATGTGTATTTTTGCCTTGTTTTTTGTGTTTTTATTGTTGTTTTACTCAAAAACACTGAACAGTAAGCTCCAACCATCAATGTATTTTCATTGTTGGTTAGCTAATAATGTAAATCATCATCTGTTCCAAAAACAAAAAAAAATTTAATCTCATATTTCTTAATGGATTTTTCACTGAAAATTATTCTGTTAATTGAGGCGAATCGAATCGGGGTCGTGGGGAACCAATTCCCTATATTTTAATAATCCTTTACAACAGCTTATTGTTCAAGTTATTGTTTCGTGCGAAGTTTTGATTTTTTTTTTAAAGGAAACGATATTTAAAATATCGCTTGCCGATAAAAAATATTTTGTAAAACCTAATCTCATATTTCTTAATGGATTTTTCACTGAAAATTATTCTGTTAATAATATAATTTATTAATTTTTATTTCTTTTTGCTCAATTTTTTAGATGCCAAAAATTAATTAATTGCAAAAGTAAACGTGCAGGGGAAATCTGGTATATTGCCATATTTCACGGGCTTGACAACCCCGCACTACTCTAGTCAATACCCGGATGCGACAATTTGACCTGCTAATGTAGATGTATACCGGCCTTACATATTTGACCTATTATCAATGATTTACGCAAACAGCTATTGATAAAGATATTGGAAGATGTTTCTGCTGATTATCCTTGTAAGTGTTCTAATTTTTTTACTGATAACGCATTGCGACATTTTTCTTCATGAACGCAAATAACATTTACTTACTGAACATTTTGTCATTTTAGGAATACTACCTGCACTGAAATAAATGTATAACATATTTTGTACATTGAATGTCAACACTCATCAGATGCTAATAATTCCAAATGTTCTTGCTTCCGAACACTAAACAAAATACTTATATATCGGATAATTCTTAAACTCTCAACATCACTTATCAAATAGAACTGCTGCGAGTTCAAAGGTATGTTTCTATTTAAATTGCATGAATTGTGCATTTTGCTGAAATTTTGAAAAACCATATTATAAAAATATCTTCCATTTGATTTATTTACTTTTACCAGAAGAAAGAGAAATAATTGCCGAAAGTCAAACAGATGAAATAAAAGCTGAACAACTGAATATTGAAGGAAACAAACTGAAAACACCATATATCAAAAAGCTTTTCTTCATAACTTGGCGTTAATTTGATTAAACGATTTATATTCAGTTGTACAGCATTTTTCCTAATTATCGAAAACCACAAACTACAGCTGTCGCAGCTGTCCCATGAACGGATGTTGCTTCAATTTGTAAATACCTGGAAACGAGTAAGTAGTAGTTAGTTTTTGGATAATTTAGCCGATAAGATATAACGCCCAAAAACAAAAACAAACTATTGCCCAAATTATTTTCATTTAAATAACGTCCAAAATATTAACACTCACAATTTTTGAAGTGAAATATCCTAAACAATATCAAATAAAGCCACAAAAACAAATAATTCTTATGTTTTTCATATTAGAAATTTAAAATAACACCCAAAATGAAAACGAAATAAAGCCCAAATTGTTTCCAAAATGATTATCGCACAAATTTGTATGAAAATAATTTGAGAGTTCGCGACCTATGTTGGAATATTTCGTGTCGTATAACTTTTATGAATTGATTTTAATCACAATGTTATTTATACTACAAGCATTGGATTGTCGCGAGGATTTCATTGATACTTAAATAATTAAAATACGTCGTCTAATTAATAAGGAATTTAAGTTTAAAAAAATCGATAGAACTTTGTTGCTAAACCATAAGGTACTTGAAATTGAGAAACAAGGTTCTAACTGCCAGATAGAACTTTGTGTTTCTGTAAGATAGTAGGCAAATTAGATAAAATCATTTAATTTTGTTAAACAAGCCCTGATTTTAAGTTAACATGGCTCATTTTATTAGTAAATGGACTTACAAAAAACCAAAAGTTAAGATTTATTCAGTTTTTGAAAAAAGGTCGAAAAACTGTTTTTGAAAAATAGACATACTTTTATGCATCATTTAAAACGAGTATAACTTTTTAAAGAAAAATCACACAAGACCAGTTTGTAGCTCATTTTGAAGACATTTTTGATCATTTTTAAACATTTGGGGTAAGATATCTCGGAAACCATATGAGATATAGCGACTCTGATGCAGATTCGGATTCAGCGTTGGCAAGTTTATTAAAAATGACTATTTTTGATACGAATCCTTCAATTTTCCAAAACCGTTTTTCTACCTTTTTTCAAAAATTGCATAAATCTTAAGTGTTGTTTTTTTCTAAGTTCAATTACTAACAAAATGAGCTATGTTGGCTCGAAATCGGGGCTAGTTTAACAAAATTACACGATTTTATCTAATTTGCCTGCTCTCTTACGGAAGCAGTTAGAACTTTGTAAAATTAGTTTTAATTTGAATATGTGTAGATAAAACCTTGTGCATCTCAATTTCATTAATTACCTCAGAAACCATACGAGATAGAACTAGTAAAAGTGTTACCTTTGGCCTGGCCAAACATTAAATACCCTACACAGCAGTATTTTGAAAGTTTTTTGCCACACCCTCTTGTCCGAATTCACTCAGTTTTTTCTCAGAGTTTGAATTTATAGTTCTTAGTATTTGAGTGAAATTTAGTTGGATCATCTCTTAAAACTCTTTGAGTATGCATTTTGAAACTTTTTTTATATGGGAAGTGCCACGCCCACTTAAGAAATAACTTACAGTTTGTGAAAAAGACCCAAATTTGCATGCATTGGATTTGGATGTGCATTGTAAAGTGATATGAAAATTGTATAAAGTTGTAATAAAACTAAGGCAATATGCAAACCAAATTATATTTAAAAATTAAAAACACTCGCACTTGCTCAACTCGCCTCAAACAAATCAAGCAAGCGTTATTATTTTCGAAAAAATTAAAAAAAAAAAAAAAATTAATAACACTCGCACTTGCTCAACTCGCATCAAACAAATCAAGCAAGCGTTATTATTTTCGAAAAAATTCCTAAAAATTTAATTTTATAAAATAATTTGTTTCTGTGTTTCATAGGAATTGTTTCGTTTCTTGTTGCGCTCAACCAAAGCAAATCGAAGAAAAACCAATCGTTTGACCATTTTGCAAATTCAGACAAGAATTCATCTGCTGCTGGCTGCAGGAAAAGAACCGTCAACTCCACTTGCTGCCTCTTGCCGCATACATCCACCTCGGGACATAAATTTTGTAAGTAAGTAAGTAAATTAATTAAAAAATTTAATTTTATAAAATAATTTGTTTCTGTGTTTCATAGGAATTGTTTCGTTTCTTGTTGCGCTCAACCAAAGCAAATCGAAGAAAAACCAATCGTTTGACCATTTTGCAAATTCAGACAAGAATTCATCTGCTGCTGGCTGCAGGAAGAGAACCGTCAACTCCAGTTGCTGCCTCTTGCCGCATACTTCCACCTTAATCACCTAGCTCGGGACATAAATTTTGTCAAGTAAGAAAAAATTGTAATAAAACTTAGTCGAACTATAGCATACAAACGATTCACACACGAATTCATTTGCTGCTGGTTGCACTTCCTGAACTCGCTTGCTATTTTTGAAAAAGTTCCTGAATATTGAATTTTGTTTTTCGTACGAATTGTTTCTTGTTGCACTCTCGTCAAAGCCGACAACCAAAGCCAAAGCAAACAATCCAAATAATTTAAAAAAAAAATCGACACGTAAAGTTAAAGGTCAAACCGTTTGTGTGCAAATTTCCAGCTCCCCGTCGAACTATAGCATACAAACGATTCACACACGAATATTGAATTTTGTCACTCTTGTGTCGGCTGCTGTGTGTTATTTCCGCTGTAGGCCTGTTGTTGCTCACCCGTGTAATACGGATTTTTAAGATTTTGTGATCTACCGTGGTCTTCGTTAACCTTTTTGATTTCGTTCCGTGCTGCGAAACCTGCTGCGAATACGTATCGCTGGTGATAAGACTCTACCTCCTGGGCTAATGCCAAAGCGGAAGGTAGGCCACTAGGACGAGATGAAAACATAATGTCACAAAGTGGTTTTTTTAGACCTGTAGTGGAATTCCCAAATTCGTTACCGACATTTTTCGGTAGTTAACTTGCGAATAACAACGATTGTTGGTAATTGGTATTCCCAAACATAATTTTAACAACATTTGTAGCAAACGTTGGCAGTTAATTTCGGTCAATTGCTGTCAAGTTTGCCACAAGTTTTAGTGTTGGAAAATTTTCGTTAACTTGCGATTGCTGTATTCCCAAACATAATTTTAACAACTTTTGTAGCAAACTTTGACTGTTAATTTCGGTCAGTTGCTGTTAAGTTTGCTACAAGTTTTTTATCGTCGTTATCGTACCGAAAGCAACGTTAATGTATTTTTTAATTGAAGAATGCAATCAAAATAATTGTTTTTAAAAAAATAGAAGTCTATGCCTAAAAATTTAAATAAAATGACTTTAATAAGAAAACCCAATCCTTATTATTTTTTCATGGTTAAGCCGTGTTTTTGTGGTTCAAAAGAGCCTAGGTCAACGAAAGTAAAATTGGGGGTGCATGAGATGTAAATAGAGATCAACAAGACAGGATTTCATTTAAGAATGCCATTACAGCAGGTTGCATGAAGTGAAGACTTTTTTGGCTATGTTGAATACCATCAAGTTAATAAGTGAGAACCGTTTAAATTTTTGGATCTCCACGTACGTTTTTTTTTTATCTAAACATACCATTTCTTATGCTCAAAACTACACTGTCTGACTGCTTCTAAAAGGATCCATAAAAAGGAGTAGACGGGAAACATAAAGAAACTACACGTACACCACAGGATAAAAAAGTTTGCGTGTTTGTGTAGACAAATTTGAGTGATGCTGGTGATTTTGCTGTTGCATTATTATTTGTGGTAATGTTGTGCTAATTTCTGGCATTTAATGACGATGCTAATGATGATTGTGGCTCGTAGATGCAGACGCAGAAGTGATCGTTGAATTACTAGATGGCGATTGCACTATTACTTGACATCATATTACTGCTACTGGTAACTGCTTGCATTTGAGGCAACGTGTGTATTTGTTGCAGTTTTGATTTTTGATTGTGCTGCGTATTGGTTGTTGTAAATACATTTACCACTATTTAAAAATAAATATCAAAGTTTAGTTAGAAAAGATAAAGATAATTGTTTCATTAAAGTTTATGGATAAATTTTAAATACTGATAAGCAGGCATTGAAATAAGCTGTAATAATACCCTATTTCTGCAGTAATAACTTCAAATTTGCAGTAATAACTTCAGAATATTGTAAAATATTGTAATAATAATTTTCACCTTAATTCATATTACTTTGTTTTGTGTTAATCGTTGAAACTAAATACTCATTTTATTTAGCTTATAACCGTTGTTTTAGTTGTCTTACCTCACCAATTTGGGCTAAAATGTAGCAACCACAATAAGTACTCGGCAACTCTACTTTAAACATATTTTTATAAATGCATTCGAAGAAAATTTCGCTATAAATTTTCAATTTTAAATTGAACCGTTGCCATGATATCTGTTATTTAATATTAATATATAATATTCATCACTTGAATAAGGCATTAAAAAAATTTTGCTAAAAATTGCAATTAAAAACAAAAAAAAAATTCTGCAGTAATAAATTTTTCTTATTTCAACCCCTGCTGATAAGTAAATGCAGAATCATCATTTTTATAACTTAACTTACTGTTGCATTTATGGTGTCATAATTTCTAGCAAAATATTTATAATAATGTAAACAAACAGTTGCCCAAATTTGTGTGCTCCGACTCGACCAGCGGTATCAGTTACGTAAATGAGATGGTATAATCAGTTAAAGTTATTGTATTTAGGTCAACAAGTCCAATCTAATATGAGTATAGTTTACTCTAATTTAATAGGACTAATTTCCATCCAGTAGTCAACTAAAGCTTGCGATATAATTGTAAAAAAAGTGCAGTGTTGGTTAAACGATCCCATAACTCATTCCAAAGCATGTCCAATTCACCGACTACAATCAAACATTTGACAATTTGCACCTAAACAATATTGATAATTATGGTATTTGCAGCTTATGCCACTGCTTGCGGCAGAGTTCTTCTCTTTGCATGTTATGAATTTTATTTTGTTGCTTGAATTCGTCCATTAACAACAAATCCTCATTTTGGTGCCGACGTTTTTGCTGTATTTCTTTCTGCTCCAAAATTTCCCTTTCTTTCTTTTGTTTATTTTCAAGTTCTTCTTGGAGTGCTTTAAAATTTTGCAAATCAGATGAAGCCACAAGGTAATTGACTTTTGTGGTATGGATAATGTTTTCATGTCAAGGTAAATTTGGATATTCAGCATTTGCAACTTTTTGTTCGGCGTTTGTATCCCCTGTTTGATTGTCAAAAACAGTATTTGCAACTTTTGGATTGGTGTCAATATCCTCTGTTTGATCGTCATTATCAACATTATTTGCACTATGTAAAGAAGATGTTTGATCGTCATTATCAACATTATCAACATTATTTGCACTACGCAAAGAAGATGGAAGTTCAGCATTTGTTTCGAAATTAATATCCACAACATTATTCACAACAACATTACTTTGTGTGGGTGCAACATTTGTTTCATCCATAAATGGAATTTGCTGTGTCCCAGTTGGTGATGGACTTTTTTGGAAAAAATTATTAGATTTTGGCTTTGTATTTTTTTTTAAATACTTTTTATTTGTTTTTTCTTTGATCTTTTTGTTTGCTAACGATGGTAAGCCATTTATTCTGTTGTTGTCTCTTCTTTTTAAATTTTTGATAAATGATTGCAGTTTTTTTTTCTTTATATCAAAATTGTTGCAGTTTTTAAAAATATCCGTGAAAATTTGTTTATATAAATCAATTTTTACTTGGTTGCGATAAAAATCTGCATCGGTACTGTCCCATAGTGCTGCATATTTTCGTTGTTTTAAAAGTTGCACTATTTTGTCTTCATTTTGTCTAATGCATGCTCCTGTTATTGCCTCCTCTCCTGTGGGTACCAAAATAAAATTCATCACTAATGAGATTTGGCACATATATGTAAAATAGATCGGCTGCACTACTGCTTACGATTTTTATGAAATTTGGTATGGTCATAAAATGAACGGGACAGAAAGATATCAAATACTGTTTGCTGCACCGATGCAGATAACCTTAACCCTAAGGAAGAATATTAAACGTTTTTTGTGTCTTATCGACCAAGGAAACAAACTTCAGTTTTTCATTTTACGATTTCAAAATGCCATTACTCAGTCAATATTTGGAGTTTTCCAGTGATTGAGGTGTCATTTTCTTCAAAATTGTATTTTTTATTAGAAAATGAATAAAAGAAACGGTTTTTCTATTTTGTGCAGATAAGGTACCATTTCCACTGAACCTTCACATATGTAGAATCGATTGTTCATTTTTCTATATACATATACGTTAGGCCGGGTCAAATTTTTTAGCGGCAAAGAATATAGCAACAAAACAATACAACCAAGTGCTCACAAGAAAACCCAACCAAGACATTGGACAGTAAAAGGTACCTTTTACCGCTAATTTAATTTTTTCTATACGCCTTTCGCTTTTTTTTCTCATCTGAACAATTTGCCCCCAAGTGTATATTTTTGATCGCATCCTGAGTCGATATAGCTATTTCCGTCTCTTTGTCTGTCTATCCATCTGTGTAGCCCAGGAAAATAAGAGTATTTCTGCTAAAAAATTCCAAGTGAATTTTTTTCACCGGAATTATATTTATTTATGCATAGTTAATAATGTGTAAAAAGTCCATTTGCAAATATCTCGCTAACGCAAACTTTTGCAGAAAAATTTTTCTCCACAATTTTGTAACACAGAAAATTTCCTATGTAAAGATGTAAAAAATGTTTTCGTGTAGCTTATAGTTTAGGAGATAACCCAATTTAAAAAGTTGTGCACAGTTTTTACATGTAAATGCTACGTATAAGTTCATATTAAAATATCTTACTTTTAGAATTGCGAATACTCTTTAACGAGGAGTCGCACAAAAAAAATTAAAATACCGTTCAAAAAATAATTGGATTCTGTATACACCGTGTTAAATTTGTTTTGGAGCTACTCATGGTCTAAAACATAGCTGCCCGTCTAGAGTAAAATTATAAAAATTTGGCACTCGCATAAAAAGTCGTGGCCCCCATGTAAAATTAATAAAAAAGAAAACATAAATTTTTTAAAATTATTGAAAACAACAACCAGCAAAGATTTTTTAATTAACAGTTACTTGTGCGAGTGTTTTTTTTTCGCAAATCTAAAAATCCTGAAAGTTCATAAAATGATCAAATTTGTTGTTGCCATTGTGTGTTGTTTTTTTCTTTTCGATAGGAACCCTTGCGTTTTGTTGCAACAACAAAACATACAGTCCTGTGTGGACGAAAAAACAACAACAAAACACAGTCTTGTGCGGTCGCAAAAAACAACGACAAAATTTACGCATATGTTGTTGCTGGTGGTCGATCGCAATTCTTCAAAATTTCGCATGTACCGTTACTTGCGTGTGCGATTTTCATTTTCAAAAATTAAATTTTGCTGTGGCACGTGAGATCAAGTGATTTTCAAATAATGGCACTTTGCGATGGCATGCGTGGGCGGCTATGGTCTAAAACAGAGGTGTGCACACAAGTAACGTAAGGGAGCTAAAATATTTAATCGGCTGATTAAAAAAGCTAGCTCACGAAATTTGCAAAATGTAAGTCCCCAAGCATTCTTCGAAAAAAATGAAAGCATAAAAATTTCAAATTCGAGGGATGCAATGACAACAACAAATCAATGATAAAATAATAATTCCCGTTGCTCTACGATCGCAACGAAAAAGGCTTTAACTCACTTGACTTCAAGCTGCATGAAATTGTTGTTGCGGTCGCTCGCATTGAATTTTATTTTTTGAAGTTCGTAGAAAAGTAGCGTATGCAATTGTTGTTGCAAATTTTATTGTTGTTGTTTCCTGATATTCATTTTTTGGTTTGCTTCAAAACTAGAATTGGACTGACACTTGCGAACAAGTAGCGTGTTATATACGACAGAATATTTGTACTTTTTGTTGTTGTTGGCTTGTGTTTAGAAAAACTTAACATTTAAAAAAATCAAAAACTCAAGCTTTACGTTTATGACGTAAGGCTTCAAAATCAAGTTTATATGGGAGCAAGATGAAAAAATTTTTGCTCCAGGTGCACACCTCTGGTCTAAAAGATATTCTTCAAAAACCGTTAAGGTTTCGAAAAAACTGGTTTTTGAAGGAAATCTTTGAATCGGTAAGTCATACGATAAAAAGTAACGGCATCAATTTTGTAGAGAATCACAAGATCTACAAAAAATAAGCCATATGTGTACACATTAAAGTAACCGTTTAGAAGTTATTCAATAAAAACCGTTTTTTTTTGCTATTTAAAGGTTTTTCTTTGGATATCTTCTAAACGGTTACTTCAATGTGTACACATATGGCTTATTTTTTGTAGATCTTGTGATTTTCTACAAAATTTACGCTATTGCTTTTTATCGTATGACTTACCGATTCAAAGATTTCCTTCAAAAACCAGTTTTTTCGGAACCTTAACGGTTTTTGAAGAATACCTCTTGCACCATGAGTCGCTCCAAAAAAAATTTAATACAGTGTATACAGAATCCAATTATCTTTTGAACGGTTTTTAATTTGTTTTGTACGACTCCTCGTTAAAGAGTATTCGCAATTCTAAAAGTAAGATATTTTAATATGAACTTATGCGTAGCATTTACATGTAAAAACTGTGCACAACGAAAACATTTTTTACATCTTTAAATAGGAAATTTCCTGCGTTACAAAATTGTGGAGGAAAATTTTTCTGTAAGAGTTTGCGTTACCGAGATATTTGCAAAAAACTGATTTTAGTGACCTTTGAGCCTGAATAACTTTTTATGCGCACAATGGAATTCAATGGACTTTTTTCTCTTTATTCATCATGCTTTAATAAAGAAAACTCCGGTGAAAAAAATTCACTTGGAATTATTTCGCACAGCAGCTCTTTTTACGACTAATTTTCCTGAGCTACGTGGAAATCATTAAAATTTTATTTTGTAAGCAAGGTATCTGAATGAAATAACGTACACTGGCTTCATCGCAAAAGTTAGCTCGTGAAAATTTGAAAATTCGGTCAATACCGCCTACCGCTAATACAAAGTAAGAAACGTAAAACTTAATTTTACGAGCATTATTAACGATAACGCAACCAAATACTAGGGATAGTAGGTGCTAGCTCTGAGCAAAAATTAGGTGAATTCGTACGAGAGGGCGTGGCACCTCCTATGCAAGCCAAAGTTTCAAAATGCTCTACTAAAAGTGTTTTTTGAGATAGTCCAGCCAAATTTCACCCAAAGGCTAAGCATAGTAAACGGAAGCTCTGATCAGAAACTTTGTTAATTCCGCAAGCAGTGCTCGAAAAAGTGACCCAAAAAAAAAAATTGCACGTCCAGAATGCGCTTTATCAAGAACAACCGCGGTGCCCATATTTCCGAAATCATTTTCAAATGTTAATGGCATCTATTGATCTTTCGAATAAAAAAAAAAAAACTTTTGATTACAATTTAAGGTTTTGTGTTATTTTTTACAATTTCAGGTTCTATCGGGCTTAAAAAAACACCCTTTACTAGCTCTTCAATAGAAATTTCTTAATAAAAGAAATATGTTTCAAAAAATATTAGTTAAATATAAGTTTATTTTCTGCTTTTGCAAATGAATGACATCGCCCTACAGATAAAATCTTGGCTACGCTCTTGAGGAAAGATATGTTGCGGGAAAATATGTAGGGAAAATTTGGTTGGATTTCCAAGTTTACGTATCCTTTATTTTATTGTGATTCCAAACATAGAATTAGAAATAAATTGTGAATGCTTTGAGCTTCTTAACTTTCTGACATTATTTCAAACATTACTAGACTTTCATTTAAATTATTCCAAAACTAAATTTATTACGGCAGTTTCTGTTAATCTTGATTTTTCAAGAACATGAAACTTACTATATAATCAGATTCATTGACTTTGAACTTTTGTTAACAATTTGACATAAATAAAACTATTTTTTCTTGATAATTCATTAAATAAAAACAAAATTAATTATAATAAGGGCACGATTTGCGTAAAGAAAGAAACTTATTTCTGAAAATTCTTCATTGAATCGTAAAAGAAAACAAAAAAAAATAAAAATTAAAAATCATTAAAATATGCAATTAACATAGAAAAATGTAGAAACATTTATGGTTTGACGATTTGATAAGCAAAACAAATACGTTCTTATCTTGGAAGCAAACTTTGAGAGGATGCTATATATACCGAAAATTTGACCACATAAAGTTAATTTGAAACAAATACACCACAAATAAAGTTCATTTATGAAAATGGCAAAGTTTTTGGTAAAGCACAAAATTTATGAAAAGAATAAATATTTTATATCACGATTATAATTATTGTCTTTTTTAGATAATTTTCTTAGCACTATTCGCTCTCACTATGGCTATGCCATATGGTGGTGGTAATCTAGGACATGATGGACACGGACAACAGGGCTATGGGCTTGGTCATGGACCCGTTGTTGATACTCACGGAGGTTTTGGACATCATGACTCACATCCTGGCGGTATTGGTAGTGGTGGACACGGACAACAGGGCTATGGCCCTGCTCATGGACCCATTTTTGATACTCACGGAGGTTTTGGACATCATGATGCACATCATGGTGGTATAGGCAGTAGTGGACACGGACAACAGGTCTATGGCCCTGGTCATGGACCCATTATTGATACTCACGGAGGTTTTGGACATCATGATGCACATCATGGTGGTATAGGCAGTAGTGGACACGGACAACAGGGCTATGGCCCTGGTCATGGACACGGACAACATGGTGGTTTTGGTAGTGTTGGACACGGGCAACAGGGTTATGGCCTTGGCCATCATGGTGAAATTGGCGGTGAAAATCATGTCCCTCATGGTGGTTTTGGTGGCGGGCATATTGGAGGATACTAAAATGTGTCATAACTTAAGCAAATAAACTTAATTAATAAATAATTTAAAACTTTTGAAATACGAAACACATAGTTTTACAAAATATATAATATAATAAGTACCTAGAGACCGATCCATGCTCGGTATACAATATAATCTACATAATCATTTCGAATCTATGCTTTTTACTAACAACTTTTATATGTGGTGCAAGTTGTGGCGGCTAAAAATTTTCAAAAACGTGAATTGGATTGAAAAATTAAAAATTTTTGTATCAAAATTTTTTAACACATTATTTTAACTTAATGTTGTCAATTGTTGTTGACAAATGTTGTCAATTCCACATTATTTAGTAAGCTTTTCGTGAAAACAGAGCTCAATTTTATTCATTTCTGACAAGATGACAGCAAATTCATATTATGACATTACTTTTGTCTTTAAATGAAGTTGCACGACTATGTTTCATACTTTTTATCGAATAGTAGGATATTTCATATTGAATAAATACATAATGAATCATCCTACTTTTTGTAAGATTCATTGAAATGTCCTAGTTTTCGTCTAAAAATGGTATATGTATATCCTACTTTTGCCATAAAATTTGAAACCATAAGACATAAAACGAGGAAAAATTCAGCTTTTTGTTATATATAATGAAACACCCTAGTTTTTCTTCAAAACAGTGTGAAATGTCCTACTTTTCGCCGCAAGAACCAAAAGAAAGCAGAGTGTTATGTAAGGATTCCTTAAAGTTGCCAAATCAAAAACTAAAATTTGAAAAAAATTTTGTTACGCAGCACAGTGGATGGGTTCGTATTGAAGAGCGGTCATAAATATGTATGTAGTATTAATAAAGAGTGTGTCGAAAAAAAAACTTATACACACTTTTTCAGCCATAACTTATCCTGTGTCCAATGAATAATTTTTTTTTTTGAATCACGTTAGCTTTTAAAAATATATAAGATATTATATTAATTCAAATTATTCATTTTCAATTGTTATTTCTTTCAAAATGGATAGCGAAATAAAAGTATGTGAAAAAATAATTAAAACTTTTCAAAAAAATCCATTGGGAACTTTCAAAAAAATAGCAACAGATGTCAAGGTTCATTGTCACACTGTTTCAAAAGCCATTAAACAGTATAAAGAAAACTTAAACATTGCACGAAAACCTGGATCAGGAAGAAAAAAAGGTCCAACAAATATTGGTATGGCAAAAGATGTCGAACAACTCCTTCGAAGAGCTCCGAACACTTCTGTCAGAAAAGCAGCTCATGTAAGTATTTAGTTAAATGCTCCGATTCTTTTGTACTCGGAACCAAAGCTAATGCTGGGCTGAAGTCGTATAAAGTTCAAAAAGTTCCAGATCGCAATGCGGTAAAGAATTTTATGTGGCTGATGGACGAGGTAATATTTAGGAACAATACTGGACAAAAAAGCAAACAAAATTCCCTAGGAAGTTTCTTGTGTGGCAAGCCATATGTAGTTGTGGCAAAAGAAGCCAAGCATTTGTGACATCAGGAACGATAAATATAGAAATGTATATTAAGGAGTGTCTTCAAAAACGCCTTTTGCCTTTCCTAAAACAGCACAGAGTGCTTAGATATTTCTGGCCCGATTTAGCATCATGCCACTATGGAAAAAAGGCCCTTGAGTGGTATGCAAATAATAATGTAAATTTTGTACCACGGGAGGCAAATCCACCCAGCTGCCCAGAGCTCTGGCCTGTGGAGAGATATTGGGCGCTCGTAAAAAGGGAATTGAGGAATACAGGAAAATTATCCCAACTTTAGTTATCTAACTTTAAGCGTAAATTGACCTCCAAAAAGGTAACGGAAACAACTATAAAATCGTAAATGATAGGATTCCCGGAAAATGTGGATAGATTTATAAATTCCGATTAATATTCCAATATTTTAATGCTTAATAAATTTCTATAATATACTCGTATTAATAAATTCACATACATACTTTTGAACGGTTTAACTTTAATCGTGTATAAGTTTTTTCGATTTGCCTACGCCAAAAAAAGGAGCTACGCCGCTACTTTCTACATCACGATAATGCGCCAGCGCACACTGCTGAAAAATCGACCGATTTTATTGCGCTTTCAGGCGTCGAAGAAATTCATCCAGCACTTTATTCCCCAGATTTAGCGCCTTGAGACTTCTGGTTGTTTCCAAAAATAAAAAAAAATTTGAGAGGGAAAGTCTTCAAAAGTTATGAGGAGATAATAAATGCGGTTAATGATGAAATTGTAAACATGCAAAAAGTCGATTTTGAAGACTGTTTTTCAAGATGGATTTATCGACTTCAAAAATGTATCAAAATAAATGGCGATTACGTTGAAAAAATACAAACAGATGAAGAATAAAGTTATAAATTTTAAAAATTTTGTACCTTGTTTTTTTCAACTCTACTAAGCGAACTTTTGTTAGGCCCCTCGAATACAAATTTTATACCTCTTCATCATATGCGTCAGTAGCGCAGGAGGATATGTATCTGTCTATCACTCGGAAGGGCCAGGGTTCGTACCCTAGTGCGGTCAGTTCATTTTTTTATTTTTTTTTTTTTTTGTTTGAACTTTACTGTAAGGTAAATATCACAACAATTTTGTCAAAAAAATTACTAGCAAGCATACATTCTGAATTGACTAAAACTATAAGGTGCAATTTACTTCGGTGTGGAGTTGTCACTATTCTGACTTGAAATTCTGGTAAAATGTATGAGAAATAAAGTAGCAAGTACTATTTTTTTCCCCGTGTAGGCTTCATACAATTTAACTAGAGCGTTTTTTTCAGCAGTTGCTAATATAAAAAGTTCCATACAGCAATTTGGCCATTCATACGTGATTTTAAAGACACTGTACAGCGCACACTGGGGACTCCATGTTCAAAACCACCCACAAATCGGAATTTTTATCAAAATATAAAAATTCTTAAAGTGGGATATTCGTTTTGTCATACTGAAGACTGGCACGAAGCTTAATTTCCTAAATATGACTCAAGATGGGATTCGGACGCTAAATGGGAGTTTTTGGCTTTTGAACGCCCGCGGAAGGCAAAAATCTTTTTTTACTCAAGAGGAAAGCATCTTACGAAAAAATGCTTAGAATCATCATCGTGTGATTTTTTTGGAATTTTTTCAAACTTTTTTTTATAATAATTTTTGAAAAACTTTAAAAAAAAAGAAAAAAAAATTATTCAAAAAAAAAGTTTCCAAAAAAATCACACGAATTGCTAAGATGATTCTACGCATTTTTTGCGTAGTACACTTTTTCCGTCAGATGCTTTCCTCTTGAGTAAAAAAAGATTTTTAATGGTATCTCTATCTTTTGAACATTGAGTTACATTTTTCAAGGTCACTCGGCAAATTGATAAGGTCACATTTAGGAAATTAAACTTCGTACCGTTCTTCAGTATGACAAAACGAATATCTCACTTTAAGAATTTTTATATTTCGATGAAAATTGCGATGTCTGGGTGGTTTTGAACCAAATCACTTCTGTAGCCCTAGTGTGCAGCGGTTCAAAATTCCCTTTAGCTGGTCGTAGGAAGTGGTTTCCTCAATTTGGTTCTAAATTCCTGATCAACAACCTTTAAAAACCTTTGTTACGGACTTTTATAATTTTTGCAGCTTTTCGGAATTTCGAACCACTGTGCAGTGTCTTGAAAATCATGTTTAATTTTTTTTGTACTTATTTTCTAATATGTATACTGGTACAATCATTTGGGACATAGCTGCCCGTCTAGAGTAAAATTATAAAAATTTGGCACTCGCATAAAAAGTCGTGGCCCCCATGTAAAATTAATAAAAAAGAAAACATAAATTTTTTAAAATTATTGAAAACAACAACCAGCAAAGATTTTTTAATTAACAGTTACTTGTGCGAGTGTTTTTTTTTTCGCAAATCTAAAAATCCTGAAAGTTCATAAAATGATCAAATTTGTTGTTGCCATTGTGTGTTGTTGTTTTTTTCTTTTCGATAGGAACCCTTGCGTTTTGTTGCAACAACAAAACATACAGTCCTGTGTGGACGAAAAAACAACAACAAAACACAGTCTTGTGCGGTCGCAAAAAACAACGACAAAATTTACGCATATGTTGTTGCTGGTGGTCGATCGCAATTCTTCAAAATTTCGCATATACCGTTACTTGCGTGTGCGATTTTCATTTTCAAAAATTAAATTTTGCTGTGGCACGTGAGATCAAGTGATTTTCAAATAATGGCACTTTGCGATGGCACGCGTGGGCGGCTATGATTTGGGAGAATAAAATGATGTTACCTGGAAAGTTTTGCGGAATTTTTGCATTTGAGTTATTTTGTAGATATGGTATATTGCCATATTTCACGGGCTTGACAACCCCGCACTACTCTAGTCAATACCCGGATGCGACAATTTGACCTGCTAATGTAGATGTATACCGGCCTTACATATTTGACCTATTATCAATGATTTACGCAAACAGCTATTGATAAAGATATTGGAAGATGTTTCTGCTGATTATCCTTGTAAGTGTTCTAATTTTTTTACTGATAACGCATTGCGACATTTTTCTTCATGAACGCAAATAACATTTACTTACTGAACATTTTGTCATTTTAGGAATACTACCTGCACTGAAATAAATGTATAACATATTTTGTACATTGAATGTCAACACTCATCAGATGCTAATAATTCCAAATGTTCTTGCTTCCGAACACTAAACAAAATACTTATATATCGGATAATTCTTAAACTCTCAACATCACTTATCAAATAGAACTGCCGCGAGTTCAAAGGTATGTTTCTATTTAAATTGCATGAATTGTGCATTTTGCTGAAATTTTGAAAAACCATATTATAAAAATATCTTCCATTTGATTTATTTACTTTTACCAGAAGAAAGAGAAATAATTGCCGAAAGTCAAACAGATGAAATAAAAGCGGAACAACTGAATATTGAAGGAAACAAACTGAAAACACCATATATCAAAAAGCTTTTCTTCATAACTTGGCGTTAATTTGATTAAACGATTTATATTCAGTTGTACAGCATTTTTCCTAATTATCGAAAACCACAAACTACAGCTGTCGCAGCTGTCCCATGAACGGATGTTGCTTCAATTTGTAAATACCTGGAAACGAGTAAGTAGTAGTTAGTTTTTGGATAATTTAGCCGATAAGATATAACGCCCAAAAACAAAAACAAACTATTGCCCAAATTATTTTCATTTAAATAACGTCCAAAATATTAACACTCACAATTTTTGAAGTGAAATATCCTAAACAATATCAAATAAAGCCACAAAAACAAATAATTCTTATGTTTTTCATATTAGAAATTTAAAATAACACCCAAAATGAAAACGAAATAAAGCCCAAATTGTTTCCAAAATGATTATCGCACAAATTTGTATGAAAATAATTTGAGAGTTCGCGACCTATGTTGGAATATTTCGTGTCGTATAACTTTTATGAATTGATTTTAATCACAATGTTATTTATATTACAAGCATTGGATTGTCGCGAGGATTTCATTGATACTTAAATAATTAAAATACGTTGTCTAATTAATAAGGAATTTAAGTTTAAAAAAATCGATAGAACTTTGTTGCTAAACCATAAGGTGCTTGAAATTGAGAAACAAGGTTCTAACTGCCAGATAGAACTTTGTGTTTCTGTAAGATAGTAGGCAAATTAGATAAAATCATTTAATTTTGTTAAACAAGCCCTGATTTTAAGTTAACATGGCTCATTTTATTAGTAAATGGACTTACAAAAAACCAAAAGTTAAGATTTATTCAGTTTTTGAAAAAAGGTCGAAAAACTGTTTTGAAAAATAGACATACTTTTATGCATCATTTAAAACGAGTATAACTTTTTAAAGAAAAATCACACAAGACCAGTTTGTAGCTCATTTTGAAGACATTTTTGATCATTTTTAAACATTTGGGGTAAGATATCTCGGAAACCATATAAGATATAGCGACTCTGATGCAGATTCGGATTCAGCGTTGGCAAGTTTATTAAAAATGACTATTTTTGATACGAATTCTTCAATTTTCCAAAACCGTTTTTCTACCTTTTTTCAAAAATTGCTTAAATCTTAAGTGTTGTTTTTTTCTAAGTTCAATTACTAACAAAATGAGCTATGTTGGCTCGAAATCGGGGCTAGTTTAGCAAAATTACACGATTTTATCTAATTTGCCTGCTCTCTTACGGAAGCAGTTAGAACTTTGTGAAATTAGTTTTAATTTGAATATGTGTAGATAGAACCTTGTGCATCTCAATTTCATTAATTACCTCAGAAACCATACGAGATAGAACTAGTAAAAGTGTTACCTTTGGCCTGGCCAAACATTAAATACCCTACACAGCAGTATTTTGAAAGTTTTTTGCCACACCCTCTTGTCCGAATTCACTCAGTTTTTTCTCAGAGTTTGAATTTATAGTTCTTAGTATTTGAGTGAAATTTAGTTGGATCATCTCTTAAAACTCTTTGAGTATGCATTTTGAAACTTTTTTTATATGGGAAGTGCCACGCCCACTTAAGAAATAACTTACAGTTTGTGAAAAAGCCCCAAATTTGCATGCATTGGATTTGGATGTGCATTGTAAAGTGATATGAAAATTGTATAAAGTTGTAATAAAACTAAGGCAATATGCAAACCAAATTATATTTAAAAATTAAAAACACTCGCACTTGCTCAACTCGCCTCAAACAAATCAAGCAAGCGTTATTATTTTCGAAAAAATTAAAAAAAAAAAAAAAATAATAACACTCGCACTTGCTCAACTCGCATCAAACAAATCAAGCAAGCGTTATTATTTTCGAAAAAATTCCTAAAAATTTAATTTTATAAAATAATTTGTTTCTGTGTTTCATAGGAATTGTTTCGTTTCTTGCGCTCAACCAAAGCAAATCGAAGAAAAACCAATCGTTTGACCATTTTGCAAATTCAGACAAGAATTCATCTGCTGCTGGCTGCAGGAAAAGAACCGTCAACTCTTGCCGCATACTTCCACCTCGGGACATAAATTTTGTAAGTAAGTAAGTAAATTAATTAAAAAATTTAATTTTATAAAATAATTTGTTTCTGTGTTTCATAGGAATTGTTTCGTTTCTTGTTGCGCTCAACCAAAGCAAATCGAAGAAAAACCAATCGTTTGACCATTTTGCAAATTCAGACAAGAATTCATCTGCTGCTGGCTGCAGGAAAAGAACCGTCAACTCCAGTTGCTGCCTCTTGCCGCATACTTCCACCTTAATCACCTAGCTCGGGACATAAATTTTGTCAAGTAAGAAAAAATTGTAATAAAACTTAGTCGAACTATAGCATACAAACGATTCACACACGAATTCATTTGCTGCTGGTTGCACTTCCTGAACTCGCTTGCTATTTTTGAAAAAGTTCCTGAATATTAAATTTTGTTTTTCGTACGAATTAATTCTTGTTGCACTCTCGTCAAAGCCGACAACCAAAGCCAAAGCAAACAATCCAAATAATTAAAAAAAAAATCGATACGTAAAGTAAAAGGTCAAACCGTTTGTGTGCAAATTTCCAGCTCCCAACGTCATCGCAAGGGATCGGGACATATGGACACGTTTCATATTGGCACTATGCTTCTCCTAGGAGTAAAAGGAGAATACATGGCTCTTTCAAAATTGCGTGACAATTTTACACGCTCCCACAATTTGCTTGGCATATGTGACGATTCGCAGTCTCATGAAGAGATATATGATTCCTTTTTCCTCGCGTATTGCATCATATTGACCAGTTAAATTGTACTCATGTCGTGTATCTTTTTTTCACGAACAAAACGTTTTATTGATGATATTCCAAACAATATCGTCGTGCTGCATTTTGTATTATTTATTTTATTTTTCTTTGAAATTTTGTAGTTTTATTTATTTTTGCTTAGAATTTATTTGTCAAATGGTTGTGTTGTCATATTTTTGATGTAGTTTGACAACAATTTTCGTTAACATTTCCAACAATTTTCCAATGCTAAATTTTGTGAATTTTGTTGTTAACTATGATTTTGGGAATAGCACTTTCGTTATCGCAAGCTACAAACGTTGTTAGTTTGCTATACCGATTATCGTACGTTAAAATTTTGGGAGTTCCACTGCTGATATGAAGACCCTAAGTGCGTCTGCCCTATACTTTTCAAAGATAGTACATGTCACCGTTTTGTCGTATGACATTACTGTTTAATTTGTTAATAATATCAGCTTCTTTTCTACTTCATCAAAATATTGAAGAACCGTTTGGTTGCCTTGTCTCTAAGTCGAAAGTTCTTGTTCGATCAAAAATATGGGACGTTTGTCCGCATACGTGAGATCCAGTTGTGTGATTATCGCATAGAAATTTGTGACGATATCAAAAGATGCCAACACGACGTCAGCAGAGCTTCTAACTTTATTGCGGATTATGTACCAGAGTTCTTCTCTTTGCATGTTATGAATTTTATTTTGTTGCTTGAATTCGTCCATTAACAACAAATCCTCATTTTGGTGCCGACGTTTTTGCTGTATTTCTTTCTGCTCCAAAATTTCCCTTTCTTTCTTTTGTTTATTTTCAAGTTCTTCTTGGAGTGCTTTAAAATTTTGCAAATCAGATGAAGCCACAAGGTAATTGACTTTTGTGGTATGGATAATGTTTTCATGTCAAGGTAAATTTGGATATTCAGCATTTCCAACTTTTTGTTCGGCGTTTGTATCCCCTGTTTGATTATCAAAAACAGTATTTGCAACTTTTGGATTGGTGTCAATATCCTCTGTTTGATCGTCATTATCAACATTATCAACATTATTTGCACTATGTAAAGAAGATGTTTGATCGTCATTATCAGCATTTGTTTCGAAATTAATATTCACTGTTGGAGCCTCAACATTATTATCAACATTATTTGCACTATGCAAAGAACATGGAAGTTCAGCATTTGTTTCGAAATTAATATCCACAACATTATTCACAACAACATTACTTTGTGTGGGTGCAACATTTGTTTCATCCATAAATTGAATTTGCTGTGTCCCAGTTGGTGATGGACTTTTTTGGAAAAAATTATTAGATTTTGGCTTTGTATTTTTTTTTAAATACTTTTTATTTGTTTTTTCTTTGATCTTTTTGTTTGCTAACGATGGTAAGCCATTTATTCTGTTGTTGTCTCTTCTTTTTAAATTTTTGATAAATGATTGCAGTTTTTTTTTTCTTTATATCAAAATTGTTGCAGTTTTTAAAAATATCCGTGAAAATTTGTTTATATAAATCAATTTTTACTTGATTGCGATAAAAATCTGCATCGGTACTGTCCCATAGTGCTGCATATTTTCGTTGTTTTAAAAGTTGCACTATTTTGTCTTCATTTTGTCTAATGCATGCTCCTGTTATTGCCTCCTCGCCTGTGGGTACCAAAATAAAATTCATCACTAATGAGATTTGGCACATGTATGTAAAATAGATCGGCTGCACTACTGCTTACGATTTTTATGAAATTTGGTATGGTCATAAAATGAACGGGACAGAAAGATATCAAATACTGTTTGCTGCACCGATGCAGATAACCTTAACCCTAAGGAAGAATATTAAACGTTTTTTGTGTCTTATCGACCAAGGAAACAAACTTCAGTTTTTCATTTTACGATTTCAAAATGCCATTACTCAGTCAATATTTGGAGTTTTCCAGTGATTGAGGTGTCATTTTCTTCAAAATTGTATTTTTTATTAGAAAATGAATAAAAGAAACGGTTTTTCTATTTTGTGCAGATAAGGTACCATTTCCACTGAACCTTCACATATGTAGAATCGATTGTTCATTTTT
The DNA here is from genome assembly GCA_951812925.1 of Calliopum simillimum. Lineage (NCBI taxonomy): Eukaryota > Metazoa > Arthropoda > Insecta > Diptera > Lauxaniidae > Calliopum > Calliopum simillimum. The sequence continues at coordinate 105,066,039 of OX638370.1, forward strand.
CTATATACATATACGTTAGGCCGGGTCAAATTTTTTAGCGGCAAAGAATATAGCAACAAAACAATACAACCAAGTGCTCACAAGAAAACCCAACCAAGACATTGGACAGTAAAAGGTAGCACAGGTACCTTTGTACGTCGTCCATCGAATTGTTGAGTAAACAAAATCTATAAAAATAGAGGTTTAAAATTGAATTTCCTTTTGTATGGAAAATTTTTGAAAGTGTGAAACGCAGACATTTTTTATACAAAACAGGACGTTAAAATAAGCAAGATATCCCAATGGGATGACTTTTTTTTTTTTTGAAAATAATAGACACAAATCTCTTAAGTAAAACGTCATGATTTGGAAAATAAAATGTTCATGTGCCTGAAAGTACGAAGTATGTACCTACATATCGTCGGCTGAGTATTATTTTGCCGTAAACGCCACTTCGTTGAAAAAGCAAAAGCAGATAACTTGTGCTCGTCTCTACACAAGTCATGTGCTTTTGCTTTTTGAACGAAGTGGCGTTTACGGCAAAATAATACTCAGCCGACGATATGTGTCGGTGCTGATTCTGAATTAAAGCCGCTTCAGACTATCTGAGAAGTCATACAGAAACTCTTATGAGTTGTCAAATATGGCAACTCTGATAGTGTGAATATAAATTTATTACACAAATGATTTATCAGAAAAAACTCATATGAGTTTTTTTGGCATTAGATTTGAATCTATTTGAAAAGAGAAGTCATATGAGTTTTAAATTTTTTTAATGTTGTTTGATAAATACAAAATTAAAACAATTTAAAAAACATAAATGAAAAACAATAAAAATGTGACAGTCAGAAAAAAAATCAGACTGAAAAACATAAAGAAACGCATATGACTTCTCAGATAGTCTGAAGTGCCTTTTACTCTACAGCATAGCCGCCCACGCGTGCCATCGCAAAGTGCCATTATTTGAAAATCACTTGATCTCACGTGCCACAGCAAAATTTAATTTTTGAAAATGAAAATCGCACACGCAAGTAACGGTATATGCGAAATTTTGAAGAATTGCGATCGACCACCAGCAACAACATATGCGTAAATTTTGTTGTTGTTTTTTGCGACCGCACAAGACTGTGTTTTGTTGTTGTTTTTTCGTCCACACAGGACTGTATGTTTTGTTGTTGCAACAAAACGCAAGGGTTCCTATCGAAAAGAAAAAAACAACAACACACAATGGCAACAACAAATTTGATCATTTTATGAACTTTCAGGATTTTTAGATTTGCGAAAAAAAAACACTCGCACAAGTAACTGTTAATTTAAAAATCTTTGCTGGTTGTTGTTTTCAATAATTTTAAAAAATTTATGTTTTCTTTTTTATTAATTTTACATGGGGGCCACGACTTTTTATGCGAGTGCCAAATTTTTATAATTTTACTCTAGACGGGCAGCTATGCTCTACAGCAAATAGTTCTATAGATATCATAACCTAGAAGCGATAAAAAACACCGTTTTTTTAAGCTATATAACAAGACAAAGTAACTTTCAGCAATAAAACAAGATATTTTATTTGTTTGTTTTATTTTTGCCGTCAAAACCTAATTTAACTATACAAATAATACCTAAAAAGTTAAAAAAAAAGTGAAAAAAACATATTTTTGTTGTTTCAGTTTACGATATTTCGAAGGAAATGGAAAAAAACATGTTTAAAAAGTTAATGGAAAAAATACTTTCTTAATAAATGTTTCAAAATACTTACTTAATATCTCGTCATTATTTCCTCCGCTCAGCGGTTCCACAATATTTGCATTTTCCGCCATTTGTGTGGTAAAGTGTAGCAAACTTAAGGAAAGTAAAATTGCATTAAAATAGGAGATTCCAAATTGTAATTTAATAATACACCAGCAATACATTTGCAAACATTTTATTACACAGTGCAACATTTTTCAAGTCATTGACGGTGAACTAAAATCCGTTATAAGGCGTCGAAAGTACTCGCCGAAACAAGTAATTCTGGGTCATATAAGGATTTTATTGCCAAATCCGTTTTTTGCCTCAAATTGGATCTTGAGCGATTTTTCAATTTTTTCATATGGCTATATCTCGGTAACAAGCCGAAAATATTGTTTTGATGACTTCAGCTATTGAATAGAAGAAAAAAAATGCCGAACAAACTTAACCGAAAAAAATTCATCTAGTGCCCTAAAATCGCAAAAATTACCATTTTATTACCATTTTCTTAGTATTTTTCAACTTTTTTGATAAATAACTCGACATCGAACCACAAATCGCCGGTGCTTACGAAGAAAATTTTCCAACCGAAAGTTGCGGCGAAGAAAATTTTTTTTTTTGAAATTGCGGCGAAAAAAATCTTTTTTGTAATATGCGGCGAAGAAAATCACTTTTTACAAAATGCGGAGAAGAAAATCACTTTTTACAAAATGCGGAGAAGAAAAGAACTTATTACAAAATGCGGCGAAGAAACTCACTTTTTACAAAATGCGGCAAGGAAAATCTGAAATTATATGAGGCTATGAGCGCAACAGTGGCCTAACCTTTACTTCGTTGATAAAACAAAAGCACATAACCTGAATCGATACAAGCACAAGTTATTTGATTTTAATTTTTTAACGAAGTGAGGGTTAGGCCACTATTGCGCTCATAGCCTCATATATATAAATAATTTTTATGAAATTATTTTGAAAAAATAGTTTTTTTCAGAGAAATTTTTCCTTTTCCTTTTTTCGAAAAAATTTGCATTACTAATAGAGTTATTTTTTACGCTGCATTTTTAAAAAAGAGATTTTTTTCGCCGTATTTTGTAAAAAGTGATTTCGTTCGCCGCATTTTGTAATAAGTTATTTTCTTCTCAGCATTTTGTAATAAGTTATTTTCTTCTCCGCATTTTGTAAAAAGTGATTTTCTTGTCGGCGTTTTAGGAAAGACACGCGTCCCGGAAGACGAGATAAAGAAAAGAGTTCGTGATTTGCTTAGTTCCTACGAAAATATCAATGACGTTGAAAATACGTTTTTTACATTATCACCTTGACACCTTTTTGCGCCAATTGCCCCAAGAATCAGACGAACAAGGTGAACGCTTCCACCAAGTTACCATGCCATTCGAAAAGCGATTCAAGGGAAAAAAATTGGATGCATTGCTTGCCGAAATATGTTGGTGGACAAGCAAAATAAGTGAATATAAAGATGAAGACGCCGAAAACACCGAATACACCGAAGACGCCGCTGATATAGATATGGCAACGATGTCTTCTGATTCAGATGATGATTTCGAACCTTCCACGAATTTCAGAACCACAACCGACAACTTCAACTGATTTCTAAGATTAATATATTTTTATCTCTTTTTCATATTACTTTTTAGTTCTTTTTCGTAATGTTTTTACCTCTTTTTCATGCAAAAATGAATTGAAAAATATTCTTTTCTTTTGAAATAAAGCGAAAAAGAAAAAAAAGAGCTTATTTGTGGTTCGATGTCGAGTTATTTATCAAAAAAGTTGAAAAATACTAAGGAAATGGTAATAAAATGGTAATTTTTGCGATTTTAGGGCACTAGATGAATTTTTTTCGGTTAAGTTTGTTCGGCATTTTTTTTCTTCTATTCAATAGCTAAAATTTGAAAAAAATTTTGTTACGCAGCACAGTGGATGGGTTCGTATTGAAGAGCGGTCATAAATATGTATGTAGTATTAATAAAGAGTGTGTCGAAAATTAAAACTTATACACACTTTTTCAGCCATAACTTATCCTGTATCCAATGAATAATTTTTTTTTTTTTGAATCACGTTAGCTTTTAAAAATATATAAGATATTACACTAATTTAAATTATTAATTTTCAATTGTTATTTCTTTCAAAATGGACAGCGAAATAAAAGTATGTGAAAAAATAATTAAAACTTTTCAAAAAAATCCATTGGGAACTTTCAAAAAAATAGCAACAGATGTCAAGGTTCATTGTCACACTGTTTCAAAAGCCATTAAACAGTATAAAGAAAACTTAAACATTGCACGAAAACCTGGATCAGGAAGAAAAAAAGGTCCAACAAATATTGGTAAGGCAAAAGATGTCGAACAACTCCTTCGAAGAGCTCCGAACACTTCTGTCAGCAGCTCATGTAAGTATTTAGTTAAATGCTCCGATTCTTTTGTACTCGGAACCAAAGCTAATGCTGGGCTGAAGTCGTATAAAGTTCAAAAAGTTCCAGATCGCAATGCGGTAAAGAATTTTATGTGGCTGATGGACGAGGTAATATTTAGGAACAATACTGGACAAAAAAGCAAACAAAATTCCCTAGGAAGTTTCTTGTGTGGCAAGCCATATGTAGTTGTGGCAAAAGAAGCCAAGCATTTGTGACATCAGGAACGATAAATATAGAAATGTATATTAAGGAGTGTCTTCAAAAACGCCTTTTGCCTTTCCTAAAACAGCACAGAGTGCTTAGATATTTCTGGCCCGATTTAGCATCATGCCACTATGGAAAAAAGGCCCTTGAGTGGTATGCAAATAATAATGTAAATTTTGTACCACGGGAGGCAAATCCACCCAGCTGCCCAGAGCTCTGGCCTGTGGAGAGATATTGGGCGCTCGTAAAAAGGGAATTGAGGAATACAGGAAAATTATCCCAACTTTAGTTATCTAACTTTAAGCGTAAATTGACCTCCAAAAAGGTAACGGAAACAACTATAAAATCGTAAATGATAGGATTCCCGGAAAATGTGGATAGATTTATAAATTCCGATTAATATTCCAATATTTTAATGCTTAATAAATTTCTATAATATACTCGTATTAATAAATTCACATACATACTTTTGAACGGTTTAACTTTAATCGTGTATAAGTTTTTTCGATTTGCCTACGCCAAAAAAAGGAGCTACGCCGCTACTTTCTACATCACGATAATGCGCCAGCGCACACTGCTGAAAAATCGACCGATTTTATTGCGCTTTCAGGCGTCGAAGAAATTCATCCAGCACTTTATTCCCCAGATTTAGCGCCTTGAGACTTCTGGTTGTTTCCAAAAATAAAAAAAAATTTGAGAGGGAAAGTCTTCAACAGTTATGAGGAGATAATAAATGCGGTTAATGATGAAATTGTAAACATGCAAAAAGCCGATTTTGAAGACTGTTTTTCAAGATGGATTTATCGACTTCAAAAATGTATCAAAATAAATGGCGATTACGTTGAAAAAATACAAACAGATGAAGAATAAAGTTATAAATTTTAAAAATTTTGTACCTTGTTTTTTTCAACTCTACTAAGCGAACTTTTGTTAGGCCCCTCGAATACAAATTTTATACCTCTTCATCATATGCGTCAGTAGCGCAGGAGGATATGTATCTGTCTATCACTCGGAAGGGCCAGGGTTCGTACCCTAGTGCGGTCAGTTCATTTTTTTATTTTTTTTTTTTTTTGTTTGAACTTTACTGTAAGGTAAATATCACAACAATTTTGTCAAAAAAATTACTAGCAAGCATACATTCTGAATTGACTAAAACTATAAGGTGCAATTTACTTCGGTGTGGAGTTGTCACTATTCTGACTTGAAATTCTGGTAAAATGTATGAGAAATAAAGTAGCAAGTACTATTTTTTTCCCCGTGTAGGCTTCATACAATTTAACTAGAGCGTTTTTTTCAGCAGTTGCTAATATAAAAAGTTCCATACAGCAATTTGGCCATTCATACGTGATTTTAAAGACACTGTACAGCGCACACTGGGGACTCCATGTTCAAAACCACCCACAAATCGGAATTTTTATCAAAATATAAAAATTCTTAAAGTGGGATATTCGTTTTGTCATACTGAAGACTGGCACGAAGCTTAATTTCCTAAATATGACTCAAGATGGGATTCGGACGCTAAATGGGAGTTTTTGGCTTTTGAACGCCCGCGGAAGGCAAAAATCTTTTTTTACTCAAGAGGAAAGCATCTTACGAAAAAATGCTTAGAATCATCATCGTGTGATTTTTTTGGAATTTTTTCAAACTTTTTTTTATAATAATTTTTGAAAAACTTTAAAAAAAAAGAAAAAAAAATTATTCAAAAAAAAAGTTTCCAAAAAAATCACACGAATTGCTAAGATGATTCTACGCATTTTTTGCGTAGTACACTTTTTCCGTCAGATGCTTTCCTCTTGAGTAAAAAAAGATTTTTAATGGTATCTCTATCTTTTGAACATTGAGTTACATTTTTCAAGGTCACTCGGCAAATTGATAAGGTCACATTTAGGAAATTAAACTTCGTACCGTTCTTCAGTATGACAAAACGAATATCTCACTTTAAGAATTTTTATATTTCGATGAAAATTGCGATGTCTGGGTGGTTTTGAACCAAATCACTTCTGTAGCCCTAGTGTGCAGCGGTTCAAAATTCCCTTTAGCTGGTCGTAGGAAGTGGTTTCCTCAATTTGGTTCTAAATTCCTGATCAACAACCTTTAAAAACCTTTGTTACGGACTTTTATAATTTTTGCAGCTTTTCGGAATTTCGAACCACTGTGCAGTGTCTTGAAAATCATGTTTAATTTTTTTTGTACTTATTTTCTAATATGTATACTGGTACAATCATTTGGGACATAGCTGCCCGTCTAGAGTAAAATTATAAAAATTTGGCACTCGCATAAAAAGTCGTGGCCCCCATGTAAAATTAATAAAAAAGAAAACATAAATTTTTTAAAATTATTGAAAACAACAACCAGCAAAGATTTTTTAATTAACAGTTACTTGTGCGAGTGTTTTTTTTTTCGCAAATCTAAAAATCCTGAAAGTTCATAAAATGATCAAATTTGTTGTTGCCATTGTGTGTTGTTGTTTTTTTCTTTTCGATAGGAACCCTTGCGTTTTGTTGCAACAACAAAACATACAGTCCTGTGTGGACGAAAAAACAACAACAAAACACAGTCTTGTGCGGTCGCAAAAAACAACGACAAAATTTACGCATATGTTGTTGCTGGTGGTCGATCGCAATTCTTCAAAATTTCGCATATACCGTTACTTGCGTGTGCGATTTTCATTTTCAAAAATTAAATTTTGCTGTGGCACGTGAGATCAAGTGATTTTCAAATAATGGCACTTTGCGATGGCACGCGTGGGCGGCTATGATTTGGGAGAATAAAATGATGTTACCTGGAAAGTTTTGCGGAATTTTTGCATTTGAGTTATTTTGTAGATATGGTATATTGCCATATTTCACGGGCTTGACAACCCCGCACTACTCTAGTCAATACCCGGATGCGACAATTTGACCTGCTAATGTAGATGTATACCGGCCTTACATATTTGACCTATTATCAATGATTTACGCAAACAGCTATTGATAAAGATATTGGAAGATGTTTCTGCTGATTATCCTTGTAAGTGTTCTAATTTTTTTACTGATAACGCATTGCGACATTTTTCTTCATGAACGCAAATAACATTTACTTACTGAACATTTTGTCATTTTAGGAATACTACCTGCACTGAAATAAATGTATAACATATTTTGTACATTGAATGTCAACACTCATCAGATGCTAATAATTCCAAATGTTCTTGCTTCCGAACACTAAACAAAATACTTATATATCGGATAATTCTTAAACTCTCAACATCACTTATCAAATAGAACTGCCGCGAGTTCAAAGGTATGTTTCTATTTAAATTGCATGAATTGTGCATTTTGCTGAAATTTTGAAAAACCATATTATAAAAATATCTTCCATTTGATTTATTTACTTTTACCAGAAGAAAGAGAAATAATTGCCGAAAGTCAAACAGATGAAATAAAAGCTGAACAACTGAATATTGAAGGAAACAAACTGAAAACACCATATATCAAAAAGCTTTTCTTCATAACTTGGCGTTAATTTGATTAAACGATTTATATTCAGTTGTACAGCATTTTTCCTAATTATCGAAAACCACAAACTACAGCTGTCGCAGCTGTCCCATGAACGGATGTTGCTTCAATTTGTAAATACCTGGAAACGAGTAAGTAGTAGTTAGTTTTTGGATAATTTAGCCGATAAGATATAACGCCCAAAAACAAAAACAAACTATTGCCCAAATTATTTTCATTTAAATAACGTCCAAAATATTAACACTCACAATTTTTGAAGTGAAATATCCTAAACAATATCAAATAAAGCCACAAAAACGTCCAAAATATTAACACTCACAATTTTTGAAGTGAAATATCCTAAACAATATCAAATAAAGCCACAAAAACAAATAATTCTTATGTTTTTCATATTAGAAATTTAAAATAACACCCAAAATGAAAACGAAATAAAGCCCAAATTGTTTCCAAAATGATTATCGCACAAATTTGTATGAAAATAATTTGAGAGTTCGCGACCTATGTTGGAATATTTCGTGTCGTATAACTTTTATGAATTGATTTTAATCACAATGTTATTTATATTACAAGCATTGGATTGTCGCGAGGATTTCATTGATACTTAAATAATTAAAATACGTTGTCTAATTAATAAGGAATTTAAGTTTAAAAAAATCGATAGAACTTTGTTGCTACACCATAAGGTGCTTGAAATTGAGAAACAAGGTTCTAACTGCCAGATAGAACTTTGTGTTTCTGTAAGATAGTAGGCAAATTAGATAAAATCATTTAATTTTGTTAAACAAGCCCTGATTTTAAGTTAACATGGCTCATTTTATTAGTAAATGGACTTACAAAAAACCAAAAGTTAAGATTTATTCAGTTTTTGAAAAAAGGTCGAAAAACTGTTTTGAAAAATAGACATACTTTTATGCATCATTTAAAACGAGTATAACTTTTTAAAGAAAAATCACACAAGACCAGTTTGTAGCTCATTTTGAAGACATTTTTGATCATTTTTAAACATTTGGGGTAAGATATCTCGGAAACCATATAAGATATAGCGACTCTGATGCAGATTCGGATTCAGCGTTGGCAAGTTTATTAAAAATGACTATTTTTGATACGAATTCTTCAATTTTCCAAAACCGTTTTTCTACCTTTTTTCAAAAATTGCTTAAATCTTAAGTGTTGTTTTTTTCTAAGTTCAATTACTAACAAAATGAGCTATGTTGGCTCGAAATCGGGGCTAGTTTAGCAAAATTACACGATTTTATCTAATTTGCCTGCTCTCTTACGGAAGCAGTTAGAACTTTGTGAAATTAGTTTTAATTTGAATATGTGTAGATAGAACCTTGTGCATCTCAATTTCATTAATTACCTCAGAAACCATACGAGATAGAACTAGTAAAAGTGTTACCTTTGGCCTGGCCAAACATTAAATACCCTACACAGCAGTATTTTGAAAGTTTTTTGCCACACCCTCTTGTCCGAATTCACTCAGTTTTTTCTCAGAGTTTGAATTTATAGTTCTTAGTATTTGAGTGAAATTTAGTTGGATCATCTCTTAAAACTCTTTGAGTATGCATTTTGAAACTTTTTTTATATGGGAAGTGCCACGCCCACTTAAGAAATAACTTACAGTTTGTGAAAAAGACCCAAATTTGCATGCATTGGATTTGGATGTGCATTGTAAAGTGATATGAAAATTGTATAAAGTTGTAATAAAACTAAGGCAATATGTAAACCAAATTATATTTAAAAATTAAAAACACTCGCACTTGCTCAACTCGCCTCAAACAAATCAAGCAAGCGTTATTATTTTCGAAAAAATTAAAAAAAAAAAAAAAATAATAACACTCGCACTTGCTCAACTCGCATCAAACAAATCAAGCAAGCGTTATTATTTTCGAAAAAATTCCTAAAAATTTAATTTTATAAAATAATTTGTTTCTGTGTTTCATAGGAATTGTTTCGTTTCTTGCGCTCAACCAAAGCAAATCGAAGAAAAACCAATCGTTTGACCATTTTGCAAATTCAGACAAGAATTCATCTGCTGCTGGCTGCAGGAAAAGAACCGTGAACTCTTGCCGCATACTTCCACCTCGGGACATAAATTTTGTAAGTAAGTAAGTAAATTAATTAAAAAATTTAATTTTATAAAATAATTTGTTTCTGTGTTTCATAGGAATTGTTTCGTTTCTTGTTGCGCTCAACCAAAGCAAATCGAAGAAAAACCAATCGTTTGACCATTTTGCAAATTCAGACAAGAATTCATCTGCTGCTGGCTGCAGGAAAAGAACCGTCAACTCTTGCCGCATACTTCCACCTCGGGACATAAATTTTGTAAGTAAGTAAGTAAATTAATTAAAAAATTTAATTTTATAAAATAATTTGTTTCTGTGTTTCATAGGAATTGTTTCGTTTCTTGTTGCGCTCAACCAAAGCAAATCGAAGAAAAACCAATCGTTTGACCATTTTGCAAATTCAGACAAGAATTCATCTGCTGCTGGCTGCAGGAAAAGAACCGTCAACTCTTGCCGCATACTTCCACCTCGGGACATAAATTTTGTAAGTAAGTAAATTAATTAAAAAATTTAATTTTATAAAATAATTTGTTTCTGTGTTTCATAGGAATTGTTTCGTTTCTTGTTGCGCTCAACCAAAGCAAATCGAAGAAAAACCAATCGTTTGACCATTTTGCAAATTCAGACAAGAATTCATCTGCTGCTGGCTGCAGGAAAAGAACCGTCAACTCTTGCCGCATACTTCCACCTCGGGACATAAATTTTGTAAGTAAGTAAGTAAATTAATTAAAAAATTTAATTTTATAAAATAATTTGTTTCTGTGTTTCATAGGAATTGTTTCGTTTCTTGTTGCGCTCAACCAAAGCAAATCGAAGAAAAACCAATCGTTTGACCATTTTGCAAATTCAGACAAGAATTCATCTGCTGCTGGCTGCAGGAAAAGAACCGTCAACTCCAGTTGCTGCCTCTTGCCGCATACTTCCACCTTAATCACCTAGCTTGGGACATAAATTTTGTCAAGTAAGAAAAAATTGTAATAAAACTTAGTCGAACTATAGCATACAAACGATTCACACACGAATTCATTTGCTGCTGGTTGCACTTCCTGAACTCGCTTGCTATTTTTGAAAAAGTTCCTGAATATTAAATTTTGTTTTTCGTACGAATTAATTCTTGTTGCACTCTCGTCAAAGCCGACAACCAAAGCCAAAGCAAACAATCCAAATAATTTAAAAAAAAATCGATACGTAAAGTTAAAGGTCAAACCGTTTGTGTGCAAATTTCCAGCTCCCAACGTCATCGCAAGGGATCGGGACATATGGACACGTTTCATATTGGCACTATGCTTCTCCTAGGAGTAAAAGGAGAATACATGGCTCTTTCAAAATTGCGTGACAATTTTACACGCTCCCACAATTTGCTTGGCATATGTGACGATTCGCAGTCTCATGAAGAGATATATGATTCCTTTTTCCTCGCGTACAGCATCATATTGACCAGTTAAATTGTACTCATGTCGTGTATCTTTTTTTCACGAACAAAACGATTTATTGATGATATTCCAAACAATATCGTCGTGCTGCATTTTGTATTATTTATTTTATTTTTCTTTGAAATTTTGTAGTTTTATTTATTTTTGCTTAGAATTTATTTGTCAAATGGTTGTGTTGTCATATTTTTGATGTAGTTTGACAACAATTTTCGTTAACATTTCCAACTTTCGTTATCGCAAGCTACAAACGTTGTTAGTTTGCTATACCGATTATCGTACGTTAAAATTTTGGGAGTTCCACTACTGATATGAAGACCCTAAGTGCGTCTGCCCTATACTTTTCAAAGATAGTACATGTCACCGTTTTGTCGTATGACATTACTGTTTAATTTGTTAATAATATCAGCTTCTTTTCTACTTCATCAAAATATTGAAGAACCGTTTGGTTGCCTTGTCTCTAAGTCGAAAGTTCTTGTTCGATCAAAAATATGGGACGTTTGTCCGCATACGTGAGATCCAGTTGTGTGATTATCGCATAGAAATTTGTGACGATATCAAAAGATGCCAACACGACGTCAGCAGAGCTTCTAACTTTATTGCGGATTATGTACCAGAGTTCTTCTCTTTGCATGTTATGAATTTTATTTTGTTGCTTGAATTCGTCCATTAACAACAAATCCTCATTTTGGTGCCGACGTTTTTGCTGTATTTCTTTCTGCTCCAAAATTTCCCTTTCTTTCTTTTGTTTATTTTCAAGTTCTTCTTGGAGTGCTTTAAAATTTTGCAAATCAGATGAAGCCACAAGGTAATTGACTTTTGTGGTATGGATAATGTTTTCATGTCAAGGTAAATTTGGATATTCAGCATTTCCAACTTTTTGTTCGGCGTTTGTATCCCCTGTTTGATTATCAAAAACAGTATTTGCAACTTTTGGATTGGTGTCAATATCCTCTGTTTGATCGTCATTATCAACATTATCAACATTATTTGCACTATGTAAAGAAGATGTTTGATCGTCATTATCAGCATTTGTTTCGAAATTAATATTCACTGTTGGAGCCTCAACATTATTATCAACATTATTTGCACTATGCAAAGAACATGGAAGTTCAGCATTTGTTTCGAAATTAATATCCACAACATTATTCACAACAACATTACTTTGTGTGGGTGCAACATTTGTTTCATCCATAAATTGAATTTGCTGTGTCCCAGTTGGTGATGGACTTTTTTGGAAAAAATTATTAGATTTTGGCTTTGTATTTTTTTTTAAATACTTTTTATTTGTTTTTTCTTTGATCTTTTTGTTTGCTAACGATGGTAAGCCATTTATTCTGTTGTTGTCTCTTCTTTTTAAATTTTTGATAAATGATTGCAGTTTTTTTTTTCTTTATATCAAAATTGTTGCAGTTTTTAAAAATATCCGTGAAAATTTGTTTATATAAATCAATTTTTACTTGATTGCGATAAAAATCTGCATCGGTACTGTCCCATAGTGCTGCATATTTTCGTTGTTTTAAAAGTTGCACTATTTTGTCTTCATTTTGTCTAATGCATGCTCCTGTTATTGCCTCCTCGCCTGTGGGTACCAAAATAAAATTCATCACTAATGAGATTTGGCACATGTATGTAAAATAGATCGGCTGCACTACTGCTTACGATTTTTATGAAATTTGGTATGGTCATAAAATGAACGGGACAGAAAGATATCAAATACTGTTTGCTGCACCGATGCAGATAACCTTAACCCTAAGGAAGAATATTAAACGTTTTTTGTGTCTTATCGACCAAGGAAACAAACTTCAGTTTTTCATTTTACGATTTCAAAATGCCATTACTCAGTCAATATTTGGAGTTTTCCAGTGATTGAGGTGTCATTTTCTTCAAAATTGTATTTTTTATTAGAAAATGAATAAAAGAAACGGTTTTTCTATTTTGTGCAGATAAGGTACCATTTCCACTGAACCTTCACATATGTAGAATCGATTGTTCATTTTTCTATATACATATACGTTAGGCCGGGTCAAATTTTTTAGCGGCAAAGAATATAGCAACAAAACAATACAACCAAGTGCTCACAAGAAAACCCAACCAAGACATTGGACAGTAAAAGGTAGCACAGGTACCTTTGTACGTCGTCCATCGAATTGTTGAGTAAACAAAATCTATAAAAATAGAGGTTTAAAATTGAATTTCCTTTTGTATGGAAAATTTTTGAAAGTGTGAAACGCAGACATTTTTTATACAAAACAGGACGTTAAAATAAGCAAGATATCCCAATGGGATGACTTTTTTTTTTTTTGAAAATAATAGACACAAATCTCTTAAGTAAAACGTCATGATTTGGAAAATAAAATGTTCATGTGCCTGAAAGTACGAAGTATGTACCTACATATCGTCGGCTGAGTATTATTTTGCCGTAAACGCCACTTCGTTGAAAAAGCAAAAGCAGATAACTTGTGCTCGTCTCTACACAAGTCATGTGCTTTTGCTTTTTGAACGAAGTGGCGTTTACGGCAAAATAATACTCAGCCGACGATATGTGTCGGTGCTGATTCTGAATTAAAGCCGCTTCAGACTATCTGAGAAGTCATACAGAAACTCTTATGAGTTGTCAAATATGGCAACTCTGATAGTGTGAATATAAATTTATTACACAAATGATTTATCAGAAAAAACTCATATGAGTTTTTTTGGCATTAGATTTGAATCTATTTGAAAAGAGAAGTCATATGAGTTTTAAATTTTTTTAATGTTGTTTGATAAATACAAAATTAAAACAATTTAAAAAACATAAATGAAAAACAATAAAAATGTGACAGTCAGAAAAAAAATCAGACTGAAAAACATAAAGAAACGCATATGACTTCTCAGATAGTCTGAAGTGCCTTTTACTCTACAGCATAGCCGCCCACGCGTGCCATCGCAAAGTGCCATTATTTGAAAATCACTTGATCTCACGTGCCACAGCAAAATTTAATTTTTGAAAATGAAAATCGCACACGCAAGTAACGGTATATGCGAAATTTTGAAGAATTGCGATCGACCACCAGCAACAACATATGCGTAAATTTTGTTGTTGTTTTTTGCGACCGCACAAGACTGTGTTTTGTTGTTGTTTTTTCGTCCACACAGGACTGTATGTTTTGTTGTTGCAACAAAACGCAAGGGTTCCTATCGAAAAGAAAAAAACAACAACACACAATGGCAACAACAAATTTGATCATTTTATGAACTTTCAGGATTTTTAGATTTGCGAAAAAAAAACACTCGCACAAGTAACTGTTAATTTAAAAATCTTTGCTGGTTGTTGTTTTCAATAATTTTAAAAAATTTATGTTTTCTTTTTTATTAATTTTACATGGGGGCCACGACTTTTTATGCGAGTGCCAAATTTTTATAATTTTACTCTAGACGGGCAGCTATGCTCTACAGCAAATAGTTCTATAGATATCATAACCTAGAAGCGATAAAAAACACCGTTTTTTTAAGCTATATAACAAGACAAAGTAACTTTCAGCAATAAAACAAGATATTTTATTTGTTTGTTTTATTTTTGCCGTCAAAACCTAATTTAACTATACAAATAATACCTAAAAAGTTAAAAAAAAAGTGAAAAAAACATATTTTTGTTGTTTCAGTTTACGATATTTCGAAGGAAATGGAAAAAAACATGTTTAAAAAGTTAATGGAAAAAATACTTTCTTAATAAATGTTTCAAAATACTTACTTAATATCTCGTCATTATTTCCTCCGCTCAGCGGTTCCACAATATTTGCATTTTCCGCCATTTGTGTGGTAAAGTGTAGCAAACTTAAGGAAAGTAAAATTGCATTAAAATAGGAGATTCCAAATTGTAATTTAATAATACACCAGCAATACATTTGCAAACATTTTATTACACAGTGCAACATTTTTCAAGTCATTGACGGTGAACTAAAATCCGTTATAAGGCGTCGAAAGTACTCGCCGAAACAAGTAATTCTGGGTCATATAAGGATTTTATTGCCAAATCCGTTTTTTGCCTCAAATTGGATCTTGAGCGATTTTTCAATTTTTTCATATGGCTATATCTCGGTAACAAGCCGAAAATATTGTTTTGATGACTTCAGCTATTGAATAGAAGAAAAAAAATGCCGAACAAACTTAACCGAAAAAAATTCATCTAGTGCCCTAAAATCGCAAAAATTACCATTTTATTACCATTTTCTTAGTATTTTTCAACTTTTTTGATAAATAACTCGACATCGAACCACAAATCGCCGGTGCTTACGAAGAAAATTTTCCAACCGAAAGTTGCGGCGAAGAAAATTTTTTTTTTTGAAATTGCGGCGAAAAAAATCTTTTTTGTAATATGCGGCGAAGAAAATCACTTTTTACAAAATGCGGAGAAGAAAATCACTTTTTACAAAATGCGGAGAAGAAAAGAACTTATTACAAAATGCGGCGAAGAAACTCACTTTTTACAAAATGCGGCAAGGAAAATCTGAAATTATATATATAAATAATTTTTATGAAATTATTTTGAAAAAATAGTTTTTTTCAGAGAAATTTTTCCTTTTCCTTTTTTCGAAAAAATTTGCATTACTAATAGAGTTATTTTTTACGCTGCATTTTTAAAAAAGAGATTTTTTTCGCCGTATTTTGTAAAAAGTGATTTCGTTCGCCGCATTTTGTAATAAGTTATTTTCTTCTCAGCATTTTGTAATAAGTTATTTTCTTCTCCGCATTTTGTAAAAAGTGATTTTCTTGTCGGCGTTTTAGGAAAGACACGCGTCCCGGAAGACGAGATAAAGAAAAGAGTTCGTGATTTGCTTAGTTCCTACGAAAATATCAATGTATCAATGACGTTGAAAATACGTTTTTTACATTATCACCTTGACACCTTTTTGCGCCAATTGCCCCAAGAATCAGACGAACAAGGTGAACGCTTCCACCAAGTTACCATGCCATTCGAAAAGCGATTCAAGGGAAAAAAATTGGATGCATTGCTTGCCGAAATATGTTGGTGGACAAGCAAAATAAGTGAATATAAAGATGAAGACGCCGAAAACACCGAATACACCGAAGACGCCGCTGATATAGATATGGCAACGATGTCTTCTGATTCAGATGATGATTTCGAACCTTCCACGAATTTCAGAACCACAACCGACAACTTCAACTGATTTCTAAGATTAATATATTTTTATCTCTTTTTCATATTACTTTTTAGTTCTTTTTCGTAATGTTTTTACCTCTTTTTCATGCAAAAATGAATTGAAAAATATTCTTTTCTTTTGAAATAAAGCGAAAAAGAAAAAAAAAAGAGCTTATTTGTGGTTCGATGTCGAGTTATTTATCAAAAAAGTTGAAAAATACTAAGGAAATGGTAATAAAATGGTAATTTTTGCGATTTTAGGGCACTAGATGAATTTTTTTCGGTTAAGTTTGTTCGGCATTTTTTTTCTTCTATTCAATAGCTAAAATTTGAAAAAAATTTTGTTACGCAGCACAGTGGATGGGTTCGTATTGAAGAGCGGTCATAAATATGTATGTAGTATTAATAAAGAGTGTGTCGAAAATTAAAACTTATACACACTTTTTCAGCCATAACTTATCCTGTATCCAATGAATAATTTTTTTTTTTTTGAATCACGTTAGCTTTTAAAAATATATAAGATATTACACTAATTTAAATTATTAATTTTCAATTGTTATTTCTTTCAAAATGGACAGCGAAATAAAAGTATGTGAAAAAATAATTAAAACTTTTCAAAAAAATCCATTGGGAACTTTCAAAAAAATAGCAACAGATGTCAAGGTTCATTGTCACACTGTTTCAAAAGCCATTAAACAGTATAAAGAAAACTTAAACATTGCACGAAAACCTGGATCAGGAAGAAAAAAAGGTCCAACAAATATTGGTAAGGCAAAAGATGTCGAACAACTCCTTCGAAGAGCTCCGAACACTTCTGTCAGCAGCTCATGTAAGTATTTAGTTAAATGCTCCGATTCTTTTGTACTCAGAACCAAAGCTAATGCTGGGCTGAAGTCGTATAAAGTTCAAAAAGTTCCAGATCGCAATGCGGTAAAGAATTTTATGTGGCTGATGGACGAGGTAATATTTAGGAACAATACTGGACAAAAAAGCAAACAAAATTCCCTAGGAAGTTTCTTGTGTGGCAAGCCATATGTAGTTGTGGCAAAAGAAGCCAAGCATTTGTGACATCAGGAACGATAAATATAGAAATGTATATTAAGGAGTGTCTTCAAAAACGCCTTTTGCCTTTCCTAAAACAGCACAGAGTGCTTAGATATTTCTGGCCCGATTTAGCATCATGCCACTATGGAAAAAAGGCCCTTGAGTGGTATGCAAATAATAATGTAAATTTTGTACCACGGGAGGCAAATCCACCCAGCTGCCCAGAGCTCTGGCCTGTGGAGAGATATTGGGCGCTCGTAAAAAGGGAATTGAGGAATACAGGAAAATTATCCCAACTTTAGTTATCTAACTTTAAGCGTAAATTGACCTCCAAAAAGGTAACGGAAACAACTATAAAATCGTAAATGATAGGATTCCCGGAAAATGTGGATAGATTTATAAATTCCGATTAATATTCCAATATTTTAATGCTTAATAAATTTCTATAATATACTCGTATTAATAAATTCACATACATACTTTTGAACGGTTTAACTTTAATCGTGTATAAGTTTTTTCGATTTGCCTACGCCAAAAAAAGGAGCTACGCCGCTACTTTCTACATCACGATAATGCGCCAGCGCACACTGCTGAAAAATCGACCGATTTTATTGCGCTTTCAGGCGTCGAAGAAATTCATCCAGCACTTTATTCCCCAGATCTAGCGCCTTGAGACTTCTGGTTGTTTCCAAAAATAAAAAAAAATTTGAGAGGGAAAGTCTTCAACAGCAATGAGGAGATAATAAATGCGGTTAATGATGAAATTGTAAACATGCAAAAAGCCGATTTTGAAGACTGTTTTTCAAGATGGATTTATCGACTTCAAAAATGTATCAAAATAAATGGCGATTACGTTGAAAAAATACAAACAGATGAAGAATAAAGTTATAAATTTTAAAAATTTTGTACCTTGTTTTTTTCAACTCTACTAAGCGAACTTTTGTTAGGCCCCTCGAATACAAATTTTATACCTCTTCATCATATGCGTCAGTAGCGCAGGAGGATATGTATCTGTCTATCACTCGGAAGGGCCAGGGTTCGTACCCTAGTGCGGTCAGTTCATTTTTTTTATTTTTTTTTTTTTGTTTGAACTTTACTGTAAGGTAAATATCACAACAATTTTGTCAAAAAAATTACTAGCAAGCATACATTCCGAATTGACTAAAACTGTAAGGTGCAATTTACTTCGGTGTGGAGTTGTCACTATTCTGACTTGAAATTCTGGTAAAATGTATGAGAAATAAAGTAGCAAGTACTATTTTTTCCCCGTGTAGGCTTTATACAATTTAACTAGAGCGTTTTTTTCAGTAGTTGCTAATATAAAAAGTTCCATACAGCATTTTGGCCATTCATATATGATTTTAAAGACACTGTACAGCGCACACAAAACCACCCACAAATCGGAATTTTCATCGAAATATAAAAATTCTTAAAGTGGGATATTCTTTTTGTCATACTGAAGAATGATACGAAGCTTAATTTCCGAAATATGACTCAAGATGGGATTCGGACGCTAAATGGGAGTTTTTGGCTTTTGAACGCCCGCGGAAGGCAAAAATCTTTTTTTACTCAATAGGAAAGCATCTTACGAAAAAAGTGTACTAGGCATAAAATGCTTAGAATCATCATCGTGTGATTTTTTGGAATTTTTTCAAACTTTTTTTATAATAATTTTTGAAGAACTTTCAAAAAAAAAGAAAAAAAAATTATTCAAAAAAAAAGTTTCCAAAAAAATCACACGAATTGCTTAGATGATTCTACGCATTTTTTGCCTAGTACACTTTTTTCGTCAGATGCTTTCCTCTTGAGTAAAAAAAGATTTTTAATGGTATCTCTATCTTTTGAACTTTGAATTACATTTTTCAAGGTCACTCGGCAAATTGATAAGGTCACATTTTGGAAATTAAGCTTCGTACCATTCTTCAGTATGACAAAACGAATATCTCACTTTAAGAATTTTTATATTTCGATGAAAATTGCGATGTCTGGGTGGTTTTGAACCAAATCACTTCTATAGCCCCAGTGTGCAGCGGTTCAAAATTTCCTTAAGCTGGTCGTAGGAAGTGGTTTGCTCAATTTGGTTCTAAATTCCTGATCAACAACCTTTAAAAACCTTTGTTACGGACTTTTATAATTTTTGCAGCTTTTCGGAATTTCGAACCACTGTGCAGTGTCTTGAAAATCATGTTTAATTTTTTTTTGTACTTATTTTCTAATATGTATACTAGTACAATCATTTGGGAGAATAAAATGATGCTACCTGGAAAGTTTTGCATGATTTTTGCATGTGAGTTATTTTGTCGATTTCGATGTGCTCTTTCAGAATTTCAACTTTGCTACCTCGAGTCGCGTTCGCTCGCTCCGCCATATTGGAAAAATGGCATCCAAAATCAGTTTTTTACAAATATCTCTTTAACGGTTACATTTAGAGAAAAATATTGTGGGACAATATTGTATGTATGTATTCTCCTTTAACTCCTAGGAGGAGCATAGGGCCAATATGAAATCTCTCCATTTGTCACGATCCCTTGCGATGACTTTGATCTCTTGCCACGATTTTCCCGATTCTTGGATTTCCTTTTCCAACGACCTTTTCCAGTTGGTTTTGGGTCTACCACGTCCTCTACTGCCTTGTGGATTCCACTCAAGGGCCTGGCGACAAACTTCGCTGTGTGGTTTCCGGAGAGTGTGACCAATCCATCCCCATTTGCGCAGCTTGATCTCGTTTGCTATAGCCTTCTGTTTGCATTTTTGATGTAGCTCGGCATTTGATATAGTGCGAGGCCACCAAACCTTTAGTATACGCCTTAAGCATTTGTTGACGAATACTTGCAGCTTGTTTGTTAGTTGTTCAGTAACAAGCCATGTTTCGCACCCATATAACAAAACCGATTTCACATTCGAATCAAAAATGCGCACTCTCGTTTTGGTGGATATAACGGATGAAGACCATATTTTGTTCAGTTGAGCAAACGCGCCTTTTGCTTTTGCTATTCTTGAGTTGATATCCTCTTTTGCTCCACCATCCATGGAGATAATGCTGCCTAGATACGTGAAGCTATCGACGTTTCCGATGTCATCACTGCCAGCTTTAAACGTGATGTCATTGCTTGCGTTTAGCTTCATGCTTTTAGTCTTGGATACGTTGATTTTTAGGCCGGCCTTTTGTGATTCCAAGACAAGGTCTTCAATTTTGCTTTGCATATCTGAATGTTTGGACGATAAGAGGCAGATGTCGTCAGCGTAGTCGAGATCTTCCAATATTGTAGCTTATAAAAATGATATTTTAATAGTATCTATACGACTTATAACTCAGGAGATATCCTTATTCAAAATTTGAAAAAAACTAGTAAATTGTGCATGCCGCTTATGAGTAGGCATAGTGATGTGTTAAGTTTAAAATTACGGTAACTCCTGAACGGTGAGTCACAGGGTTAAAGTAAAAACATTTATTAAAAGGGAATTACTTCCACTATAAGCTACATATTATTTCTTTTTTACATCACCTATAGTTTATAAGATATTTTTTCAACAAACCTGAAATTTCGAAAAAAACCGTTTTTTCAAAAAATCTCCAAAACGGTTCGTTCCAGAAAAAAAAATGTTCTTGCATTTTGTACAAGGTTCAATTCCCTATAAGAGTTTCTTCGAACTATTTTTTCGTCAGACTTACCGTTCATGAGATATGGCGTCTTGAAAATCATTCAAAATTGAATATTGTACTATGCTCCCTACTATGTTCAATTTTGAATGGTTTTTAAGACGCGATATCTTATGAAGGGTAAGTCTGACAAAAAAAAAACAGTTCGGAGAGACCCTTATAGAGAATTGAACGTTCTACAAAATGTATGAAAATTTTTTTTTCTAAAACGAACCGTTTTGGAGCTAATTTGAAAAAACGGTTTTTTTCTAAATTTTAGGTTTGCTCAAAAAATATCTCATAAACTATAGATGATGTGAAAAAGAAATAATATGTAGCTTATAGTGGAAGTGATTCTCTATTAATAAATGTTTTTACTTTAACCTTGTGACTCACCGTTCAGGAGTTATCATAATTTTAAACTCAACACATCACTATGCCTACTCATAAGCGGCATGCACAATTTACTAATTTTTTTCAAATTTTGAATTAGAATATCTCGTGAGTTATAAGTCGTATGAACACCATTAATAAGTCATTTTTATAGAAAATTTTGTAAGCTACAATGTTGTCCCACAATATTTTTCCCCTAAATGTAACCGTTAAAGAGATATTTGTAAAAAACTGATTTTGGACGCCATTTTTCCAATATGGCGGCGCGAGCGAACACGACTCGAGGTAGCAAAGTTGAAATTCTGAAAGAGCACATCGAAATCTACAAAATAACTCACTTGCAAAAACCCCGCAAAACTTTCCAGGTAAAACTACCAAATGACTGTACTATACTGTTATAAGAAAAAAAAAAAAAAAAAAAAACAAAAGCATTTAATTTTTTTTTTTAAAAATTTATTACAATTTGGATGTTTTAAATAATTTCCAACTAACTTAATACAATTCTTACTTTCGTAATTTTTTAAATATAAAAATACACTAATGATCTCATATAAAATAATAAACATCTAACAATTTTCAAATAGTAAAAAGATATTAACAAATATTTTCTAATGACTAAATTTTTTTTTTAAATAAGAAAACAAAAATGAAAGTGATTAAAGTGTGAATTTAATTAATGTTGTTTCATATATAAAATGGTGCGGATTTTGGTGCGAAAACTTAAAACTACAAAAAACAAAAAAAAAAAAAGATACAAAAACATAAAAAAAATTCTACAAGCTTAAAAGGTAAACCCTGTATGATGCAATTTTAATAAAGATTCTAATAACGTCGACGCTTTGCTGCGAGTTCCTGCTTTCTGACCTGTTGCTGTCTGTATACAAAAAGTGGTCGGAAAATAATGGCACGCTTGTGACGATATTCAACAGGTACATCAGGTTTAGCGGCAACAGCATGTGGAGCAATAGCAACATTTTCCGGTGTGGAATGAACATCACGGCGCGTGCGTTGATATGGACGGAATAAAATTGATTTGGTAGCATCACGACGGTATAAAGTACTCAAAAAGTCAAAATATGGACGATTACGCAAGCTATCGGGCATGCGTAGAGGTGAGTTATAGCTGAGAAATGATGGCGGTTCAGTTTCAATAATATTTTCATAAGTATTTTGGTCTGCAAACATGAGAGGTAGTGCGGCAACAATACAGAAGGTAAGAAGTAACTGAAAGAGAGATGGAAAAAAATAATTGATTAGAAAAGTTTATTAAAAATTGCATGCGCATAGACATTAATAACACTAATATAACTTACTATATAAAATAATTTGCATAAATTCGTGACGAAAGCGGATTTTTAACAAATTAGCAAAAAAAGACGCGCTTGATTTATTGTGTCGCTTAGCAATTCTTTTATATAAGAAAAAAATAAAAATCCAGATTCCTTAGCACGATTTCTATAGAACTTGTTATTATTTCTATAAATAATAAATTATGCTGATTTTTAAGTCATCCAAGCAGTGTACTTTCGTTTTTTAGTCTTATGTTCTCAAAATGACATGTTATCTCGATAAAGCCATAAGGTATTTGTACATAAATTAGCATTAAAAACATTTGTATTTACAACTGAAGATTCACGATTTACAAGCTTATTAGGGGTGGAACCATTAAAATTATTTTCAAAAATTACGTAAAAATTATTTTGTTCTCATAAAATTGTGGTTTTTTATATGAAAATCATGTTTATGTTGAAAGTTAACAACAAAAAATTCATAATAATTTTATGCAAATTTATGTAAAATTGTATGAATTAGCTGGATATACATATATTGTAGCTTTGAATGAGTTATGTTTATCAGATTGTCTGCGAATTACGTGAGATCTTTTTCACACCCACTGAATTAATGGTTTCATTATAGCGCAGTTTAAATCAATAATCGGTTAGAATTCCTAGACAACTAACTCGAAAAGATTCTTTTGCACGTGTTCTTTGTTTGCTAAGAGACACATCTTTTATGAAACAAGTTAATGATATCACAAATACATATACATATGTATATATATTTATGTATATATAATTTCTTATTAATATTTATAAATTTTTGAAGAAGTAGCAGTTGCTAGACTGCTGTTGAGTCATTTAGATTTCAATTTTCGAGTTGTTTGTTTGATGGTTGAAATTTTTCATAATGTTATAGAAATTCACATAGTCGCTAGAATGAAAGCAAACGTTCAGAGATTCTCAATTGATTTTGATATATTAAAATCTGCTGGTAATTTCCAACTATCACAGCTAGTTCTGTAAAATGAAAAAATGCGATTTTCGATTGTTCATAGATTAAATAACTTTTTTTTTAAAGAAAAATCTCTCTTTGGAAACAACACCGATCTGGATAAGCAATATCTGAATGATAAAATGCTAATCAGAATGTATCACAAGTGGTACAATGATTTTCGTTGTGGTCTATTGTTCAAAAAGGATTACGCAGATTACAACACTAGGACAGATAATATTGTTAACGCACGAAATTGTTATGGCTGTGTCTTTCGTAGTTGTAATAGCTTAATAGTTAAGTCCTTAAATTTATAAAAAAATTAAATCAGGAGTTCGCTTAATCATGAACAAAGATAAATTTGAAATTGGAAACTCTGTACCAGGCTTAGACCTCGAAAAAGTTTTTAGCATAGCTAGCAAATGGTAAGAAAAAACGGATCTAGATTTAAATTCACCAGCAATGATGAGCACTCTGCACCAACATTTTTCTTTTCTGTTCTAACTGTAACTATTAAATAAGTTTGAAATAAAAAATAAATTTATAAATATCACTGAATATTGATCTTTGCAAAAAAGAAAAATATTCATTAACCCATATTGACCCATTCTAACCCTTAACTAAGATAGGGATTTCTATGAAACTAGAAACTCCAAAAATTACACAGGCCTGCAAATTCGACACTTTTTTCCTCTCTTGATTTTTAAAGCCTATTATGGTGGTTTGGGACCTCCTTATGACGAATCTGAACTTTGTTTCTTTCTATCGCGTCAGAATTTTGAGATATTCCAGTTTTCATAACCTCAAAAAAATGGAAAATAGTGTGTTTTCACTGTCATTTTAAATTTTCTCAAAATTCGGAAGTGATAGAGCAATTTTGTAAAAGGATTTGGGCTCAGCATCAAAAAATACATAAAAAGCACTCGTGTAATTTTAAGAGGGGTACCCTTGTTCGTCTGTGCAGCATTTGAAAACTTATTAATTCAATCGTTTGTGCTTACATAGGCCGTCTTCCTAAACGTCAGTTGCTTTGTATTGAAACAGCATTTTCATGCACAAAATATTGCATAATTTTAGGAATTTTTTGACTTAAGTGCAAAGTTCATCAAAAATGCGCTGATTGCTATGCATTGTGAACATATTGTTGTTCGGCGTTATGAAATGCAAGCACGATGCAGTAAAATTGAGCTCCTAAAACTATGCGACATTTTTTTTATGAAAATGCTGTTTCAACACAAAGCAACTGACGTTTAGGAAGAAGCTCATACTCTTCAATTTCACGCCTAAAATACTCAACATATTTAAACCATTCTTGCACC
Source organism: Calliopum simillimum (assembly GCA_951812925.1). Taxonomy (NCBI): domain Eukaryota; kingdom Metazoa; phylum Arthropoda; class Insecta; order Diptera; family Lauxaniidae; genus Calliopum; species Calliopum simillimum. The sequence continues at coordinate 105,091,177 of OX638370.1, forward strand.
ATATATTTTTTTGGTGCTCTCCGTACGATCAAGATAAATGTTATGCATAATATTCATTCAGATATCAAGTTCAATAAGGCAGGTCAAGTAAGTTGATATGAGTTTTTTTTTGTTTTTTTGTTTATGGTATGTTTTTTTTGCATACCGAGCGCACCGTATTTTCTTTCGATTATCTCTATTGTCAAGATAAATCTGACGGAATATCAGGCGAATATATGCTGTTAATATGGTTTCAATATACCTACTGGTATAGGCGTAGGAGCGACTCAAATAAAATTTTCAATTATTTTGAGTTTTTTATGTATGAGGGGTACAACACCCCTTTGTCCACTCGATCCCATATTTCTTATAAATATGTTGTAGTATAGGCGTGGTAGTTTTGTATATATACAAAAAAGGCACTTAAGTACAACTTAAATCACTGAAAATTGTGACGTGCTGGAATTTTTTCACAATTTTTCTCGTAATCAGCACACTTATATCTATAGAAATCGCTTTTAAAAACTTATAGAGGAAAACCCATGTAGGACTGTGTTATTTGTTGATACATATCTGATCTTTGGAATTTTGGTTATCATTTATGTATCACGATTACCTCACATTAACAGAAAGTCTCCAAGAAGACCATTTTTTTAAAAAAACTAAAAATATTTTAATATTCAAAATGATAACATCAGCACTCATTCATTTTGCCTAAGGATAGGTTTCAGTATGTGAAAAATTAATTCAAATCGGGATTGCCATGTCTGAGATATCCGATGCCAAATTTGTTGGAGTAGTTTTCTACCCCTTGGGAAAATGTTTTACTCAGAAACTTGAAACAGTATGCTCACACCACAAAGGTCACTTGAGACGTGCTTTGATGTTAGCTGGCAATGTAAACCATTATCTGTTCAAAACAGCAAAAATTACAATGTGTACATACCCAGTGTGCCAGACGGTTCAAATCTTCGCTTTTTTATCCGTTACGGATCCGTTACTGATCCGTTGGCGGGAGAGATTCCTAAAAAAAAAAGCGAATCGTTTTTTTTTTTGGAATTTCTCCCGCAAACGGATCAGTAACGGATCCGTAACGGGTAAAAAAGCGAAGATATGAACCGTCTGGCACACTGGGTGCTTTTCGTATAATTTTGACGTTTTTTGAGAGCATCATAAGTATGTTCGGATTCCGAATTCTAAAGGTTTTTGACATGTTATACACTATGCCGTAACCAGTTTTATTATATTACGTCAGAATTATGAGATATTCTTGTTTCAAAGTGGAGCGTTTTGGGCATTTAGCCTTGAAGTACGCATTATGGTTATTTCGTCACATGGTCATGGATTACAGGAACATACATGGAATTCGATGAAAATAAATGGGATGCGTAGAACAATAAACAGATTTTGAAACAATGCATCACTTTAGCTAAGTTCTTTTTTATAATGCTTGGATTTTATCCTTGAAAACAAGGACCTGGCCATGAACCACTGAAACACGAATGGATTAAAATGATACCAAATATAAATACAAATTACAAATAATGACCATCAGACTCGTCATAAAAACTGCAGTTAGATTCCCCACCTGAAGAAGATGATAAATACATTTGTTTTTGAGGCTTTTTGCTTTTTGCTTTTTGCCACAGCACGTGTTGGTGAAATAAATGGTTTTTTCATCAAAAACTCTTGTGGTTAACGAACAAATTTGTGCTCAAAAATTATAAATGGTATTCACAGACTTTGTATAATTAATGATTTATTTAAAACCACGATGTCTTTACAGTGAAATAATGAATTTACTCACTAGAAAAAATAAATCACTAAACATTTTTTTAGTAAAAACAACTTTACAGCAATATGCGACTTCACTAAACGCTAAGCTTTAGGAATTAGCGTAAAGTTTGAACATGAATAACGATAAATCCAATGTATGCAGTGGAAAATAACCGTGTGGTCCATATTACCCACGTAGTCCATATTTCCCTCCCTTACCCTACTTTTTTAATTTTTCTGAATTTTTTTTTCAAGAAACAAAAAAGTAATAAACGTTATAGTTTAAAATTTAATGAAACATTTATCTTTTTAGGAATCTTATTTAAAAATGACTTATCCCAGTCAATGTTTTTGCTAGATAGATTATTTATAAATGAAATAAGATAAAATTTTTTCTTCGGAGTTTTTTTCTTTGACGCATATTTTTTAAGTAATTGATCAAAAACTGACTTTTTTGATCTTTGAACTGCCAAAAAGGGAGTTTTACACTATAGTGTAATAAACAACTGTGCAAAGTTTAAAGTCTACAGCAAACTTTTTCCTTTTAGATATTAATTTTTACTGTACTTAGTAACACTTAAATATTAAAATAAAATGCAACTTTAAAATCAATCAATAACTAAATAAGTCTCAGACATGACCCTATACTTTAATTGCCCAAAACTAAATTAATATTTCAAGTTCAAAAATAAATATATAATAACGATACCAGTTAATAATTTGCATATGTCAAAAATGCAAATAAATAATATATTGTGTCTACACGATGCGTCTCTATCACAATCAGATAATGCAAAACCATTCAAAAAAACAATAATCAAATAAAGGGATTAGATCGATATAGAGCGTATTATGGACTTCTAAAAAATTTTGTTTTACGAATTGTAAACTTAATCAATTAAAGAAACGCATAATTAAATAAAACACAAAATATTCAATAATGATACGAAATCAATAACAAAAGAAAACAAAAGTAAAAATTAATGAAAAATAATAAAAATAAAAAATAAAATGTAACTGGTTGTTTTTATGGCTCATGGTTATTATCACGCTAAACAGACTGACTGCATAATAACAGAAGAAGAATTCAATTAATAAGATTTTTTTCATTTCTTAAGCCATTAAAACACCTGATTTATATGCAAAATATATATATTTTAACTGTATGTTTTTGTTTTTATTTTTAATTATATGTTAATGTGTTACGTAAGAGCAATGTCAACTGAACTAAAATATAAAAAATAAATAAGACAGCAAAAGAATATCATATGTACTGAGATAGGTACCTGCATCGAACCAAAGCCGGCTTAGTACACATAAGTACATACGTACTTATCGGTGAACGACTTCGCTATGATATTAAGGCACTTGTATGTACGTAAAACTCCTTTTAATAATTTAATTTATTTTCATTTGTTTAAATATGCCGAAAGCCTTGAGTTTTATTAAAATATTTTTTGAAAATATGCACACAAGAGGCGTAAAAATTTATTATGCTATTAATACTCGTACATGCCTATGCATATACATACATAAATACAGACAAAGGCTTCCTTAAGTTTATGTTTTTGAACAGAGTAGATAGGTACTCGTCTAACTGGTTATAAACCGTGTGATATCTGTGGGGGGCTAATCAATCAGCTGTGTGTTGTTTTTTTTGGACAATTTATAAAATATCACACCAAGTCTTGCTTAAAAATCAGTTATTGCTTGTGACAGCTCTACTTTAAATGTGAATCCAAAAATTTTGACCTTGCGTGCACATATTGACGTTTACTTTCTTGTGATAATTTTATATTAAGAACCAGTTGTAGTTCTGTAAAGTGTTTCTTTTGTTATTTTAATTAACTAAATTAGATCCATTTGCAAACGTGACATTTTAATATAATGTATACAACAGGTTTTGTGCAGGATTTTAGATGTTAGACTTATAAATAAAAATTTAAATCTTTCATTACTTAACTGTTTAAAAACAAGTTAAAGTTTATTAAAAAATGTTAATCAAGTGGTTTAGACAAGGAGTTCAAAAATCTTATTTTCAAAAAAAGCAGTTTAACATTTGTAGATAATAGATAATATCATCTCACTCTGCGTTAACATTATGCAAAAGAATGAAAGCATTTCTAAATAACATACCAATTTGTATACGAAATTTGTTTAAGCTGGCCGCCACAGACTATGCGATCTCGTAACTGATCTGCAGAGCCCCCGTTGTCATTTTGTGTCGAAGAGAACTCGCCTTTTTACTATAACTCGAAGAGATATATAAACAAGAGAAGCAAAGAAGCACTGGAGCAATTTTTTGGAGTTTGTATTAGCCGTAGACGGTAGCTTTGACGAATTTAGAAGTTGAACGGCAGCGTAATTCAACCAAAAAATCTGTATACATTTCTTCTCATCCGAAAGCGAAGGGATATAAATAGATTTTTTGGTTGAATTACGCTGCTGTTCAACTTCTAAATTCGTAAAAGCTACCGTCTATGGCTAATACAAACTCCAAAAATTTTCTCCAGTTTTTCTTTGCGTCTCTTGATTATATATCTCTTCGTATAACTATTAACAATGCGAAAGTTTAATCCTTTTCCTCAGATCTAATTATTGTGTTTTAGTTTAATTGCAAAATTGTGCTTTTTTCCCTTTTACACTGAGCAAAACTTGGATTTTAACATGTTGGGGACGAAATTTCAAAAAACTGACTTGACTGAAGCATAGAGCTGTTTTTTCTGCTTGTTTCTGTGTACTTAACTGAAAACATCAAAACGTATAGATGTCTAATTGTAGTTTTAACCCGACGATATATAAAGAGAAAAGCCAATAAAATGTTTGAAGTTATTGTCTTAGTACAAAATGTTCCTCGTTTTATTTTTTAGCTACTTGGCTTAGTTAAATTTTCAAAACTTGTAAAGTGGTATAAATCCATAAAAATACGATAAAAACATGTTGCATTTTAAAACAATAAAATTCAACATCCAGTAATAGTACATTAGTACGCAATCTTGTTATTTGTTATTCGTTAGGTACACGTATTTTGTTGTGGTAAATTTAACAAAATGCGAATAACATTTAACCGTGGGGGCAACCCAGAAAAATTACCCGTTACTTGGTGAAACAGTAATCAGCAATACGTTGAATCGTTTTTTCAATCAAATGTTTAATTATTTTAGATTTCGCACTATTTTCAGACATTTTTTTTTTTTTTGTGTATAATTTTTATACTTAATATTACTAGCAATATCAGCTGTGTTGAAAATATTTTAACTATTAACAACTGACGTACAAAAAAGTGTCTTCACAGTTAGCAAGCTGTAACAAATTTAACGAACAATGAATAACAAATAACAACGTTGCGTGTGAAAACCCCTATTGTATGAACCAATTAAAGTTTCATGTTTAATAAGGGATTGAGGAATCAAACTTTGATAGATTGAGCCATCAAAAATTATGAGCTTGCATTGTCAAAATTTTTTTAATAACATTTCAAAATTGATTCAACGAAAATACTTATTTCGATGTTTAAAAAATAAAAGTCAAGGCCAAAATAGACGTAACGAGATGATAGCAACTGAACGAACGTTTGCACTCGTTGCGTCTGTTTTGACATTTCGACCAAAATGCTACGTTACCAAACAAATCGAAACAGATAGGAGTTTTAAAAAAAATCAGTCATTTTAGTTATTTAATTTATTCATTTCAAATTATTTATTAAAAATATTATTGTTCTGCGGCCAAACAGCTCGTCGGCTGAGTATTATTTTGCCGTAAACGCCACTTCGTTGAAAAAGCAAAAGCAGATAACTTGTGCTCGTCTCTACACAAGTTATGTGCTTTTGCTTTTTTAACAAAGTGGCGTTTACGGCAAAACAATACTCAGCCGACGAATTGTTATAACGAGCAGAGAAAGTTTGAAGTTCGGTTCTTACGGAACGACACGTCTCGTCACAATTTTTCGTTCAGTTTCGATCAGTTACGTACTTTCATTTTGGTTGTCGACATTGGTTTACATATACTCGAATTTACTCGAGTAACGATCGTTACGTCTCGTCACGTTTATTTTTGTTGGCCCTTCAAACCCATGATACAATAATACGAAAGGGAAAAGAGACAACTATATTACTCAAGGAGCAACAGTATATAGTTTGCCAAGAGGCAAACTATAACCGTGTTCACGATCCGGAGCATTTAGACTTGCAAAGTAGCAAAATAGCAATATTTTATATTTGATTGTGAACAGTATTATAAGTTGTATAAACATTGCAAGCTACGAATAATTTTATTTCTCTGAGAAAATCGTATGAGCAAAGAGAACGAGAGCATAAACAAAAAATTTTTGTTTGGAAAATGCTATGACATTCTTATGCTATACGAGGTTTTAAGTATAGAAATTGTATAAAAGCATGACAAATTCAATTTTATATATTTTGTTGTTGTATAGCAAAATTTTTCCTCACTTATTTACAAATGCTATGATGCAAGACCTTTTGCATCGGATCGTGAACATGGCTTATGTATTTTATTAATATCGTAAGAGTTAAAGCAGGCCATATGTTACAGACGCTTATAGTACAATGAGTGAACTTTATAAAGAATCTGTACAATCGTTTTTAAAAAGCCTTAATAAAGAATTCAATTCTATAATACGAAAGGAGTGAATTTTCAGTAAGATGTCAAAATCGTAAACAAAACAGATACGAAGCGAAAATTTATATAGAAGTATTAAGTTGCCGAAAAGTGACAAGAAGATATGATTTTGACACTTAAATTCCATGAAAAAGGCAACCATGATTCAACGAGGCGCCCTGATTTCTAACTATTCTATCGTTTTATTCTACCATAGGTCAAATCAAACTCAAAATCTTGAGTATGAGTATATGAAATGAATCAAGCTGTCGAAAATTATCAAAATCGGTAGCCTTGCTGTGATTTAAAATAAATAGATATACATATTTTCGAATGGTAAAAAAAATGGAATTTACGCTCATATTAAGAGCTAATTCTCGAAGTAACCTTAAATCACCTCAAAAATCTCCGGTGAAAACGTAGTATTAGTATAGTATTTGACTCTAAGCTGTCGTTTATCAAAATACAGTACAAGGGTTTGTAATATATCCCAATCAGAAATAGTCACAACTCAAATTAATACCATCAATTGTAACCAATTAGATCATCAAAAATGTCACAACTCAAATAAATACAGTTTAACATTTATATTTATTTAGCTATCACACGGCACATCAATCGTTATAAGAAAAGAGTTATAACAAAGGCTTTTGCATATTGGTAGATAGATATATGTGTGATGAACATGCAAACACGAAAATGCAAAATTTTGAGTTAATACGGGTGTGCGTTATCCTTGAATATTTTTTTAACTTTTGTTTTCACTTACTTTGTTTATAACAGCCATATTTGAGGAGTAATCCAAAATTGAGTTTGCAAAATTATTAAATAAAAAATAATTATTTTTTCACTGTTTGTTCAAGTTACACAAATTTATTGTATTATTAAAACACTGTATATTTTTGTCCAGCGTGTTAGCACTTTTTTGCAAAATATGTACTACTTCTTATCAGCAGCACAGTTGTGGATTGAAATTGTTCACACAATTATTTGGGCGTGTGTTCTAAAATATATATATATTTTTTTTTTGTTTTAAATTTAAAAAAAAAAAACAAGAAATTCTTTCAACAATTGAAGATTTTATTTCCGTTGATATCGTTACTTTAAGAATATTTTTTATATGTAATTTGCCGTACTACGATAATTTTTTTAGTTGTTGGCTGTGCAGATATTGATACGTTACTGTCAAGAATCTCAGTGACAAATTCGAATTTATATAGAAAAATTTTTTGGTTGATGTGCGCAAACAGCGCATCATCAAAACGACGTTGAACTGGTTTGCAAATACTGTGTAGTATAATCAACGTATTGAATACTCAGGAGGCGCTAATAAAGCGTTGTTAAGTCAATACTAACAGAAGCAGAAACCTGGACCGACAATAGCGCTGTACGAGCATAAAAAACAAAACGTTAACAAAGATCAAAACTATAATATACAGGTTACAGAGTTGGGGCTATAATTTTGCTCTTGTTGTTATTATGTTTTACATTACTACTAGGTACTATTATTGTTGTTGTAGGAGTTTCGGCTAATCCTACTTGTGATGTTTAGAATATTGAATTAAAGTGAAAAAATATTTAAAAAAAAAAAATAGAATCGTCATATTTCTTCCGTTCAATTTGATGTACATACTTTAAATATTGATTTATTTCATTTGCAAACATACAATTAAGTGGTAATGAGCTAAAAGTAGTTAAGTAAACTTAACCATTGTTGGAACCATGACTGCAAATCAAATATGTATTTCGACAATGACGTCTTAATATGATCAAATGCGATCTCAGGCATTCAAAATCAATTTATTAAATAATCGTTTGTCTCATCTACTCATTTGAATTAAAGGCATTTAGTCGGAATTGGATTTAAGAATATAATCGCCTTTACTTTTGCTATGAAGTTTAATGGTTAACTTTCAAAAAACTTTAAGCACCAGATCTGCCATTGTCGATCAATAAGGACTGATTTCAAAAAGTTAAATTGCATATATTTGCTTTCTTAACGATAAGATGTTTCTAACGGTTTCCTGTTATCTTGAGGGTTTTATTCCGATGCTTGATGGTAGACTTCCGTTGGTGATGTGCGTAGTATGTGACTTTTAGATCAACTGGAACGCAAGATGATTTTGTATTGCAGATGGTGAAAAACATGTATTCGATGATTTTCTTATCTGTTCTAAAATTTTCAAGTTTTAAGGAATAGCTTAAATTTTTGTACTTTCTTTTTGTTGCTTTCAACTCTTTATGCTTTCGCTTATCATGTTACTCTCTAATCGAGATTTTCCCTTGAATCCGTATAAATTCTCAATTTTCCTAGAATCTTTGAAACCTTTAGCCTTTATTGTACATATTGTTACGAAATTTCCTGTCTCTATGACGATAATTTCAATCTCTTACAGTTTTCTGAGTTCGATCACTGGATTGTGTAGCAATCAAAAACAAACACTTTATTTAGTTATAAAATGGTTTATTTAAATTACAAATGTTTATTTCCACACGGTACAATTGTTTATTGCACTATTTATTACATTCAAAATCTAATATTACAATTAGCACTTTATTTACTTTCACTGGCACTGTGTGTACAACCTTTATTGCTTTAAGGGCCGTCCACACGCACAGTTTTACCTCAAGACTTACCTGCGCAAACTGGTTTGTGCAGGTAAGTCTGTACGTGTGGACGGCAAAAGTCAAGTTTGCACAGTTCAAAAGTGCGGCCTGTGCTTTCTTTGACTTTCCAAAGATTTTTTTGTGCAAACTAAGCTTGCACAGGCAAGTTGGAACGTGTGGACGGCGTACAGGCCGTGCCTTCAATCTGTCGCTTAAATTTCAGTCTTCAAATGCATGTATATTGCATGTGATAGCTCTGTCATGAAAATTGTACGTTTTTTCATTGATTTATTTTAGAAAATATGCAAAAGAAAAAATAATTCACATGAAAATAAAATGTTTGCTAGACGTCATGTTTCTATGAAAATGAAGTATGTTGAAAACTGCACAGACTTGCATGTGTCGTGTGGACGCGATAAAAAAAGTATGCGCAAACTCTCTAGTTTGCACGAACTAGGTTTGCGCAGGTAAGATTGTACGTGTGGACGGCCCTTTATTGCTTAAAATCAACTGTGTTCAGCTCTCATGAACAGCTCCTTTAATACTCATATGAACGTTCGAGAATTGCATTAGCGAAACATCTGGCAACATCTCGTTGATTCCCTTTATTGACAAATCGAACTGTCAATTACTTTCGTGACATCACTGTTTTTATTGACATCTCGAACTGTCAAGTAGTTTCGTGAAGTTTCTTTTCAGTTGTTCTTATTTTTCGTCACAATATGGTAAAGGACGAAGTCTTTCCGTTGAAACAATGCAAAAATGAATCTCAGGGATTTTGTGTTGAATCGAGACCACATGCAGCAAAACAGTCGGAACAAGAAAGTGAAAGCCTTGCACAAGGTAAGGATCTTTGGGCTGATTCAGATCAATATCCATTTGTACATCGGAATTAATTTCGAGAAATGATTTAATAATGAACTCGCAAAACTGTCAAAATTAGTATTGATTTTGACAACTATTACGGGCTTACGAGATTTTCGAGGCATTTACACGTTTTAAGAAAAACACTAATTTATTTCTCATTCACAATCCAACACTACACTAATGCGGATATGTACTTAAATTTAACGACTCCCTAAAGAGATTCCGAAAAAAAGATGAAATTCTTTAGGTAAAACGTGGATAATTATTTGTTTGGAAATGCACGAGGTATTAGACGAAATCAACTTTATGTAACAAAAAGACCTAAAACTTCATGTATGTACTTGAGTATATGAACGCGTCCTTTATATCATCTCAAAAGAAATATTTTTTTTATTATTAAAGTGATTTTAGTTAAATCCTTACCTTAACAAAAGTTCCACTTCGATAGCGTATCAATGAACGACTTATGTAAGCTTCTATATCGGTAAGGTTTTTATATATAATCGCAAAATATTGTTTACTATTTTCTGACATCAATTATATGGTAAAAAATTCATTTTGAATAATATTTTCAGAAAACAAAAATTTAATTATATAACTAAAATTGTATTTAACTATGTTTTAACTTACAATTATTGTATTCGACCCCGATTCATTATATTGATTGTCGTACCCGACACAGTCATCGTTGTTTATTTAATTTTTTTATTAAAATTCGCTAATTTCTTATAGGAAGTTTTCAACAATAAATTAAGCCATAATAAGTTTATTGCTTGTTTATGATGAAGTGGAAAAATTGAAAGGAAAGGCAAAAAATATCCAAAATACATCTTGGTTTTCACCACGCTTTGTAGTAAATTAAGCTAATTTCAATTTTAGGAAATTTTTGCATTTATAAAGACCGACCGACTTCTTAAATTAATTGTTCATTATCGGCTTTATAGCTCACAAACAAGGCTTAAAAGTTTTGTTTATTTGCTTAAGTGGTTAATAAAAAAACTTCCATACATTTTAATTGAATTAGTTTCGGATTATTTAAGATTATTTTGAGGTGTGACAAGATTTTTTTCTTTAGAAAAAACTAAGAAACTAAATTTTACGAATAAAACTGATCCGGAAGCTACAGTAAAGAGTTCAATGAAATATTCCCATTGATTTTAATATATACTCGAATATATTTATGTAGTTTACCTACGTCAAAAAGTAGATACAAAAAGTTCACCTGTTTGTAGATGACTTGCCTATCAACTCATATCAAAGTGATTATGTTAATCTTCTGCTGATTATTCGAATTTTTCTTTATTCATTTTTAAGCAACTGGGACTTTTTTATCATGTTATTTGCATGCTCTGGTTCTTGTTTGGTCATTCTTTTGTTTTATTCAAAAGAAGCGAACTTTTTTTTGTAAACTCGGAGAAACTTTTTTGTTTTTGTAGTGCTCTACTTTCGAGAGCCAATAACCAATACCACCAACTGTAGACAAACATGATCTGCCTGCCTTTTGCTATGAGTATTCTGAAATGTAATATTTTTCAATATATTTTGCATACGTTAAATAATTTCTTGATGTTTTCATTATTAATAAAAAACTATTTAATTGTTTATGCTATGGTTGTTTATCTTAAGGTCTTAGCAAAACGAGCCCCTCGTATATGAAAATTGATCATTATGCGAAATAATAATTTTTTGATGGTTTGCACAGGTTCAAATTTTTTTTTCTTCACACGTGATCTTCTACAAAAGAAACTCCGCCGATAGAAAAACTATAATGCTGGGACTGCAAAACTGGTTAATTCGATGACAAAATTTTGAACAAAATGTTTGAGTTAAAACTTTTTTGTATATTTTGCTTTAGTTAACAGATAAATATTTTTATATTTTGATACTCAACTTGATGACAGATAATAAATACAAAGAAATTGATATCCATATTGTTATATAGATAGAATAATAAGTATAATGGCCCATACTCACTTGCCTGGTTAAGGCGATTTAATTAGTTTATCAGGCCTGTTCCGTAATCCATGTGATTTCAATTACTTTTCATTTCGGAAGCTTTTCCATGAAAATGGTGAGTCACACGATAAAAAGTTTTTGCATTTCTTTTATGGAGAATTACAGGTTCTACAAATAATATTGATTTGCGTTAACGCAAAAGTAACCGTTTAGGAAATATTCGATAAAATCGAATTTTTCGACTTTTTGCGGTTTTTTAAGAATAATAATAATAATTTTTTCGCTAACGCAAATTAATATTATTTGTACAACCTGCGATTCTCCACAAAAAAGATTTTCATACTTTTTATCATTCGACTCACCTTTTTTATCATATAAAAAGTAATTGAAATCACACGGATATCGGAACAAGCCTTTATATCTGAATAAATGTTAACCGGGTCAGTTTGCCATATGAGAAACTTTAGTTAGTTTGTAAATAACTAGTCTGAATTCAAAAAATCGCGTGAAATTTTTTTTAGACACGATGATGTGATGCAAGCAAATAAGGCTACGGTTACACTAGATGCGCTTTTATGCTTTTATGAACTCTCAAGAAATTTGCTAGTAAGAATAGGTACGCAAAACAATAGTACATGTTTGTGCTGATAGCAATGGGTCCAGTTTTTGTTGCCTATAAAAAAATTTACAATGAATCAAATACAGATTCCATATTAAATGAAAGGAAATAGATAAGGCTTCCATATTTTGTTACTTAGAGTATAAGTTAACAGGGCGTTTTTTGGAAAAAATAAAGATTTTTTAAAAAAAAGCTGGTAAAAATTTATTGAATTTAATTTTTTAAATTAATATAAAAGAGATCTCTGCTCTTTTTTTTTCGTGTGACTCACAGTTCGTGAGTTATTGCATTTTGAAAATAATAGCGGCCTTATTTTGATAGACACCTCGGCAAAAATATATTTCCCTATGCGTAAAAATTAGATTTCGTTTAAAAAGTACATGAGCGTAGATATTGTGCTGTCGAACGTGTTCCTTTGAACAGTACTATAGCCCGACAATTTAGTCGTTTGTGTGAACCAGCTCTTAATTAGGTACCTTTTACATTTTTGTTTCCAAAAAAAATAAGTAGAATTAATTTTGCAATATCCATCAATTAATCGTGTGACTAACTGACAAATACAAAATATTTTATTCGCATCAGAACAACCGTACGACTTCGTGAAAATGCGTTCGAAATAAACGAAATCACTGTAAGAACTGGTTCACACGACAAACTAAACTGTCGGGCGATAGTACTTTTTGTAGGCAAACGGAGGGACCGCTTTGCACCGCTTGCCTAAAAATAGTACTATCGCCCGACGATAGACTAAATTGTCGGGCGATAGTACTACAATAAATAGCTCTAAGCGCATATAAATAAACATGTGTCGAACGTGTACCATTGTATTCGTAAGATCAAATCTTCGTACGAATTCGTATGCAGTGTAACTTTAGCCTATGTTAGGTTAGGTTAGGGTTAGACATTCATAATCGAAATAAGTATATATTTGGTGATTATTTTAATCATTAAATGAATGAGCAAACGATACTTCACGAAATCAAACAGAGTTGTGTTGTTAAATGTTTCACAATTTGTTCCTTTTGGGAGTAAAATAATACAGTTTTCGTGAAGAAATCTACGAGATGGATAAAATAAGTGGTTAATAGCAATCTTTGAATCAGTACAAACAAAATTTGAGAGACCAAACAAAATTAACTCCAGTTTGACACAAATTTGTCGTCTGAAAAAATAATACAAAAAAGTATTAAAATAAATAGCATTAAAAAAGTAGTAAACTGAATGAATGTGAACAAAATATAGTTTAAATCATGAAGCAAAAAAATTCATGATTATTTTGATTATGAATGTCTATGTAAACTAGCCCTTAGGGTGACGGTAATTGCGTAGAGCAAAAACCTCAAATAGACCGACTAGGTCCATAGCGTTACTACAAACTCATTTCTGTTAGGAGAATAGTAGTGTTTTGGCTTCATGGTTTTCATCTATATCATAGCCTCAAAAAACAAAAGACGGTAATTAAAGCTCAAATAAAAAATGAAGCAATTTCAATAACTTTAAGAAAAAAATTTTATTAATAAAATTCTAAAAAATATAGATGAAAATTGTGCTGTGATTCGGTAAACAACAAATTAATTGTTAGTGAACTGTCGGAGCATAGTACAGACCAGGCTATAAAGTGTAAATGGTGATCTTTGCTTATTAGTTTGTTATTATGTATTTCAGTCAGGTTAACTAAGGCGGCAGGCCAAGGCAGGCTGTGAAAACAAGGCGTTATAAACGAAAAATGTAACGATTTTGTACGTCAACAAAGTACCTACTGCTTGTGCTCGACTAGGCCATACAAAATCAGAGATGGGATGTTTTTCTTTTTTTTTTCAAAAGAATTTACTTAAATTTGATAACAAGTTTAATTGTATTTATCAAAAACGCGTTTTCGCAGAAGTGTTTTTTCTTTATTAAGTAAATCTCTAAAATCCGGTTTAAGCTAAATTTTTGATACACTTATTTGCTAAAACAGTAAATAATGAAAAAAAAAAACTGAGTTATCAATTATTATTTTTCCATTTAAATTTCATAAACATATACAAAAATATACCTAATATACGTACTTAAAGCCGCGACATTAGCTGGGATTATTAAACGACGACATTTCTTATCAAGGTTATCACGGAAGTTTTTTTTTTTTGCAAAATGTAAATAGAAGTAAGTAAATCGACAAAATTGAAAACAACATTAAAACAATTTCTTTAAAAATCTATATTCTAAAAAATTAATTCTACTAGAAATTTCGAGTGCAAACTTTTCGAAAAGCAAATTTTTTTGGGGTATACATTCAAACATATGTATGTGTATGCATATATTCCCAAGGGGTTCACACAACCCAAGAGGAAAAATTTCTAGCGCTTCTGATCCAAGCACTTTAAAAGTGCTTGTGCCCATAGAAATTTAGAAGCACTATCACAATGATTTTTTATAAGGCTGCAGTAAGAACGTCAGTTCGAACCCAGCCCGGGAGATTTTATTTTTTTACTTTTATTTACTTTTTTTTGCTTTAGTTTTTTTTTTTATTAAAATATTTTTTATTCAACTTTTTTTTATTTCACTTTTCTATTTTCCTTTCTCTTATTAATTTACTTTTGTTTAACTGAATTGAAATTGATTACACAATGAGGCTGCAGTAAGAACAACGTGAGTTCGAACCCAGCCCGGGTGATTTTTTTCCACTGTTTTATTTGTTTTTGCTTTATTTTTTTTTTATTAAAATATTTTTTATTCAACTTTTTTTTATTTCACTTTTCTATTTTCCTTTCTCATTTTTATTTACTTTTGCTCACTTGAATTGAAACTGATTGCACAATGATTCTATGTAATGCTGCAGGAGCATTTGTATGTCAATTTCTGTTTGGACAACATTTGCTTAATATACAAAATTTAATACCTCTTCATATCATCGGGCGTTGGTGTAGCGGTCTAAAGGGTTGGTAAGTGTAAGAAAAAAATATCTAGCACGCGGAGGGTCGTGGATTCAAATCCTGGCGCGGCCATTTTTTTTTTTTCTATTTTTCTTATTTTTCTTTTTTTTCTTTTTTTAAATTTTATTGAAAAAACGCTTACCGCAGCATTACAAATAAGCGCTTTAAAAACTCTTTTTTTAGTAAGGCTGCGGTAAGCTTTTGCTCACTTACATCCTATGACATGCAATGTTAAAAAGAAAGTATGTACTGTTCTTACGGAGCGGTAGCGCTTATTGGTGAAAGGGATGTACTTCAGAAGGGTTTTTGGAGCACTTCTTTTCCCCCTTGGGAAACGACCAAATTTCACACGCTTCTTAAACAAGCACTTTTAAAGCACTTATTCCCATAGAAATTTTGAAGCACTTGCTCAATGATTTTTTGTAGGGCTGTAGGAAGCATTTGAAAATCAAATTCAGTTTGGAGAGAAATTTTCTTAATATATGTACAAATTTTATGCCTCTTCATCATATTGGTCAATGGTCTAGAGGTCCAACGAGTTTGAAATTGTAAGTAAAAATAATATGTTGCTATCTATCACACGGACGGTCATCAATTCAAATCCTACTGCGCTCAGTTCGTTTTTTCTTTAATTGAAAGAACGCTTACCACCGCACTACAAATAAGCGCTTCAAAACGCGTTTTTCCGTAAGGCTGCGGTAAGCTTTAAAACGCTTATAACCTAGGATATGCAATGTCAAAAAGAAAGAATAGTCTTTACAGAACAGAAGCGCTTATTCGTGAAAAGAAGCACTTGAGAATGCATTTGAAAGCGTTTATTTTCCCCTTGGGTTCTAAGAACTTTTGAATAACCACAAATACACAACTATTGTTGTATTGATGATGGACTTGGCTACATGATATAGTCTACATCGACTCTGGAGTTTTCTCTTATTTTCAATCATTACTTCTCGTATATTGTTAATGTGCTAATGTAGCAAGTTTGGTTTTATTTATTTACTAAAATCTAATCTATACAAAACAATTATAGTAGAGTTGTATAGGAATTCAATTTGATCACATACGTTTTTAATGTAAACAATAATTCTTTGTCATGTTTTAATATTTAGGGTATACCTCTATGCATCAGTGATAGCACATCCGATACATTGGGCCTTATCGTAAATAAATTATTATTCTCTGACTCCATAGTTTGCAATCGCAAAAAAGTTTTCTGGAAGGGGAAAATTCACTGGAAAAATAAGGCAATTGGCAATAGTTTGGGGAGGAATTTTTTCACATTTATTGCTTAAATTTACTTCCCAACTTTTTGCTAGGGAATACTAATGTATAAATGAATAATCATAAATAACGTTAACAAATTAAAAACTTTAGTACAACAATTTATAGCTTATTGAAATAGCTTGCATATATTACACTAAAATTTTAAATATCCATCCAAGCGTTTCCAACTTGTACCTGTTCTCCTAAAACTACTTTTCACTTCACTTCATTTTTTTTTTTGCGAACTTTTTGATGCAAACTTTATATTTTGAAAATCCACTAAAATGATTAAAAAATAATTTTTTAATTAAAAAAGCAAAACATTAACTTAATTTTCACAAATTTTAATTAGATGCAATTTGCTATTGCTTGTTTTTTTTTTTTTATTAAGATGTCAAACACCAGTGGGAAATGGAAAGAAATGTCAACGATATTGACAAAACAGCATTGCCAAATTTGTTTTGTGCAAAATGTCTACGATCCTGGAAAAAGTCAGCATTGCAAACTGGTTATTTCTGAAAATGTCAACGATATTAAAATAAGAAAACATCACTTCAGGAAGAGGGGTTTCCATTCATAAAATCTTCACTCCTTATAGTGCTCCCTCTCCCTCTCGAGAATGGAAACTCCCTTCAGATTTAAGATAAGGCCTATTGTGAATTTAGTCCAATATTTCGATGTTTGGGAAGCACGTCAAAAAGGTACCTTTTGTAACGAAAGACTTAACTTAAAATTTGACATATGGCTGAACAAATCGTTTTTCATTCAAATTGATCATTTATTAAAGGCTTAACAAGTTTTATGTAAAAGTCACTCTTGAAATTAACGTAATTAAAAAAAAAATGTATATAGTAAATGACGTATTTCTTACCGCTAGTGAATTCATTTTTGGTATTATTCAGATTGCATAGCACTGCGTAGTGTCCTCCCTGATATCTGTGGACTTTGGGCAAAACAATCTAAGTTGAGATAAGACAATTCTCCAGCATTTTAGTCCTAAATATAAAATTTAAATACGCTTCTATTGGTATGATCGCCATGTCTCTATGATTTCTCGTTCCAGAGGTATAAAGTTGTCCCATAGATCACGCAAGATTTAAACTTAGCGCCATGCGTGCGGTGAAACGTTATGAACCAAAAGAAAAAAATAATTAGACAGCTGACAACGCTGCATCAACGAAATTGAGCCACATCATTTAAAAGTAGTTAATCAGTTTTCAGGCTCTTCTGGTTGCAGATTTTTGTCGCTTGCGATGGAGCGATGGCGCGATTTCGCTTGCTATCGGTTGTCGCTCGTCTCTCGTTATTGCTTGCTCACAAACACTTTCATAAAACCACGTGTATTTGATTTTACTAGCGACGTCGCTAGAAATGTGATCTAGTTATGCCGTTGCTTATCGCGCGTGTCGTAAACGCAGCCTTAGCTGTTACAATTCAAAAAATTTTCGTATGATAAATCCGCCTGTAAAATATATGTAGATTTGATATTAGAATTGTTTTAACATAAAATTTAGTTTATATCCTGTTTCCACCTGAGATTAATAAAGTGATTTAACCTTAACTCACCACATTCATCATGTAATAAACGTCAAATAAATCTGAAAACAGCCGTTAATAGCTTCCATGTGTTTGAAGTATCGATATTACTTTGCACCGCTGTCGCCATCTAAAACTAGAACTCCACTTTATTGAAGAAAAAACACATCACTAGAATGACGTAAAATCGAATTCAATGCTTCCATCCTCAGTAGCATTTGAAATTGGCTGTCAGTTCGTGTTTGTATTTCTGTTGGATCCTTACAAATTTTTGGTTTTTTCTATTCAGGAAGGTTACAAATTTAAATGAAAAATCCACCAAGTAAGTGCACGTGTAAACTGATTTAAAAAAACCATTTTGAAATCAAAAACTTTATTCAGAAAATGCAAAAAAACGCTAAAACTCTACTTGTGAAGGCAATGTCTTGTGAAAAACACGGTTACAAGTTGATGGCCCATCAATTTTACTTGATGGCCATAAAAGAGCTGGAAGGATTTTTTGATGACAAAACAAGTCGCTACCAAAGCAACTTTGATGAAATAAAGGAGCATAGTGTAAAACTTGGTAAGCTTATTAAACAACGAGTAGCGCGAGGTGGAATCATAGAGCAAATTTACATTGATGAAAACTCAACTGGCAACAGCTACAACAGGCTTTTCGGGAAGTATTTAGATTCTAGCGTACAAGAGGTGATAATATACGAAACATATTTAATTGTACCTCATCAGGTGAAAAACTTTATAAATTTTCTGGAATTGCTGCTACTTAATTGCGCTCAGTTGAAGTTTATACATTTGGTGACCAAGCGTGAGTGTGATCAAAAAAACCGCACAAATGGCATGGCATTGCTGAATCCTGACGAATGGCTAGAAAATATTAAACATAAATTGTATTTGAAGTATAAAATTTCATTTACTTATACCTTTGAACACAAATTGCATGATCGCAGAATTTTGCTTGGCAATGGAATAAAATTCAAATTGCATTATGGTATGGATATATATAAACGAAGAGATGATTTGCAGTTTCGACCAAACGATTTTGATCTTCGTAAATGTGTTGAAAATAATATTGATATATTTCACTGGGAATCATTCGCTCAGTAATGCATTGTCAGTGTTAGGATTTGAGTAAATTTAGAAATGATTCAGTTCAGCATTGCGGTCTTGGAAAAATGAAATTTTTTATATATTTTTTTTTAACGAATAATTTTTTAGTTTTGTTAATTAAATGTTAAGTTGTAAGAGTTTTAATTAACTTCGAAAATGTCTAGATTTTTTATTGACTAAGCAATATGTGCTAATTTCTATAACTTAACACTCATTAAAAGCTAAAAGCGTTTAGCGATAAAATCTTTTATTCGTTAAAATAAAAATTCTTAAAATTAAATCAAATCAATCAATATTACTATAAAACATACTAATGACAATGTTTCTTGTAAATGGTAATGAAAAAATATTCCATTTCTAGCACATAATAAAAAACAAAAATTGTTTGAATTGAATTAAGTAATAAGTTCAGCTATACATTAAACATAACACTGAAGTTTAGAAATTTTTCCATTGGCGTTGTTTTTGAATTCGAGTATTACATACCAACAATAGAATTAACTTTTTATATTTGAGTTACTCTTAAAAATAAAATAAAAAATTCGGAGGATCTGAAATAATAACGATTTTAATTAATTTTATTTGCATTTAATTATTTACTTTCAAGAGGGATCATTCCGAAAATAATAGAAACATTTTTTATAAAATTCTTTCTTAAGTTAAAAAAATATGGTTCATGTTTTTTTTTTTTTTTTTTAGATGAACAAATTTTCTTTAAATAATTGCAATACTCTATCTCTCTACATAAAGGAACCACCAAGAATAGAATTTTACAAAAGTCAAAATTGCTATCGCTATAGCTCTGTA
Source organism: Calliopum simillimum (assembly GCA_951812925.1). Classification (NCBI taxonomy): domain Eukaryota; kingdom Metazoa; phylum Arthropoda; class Insecta; order Diptera; family Lauxaniidae; genus Calliopum; species Calliopum simillimum. The sequence continues at coordinate 105,111,229 of OX638370.1, forward strand.
ACGGTACTTTTTATAGTAATGAAACTCAGACGAAAGATGCCTATGAACGAAAACTACTGGTTTCTATCAAAAACCGAAATCGTGTCGGTTAAGCCTTTTTGGCGGATAGGGCTGGATGTTATCTGATATATAAAAATTATAGTTTGTTGTATGCTTGTTTTTAATGGACTCGACCATCTGACCGATTTCGATGAAATTTCATTAGATTTTGAGGTCTTATTCATCTTGTATAAGATTTGATATAAAAAATAGGCTTCAAATTCTTATAATGAAGCGTAGATTAAGGCGTAAACAATATCTACTTGCGAATATAACATGTAATTACTATAGAAGTGTTGAAATATTAAAATTTCCGCTGATTTTTATTTTCTAAAAATAGCCACCGAAATTTATTTTTGGCTTTATTTGTCAACAACTTTCATAATATCATACACTTACTTGTTCATATGTATATTATAAAAACAATTCATCAGATCAGTTTATTAACCAATTTATAAATTCGCACCTTAGCTGTGGTATCGATGACGATGTGATGATATTATGATGAAAAAACTTTACTCACACAGGAGTTTCTCATGTTCCGTATGAATCACAGATGCTTTCAAGAGGCCGTCTTATTGTGCCTGAATGACAAATGCAATCTTAGATGTGGTCCCTGGTGGTATCACCAATTTTTAAGGAATGCGTCAGTAATTAACACGTTAAGTTTAATTAAGCTAACGGAAATAAGTGTGAACGATACGTGTAACTGTTGCAAAATTGTACAAACATGAAACTATAGGCCGTTTAGATAAAAATTAAAATTTTAAGTAAAAAATATTAACTAATTCAATTATTTTGCAAACTATTTTATTCTGATCAAATGAAACAAATCAACTCTTAAGGGTCAATGCTTTTGTAAAGTTATGCTATTTAAATTCAATGTATTAAGAAAATGTAGGTCTTATCTAAAAAATATCTTATAATACAAAACTTATTGGTATGACATATTATCCTCGAGAATTTATTCTCTTACTCCTTAGTTTGCAATCGTAAAAAAGAATTTCGAAGAAAAATATTCACTAGAAAAATAAGGCTATCGGCAATAATTAGGGAGGGAGTATTTTGACGTGTATTGGAAAAATTTATTCCCCAACATTTTACTAGAGAATTATAATTTTTAAATAAATAATAATAAATAAAGTTTGACAAATTTAATACTTTAGTACGACACTTTTATAGGTTATTGAAATAGCTTTCATATGATGTTAATATTTTTGAAATCCATTCAAGCGTTTGTAACTTATACCGGTTCTACTGAAACTACTTTTCTCTTCGTTATTTTTTTTTTTTTTTTGTGAAGGTTGGGAGATTTATTTGGCCAAAGTCATTGACCATCATCACTTTTGTAATTTTTTGATTGGTTTTAATGAAATTTAGATGTTTACATTCTGTTTGTTTATTTTTAAACCTTAGCTGTGGTAGAATTTTCCCACTTAATCAGCGCTCACATAACCACGTTTCACTGTATTGCCAAAGTCTGAAGTAAAACTTAAAACAATATAAGCCAGTTTGTATAATTTTTTTAAACGTTAACATTTTATTACGTTCTTTCAATATAAGTATAAAAATGCACTTTTGATTTTTATTTCATTGCCACTGGTTAAAAAATTGTTTAATTTATACAATCTACTATTTGGTGAATGTTGGCCTATAACTCAACCAGTTGCCTGACGATGTAAATACGAGTATTCATCATTTCAGTTGAAGTGCAATTGAGAGCTATCATAGTCAATACAACAGCATAATGATGATGGACGATTATAATGATGATTTGGTCAGTTTTTGAAGTTTATGCACTTGACATTTACCTTAAAAAAAAAAAAAAAAATATGCACGCATTTGTTGGAGGTTTACATTATTTGATCAAACCTCACAAAATAAAGGGTTTTTTATGATATTTTTCTTATTGTAGTGTTTGAGAGGACAAAATAATTTTATTTCTTTATATTTTGCAACGTTTTATCATTTTTAAGCTTACTGTGCATAATTCAGAAGCATAATGCAACAATTTGTAATTTGTACCAAATCTTATAATTTGCTTTAAGTGTTTTTTCCATATTTTGGCAAAAAATAAAAATTTGGGAGCCAAAAGTGACTTGCGCCAAAACTTTGTAATAAAACTTATATTTTCATGATGTAAAACGTAAGCTGACAGTGTTGGGTTGTGTCCACCTTATGTCGCAATACTTATATATACGGATAATACGGATAATAAAGTCCCAACAAGGTGAAATACTTTACAGTTGCGTCCAAAAAAATACCCCAAACTGCAATAAAAATTAAAATTTTTTTTGTTATTTTTAAAAATTTGTTTCTCGCAGAATGGTTTTTATTAGCATCTTAAGTTTGCATACTTTTAGGGCTGAATTGCTATACTGTACGATTTTCATAAAAAACTAAAAATCTATTTATTTATTGCTATTATTACAAATTAGCGTCTTAATGCCAAATTAAAAAACTTATAAACACTCTCAAAAACTGTGAACAGTTGTGAAGTATTTCGATCTACTTAATGTGCAGTGCAAACAGAGCTTTGTTTGCGTAAAAGGAATTCTAATAAACACTTTCGATTTCTGTGCCAACTTCTATACAGTTTTTATACCCTACACACGGAGTATATGCATTTTGTGCTTCTGTTAGTAACACTAGACAACAGCCAAAATGTAAAATTTTTCAAACCATATTTTCTTAACTAGTTTGAGGTCGTTGAGTCCAAAAATCGCATTTATTTTTTTTCCAGGTGGCCATAATCGAGATAATCGAAAATTTCGGTTTTTGAGGTTAAAGCTCCATTTTTAAGAATTTATTTCGAGAAACCCAATTTTGATCGAATTTCTTTTAAAACTATTTTATAGAAAATCTATAACGCTTCCAACAAATGTAACAATAATTTAGATCTGATCAAAATTGGCTAAGTTATAGCAGCGTAAAATCAATTTTTTTAGTAATTTTTACAACTTTGCACATAAAAGACAAATAAAATACGTTTTTTTGTCCAATAGTTTAAGTAAATACACTTTTTTTGTGTTTTTATTTAAAATTGTATTTTATTGCAAACAATTTAAGCTCAAGTTGAGAAAAACCGGATCAAATTTTTAAAAGTAATTAAAGTTTCAGTGATGTAAGGCCATTAAATTTTTTATCTAAAAATAAACAGATACAAAAATAGGTTTTTTGCTCAAAACTTTTTTTTATCCCGAATGGATGCCCAAAATTACCTAGAAAATAAAAACCATAATCTTGCAAAAATTTTTCTGTTAAAAAATCGTACATTTTGTGTGAAGCATTCGGTTCCAAAAATCGGTTTTTGTACGTTTTTCAATTACGCGGTCGGAAAAACGCTCTTTTACTCAAAAAGAAGGCATTTGACGAAAAAGAGGTATAATCAACGACGTATATTTTTATTAAGATACACAGTTCGTTACTGCGGTTTGTGGAATTTGGTAAAATTGATGAAATGTTGCTGAAAGCGGACAAACGATATGTCGAAATGCGTTTGTTTTTCGAATTCTGCGTGTTTAATATAAAATTTTCAGGAAAACGAACGCAGCGTTGGCATAGCAACATTTTATTCCGCTTTCAGCAGCTTTATTTGTGTCTAACCAAATTGCACAGACCAGCGAGTAAGTCAAACGAATAGAATTTGGGTATCTTATTTATATACGTCGTTGGTATAATATCCATTTCACACTGGCATCGCAAACGTCTCGTTTTTCACATCATTCGTTTTCAAAACGAGATGTTTAAATTTGTATTCACAATTGAATATCTAGTTTTTCATGACAGCTGATGTCTAAAAAACAAATAAATATGTATAAACTACATGAAGAAATACATTTTTTTATACTGTTTATTTAAGGCCGCTTTATACTATCCCACAAAGTATTACAACATGTCAGAAAAAAAGTCTGATAAAATTTCATTATACTGTCAATTTTGTATTAATGTGGGGAGGAATGTCAAATTTCATGTTTAGACTTTAAATATTTGTTTATATTTGCAAAAAAAATAGACAGAGAAAAAGCCATTGTGACCACTTTAATTTGCATAGCCAACGCTATCAAAATTAAAGAAAGATAAACAAAAGAAAAACGATGCTTGTGGGCTCGTTATTGCTTTTTTTTTCTTATTTTTTTCCAAAAATGTATGATGGAATTAGAAATGTTTTAAAAATTCAAATGTATAAACAACTGTCACCAAAATCAAAACGCTTTTTCATTAGATTGTTTTTTTCTAGTTTAAACTATCACACATTGCTTGCAACATGTCAATTTGGACATGTTTTTATACTTTGTGGGATAGTGTAAAGCGGCCTTTACGAAACTTTTTGTTTAAATTCAAATATAAAACACAATTGTAAGAACCAATGCTTTTATTTCGCCCTGCTTCTAAGCACTTTCAATATTCTCGTTCCAATTTAACAATGCAAGCAAGTCCCCAAAGTCTACGAATTTAGTTCCAGTGGATCCACTAATTGGGTCTTCTTCCGTTACTGCGTTGTACCAGGCGATATGTTGGTGGTAGATCATCAAGCGATTTCTGCAGTAAAGCTTTTTGCGTTGCATTTCAACTTATTTGGTTGAATATTTTGAACGATTAAAAAATAAACAACAATTTTTTTTTTTGTATTTGAAATAAATATGGTCAAAAATGGCATTTAAAAATTCACCACATTCACAATTTACTACAGCATAAGCTATTTGCAATGAATACACTCATTTATAAAAATAAAAAAAAAAAAAAATAAAAATGGATTTTTTTTTTTTTTGACTTTAATATGAAAAATTGTAAAAGCTACTATTAAAAAAATGAACTCTGTGATGCCATAGCTTCGCCAATTTTAATCAGATGTTAATTATTAGTGTATTTGTTTGAAGCATTATGAAATTTTATTTAAAGCAGTGTAAAAATATTTTGATCGAAATTGGGTTTCTCGAAAAATATTCTTTGAAACAGAGCTTTAACCTCAAAAATCTAAATTTTCCATTATCTTGATAACGGCCACTAGGAAAAATAAAAATGCGATTTTCGGACTCAGCGGCCTCAAATTAGTTTTAAAAATATGGTTTGCAAAACGTTACATACACAATTTAATTTTTTGTAATGTAGTGTAATGGTTAGAAGAGGACGTGGTACCAACGACGTATATTTTTATCAAGATACAAAGTTCGTTACTGCGGTCTGTGGAATTTGTGAAAATTGATAAAATTTTTCTGAAAGCGGACAAACGAAATGTCTAAATACGTTTGTTGTTTTGAATTTTGCGTCTGTTTAATATAAAATTTTTAATAAATCAAACGCAGCGTTGGCATAGCAACGTTTTATTCCTCTTTGAACAGCTTTATTTGTGTCTAACCAAATTGCACAGACCGGCGAGTAAGTCAAACGAATAAAATTTGGGTATCTTATTTATATACGTCGTTGGTGGTACATCCATCTATTTTTTTTTTATCAGCGTCACCTCCTGAGTTGAACTAGCTCTGTTCTTGACGATTGTGTGAAAACTAGGCAAGATAATAATGAAGCTTTGTGCACTGTCTCCGTCGCACATAGGGAGATTTAACCCAAAATGCTGGTCAAAAACGAATTTTTGCAATTGGTCCAAAATGATCCCACTTTTTTTTATTATACAGCTTATACTCCAAACTAAAGAAATCTGAGACCCGATTTTATCTAAATCAATTTTCCGCTGCATACTACGCTGTGAAAGTTGAAGTTTTCTAAAACATTTTAAAATAAAATGTTAAAGTTGTGAAAGAAGTGTTGATTTAAGTGCGTATATTTCTTTAAGTGCAGAAAAAAACTAAAAATTGCAGAATGGATTCTTCTACGACAGATGTGTTCTTAACAGTGAATACAAATTAATAAAAAAAAAAATTATTTAAAAAGTCAAAACAGTGTGTTGAAGTCTTATAAGTAGATGAGAATTTTTTATTCAAAAATTGTAAATTTTTAATAGAAGAAAAGTAAAGGATCCTCACGAGTCCCAATTTTCTCTACCAAAAATTCTCATAAATGAAATCTTTTTGTAACTAAAACTGCAAAGTTTGGCTCCAAACATTTCCTATTGGGAAAATAGCTGCACTTTTTGCTGACGCCTATACATGTGATATTTTTATTTTTAAGAGAAATCAAACGGAAAAAAAATTTTTTTTAAAAAGGTTGGTTCATAAATACGCATACTTCCTGCAAACACTTAAATTTTGAAACAGACATAAGCATATATACGCGTTACTGCCAAATGGTTGTGATAAAACTTGAAACCTTTGTCGGAATTTGACCAATTACATTTTGTTTCAGGACCATTGGTAGTCAAAACAAAAACAAGAAGAGACAGAAACACAGAAAGAATTTTCTTGAATTGCAGCAAGTACGCAGGTGATAAATTGAAAAACTATAAGAAAATACTTCCTAGAGAAAATTCTCAAATTAAGGAAAAATTAAGGATGAATCCTGGCCCGATATGGCCTGCAAAATCATTTAATGAATGTAGCGAGCGTCAGTAAAAGACTCATTAAATATGAAAATAATAAAAAAAATAACTAATTTTTTGAAAACATGAGATTTTATTGTTTTCCAGAGATTATATGTTCGAAGATCGCAAAGTTGAAGTTTCGTTAAGTTATATTGGCCTCTATTATCAATTTGTTGAGAATTCAGTATTACAGTATTACTCCAGTTAACAATACCAAAAGAATAAACCATATCAATTAAATAAGGAACAGTGATATAGAATTTTTTAAAATTTGTTTGTGATGTTTTTGTCTATAGCGCCCTCTGTAGTCTTTCCGAACTATTCTTCTAAGTTATATGAATTGATTGACACCTTGATAACTAAAATCAATCAAGCAGTATAGGACATAGAAGGCCCTAAATGTTACTTCAATTATCATGTGTACAGCGCCATCTATTGAATGTATTTCAAAATTATTACTATCAAATTGTCATTTTAGTATTATGAAAAAGAAAAACTTTATAAGAACCAAAATCGGCCCGGTTATACAGGAGCTACAAGTCCTCAAATATTTGACTAGCCTGCAGCGCCCTCTATTGACAATTTTTTTAAAACGAGCCTGTAATTGTTTTGATCGTCTGAATAATATGAATAAAATGGCAATTCAATTTCCAAAATCGGACCAGTAGTTTCGGAGTTATTAATTTTGACCAGGTTTTTAACTCAGATACCTCTATTTGCATCGTCTGAACAAAAACTGCATATAAGAAGTAGTGCTGCATATAAAATTGAACAGTAAGAAGTAGCAGAGTTCTCAGGTTAGGGATTTTTCTCACAATTTTGGGGAAAATACATTTTTTTTAGAACTTTTGGGAAAACAAAATTTATGAAAAAAACTTGCGGAAAAAGGTCAACATAGAGAAAATTAGGGGTGCAAAAATTAAACATAAAAAGCCTGAAAATGTTGAACGATTTTGTTTATATAAAGGAATTTGGTATTTGCCTTTGAATTATAATTAGAGCTAATAATTATTTGTCGGTTTTGTTCCCTACATATCGATCGGATAGCATTAAGGACATTTCGTCGAACAAATAAGCATTCATTGTAATTATGGACAGCCGACATTAAAGTTTTGATTAAAATGAATATTTAACTGGAATCGATAAAAGGGACATAAAGAATCGTTGTTTAGTTTTTTGTAGAACTACTCATACGAAAAAAAATCCCAAAAAACTACAAATTGTTTAAAAAAATAATTCAGTCAACAAAAAATATTAGATATTTATAAAAAACTTCTGAGGGAAAATTTTTAAGGTTCGATCCGTTTTAGCTAAAATTTTTTTATTTTTCGATTTTTTCATATGGCTATATCTCGGTAACGAGCCGAAAATATTGTTTTGATGACTTCAGCAATGTTGTAGCTATTGAATAGAAGAAAAAAAATGCCGAACAAACTTAACCGAAAAAAATTCATCTAGTGCCCTAAAATCGCAAAAATGGCCATAAAATCCTTATATGAGCCAACTTTGCAAAATGGTCTGGCAGAATTACTTGTTTCGGCGAGTACTTTCGACGCCTTATAACGGATTTTAGTTCACCGTCAATGACTTGAAAAATGTTGCACTGTGTGAACTTCACCGTAAGATAAAAAAAAAATATTTTTGTTTAAAAAAACATGAAGGGGCTAGTGTAGACAACAGAAATCGTCAGACCATTTCTAAAAGCCGGTCCAAGAAAGTATCAAAATCGACAAAAATGTGGAAAGTCATCAATTCTTACCGAAACACCTGACAAGACAAATGAAGAAACGCTTAAAAGAAAAAATGCACCTCCAAAAATAATTCGCTTTAAGCAACAAATTAAAAAAAATATATAAAATTCATCGTCGGATTCAGATAGCGATGTTCCCAATGAGAATGCATTGGAATCAGAAGAAGAGCCTGGACTTGATGAAATCGGTGACGACAGTAAGGAACCACCTCTTTTAATTTTCCAAGATGTTTTGAAAGAAAACGATATAGTTTTGGTTCAACTTAAACTGTATCAATTATCAAGTCTCTAATGGTGTCCACACTAGCCCCCAGTAAAATCAATGGTTGTCCACACTAGCCCCGTATAAGGGGCTACTGTGGACAAATGTAAGCTCTTTTTAAAATAATTTAATAGTGCATTTATGAAAATAAAATATCATAACTATTGGTGTAATTATGAAGGCAAGAGGTATAAGTAACCGCTAAAAATTACTTTCTTACAAAAATGATATATTTACACATATAATTTTGTAATTATATAAAAATTGTCCACACTAGCCCTCCCCCTCCTCTACTACTCATATGGCAAATTTAAATTTTTGAAATACAAGTAGTTCAGATTTTATCTTATCTTTCGAAATGCCGAGCACCTTAAGATTAATTAAATTCCGATTCCTATGAGGATCGGATTTCAGAATATATCTGACTGTGAATAGCTTAATACTTAGTTATTCCCTAATAATTTCGAAAATTCCAATTAATAAACAAAAAGTGAGAGTTTTTTTATGTAAGTACATATATATTTTTTCAACAAAATTGTAAATTTAGGTACAATTGCGTACAAAACTTATATTTAGGCTTAAAACTATATTCATTAAACAATACAACAACTATGTTATAAGATATTAAGTATAATAAACATTATATAACAAACAGCATCAGTCTGTACTCTCAGCAAAAACACTATGGCAAGGCATTGATATTGATTCCTTCGAAAGGTTGTCTCAATCAAAATTTCTCCAAGCAAATTTTATTGCTTGCATTTAACCATAGAGATTTGGGACGAAGAGCTTCTTGCGCTTAGCGCTTTGAGCTTTGTAGCGCAACAATGGTGTATAGTGATCCACACGGTCTGCAATGCGTATAGTATTACGGTCTGAAGCGCGTACTGTTTTACGGTCTGAAATGAGTACCGCATCATTGCCGGTATCTAAACGTCTAGCGCTTGGCAAATGTGCAGCTTGTACTGCTGTTATATAACCATTATCTACATAATAGTAACCACGACGCAAACGAGACACAGGAAAATCAGTTAAAGGCTCGACGTATGGTACATAATAGTTGTCTGCATCATAAAACTCTGGATAATATGAAGCTGGAGTAGGTTTGGCTGAAGTTAAACACACTAGCCAACTGGCTAAAAGCACGTAGAATATTGTGAAAAAATGCTGCAAATAAATAGAAAAGGGAAACAATTAGAATCGATTGAATTTGGAATATTTTTTGTTTATCTTCACAGGGTCTTTCAAATTATTTATGCAAATATTTATAGGATTTTTTTTTTTCTATTAATTTACATATAAAATTAAGCCCTTGCTAAATAAAATAGTTAAGATCAATGTTGGTTTTGTAAACCTACCGTAAACTCCATATTGCTGAATTGTTCAGTTAAATTTGAAAATTAACACTTTATGTTGTGTACGTGATCTTTTGATATATCCCGAATGTTTAGTAGATTTTTTATTTTTTACTTTGATAACACTTATTCAAGAACACTTTCCTTTTTATTGGAAATTCTAGAATTTTATTTTGATTTACTGGTTTGAACTCTTTGGCAGATAATTCAAGTCTGTTGGATTTACTAGGAAGAACCTTAGCTTTATATAGAAACGAAAAGTCGCACATTTGTGTTTTTGTTGTTTACTCCTTTCAATAGCAAATGAGCAAAAAATTAGCAAGTCCCTCTCTCTGGCTCACTTCAGCTTTGCCACCTGACAGACCTTTCGGGTGATGAAAATGAGTGTAAGAACAGAGTCGCAATGTTAACTGCGTAATCTTAAATATGTAATGATATCGATAAATGTTTTCTCTTATGGCTTGATCGATTTATTTGTATACTAATTAATAATTTTTTTTTTTTCTAAAATCTCAGATATTCATAGTTATAGTCACGTAGTCCAAAAATAAAAACTAAAACAAAAGTTTATTAATTTTGTAGTAAAAATATCGTAAATTTTAAGCATTTCTCTTAAGTAGAATTATAAATATAAAATTAACATCTTTAATATTTATAACCCAAAAAGTGTTCACAATTAAAATAGCTGACGATATTATACTATTTTGCGTGTTTTGAAACCAATATTCATTAGACAATTAGTAGAGCTTCAGACCATATGAGTTGCCATATACTGTTGCTAGCCAGTTGATTATTCTATCTAATTAGTACGAATAATTTAGCGATTACTTTTAATTTTTGTTTCTATGTGTCACAGATTTGGATAATAAAAAATTGGAATACGGAGGGACGTACTTAAAATCGAGATTTTGAATCTTCTCAATTTCTGCACTAACTGCAATAATTATCTTCGCATTGCTATGCTAACCCCTCAAATTCATTTTTAAAATTTTTGGAAGTAACCAGTTACCACATGGCGCCACATCAAGAGAATATGGTGCTGAGCTATGTAAAATGTAGCAAAGCAGTTACTCGTGGATCTTCGTCAACTTTAGTCTTGACCAGTGCCACAATTCTCTCACTGGACGAATATTTTGGACGAGCTCTCGATCTGTAAAGAAAACTGTCTTCGAAACCACTTTGAAACAGTCTGAACAGATGATGCATTCGTTCCATATGCAGGTTGCTATTCACTGAAAATTTGTACGGGCTTGAGTTGACGCCGAAAGCCGTAAAGAAGCATCGAATAACGAATTGCTTGCTGTTTTGGTTTCATAATTTCTTCTGACTTTTCATAATTTATTCTACGTTTTCTACCCTCCATTACGATCGATCTTTCTAAAATTTATAATGAAATATTGTAGAACAATGTTGAATCGTCTTTCATCTTTGAATATTTTCTATAGAAATAAACTAGCACCTACTCAGCGAATTTTTGTTAGTATGCAATTTATTTTGGAATTGGCTCAAATTCGCTTTTAAGAAAAATTTTCATAAGATAAAGAAAATACAAAATCTTGACGCAGAATAACTAATTTTTTTCATTAGGGGTATTCACGATCTGGAGTAACGTCCTGAGTAACGGAGTAACAGGGTAACAGTGCACAACTCCAACAACAAAACATACGTAAGATACTCTTTTACGCTTTTAGTCAAGCTATTTTCTAGTGTAAAATAATCCTACACTTTTGCCTTTTTTTTACTATTTCTATAGCCGTGTTCACGATCCGGAGCATTTAGACTTGCAAAGTAGCAAAATAGCATTAATTTCCACTTGATTGTGAGCAATATTAAAAGTATAAACATTGCAAGCTACGAAAAAATTTATTTCTCTGAGAAAATCGTATTAGCAAAGAGAACGGGAGCATAAACAAAAAATATTTATTTGAAAAATGACATGATATTTTTATGCTATAGGTTTTAGTATAGAAAAAGTTGAATGTAAATGCAAATTCAATCCTATATATTTTGTTGTTGTATAGCAAAATTTTTCAACACTTATTTACAAATGCTATGATGCAAGACCTTTTGCACCGGATCGTGAACATGGCTTATGTATTTCTATAGAAACATTTGAACTTCTTTATTATTGAGAGACAATTTTCGTTCATCAAAAATAAAAATTAGAATGAGAGCAAAATATTCATGTAAAAATTTTTTTTTTTTTTGTTTTCAGTTAAAATTATTTTGATAAACAAAAAGAAAACATACGTGCAAAAGTATTGAGTATGCTCACAATTCAGAGTAACCGAGTGCACTTTTACCCTGTTACTCAGCTCGTTACTCCAGATCGTGAATAACTCTATTATATTTTGCGTATTTAATGGACTTTTACAATTATGTCTTTAGTCACAAAACATCTTTTACCTAGAATATTATGATAAAATTGTCTTATAGATAACTTTTGTTTAGACGAAATTTCAGTTCGGTTAATACTAAATGCATTGAGCAGAATTCCCCAATCTTAGTTTTCGTTAATTCTTAATCAAATACAATAATGTCTTCTAGAAAAATCTACATTGAACATTTCAGTGTTTGTTGAATATTTTAACTCACTTTTAATGCATCAAACTTGAAGAAGCTTTCCGATACAAGAACAAATGAGCAAATCTTGTCTCGGAAAGTTAAATGCCCCCCAGTGAATAAACAAGGTAAGTAAGCCAAAATTTTAATTTATAACTTTTAATATATTATCAATATCAAAAGAAATAGCAAAAAATTAAACGAAATATTTTTTGCTTAGTTCATCAATTTTTAATAACAGCCCCATCGAATATGAAGTACAATACTGTTTTTTATATAAAAAAATTAAAAGGGTCTACGTACGAGGAGATATGCACTTAACACTAAATTTTATTTGTATGAATATGTATGTTGTTTATTGATTTTATTTTACAAATTTTTTTTACTGATCTGATTTAATTCAAAATATTTACTTTTCGGCTTTATCTTCCAAATCGCTGGTTAAATGTTAATAAATTTGCAAATATTTATATCAAAATTACTTACAAACTTTTATTGACTGCTATTTATGACACTTCAGATTTGATTTGATGCTCTATTGATGATGTTTCATAGTGTACCTACTTTCTAACAGAGTGCACTGTCAACAATTCAGAGGAAAACAATTACTCAAGCTATAAAAATATAAAAATATATTCATCATCTCATCGCTGAACCATACAAAATATTTATCTAAGAATGCGCTTTTCGTATTGATCTGTTAATTTCATTTAAAAGTTGTTATCTTCGTCAGCTTCCGCTTTTTGCTGTAAACACTATGCTGTTGTTGTTCTTGTTCAAGATTTGGGCCATTAGTTTTGAAAATGGTATAAGTGAGTTTTAATGTTTTTATTTCATGATATTAAATATAATGCAGGCATCTAATTTTGTTGAACAAGCACCAATTTTGAGCACCGATTTTGATCCGACATGGCTTATTTTGTTAGTAATTGAACTTTGAAAAAACCAACAATTTAGATTTATGCAGTTTTTGAAAAAAGGTCGAAAACTGTTTTTGAAAAAAAAAGTAGAAATAATTCAAAACAATAACACAGTCCTGCATGGGTTTTCCTCTCTAAGTTTTAAAAAGCGATTTCTATAGATTTAAGTGTGCTGATTACGAGAAAAATAGTGACAAAAATTCCAGTGATTTAAGTACCTTCTTTGTATATTCAAGACTAACACGCCTATACCACTGAACGTATCAAAACCATATTTACACCAAAGGTTTTTTTGGTGCTCCAACACATTTATAATATGGGATTGATTGGACAAGGGGGTGTTGTACCCCTCATACAAAAAAAATGCCTATACCAGTAGGTATATTGAAACCATATTAACAGCATATATCCGCCTGATATTCCGACAGATTTGTCTTGACAATAGGGGTAATCGAATGAAAGTACGGTGCGATCGGTATGCAAAGAAAACATACCATAAACAAAAAAAAAAAAAAAAAACGCATATCTACTTACTTGACCTGCATTATGAAACTTGATATCAGGATGAATATTATGCATAACATTTATCTTTATCGTACGGGGAGCACCAAAAAAATATATGGTGCAAGAATGGTTTAAATATGTTGAGTATTATAGGCGTGATATTGAAGAGTACGTAAGCACAAACGATTGAATTAATAAGTTTTCAAATGCTGCTCAGACGAACAAGGGTACCCTTCTTAAAATTGCGAGAGCGCTTTTTAATGTATTTTTTGATGCTGAGCCCAAATCCGTTTACAGAATTGCTCTATCACGTCCGAATTTTGAGAAAATTTAAAATAACAGTGAAAAACACACGATTTCCCATTATTTTTGAGGTTATGAAAACTTGAATATCTCGAAATTCTGACGTGATGGAAAGAAACCAAGTTCAGATTCATGATTAGGAGGTCCCAAACCACAATATTTGGCTTCAAAAATAAAGAGAGGAAAAAAAAGTGTCGAATTTGCAGGCCTGTGTAATATTAATTTTCTATGTACTATATTTGCCAATGTTGAATCTGGGCTCAGAATTGCTATATATCGTATGGTTTCAAAAACACGACATTTGAGGTTATATAGAAGACGCACGAAACTGTTCAGCTCTTTTCTATTAAATGCATCATTTAGTACTGTTCATCGTATTTAAAATAAGTTATGAAGTGGTCTTGCATGGTTTTTCCTTAAAAAATTATGACCACTTTAAAATGATACATGGAAGTTGCAAATCGGATGTGGGTTCTCATATGATTTTTCGTTAAAGTATTTTTAAAACATTTTTCCAATTGCTTGGTTAGGGCGATTTTGTTGGTTTATGCTTATGGTGGAATTAGCCAAGAAGTAGCGTTTCGTAACGTGACTTCTGTCAAAATCTATCAAATGGCAGAAGCGTGTAAGCGATTAGTGAAATCGTAAGGTAGCGGTACGCAACGTTGAGACCTGTTGAAATAAGATTTTCAAACGTCGCGATACGTTTTAAGATAAAATAAATTAAATTTGGATGTTACAAATGGAATTTTTTGAACAAATTAATTAAAATAAGTATGACAATGGATGCTTGTTTACAAAAACTGGAATTGTTCAAGTAATTTTTAAGTTGTAAGGTGATATTTCGAACGTTGCCTACCGTTTTCACTAATCGATGCTACGTTGACAAGCAACTATGATGTTACATTACGAAACGCTACTTCTTGGCTAATTCCAGCTTTAGTCACAAGTCGAATCAGTTTGCCTTTTAAGAGCTTTTAGATTTTTATGAAAAATTTTAGTTGGTTAGGTAGAAAACCAAATAATTTGCCTGCATGGCAATGCGGTTTTAGAAATTGCAGTGTACTGTAATAAATTCAATGACTTCCAAAAAATTAAAATAATAAATCATACGAAAATACATATAAGTGAAAAGCGCGCATAGTATAGTGTGATTGGTTTGTTAACCATTCTGTCAGAACATAAACCAAGCAAGCCACTGACAGCCCTGAGCTTTGAACGTTGCTTTAAGTTATTAGGCTAAGTTAACCAAGTTAGTGGAAATAAGGCATAGCGACAATTCTATTTTATTATTGTACTTCTTTACAACAAGTGAAATAATAATATTTTTAGGTTTGTCTTATTTCAAAGGAGAAAAGAAAAAAGGCTCTGTTTTTTAAAACTCATCATATTTTTAATTTATGTCATACAGGTTTTCCACTTGAAGTCAAATCTTTTCCACATCGTATTGATGTATTTTCGAGTTCAAGTCAAATTAAACGTTTTCCAAACTAAAATAAACCTTTTCCAATCAAATTAACGTTTCTACGCATCTTTGTCTGATCTCCTCCACGTTTCAAAACTATAGCTGCAGTAGGTAAAGAGATATATCATTTTAAGTATATTTTTTTCCAAAGCTTAATTTGATTTGGAAAAAGGTTTTGGAGTGGAAAACTTGAAGTTCATTGTTGGAAAAAGTTTAATTTGATATGGAAAAGTTTTATTTGATTTGAAAAAAGATCAATATGATGTGGAAAAGCCTTAGCGTAGAGTGGAAAACCTATATCATGACACATTAAAAAAAAAAAACCAAAAGATGATTTATTCAGTCAAAAGTTACGAGTATCACAATCACACTCTTTCCGAACTTGAAGTTATATCAATTTCAAAATAAGCGGCTCATTTAACTTTTCCGGTTTTAAAACGTTTAATTTTCTTTTCTTTTTGGCTTAAACCGAAAAAAATCAACAGCACGCGTATGATAAAAATTAAAACAATTTAATCGTTTTTTTGCACATTTTATTGTAGCGTTAATTATTCAGTCCTAAAATTAAAATCAAATAGAGAATGAGCTTAGATGTTTAATACTCCTACTAATGATAAACACTGGTCAAACGCATTGACGTCATTGCACGGTGTTGGTTTTTCGTGTGTAACTAATCGATTAGATACCATTTAACTTAATTTTTTATAACCACATCTTTCCGATTACAAATGACGTTAGTCTTTACGGGTCATAACAGCCGATATCTATTGCAAGTTTTATATAAGTAGAGTAATTATTAATTGTGCGCACGTGTGGATAGATGGACTACTTTCTTGTATCCTCCGTAGTAACTAAATATTTTCACTTTAGGTTGCATTTCCATACTGAAAATTGTAAAGTTTAATTTTCTACTTCAGACAAGGTTTGTAGCTTAAGTCTTTCGTTTGTAGTTATCATTTAAATATCGTCACTCTTTTGCCAGATTCACGAAAGCACAAATTTTTCAGTTTTGCACTAATGTGGTTTTCTTGTACAAAATAGTTCAATAAAGTTATGCCAGAAGTATGAAAGCTGTATCTGAGGTGATTAAGTAGTCAAGTTTATAACACGAAAAAGCAAAATTTACATATAATTTTAATATTTAAAAAAATTTCAAATAGCAATTTCTCAAATTCAATAATTTTCACATTCGTGAGTCTGGCCTAAGAGTGACGATATGAAAGTATTTTGCTGATCACTTATTTGTTGCTGTAGCTAAAGTCAGACTACACGTAATGACAGCACGCAAAGGTAGTGGAATCCTTTAAGTTTATCAACAATAATGATCCTGCTAGCAGAATCAACGATGACATCAACCAAATATGGGTAAATCTGAAGAACATAATCTGCGGGGCTTGTGCTTGGATTGTGATCCCTTTAAACAGAAGCCCTTTTAGTGCAGTGCTATAGAAAACTATTCTAGGATGTTAAACATATGTTTAACGTATGTACATAGACTCTGGACGGTAAAATAATACAAACAAATGGTTTTGTAGTTGAATCAGAGGAAGCGCCTCGCAGCCACAATACAAGCGAGCACTTTCATAAAAATTTGTTAACATGTGAACTTCACCAGCTCGTTGAATCCTGTAACAACACTTAAGCTAACCAAAGCACCGGGTGCTAAAGCCTAGTCGAAGGATTAAGAATTGTATGTATTCTCCTTTAACTCCTAGGAGGAGCATAGAGCCAAGAAGGATAAATATCACCACCAATTCAACTAAACAGAAATCAAACAATGTTGTTCAATCTCGTTCTTCTATTTTTAACTGTGATGGACTCGAAAACATGAGGTTAAATAAATCTCGTAGGTTCATCTGAAAGAACTGAGTTTTGCCGTTGATTTAGCTCTACGGTCAACAGATCAATTGTATACCAACCTTGCAATCCTTAATGTCGAGTCAACCGCCGTTGAGCTACGTGTTAACATTACGAAAATAGAAACACTGTCAATTAGGAAGCCTACATATACGAAGGAAATACAAGTAACAATACATCGGTCTGCTTCCTTGACAGCTTTTTACTTGAGGTTAATATTAAGGATTTGGTAGCGCCTCATGATCTCGAAACGGTTTCCACTGTGATAATCAAAAGATGCTGAAAATGGATTGGTCAATTCATTAAAAGCCGCAATGGTAGAGAATAATACAAATAGTTTTTCTTTTTAAGTGGAATAAGTCCAAAAAGTAGTGACATAATATGAAGTGGCCGACAAATTGCTAAAAGTGAATATAATTGGACTCTGTTTTCACGGAAAGCTTACTTGATAGTGTGGAATTGATGAAGTTAAGTTGAAAAAATTATATTCGTCAGGGAACCGATTACTATGGCACATAATGTACATTTGAAACTTACTCCACTTTCAAAAAAATAAACGATTCATAGTAAAAAATCGACGTCATGAATTAAAAATAATTATAATGTTTTAATATAAGAAATTGTTGGCAGAAAAGAAAAAATGAAATAAAGCAGAACTTACTAAAATGTAAATGACGACTGATTTTTTCAAATACCCTGTATGCAAAATAAAAATCACTGTGAACTTTGTGCCATATTTAATGCAAAAATACCAATTCAAACCGTGCGTTTACCACTGAACGGTAACGTATTGGTATTCAACCAGCCGTGAAAAAGTGAGAATTAATTGTATTGTTTAATTGTCAATAAAATCCAACATGTTTACATGCCATTAAAGTAGAAAAAAGTACAAATTTAACATGTTTACATACATTTTACTGTCCGACTTCACAAAACTATCTGGCAATATAAAATTTTGAGTTCAAAATAAACAAACACTATTGTGCTTTATTGGCCGGCTGGTTATCAGTGTAGTGGCGTGATTTTCAACTGACAATGAGGTAAAAATTACTAAATTAATGATCCATTAGAATTATGCAAATATTTACAGTTAAGTACTTGTAGTACGATGGAAAATTTTTCAGTTCATTTGATATTGTTGCTAACAAGATTTTCACAATTTATAGGTGATATGATGTGAAAATTTTTAGTCTGATCTGTTTTGTTGCAACTCAATTGCAAAAGATATATTAACAAGTCTCTTGAATACTGATTGATATTCCTCATCATAAGTAAAATCTAGTTGAACACAGTATACAAAGTTGTGGACAATTAGATAAGAGTTTGAAAAAATCATTAAAACAAAAGGGGGAAAAATCTATAAAAACTGCAATTGCTAGAAAACTGCATCAAACATTGAAATCATTAACAAATTATTTTATTTATTGCTACAAAAATAGTCATATATTTCCATAAAAAGTTTTTTTACTGCATACAAACAATTTTTTTAATTCCTTTTAAACACAAAAAGTTCCACAAAATAATAAATTTATTAAATTAGCGTATTATATTTTATGGCTATTGATGAGTCCGAAATGGCGTTGTATCCAAAATTACCTGCTAAGTATTTTCGACAAAAAAATACAATTTTATTGCATAGGTTGTTAGATTTCTGGCTTATTAAAAAGTTTATTAATAGGAAACATTTTTTATTTTAAAATAAATTAATTACGAGCTTAAAAGAGTTCTAGAATAATTCAGCGGCAATTTGCGGCATCTATCATTGAATGTGTCATCATTGGTAAAACTTAAAATTAATCTTTGTCACTATACTAGCCGTAGGAAGGCTCAAAAGGCAAAAAGTACCAAAACTCCACATTTGCAACACACGGTAAGGCCAAAACAATATCAGTTTGACCAAAAATGGATCCCTAAAATCCACATGCAAAAATTTCCGACTTGTCTGTCTTTAGTGGCTTAAGTGTAATAGGTCAACATATATGAGAAAGTCGATTTTTCCTTGGTCAAAATAAAAATCGAAGATTCACTCAATAAATACGAAAAAATTAGATAAAAATTAATTAAAAATTCAATCTTTTTTGGAAAACATAATGACTTTACCGAAAAGTTACTGCACACTTTCATTTGCTTGTAACATAACTTTTTTTATTAATTTTTTCTTTAAACTTTTTTTACCACGATAATCAATATTTCAATTCACTTTTCATTAAAACTTATTAAAAAAAGTTATTCCCTTAGCTTAAGTCGAATTTTATGTTTGATTCCCTTTATTTATTTCTGCAGACCTTTTGAACGACACTGCTTGACGTATGCCAATTTTTTTTTTTAAAGTCTTTGATGTAGTCAACATCTTTCTTCAAGTTTCACTTCACAATTGCCCAATACCTTTCTATTTGACGAAATTCGGGAGCTCTGATGGGTTCGCCAAATTGTTGAATTCCAACTGTCAATATTTTTTTTTTTTTTTTTTTATTGATAAGAACTCAGACAACTATTCAGTTGGTATAAGAGTAATTTAAAAAAGAGAAGTTTTAAGATAATAATTGATTGATCGACATTACTACTTTTTCTTTTTGAGTAGAACTGGGGATCTGACAATGTCTTTTTACATAGATCTCATCATCCATTATAACTCATTCAGTCATTTCTTTAAGGGGGTTATCGTGAATCAATATTTCCGGAGAATTTTTCTCAGACTTGTTACGCCTGGCATTTATTTATAAAGAAAAGTCTCGCTTACCATCGGTGCTATGCATTCGAGGTATACCCGGCTAGGGCGCGGTCATCCCTATGCCATTTTGAACCGTAACTATAGAAAATATTTCCTTTGGTTAAACTCAAAAACTTGCTACATTTGAACTAACGATCCTAAACTGTATGATTATTGCATTTGAATAATAAAAAAAATGTATGGCAAAATATTTGTTGAACAAATATTAGATTTTTGGTTCCGCATTGTTCAGCACTGCGTTTATCCCTTCTTTGGCATTCCCCTATACTCGACCTTTTAACAATTCATCTTCGTATTACTCAAAATAATGATTTTAAATTTGCATGTCGTTTTTCTCCTTTTATAAGTTTTCTTTAATTCGATGCTTGTTTCTTTTTTTAACACTAATTAGTATAATGGAAATAGAATAATGGAAAAACTCGCGAGTGTTTAGGAAAAAAAAATAATAATACAGTCTTAAATAATAATTAATACATTTTTAATTATATTTAATTATAAAGAAAAAAATACCTATAGCTACCCCTTAATAATGATGAACGATGTTTATGTATGACGAGGCTGATGTTACCGGTTGCTGACGATGTACTGATTGTTAAAGTTGCTAATATTGTTGACTCCAATCATGTTATCGTTGTTAATTTCAAATGCTGTTACTGTGGTTCTCTGCAACTGTTGATATTGTTGATGACTGCAATTTCAATATTGCGGCAAACTGCAATCGTTGTTATTTTAGTTGAATGCAATGGTTGATATCGGTGCTGACTGCAATTGCAATATTGCTGCGAACTGCAATTGTCGTTTTTGTTGCTATCTGTAGTTGCTGATCTGGTTGTTGGTGAATTAAAAAAAACTCGATGATGATGCTGCTACTTAACCACCAGATTCTATCCTCTGAAGGAATTAGTATTTCGTTGCTTTTTTTGACACAGATTGCCAACTTCGTAAATGAAAGTTCCTTTGGCAGTACAATGCACTTCTATAAGCAGTTTTCTTTTTCTTTTCTTTATATCTGCTTCACAGAATCACGTTTTCAGTTTCTTTTATTTTTTTATGCAGCACAAGAAAGTCGGTTTTTTCACGATAATTGAAGGATATTTTTCTCTTCAAAATTTTTATTGTACGATAGAGCTTACTTTTTAGAGTTTATATTTCACTTGCCGTTTTAATTTTTAGTAGATAGTTTTGCTTCTTAAAATTGACAAGAACAGACAAACTCGTTGCACTACCGACAAACGTTGAGAAACACCAACCGTACGCGACAAGTAATAAGCAGCAACTGATTTTTTAAATGTTTGCTTCGTTTCAAGTATGCTGTTTTGCCGTTGATGATTTTTCATCTCTCTTACTCCTGCTTACATTTCCTTTTACCCGCTATTTAAACATACGATATTTTTTTGCAATTTCTAATAATAACTTATGCATACATATACATTTATACATAGCTACATATTTTGATCGACATAAAGGGGAAAACGAACATGTGTCAAAAGCAAAAACAAGAACCGAAACCGTTTTGTTAAGTCAAGTGTACTGATGCCGTTACGAACATAAGTTAAATGCAAAAAATATAAACCGTTTTGCGAAGCAGGTGGCCAAATACCGCATTCCTTTGTTTTCGCAAAGAGAAAAAAAAAGCATTTGAAACTGATTTACAGGGTGAGGCAGTAAATTCGTAACAAACCTGCTTTGTTATATGGATTTTAAGCCAAAGAACAAACAGGAACAGAATTTACCCCCAAAAGGCACAACCTTATTTCATAAACTGGAGACTTTTCTTTAACGTGTGGCTCGACCCACGACAAGCCGGGCAAAATGAATAGATGACTTGTAAAACAAATTAATATATGTGTATATATTTTTAAAGGTGATAGGTAGGTCACAATAGCCGATAACATTTTGTTTTTTTTCCATCAGCGGTAGATAGAGAGCTTTTAAAAGGTTTTGCAGATATATTAAGTTTCTTAAGGAATTCATGGCAGTTTTTGCCCAAAACAGAAACATTAGCCCCTGAATCCAACAACCCAATTAAAATTTGGTCAAAAACTTTGACTTTTGCAAACGGCCTATCGTCATCGCTGTTGATTAATCTTGTAGATTCTAAAATTTTCCTATAATGTTTCCGTTTTTTATACCTTAATCTACATTTCCTAAGCCTTGTGACTTTCCAAATTGCGCAAATTTCATTTTCAAAAATTTTATGTTTAACATTTTCATAGAAAGCTTCGCGGTTAGAAAAGTTTAAACATGTTGTGTCTACTTGACACGAGAAATCACGCGAAACTGGTTTTAAAATATTGATTTTTTTGACAACGCTGGGATTGGACAAAGTTTCCGGATTATGGGAATCTTTGTCAGAAAATTTTTTGCATAACTCGGGATTTAATGGGAAGAACGTGTGTCCCCGGTATCCTTCACGCTCTGTTTGGGGTTTCCCTGATGATTATTGGGGCATCTCGGAGTGACTACTCCTTTTTGCCCACATTTGAAACAAAACATGGAAGTTATTCCTTCCGGGCAATAGATGTATGAATGCCCAAAATTCATACAGTTCCAGCACTGTATTTTTGAAAAATCTGGTTTAGAAAATCGACGAGGAACCTGTAAAGCTTCCACCTGTGGATCAGCTTCCATGTCACTGAAATCATCTTCAGCAGAATGTTCAATTTCGTGAACTGTCTTTGTCGAGTTATAAATTGGTGTTTGATATTTATTTTCGCGAAGCACTTGCTCCGCTTTTCGAGCAGTGTCACGAAAACCTTCTAAGTCTCTCGTCTCACAATTAAAAAGCATATATTTGAGATTAATGTTTAAATTTTTTTTCATAATCTCAATCAAAACCTCATCAGACATAGGCTGACCCAATCGCGAATTTAAAAGAACAACATCGCTAAAAAAATCATCGAAAGCTTCTTTGAATTGTTGTTTCCTCAAAGAAATTTTTAAAGTAATCTCATGATCTTTTTCAGCTCCACCAAATTGTTTTTTGAAAGCATAGCAAAGATATGCATAAGTAGCATGCGGGGTTTGCCTTATTAACTGCCAATAATATTGTTCGGCTTTACCGGCAAGAAGTACATGAAAATTGGTCATGAGATGTTCTGATGAGCATCTGGATCGCTTGCAAAGAGTATCTACTTTGAATAGAAAATCTGAAACGTTACCAGATCCATCGAAAGTGATTTTCCAATCTGTCAACTTCGGGAAATTTTCCCCACTTTGTAAATTAAGTAAATTTCGTGGTTGGTAATGGGGCACAGGCTGTTGGGCATTTGCAATTCGTGGTTCTTGAGCTAATATCCTTTGATTAATGGTGCCAATGCTACCTCTTATATCCTGTAACTCCCTCCTCAGATCATTTTGACTGTCTAAAATTGTCTGTCGCATTAATGTAACAAGATCACTTATTGACGTTACATTTTCACTCGCCTCTGGGTTGTCAGAATTTCTATTTCCCTCGGGCAAAGGATTAACACCTGAAATTTCCATATTTTCGGTTGGAATTTGGGCATTAGCTCCCAAGGGTACGGTTTGACCTTTTTCACCGTTAGACATATCTATCAAATTGGATTTTGAGTCGTTTAAATCCACAGCAGGAAGTTGTTCTACAGAGCCTGACAAGGAATATTCAACTACAGCGGGATCCAATAAAATTTGCTGAGAATTGTTTAATGAATTTCTTGAAGAACAAGGAGGCGAATGAACTACTGTACTTCTTCGTGAAGCAGTTAAAGAGCTATAAATAGGGTATGCGGCTGTATTTCTATTAAGGTTTCTATTAATAGCTTTACCACGACCTCCGCTTGGCGTTAATTTATTTCCAGATCGAAGATCGGGCATAATAATCAACTCGTCAAAGCAGGGGAAAAAAAATTCCGAATTTGAGAAAAGAAATGTTAAATAAAATCTCCAGTACACAAAAAAAAGTTTTAAATCTAAAAAAAAATATTTTAAATTCAAATAAGAAAATATATGTATATGAATGGCCTAAATTTTATTTATATAAATTTTAATAGTAAAATTTCCTTTTCTTTTTTTTTTGCGAAAATTTGGGAAAAACTATTGTAATTATTTCTACGAAAGATAAAAAAAACGAATATATTTTTTTGAAACTAGGGGAATGCCAATTCCAGAAAACGCGAATGCAAAAACTGCAGTGCCAAACGATTTAAAATAGTTATGAGAACCAGTGAGCTTGCTTCTGATATTTTTTTTTCTGACCACCCTTACCTGAACCATCATTTTTGGCCATTCGTATAAATGGCTCAAAGTCTTCGCCACTGTTCAACCTCATAATGTTTGTGTCGGGGACTTAGTGGGGAAATCACAATCACAAGCGGATTCCAGAATGAAGCTGGCTTCGCTTCGGACTCGAGCCGAATCTCTCACCACAACACAGCAACGGTTTTAAATTTAGTCCGGTAAGCTGGTGACTAGTGAGAGGTTCCACCCGCATCCGAGCAAGATCCACTTGCAATATGGCTCAAACAATGGTGGCTGATGTCGAAATGCTACAAATTTGAGAGGATGAAAAAAAAATCTGTACTTCTTCTACTTGAAGACAGAGTCTGCAGCTCTGCTGCGACTTTTAATGAATCGGAAAATAATAAAAAAAAATTATGATGAAAACATCATAACAAAGGTTTGACTTCTGTTTTGAAAAATAAATAATTTTTTTTTAATTGAATAAAAATCAAACTTCCTTGCGTTGGGCGCCATCTATGTTAGCGACCAACACAAAATAAGAATCTTTCTTGTTGAAAAATCAAAAATATCAAAGCTTGTTCTTCGTTGGGCGCCATCTATGTTACGCCTGGCATTTATTTATAAAGAAAAGTCTCGCTTACCATCGGTGCTATGCATTCGAGGTATACCCGGCTAGGGCGCGGTCATCCCTATGCCATTTTGAACCGTAACTATAGAAAATATTTCCTTTGGTTAAACTCAAAAACTTGCTACATTTGAACTAACGATCCTAAACTGTATGATTATTGCATTTGAATAATAAAAAAAATGTATGGCAAAATATTTGTTGAACAAATATTAGATTTTTGGTTCCGCATTGTTCAGCACTGCGTTTATCCCTTCTTTGGCATTCCCCTATACTCGACCTTTTAACAATTCATCTTCGTATTACTCAAAATAATGATTTTAAATTTGCATGTCGTTTTTCTCCTTTTATAAGTTTTCTTTAATTCGATGCTTGTTTCTTTTTTTAACACTAATTAGTATAATGGAAATAGAATAATGGAAAAACTCGCGAGTGTTTAGGAAAAAAAAATAATAATACAGTCTTAAATAATAATTAATACATTTTTAATTATATTTAATTATAAAGAAAAAAATACCTATAGCTACCCCTTAATAATGATGAACGATGTTTATGTATGACGAGGCTGATGTTACCGGTTGCTGACGATGTACTGATTGTTAAAGTTGCTAATATTGTTGACTCCAATCATGTTATCGTTGTTAATTTCAAATGCTGTTACTGTGGTTCTCTGCAACTGTTGATATTGTTGATGACTGCAATTTCAATATTGCGGCAAACTGCAATCGTTGTTATTTTAGTTGAATGCAATGGTTGATATCGGTGCTGACTGCAATTGCAATATTGCTGCGAACTGCAATTGTCGTTTTTGTTGCTATCTGTAGTTGCTGATCTGGTTGTTGGTGAATTAAAAAAAACTCGATGATGATGCTGCTACGTAACCACCAGATTCTATCCTCTGAAGGAATTAGTATTTCGTTGCTTTTTTTGACACAGATTGCCAACTTCGTAAATGAAAGTTCCTTTGGCAGTACAATGCACTTCTATAAGCAGTTTTCTTTTTCTTTTCTTTATATCTGCTTCACAGAATCACGTTTTCAGTTTCTTTTATTTTTTTATGCAGCACAAGAAAGTCGGTTTTTTCACGATAATTGAAGGATATTTTTCTCTTCAAAATTTTTATTGTACGATAGAGCTTACTTTTTAGAGTTTATATTTCACTTGCCGTTTTAATTTTTAGTAGATAGTTTTGCTTCTTAAAATTGACAAGAACAGACAAACTCGTTGCACTACCGACAAACGTTGAGAAACACCAACCGTACGCGACAAGTAATAAGCAGCAACTGATTTTTTAAATGTTTGCTTCGTTTCAAGTATGCTGTTTTGCCGTTGATGATTTTTCATCTCTCTTACTCCTGCTTACATTTCCTTTTACCCGCTATTTAAACATACGATATTTTTTTGCAATTTCTAATAATAACTTATGCATACATATACATTTATACATAGCTACATATTTTGATCGACATAAAGGGGAAAACGAACATGTGTCAAAAGCAAAAACAAGAACCGAAACCGTTTTGTTAAGTCAAGTGTACTGATGCCGTTACGAACATAAGTTAAATGCAAAAAATATAAACCGTTTTGCGAAGCAGGTGGCCAAATACCGCATTCCTTTGTTTTCGCAAAGAGAAAAAAAAAGCATTTGAAACTGATTTACAGGGTGAGGCAGTAAATTCGTAACAGACTTCAATGGAGAATGCACGGCACGGTAAAATTCACTTTTTTTGGGTACATTTTATTTTTTGTATGTTTTAAGGTTGTATATAAGCTTCTTTTTTAGTACAGTAATTGTGCACAATTTTCTTGCGCATTTCATATTCGATAACGGGACAGCGCGAAATCTCCTATAAGAATACCAAATATTGAAAAAGGAATTAAAACACAATTGATCACGCTTTCTAACGATGCATTTCTTGTATCAATTTAATGCCTACTATGCGAGAACAATGTATTTCAAAATGAGCAGTTACTTTTCGGTACAGTCCTTAAATCCTATCTTTAAACAAATCTGTGGCAACAAATCAGAGTAGCTTAAGTCGGTCTTTGAGAAGGCAAAACAGTTTAAATTCGTTTCGTAAGCATAGAACTCATGCTACTCTGGTTTATCTATGGATAAATACTTCACCCTCATAAGGCGTGGCAACTTCCATGGAATTGTTGAGATAGTTTATCTCTTGGGTATGTTTGTTTTCAGCAGACAAGACGAAGATTTGTGCTGTACTTTTTTCTTATGGTGAAAATGGTTTATTGACAATTGCGTAAATCTTAATACATAATTTTAACAAGAGCTTCTCAATCTTTCTTTAATAGTAAATGTCCTTTTGGTTTCAACTTATTATCCAGAACTTGCTTGCGGTCTGCCTCCTTTTGTGACTTAAGACGTGCATGGCGCTCTTTTGCAAAATCTAATTCTCTACTGAGAGTAACAATTTTTCCAGCAATTTCTTGTTGGTGCAACATACGCTTCTTCTGGTTAGACTGCAAAGTAAAACAAATTATTGAATGAAACCGACAAAAAAATATGTTTGCACTTACCCCAAGTGGAGTAGGTCGTCCATCTAAATAACTATAGTCTGGCAAATTAGTTAATGGTCCAAAAGCATTTGGATTCTCTGTTAGTCCCTTTTTATCACGCCATCGTTGGTCAATGCATTGTATGGAAGTAAAAGAGAGGTTGCGTGATGTAAGCGGCGCTGTAATAAAAATTGTATAAATATTTGAATTTTCTTTTGAAACTTAATTTATATACCTGCAGAATTTTGGGCAAACTTTAAAGTCAACTTTGAAATTTTCAACATTTTAATTAAGTTAATTCAAATTAAGGTAATTAACTCTTCAAATTCTTGAATTGCAAAATTTTCCAGGAAACCAAACCTGAAAATTAAATGTCAACAACAGCTGATCAAAAGTAAGTGTTGCCTTTTGTTTATCAAATAAACATCGAGCGCGTTCAGAATCTACAATAAGATTGTGAAGCCAAATTTCTTCAATTTATGAAAATTCAACAAATTATGATCGAATGGTCCCTATTTATTTATTGCCATTTATTTATTTATTTAATTCCTTCCGCACTGAATTCGAATGTGTAAACTTGAGCTATATGACCTCATAAATGTACATATTGGAATATGAGTAAATGGTTCACAAACGGCAACTTTGAAAAACCTTCTCAATCATCTAAGCTTGGCAGCACTTATTGGAGAGATAAATGTAAACAAATCACTTTATTTTAATCACATCTTATTTATTTATAGTGGCTAATTGATGTGAGTTAGTACATAAGTTAGTTATTACTTAAAATAAGTAATTATTTAAATAAGTTAAGTATTCTCTTTCTATTCAGAATGTCTTGCGATGAAGTTGTGGAACGTTTGGAAATCAAAATTAAGAATCCAAATCCAAAGTTTGAAAAATGGGTATTGCGCTGGTTACAAGAGGCCGAGCGGAAAAAGGCGAAATCCCAACATGTATTACGTGAGGCACTGCAATCATTGCGTAGTTATCCATTGCCTTTAGCTACCGGGCGTGAATGTGCCATACTACGTGGTTTCGGTACTACACTCTGTAACTGCATAGATGAAGAACTGAGACAACTGGAACGCATGCAAAATACAGCAGGAATAAATGTACCAACAGCAAAAACTTACGAAGATGTCGTACAAGAAGTAGTCAAATCTGTACAAAAACAAAAACGCAAAAAAGCCACTAAAGTTGCTACGGTTAAACCACCCAAACCTCCAAGTAAAGCTGACCAAAAAGCACGCTTGGAAGCAGAGGAACGTATAAAACAAGTCACCATGAGTCCAGGTAGCTTTGACGTATTACTACTGGTCGATGTACAGGAAACAAATGGCAGAAAACAACAAAGAGCATTGGATCAGACGCGTAGTTATTTGGATACATTAGTTGTGCCATACGAAGTGCGACGGTTGACTGTGGGTGATTTTTTGTGGATTGCACGTGATGCCGATGGGAACGAGTTAGTACTGCCATATATTGTGGAACGCAAACGAATGGATGATTTTGCCTCAAGTATACGAGATGGTCGTTTCCATGAGCAAAAATTTCGTTTAAAGAATTCAGGTGTTCAGAACATTATATACTTGATCGAAGACTACGGTGATAATGAGCATATCGGTTTGCCGCTTGAAACCCTTCTTCAGACAGCAGTCAATACACAAGTACAAAATGTTATAACCGTAAAGCATGTAGAGAACCATTGGCGTGCAATTTTGTATTTGAAAACTATGACAAACGCGCTTATGACATTATTCAAAGATAAGCTAATTATTGGTACTGCGAAAGATGATTTGAAGCCGTGTCATCCTAAAGACAGCATTGTTGGTTTGTTAAAGTTCCGTGATTTATACGAGGATTCAGCGCGCAATGCTGACTTAACTGTAAGAGAAGTATTTGTTCAACAGCTATTGCAAATGCATTCGCTATCGTTTGATAGGGCTTTGGCGATTGTTGAAATTTATCCAACACCGCGTTGTCTTTTTGATGCCTACGAAGCATGTGAAAGCGAACAGCAGGCACGAATGCTTTTGTCAACTGTGCGTTGTGGTAAATTAGAACGTCCGATTGGGGATAAAATAAGCAAAGCGCTGTACGACTTCTATAAGACTGCATTTTAGGTGTATAATTTTGTATAATAAGCTTATTTCTATTATACGGTTTTATAGTATGTAGTGGCTAGATAAGTAGCTAAAAATTGGAAGTTAAGTTTTTATATACATCCCCTGTTGTTTATATTTCTTATTTAATTTAATTTAAATTTCAGAATTCCACGACTTCATACTATAAAACCAATAACCATAATTTTTATACAATTTGTTTCTAATTTATTTATGTATGTATGTCCTAAGCAATTATAAATGATGAATTACAAATTTTAATAAGACTGATCACGTGAACTCTTTTTCAACTGTAAGGTATATAAGGTTTGACATCCAAATATAATGAAAATTACGATGTAGTCATAAAAATGCTCATACAGAACTGATTCCCCAACAGCGTAAAATTTAGAAAGATGATGGACAATAAATGATACAAATATCGGGCCTGTTGTGCTTCTTTGAAATTCAAATGCGAAAATATTTAATATGTGATTTCCGGACTAGCAAACAAGCGAAATCGTTGCAAGCAGAATTATAAGATTTTGCTGATCACATTTGTTACAGGATTTTGTACTCAAATTTTGTTTTGTAGGAGATTTTACCAACCAATTATTTCCAATTGTAAATTAAAACATTTAAATTCAATTTTTAGTCGACATTTTATATTCTTATTTAGAGTAATTGGACCCAAAAATAAATCAAAAACAGCTTACGTGTAAAATTTAATTTCCATCAGTGCAATCAAATTAAGACGTTCTCTTTCAACGACGAGTTTCGGAGATATAGCCATCGGAAAAATCGTATATAAGTTCAAAATACCGGGATGGATTTTAAAGATATTATTTCAATATGGAATTTGTACATAAGTGTTAAATCTGATACATGATTTTCGAGATATGACCATTTATGAAATAGTTACGAAAATTTTTATTTTTGTTTAACTATAGGGCTGTTCAGAACGTGAAGCAAAAGGTCTTGCAAAAATGCATTTACATAGGATATATTTGCACATTTTGAACAAAAAACAGATTGTGCACACAAATAAGTACTTGGTTTGGATCAGGACTCGTGAAAATCTGACCCCTTGTTGCTTCAATAAAGGTCTGAACCCTAAAACTTTTTTTTATGTTTTTCGATTTTGACTCAGAAACTACGAAATTGGAAATAGCTATTGTCATCGTTTAAAGGGATTGATTTCCTATGTTTTTTAACACATTGCGAAGAGATATATTACCAAGAGACGCAAAGAAGCACTGGAGCAATTTTTCTTCAGTTTGTATTAGCCATAGACGGTAGGTTTGACGAATTTAGAAGTTAAACGGCAGCGTAATTCAACCAAAAAATCTGTATACATCTCTTCTTATCCGGAAGCGAAGAGATATAAATAGATTTTTTGGTTGAATTACGTTGCCGTTCAACTTCTAAATTCGAAACGAAAAAATTGCCCTCAGGAAGTCTCCGAAGAAGTTGAAAATTCTATTAAAAAGTTGATAATTTTTTCTGTTAAACTTTCTAGTTGTCTTTTTTTTACTTTCTGTTAGCTTTGAATTTTATTTGTTTTATAACAGTTGCAAAGTTGATAAATAGCTTCGATCACGTTTTATAACAACTATTTGTAATTGCAAAAGTTAGCCAGATCTAGCAAAAAAGATTGTGATTTACCCTATTAATTTTTGCTCATCATTTTTATATACATAAATGTGTATGTGTTGGCAGCACTGTCTACGAAAGTCTCCCAAATCATTAAGTCAAGTGACAGTTCTTTTCAGTTCTGTTTTCCTTTGCTACACGTATTTAATGTGACGAATTCACACATTTCGTGGGATTGCATTTGATTAAATATAATTTAATTAAAAATTCAATTAATTTAAATAATTATTTCATTGCTAATATTGACATTGATGTTAGTGTATAAAAGTGGTTGAAAACATAAAATAAAACTTAAAATGTCAACAAAAACCAGTACTATTGAAAGAAACAGCAGCGGTAATGGAAAAAACAGTTCTGCCTCTTTGAAGACGATCTGTTCGCGTGCACTAACAGCGAAATCTGAATGGCCAGATAAGGTATGGATTACACAGATTAGGTGATTTAGTAAAGAGGGTATAAAATTCTTAAGGTAAAATAAAAAATTGGGAACTTTGAGGTTATTTGATTTTCAATTATTTGGTAACTCCAAACCCAAAAAAAAAAAAAAAAAAACTTATTTGCTAAATAAATTAGCATCAATAATTTCGTATGATTTATTCAATTGCAATTTTCCTCCAACTTACATAAACATTTTCAATAAAGTTATGTTTCATAAAATTGCTAATTCTAATTTTAGTGTTTTTATTTTTAACAAAGTAAAGTTTAAATTCAACATAGTCAATAAATCGTGACCTTAAGACAACGGAGTTCTGACTTTTTTTGTAAAACTCAGCTTTATATGTATATTGCATCGTACTAAATAGACTATACCCTACCCATTTCCGTTACCTGGATATCGAGCCCTAACCGCCAAAAAGACTTAACTGACACGATTTCGGATTTTCGTTTTTTGATGAAAACCTATAATTCGTGTCCATACGCATCTTGTCTACAAATTTTATAACTGTAAATAGTACCATTACGGAGTTATAGCGAAAGCAATTAAGACTTAACCGACATTCGAAGTATTTTGTTTATTATTTTTGTGACTGCGAGTTGTTGGTTAAGTCTTTTTTTCTTTTTGTGTCAAAAATAATTTGCAAATAATGTAATAAAAAGGAAAATTTATTAAAAATTCTTGATGAGGGTTAATAGTATATGTGACCACAAACGTTTTTTGGTACAAAAACTGAAGATCAGATGGGGAATCTGGAAAAGAAAAAAAGACTTAACTGACAAAACACTGAAAAATAGCAGTTATATTATAAATAGGTGAATGAAACTAGTTGCATCGCATGTCTAACACAAAATATAGCTTACATACTAAATTTCACTGTAATAGCTATACTAAATGCACAGATATTTAAAAAAAACCTTCTCCTGTAAAATTTACTTTTTGTCAGTTGTAGATAACACATTTTTCAAATGTTTTTTATAATACTTGGTCAAATAAGATTTTTCTCTGATTTGTCAAACGTAAATTCGGTTCGCCAGTTGTTTCAAAAAATTCTGGCTTTATTTCAAAAAGTTATGTAGCTTTCAAAAAGAAAATAACGCTAGAAAATTTTTTGGAATTAACTAGAAAAATCTACACACAAAATTCTGGCGTTATTTCCATTTTGTTTTGGAAATAAGGCAAACAATTTATTTCCAAGTTAATTTTTGGTTTTATCTGCAAAAATTAATGCCTGAAAATTTTTGACGCTATTTCCAAAGCATTTGTCGTTACTTCCTATGGCATTATTTCCAAAAATTTATGCCAAAAAATTTTTGGCGTTATATCCAAAAAAACTTTCTGGCGTTATTTCCTGGAGCCGTAGAATCTTTATTTTTTAGAATTTGTGTTTTGTATTTTTAACTACTTAATATAGTGCTCCTCCTAGGAGTTAAAGGAGAATACATACATACATACAATATAGTGGAAACATAATTCATCACTAATTCTTCAAAGCAATGAATACTAAATTAGTTAAATTATAAAATGCTTTGTGAGAAACATAAAAATTATTTGAGTTATTATAGAAATCATAATTTGCTGTTTTAATAAATGAAGCAGACATATCAGACAAAGATTCTATGAAGTCGCAAATTTAATTGGAATCATACAAATATTTCTACGAAATCTGATATTTGATTAGTTAAATTTTAGACACATTAGCTCCGTTCCAGAACGAAACAAAAGTTAACTTTTGTTACCTTTTGTTACCTTAAGTCGACTATATCTTGTTCCCGTATAAAAAATTTAGTCAAATGAGAGCGAAAACAAACACGGCTGATCAAACAAAAATAACCAAATTTTACCTAAAGAAATTCTTTAGGCAAAATTTGTTAAGTTTCACAATTGAGAAAAAAGTTTATATGTACGGTGGGTGCGGGCAAAAAAATTAAGAAATCAAAATAAATTAAACGTCATAAAAATACATAAAAAAATAAACAAAAAGGAAAATAAAAACTCAATATCAGTTTTCGCTTAGTGATTGTCAATTAGGTGCACATTTCTAAAGAAACAACCACAAAAGGCAGATTACCATAAAAACCCTCACCTGCAAAACCATCAACTCCACCTCCAAGAGACTTCCGATACAGTTGAAATTAAAAAGAAGGTATCCTCTAGATCAATAACGTTTAGTTTTCGCTGGTAAGCAATTGGAAGATGGTCGCACTCTTTCCGATCGTAACATTCAAGAGGAATTGATGGTGGTGTCATTGAGCTATCTTGCGAATTTTGGCACAAAAATACAATTGCGACAAAATGATGGTGCCGTAAATGCTATGCCCGTTTGCATCAAAGAGCTACCAATTGCCGCAGAAGTACGGACACACCAATAACTTGTGTCGAAAGGTGAAATTGAAGTGCACGACTGGAATGATAATGGGAGTTGGCCAGGAGACAGGCCGTGTTTCTTTGTATTGTATTGTTTTTTTTTTCTTGGAATGCAGTGAACCTCCAGAAAATTGTAGTTTTAATGTAAAATGTTTTTTTAAATTTCAAAATAAAATAAATGCATTAAAAATTTGTTTTGCATACATTTTCTTATAGCACAAAGTTATTTCATTTATGTATTTGTTTATTTATGTTTTTTAATTTGTGACAGTAAAAACTTAAGCCAAATTTTTGACTAAATCTTGTTCCCGTAAATTTTGTAGTTAAATCTCTTACTGAGAGCAATTTGCTGTTACTCTCCCAAATTATTTAACTAAAGATTTAACTCAAAATTTAACTAAAAAACTTCTGGAACGGAGCTAATTTGTAGTTTTGGCAAAATTGTTTCGTTGTACACTGGGGAAAAAAAATTGTTTACAACGTAAAAATATCTGAAAATGTAAGAATAAAAAGAATTTATTTTTGTATATTTTTATTAACTTTTGTCATACCTATACAAGAAATTGTAGAGATAGAAACTTGCGTTCTTAGAAATAATTTCGTAGATAAGGGGCTGTCCATAAACTCCGTGACGCTCCTAGAGGGGGAGGGGGGGGGGAGTTGGTTCGAGCAAGCGTCACGCTTGGTTTATTTTATTTATTTTTTATATGAAGATACCGTCCCCAAGGGGGAGGTTCATTTTAGTGAATTTTAGCGTCACAGAGTTTATGGACAGCCCCTAAAATCTTGCTGGAATTTCCATTGCAAATAGAAAATTTACACAAAATTTTAACGAAAATCTCCCGTAATTCGTATGGAAAGAAAATTCACAACCTTCGATAATTATACCCTACACCCAGGGTATATTCACTTTGTCCTTCCGTTTGTAACGCAGAGAAGGAGGCGTGGCAGGTATAGAAAAGTATATATATTCTTGATCAGCGTCACCTCCTGAGTCGATATAGCCATGTCCGTCTGTCTGGCTGGCTGGCTGTGTGTTGAAATACACTTCTTGGGAAAACTGAGCAAGATAATTCAATGAAATTTGGTACACTGCCTCCGTCGTCAAAGTTAGCTCGGGGGATTGAAAATGAGCAAAATCGGTCAACGGACACGCCTACCGCCCATACAAAAATTATATTCAAAATGCAATTTTAGGAGTATTTTTCACAACAATGCAACCACAATACATATAAGTACTACGAATTGTAAGCGCAAGCTCTGATAAAAATTTGAGCGAATTCGGACAAGATGGCGTGGCACCTCCCATATAAGCAAAAGCTTCAAAACGCTATACTGAAAGCGTTTTTTGAGATATTCGAACCAAATTTGACTCAGACACTAAGAATTATAAATGAAAGCTCTCAGCAAAAATTGGGTGAAATCAGACAAGGGGGCGTGGCACCTCCCATATAAGCAAAAGATTCAAAATGCTATACTGAAAGAGTTTTTTGAGATAATCCAACTAAATTTCACTCTGACACTAAAAACTATAAATGCAAGCTTTGAACAAAAACTGGGTGTACTCGGACAAGAGGGCGTGGCACCTCCCATATAAGCAAACTTTTCAAAATACTGCAGTGTAGGGTATTTATTTTTTGGCCAGGCCAAAATTTACACCCTTACTAGTTTTTTGTAAACGACAATTTATTTATTTTTTCATTTAAAAAGTCTCGTTAGTTTCCAGTTATAGTACCAGCGGCTTTTGTGATTTCAATATTTGTATGATGTGCTAAATTTGTGATTATAGGGGGAATAATTAATGAAAATTCGTTACTGTAATTTGTATGAAAAACAAGGCTCTTGGGATTTGAGATAGAGAGCTGAAATTTTCAGGCGATTTTTTTATATTTCCTTAGTCCTTCACAAAGGTCGGGTATTTAAGGAACCCTAATATATAAATTTTAATCTTAAAATGTACAATTGAGAAAGTAAAATGTACTAAGTTTCATAAAATTATCTTGCTTTATTTTCCCCTAATCCTGATTTTCACAAACAGAAACACGTTCCTAGATTTCGACACAGGATAAACATATACATATTTACATTATAAACAAAAGAACAAAGTAAACAATAACGTCAGTTTTTTAACTAGTTTTTTATTTTTTAAATTTTAAATAAGTGCCTCTTATTTATATTTATGCCCTTTTTAAATATAAGTACTACGAGTAAGTGCATAACTGAAAAAATCGTAATTTTTAACAGAAATAAATATGTAATTAGATTTTTTTTTTTTTTTTGCAGGATGAATTTCTTGACGTTGTTTATTGGTCACGACAAATTTTCGGCATTTTACTTGGCATTATTTGGGGTATTATACCATTAAAGGGTTTTCTAGGACTGGTTCTGTAAGTAAAAACAAAACAAAAATGTATATGAAATGAATTTAAATATTTTTATGTTTTTAGTTTTGCCGGCATAAGCTGTGGTGTCGTTTATATATATGCCATAAACTTTCAAGGTATCGATGAGGAAGCCTATGGTGGTGCTTGGGAGCTAATCAAAGAAGGGTTTATGACCTCATTTGCTGGATTTTTGGTGACGTGGATAATTTTCTATACAGGCTTACACTATGAAGATATTATGGCGGCAAAAGAGTTATAATAAGAATCGTGTGTCATCATAAAATTAACGAAAAGCACACAAAAAAAAAATATATATTAATTTAATATAATGAACATGTATGTACTCGATTACAAAAAGTAAAATTTCTTATTAGATTTGGCCAGAAAAACTTTCGTCAATTTTCATCGAAATTGCAAGTTCCATCTTTGTAGCAGTTTTTAAAAATGTATGTCCTATTTCCCCCAACTAAAACTATTTTAATAAATGCAATGCATTTATAGTTCCTGTGGCATAAATATCATGTTTTTTAAAAAAAAAAGTATCAGTAACAATCCTATTCTATAATGTATCCAAAATTTAAAGTGTTAAAAGTTTTAGCTCTATTACATATTAAAAAGCGTTAAGTTGGGTGTAGTTTTCTAATTATTTGCAATGTATTTTTTTCTATGAAAAATTAAAATAAAATATATAGATACCTGAGAGATTGAAAATTAATATTCTTAAAATGTCTTTATTTAGAACCATATTATAAAACAATTTTAATTAATATGAAAAAAAAAAAAAAAAAAAAAATTGGGGCATTTTCTACAAGCAATGCATATTTTTCTGACGTGTCTTAGTTTTGTTAGTCTCCATTTACAGTCAACTGGACTGAAGTTTTCTTGTTATAAATTACGTGTTTCAATATTTAAATATAAGAAATTTTCAATAAAACAGAATTTTTCGATTTTTGCGGTTTATATTCTTAATATATCCTAAACGATTACTTTTTTGTTAATACAAATGAATATAATTTGTAGAACCTGTAACCCTCCACACGAGATTCTAAAACTTTTTATCGTTTGAATCACCGTTTTCATCAAAAACCCTCCTAAATTAAAATCACATGGATTTCGGAGCAGGGCTGGTAATACACATTGGATTTATGAGATGACTGTGATTTTCACAAATTTTTTATTCAGAAGTTGTAATTTTCGATTCTTCAATAGTCAACTCTGAAATACATATGTTTTTTCATGTAATCGACAATACAGGGGCTGAATCGCCAAATTAGTGTGCGTACAATTCGTGACGTAAAATTATGTACTTAGTAATGCGAAATGCATGTGAAACACCTGATTTTACGTCACGAATTGTATGTTCACAGATGCGTCGAGTCGACCCCTGATTTTTCAATTACAAACCAAATAAATCTACCAAATGAGGTGTAAGTAAATTTTTTATATTCATATTAACGTTTTATAATTTAAGCTCGTCAGAAATAAATTTTTTTTTTGCAATCAATTTTTTTAATATGGAAATGGCAGCAAATAATTTTTCAATAAATATTTATCTTAAAATTTAAAGGTGTCCATGCAGTAAATTAAGACTACTAAGTTCAACCAGATAAAAATATTGCAAAATTGTGTAAAATTTCAATTTTTATTTGTTAAATTAGATTTACATTTTATTTTAATTCCTAATACAAATGAATGCTTGCACTCCGGTTAATGCTCCATTGTCTCTGTACCATTGTGTGCACCGTTTTGTCCACCGAAACTAAAATTATCCGGCAGATGACCCGTTTGTAATATGCGTGAAAGTCTTTCAACTTCTTGCAATGAATTTGCTCGTTTTATTGCATCACGTATGCGCTGCAAGTCTTCCTGATTTGCGATTTTTGTTGTTGTATTTGATGCGCCTTTTGCATTTGAATCCGCAGCAGCCGCGGCAGCTGCACTTAGTTTTGATTTCTTTGCCACCTCCTTAAGCAGATCCTTACCTTGCTTTGTACGAAAGAAATCTTGTGCAGATTTACGATCCTTTTGTTTAATTTTTCTAAAATCAAGCAGACGTAATTGTGGTATTTTGTAAGCCATATATTCCCGATAAAAGGGTCTGGTCGACACAGGATTAATAAGCAGGCACAGAGTCTCTAAATGTGGTAACTGTGTCAGAGGATCCAGATCGCCAAACTCTTGAAGATTGTTTCCTGTTAATATTACAGAGCTAAGGTTTGGCAGTGCCTCGTGCAAATTGTCACCAATGCGCAGCAACCGATTGTTGTTCAATAACAAACATTTGAGACGCGGCAGATACGGAAAGCCATCTAATTTACGCAAATCATTATCCGACAAATCAATTGTGTCGAACTGATCAAGTGTGGCGCCCAAATTTTCAATTTGTGGTATTTTATAGCCACGCAAATCCAGTTCACGCTCCCGGCACGGATTTATAAACTGCATCGACTGATTAATCAGTTCAGGAGTTAGTTTAACCATTGTTACGTCGCTGCTGCAAATCGAACGTACTACTGCTGCAGTTATTGGAAAGCCTTATGATTTTATTAATTTATTAATATTTTTTTAATAAACTTGATTAAAATGCTGAAAAAAAAAAAATCAGCGTCGCTTAAAACTTCATTGAGTTTGACAGGTTTAGCAACTGTCAGAAGTGACATTCATAATTTTGTGTAGAGTTCAAAAGCAAAGTGATGCCAAGTTTGATTAATGATAAAAAAAAGCCCTATTTCAAAAACAATAGCATGTTGCCGGCGGAAATTTATGATTTGATTTACGGCTGTTTCCAGATTTCTTCGACGTTTAACCCTTAACCCTCTAGCTTTAAACTTTTTTTTTGGGTAAAAAAATAACAGAAGATAGTTTTGGGGTGTAGAAACAACGTTTGTTCAAGAAAAAATTTCTTGGATGGTTACACGAAGTCCTCTCCGGGAGGCAAATACAGTGGCTCCATCGCAAAATCGGACAAGACTTTGTTGGATATAAATGTGCTCTAAACTTAAGAAAAAATATGCTGAAGATACGGTTTTTTCGCTTTTATTTAAACCTTATACCCTCATCTCTCTGGACAATAAAAAAAACAACTATTTTTCTATTGATAACCGTAAATTTACACTAATACACATAAATAGTTAAATTTCCTGCGCTCAATGAAAAATCGGACAAAACAAAATGGCAATGCTAAAAATGCCGTTCTTGTGCGAAAAAGCATTTCAGCACTGCGTTTTTTGGTAGTATTAGGTCGTTGATTGCATGAAGTGGAAAACAATGTAAACACTAAATTAAAATATATGTAAAATGGCTTCAAATGGCTCCAAATGGCAAGCAATCTGCTATTGAAATAATGCAATAAATGATTAACTGGTATTATGAAGGTAAAACCGAGAGAAAAATTACGAAAAAGTAAATCTATTGACCACGACATATTGATGAGGTTCCGTGATGAATTTTATTGACCAAAAAATGCAGAGAAAGTCAGTACAAGATATCAAATCAGCGAAAAGAGCGTTCGATATTGAAAGAAATCAACAAAGATCCTTTTTAAAAAGGCCAAAAAACCCTTAAATATCCTTAAAAAATCGAACTAAAAACGTTGTTTTCCTAAATACTGATTTCAAAACATTACATAAGAAAGATTTTTATGAGAGAATTGCTGGAAAAAATTCGTTTATAACCTCTAAACAAAAAAAGATAAAATCAAAATATGCCAAGTCTAATTTATTAAAAACAGATGATTTTAGAAATAAGGTAATTTGAGGGTATATCAAGTTAAAATACCTTAAAAGATTGGAAACTGTCAACAGAATAGTCTTAAAATAATGAAAACTATCAATAGAAAAATATTTTAATATGATATACCATCAAATCAGCTTATTTCAAAAATCTTCTATTTTTAGTGAATTGAGGGGGTTAGAAGCAAAGGGGTACAAGTGACAAATTACGAAAAATTGAGTTAAGTATGAGAATAGGTAGTGGGAGCTCTGCTTTATTTATGAAACAAACATTACCTAAGATTTTGAGTTCCTACACCTCTATGTATTTTGTGGAGTTCTCTAACGGCTTGGTGTATTTTGCCTGGTTCATTTAGAGTTCGGACATTCCAAGAGCCGATGCGTGTTCGAGTTTTCATCGAAAGGATTTTAAAATTTTGAGAAACCATATTGGTTCCAGTTATAGGAGAATCATTCCTAACTATGCATGTTTCTTGCACCTCCAAATCCGATGTGCATGCTGCCGAGGCAGGTGGATTAACCACACTCTGGTGGGTACCACTTGGAGAGTTATTTCCCATCGTTTTCCGATCCATGCTTCATTAGTATAATCTTCTCGGCAACGCCCCACGCAGTAAGTTATAAGCTTAAAGCTGGATCCGGCAAGCGCTGCAAATATAGTGGCCAAATTCACTTTTAATTTCAGCCGTCCAATCTGGAACAGACGCTGACCTGGGAGCCGCCCACTCTGGATCAGACGCTTCAGGATTTCGACAAGATGCTTATTTTAAGGCGGCATCGACTCGCCTTGTCAGTGCCAGTTACGGGCATTGTGGGTTTTTCTTTCGAGGCGCAACGCTGTCCAACGCTACACCCTTCCGCACCCTGGCTGGTCACCCGCTTTTAGTCGCCTTTTACGACAGGCATGCTTACCTCGGGCATATTCTGACCCCTTACCCGCAGGGTACCATTAAGGTAAGCCAGTTCACAAAATTATAGTTTTGCTTTAAAACAAAATTCAAAAAAAAATTTTTCTACTAAATAAGAAGCAAAGTTAGCGCAGCGTAACATTTAACATAGGTTAAGGAAAAATTTAATACCTCAATTTTAAGAATCCTTGAAAAATTTCCTTTTTAAGGTATTTTTAAAAAATTTTCTAGAGGTCTGTTTTTAAAAGTTATTAGTGCTTTAGTGAAAGTCTACCGCACTTGTACCCCTTTGCCGCCAAACGAGTTTAAAATATTGAATAAAATATTTTCGTTTTGAACTGAAAAGTAACGAGTGCGGTAGGCTTTCAGTAAAATACTAATAACTTTTAAAAGCGGAAATCTATAAAAATTTTAAAAAATACCTTTAACAGAGAACGTTTTAAGGATTCTTAGAGTTATGGTACTTAGTTTTTTCTTCTGCTATGTTAGTTGCTACACGGTGCTAACTTTACTCCATTTTTACTACAAAAAAAAATTTTGAGTAAAATGGTGTAGGCTTTCACTGAAATACTAATAACTTTTAAAGAAGGACTCATAGAAAAAATTTGAAAACAACATTAGATGGAGCATACTTTAAATGTTATTTGACGCGCAATATTTTATTTTTTAACTCACTCTGCAATTTATGAAGCAACGTTAACTTTAACTATATTTTACTCAAAATTTACTTTTTGTTACTTGTACCCCTTTGCTTCTAACCCCCTCAATTCCTCTTGGCTTATTTTCATTTTATCTTTTTTTGTTTAAGGCTTATAAATTTATTTTTTCTAGCAATTCTCTTATAAAAATCTTACTTATGTAATGTTTTGAAATCAGTATTTAGGAAAACAACGTTTTCAGTTCGATTTTTTAAGGATATTTAAGGGTTTTTTGGCCTTTTTAAAAAGGATCTTTGTTGATTTCTTTCAATATCGAACGCTCTTTTCGCTCATTTGATATCTTGTACTGACTTTTTCTGCATTTTTTGGTCAATAAAATTCATCACGGAACCTCATCAATATGTCGTGGTCAATAGATTTACTTTTTCGTAATTTTTCTCTCGGTTTTACCTTCATAATACCAGTTCATCATTTATTGCATTATTTCAATAGCAGATTGCTTGCCATTTGGAGCCATTTGAAGCCATTTTACACATATTTTAGTTTAGTGTTTACATTGTTTTCCACTTCATGCAATCAACGACCTAATACTACCAAAAAACGCAGTGCTGAAATGCTTTTTCGCACAAGAACGGCATTTTTAGCATTGCCATTTTGTTTTGTCCGATTTTTCATTGAGCGCAGGAAATTTAACTATTTTTGTGTTTTAGTGTAAACTTACGGTTATCAATAGAAAAATAGTTGTTTTTTTTATTGTCCAGAGAGATGAGGGTATAAGGTTTAAATAAAAGCGAAAAAACCGTATCTTCAGCATATTTTTTCTTAAGTTTAGAGCACATTTATATCCAACAAAGTCTTGTCCGATTTTGCGATGGAGCCACTGTATGTTCGCTGGGCCACTTTTATTTAACTTTTTCTACATTAAACTTGTGCTTCAGATGTGTAATGAGGATATTAGCACTCCGTCTCTCAGTGAGCGTTAAAAATTTACTTGCAAACACTATAGTTTTGCATCGTTTTTTTTCAGGCACAATGCAAGTCCTCTTGGAACGGGAGCT
The DNA here is from genome assembly GCA_951812925.1 of Calliopum simillimum. Classification (NCBI taxonomy): domain Eukaryota; kingdom Metazoa; phylum Arthropoda; class Insecta; order Diptera; family Lauxaniidae; genus Calliopum; species Calliopum simillimum. The sequence continues at coordinate 105,154,098 of OX638370.1, forward strand.
TATGCCATATCCATATTCTTAAATGAAAATAGTGTTTGTGAGACCTGAATCTAAAATTTTGGTGACTAGAACTCCTAACATCCGTTTCCTGTCTTGATGATTCGTCTGTATAAGACATGGGACTATCTCCAGCGATTCCATTTCCAACCTTTGCCGTCAAGACAACACTTTACCATTACAGAAGAATTAACTTACGACAGAAGCTTTATATCCATATTCTTTAATGAACACAGTGTTTGGGAGACCTCAATCCAAAATTAAGGCGATAAAAACTCTTTGTATCAGTTTCAATTCATCAATCAATCTAAATGGTGAAATAAGCGACTGGAATATTTCGAAACCTTCTAAAAAAATTTGTATCGGCCGATTTGCCCGAACCATTTGACGTTTGTTCTCATGAATAACATTTGGAAATGGAATCGTAACATATTTTCTGCCAGCATGATCGCAACGGGAAACTATAGGATGAATATCTTTTTGATAAAAGAAAGGTTCCGTTCTAACATACGTCCGTCGAATAGCATTGTTAATGTTCACATAGTTATTGATGGCTTAATTCCACTTTATCGACTGTTGTTGTTTTTTTATATTTTTTTTGCCCAAATAGGGCTTCAAAAATTAATCACAACAACAACAACAACAACCTCTGAGCGGATCTACTTTCGGAGATATAGCCATCGGAAGATCGGGACATATCTTTTATAAAAATCGGTATAAGTTGGGAACCCCTGTATAGATTTTAAAAGTATTGGTGTTATATGAAAGGTATTTTATATATACAATTGCTATACAAAGTTTTTCAATTTGAGTGATAGTTTTCGAGATATGACAATTTTTCAAAAATTCACCCCATTTTTTTCCCAAAAAATGTATTATTGACCTATAATTTTAACAACTAAATTAGATAGCCCATTTTATTTCCTTTCCTATGATATGCAACATGTATTTGAAATTGCATCATTAATAAATTTTTATAGAAAAAAACAAAAAGAGACCAAATCAATTTTCTTGAAATTAGGAACTTTAAACAACAACAATGCCAGAACTTGGATACTACTACAACTGCAACACCAACAACAACAACAACAAAGAGGATCAGCTACTTATTATATTAAAAAAAATTAAAATTTTTATTAAAAATTGCGCGCGCAATTTGGCTAGCAAACTATGTGTTGGATATATTATAGACTGATCCGCGGCGAAGCCGGTGTCGGATTTTTGGGAGTTTTAAATCCTGAGCTGCGGCCGCAGGCCGCCCAATTACCCCTACTCTTATGTAAAATTACTGTTGTTTTAGTAGTAGTAAAGTTGTTGTTGTTGTTGTTGTCTGTTTTGGCATTGTTGTTGTTTAAAGTTCCAAATTTGAAGAAAATTGATTTGGTCCATTTTTGTTTTTTTCTATAAAAATTTATTAATGATGCAATTTCAGATACATAATGCATATCAAATGAAAGGAAATAAATTAGGCTTCCTAATTTAGTTATTAAAATTAAAGGTTAATAACACATTTTTTGGGAAAAATAACGGTTTTTTGCAAAAAAAATCGGGTGAATTTTTGAAAAATTGTCATATCTCGAATACTATCACTCAAATTGAAAAACTTTGTATCGCAATTATATAGTCCGGTAAAATACCTTTCATATGACACCAATATTTTTAAAATCCATCCAGGGGTTCCCAACTCATACCGATTTTTATAAAAGATATATCCCGATCTTCCGATGACTATATCTCCGAAAGTAGATGCGTTCAGAGGTTGTTGTTGTTGTAATTAATTCCCAGAGCCCTATTAAGGCATCACATGACAAGCTCGGCAGAGAAAGTAGACCCTTTTTAAAAAATTCATAACTCAGTGAAAAATTTATATTTTTAATTTTTTTTTTTTTTATTAATGCAGATAATCAATTAAATTACAATAAAAAAAAAAAATAAAATTATATATTTTATTCCGTTATTATGTTGTAGAGCTCTGAACTGGCGGCAGAGAAAAAAAGGTTGCCTGATGGTTTTCACGCTGGGAGTCGCCACAATAGTCCGATCTGGAAAAAATATGTTTTTTTGGAATCTTAACAATCTTCCGTAAGTCCCGACACGAGCTTTTTTTTTAAATTTTTTTTTCGATTTTTGGTGATCTTCCAAACTTGAAAATTTATTTTTCACTAAAAAAAATTGACTTTAAACACTCATAAAAATTCGAAAAAAAAATTTAAAAAAAAAGCTCGTGTCGAGACTTACGGAGTCAAGTTTAAAATAATACAAAAATGTGAAGAAAAAAATTCATCAAAAAATGTTTGCTGTGGCGTGAAAACCAGTACGAAAAACATGGTTTCGAGATAAACGCATTCAAAGTTTGTGCTGCCGTCGGCAAGTAGTACAAAGAATAAAAATGAATGCTCACTAATGCTGCTGTAACTTTTGAAGGGGTAGGAATTTTTTCATGAAATAATTTTTTTTTAAAATCTTTAGAATATTTACTAAAATGCAAAATTAAAAAAAAAAAATGAATCTGAAAAAAGTTCACTTGTCATGTGACCCCTTAAAAAAAAAAAAAACAATAACAGTCGATAAAGTGGAATTGTTCCCTAGAGGGTATACGAAAATCCTTTGAAATCAAACAATTTCATGCATATATTCTGGTAAATATCCATTTTATAAAGGCTAAAACGCGACTAAATTTTGAATAAAACAATAATTTAAATTTTACTGTTTTCGCGCCGACGTGTAAAGAATAAAATGTTTTTTCTCGAGGTTGGATCTCCCTACTGAACATACGCAAATGGCTCTTGGATCAACAAACATTTTTTAAGTTGTTGGTTGGTTCCTCATGGAACCAAGGGTTAATACATGATAAATGAGGCGAGTTTTTTAAGATTTATTGTATACCTACCTAGCTACTACTACTAAATAATACATTTTTCCTTTTTAATTCATAATACATATTTATTGATTTTTTTCTATTGTTTTATATATTTATTATATGCTATTATCGTAAATCTTTAATTAACCGTTTTATCTTCTTAAATATTCAATGTTTTGACGTTGTTCTTTCATTAATAAGATTACAAATTCAAGAAATATTTGTGCCCTTGATTTTGAAAGTGGTATAAGTCAATTTCGGAGCAAAAGTAATGTCATAATATGAATTAGGTGGCATTTTGTTCAGAACGAATAATATTGAATTCTGTTTTTACAAAAAGTTTACCACATTATGTGAAATTAATGGCGTTATGTTTAAAAAATAGTATCGGAAAAAAACCGATTATTACAGCACATAATGTGAATGACATTACTTTTGCTCCGAAATTGACTTATACCACTTTCAAAATCAAGGGCACATTTGTGTATTTTTATATCTATAAAGTGTGAGCGCAATTCTAATGTATATTTTGATGTACGTCGATTTAAGTTTGTGTTCAAATTTAGGTTTTAAAACTCTGGTGGGGTAGTGGGGGCTGTTTACGATTATTCGTACAATTTAACATTATGGTTTAAACATTAGTGCAGATTATTTTTATTTTTTTAAGTATTTAAGGTTTTTCCATTTTTTGTCTATTTCCAGTGGATGTTTTAATACTTTTGTGAAAATGTAATGTTTTTGATTTTTTATGTAACAATTTTCAACTTTTGACTTGTTCGTTTAAACATTTTGTAAAAAGTTTAAATATTTTCATATTATCGTGTCAATTACATTTTAAATAGACTTAATTTTAAAATTGCTACAACTTTTCCTTTTTAATAATTATTTTTCGTAGTAATTTGTGATTCGCTGTTATTTTTTAAATTTCTTGAAATTCGTTAATTTTTTTTATAAATTTCCGTGAGATATTTTTTTTAATTAATCTTACATTTCCATTACGCATAGTTCTACAATAAAAATTTGAGTTATATTTTGAATTTTATAATTTAATTGTTAATCGAAGTTCATAAGTCTAAGAATGTTTGGAAAAACAAAACAAAAAAACATACAAAAATCACAGCTTGATAATAAAAACTTGAATAAGAGTTTTTACTAAAGAAATTACTTTAAATCTAGATAAAAGAATGGTGGCAAAAAACGATTTTAACAAAAATTTTAAAATAATATTTAAAGAATGCACTTATGTTATTTTCATTTTGCACTAATGAACACACGTTATGTACCTTTTTTTATAAAATTCATTATCAAAAAATTAACTTATTCATCAAGGAGTACAAAAAAGACACAAGGTCAAATGAACCAGCCTTTTATTAAATAGTTTTTTGTTGTCGAGGTTTTTTTGGCCAAATCTTTTCGAAATCAGTTTCGAAAATATTTTTTATACAGGGTTTATCGCATAAGGTTTCGAAGCTTCTGGGAGTTGATAGAGGAGGCCTAGACTAACAAACAATTGCACTTGAGGGAGGGCGGTCTAAAATGTACCCCTGAGGAGTTATAGGGTTAAAACTGATTTTCTGACTTGTTTTACAAAAAATTGGGAACAAAATTTTATATATCAACTTTAAAGGTCAAAAATTTTGCGAAATCCTTTTAAGCCCTATATGCATTTTCAGAAGGCTCATACAATTAGCTAAAAGTTTCCTACAAAAAAGTTTTCTCTAAAACGTTAGAAAGTTTTTTTTTTGTGAAACAAGTCAGAAAATCAGTTTTAACCCTATAACTCTTCAGGTGTACATTTTTGACTCCCCTCTCAGGTACAATTTAGTTAGTTAGTTTAGGCCTCCTCTATCACCTCCCAGAAGCTTCGTAACCTTATGCGATACACCCTATATATTTTGGTGGTACATTACTGCTTATAACGAAATGATTTCTCATAAAATTTAAGATGATGCAACAAAATATGCAACTTTTTAAATTTACAAATGTTGTAGTCTGAGACATAATTCTCCGATGAATGCTTGGCGCCAGTATGACGATAGTTTTGTTTCGTTTCATCTGAGCAAGGTTGTATATTATCTAAGGAGAAAATATACATTACACTCCAACTTCCAACTTTTCCAGTTGAGTCATTCTTTTCCAGTTATCATTAAATGAAATAAAGATTTTTTAACTCCATAAAAGGCTTATATTTATATGTAATTGCGATACTTTCTCTTCAATGGATGATAACTCGAAAAGTAAGAATCGAATTAGTAAAGTAAGAAACGAAAAGTTTTAGAGGAAGTTCATGGCTATCCGATGCATTTGGCTAAAATAAATTACACTTTACACTGAAAATTGAAGCAAGGATAACTCAGAATCTTGACGTGCTAGAAAAAACCACATTCAGATTCGTAAATAGAAGATCCCAAACCCACTTAATCACTTGAAAAAATCAGATGTGAACAAAAAAAAAAAAAAAAAAAATTATAAACTTGCAGCTCTGCGTTATTATTGATATTCGTATTTACGATGAATCGAACAAACGACTTCCGCGTTATGAGGCGACACTCTAACCAGTTGAGCTAAGGGGCCAATTAGACAAAAACGTAAAGCCTTTAAAAGTACTAAGCAAAAATTAGTTCGTCTTGCATTCGTCAGCTGAAAAATGAGCGCTAAAATCGTAGATAATAGAGGTGTGGGTAGTTCAATAAAGCAGTGAAACTTACACGGAAAAAATTGTAAATAACTCTAGGTGGTCATTATTATCATTATTCATTTTTCACTAGTTTACTGAACAACGTTCATGATTAAAATAATGCTGTAAGGTCAAAACAATAATTTTCGTTACTTTTATCTTAATCTGTTATAACTGTTCTGCATAAGTTTTAAAACACAAAGAACTGATAATTATAAGAAAATTCAATTATGTAGTATGCAAAGAATTGTTTATGACTACAGTAAAAGTAGTTTTACATCTTGATATGTGGTAGCGAAATAAGCCGGGGATACTTTTCTAACCGTAAGCTGTTATGGCCTTTAAAAAAACGTTTTTTTTTTTTGCACTTGCAAAACTAAAGATTCAACTGTCTACTGAAATTATTTATAAGATTGTCCATTTTTGCTAAGCTTAATGCGAAAACATAGATATTTTTACTTTTTGTTTTATCTTCTTTTTAATACAATTTAAACATATACGTTTAGTAGATGTAGACGTCATAATTGAAGCAGTTATAAAAAATATGACTTTATGTAAATTCAATATAAATTTCCATGTTTTTTTTTTCAATTAAGTATTATTTTTGTATATTTTTATTTATTTATTTCATTAAGCATATTATGCTTTTCATGTTAACAAATATGTAATTTATAGCTTTATATTTTTATTTTATAAGTAATACAGTTAAAAAGTTTGTAGTTGGCACTTAAAACAAATTATTGAATACATTGTATAATAGATTACATACATAAATACTACATAGTTTTGATTTATAAGTATGTATTAGATAATAACATACGTATTTTACATTAGCAATAAAATGTTTTGTGTGTGTAAATAAGACATATTTAAATTTAAAATAATTTTTTAAAAACTAAATAATAATTAAAGCAAGAAATAAGTTTAAAAATTATTGTACATAAATTAATTTCGCGCATTTTCACATTGCGATTGCACAATTTTTTTTTTTTTTTTAATTTTTATTTTTTATAAATTAAATTCAGTATATATTGTAATAGAAAATAATGTAAAACATATGATTCTAATTGTATTTTATTATAAAAGTGTACAAACAAAACATAAAATCAAATATTGTATAGTATAAATAAAAATTTTGAAGTCACAAATGTAAATGACTTAATACTTGAATGTTAGTTTCGGCCTCCGCTGTTGCTATAAAACTTTAAGCTTTTACATTTTATAATAAAGGTTTTTTCTGTTTTGTTTGTTTTAAACTACAAGTTTGCTTTATTAGAACAAAGCATTAAAAACAATACTTGGTACAGTACCTCTGTAAATTTTGCAGTTTTCATATAGGTTTTTTTAAACGCTGAGTTCAAGCGCCGTGTACCATCACGATAGAATTTTTTTCTTTATTGATTTTATTTATTTGTCCAAAAATCAAACTTTAAAAAAACTAACGTGATGGGGTGGAATTTTCGACGTTTCGTTTCAACCACCTACATTCTATAAAAATATAATAGTCCGCTTTAAATAAAAAAAAAATTCCACCAACTAAATGTCACAAGTAGTCAGTGTATTTTTCAATACATTTTTCGCCAATGCTGCTTTTTCAACAATTGAGGTCGACATAAGATCCAAGCACTAAACTTTATATCGCGTAAATTTGCACAATACAAAGTTCATGACTTATAAGTTATGGGTTTTTTTATTTATTTTATATTAAACTACTATAAATCAACAACATCTTCTTTTGTATATTGTGTATCTCTAAAAGTTCGACGAGTGGAAGACCGCTGTAGACCTTCAACTAATGTCTCCTAGAATAAATTTTTAATTATCAATGTTTAAAATTAGTTATTTATAGAATTAAAAGAAATATTTGCACATGCAGACAAATTATGAAACAAGCACTAAATAAATAAAAATAAAAAATAATGACACAAAAGCAAATGACAATTTCTTACAGAAAATGAAATGAAAAAAGTTCATGGAAGAAGTAATAAAAAATTTAAATCTAAAAATTGGTATAGCAGTCAAATTAAAGTTAGCACACATAGTTTGTATTAGATAGCGCTTCATCTTTTTTTTTTTATTTTCATTGCCAAAAACTGTAAGCCCAAACAACACATACAGGATGATGAGATTTTTTTTTTTTTGTAGCGGAACAAAAAGTGATTGTGTGAGAGGAGATAAAGCAATTTTTATGCTCAAACCTCAAATAATGCTGAAATTTCTTTGCCAGCAATGCGTTTAACGTTGATATCGCTTTTACGTTGTTCAGCAGCAGGAGCAACAGCTGCTGCAAAACTACCATTACTTTTACTACTCATGTTACTGCTCGTACTGCCTCTGCCATTGCTTATGATTTCATTTCTAATGAAATTGCTACTACTGCTTGCGGGGCTTTTGCTGCTACTACCATTTTCTGTGATAATTGTTTTGGTTAGCGTTTCATTTGTTTCACTGTTGATGCTGCTTGTGTTAAAGATTTTGGCACGATTTTTTGTATTTAATACTGTTGTTGTTGTAGTTGTTGTTGTCATTGAAGTTGCAGTTGCAGTTGATGATGACGTAGACGACGTTGTAAAAACATTTGCATGAGAATTACTTGTCGTTAGCACTGATCTTGGCAATACTGCTGGCTTTCTTGGAAGTTCTTTAGTTTTCAGTTTAATTAAACGAAAATTTAATGTACAAATTAAATAAATAAATAAATACAGAAGTTTTAACTAAAGTTTTAACTAATAAAATATCTAATATGAATAAGCAAACTAAATAAATCAACTTTTTACTTATTTTGATATTGCGAGCATGCAAGTCTACCATTGTTTTAACAAACTGCGCTGATCTTTGTAAATTCATGTTGTATTTTGTGCAAAGCTCACTTAAGATAGTTAAACTTCTTCTGCTACAAACTTTTTCGAGATATGTGAACCGTTCGATTTGAAAAATGGCCTTAGACGGTTAATAGACATTTTCGGTGACAACATCGAATCGTTCCCACCAAAACTATAATAGCCTTATCATGTATGACGATATGAACAAAGCCGCTAAAAGTTTCTCATCAAAATCAATATATTAAAAATTTTTACTCAGAACTTGTTTTGTTCATTTTAGGAATAAAGTTCATAAGCAAAAAAATTTAAACCTATGAATTAATTTTTATGATGTAAACAGTTGAAGATAACTTACACGATTCGTTTCGTCATTCATGATAAGGCTACAAGAATTTTAAAAATACGAGACTTTCCCATAGTCGACTCATATATCGAAACCCCCCAAATAACATAGATTTTTATACTTTTTTACTAGGAGAAATTCTATTTTGTTAGTCAGAAATTTTATTCTCTTTTTTGACCGATATCTTTAAAAAGCCTTTCTGTGAAAAAATTGAGATACTTAAGGAGAAAATTTTTTTTTAGATAACATGGAGCTACAAAAATAAATAGATGTATTTTTTAAGTGACCTACAGCAGGTTGTACATAGCAGATCTAACTTTTTTTTGACTAAATCAGGGTCACTGATTTCGAATCTGGTAACCTTTTTTTCTATCAGGTATGAGATCCAAGTTATCCTTGGTTTAAAGTGCAAAAAACGCTATCTTCAGACGTATGGCGTACATCCAGGATTTTCGATTCGTTTGCTCAATGGCTGATGTTTTGGAAAGTAATTATCTAATTGGAGGAAGCTTAGGGCTATTCGAGGCCATTAAGAAAATTTAACTACACTACTTCCTGGATGTAAACAATTTTATGCACTTTAAATATATAAATAGGCGAACGAAGTTCCATAGTATGTTTAAAGTCAAATTGAAATGGTCGAATTTCGGCCGAAAGGCGAACTTTAGTGCACAAGGATTACTCGGATCTCAAACTTGATAGGAAAAAACGGTTGCCAGATTTGGAATCAACGACTCTGAATTAGTCAAAAAAAAAAAAGTTTTCGATATCAAATTCAGATTGGTTTCCCCTCAATTTGTTGCTGAGTAAACATTTTAAACTAGAATAGAACAATCTATTTTTAAATCTGTTTCAAAAGAAAAAAGTTTCAGCTACAAAAAATGCAAACATGCAATCAAATTTTGCATTCTAAACTCAAGTTTAACATTAACTAATATTATCGTTAATACACTCTTTCCTAAGTTGTGAGTGATATTTTACAGCAGTCAAACCAGTCAATAAGTTTTTCTATTATATTTTTGAATGAAAAAAATTAATATAAATCAGGATTTAAAAAAAGAACTGATACTAAAATTTAAATTAAGCTTAAATGGCACACAATCCATAATTTAAGGAAAAGAAAAAAAGGGTTTGACTGCTGATTTATGTTCAATTTGAAAGTTTCTTACCCATGCGATTGAGTCCAGCCGCAAGTTCACGTACTGATCTCTTTTCCAAAGCTGCGCCTAAAAATAAATATTTGGTTTAATTAACCACTTTTCAACCGCATAGAAATGAAAAATTCTTTACCCGGAGTTATGCCAACTATGCTGCCTCCACCACTACCGCCACCGGCAATTGCAATACCAGGTGTTATGCCCACAATTGAGCCACCAGAACTTTGACCAAATGGCACTATATCACAATCTGAAGTTGTGAAAAATATAAAAAAAAGTAAATGCAATGTATGCCACACGAGAGTACGAAATGTGTTTTATTACCATCATCCAATTTTTCTGGTGTCGTCTTGCTTGATTCGTTTCCACTACATTTGGGCTCATTGCCCACTACAGACCATGGACGTGGCTTTTGTAAAACAATTGGTGTACGCAAAATTCCATTACCTGTTTTAAGAATGACGCTGCTGCCGCCACTGCTACTGTCAATACCAGTGTGACTCTTAATGGAGTCATTGCTTGGTGAACGCATTTGTTCTTCACGCGCAAGTGGTGCTTTTAGTAAACGTTCGGCTGCAGCGGCAGCCTGATCTTCAAATCCCGGCCCACCACCTTCAGTGCGCATTTTAACAAGTGGTGATTTACGACCCACAAGTGGTGAATATTTTTCCAAATTATCTGTGGAACGTGAACGTGTGGCCCAGGAAACTCCTAAAGAATTATAGTGATGATGTTTTAAAAAAGTTTATGGATATTATATTGTGGTTTTATTTTTTTTTTACCATATTGCATGTAATCAATAAATTCAAACTCACCGCTTTTCGACAGCGGCGAACTCCGGTCCAATTTAATTGGCTTGCGCTCCTCTAATATGGGTGTTGTCTCTTCCGATGTCATTTGTCCATTACCATCGCGACTCATAGTTGGACTATCGACAAACGACAACGAACTACATTCCTCTGATGTGGGCGAAACTAGCGGTGTCAGTGTTGTTGGCGTAACTGAACCAGGCCTGAAGAATTGTTCCAAGCCCTCGCCAATTTCTTTTGTGCTACCGCCAGCTTCCACAAGTGGACGTGTGGGTGCGCGTGTTTTGGCGCGTTTTGGACGCCCTTTCACCAAGTGCTGCAGTTGGAATGATGCACTCGGTAGTTCAGTTATTGAATCGCAGCACTCATCATCACCACGATCCATACCAGACATAGATAAGTTATCAGCAACGCCGCCATTACTGTTTTCGCCACCGCCGCGCATATGTGAATCGTGTGGTGACATTTGTGATGAGTTGGAGCGATGTGATGAAGGTGACTCTAGCAGATCGGGTATGTGACCCAAGCTGAGATTTTCAACAACTGATTGGGGACGCACTTTGCGTGCAATTGAGCGGCGTTTCGATGGCAGATGTGGTGTGGCCTAAACAAGGGAGTGAAATTCATAGTTAAGTGAAAGATATTTTCATGGATTTTATGATTATTTTTTTCTTGAGACTATAAGGATGAAATAATAAGATTTTATATGTAATAATTTTAATCTGACGCAGGTTAAATGTTGGATGCTATTGTAGAAATGTTTAGTTTACAAAATATGTCGGTTAGTTTGTTAAAAATGGGACAAACAATTATGCAGCGTGTAGATGAAGGATGTTAGAATGTAGAACCAATTGTTTGTCTTAAGAGATATTCGAATTTTGTATAGAACATATTTTATCAATGACGGTAAGTAGATACAATTTTGATACAGAATTATAAGTAGAAAGAAGGTTAGCAAGAGTAAACTAAATGTTTAATCAAACAATTTCAAATTAAAAAAATTTGTAAATTACCATTTGACTGAAATGCAATAGGGGCTCAAATTTAGTTGCATGGTCTTTAGGCATGTTTTATTTGGGTTCGAATAAAAATTTGTAACGTTGTAACTTTTGTTATGTCCGCTTAAAGCCAACGAAAGTTTAAACAATCAAATGATTTTAAGTCCATTCAAAATGTTTGCGTTGTGAACTCCACAGATTTTATCAGGAGACTATTGATTAATATGGTTTTTTAGCCTTTAGTCCAGTGAATTCCAAAGCCTAAGCCTATGGGCAATTGAGCTTTTGTGCTTAAAAGCTTTTTGTATACGTATTCACTCACATATAAGCGTATAACTGTGTCAGTAGTTGTGCATATCTGAAGCTTATGCAAAATATAAAAGCTTTTAATGACCTTTTATATATTTACAAAATGCGCAAGTATTATAAGTGTTCGTTAGTTTGTCCAGAATTAAAGCTGTAGCATCAAACATACGTAAACGAAAGCTTTTCGGGCTAACACTTTAATTGTGGACTAGTAAACGAACACTCATATTGAGTTTGGTTATCACTGCTTTAGTCATTTCTGTTGGGTAGACTTATACCAGTTTTCAGACTAGACAATAAATAGTCAACAAATCGATCAGACAAATGGCATTTAACCGCCAAAAAAAATCTTCATCTATTTTTAATCAATTCGTTTACATGAAAAACTACTTGAAGAAAGTATCGAGTCAGGAAAAATACGACTTTATGTTGGTCGAAAAAAGTTCAGGAGCAATGTCGATTGACGACGAAAAATTTCGCTATCTCCTGATTTTCACTCAAAATAAGTTCGCAACTTTAGCTATGAAATATTACACTTGGCTTTCTTTCAAAAGATATTAAGGAATAGTTGATGTAAAAACTTAGTTTTGAACAAAACCAATATAAAATTATTGTAAGCAAAAATGACATTTAACAGATTATTATTTTTTTTTTTTAATTCTGTTTACTTTGGATCAGAATTTCTTGGTTTTTTATCATGGAACACGAAAACCATGTTCTATAACGCCCACTGTATTTGATGTGATTTAGATAGATAGATTTAGAGTCGAATTCGGCGCTATCAGTTATCACGTCGGCTTTCTAATTGTTTCAGTTTTATGCTATAACATTATTTAAAAGTAAGGTACTTTATTTATTTAATTTAATGAGTAATTATATACAATTTCAAAAGTTCGCTACATAACGAACACCAAATTCAGATACAGCGGCCAAAACTACAAAACGCTTAGTTCGAATAAAGATCAAGTTATGTAAATGCATGTAAATTCAAACAATTTTTTAATTTCATTAGATTTTTTTGTTTAATATTTTTTCATAAATTTTGGGTAGCTGAATCCAAATCCGGTGCCGTATTGTTTTATCTATTTAGGTATCCAAAATGAAGGAATCGCTTTTGAGCAGGTTAACTGATCACTCGGGATAGAAAAGTACTTTTTAATTCTAGACATAAACTATAGCATCCACCGTGCATTCAACTACAAAATAAATATTTTAAAATACTAATATCTAAAACTGAAGGGTAACTGAAGTTAATAAGTTAATAATTTGAAAAGAACATAAAAATAGGGACCGCAAGTAATACTTTTCGTCAAAAATTTATGTTAAAAAATCATATGAAATGAGTGTAATTGAAAAATATTTTTGTTTTCCAATACTCAATACATCTGAGTAAGAATAAAAAATCCGAAAGTTATGATATTTTTAATAAAAAAAAAAAATTAATATTGAGCAAAAATATATCAGTGACCTTAGGACAATAGGGAGACTTTTTTTTTTTTACAAAATTGAGTTCTGTGTTTTTAAACAAAATTTATCTAGAATCTAGTGCGCTTAACAAAATTTTATCTGGTAGTACTTTACGTTCTTAGAAAACAACAATAATTCCGTAAATAGAACCTTGTTGGGATTTTTTGATACAGATAAAAACTTATTGCTCAAAATATAAATTTAACAGAGACTCAAAGTTAAAACTGGTAATTAAAATATGTAAGTTCAAACGTTTGGAAAATTTTGTTTTTTCGAATTTTCGCAATTGATTTGTAAGATTAAAATCAACAATTGGAAAATATTTATTTCCAAATGTTTTGGTAATCGTTTTGAAAACTTTCGAAAAATTTTTTATTTTATTTTTTCAATGACTTATCGAGTTAAGTAAAACACAAGGCATTTGCATCATAACTGGTATATAAGGTCAGTTGATAAGATTGTCGACTCAAAATTTGGAAGTCATAGGTTCGATTCTCAGTAAACATAATTTTTTTTTATTTTTAATTAAATATAAAAATCTTTGGAAAATGTTGTTTAATGAACAAAATGTTCAATTGAAAAATCTAAAAAACCATTAAGAAATATTGAATAAATACATTTGGAAAATATTGCATAAAAATATTTATAATAAGCTTGTTTTAAATTATTTTCACAAGCTTGCTATGAAGGGTCTAATTTCGATTATTAAATAATTAAAATTTAAGAATTTTCAAACACTTTGCAAGTTGATTTCCAAACGAAAATGTTTGCTTCAATAAGCGTATAATAAGTTATTTTCCAAACCCAACAGTTGCTTAAAGTCAATGTGTAAAAGTTACGAGACACGAAGCATTCAAAGTAAGTTTTCTTGAAAGTGATGTGTGTTTAGATAGAACCCTGTTGTCCTAAGGTCGCGATATGTAATAAATTGTTTTGCCAAACACTTAAATATTTTAATTGAAAAACTGTATTTTAAGTTTTTGTTTTTTAAATGTTTTATGCTTTTTTTTTGCTAATATTTAAATAAATATAAAATTATATAATTTGATTATTTTTTCTTCAATTAAGGATATTAATCATTGGTAAGATATGTTTAATTGCCAAAAATCAATACTGATGGAAACTGTTAGTCCAAAAAATTTTAAATTGAAATTTTTTTTTTTTTTTTTTTTCAAAACATAATCCGTGTGGTTTCAATACTTTTCATTGAGGAGGTTTTTTGATGAAAATTATGAGTCATATGATAAAAAGTATTGGAATCTTCTTTGCGGAGAATTACAGGCTCTACAAATAATGTTATTTTGCATTAACGAAAAAGTAACCGTTTGGGAAATATTCTTAAAAAACTGCAAATAAAAAAATTCGACTTTATCGAATATTTCCGAAACAGTTACTTTTTTGTAAATACTAATCAATATTATTTGTAGAACATGTAATTCTCCACAAAAAAGATTCTAATACGTCTCATCGTGTGACTCACCATTTTCATCAAAAAGCATTCTAAATGAAAAGTTATTGAAACCACACGGATTACAGAACAGGGCTGAATGGTTAACATTGATCGAAAGTTGATGTTGATTTCGGAGTTAATTATGGTTATCGTTACGGTCCCCGAATAAAAAGATAAACAAAACAAAAGGAGAAATAAGAAAATAGAAGAAATAGTTATAGAGAGATCGAACAAACTACTTACAAGGTTAAGATATTCCAATTTCTGTAAAAATTTGTTTTTATTTGATTTTCATTTTTGTACATTTAAATTTTTACGGATGAGGATTTGATTGTTATGTGTTTGCATAAACGAGGGGAAGACAGAGAACACAAGTGATTTAAAACAATTTTTTTTGTTTGTTTATTTATAGTTGTTGTCGTGTTGGTTGGTTGTTTTTGGATGTTGTTGGTTTTGTACGTAGTATATTTTGTTGATGAAATGTGATGCGAATTTTGTGAACATAAATGTATAAAATGCAAATTTATGTAATTAATGACTAAGTAGTAAATGCTTAAATGTGAATGAATAAGAGTGTGAATGTGTAGTTTTGTGATGAATGAATGTGATGAACATTAAAATGTTTGTATGTAAGTATATGGTGAATATGCAACTATTTTGTGTATAGCTATATGTATTTTATGTAAATTTTTTCATATGATTTGAAATGCTATTATATTTTATATTATGGGATATTTTTCGCGAAAATTTAAAATTTTCTTGTTACTAATGTTTTTATATAAACATATAAGTATATTATGTATATGAACTTTTAATATTGAACTTATGCTTCAAACAAATGTTTGCTATTTTCCAACTATGAAGCTATATTTCTTTTAATAATAATTTTTTTTTTATGTATGTGATATGTTATATGCGTTTACATTCATTATTGCATCCATTGTGGTGGCAGTCTTGGAAAACTTACAGTGGGTGATTCTAATCCTAACTTTGGCAGTATTATGCCTCTGCCAGGTCTTAAGATCATGCCGTCACTATCCTGAAAGTGATAAAGAAAAGTAAAAATGTAGTACAATACAAATTAAGTATATAGTTTAATAGTTTGTGTAAGTTTAATGACCACTAATGCAGTCTATATTTTTATTACAAATGCTGTTACTCACAGCAGCTAGAAATCATTGGAAATTTTTAATATATACTTTTGAAATCAACAGTTTTATAAGCTGATTATATGCTGATTATATTTTTGTTCGCAGCACAGGACATTGATGACTGGTTTTATTGAACTCTCTTAATGCGTCAAGCACATCATTATTATATTAATTAATCAACAAATCCAGCAAAGAAGAAAATAAGTCAGAGTTGATGATAAATAAAAAGAAAATATAAAATAAAGGCATCAACAAACCATGTGAAATCTTGTTTACAAAGTGTGCTCACGATTATTCGTTTTATACTAAAATTATTTTAAGCAAATAAAATAAAAAACTTGTTCAAATGTTTAATAAAACAGTAGTAAAGAATTAGTGGTGATATAGATAAAAATGAATATATGTACTACCTAGTCGTATGTTTATAGAAGGAATTATTTAAGAAATGACCTAATAATTGAACATTTACGCAAGATACAAACATACATTTTCCGTTAAAAAAAAAACTTCACTTGTTATCTTATCAGTGGAGCTAAAATGTAAGAAGTGAACATTTCCATATTGGTTTATCGCTTCATTTTAATTAATATACATAAAGTACAAATAAGCTTTAATTAAGAATTCAACAGACGACACATTAAATCGATTGAATATTTGTAAAAAGAAATCAAATGTAATTTTTTGATGTTTTAATGAAATGGAAAATAGTTTACATTATTTCACTCCACTCTTATATAGATTAATCAGACAACATTCATGGCATGAGCCTTCTGTTCAGTGATTTATGTGATACACCTCCAAAAATTTAAGAAAAACCAGAGTGACGAAAACAAAGACACACAACAAGAAAATATGAGTTTAAGCTTTTACTTTATTTCGCATTTTGTTTTGACTTTTAACAACTACATGCAAAAGAGCAAAAAAATAGTAAGCTTAGAAATTGTTTTAAAAATAGACACAATTGCATCTGATCGTCCGTTTGTCTATTTATATATCTGTCTACAAGATTATTTTTTATCGACTAGACGGTGGAGAGTTATAGTTTATCGGTAACGCCCATTTTTATTTAAATCTCACCCACATAAATGGTGTCCCATAGTTCACGCAAGATTTGAACTTGCCGCCATTTGTGCGGTAAAGTGTTGCCAACCAAAAAAAGATAACAGTTTGACAGCTGACAGTTAAGGGTTAGTACAAAATGCATTGAGGTTTAATTTCACGGTGTTCTGCACACATGTCCAGTATAACGACAGACGGTGGATCCCTCAATGGTTACCATTTTTAGAATCATGCGGTCACCTCAAATTGTGGGGAGTTGAGGACTATCTAAACCTCTGCCATTCTTTGGGCATGGCACGCGATTGAAATGCAGCTCCACATCGAGCTTCTTCCAGCGATTTTAGGTCGAAGCCTTAGCCAACACAATACTCGCCGAAGGGCTATCCCAGCGAACTGGATTCTCCAAAGGGCTGCTAACTACCGTGGTACCAGAATAATCTGTGGTCGGATTAGGTAGCCGCAACGCTACTTTAGTATACATATGATCAGTCTGGGCCAAATCACACATGTTGATTTGTCATGGATTATGGGAACACACTACTTGGTGTTATTCTCCCTTCAAGGATGCTATGGCCACGTTAGCACGTACGACTCGAAATCCTGCCTTGGATATATATGACCACTTAACCATATGCGGAACGGCTTACTATGCGAACGCGTTACCAAGTGCGGCTTTCTCAGGACGAATCACCTTTCTTGTCTTGATGGAGGAGATTAACGCTGCATCAAAGAAACTCAGCCACATTTCTGCTAAATGGTCATGGAAAATTTCGACATAAGTGTGCGTATGTGCCACCTAAGCCGTGGAAGTGTTCTGCTTGATGTTGTATTCCATACATTATTGTTTCAATAAAAAAAAAATAAAAAATAATTTAAAAAAAAAAAAATGAACAAAAGAAAAAATAGTGTTTTTTATTTAGTTCAAATCTTGCGTGAATTATGGGCCACGCGTTATTATCAAGTATATATTTTTGAGAATATAAGCACATACTTTAATTTAGAACTTTCCATATGTTTATCTACTTATAAATACCTACAGAACAGAAAAGAGCTTTCAATGATAACTTAGCTAAGCGCAAGTTTTGCAAAGAAAACTGATGAACAACGTAGGTAGGGTTGGGGCTGTTGCACATATTGATACATATTACAAATACTTACATGACTAGAACGACTGCGCACAATGTCAGGTGTCTGTGGCTCATCTAACAACACAGACGGTGAGTCGGCAATACCAAGGCCACGGCGATAACGTGTGAGAGCCTCAAGAACCTCATCGGTAGCACGATCAGAAATAGCGGCCGCCAAGGATTGTTCAATTTCACTGTAAAAAAAGCAAAAAAAATTAAAAATTAAATTGTGATAATTAACAACAACAAAAAGTAGCTAAATAAACAAAAGAATATCACTTTTTATTTTGTTGCTCTGCTTTTATGAGCGCTGTTTTGTCTTCTATTTCTTTTTCTTCTTCTTCTTCTTCGACGACTAGTTCTAGCTGCTCTTTTTTATCTTTAGTATTGGCACATATTAATTTTTCATTTGCTGTATTAAATTCGTAGATAAATTCACTTCCAACATTTTCGGTTTGATCTGACGACGATGACTCCGTATGAAAACAACAACAAAACGTACGTGCAATACGTCCCATTCTACCGACTTAATATTCAAATAGTTTTATTGATTTAAAAAAAAAAAAAAAACTAAAAAAAAGATTGCAATTCGAAAGCAAAAAATATTCAAAACATTTGAACGAAACGCGAGCGATACAATTGCCTAACTGTGAAAGCAGCTGTTTCCCATGTGCAGCTGAGCTTTGAATGGATGGGTTGGGCTGTTTCGCTTCTCAATAGCGCACTCATATTTTTTTTTTCGCTTGTACTCGCTTAGAATCTTTGACGTTGGAAGTTTTCTGCTTTTCGTATTTTATTTACAGAACAGAATGCGGCAATCAACGAAAATATAACCGAGAAATAACAAAACAAAACTCTTCTCTATTTTATTTCGATACAGCGAAACACACAAAGTATAATGGAAACAGAAATGAAACGAGTTTCATTGTTTTTGTTTTAATATGCAATACGCTGTTAATTGCTAATCTTATCTGTGGTATAGAACTCAAGTGACTATACAATATACGCGGTATGGTACGCAATGTACAGTGGCATAGATATGCTAGATATATTATAAATTGTCTTAAATTTTTATAAACGAAGTGGTTAAATATAATAACTAACTATTGCCAGTGGCAAATGAGATACTACAACTACTTACTATACTTCATATTATACCTTTTTAGTCACACTCTTACAATTTTACAGTCAGATGAGTCAGTCAGTAATAGTTAGTTATGTATGCGTCATAAGGTTACTTGCTTTTTAATAACATTTATTAATACAATCATCCATATCACAAGGATATTGAAATAATTATGAAAAATTAGAAGTTGTCCGACTCCGGACTCAGTTTTAAGTTTTTTTTTTTTTTTTAATTTTGAAAAAATATATTGGTTCCAATTATAGTCAAATTTTCTTAATTAAGCATTTCTAAATCTGATGTAAATAGGAATCCACGAGTTTATTTCATAATGAAGTGAACAACTTTTTTTCTAGTTAGCACGCGGAACGTATTATCTTAGAAAATATAGACCTATTTTGCCCAAAAAATATTTTGGAGCTCTAGGGGACTTTGATAGTTTTGGAGAAAATTTTTTTACAATCAAAAATATATTGTACTTTCTTTTTTTAAATTTTTGAGTTCTGAAATATAAAAATGAATGTTTGTATGTCTGTGTGTTCCTTATAGACTCTCAAACGGTTGAACTGATCACCGTGAAAATTATATTTTTATTTTTTTGGGTACGGCGCTTGTGTCTGCATCATTAGATTTTCGTTTTTTTTTTTTCACCCAGGGTCCCCCCTACGATGCAGGAACCAAAAATATTTTTTTCTTTTTTTTTGTTTTCTACGCGTTTCATGACTTAAAACATTTTAGTGGTAAAAAAATGTTTTCACCCAAGGGTCCCCTCTAAGATGTCGGAACCAAAATCGCTGACAATATTTAACAGACATGGATGAGATTTGGTATATGTACGAGTATTAACAGTTTCGGCTCAAATAATGTCTAAAGTATAACTGGGCGGCACCACGCGCTTAAAAAAACGTCATATCTCTGAAACAATACAACCCATATACTTAGATGAGGCAATTAACATTCTTTGGTATAATTTAATTAGAGATGCCCCGCCCTTTGTAGAAGAGAAGGTGTAGCAACGCACACCAGGAAATGCCAGTTTTCATTAAAAGGGTACTATACGAAAAACAAGACAACTACGAAAGTAGTGCATGGGTCAAAAAGAGTGTGGAAACCTTTGCTTTGGGCAGCGTTGACAATTTTAGGGACTTTTGCTAGTACACTAAAATTTAGAAAAATATAATAAACATAAAGTTTGGGCTTTACTTCGTCCATAATTTTGGCGATATTTCATTAAAAAAAAAAAAAACGAAATAACGCGAATTTGAAATGAAATATCGCCCAAACCGTATGAAATAACGCCCAAAATCCAAGACAAAATAACGTCCAAATCATTTTCATATAAATTTGGTCGATAATCTTTTGGAAATAACGCCCCAAATTTTTTTATATAAAAATAATGTAGGCATTAATTCGTTTTTGGTTTGTGGGCACTATTACGATTTTTTTTTAATGAAATAACTCCCAAAATAAAAACAAAATAACGCCCAAGCTTTCAGCGAAATTAACTTCAAATTTTGATAATCGTTATCGCTCAAATTTATATGAAAATAATTTTGGTGTTATTTCATTTTTGTTTTTTGGCGTTATTCCACACATTCGCGGCGGTAGAAAATAACGCTCAAAAACTGAAACGAAATAACGCTCATAGTTTGGGCTTTATTTCGTTAAAAATTTGGGCGTTATTTCGTTTTTATTTTGGGCACTATTTCATTGAAAAAAAAAAAAAAAAAAAAAAAAAAAAACGAAATAAAGTCCCGTATAATGGGCGGTATTTATATAAAAATAATTTGGACATTATTTCGTTTTTGTTTTTGGGCGTTATTTCACTGATATTTTCACGGAAATAACGCACAAAATAAAAGCGAAATAATGTCGATATAAAGCCTTCATTTTGGGCGTTGTTTCCAAAATAATTATCGCCCATTATTGTATGAAAAAAATTTAAGCGTTATTTTGCTTATATTTTGGGCGGTATTTCATTAAAAAAAAAAACGAAAAAAGCCCAAAAACAAAATAACGTCCATTATTGAAATGTATTATGTATATGAAAATAATTTGGGCGTTATTTCGTTATTTTTTTTAGATGAAATAACGCAGAAAATAAAAATGAAATAACGCTCAAATTTTTAAGGAAATAATGCTCAATTTATTTTCATACAAATAAATTTTGTATTGATTGGGCGATATTTCATTTTGATATTTACGAGTTATTTCGTTTTATTTATTTTTTTTTGTGTTATTTCATTTTTGTTTTCAGTTGTTGTTTCATAAGGTGTTATTTGCTTTCGCCGGTCATATATATTTTAATCTCCAATAAAATTTACATTATTCCAAAAAACCTAATTTTGACACCTTGCTAAACATAAAATCGTTTTTTTTTTTTATTAATACCACTTATCAATCAGACTTAATTTTAAACAACGCAGGTTTATTCAATAGCAGTTCTGAAAAACATCCAAAAGTCGTGTTTTGTATAAGAAATTTTTCAATATGGCACTTTGGTCAAATTAAAGCATACAAATAAAAAGATATGAGAACCTTTGCCCAGATTGCATTTCTTTAAATGTTGACAATGTGGAAACTTTGTGTGCATCATGAATTTCTAGTACTAAAAATGACTAAAAATAACAAAGTCAAGTTATAAAAACCGACTGACAGATCAGAAAGGAAGAAACAAAACAGTTGATTCAGCTTTTGTTACTAATCGACCAAGGGTATGGGTATGCATATCAGTATTTTTGACTCTTTTTCATTCTGATAATAACAAAAACCAAACCCCATGTTTCTTCTGCTGTCTTCTTGTAAACAAAAAAAAAAAAAAAACCATGAAATATCTCATTGATTTATTTTGGTTTCGTACTGCCACTGAGTTATTCAGTTAAAGATAAAACAAAAACTACGAGCATAATAAAGAGAAAATTTTAATTTAATTGATCGCTCAATTACTAACAAGAGAGCAGGAACATATACTCTGAGATAGTCATAGTGATATTATAAGAGTTTGCATTTACTATGGCTTTCAAGTGTTTCTTTTAAAAGTTATTCATAAGTATTAATTCTTTGTACTGATACTGGATTAAAAAAATATTTAATTTATTTTAATACTCACCCAACTTTATTCATAATTTCACTACCAGCATTGCTGAGTAAGCAATTTTGTAGAAAATCTTCTGGTATCAGCAAACGTTCACCTAAAACTTTACGCAAATCCTGTACAACCATTTGATTGCCCAATGTTTTGGGGCATTGTTCTACAGCAGTTCTTATCATTGTTTCAAGTATTTCCTCTAAATATGCTTGTATTGTATAAGCTAAATCACTAGCAATACGCGTCAATTTGATTTCAACAGGATGCAATTCACAACGTACTGCCTCTTGCAGTTTTGGCATAAGTTGCTTACAATTCTCCGCATCATCAATTAAACGCTGCACTGCAGATGAATTGCTGGAATCACTGCCACCACCTTTAATAATTGAGATACTATCTTGTGTCTCAGCAACTAATTTGTCCACAAGCTGATGGGTAGAAGAGAGCATAAAACCATGTTGTAAACGAAAACCCTGACCATTGGCACGTTTCAATCCATTGCAGTTACGCAGTAGTAATTCTTGCATTTTACGCATAATGGCATCGGTTTTCTCTGGATGTTGTTTCAAATGCGGCGCTATATCAAAAACTGGAAAGGGTATAGTGCGCATATTTTGATTTTTCTCCAGTGCATAAACAATATCAGCATAACCTTGCAGTGTTATATTATTTTTATCTAAATAAATGGTACGCAATTTATTATTTATCTGCAGTGCTTTGGCTAGCAGTCGTGCACCAACATCACCCATATAATTGCCGCTTATGTCTGGCGCGTGAAAACAGAAAAAATTATCGTTAAAAACAAAATTGCTACTGTTGTAGGCATGCATGAATGTAGCTTACCTAATTTTTGTAGGCTTTGATTGCTGCCTAGTGCATTTATAAAATCGTGTATATCATTCTTAAGTTTATTTTCCGACAATATAAGTTCGGCCAAAGGAAAATCATCTTTTTGTATAAGATTTACTAGTGCATCCATTACGGTTGGAATGTGTTTAAGTTTCATGCCGGTCAAACTGCGATTCATGTACAACGTTCGTATCGATGGGTTCTTTGAAATTGCGGTTAAAACAGGCGCTAATTCGGCATCCAAATCTGTTAATATACAAAGGAAAATGTTAGGATTCTGTTTAAAAATGCTTTGAGAGGCAAATGTTTTTTAACTTACTATTGTCACTAATATCTAAAATTTGTAAAACACGAACACCATGTATGCATGATTCTAAAACGTGAGCACCCTGGGCACCTAATGTATTACTACTTAAATCTAAATACAGCCCAGCTGTTGACTCGTTGCATGCTAATCCAAGGAGTAGATTTCTAAAAATATTCAATACATAAGGTTATATTAAAAGTTTTGGTAATAAATTTCTATGCAGTAGCTTACTTGAGCGCTTCCATTGGTAATTTACAACCGGCAATGTTTAAATGTTTTAAACTTAAAGTACTGGTAAAAAATTGCTTAAAGGATGGTGGAATTTCTTTGCCTTTCTTTGTGTTAAATGAATTGTGTGAAACATTCAAATGAACTAAATGCGTAGCACAACCACGCAGTAGGGCACCAAATAACTACAAATAAAAAGAAGATTAATTTTCTTATAAATACGAATTTCAATTATTGAGTAATTTCACTTACATTCTCTAAAGTAATATCAGTCGAAGAGAGATCCAAATATTCCAAAACATTTGGTTGTGCCAAAAAATTATGTAAATTCTAGAAAAAAAAGGAGAGACAATAATTTATTACCTACAATATATGTTAAAAAATATATAACAAAGGATGCTTTCGGAAATGCAATACTGCGTTAGTAGTGCCGCAGTAGCAATATTTATATTTACATCGATACAACTTCTGAGAAGTCTGCTCTAGTCAAGTGATCATAAATGCACCCTGCAACAACAGTTGCGCCATATTTAAGCAATAACTGCAGTTATTAGTTTTGTGTTGCGCTTCAAAATATATATTGCGCAGTGCAACTAAATTTGGTTGTATTTCCGAAAACAGCAAATGTTTTTGGAGAATATGTATATGAATTACTGTTTATCAGGCTTGTTTCTGAATCCGTGCAATTTCAATTACTTTTCGTTTCGATAACTTTTTGATAAAAACGTTAAGTTTTACGATAAAAAGTATTTATATCTTTTTTGCGGTCTTTATTCCTTAAACTGTAGTTTTTTCGTATCCATAAATCCATATTATTTGTACAGCATAAAATTCATCAAAAAGCTATCGACACGAAACGTAATTGAAAAGTAATTGGAATCGCACGGATTCCGAAATACGCCTGTATATTAGATTTTCTTTTTAATATTTTTACTCACTGTTATATCATCTTTGAGGCTATTGCCGCTTAAATCTAAATATGTGAGCGAATTCGAAATACTTTGATTTAATGACAACGAATGAGACATCTGATTGACACCCTTCGATGTGAGACCACAATGTGCAAGAGCCAATTTACACAGGCCTTTGGATACTTTTGCGATTGGTCCAGCGAGATGAATTGCGCCTATGGTAAAAAATTATGGTTTAGTTTAATTTTTCACTAAAACATTAATGAAGTAAAAATATCTAAAAGCATTTGTTGAGCTTAAATTACAGATTAAATAAAATTTGTTTTTAAAAAAGATTAAAAATTTCAAAAGCTTTAATTAATTTTATAAAAACTGACAAAAATGAGAAAACACTAAGTAAGGACAGATTAATTTTAATACAATCGTTTTTTTTTTTATTTCTAAATAAAAATTTCCCATCTACGAAATATTTATTGGGCCTTATCATGAATTTGTCCGGATATCGAGAATATATTCCTCTCTCGAAAGCGAGCTTATGCAATTGTGAATATTTTGAGAATGGAAATTACCAAATTTTCACCCAAAAACTACTATGCAACGCTGGTATTTTCCATTCATTTTGACAGCAAAAGTTAAAAAAGAGATAAACAAGATATAAAGTTCTAAATTTTATTAAAAACAACCAATTGAAATTATAAAATTGGTGATGGCCTAGGAATTCGGCCAAATAAATCTCTAAACCTTCACATTTTTTGGGAAGGTGATGGAGTAGCGTTGATCAAAAATAAAAG
Source organism: Calliopum simillimum (assembly GCA_951812925.1). NCBI lineage: Eukaryota > Metazoa > Arthropoda > Insecta > Diptera > Lauxaniidae > Calliopum > Calliopum simillimum. The sequence continues at coordinate 105,179,618 of OX638370.1, forward strand.
TGATAAAGTGAAAAGTAACAATGCTTTTCTCATTGATAAATTTGGATCAAGTTTACTTTACATCATATATCTGTTTTTAAACCCAGTTTATTTAATGAGGCTTTTAATCCTAAGAAAGAATATGTAATCAAAAAGTGTCGCTTGGATCTAGTTTCGGGGATATAACCATCGGAAAATCCAGATATAAGTTGAAAATCCTTGGATGGATATCAAAAATATTGGTGTCTTATGAAAGGCATTTTAATAAGCTTGGCATAAAATTGTCATTCAAAAGCCTTTAATTTGTCTTAAGATAATTATTCTCGCGTCGAATTCCCTGTGAAAAAAACTTTACAAAATTGTCAAAATATTCCCTCCCAAGTTATTGCCGATAACATTCCTTTGCAGTGAATTTTGCGTCTCCAGAAAGTTTATTCATGATAAGGCCCATTATGATACAATTGCGTCAGAGGTTTTTGGAATATAAATTTAAATAATTTTATAAAACATTACCTTCGCCAAAAAAAAAAAACTCGCTACTAAAAAAAGAAATGGTTTCTACTAAATTGGAATGAATTTAAAAAGTCAATAAATAACAGTGTACAACACAAAATTCTGAATGAGATCTCAATGGTGGATATTGTGAATAAATATATTATAAATATATTAGTCAAAGCAAGTTATTGGGCGCTATCGTGAATAAACATACCTGGGAATTTTTCTCAGACTGCCGTGCATTCTCTATTGCAGACTGAGAACATGGAAAGGTTACTCCGATCACAGACCTGATAGAGGAAAACGGTTACCAGATTCGGAATCAGCGACTCTAAATTAGTCAAAGCAAGTTATTGGGGGCTCCCGTGAAAAAACATTCCCGGGGAATTTAGGGTCGCTGATTCCGAATCTGGTAACAATTTTCCTCTTTCAGGTCTTTGATCAGAGTAATCTTTCAATTAAAGTGCAGATATCAATATTTTCAGACATCCAGTAATTAGTGTAGTTAACTTTTGTCAACGGAATCAAATAGTTCTATTCTTCCTCCTTAAAAATACTTTTAACTTTTTCAATTGGATCATTACCTTCCGAGACATCATCCAATGAAGTAAAAGTATTGGAAATCCTTGTAAAGAAAAATATTAAATGTGTGTACCTTAACATCAATGGATGATATCTAGGAAAGTAAATAAAAATATGGTTTGAAGCGGAAGAGCGTGTACTGCACTTTAAAGCAAGGGTAACTTCGGATCACAGACCTGATATAAAAAAACTGTTACCAGATTCGGAATCAGCAACCTTGAATTAATTAAAAAGAGTTATCGAGATCTCATTCAGAATTTTTCCCCCTCAACTTGTTGCACTGTGTAATTTTTGATTGTTTAAAATATAATTAAATATTTTAAAAAAGGAGCGTGTAAGGGCCAATAAACGACTCAAATGAAAATACAAGCTTAAATTTATGTGTAAGCAGAATCCTATGTGATCCAAGCTGCAGATTTGTGATCTAAATATAATGAAAAATTAATGTGAATTGAAAATACAATTTTACTTAAGCGATTTTGCTTATGATTCACTGAATCAATTTCTTTTCTGAAATTTTTTTGTTATAATATATATATTCATAAAATGGTGATATTTTGCCAATTTGTAAATTAAACAAATTTGTATGGATAAGAAAAATAAACATCCATATACTTAATAAGACAAAACATTGACCAAACAAACTAAAACAAATTTCATAAAAAAATTGGCTTTTTTTTATAAAACATTACAAATTTTTAATTGAAGCAAGCAAGGTTGAAATTGATAAAAGAAATTTTAAACATCAATTTGCGGTGAATGAATAAGTAAAATGAATAAATAGGTACAATAAAACAATTTGTGTTTATTCTTTAGCAAATATTTAAATCAAACCTTGAACAATTTTTCCAAGTAGGGCACACAATGAGCTTGCTCCTACATTACAAAATTAAGAAATTATTTAAAAAGGGGGGGTTTTGAAAGTGAAAAAAACACATACATGTTATTGGAATCAATATTGTATAATAAATGGTATATGTGTGTAAATTTTCAAATAATGGGTTAACTTTTTTAAAAAACTAAAATTCTCAATATTTATATTATACACAATTGCTTGCAGTCAGTATTTTGTGTTAATGTCCATTAATAAGAAAGTTTTTAAGATTTTAAAATGATTACCTTTATCCTCAATCAAATTATGGCTCAAATCTATAGTGCGTATTGCGGGATTGTTATTTGTAATCACAGATACAGCTAATTTGTGTAGAAAATCCGATCTGAAATGATAAAACAATGAGATAATTTCAAAATCTTATTCTTTACAATATTTAAGCCTTAACTTAAAATGTCATATATACGAAGTGAACTTTTTTGTTCAATTTAATAAATAGAACATTCCGATGAGCTACTAAACATAACTATTTTCAAAACTTAAACTTTGAAACGCCCTCTTGCATGTTTGCTGAAATTGCTAAGAAAAAATTGCAACAAACCTTAAGCCTAATGCCTCTAAATGTAGCTCCTCCAGCCACATTGAACGCTTGAGCACATGCAATATACGCTCGAGTGTCTCATTTGATAAACGCATATGAGACGCTTTTAGACCGCGAAAAAATGTATTATACTCTAGCGCGGATACGATGGCCATTAAGTCTCTAAAAAGAAAAACAAATTACAATTTATAGAAAGTAAAAAATTAATTATATTAATAAATATTACTTTGGTTCCAAATGATCGAAATCACGTAAATTTAATACTCTTGTATCATGCGATAAATATATGGTATCAATATCCCAAGCGACTTCCTCCCTGTGGAAAGTATATAACAAAAATAATAATGAAAAACAATTTAAACTTTTGAATGCAGCAACAGCACTCACCTATAGGGAACGCCATGAAAATCACACATGCAGGCATACTGTGTACTAAAGCCACCGCATGGACCAACATTACGCGGATCGGAGGGACGTAATTCTTCGGAAAATATTGTCTCACGTTCTGGTGGTTGTATATCAATCTACAAAGAAAATGAAAAGAAAATTAAAAGAAAATAAATACAACGATTAAATCAATTAAGTTTAGCTGACCTATGTGACCTAGTTTTGTGACAAAAAAAAACTTTTTTAATTTTAAGATATATCAAGTAATCTAAACTCTTTTGTTGTTCTGGTTACACTTAACATGAAATGGGTTTTTTTATCGTCAACATTTTTAACATTTCAAGTTTTTTTTTTCATTGAGTAGCAAAGAAAGTTTTTCTCATCTTCTTCGTTCTTTGGACAAAAGTTAGAAAATCCAAATGTTTGCAAATGCTAATGGAAGTTTGGCACTAACAACTTTTGCACTTTGAGGATACAATAATGAAAACTTAGGAACTTTTTGTAATCTAGTACGAAAAAATTTGTATTGTTTGTTATGGGGGGGGGGGGGGGGGGGTGTGTGTTTTAAAAAAACACTTTTTAACAACAACAAACGAACAAAAGTCAAAGACATTTTTAAGTAGTTTGGAAACATAGCTAATGCGCAATATTAAAAAGGTTTAAGCAACATTTGAGTTGAGTGAGGTTTTTTTTTCATTAACACAGAAATTGGATATTTATTTTTCATTACGTCAATTCGGGCGAAGTAAATTAGAAACAAATTGCTAAAAAATAGAAAAATTGGATTAACTCAAACTTTCTTAAATCGACTTAAAAATTTTTCTCTTTTTTTATCAATTTCACATGTAAGATATGAAAGGGTGTCCCATAATTCAGGCAAGATTTGTATTAAATAGGAATTGCTGGCACATACGCACTTTTTTGTCAAAATTTGCCATGACTATTTTGCATAAATGAAGCTGAATTTCGAGTACGGTTTCTGGCAAGATTTAACTAAAACTGATCTGATGAGGCTATATACATGTTTATATATGAAAATATATAAATATGTATGTGGAAGTAGCCGAAACATATGTAATCAATTTCCATGTTAACACTTGCTTTCGTCTGTTGTTGAAAAATTGCAAAAATGACTGTTTAATTAGTTCAATATAAAATTATCATACTTCAAGCTGAATTTCGTTGATTCAGCGTTGAATCTTTTCTTTCAATGTATTTTAGTGACCCTAATCGAAGAGATATATTATCAAGAGACGCAAACAAGCACTGGAGCAATTTTTTGCGGTTTTGTTGTTGACAGACGGTAGCTTTGACGAATTTAGAAGTTAAACGGCAGTGTAATTCAACCAAAAAATCTATTTATATCTCTTCGCTTCCGGATGAGAAGAGATGTATATCCACAATTGTATATACACGTCAAAAAAAAACACGGCTAATATTCGGCTCTAAAAATCGATTTTTTTACGATTTTCAATAACGAGGTCGGAAAAACCATTTTTTTCTCAAAAGCAAGGGCACTTACGAAAAAAGTGTATATGGAAAAAAATGCTTGGAATTGTCCAAAGGATACGTGCGAATTTTTTGAGCTATTTTATATTTTTTCAAAACTTGGTCAAAAAAACAAAACATAAAAAAAATCAAAAAATGTTTTTAGTCAAAATAGGTCTTCAGTAGAATCAAAAGTGTTCCATTGGTTTTCTCAGAATGACAAAAAAAATTATGCAGATATCGTTTTTAAGAGACCTTCTAACTTTTGAGTCGGTTTCGGGATGATTTTGCTTTGCTTCATACACCATCGACCCGGTCTACTATACATAAGCAGTGTACACGCTATCAAAATTTGTCGATTTTATTTTGATGAATTCGAATTTGTTTGGCATCACTTATTTTGAGTTTTTTGTGTACACACCATCAAATCACTCTTCAAAATTCAGTTTTGCTTTGTACGCCGATGAGGTAACATCGCAATAGCGGATGAATTCTGGCTATGAAAATTGAAGCGTCGATGAAAAACAAGGAAATCAATTATTAAAATGTAGTGGAAATACCATAAATTAAATCTTATTTGCAGAAATAAATTATTCCATCCATTGAAAAACCAATTAAAAATTATTTTGTTACTATTTTACAAAATAAATATACTTTTTTTACATAAAATCCTTCAGTAGCTACATCTAAAATTACACATGTACAAGCAAATAGGCTAGGAAGTTATTTAATAATTAAATTAAATTCAAAAACTATCAAATCCATACAAAATTTTTTTGACGGCAAAATTGGTGATGCCAAACAAATTCGAACTCATCAAAAAAATTTTTCCAATTTGATAGTCTGACCACCCCAATATGCTTTATTTATTTTAGAAGTAACTTTTGCTGACTCCATTTTCTTCCTTTTTTTCCCTTTTTTTTTTGTCTGTTGAATATATTTCTTAACTGAAGTGACATTTATAAATTTAATAAAGCGACTTCAAAATTGACAATCAGTTGTTTTGTTTCTGTCAAATTGTTACAATCTATTACAATACGACAGCATTACCATATTGAAATAGCTCATTTCAGCACTAATTCAGTTTGATTTCATGCATTAGCGTTGGAGTGGATGCGCATTGAGTTGGGCATTATGCACAAGTAAATTTGGATTAATACTGCTGATGCGGATCAGCGCTATCGTCTGTCTACCGCACAAGCAGCCAGCTGTCAAATTGTTTTCTTTTTTATTTGGTAACAGTTTACCACACAAATGGCGGCAAAATCAAATCTTGCGTAAACTGTGGAAAACCTTTAGGTACAAGTTCTATAACAAATCCTTCATGTATGAAATTATTTTTCTGATTTTTTTACTTTTCTTCGCTATTTAATGTACAGTAGGTCCTAGCCAAAGTCGTACACCAAACAAACTTTTTTTCAATGCCCCAAAACTAAGTACGCAAAAAGAATTTAAGAATTTTGAAGTACATTTTTAAATAGCCTTTTTAATCCTTTAATTTTAACAAAAAACCAAACTTAAAATTTTCCGTTATTTTTGAAAATAAATAAAAAATTACAGAAATCAAGCATATTCAGTACCAAAGCCAAAGTCGTACACCTTAATAAATTTCTAATTTTTACATGAGTTTAGTAATTAGTGTACATTATTTTGTTTTTATTTATCATTTTTAGTCCTTTTGGCATCCTTTGAATTAGTTTTTCACAATAGCTCGGATAAATTTTTTCCCATTTTCCATGAATACCCTTTTCAGTTCAGTTTTTGAACAAATATTGTGCTGGCGAACTTTTGCGTCCAGATAATTCCACAAGATTTTAATAGCAATTATATCTGGACCCTGCGCCAGTGTTACGTATACATTGGGACAGTTGTATTGAATCCAAGATCTCATATTATATGAAATATGTTTGAAATCGTTATCTTATTAAACCATTAGTGAACCACCGTCAAGTTTTACATATGGTTTAAGGTTTTTCGAACAAGTTGCTTCAGTTGATTTTCTCGATATGTATGGTCTGCCGTCTGATCCAAAATTATTAATCTTACTTTCATTCAGGAAAAGGAAATTTTTCCAAAAGAAAAAATCTTTATGGCAGTGAGTTTTAGCAAACACCAACCGAGCCTATTGATGCTTCAACTTTATTAAAGAAAAACATTCGACCAAATGTAAAACATGAAGGTGGTTCACTAATGGTTTGGGGCTCTTTTCAGCAGCTGAGCCTAGAATACTCCATTTTTTTTATGGAAGTAAGGATCATAAGATTTATTTGAACATTTTAAACTTAAACTTGGTCAATGTAGTGATATGTATTTTTACCAAGAAAACGATCTCAAACATATTCCATATAATATGAGATCATGGATTCAATAGAACTGCCCCAATATATTCGTAACACTGGCGCAGGGTCCAGATATAAATGCTATTAAAATATTGTGGAATTATCTGGACGCAAAAGTTCGCCAGCACAATATTTGTTCAAAAACTGAACTGAAAGGGTATTCATGGAAAATGGGAAAAAATTTATGCGAGCGATTGTGAAAAACTAATTCAAAGGATGCCAAAAGGACTAAACATGACAAATAAAATCAAAATAATGTACACTTCTTACTAAACTCATGTAAAAATATAAATTTGTTAAGGTGTACGACTTTGGCTTTGGTACTGAATATGCTTGATTTCTGTAACTTTCTATTTATTTTCAAAAATAACGGAAAATTTCAAGTTTGGTTTTTTGTTAAAATTAAAGGATTAAATGGGCTATTTTAAAATGTACTTAAAATTTCTTAAATTATTTTTGCGTACTTAGTTTTGGGGAATTGAAAAATAGTTTGTTTGGTGTACGACTTTGGCTTGGACCTACTGTATGTATGTATGTATAATTTTACATTAATTAATGCACAAGCAGTCGTTCCATACACATCAACTTACATAATGCAAAAAAAATTAACCTTCAATCAGCCATTAGTTAATAAAGCAAACAACAATTTTTTAAAGAATATTTAAACCCACGCCATATGAAGTCAAAACTTCATGGGTACAGGTGATGAATGAAGGCGTTGTTGTTACCAACATAACAAAGGCATTTTCTTACACCAGACTCAACAACAACAAGAAGACATTAGAAAAACACCAAGAAGAACAACACAAACAACAATAACAATTGATAATTGCTTAGGCACACGTAATACAACCTGGTTGAAAACAAAAAATAAATAATTTTGCATAAATTTTCTTCAGCAAAAATAGAAAAAAGTTATTTATTGTTGCACACATCTTGGTTTAAAAAGAAACAAAAAAACGCAAGAAAAAAAAAGCAAAAACGCCAAAGGGTGTTAAAAGGCATTTTGTCAGTAAGCCTAATTGGAAAAACAACAATGTGTAATAAGTAATTATGCTTAAAACTTAACAGTAATAAAAAGGGAGTTTAAGTATGAAACAATTCCGATAGAGGAAATGTTTTTTTTTTTTTCATTTAGAAGATAATTTTCTTTTATAAATGATGAAAATGATTTCAGGCCTTTATGGAAGCGGATCAGAAACTGCGTTCTTGGGGTCCAAATTTCGACTATTTCTTAAAGCATTTTTGGGAATGTATTAAGAGTAGAGCACTTACTGTTAGCTTTCAAGATTTATCTATAGGGTGCATCGCATAAGGTTACGAAGCTTCTGGGAGGTGATAGAGGAGTTATAGCGTAAAAACTGATTTTCTGACTTGTTTACAAAAAAAAAGTTTTTGGATCACCCTAACGTTTTAGAGAAAACATTTCTACATAAGTTTTAGCTAATTGTATGAGCTTTCAGATAGTGTATATGGTTTATAGGGTTTAACAAGATTTCGCAAAGTTCTGGACCTTTAAAATTGATATTTTAATTCATTATTTTTTTATTTATTTTTTGACTTTGCCGGCCATTTCAGTATGAAGAAGGTCCTATTAACATATTCTTTTATACATTTTTTTAAAATCTTTGTGAAATTTCTTTTAATTTGATAGTACATTTGTCATAGCAGTTTTTTAATTTGAGGGCAGAAAAAATACTTTTCAAGACCAATCCTATTGAAGGCTCCGCTAGATAAAAGGCATCGAGCGCGTCATATGCAGAGCAACGCATTCGAGTAACTTGTGTGTCGTTACATTGAATTGTATTTTTCTATCCTCAAACTAGTCTCCAACTAAACAAACTGCCCTCGTAGCTCTAAAGCTGTTCAAAATTTAGATCTTTTAATAACGTTAATTAAATAAAGATATCATACTTTTATATAAAACTAAAATTTTTTGATTTTGATATTTCCTAAACATAACTTTCCCATGTTAAAACTTTTTGCAAACACCTACATTTAGTCCAGTACAGTATAGCGCTCCAAAAAACTCCAGGCCTTAGTGGGACTTTTAGAATGAAGGGTTCATTGTTTAACTTAGCTGTTTAAATTTTTAAAGTTTGGTTCTATGTTTTTCAAATATTATATGCGAAATTTAAATCAAAATCTGTACTACAAAACAATTAATATGCTCCACTTATGCCATAATCCACATCCAGCTGCCTAGAGGCTTATAATAATTTCATTTTTGTTGAAATAAAATATATTGTAAATATGTACAATACAATGTCACCCATGTAATTTCCGTTATTTTACTGTGTACATTCTCAGAAGCATACATTTTTTATGAATTATACGGAGGAATACATAAAGCAAAAACACATTATTGAAAACGAAATACATAGATACGCGTACATATGAATACGTAAGATAAAAGAAATATATTGAATTCTTTAAACATGCAAAAATACGGATTATGTTCTTTCAATGTACAATGTTGACCTAAAGCGATTGTTTTCCTCCTGCTCAGCCCACTGTGCTCTTAACGGTTTTTGCTTAAAAGCTTTTTGAGCAGTAAGTGAAAATCATTGACCCATACAAAACCTAAAGCAAATCAAATCAGATCAATGTTTTTGAAATCCTGAGGATACATGAAACATTTCTTTTTTGTGGAATTTATTAACATTGGTTAACATTTAGTTGTTCAAAGGATATATTATGTATTGAAATTTGTATTAATAAATTTTTGAGTATTCTATCGTAAAGCTTTAGTTTAACAACAATGATATGAATAAGGGATGAGTGCAGAACAGTGATGTGGGGGGGGGGGCTACAACTACGCATATAGTAGTAGGTACAACAGAAAAGTAAAATGAGTAAAAGTTAGCGATAGCTAAACAAATAGAAATTCCAAATACTACAAAGCGCAGCGCATATGAAGGAAAAATTCAGCACATTTGCAGTTTGTAATACGATGAAGGAGAAAAAAAAGGTGCAAAGAACGTGTTGCAGCATTCTAGGCGCAAAAATTTCTCTAGCTGTTGTTAATTACGCGGGGAAAACAAATTTAAATTTTTAAATTATTATTTAATATGCATGTCGAGTAATAAGTTAATGAAAATATATGCATGCTAACAAGATATGGAAGAGGAAATTTTACACTTTGCTTGTAACTAAGTAGGTAATGCAAATCTGTTTATTGCTGTAACAAATGTTCACTACGTGAGCATGAGACAAAGTGACAAATTAACAACTACTTACGTATGTCGTTCAAAAATTGTAATTTAGTTATTTAAAGAATGTGAGTCTGAGCAAAATTTCTGTGCCATGATAAAGTAATATATGAGAATAGTTTGTGAAATTCTTGGTGCCAGTATAACGTATTAAAAGTTGATTGCTATAATATTATTTCATAGTTTAATGTCTTAATGTTTGTGACGTACGTAAAGTATGTCGTTATCTCTGAATTACACTGGTCTACAAAATAAAAAGTATCAGAGTTCTAATTTCACTTTCTAAGATGATTTTGACTGACTGATAATGATCGTCAATTATCCCCATGATTTTTGATGACCTAATCAAAAGGTACGAAATATGCAGTTACCGTATTGTTGAAATTATATAACATGACAATATAATTTTTAGCCATAAGAATAGGCATAATAATTGAAAGTACTAGTCTTTGTCTTCAAAACCTACTTCGAATTATATCCATATGGGCATTTCACAGGTGCCGAACGTGACCGTCATACACATTTAAAGTGCAAAAAAATGGAAGTAAAACATTTTTATTTTGGTTTTTTACTTTACATTATAGCTCTTAGGTAGCACTATAATTAGTGCCAACTGTAATAGCAGGCGAAGTCCTGGTTCCAAAATACACGCAAAAAAAAAAACAAGAAACGAACGTGACAAAAAAAAAATAGTTTTTGTGCCTATTCAAAAAATTTTTTAGAGCGACTAATTTCAGTATCTTATGCAATAATGTTACTTTATAATGTATTTTGTTTGAATCAAATATCTTCAGCGCTTTTCTTTGTTTTGATCATAATCTGAATCGATTCGTGTCAATATGAAAGAACGTGAAATTTTTTCCACCATAGAAATTTTTTGAAAATCTTTCAAATTACCAGGATTTCCCAGTGAATGTTGGATCACCTTATTTTATTAAGTTGGTGTGACATCAATTTTTCCAAAGGATGTCATTTGTACCTATCCATTTTACATGTGTACCAAATCTCATAAATTATGAATTCCTTTTTTGAGGGGCATGGGATCGCCCATTTTCCCAGGGAAAATTATTTGTCCCGGCGCTCTGTAAACATGTATTAAATCTCATTCAATGTGCGATAAATATTTTCGGAGATATGCTGAAGTGATTTTTATGGGGGCGTGATACCCCCATTCATGAGCAAATTTGAGATAAAAAATGCTCGGAATGAGTCGTGCTATACCTCAAATTTTTCGTCTTGAATCAAGGCATATAACAAAATAATAACTCAAACTTAACATCATGCATATATAGCCTTTTAGCTAAATTCCCAATAAATAACGTATTTTCGAAATTTTACCGCAATTTTGAACTCTAAAACTACATTTCGTTATTCCGATCCTCACGAAATCATACAAGGAACATTTTCCTAGAAAACATTAACTATCTTATATCCTGTTTTTATGGGTCTTTTACAAAAACTGGGCTATTTTGAGTTAAAGTATTCTAGAAAAATATTCTACGGAAAATTTCACTAGGATTCACCAAAGATCAAAAATGATTAGAACTTCAGAAAATGCATCACAAATGTAATAAATATACAATTTGAGAAGTCCTCATTGATTTTTAGAAATTTTTGGCTTTCGGAATAAAATTTTGATTTCTAAATGTTCGCAATGTTGTAATTTTATATCAAATATTTCTGCAGTACATACTGACTCAATATTCCCGTTTCAGGTGTCAATTTTGTACCTTTTTTAAGAAAAGACAAAAATAACCTGGCGAATGTAGAGGGTTCAAATTTTTACAAAAACATTCCTCGTAATATCCTGCATAAGTTTGCTGAACATGTGATACACTACAGATGTAAGGATCATATAGTTAAATCTGTCCGTTATTTTTGTTATTTTTCTTTCCTACAGTGAATTTACTTCAAATAACTTCAAAAATCAATAAAAATCTGGAGAAAAACGACGAGTATGAGTACTGAGTACTTTTTTTAACGTATATTTTAAGAATATTTTGGAACTTTTCATGGGTGCAAAACTGTGTCGGTCTATGTAATAGGTCAGAAGCTTTTTTGACTCAAAATATTACACTTACCTTTCTTATGATGTATTTAAGAGGAACTGTGGGAAATATTTGTTTTATAGCTGATGCCAAATCGGTGAGTATTACATCTGCATTCTGTGTAGAGCGATAAAATAACCACATTTGATTAAATATTTCAACATAATTTTTGTTTTTCTGCTCAACTTACCGAACTGAAATTTCCCGCATCGCCTGTCGTTGCAAATGAATAGGGACGATCATTTGTAATGATTGAGAAATGTGTGGGTTTCTTGCTTTCAACAGCCTGTATATCCAAATAGTGAAAATGACACTCGATCTGTAAGGGGAATGATAGAAATGTTTAAAGTTCATACATTTGGTTTAGAAAAAGCAGCGCTTACCTTCGTAGGCACCTTTGCAATCAGCAAATAAATACGAACTGGTGTAAAAACCTGTAAGAAAATAAATTAAACTTTTAAATCATTTACAAGTTACGTTTCTAGTATTTTCAATTGAAGATTCTAAAAATATTTGATACTCTGCATTGTATAACATATTTGAGATTTTTAAAGAAAATTGTCAAAATATGGTATATTTCTTTAAGTTCACTTTGAAGTCTTTTGTGTGGCTGCAAATACCGTGTTTTCGTTTTTTTAATTTCTCAACTTTGGCACAAACATAAGCAGATCAAGAATGTAGAAATCTAACAGCTATTGTTTATGCTTTTCTCAAATCTTTGCCACCCATGCTCCTTTAAGGTACTACTGACAGTATAAGTATGAAGGGGTTGTTTACTCTATTGTATTTACATTAAGGGTGCAATAGAAGTGCTGATGACTAAGTTACCACCCCATACTCGTTATAATGAGCCAGCCAAGCCATTGTTTGTTTACTTTTTCTGTGGCTGATTACTTTAACAGTAGCAGCAAAAAGAGTTTTCCTTTACCCCACTATCTCTCTGGAGATAGACAAACCACCATTGACGACGACGTATGCATGTGCTGTTCAAGCAGCAAAGTTAAGACGCATTGATTGTGAGATGCTGAGCTGACTTTTTAGAATATTACATTAAAAGGGCGTTAAAAGTAAGCAATGAAATCAAAATTGAGCTGTATTTAATAGTACCATTTGGTACCATTTGATATAGTTTTGTTTATCGATTTTGAGAAATTGTTTTACTTACGACCTTAGCTATAATTTTAAAATCTTTTAGTACCAGTTAAATTTTTAATCACATTTTTAATTATAACTATACTAGTATGTGCCGACTTTAAAATGTTGAAAAAAAAAAAAAAACGTCTTAATGGATGAACATAAAATTTCCGGCATCACAAATTGAAGATGAAAACCTTTTCGTTTAAGATTGACAAGATAAATATTTTATATTCAAGTGAATGGCATCTCCTGTTTTTAATACTTAGCTTCAAGGGACCAAATTATGCCATTATGTATATAATAAAAACAACTGGAAGAAAGAAGTAGGTAGGTAAAAAGCAAAAATTTCCTACGCCTAAAAAGCTTTCAACTACTACTGTAGCATAGCAAACGAACTTATGAATTTAAAATTAGTGCTGACACTTACGACGAGTGGTAGCCTTAAATTATGCAATATTATTTTTCTTGCCAGACTTAAAGTAAAAACTTACTAAAAATCTACACTGAGCGAAACAAAAAAATAATATTGATTTTATACCAACAACGAAAAAACCAGACCACAACCAGGTTGATTTTAGGTTAACGCTAGCATATCCCGGTGTGCGTTGCTTCACCTTGTCTTGTTTGGAGGGCCGTGGCATCGCCGATGCTATTTGTCCCGATGCATGTTTCATATGAAACAAATCTCATCTACACTCTAAAAAAAAAATTGTTTACCACAAGTGATATAGATAGAACTACTTTAACACTTGCGGCAAATAATAATAATTTTTTTGAATTAAACACTTTAAATGTTTGACATTAAAAAAAAAGATATCGAACGACCGCACCAGGGTTCGAACCTAGGACCTTACGACTGATAGGCTGAAACTTATCCTCTATACCACTGATGTGTGTTACAAGCATGAATACAATTTGTATACAGAATTTTATATTCGTATGCTTCATTGTGTATTGAATTTCAATTTAATTAAACTAGATAAAAATTAAAAAAAAAAAAATTTAAAAAAAAAAGTTACCCATACTAGGATTTGAACCCGCGCCCATGTATGACAAATATTTTTATGATTTGTCGCAAGCGATAAAAAGATTTTGGGTGCAACAATTTATGAAATGGTCTTCGACGAACCGATGACTTATTTTTTATTTGTATCAAGTGAAATATATTTCCTAGTGTTTGTTGCAAATACTAATCACTTGGGATAAAAGATAAATGTTTGCTTGAAATAATAAGTGTTTGTTTTAAATATTCGGTAATTTACAGCAAATACTTTCCAAACCATATTTTTTCTGAGTGTATGTGCGTCAAATAGCTCCGGAAACAAGAAAAATTTGGTTTTTGGAGGCGTGGCACAGCCCACTTTTTTAGTGTATATTATTTGTTTCGGTGCTAGTTACACTCATGTGAAGATGGCTCCGGAACTGTCGAAAACTGAGCATTTTTTTTTTTTTGAGTTTTAAGTACGTTGGGAATAGTTCTATAGTTCTTTTACAAAATTCGAAATAGTTCTGGGTATTTGGACCAAAAATCGAATGTGTGCCGTTTTTGTTCTTTACCAATTTTGAGCTCACAAGAAAGAGTTCTTGAGTTCTTTTTTTCATCAATAAATTACTTGCAAAAAAAAAAAATAAAAAAAAATGCTGCTGCGAATTCTGGATAGCGCTCGCAGAGTTCTACAGAAAATGAAATGAACCCTTTACAGTTTTTTCAAAATATCTAGCGAACGGAGCAAAACTTCGATTAACATTAAAAAAAAAATTTCTTATGCCAAAAATTTTGAAACAAAAAAGAAGAACAAAAGCAAAAAAACGAATTTTTGTGTTTTTTTACTCTTTTTTCTATTACTATTACAGAGAAAGGAAAAGACGTTGCGCAATGTAAAAAAAGTAGATAAAATTTCCTTTAAATTAATTTATTTGAAAGTTCCTTATGTCAAAAATTTACCGAAATATGGCCACTCAAACGTAGAAATTTTGTTTATGCCGGTCGGAAAAATGGTTTTTACTCAAAACCAATCTTACGAAAAAAGTGTATAAGGCACAAAATGCTAAGCATCGTTTTGGGAATACATGTGATTTTTTCAAAGTTTTTGGGGACATTATATAATTTTTCAAAACTTGATCAAAAAAAAAAAAAAAAAGTTTCAAAAAAATCTGAAAAAAATTCTCACGTATTTCTTGGATGATTCTAAGCATTTTTCGCTTTATACATTTTTTTCGTAAGATGCCTTGGTTTTGAGTAAAAATTGTTTTTCCGACCACATAAAGAAAATTTCCATGTTCCATGTTTTCATTGACCATAATCCGGTAAATTTTAAGCCTAAACAATTTTTTAATAATTCATTTTGCCTTTTTTTTTTCATTTTTGTTTCAAAATTTTTGGTATAACAATTTTTTTTTTTAAATTTTTTGAATAAGCTCCGCGGTTTTTTCATCTTTAATGACTTATTGACCGATTTCTGTAATAAAAATCTGTGAACGTCTTACTTCCTTTTTAGCATGTTTTTTACGACCTAATCAATAGACTACTGAGCAAAAAACGGCACATCTCCGATTTTTGGTCCAATTTTGCAGACTTATTTCGAGTTTTGTGAAAGATCTTTGGAATATACCAAATTTCATTTATCTACGTTGAAAAGTTTCTGAGATATTATGAATTAATTTTTTGGGTTGCGTGGTTGGTGGTCCTTACACCTTGATGGAATTTCATTCATCTGCTTTCAATAGTTTCATAGATGTGATGAAATAATTTTTTGCCCAGTTTTTAAGCCTATGGCCTAGCTTTATTCAATACTAACAAACTGTGAAAATTTCATTTAAGTCGGTCTGTTATTTTTCAAATCCATAAAGAACAAATATACAAAGAAACAAAATCTAATTTTTATAAAAAAGATAACAAACTTCGAAAAATGGGCATGATCTTTAAAGGCTACACCCTTAGAAGTTGCTGTCACCAAGTCATCAGTGACCAAATAGACGATGTTAAGCTCATCTATAGATACTGTCATTTATGTGTACTGACTTCAGTTTCTCAGTCGCGTAAGTTTTTCGGCGTCATTATTCCTCTTTGGAAATGGCTTTCGTTGCAATAAGAAAGTGCCTGCACTTTTTGGACAACTCCTGAGCAATAAAAGTTCAATTAAGTTTAAAATTATAGCACTTGCTTCAATGAAGACAACATACGAAAAATTCAAAAAATTTATCACAATTAATCATTTTCAATTAAATAAAAACATCAAAATAATTGCATGTTAAGGAAGCAAAATCATTGCCGTGAATTTTTTCATTTATTGCATTACTAATTAAATCAAGTTAATTTACCAAATTGTAAACAATTTATTTTTTTTTTTTTTCAGTTAAAGTATTTATTGCTTGCGTGCTTGCAATTTCGAATGATTTCAGGTACATAACATGGCATACCCAACCAAGTATTCTCATATTTAAATGCGTGTAAAGGTAAAAAAAAAGAGAAATTTACGCAAAACTAGCCATCATCAAATTTAAAGAAATTCCAAGTAGTTTCATCAAATGGCATATGGCTGTCTATGAATATCTATGTTACGGCAGTTGAACAGCTCAGACCGCCTGTCTATCAGTCAGTTGTTCACAATGTTGTTGAATTTATTGCGTTCATTAAAAATGCACATTGATTTGCCATTTGCTTACAGACCAAATAAGTTACTATAGTAATAAAATTTGCAATTGGAAAATTTGTGTTTTAAGTTCATTTACAGTCGAACAGAAGCAGAAGACAGCCAATTTGGCCAATGCTTTTTGTATTGAGTTTATTATCACATATAACTTTTTATGTCTTTAACTTATTTAAGGCGGAAATGTTTTAATGCGTAGTGCGTTGTCCTACAATGTTGTTGTTATATTGGCCCATCTTCAAAATACGCAACCGAGTGAAAGTTCTGTTTTTTTTTTTTGTTTTGACTAAAAATTATTTTAACTAAAAATATGCACCGCGTTTTAGTCTAGTTTGAGAACTTATTGAAAATAGCGTATATAGCAGAGTTCTAAATCCTCTTTTTTTAGTGATTTTTCTTTCGTTTTTACCCATTAGCTTTTTTAAATCATTTCAATGGAAATAAAAGCTATATATCTTCGAAGCAAAATATATTAATACTGTACCACATAATCGAAAGACTGGCTGGCTGATCTACGTCATAGTATCAGGGCTGTGGGTATCTTCTAATAGTACATATGAACTTTTGTTCTAGTGAAAGCTTGATAAGTGGTGCCTTCGTAAGATGTCGGGTGATAAAAGTCGAGAAAATCTGTTTCTTGAAAATATCTCGAAAAGGGTTTTTTCTTTAAAAAAAAAAAACAACTCCACAATTTTGTACCTCAAAAAATTTGCCATAGAAAAGTTGCATAAGTTGTTTTCGTACGATTTATAGTTTAGGAGACATAATCCAGTGAAATTGGATTTTCCAATCCAACAATGTAGTTCTAAAACAGAAACTAAAATTTGGAAAAGAAATCACTGACGTACCAAAAGTTCAGGCTCAAAAGTCGAGAAAATCAGTATCTTTATACAATAGAAAAATTATTATCCACAAATTTGAAGCTCTGAAAATATTCCAATCCAATCACAGCCTTGATACTATGACGTAGTTCATTCAAAGTTTTATTTATCTCGAAATAAAATAATAATTTCAGCAGGACTGGATAAAAATTTAGAATAGTTTCTTGAAAAATTTTATATTAGTTGCTAACGGACCAACCTAGTAGACCATGGCAGAAACTTTATTTTAGTGGAGAATTTATCTTATTGGCAAGGAATATTTTCCAAAATTACGTAACTCTTCATCTGGGGGCTGCTTGCTTAAAAAGTCGAAACAATGCTTTTGGAAATAACTTGTCCATTACACCTTAAAAAGTTCTATTGAACAAAGTAAGTAGCGATGAGCAAAATTAGTCTTGGTCTTGGAAATTTTTCCATACCAAGAATAAGAATAAGACCAATACTAAGACGCTGATATAATTTTAAGACCAAAACCGCTATGGTATTGGTCACGATGATCATCAAGACCAAGACTGCTTTTGAGGCTCGGTAATTTATTGTTAATAGGTGTGTCATGCCCCTTTCAAGCATTAAATCATCTCTCAATTCGAAATTTTATCTTAGAAACGCAACTGCTTAGTAAAATTAATGTTTGGAAATTTGGAATTCTCAACAATCTTTAGATTTTTTTCAAGACCAAGATCGAGACCAAGATTAAGACCTAGAATCAATGTGCAAGGTCAAGACCAAGACCATCACTAGAAGTTAGTCCAGCCCGAAACTCGACGAGTTCAAAGACTCTCAAAAATTTAACGATTTGATGCATTAGCCAAGTCAGCAAGAATTGAATTTATCAGCCTTTCAATGATTTTTTAAGCGTCTTGAAAAAAAAATTCTACACAGAGCGAAGAAAAAAAGCATAACTTGCGTTTTGCCACGTTCGTCAGTGTTTTAACTACGTTTCGTTGCTGATTTGGATTTAACAACACTCCAAGCTCATATTTGTATGGTGCGTTGCTAAATCAATCACGAAATTTGTTGAAATTTATTTAGCAACGCTGGTAGCCAAGCAAATCAGCACCGAAACGTGGTCAAAACACTCACGAACATGGTAGAAGTTATTTCAAAACAAATAGACTTTCCGTCAGTGGCAGTGGCTAAGTTCGTGAACGTCCGCATCTATCACACGACAGATTCCAGGTTCAAATCTCCCCAATACCAAACAAAAGAATATTTATTTAAATTAAAGCAAAAATTTAAAAAAAAAAAGAAAATAATATCAATTCCATTGTTATTGACAGGAAAAAATTAGAATTAAAAAACTAATAAAAAAGTTTTTTTTTGTAATATTTTATTTAGCAACGCGCGTTGTTAAATCACTCACGAACGTAGTTGAAACTCATTTAGCAACGCGCGTTGTTAAAACTGCAAAGAACGAGCCATGCTCAAAATTTGGGTCGCAACGTTGTTAAAATAAGCACGTTTCTGCCACTTTTGACAATGTTGTTATATATTCAATATGAAAATTTTAGTTCGAAAGTTGATAAGGCGTGTTTTTATATTACTGGCTACCGGACTATAGCTCATACCCAAGAGTTTGAAAGTTATTAGAGTAAAAATTACTCCCAGAAAAGGATAATGCTTAAAGAAAAAAGGAAAAGCAGAACAAAACACAAAGGAACTTAATAAGCAAACACTCGTAAATGTGTAGGTAATCGATTACATTTACATTACCGCTATTTTTCTCCCTGTTAAAGTTTTATAAACTTCGAAGAGGTAAAACAAACTGTGGGCGGTAATCGACACCAATTTGTATTGGACAGCACAATTTCAATAAAATTAGTTAATCAAGTGTTAAATACTTTAATCTTAGGAAAAATGAAAAAGAAACAGGGTGATTCACACTATATAAAGAACAATACAAAAACACAATCGAGGTGAAACATAAAAAGAATAAATATTGAGAATTCATCAAGCAGAAAACTGAACAAAATATTAAATTACAAATTGTAGAAAATTCAATAATAAAAATGCATAAAATTGAAATGAAACGAATTTAATTGAAATGAATCAAAAACAAAATGAAAGAGCAGAGAACTTAACACGAAAAATCAACACCTCAGTGAGCATTCGTGCCAAAGTTGCTGCTGCCTTGTTAAATTGCAAACTAAGTGAGTTAAATGTTTTTAATTAAATTTATTCAACATTTATGAATTCAATTATTTGTTGTATGAAAAGCTTTAGGTTTTGCTTTACGCAAACAACCAAACAAAACTGCTTTTGCTTTTCAATTATTCAAAAGTTGAGTTCGTTCTCTCAACAGAGAGTTGTTGGAGTTGATTGTTTAAAAAACTTTCGTTAAAAAACTTTTTTGTTAAATTGTTGAAAGTTCAATGATGATGGGCTTTCATTCTTTTGATATTGAAGATTTCTCCAGAGTTTCTAGAAACAATAGATAACAATTTGGAAGTGGAATCATTTGAAATGAAAATAAATATGATACATTAATATAATACAATATTTATTTATGCATATCAGGGCGTGTCAAATTGCGCGAGTGAAAAAATTCGCAAATGGTACGGCGCGAAGATATACCATCCGTATAAAATAATATTGAAGCCTAGACATATTTAATCAAAGGCAGCACCACCTACTGATTTAAAGGAAAATCTAAATTCTTTTCGCCATGTCATTCCAATAACAAAAGCTTTCGATAATTTTGGGTTTGTTGGAAAGAAATTGCTTTTCGCAGTAACAGTTCAACACTTTTCCTTCGCAATTTCAAACCTCACTTCCCCACCTCTCAAAAAAATATTTCTGGACCTGCTTGTGGTACCTCGGACCACCAATGCGAAGGCTTGATAATAATTTTAGTCGCATGGATTCTTGGGTAGTTTTTCTGAGAAATTTTTCACAAACTTTTTTCCGTCATAGGTATGTCATAACTAAATTCTCAAACCGGTTCCTAAACTGTTTCTACGCGAGAGCTTCGAGTTGAGCCAGTTTACTTAAACAATAAAGAAAGTTTCTATTGAAAACTTTCAATTCCAAAATCATTACATACACTTGAACTAGATTTAAGAAACAGAAAATAATACCTATTCATTAATATACTTAACCGAGTTGTTACTTACTTTCTAAACTTCAAGTTCACACTTATGTAATAAATAACTTAAAAAGGTGGGGGGAAAAACTGAAGTTAACAAATATATACCTGGCATAACTTTAATTGTTCGACCTTGACAAAATTGCGCCATAATTACGGAACCAGAAGAGGGCACCATCAACTAACTTGTTCTCAACATTCAAATGTGAAATCATATTTCAATTAACAAAAGCGTGTTCTATTTAAAATGCAATTAAAGTTATGTACTACAACAACAAAAAGTCATTAAACAACAAATGCAACAAAATCCAAGAAGACTGAACATGATGTGAGAACAAATTAGCGGGAAGGGGGGTCAAAGATGAAAACGAACTCTGTAGACAAAAGCGAATGCAAACTGTAGCACAGTGTCAACTATGGCAGTCATTAACCGCTTAGCGCTATAAAATAGATGACAGCTGTTGTCAGCTGCTTCATGTGCACAGATTGTCTCTTTATAGGGAAGAAGCGGATACATCGGTAAAATATTAAAGAAATGCATTCATATAAAAAGGTTTAATTTAAGGATTTTTTTCTGAATTAAATGATTGTTTTGTCTCCTTCCTATGAAAAATATTTTAGAAAATCTAAAATAAGCCATGGTGCGTTTTTATTTATCTTAGTATTGAATAAGTACATATTATATATAGCACTTCTTCTTAAATAGCAGAAAACTCGCTTTGTACTTATTTATAGGCTGATTCAACAGGGTTTTTCAAGCAAAAACACAAATGTACACAAAACATTTGGCATCGAACCAGTGCTGTCGTTTTCACTTCAATTGAAGTGTTTTGCCACCTTTTTATCAAAAACACTTCGCCACTTCCCATTTCATAAAATCACTTCACTTTTTCTCCAAAAGTATTGTGGGTCAGAGATTCATAGCAGAATATGAAAAAAGAAGATAAAAATTCCTTCTTAGCTTAAAAATGGACCGAACTATTTCTGCTCGAGAATCACAATGCACGCATCTTAATCGATCCTATTACTGGACACTATACCATGGGATTCCATGCATATCGTTTAGGTCTCTCAAAAATTGGCGACCTTTGAAGAAGTTGTAAAGACCCTGGTATGAAAGAAACAGTCTTCCATTTCTTTTTCGAGTGCCCGGCGCTTGCGCTTAAACGTAAAAGGTGTTAAAGTAGACGTGCAAGCACTTCGTTGTTGCAGGATATCAAACTAGCTTTGATTTTTGTTTTATATATTTATTATTTTTTCTGAAAATAAAATTTGTTCGTTCAAAACGCTCTTCGAAGTTAGTAGTCTTTTTCATAAATAATAAAAGGAACTATGGTCATTTCAATTTTGAATCGCTTGACTCAATATCTGGAGTATGTCTCAAATCCATATGGAAGTATACATACATATATGTACATCCAAGTGATTCTCTTACAGCCATACCTAAATTGGAGCGTCAGCGATTTAACCGTCTTTTTCGGTATGGGCATGAAACAGACAGATACCCCTGACGCTGGTCTAACGCTCCATTTTGGGTATGGCAGTTAGAGCTCCTAATGTCGGGTATATAATGGGCCCATTGTCGAGGCCTAAGTTAACGATGACAACATGGTCATCTCCCGGGTCTAACATAACCTAACCTATGGCTACTCAAACATGGAAATTTTATTTGAGCGGTCGGCAAAACTTTTCTTACTCAAAACAAAGGCGTCTTACGAGAAAATAAGGCAATAATTACTTAAAGTTTTTGGGGACATTTCACAAAAAAGTTAAGTTTTGCTTTAAACACTTTTTTCGAAAGACGCCTTGGTTATGAGGAAACCCGTTTTTCCGGCGGTGTAAAAAAAATTGCACGTTCGAGTGGCCATATTTCGGTAAATTTTTAATCTTAGAAATTTTTCAATAAAGCATTTTAAAGAAAATTTTATTCACTTTTTTTTGTCTCCGACCCAAAAAGAGTACAAAAACACAAGAATTCGAATTCACTTCGCTAACACTCCACTTTTTCAGAATTTTACTTCGCAACACTTCACTTTTTACATAATTTCACTTCGCTCAAATTTTTTGAAACGACAGCACTGCATCGAACCTTTGTGCGGAAAAAACATTTCGGATTTTTACATCCCGGCTTTCTTATCTTGATGTATTCTGGTGAATACTTAATGTTATTTAGGCGATAATTGAATTAGTACGAATACAATAATGTCTTTCTACACTAAAATATAAACATTTTAGTTATATAAAATATTAGTTATATTTCACACAGCACCACGCAAAGGACCAATCTACTAAAGTAAAATCAAACAATTTTTTTAAAAACTCATTATAACTTCTAGACCCTACAACTGTCATGGATATTGGCAAATTTGGCATAAAAATCGATTTGTCAATGTACGCATTTATACAAAAGTGTTTTATCTCGAGATTAGCTTTCCCTACTGAAAATACAGCTATCAAATGAAATTGGTTATCGGCTACCGGCGTGAACGGTGGCTCTTGGATCAACAAATATTTTTGAAGTTACAGCGGGAAGTTTAAAAGAAATTTGTTCAGGTACCAGTGGGCTATTAAGGGTTAAGAAATATCCAAGTAATGGAAGTAGAAACGATCGATTGCACATCTACGTAATATTAATACGCAAGTGAAAACTTTGACTCCCTTTTACAGCCGATTCAGTGAATAGATTTAATTACATAATACTTATACCATTGAAAAATAGTTTTGATGTTGAAAGTGGGCGATGCTACGCCCCTAAATGGAAAATTTGCTCTCACAGCTGAACTGCTGCATCGAATTTCATTAAATTCGGTTTGGAGAAGTGGTCAAATTTTGGCCACAAGGCGAACCTAGTTTATTTTAAAATTTTTAAAAAGTCATTTTTCCTAAACCGGTAGAAATACTATTTTGTTTTTGAACTCATATGAAAGGTAATTTTATTTTCGTTCCATTAAAAAATATTTGGGAAGAACTAAAAATGTAGACCAGGTCATGTGGCGTTTTTTGTAATCTTATTACTAAAAAAGTACCAAAAAACTTACTCTATACTTATAACTTGATTCATTTAAAAAAAGAACATGAAAATCGCTTACGAAATGTCCAAGATATGGACAATTTCGTGAAGCAGTTTCGGCCACCACCAAACATTTTTTTTGTTGCCGTTTTTATTTGTTCAGGTCTCAAACGAAACCTTGGACAAAATTTCAGCGAAATCCGAGAGGCTTAAGTCAAGTCTTGTTAGACTAGGCATGAAATTGCTGAGCAGTGAAATTTAGTCAGGTAATCTGTAGATCTCTTTTCTTGTGCAGTAGATTTCGAGGACTCTGCACTAACTGCAATTCCCTCTCAGAATTGATAGGACTCTATTTGAAAAGAAGCTTCACCTTTTTCAAAAACCGTAGAAGGTGCAGTATCTTTTATGTAATTAGAAATAAGCGACTGGAGTTTTTACTTGATAACACATCTTTCTTATTTGAAGTGTAGGTCACCAGGTGTTATATATCGACACAAAAACACTACAACTAGGTAGCTCCTAAATTAACATTCTTGCGATAAGTGGCTTATGATATTCTTCATGGTTTGGTTCTCAATCCAACCAGAGTTTTCTAAAGAGGCACCATTGCAAAGTTATAAGAAAACTAGTAAGGGTGTAAAATTTGGCCTGGCCAAACATTAAATACCCTACACTGCAGTATTTTTAAAATTTTGCTCATATGGGAGGTGCTACGCTCTCTTGTCCGAGTTTACCCAGTTTTTGTCCAGAGCTTGGATTTATAGTTTTAAGTGTCTTGAGTGAAAAACGTTTTCAGTATAGCGTTTTGAAGCTTTTGCTTATATAGGAGGTGCCATGCCCTCTTGTCCGAGTTCGTCTGGTTTTAGCTTAGAGTGTGCATTTATAGTCTTTAGTATTTGAGTGAAGTTTGGTTGGATTATTTCAAAAAACTATTTCAGTATAGCATTTTAAAACTTTTGCTTATATGGGAGGTGCCACGCCCCCTTGTCCGATTTCACCCAATTTTTGTTGAGAGCTTTTATTTATAATTCTTAGTGTCTGAGTCGAATTTGGTTCGAATATCTCAAAAAACGCTTTCAGTATAGCGTTTTGAAGCTTTTGCTTATATAGGAGGTGCTACGCCCTCTTGTCCGAGTTCGTCTGGTTTTAGCTTAGAGCGTGCATTTATAGTCTTTAGTATTTGAGTGAAGTTTGGTTGGATTATTTCAAAAAACTCTTTCAGTATAGCATTTTAAAACTTTTGCCTATATGGGAGGTGCCACGCCCTCTTGTCCGATTTCGCCTAATTTTTGTTGAGAGCTTTTATTTATAATTCTTAGTGTCTGAGTCGAATTTGGTTCGAATATCTCAAAAAACGCTTTCAGTATAGCGTTTTGAAGCTTTTGCTTATATGGGAGGTGCCCCGCCCTCTTGTCCGAATTCATTCAGTTTTTTCTCAGAGCTTGCGCTTACAATTCTTAGTATTTATGCGTATTTTGGTTGCATTGTCGTGAAAAATACTCCTAAAATTGCATTTTGAACATATTTTTTGTATGGGCGGTAGGCGTGTCCGTTGACTGATTTCGCTCATTTTCAATCCCCCGAGCTATTTTTGACGACGGAGGCAGTGTACCGAATTTCATTGAATTATCTTACTTAGTTTTCCCAAAAATTGTATTTCAACACACAGCCAGCCACCCAGCCAGCCAGCCAGACAGACGGACATGGCTATATCGACTCAGGAGGTGACGCTGATCAAGAATATATATACTTTTCTATACCTGCCTCGCCTCCTTCTCTGCGTTACAAACGGGAGGACAAAGTGAATATACCCTGGGTGTAGGGTATAAAAACAAAATATTGTAATTCAAATTTTCAAAAAATCTTTAAATTGATTTTGTTTTAAACTAGAAAATTGGATTTAACTAGTTGTAGTATTGAGGTGGCGATAAACAAAACACCCTTAGAGCCAATTTCACAATGTTCAGTCAAGCTTTAACTGGAACTTTAAATGGCACTTTGATATAAAATTACATAGAAAATTTGTATTTATCTGAAAGTTAAATTTTAAATGAACATTGTGAAATCGGTCCTTATTCGATCAATTCGATAATTAGATATCTACCTTATATCTTAATAAATAAAGAGCAATTTCTTATCGGACAGATAATTAAAATATATAAATTCAAAGTAGCCAGTTAGACGACATTCCCCTATTTCAGTAAATTGATAGAAAAGTAAAAGAAAAACAAATTATAGGCAAAAAATAAAAACATTTTACCTCATGCTAATTAAGTAAAAAATACAGAAAAAAATAAACTATCAGAGGCGTGGTAGTGAGAGAAAATTGTTGTCAACGTTTATGAGCGCTTAACCAAAGGTTATGAACACAGCATGATGATGATGACATGTGTGCGAGTAGATTTCAATGGTTGCTGAAGATGTTGCATGTTGTTGACAGCGATGATAACGACAACTTTACCAAACTGAATGCATTTCTAGTTTGGTTAAATCGCATAAATACGAATGAATACTTGAATTTTCATTGCATATCAATGTTGTACATGTGGTCTATTGTCGGTTGATTGTTTGGTTTTTGTGACGTGCTGCTAAATGCAGCGTTCAAATAGTTTATCAACCGCAGCTATAAGTACGAAAAAAATAACACCAACAACATCATTAAAGTACCAGCATCAAAAATGTTGTTTTTTGAAATTTTAAAATTTTAACTTATGGGAAAGTCAGATTAACACGTTTTTTGTCATTCAAAATATTTTCACAAAAAAAAATGTTACTCCATTCGAGTATGACCCCCACTCGAAGAGGAGTTATGTATTCTTACTTCTACACTAAAGAAAATTCAACATCAGGCTTGTTTTAACAAAGAGGAAACAGGTAATCTGACATTTTGTACGTTCACGCTTCATATGTAATCAATTGTCAACAGCGGTTAAAAATTGGTTAATCACACCAATAAAACATCCATAAAGTGTATTACTTTGCGGTACTGACTTAGTTGCATATTTGGTTGACTGGTGGCATCATCGTTAACACTTGAATGCATTGAAATTCGTTATAATTTTGTTTAAATTGTTTACTTGTTGCCGACCGACCAATCGACCGACCGACCAGCTGTTGCTGTCATCGCTTAGCGCCATTGCCATCATTAGTTGCCATAGCCGACACCATCTATCGCATTATGATGTTGGCTAATAACCACTTAAAATGCCATCACCAACCAGCGCATAAAATAATTTGTGCATGAGGATGACGACGACGATGATGATGATGAAGTCGTCGTCATTGTAAGTATA
This sequence comes from Calliopum simillimum, assembly GCA_951812925.1. NCBI lineage: Eukaryota > Metazoa > Arthropoda > Insecta > Diptera > Lauxaniidae > Calliopum > Calliopum simillimum. The sequence goes on from OX638370.1 coordinate 105,206,637, forward strand.
TGGGGTGTGGTATCGCTTCAAAGCACACCATAAAATGTGATTTCATTAAAAAATTTGAATTTTTTTCGTATTTGTAGGTTTGAAAATATCATTTAAGCTTATTTAACGACAAACCTTTGATAATTGAGTAATGGTATTTGAAATTATGAAGATTTATGAATTCATCATTGAGATAACTAAATCTCAATGATTCCATCAAAAGAAGGCGAATTTTTTCTTTGTATCTTCATTTTAAAACTAAATAAAATTATATTAAGTGATCAAACTTTTTGGAATGATAGATGAAGATCTCTATTAAATACGGAATTTATGCGGGGATAATATCAGTAAAAATTGTCAGCAAGTGTCACCACAAACCAAAAAGTCACATACGTGTACAATTGCGCCATCTCGGCGCCGGAATATTGGGAATTTCTTAGGAAAGCCGATATGGATGGGCAGTAGACCGGTGCGTTTTGGACGAAAGGTTAAAATTCGTCGCGCAACCGGCAGAATTGTAAAATTTAACTATCGACATGAAGATTGCCGCCACCCTAGCTCTGAGAGATGACGGGAAGGGGTGTCGATATATTTTTGAAGGTTGAAAAACGTGGTTCAAAAATGCATGCTCATAGGTCCGAAGTGAATCAATTCTCATCCAATATAAACAAATTTTTGGAAAAAGGGGTCAAAAAGACCCTAAAAAACGCGATATAATGGGTTAAGATATTCGCATAACTTAATGTAAAATCATATATATGGCAACCATCGTTGACTAAATATTTACGCCCGATTTCGTGATATTTTTTGATAATAAAAATCAAAAATTCGTTTTTCATGAATGAAAATAATGTCGTAGCACAAAAAAATGGTACCACTGGATTCGTCAGAAAAAATCCTAACAAAATATACATTTCAAATTTTTCTAAGATTTTTTCTGATCTATTGTGGAGTGCTCAAACAGGGGGTTTTCGAAAAATTTCGACTTTTTTGAGCTGAAAAATTTCACTTAACGCCAAAAATGGACGTCTGATCAGAAATTTAATGATGCCTGCCATTCGATTCTACGGAAAAAAATACATAGGAATCCATGTCTTGGATTTCAATTTTCGACCTACTACGAAGCTGAGAATTGATTCACTTCGGACCTATGAGCATGCATTTTTGAATCACGTTTTTCAACCTTCAAAAATATATCGACACCCCTTCCAGTCATCTCTCAGAGCTAGGGTGGCGGCAATCTTCATGTCGATAGTTAAACTTTACAATTCTGCCGGCGACGAATTTTAAACTTTGGTCCAAAACGCACCGGTCTAATGGGCAGTCTATATCACTTACTAAGATCAAAAGAAATAGTCCAGTTCTTTTAAGTGGATAAAATCATTTTTCCTTCAAAAAAGATAGTTCATTAGGTCTGTTCCGTAATCCATGTGGTTTCAATTACTTTTTATTGAAGAGGATTTTTGATGAAAATGGTAGGTCACACGAAAAAAGTATTAGAATCTTTTGTGCGGAGAATGACAGGTTCTACAAATAATATTGATTTGCATTAACGAAAAAGTTACCTTTAAGGAAATATTCCTAAGAAACTACAAAAAGTCGAAAAATTCGACTTTATCGTATAGTTTCGAAACGGTTACTTTTTCATAAGTCCAAATCAATATTATTTGTCGAACCTGTAATTCTCCACAAAAAAGATTTTAATACTTTTTTTTCGTGTGAACCACCATTTTCGTCAAAAAGCCTTTTCAATGAAAAGTAATTGAAACCACATGGATTGTGGAACAGGCCTGAATATATATATATTTTTTTTGTGGATTTTTAATCTTAACCGATTTTCATGTTCAGGCCAATTTTGTAAAGATATTGAATCAGGCATAGGTAAGATAAGTTTTTTGAATTTGACAAAAATTACTGAAATTATAGTAGTACTTTTGTAGTACCTACTAAAATTACAAAAATGGGTCTCTTTTTTGATCTTCCAAAATAAAATTTTGTGGAAAGAAACCAAAATTACCTATCATATAAACCCAAAATCAAGATTGTATCGCTAACGATTTTGAAGTTATGATTATTTTTAACAAAACATGTATGTATTCTCCTTTAACTCCTAGGAGGAGCATAGGGCCAATATGAAATCTCTCCATTTGTCACGATCCCTTGCGATGACTTTGATCTCTTGCCACGATTTTCCCGATTCTTGGATTTCCTTTTCCAACGACCTTTTCCAGTTGGTTTTGGGTCTACCACGTCCTCTACTGCCTTGTGGATTCCACTCAAGGGCCTGGCGACAAACTTCGCTGTGTGGTTTCCGGAGAGTGTGACCAATCCATCCCCATTTGCGCAGCTTGATCTCGTTTGCTATAGCCTTCTGTTTGCATTTTTGATGTAGCTCGGCATTTGATATAGTGCGAGGCCACCAAACCTTTAATATACGCCTTAAGCATTTGTTGACGAATACTTGCAGCTTGTTTGTTAGTTGTTCAGTAACAAGCCATGTTTCGCACCCATATAACAAAACCGATTTCACATTCGAATCAAAAATGCG